>CM076579.1:510098138-511367530 GCA_034641835.2 Pinus albicaulis | reverse complement strand
TGGTTGGGTGGAGAGGTGAAGCCCCTCCTTTAGTTTCCATCTAGTTCAAGATATATAGATACATATATCACACTTGCATATTTGAATCATGAACCATGATATTCAATGTTATGCTTATGACTAGTATGAGATCTTGCCTCTGTGATTTTTTGTGAATTTCTCAACTATGTTGTTCAATATTTAGTTCATTATCTATATGAGAAACTCTACATTATGCTGTTTTTGTTGATAACAATGGCTTTTGAATATATCAACTCAATATTTTTGTTAGAGGATTAACAATGTATGATAAATGGATAACGACTCTTCTTGTATTGTTATGAGTACCTGTATATCCGTGCTTAGTTAATTGACAGTCATATTCCTATGGACAAGTTCAATTAGATTGCAAGATGTGTAAGTAATCGATCATGGTTTATCAAATGTTCCACTGAATTGACAAAATAACTAGAGTAATTTAATAATGTGTTTCTACATAAAATGTGATGAAGGGTATGCATGGGATTAATTAATAATCCTATTAATTAAGATTCTTGATCAATTTTAAATCACAATTTTATTCCTACTAGCCCGCGAAGATGTAGACCCAGAGAAGCATATCCTAGTTTTCACAAATGCATGCAAGGAAGGACAAGTAGGAATCTCAATGCAAGAAGGAAATGTAATCTTCTATGAGTAAAGGAAGCGCGGAGATGGACGCAGCAAGGGTTTCTACAAGGTTTCTGCAATGTCCCGCCGCCGCCAAGCCTGTGGATCAGGGTAGCTCAGGCCCAGCAAGGTTCTCTTACGGTGTTGACTCCGATCCGATTGCATCAGATCTAAACGGCGTGAGAGAGTTTTCTCTGCAGGTATCGCGTGGATCTGGAGGCTGGCTTCGAGCCGCATGGGAGGTTTATCGCAGAACCCAAGCAATGGCTCCAGGCCCAAAGCAATCAGCGTATGATCCGATCCGACCAAGGGCGCACTGCAACCGACCATTGCTGGTTCGTTCCACACCTGTTCAGGAAGGCGCCGCCATAGGTTTTTCCCATGATTTCCCTACGCCAGGCAGAGAGATTTGGCAGTCGTGGTCTAGACTGGATGGGGAACAATGCTATGGAAGAGCAAGAGTCCCTGTTTCTCAGAGCGTTTGGGGGGGGTTTCTTCCTGATCCGAGATCACGGTATCTGAACCCACTGCTGAATCAACAGAGAGGAGAGGCAGAGATGAGGGATCGGCATAAGCAGGAAGCGCTTACCTCTGAACCCCAATCAATCGGTAAGATCTCAGTTCAGCAGAACTCTCTCCCCTTCCAAATATTTATTAAAACCCCTATTGGCAAGTCTCGTGTAGTCTGGGTAACCGATGATACCTCTATTTTACTTCTCAAGCATAAAATATGGGGTTTGATAGGGTACCCAGTATTGATCCAACATCTGGTCAATGGGCATAGTTCCCTCCAGGATTGTAGGCTTTTAAAGGATTACTCCATAAAAGCAGAGATGACTATTACCCTAAACTTGCGTCTGCGAGGGGGTGCTGTGAACCAGAACATGCCAAGATCTGCAGGGGGAGACAAAGGGAAAGCACCCTTCTTTCAACAGCAATCAAATGGAGGCCCCTCCTACAAAAATATCCTTCAAGGGAAAAAAGCAGCAAGCTCACCTCCAGAACAGGCTGGAAATGTGCCGAGACCCTACATTGTAGAACTACAGGACCAAACCCCAGCACTAAAAATCAACAGCTCAGCAACAGAGGACCATATAAAGACATATGAAGCCCAGGCATTAATATGCCGTTTTAACAGTTTCTGGCCCAAACCAATTGATCTATTCCATTGGATTTTCACACAATGGTCTCTGGAATGTGAAATACATCTCTGTTCCAAGGGGTTTTTTATTGTAAAATTCCAAACCTCGGAGGAAAGAGATATTATAATCAGAGAAGGGCCTTGGTTCTGGGGGTCCACGGGGTTGTTTATAACCCCATGGTTTCCAGATTTTGACCCCAACACCATGACAGTTTCCAGGTTACCTGTATGGGTGAGACTACACAACCTGCCCCTTCATTTTTGGAATGAACAGGTTCTCGAAAGCATTGGGAATAGCCTTGGGCGGTATATCAAAACAGACAAGGAAAGGTTGGAACAAAGAATTTTCACCTTTGCCCGGATCTGTGTAGAAGTAGATTTAAGCAAAGGGCTACCGGAGAATATCATGCTGATTTATAAGCAGCAAAACTGGCTGCAAACACTAGATTATGAGAACACTGCATTCAGATGCAGGATTTGCAGGATGACTGGACACCTACAGAATACATGTCCAGAAGCCAAGAAAGCAAACAGCAAAAGGAAATCAAACAGGAAGCAGAGGAAAGGCTGGCAGTTTCCCCCTCCTGACTCTGAGGAGGACGAGTCAGAAGAAGAAGAGGAACTAGTTCCTCCAGAAAGTAAGCAACCCACACAGGAACCAGAGGTACAAACAGAGGACAAGACCACACTCATGGATCCACCCCAACAGTTGAAACAATCAGACAGGAACGGTGAAGACATGAGCAGCGGAGGGATTAAAAGACATCACACTTCAGAAACTTCAGATTCGGACAAGGATACAGGAACTCATATTGCAGAAAACCAGATTGTCCTGGCCACTTGTGTTCCTTTCCAAGGCGAATGGCGCAAGGTTGAGAAGAAGAAAGGTAGAAAACCCTGATTTGTGGGACACCTTTCCCACGATCTAGTAGCCCTTATTTTTTTCTGTCTCTCGCTCTCTTCCCTTTTCTCTTTCTCTTTCTTTCATTCTTTCTAAATGCAAGGTAGCCTTGCTACGACGCATTGTGTGCCAAAGCACATGAGCCCAATGGGCAATTTCTGAAAATGCTTAAATGCATATGCTATGTGTAACTTTTCTTTTTTATAAATAAAAGTTACCGATTTTTTCTCTGGAAAAAAAAAGAGGAGGACCCCTTTCCATAATATTAGCGGATCATTATATTTCAAAATTATTATTTTTTAAATATCCACATCATGCAAAATAAAACCTTTTGTCTCCCACTATTCATGTTGATACGAATATGCGAAAACCTGTTATTGTTATGCAAGCTTCCTCATCGGTATTAAGAAATTTGAAGGATCGTCTCATTAATCATTTGTGAAGGATTTGTGTGTATAGTTTCATATGTCTTTGATGATCAAATTATGAGTTAATTAACCTTTAAAAACTCACTTACTTTTAAACAAATGAAATGTAGAAAAGAACTCTGACAATCGCATAACACAATGGATCGTAATGGACTTCACCCCTCACGGGCTACTCTCCATGGACCTACTTTAATTTACTAGGCCACATTTAATTTTTAAGTTATTGCTCCAATGGATTTTTAAATTATTTTCATTAGCTTCGAACACTCAAATACACTCCAAAATGACTATTTAATCTCGAATTTGGTTCATAGCTCCTCTAGGCTCGACCTCCATATTGGTGGCCATAGGCTTATTCACTATCAAAGAGTGAAAAAATCACCTTCATATGAGCTCCAATGCCTCTAAAAAATGTAAATTGTGTTCGGAGGCATAAAATACATCAAAAATTGACTATTCATTCACTCTATTTGGCCTTCGACGTCTGGGCATGGCCTTCCATGTGTAGAATTGCTCTATTTCCTCTGCAGTTGTTCAATGGATTGAGAGCATGCCAATCTACTAGGAATGACTATACGGGGAAAAATTGGTTGAAAATTAACTAGTATGAGCCTCATTAATTTTTCCTAGGTCACCTCTAAATACCCAAAACTACTAATTAGCTCAGACAAATTTGGAAGTGGCGCCGGATTTGGAGATGCCTTATCATAACCACAGTTAGTGAGTGACTCAAGATGGAGATAGGTGCATTATTAGGTGCGTGCTTGCTCCCATTGAGACTTAAGTGCGGGAAGATAGGCGCGGTCATGTGGAGGAGGGTTGGCCCCACTGTGAGTTTGGCCCCACTGCTCTACCATCATAAAACACTTGCATTTAAATATAAATTGAGCCTTCCGTTTCAAGTTTGAAGGTCATGGCTGGTTGGTGAAGGTGCATGAGTTGCACGGGGGAGGTCAAAGAGGGGTAGAACTCCGACCTCACCCCTTCCTAGCAATGTTTACCATGAAACTTTAGATTTGAGTTATAAAATACGTTGAATATACATGCACCTTAATATTGCTCGATCAAATATATATTACACCATCGGACCTTAACAATATGTCTCCACCATATGGTATTAAACCCTTTCGAATGCCAACATAATAACATATGCCTCCAACCATAAAATTATAGGTTGTAACTATATGCCATAAAACCTTTGTAATATGGTTTTAATAAAAATCATGCCAACGTTAATCAAACCAGCCACCACTTTGTAAGGTTTTTAAAATGTTTTATATGTGGAATTTTATTAATAAGTTGGAATTATATATATATATATATATATATATATATATATATGATTTTTAATAATCATATAATAAATTAAATATATATTTATATATATAATATATTAATCTATCCAATATATTGAAAATAATTCCAATTATGAAAATTCATGAACCCACATTCACTTTGGAGGACATTGAGGCGATTTTTACAACTACTAAAACAAACTGGCGACACCAATTGTGCCACTTGTCCAAGTCCCATTGGACCAAATTGAAAATATTCCTTTCATATTTAGTAGGTACGCCATGTCATCAACCTATACATTCTGCAATAAATTTTTAAAAATTTTTGTGTGATACGAACGGCGATTAGCAAACCATAACTTCTACATACGAACTGAGTTTTCCAGTAAACGAGTTGTGTTAGATTCCTTCCAACGAAATTTGGTCGTTGTTGTTCTAGTTTGGTGCAATTTCGAGGCTCTTCCATTTTGACAAACTTTTGCCTGATCCGATTCTAATCGCTCCTTCCCACTAACATTCTTTTGGATCACAAAAGCTCATTATCTCATAAGTCTGAGAATCCCATTCATATGTACATGTAATTAAAGCTGAAATGAACAAATTTTGCTAGGAATGACTATTCTTGAGCCAAAATTGGTAATTAAATTAACAAGATATGCCTCATTAAAGTTTTCATTAGATTATACCTCCCTAAATATGGAAAAGCATGATTACCTCGGACAAATTTGGAAGTGGCGTCGAGATTGGAGATTTTGCCATCTTTGCTTGCAAATTAATTAGTGATAAGTTGGAGATAAGTGCATAATTAAAGCACACTAATCCCGGCTTAGTGGGGCACTTAAGTCTTGGACACATGCTTGATCATGTGGAGAGGCCCAGCATGGTGACCCCTCTACTCCACCATCCAAAAAACACATGCATTTAAGTATAAATTCGGAGGCTTATATTTCAAGTTTGAAGGTCGTGGCATGTTGGCAAAGGTGCGTGAGTGGAGATAGGGGAGGTAAGGGTCGAACCCCAGCCTCACCCATCACAACATTTTGCACCATGAAAACTCAAATTTGGGTTACAAAACCATTGAATACGCATGCACCTTTATATTGCAACCCATCCAATATATTACACCATCGTACCTTAATAATATGTCTCCTTTGTATAGTATTAAACCATTTTCAAATTCCAATATAATAACATATGCCTCCAACCATAGAATTATATGCCATAGCATATATTCCACAAAACCTTTTTAATATGGTTTTAATAAAAATCATGCCAATGTTAATGAAAAATAATTCAGCCACATGAAAATTAATGAACCAACATTGAACTTTGGAGGACATTGGACGATTATTTACCTTCACAAACCAAACTAGCAAAATCCAATAGTGCCACATCTCCATGATCCCATTGGACAAAAAATGAAGATGATTCCATACTGTCTTGTCCCAGGCTTCATGTCATCAACATCATTATATGATAATTTCAAAAAAAAAAAAAATCTATTTTGAACGGTGATCAGTGTAGACATAAAATCCTCATACGAACTCAACTTTCAACAAAGGAGTTACATTGGATTCCTTGTGATAGGCCGGTCAACGTAGTTCTTGGTGTAATTTTGACAACTTTAATTTTGAAAAAAATTTCACCCCTCATCCAAAGTTAAATTCACTCCTTCCCATTGACATGATTTTGGACACACAAAATACAGTTTATCTCATGAGTCTGAACACTGTTTTGTTTCCCAAGTTATCATCTTGATTCTACTTGGAAAAATTTCTATGACAACCACTTAGTCAACGTCATGCCTTGCCTTGCCTTGCAAATGGCCAGCTCTTCAACCATTGTTATCCTTTTACCTTACCCAATCCAACACTTGTTTGATGATATAACAATTTTTTTGTACCAAATCGATTCCTCGGTGCCTTATCAGCGAGAATCATGTTACTCCTTTGCACAATGGTGAGCTACATCAATGATCCAACATCAGTGATAACAAGAAAATAAATGACCATTATTTTACCTCCATGGTTCCAAATTCCACATCTAGAAGAATGCACACACCATTTCCTTCTCTTCTCGGTGTCAACACATAAAATGGTCTCTGACGGATGCAAACTTTCTTCTTTGACATCTTCTCACAAACACACATGAAAAGAAAAATAACTTGATGACATATCCTCTTGCTCCTTCAAAGCAACTAGTTTCACATCATGTGAATATCGACATGTAATCTCACATCTTGGTGTCAAAATTCATTAAGATTGACTAGAAACCTCACTTAATGAAAGGCTATTATCACACCTAAAATATATACAAAGCTTCTTTGTTGTCTTTTCAGACTTCGAGATCTCAATTTTGACCTTCTCCTCCAAACATAAACTTCCACACGATTAAATTCTCCTTACACAAATTCAAAAACCAATAGCTATAGAAAGATTTATCTAACCTTAGCCACAATGAGCTAAAATTTTTCTTTGATACCAACTTGATATGAATATGGGAAAACCTTTTATTACTATGCAAGCTCCCTCATCGGTAATTACAAATTTGTTTAAGTATCATCTCACCATAACCATTTGTGAATGGGTTTATTTGTGTAGTTTCATGTGTCTTTGATGATAAAATTATGAGTTAATTTTAAGAAATCATACACAAAAAATGAAATTTAAGCAAAGAACTCACAACAATCACATAACACAATGGATGATAATGGAGTTCACCCCTCTGGGCTACATCTCCTTGGTCTTTGCTTTAACTAGCTAAGCCCTCTTGGGATTATGAGTAAAATGTCAGTCCACAAAGCACCAATATCAATCCAATGGATTTTTTACTATTCCATTGGCTTCATAACACTCAAATACCCGAAAAATGACTATTCGGTCTCTGAATTTGGCTCACATCTCCTCTAGGCTTCACCTCCATCTTGGTGGCCATGGGCTTGTTTAATCTCCAAAGTGAAAAAATCACCTTAAGATGCGCTCCAACACTTTTAAACTATACCAATGTTTTCATAGAATCAAATACATCAAAAATTTTCTATTCATACACCCCATTTGGCCTTTAATTGAGTCTATATGAAGTTTTAGGTCCTCGATTCCAAAGAAGTTTGATGTTGTCCTCTATCGTTTATTCTTGTCAATCTTATAAAATATGAGACACAACATAATGAGTGACCATGCGGGGATTTATTGAGAAAGCTTAAAATTTCATTAGAACTTCGAGAAAAACCCCCGGTCAAAGCATTGTATGATTCAAGTATTTTCCAAAGATTGGTTTTTCATCTGCATTTACAAATATTCAACATGCATTAGCCGGGTCTAAATTCGGCTCCTAGAAGCATCTTTACTAGATCTCATCTTTGAGCCAAATCCTCCACGCAATAGTTGAAAATCTGAGAAAATCCTAAGAAAAACCCCCGGGGTAGAGTCAAGCTGGCGGCAAATCCCTTCATAGAGAAAGTTCCCTCCGAAACCTTGTAACCTTGCTTTGGGGCCCATCGAGTTCGATTTACATTTTGTAAAAAGCATTCACGATAAAATCTCGGGAATTGGATAGCCTAAACGGTTTTACCCATCTGTCTACAACGATTCGAGTTGGGAAGCACTCCACATCCACCGACTTGCAGCAGCTTCTCCCACACTTTGACTCCCTTCAAGTTACGGTAGCGGGTTTCACCTCAACTATCAATGATCTTACCTTCAACAATACGCCAAGTTTTATGCTCTTACTAAAACAACTCCTACGGTATTTCCAAGTATGCTCATCCACATCGAGCCCATCTAGGTGTATATGCAACTCCTACCACTTCCTGCAGACATTTCCCACAAGGCCATCACTCATACACCTTGTCCACCTTCCTCCATTAATCCTCAACCTTCCCTTGTCAACCCTCCTCTTGTCAACCCCCTTGGGATTTCACTGCACCAAAAATCATGATAGCCATATATGCTCCATTAGTGTTTGCTACCACACTGTGATACCCATGCCATAGGATTATGAGTCCAAATTCCACAATTTGGTGGGACCCCAGTCACGCAGCTTCTTAAAAACATGTTGATAAAATGAATGATTGCTTTGACCTCAAGAGATAGATGATGAAAGTGTCAAGTTGAGGATGTTTGCTCAAAGTTTGGGAGGATAAGTAAAATGGTTTAAGGGCTTGAATCAAATAGTATCCATGACCTTGTCTCCTTTCACCAACTATTCATATTTAATCAGTAGAGTTAAGAAAACCCACTTCAAATCTTGTTAGGAATAAGAAAACATCAAGAGGAAATGTTGGAGAGAGTGTCAAAGACTATTTACACTTCCGGTTTAATAGTGTATATAACGCACTCCTTGATCACATAAAACCCCCATAAGGCTTAGCCTGGTTAAGTTCCCGGATGGTTTTGATCGAAATGCCTTATCGGTGTAGAGAGGCAGTCTTGCTACATTCGAAGAAATGCGAGAAGAGGGTGAAGTAAGTGTAGAAGCCAATCTACTTGGAAAGAGGGATAGAATTAGAAATGAGAAGAAAGTCACTATAAGGGAAGAGCACAGCTAGTATCCACATCTAATGCTATGTTATAAATTGGTTAGAGACTACGAGAGAGAATTATGGAGAGAATTAACATGAATGAGAGGGCTATTTCTAAGGAAAATCGGCGAGCTCTTGACTGAAATCGGGAACTTTAAAAAGAAACCCCATAAATAAGACGAGAGAAAAGAGGCCCTTACCAAAAAATTAGGCCTCCATTCAAGAAGAATTATCTTGATGAAGATGAGGGAGTGGTCGAATAATTAGAAGAAATTCGGATTAATCTAATGGGAATTAATGAAGAGGATTATGTTTTCCTTACTAAAGAAGAACATGGTTTTATTTCTCTAACTCACACTAAGTAGAATACGGAGAATGTAAGGATTATAAACATGGCCTTGAGAATGCCAAATATTGGAGGTGCATAGACAATATAACCTCAAAAGCAATACAAACTTTGATAACCCTAAGAAAAATAATGCGAAAGCTACTGCTTTGAAAGAGTCACACGGAAACTAATCTCAAAGAAACGGTAGAAAGTTCAAAGAAAATTTGCTAATATCCCATGAAAGAATGATATGAAAAACACTTGTAAACTAGCTATCAACCCTATCAAAATTGTTCAAGGCTGACACCCCTACTACAAGTCCACAATCTAAGATTCTTTTGCAAAGATAATTCTTTGAGAGAAATTTGATTGTCAAATGTGATAAAAACATAGACACCATTCGGAAATTGAGAATGAAATTTCTAAAATAAAAAATCTCAAAATTCCTCTCGAACTATTAAATAAGGATATATACAAATCTCGGGTCCTAAGGTCTTGAACATAGGAGAAATTAATGACATTTTCAATTTGAATGATGATAAACCTAAACCTTTATTTGGGCCAAAAGTAGATGGTAAATCTCGGGGAAGAAGGTTTCCCCCCATTTTATATCGATCTAAATGTTCATGATAAAATCCTCCATAATTCCATGTTAGATTAGGTGCATCGCATAATCTTATGCCAAAATTTGTTATAGAGAAGCTTGGCTTTGAGGTAACTGAACCCTACAAATATTGGTACTAATTTGACTCTAGCAAATTCAAATTCCTAGGCCTCATCAAATATATTTGCATTACTTTAGCTCATATACCGGCCAAAAGTCTAGTGATGGATATAGTAGTAGCTAACATCCCTCTAAGTATGGCATGCTTTTAACACGCTCATGGAAAAACTAAGCTCTAAGGAACCCTCCAAATGGATATGAATTATGCTACCATACCAATGTTTGGCCAGCAAGAAAATTTGTATAAAGGAAACTTTAAAAATACATGAGTGAGCGGTGAGAAAAACCACATAACTACCCACTTGACTCTATTCATTCTGACCTTGATTCATTAATTCTTTACAATGATGAAGACATTAATGAATAAAGTAGTTGGAGAAAAGGACCAAGATACAAAACAAGAAGACCAAATGGGAATTGTACAACACAAGTCGAGATACGGGCCTTTTACGGAACATGATTTTTTATGTCTCTTGTGATAGAGAAGGTTCGGAGCAGGGTATGGGTATCAAACACTTTGAAATAACCACAGCGGGTCATTATTACAAACTAAATTTTTAGTGCACCAATAACATAGAAAAATAGAGCACTTCTTTTGGCTTTACAATTCTTTGAAAGATTAGGAGCCAAAAGAATTTATGTTCATGGGGACTACGAGGCGAGTTTATTAGACAAATCAATGGAGAATATTTAGCCAAACATCCTAGAATGAGAGTGTATAGGAATGCTTCTCTTAACCTTCTAAAAATGTTTCAATAATAAGATCTTGCTTTGCAATTACAAGGAATCAAAATATCCTTTCCAATGGTCTAGCATTTTTAGCTAGCACTTATTAATTACCTCATCTAGCAAGCAATATATAATGCATATTAAACACCGCCCAACGAGTCCCTAATAAAATGAGAAATGGGAAAGTGTTTGTTAATGACAAACGGATTGAAAAATTTCCTGCAATATAAAGAGTGGCTTGAAGATTCTGACTTGGACCTAGATTATGAGAAATATTATCCCCGAAGAAAAAATGAGTAGTGATGGACCACCTCATGGCAGTTCGAATATTAATATTTCAACGGAAATGAATATCTATATATGATAGAGATACATAAATACCCAAACCAAAGAGGAATTTGAAGTACTCCAATTCAAAGATAACATTCTACCTAGAGCACTTGTCCTTTAGAGGAATTATTTGACTTCAATGATGTAGCCAAACCAAATATGGAACCGATAGAAGCACACATTTATAGGAGTGCAAGTTAGGCGATGAACAAGATCCCAAGATGATAAAGCTAGCAAACCTGCTTTGCCGAGTGACTACAAAATAGAAATACATTTCTTTGTTTAAGGAGTTCATTGATGTGTTTCTTGGAGCTATGGCATTTGAAATATTATGATACTAATATTATCTAGCACAAGATTCTAGTCAAGGAGAACCGAAGCCTTTCCAACGAAGCTGCATACGATAAATCATTTGTCTAATGCCCTTGGTTGAGAAGGAGATCAAGAAGATGTATGATGCCAAAATAACGATCCCAATTAGATACTTTCTGAATGGGTTTCCAATATTGTGCTTGTAATAAAGAAAACATAATGCTGATTAGACTTTTCATTGACTTTAGAATTCGAACAAAGTATCACTTAAAGAAAACTACCCTTTACCAAATATGGATCACATATTAGGAAGGGTAGTGGGTTCCAAAGGATCTCTTCACTAGATGGCTTTTTAGGGTATAATCAAGAATGTGGTGCATCTAATGATCGGCTTATAAAACATATTTTACTACTCCTTCGGGGATCTTCATGTATGTCAAAATTCCTATTGGATTAATTAATGTTGGTGCCACTTTCCTGAGAGAAATGGACATTCCTTTTTGAGAAGAAATATTTCTTTTAATTGTGATATATCTTGATGATATTATAGTATATTTGAAAATTTATGAAGAACATCACGGCCGATTTAAGAAGATTTTTTGAGAAATGAAGAAGGTTTGGATTATCTCCCGAATCCAAGAAGTCATTATTTGATGCGGAAGAAGGGAAGATTATTTTCTCTATTATATCGAAGAGGGAATTAAAATTGATCAGCGGGGATTGAGGGCATACTCCAAATCGATCATCCCGGGAACATCAAAAGAGCTTCAATATTTCATTAGTAAGACAAATTTCTTGAGAAGGTTTATACACCAAACCTTGCGGGAACTTCTCAAAAAACATCACCAACATGCTCAAGAGACCCGGGGGTTAAGTGGAGCATGAATGCTAAAAAATACTTTGACTTAGTAAAAGGCACTCATGAAAGCACCGGTTACGTCGATCTGATTTGCAAAGATTTCATCATTTTTCCTTCGCATAAAAGCACATTGTTCTTCCCTTCTATATTTATTTTAATGAAAAATAAGGAAGAACAAGAGCAACCCATTTCATTTTTCAACTTGAAATCTTTGAGAGATGCCCCTTTAAGTAAAATATCATGGAAAAGTAGGCCTTTTCTTTGGTTAAAGCACTAAAAGGATTTCGGGGTTTACATCCTACATTCACATATCGGTGCCTTTGTGCCCAACACCGGTTGTCGAGGACATCATAATGCAGTCACGATGGAAAAAGGCAAATGGATTCTTGTTATCTGGGTATGATTTAGAGATCAAACCCACAAAGCTGATCAAAGGACAAGGGTTAGCCAAATTGATGGCTGAAACAAATTTTCAAGCACTAGATATCAACATGATCCATTCATTAGATGAACAAAAGGAGTTCACAACTCCACCTATTGAGGAAGCAATCTGAATTCTCCTTGGTATGCAAATATACTATATGTTCTATTTTCATTTAAATGCCCCCTGCTGGTTTGTCCAAAACAAAATCTAGGTTCTTGAAATTGAAAGCTATCAAATTTTACATCCTAGAAAGGTCTTGTACTTTTTTCGAAATATTTTGGGGGCATATTGCTTAAATGTTTTCCCTGTAGAAATATGTAGATAGGGTTATGCAAGAGTTCCGTAGGGGATTGTGGAGGCCATCTCTCTTGGAAAACCACTACTAATAAGGTCATTAGAGTTGGTTTCTATTGGCCTGTTTCAGATATCCAAAAAATGGTAGCCACCTATCACAAATTTCAATTTTTTTAAGGTAAAAAAGAATGTTACTACCCTTGCCCTTACAACCCATTTTAATTGAGGCTCCTTTTTAACAATGGGGTTTATACTTCATTGGAGAAATCCACCCCTCATCCTCTGCCCAACATAAATGGATCTATTACTCCCTCAGACTATTTTACCAAATGGATAAATCATCCCTTCGGAAGCCCATACGACTTAAGTGATTATCAAATTCCTTGAAGCTAATATCCTATCTAGATTTGGTTTTCCTAGAAAAATTATTCGATAATGATGCTTCTTTTAAGTCAAGAAAATTGTGGATTTTTTTCACCAAATCACATATCCTTGGGGCATTCAACAACCTATTACCCTCAAGGTAATGGATTGATTGAATCTATGAATGCAGTTAATATTATCAAGAAGTTGTTAGAAGACAAGAAGAATTCCCTTTATAACAAATTTGTGCATGCATTGTGGGGTACAGAAGGTGACAGCTAAGAAATCAATTGGCATGTCACCATACCGATTGATCTATGGAATGGATGCGGTTTTCCCAACATTGTTGAGTACCAGCTATGATAATCATTCAAAGTACGGTATTTGAAGAGAATGATGTACAAAGAAGGATAAACCAAATGAATTATTTCTAGCAGTCAAGAAAGAAGTTTACAACATAACTCGAGGTTGTGAAAGAAAATATAAAAAAGATGTTTGAGAAAAGAATAAAGGAAAATGATTTTCAATATTGGAGATAAAGTGCGAGATGGGATTCTAGAGAAGATAAAGGTAAACTTGGAGAATTTGACAACCTATGGAAGGACCCATATATTTTCCTTTCTTTCGGGGAGGACTCATTCATTTTACGCAAGATATGGATGGAAAGAGAGCTACCTAGAGTCCACAATAAATGGCGGGATACTGAAGAATTACTTCTCCTAAGTTTAGAGAAATTCCCATTCCATTGTAAATACGATAATTTTGGTTTGGATCCTTTGAAGGCTACCTTTTTGTGCGAAGAAAGCGAAACGATTCATTAAAAAACAAGATAAAATTCATGGAAATCATTACGAGAAGGAGTATACAAGGAAACTCTTTTGGTCTTGGGGTTCTCATCACTTCCCCTCAGAATAAGCACCATCCCAAATTTAGACCTTATTCCTGATCCTATAATTCCTGATTATCCATAATTGAATGAATAGTTTTTCCTTTATTTTCATATATATATATATATATATATATATATATATATATATATATATTCAAATAATTTCCAAAGAATAGAAAAAGAAAAAAAAAAAGGAAAAAGGGTCTAAAAAAGGAAAATAAACTTCCCACAAAAAAACGAATAGTTACGAAGAATCTTGCAAATTAAAATGGCACTACTTTAGAAAAATTTGTTCAATCACATAGTTTAAGCACGATCATACAATTTTGAATTTTTGCGATACATTAGAAAATGAATATTTTCCAAAATTTGTTTAATCTTGGCAAAACTGGTAGATAGGTAGAAAATGACATTTGTAACAACTTAATGCAGACAATAGGAGAAATAAAGGGATAGGTGGTAGGTTAGAACTTTAAAAAGAAAAAATGTTTCGGGGTATGCAACTCTAAATGCACCTAAAAAAGAAGAAAATGTTAGATTTTTATTTTGGGTAGGTAAATGCAGTAGAAGGAAGAATGAAAGAAAAATACAAGGTTATTCTACAAGGTACAACATCAAAATTCCATTTTTACTATAGTGGAAGAAGAAAGACCAAAGTAGCGGGTGTTCGCAATTAAAATATTGGAAAAAATGGTTATGTTTTAATGTTTAGGGACTTAAATATATTTCAAAATAATTTGGGCATATTCTATGTTTCCATTTTACCGTAAGTCCCAAAATGTTATTATTCCCTTTATCCCACCCTTTTTATTTTATCTTAAGTCTTCTACTACCCCACGACATTCATCTATCTTCCAACCACACCATCATATCACACCCCTCACATCACTCGTCTCATCCACGCTAGCACCATCTGCAACTCCCCACCATCTCCACTCACCACCACACATCGATGGCCCTGATACCTTCGCCCCCCCCTCCCCACGAGCCTCGAAATTTAACAATGGGGCGGGGGGGGATCCCGAAATAGGCAATTCCGGATGCCTCCGACTTTCTACATGACGCGCCCATAGTTTTCTCCCCTCCTACGGATATAGTTTACCAACCCAGTGACCCCCCTCAGAGGTTTTACAAACCAAACTATTGCTTTACGACACTGGATTTCAGACATTTGTTCTCTTTCTTCTGTGTATCCACATCTTCACTCTCCTATGTAAATATATATATAAACAATAAATAATAATCACTGTTAGATTCGTTTTAATTTTAACAAATGAATAAGAAATGTTTGTCATGACTCCACTAATCAAATGTTTTTCCACATTCACGTTAAACTCTTGAATTCATGCATCTGAAGGCAGGAGTTTTTACTAAATACTTTATTCCTAAAATTAGAGGTACTAAATTCGCAAGAGAAATGAAGAGAACAATTGATGAAGAGACTTGGTTGTTCATAAAAGAAAGTTTGTCAACTCTCAACAACTGCGATTAATGTTTTTCTCAAAACCTTTAGCTTTGTTCACACTCCCCCTATATTTTCCCTTCCCCCATTCATAATTTATTGTTTCCCTTCTTTGATCCCCTCTTATTTATTCCAATTATTTCCTATAGTGAATGAGACAGTTAAAGCTAATCACGAAGAAGAAATGCATCCCTAAGAAAGACAAGGAGCCTCTTAACCCTATGGTTTACCCTCGGGTGGACTTAAATCATATAGCCACGGCATACGAGATTACAAAATCCACGATGTTATAGGTCAATTTGGGCACCATTCCCAATGGCACAGTTGGCGGACATCATCCCTAGGACCGATGAATAGGGTCTATCATCCCCTATCATTTCGATTTGCTACATGCCCTAAGACAAAGAATAAGAAAAAATAATCTATGACTTCCATACGCAAGGTTTCCAAGGTTTGAAGTTGATATTGGTACGACTCACGACATAGTCTCTGAAGGGGCTAAGTGTGCTTCAAATGCAAGTACACCTCCATTCAAAGGTGCTCTGCCAACACTCGAACACTCGAGGGTGTGTTGGTCATTTGGGAAATTCTCATTGTTAGGAATCTCCACTTGGACAATGTCTTCTAGAGAAGTGCATATGTGTCAAACTTCGAATCCATGTGTCCATTTTATACCTCTAGGATAGGGAAAATGTCTTGCCTATTATTAGAAATTCATTGATTTTAAAACTACTTTCAGCTCCTCTATAAATTGAGCCTGAGATCCTAGTGCTTGGTAAGGAGGAATTTCGAATTGGGAGTTGATTTGTGTAACATGCTTTTGGAGAGATGTGCATTGTGATAGGGCTAGGATGCTACTAGAGATGGTGACATCAAATCAATCATTGGGTTGTAACCTCCCTTCTATCCATTAATAAATATTTTTGCTTACTTTCCCACATATGTATCACGTATAAACACTTTTGTCTTTCATATTATGAATTCTTATACGATGTATATAGTCCATGTTCATTGATTTGGTAGACAAAATTGAATAGACATCTGTATATTGCTATCTCTTTGTTGTTTAGTGTTCATTCTTTCGGGAAATATTTCGCGATCTAGCTTAGTTTGAAGTTATAGCAAGAGCGTGAAGGAAAATTGGAAATGCTTGGACTCAGTAAGTTTCTTGATCTATTATGTGTGTCTAATTTACTATTAGGAAAAGTAGCTATAAATTTTTAACTGTTGTACTAGATGAGCACCACACTAGGGAAGAATGTTTTATGTTAATCCATAATTACGCATAACAAATTGGTGACCCTGCCGGGGAGTTTACCCTTCATCCTTGGTGTGTTGCCTTTGCTTATCTACGTTTATTTACCCGATTAGCATTACTCTTTGAATGATTAGGATTTTTCAAATAAATTTTTTCATTACAAGTGTGTTTTACAATTGAGTTTTGTTCTCTTCTACACCCAGCATTGTTAAACAAGACAGTGCTTTATAGCACTCTCTCCCCACTTAGGGGTGCATTGCAACACAGATTTGTCTCCCCTTAGAGGCTTGCATTTCCCTCTAAAATAAACCAAATTCCGGTGATTTTTTTCATTGCATTTTGCTTTCATTTTGTTTATTGTGTTTTAAAAGAACGATACCTCATGATGACTATTAACTCTATTTACCTCTTCCTCCTTCGAAAGAAAAGTTTGTTCAATGTTTATTTAAAGTGTTTTTTTCTTTATCATTGAAAAATTATTTTCAAAATTATTTTCATTCTTTTCATTATATGCATTTTCTTTTGAAAAAAGAAAATTGAGGTGTTAAATCCTTCATTTCTGTAGGAGAAATTGTAGTTCTATTCTTCTTTTTCCTATTAAAAACGTGTTCTTCTATTCCTCATTTCTCAAAGTAAAAAGGCATTTGTTTTTTATTGATTTAGTTACTTAGTGTCAGCACTCGCATTCACATTAAAGGGGTAGAAAAAGAAAAACACGCATTTTCATGTAGTCGATTGTGTGTTTTGCATAGGAACAATTAGAAAAGTTGCATTTTAGTTTGTGCTCTTTGATTGTTTGCTCTCAAAGCTGATTGCTCTTTCCCTCTAGTAGCTAGGATTTTCATTGAAAAACTAAAAGTGAAATATTTCTTATGATTTAAGTTTGCATTCTAGGAATTTCCAATACATCATCTGAGTGAACCTTGAAAGACAAATTGATAAACAAGATCAACTTAAAATTTATCTCAATTTACCTAACAAAGCTTGTGGAACCATAACGATAACATTTAGAAGCTCTAGGATAGAGACATGTTCTGGTGTCGTAAAACATAGCAGGCGTTGTCATTAGTCTATGATACATTAAATTACGATACCTCACTCCATGTACATAAGTATATCATATCTTGTCCATGTACTTTCGGGTATATTAGGCGGTGTTACGGTACGAAAAGTATAAGGGGTGGCTCTCTTGATAACGTTTTGCATTAGATAGCGCTAATATGGACTTAGGCCTCCTGTGCCTTTGGGTATATTTGGAAGAAAAAATTTAGGTTGTTATCCATCCCTAGTGAATTAGGTCGTCTACTTTGCAAATTGTGATCTCTTGAACACAACATTCGGTGGTGCATGCCGTACTTCTTGGTTAAACGGGAGGTATTCTGTAGTTCTAATTTCTTGGTAAACCTTTTTCCTAGTAATACCCTTTTATTTTATTTATTAATTTTGGTTAAAATAAATCATTCATTGTGGAAGAACAAAATCCTTTTCCTCGTCCTTCACGTATACTAGCATTGAAACCACCTTTACCACTACAATTTTATGGATAGGCGAAGAAACAAAATCCTCTACCAAAACCAATACTATTAGTACCTAAGTGAAACATCATCCTTCCCATATCTTTGGAGTTGGCACAAGTTGTTTCTACATCTTGATTTGTCTATTGTTGTTAAGGCAGGTGTCCTTGAGTTACCCCATGGACACGATCCATCCAATTGGTGAGACCATACCTCCACAGACAACAATTTTAAACCGAGAGTTGATCCGGATCTATCATCTCTTCTTCACCGGAGAAAAACTAAATCTGAATTCGGAACAGCAGTTGTTCATCGATTGTTCATCCGCAATTTTTACTTAGCCATTGAGTCTTGATATCACACGGTAAACCTCTGAAATATACTTTGGGCTTGAAGGTGAAATACTTCCACCTCGTTTGATTTCGATTGAAGAAATCCCACAAGATGAGAAACCTTGCTCAACCCCATTTTGGGGAGATCTTTACTACATCGATTCTTTTCCTCAATCACCACCCTCTGCTTTTGTTGAGATCCTTGTTCCTGTTACGCCATTATCATCGATTCAAGGTTATACATTTAATCAAGTAAACATGCTGAATAACATCTTACGTTTGTTGGGCCATATGTTCCAATTACATCGTACCTACCTCGCTACCTCATCGATGTTTAAAACTTCACCAAAATCATATTTTCATAGGCGGCCCTATGGTCCCATCGGGTTATAAATCTTTACCTAGAATTTTTTTCTTCATGTTCAAACCCATGGACTTCACCAATGTCATCGTCTAGTATTCTAACTGATAAACCTATAGTGAAAAGTATTGAACGGCCCGATTATTTATACACATCATCGGGGAAATATCAAGCTAGTCCTTGAGGGTCTATTCCATCTACTACCATATCAAGCATTTGGACTCCTACATTTGGAGAGCAATATTTTGTGTCTTATTATCACTCTAATGTGACGGAAATCTTTAGTCACCCACTATGACAATAATCCGTCACTTTTGGTGAACCTAATGTCGAAATGAATGTTTTTCAATGGCAACCCACTCTACCTATCCATCTGCAAACGGTTGTACACTCATATCAAATAGTTCTTTGTTACACCCACATCATTTCCTTGTTAATAAATCTTGACCCACATTTACAAAATCCAAATGTTGTACAACAACATTTCGGATAAGGTCCTTCAACTCAATAACAACTATTGGGCCCATAGAATCCAAATCCTTCGGTTAATTTATAACAACAACTTCTATTGCACGGAATCATTTATTCACAAGATGTTTTACCATTTTAAGGATGTCATACAAACTATCTATATCTATCCTTAAATGAATCCAAGTTCTCTGTTGGGTTATAACAACTGGTGGATAGATCCCTTGATAGTCTTAGGTGCAAATACCTCATACTTCATTTCAAGAAATGCCATATCCGAGGGTTTTGTCAACAAAATCCTCAAGTGTTTGCTTATCAAAACAACCCTATTTGGGTTACCGAGTAGTAGATTCCTTATCTTGGTGCTCAGAGACCCTATTTCTCAAGAAATTCCATCATACTTACGGCTATGCTCAACCTAACCTTAATCGACAATTGCCTTTTATCAAAGCAATTTTAGAGTTACCGAGATTTAAATTGGCTAACTAATGATCCAATCAACTACGCTCCTTAGTGGCTCGGTGATACCTCACAAATTACCCTCAAATATTCCAAAGTTCAATGGAAAACTTGGAAGACCCATGACTCATGTTATGACTTATCATTTATGGTGTTCATCTGACTCCTAGATGATGATTATGTTCAACTACGTCTTTTCAAGTGTACACTTGCACTCCCCGCGCAAAATGATATATTGAATTATCTAGAGCTTCTTTTGAAAATTTCGATTTTCTTTACGTATTTTTGACTCACTTCTAGTTACCCATACGATATGAAGCCCAGGCAGACTCTTGACCAATTTCAAACATACTAATGCTACTCCTGTTATATAATCATATTCATGAGGCATCACCATCATAGAATGGTTAAGACATTTGTTCCTAATCGGCTCCTCGTTGAGTGGTTCATCAATTCCTTGTTACCATCTATAGCGAGGATGTGGCTAAGGGTGGCATTGTCCTTTGAAGCAGGATTATTTCTTGTACTAATATTTAGATTTGATGTCTCAGTACGGCATGCTCTATAGAAAAAAATCTTACTTTTAACGATCTAATTTTCTGTTCCTCGTTAATTAAAGGATCCCATGCTAGATAAAACTTGATTAGTACTATAAGCACACATCATACTACGCATCTGATCCTGCAACTTCTTGAAATTAATGCCATGTGTTTGACAAGGGAAAAAGTGACGAGCAACCCGAAGTAAGAAAAAGGGGAAATCTAAGAAAAAGCATACTTCTAACCCGCGGAAAAGATCATTTCATCATCGTCTGGACCTAGGAAACCTCATTATCCATGCATAATCGATTATCAGAAAATTTACCCTGTTGTGTGTCCTCACCGGGTTGAACTCTCAAAAATCATTAATACTTCCGATGCATCGGCTATGTTGACAAATCCATTTCCAAATACGGACACAAATTTGGTTACTATGGATCCAACTTCTAGTTCCAAAGTACTTATGTTATCCGTCTACGACCTTGATGGATATTTTGGTGTGTTAAAAAAAAAACAATAAATATTATGGTCGTGGGGGTGAGTGATCACCTACTACATAATGACCCTACGAATCCATCTATGGAATCGAATTACCACCTATTGCTATGCATTTGAATTGGAGAATTAAGCCACCTAAAGAGAGTAATTCACAAATCAACATATAATCCTCGAGCAAGGGCGCAAAAATTATAATATAGTTGAAGATTTGGATCAATCCCCTCTGACTATGTCTACTCTTGAGGTATTACAAAATTGTCCCTCCCGAAACCAAGCTTTATTATCGGCTAGTAGGTGATTTGATCAACTAATTCTAATCTTGTCTTCTTGTCCACATGCAGGATATGTGCCTCAACTACCGGCGAAATTGGCATTCACTCCATGCAAAGTAAATTTTTTAATCACCTTGTTCATCATACTATTATTGATGAGGGCATCTACACGTATTATGTCTCTAAATTGTTGGAAGTCACTTGGCTGCTTCACTTATTACAATCATCAACGAGGTTGAGCTTTTGATGGGCATTTACATATAAAACTTGTGGTATTATTAATAACCTGCATGTCGATCTTGGGGGAAAAACAATGAATGGCTGATGTTGAGGTTGTTGACGAGACCCTGACTATAATATTCTACTTGGAAGGCCATCGGTATATGCTATGGCCCTGGCTTGTTTCTACATATTTCGGGAATGATCGCCTTTCCATATAAAGGTACAATTACAGTTTTTATAGGTCAATTTGTGTACCATTCCCAATGACACAGTTGTGGACCCCTCATCTCGAACCAATGAATAGGGTCTCTCATTCCCTATCATTTCGGTTGTTATATGCCCTAAGACAAAACAAGACAAATCATCCATGACTTTTATTTGCAAAGGTTTCCAAGGTGGAGTTTTATAATATATCATATGAGATCTCACCAACACTACCTCTAAAGGGACTAAGTCCATTGCATATGTAAGCAACCTTGCACTCAAAGGGTGCTCTAAAAAGCACTTCTAGACATTCCTTAGGTGCGTTGGTCACATTAAGTGAAATTCTCATTGTTTCGAAATCTCCACTTGGCCGGTGCCTTCTAGAAGAGTCTACATGTCAAAATTCGAATCCATGTGTCCATTTGATACCTCTAATGCGGGAACATGTCTTTCCTATTATTATAAAGTCATTGATTATAAAACTACCTTCAGCTCCTTTATGAATTGAGCACAAATCTGAGTGTTTGAGAGAGAATTTGGTAATGTTGGTGGAATTTCAATTGAGGAATTGATTTGAGTGGCATCTTTGCGGAGAATTTACATTTTGATAGAGCTAGAGGATCCCTCACCAGGTAAGTGACACTAAATCAATCACTTGGTTGTAACCTCCCCTTCTATCCATTAATAAATATTGTTGCTTACTTTCCCACATATGTATCTATATAAGTTTTTGTCTTTCATATTATGAATTCTTATTTGATGCATATGGTTCATGTTTTATTGATTTAAGCTTGAATAACTTGAATAGACATTTGCATTATTGCTATTTTTTTGTTTAGCGTTCATCTTTGCGGGAAATATTTTGGCGATCTAGCTTAGATTTGAAGCTACAACAAGAGCGACGAAGGAGAATAGGAAGAGCTTGGACTCCAAGTAAGTTCTTTGATCTATTACGTATGTGTCTATTTAGTATTAGGAAAATTAGTTGCAAAGTCTTTAACCTATTGTTCTAGATGAGCACTACATCTAGGGAAGAATGTTTTATCCATAATCTATAATTCCGCGTAACAAATTGGTGACTCTGTTTGGGGAGTTTACCCTTCATCAGCAGTGTATTTTCCTCTGATTTTATTTGATTATTCACCCAATAACATTTATTTAGAAATATTATGCTTTTTGAAATGAAAATTTCATTAGAAGTGTGTTAAACGGTTAGAGTTTTCATTCTCTGTTGTGCTCAACACCTTTGAACATGACACGGTGCTTTTCTGCTGGCCCCATCATCGCCAGAGTGCGTTGCAACATACTTGTCTCCCCTTATAGACTACGTTTCCCCTAGAATCAGCAAATTCCATTGAGTTTGTCATTGCGTTTTCTTTCAATTTGTTGTTTGTTGTGTTTAAAGGCGATACCTCGAGGCCGATAATGAATATTACCTACCTCTTCCTCCTTTGAAAGAAAAGGCTGTTCAATGTTTAGTTAAAGTGTCTTTATTTATCATTGACAAATTAATTTCAAAGTATTTTTCATGCTACATTAGATCCATTTTCTTTGAAAAGGAAAGCGTAGAGTATATAAATAAGTAATAGCTTTCAATTTTCTCAATTGTTTTGTTCATTACTCTTTCTCATTTCCTTTTCTTATTTAAACAGAAAGTGTATGCAAAGCGAAGTTAAACAATAACATAAATGCATGAACAAGAGGGCTTGTGAAGTAAATATGTGTAACTTGATATTATGTTCTTGTGTGGTAGCCTTCTACTCTTCATTTACTATGTTTCTTTTGGACAATTAGTTAATTTTCACGAGCCTTTGATATTTAAGTTTGAATAAAGTTGTGGATATTAAAAAAAGAATTAGTAAATTGTTCAATAATATGTATACATACATATTTTATCATTTATAATGTGTTTATACATGTTGGTAACTAGTGAGAATGATTGGGAACTTCCAGGGAAAGAAGATACGTTGAAGAAGTTATCTAACTACCACACCGGTGTTAAGTGGGTTATGGTTCTTGGCTTCATTTCCTAGAGATGAAGGGATCTCAATGGAAAGGGAGGGGTTCTTGCCTTTTTGAAAATATTACTCTAAAAGAGAGGAAACCAAACCAAGAAAGTGCAACAAAGTGTTGCAAGTGGAAGGAATTCTTGAGTTGGGTTGAACCCCGGTGGAATACTTCACGGGTAGGTTTGGGACTAGATATGGAGAGGTCTTTAAGGTCTGCAAGGGGACAAAACTCGTCATTGTCACCCTTTGTGTTTGTATTTGGAAGCTCGGGGAGATTTGAACATGAACTCTGATCTCATTGGAAGGGTGGAGGGTACTCTTCTAATTGGATTCTCTCATCAAACTTTCTAGTTGCAAAACAACGAGATAAGTAACCCTGGAATGTGTAATATATCATCTTATGTGATTTGTTTATTGAAATTTGTATCGATATTACTTAATTGGTACATGCAATATAAACATGTAGTATAGAAAAGTATATTTTCTTAGTGTTGTAGATGTGGAGCCAAAATGATAGAAACTATACAAGAAGGAGAAACAAAAGGTTCATTAGAAAAATTTTGAGGTCTAAAATGGGCCTCGTAAGAAAAATGTACAACCAAAATATAAAATTTATGAAACCAATAGGATTCAAGATGATGATGTCAACCATGGAGGATGATTCACCATTTTTTGGGGTGAAAAAACGTAAAAATATTAAAAAATAATAAAATAATAAAACTATTTTTCAATTTGTATTTTTAACTTATCTCCTAAGGTTTTACTCAAAGTTTTCGGTTAGATTACTTATTGGATGAAAAATTTAATTCCTCATCAAGGAGCACCTATGTTGCATACTTTTGATGGACCTGCTACACAAAAAATGTGAAATAGATGAAAGAATGTGATTGCAATCATGCTTTTCATGTATTTCTCATTTTTTATGTAGAAGGGTTCATAGAGAAGGTATGAAACATGGGCACTCCTTGGATCAGAAATCAAATTCTACATCCAATGAGTATTCTCACTGAAAATTTGGAAACAAACATAAGGAGATAAGTTGAAAACACGAGTTGAAAAAGTAGTTTTCTTTTCCCTCTAAAATTTGATGATGTAATCTGTTATTCTTGACTTATTATTTCCACTATTATTTTATAATTTCCTTAGGAGGCCCATTTTAGACCTCAAAATTCCCCTAATGAAAATAGAGGTAAAACTATAATGAAAGTAGGAGTATGCATGACTTGATCACGGAAAACAAACAAGAAAGGTCTATGTTGATGCGAAATTGGTCAAGTCTGGTCTTGCAGGGTGACCCTAGTCGAAGAGTTCGATGTGGGAATAAGGATTTGAATAAACTTTGAGTTAGCAAGGAAATACACGGAAGTTTTATTTTCGAATCCTTATTGGATTAACTTCTTGAATCCCAATGACAAATGAATTTAAAGGTAAAATCGACATTATAGGATTGCAATTAAATACCATACGATTATAAGGGTTTAAACCATGTAAGTAACCCCTTAGACTTTCTATTCATAAGGAATAGTTTCGACTAGAAATAATCTAAAAGAAACAAAGTATTTCTATACTTTATAACCATTCTATGCAAATAATTTACATTCAAGTATAAAAACTCGGGACAACTTAAGGGCCTAAACTACTAACGCCAAATAATCAAACCCTTGATTGGATTCATGGCTAGTGTAGCACTAAAAGTATTGGTGCAAAATAAAACCCAATAACTTAAACTAGTATAGAACATTTATTCATATTATAGCAATTGAATATATTAGAATCTATTGAAATGGCATAAAAGCCCTATAATATAGCGAGAATAGATCTTTTTATCATGCGGTCCTGACCCAAAATAGAATTAATCTCTCAATTGTTATATGTATTGACAAAATAATAAAAGTCGAGGATTCTTGTACAACCCGGTACCACAATGCTTGTTCGAGGGAGAATGGAAACCGAAAACATGCATATACATAACCATAAGTCTAGCATAAGTGCCCATTACTCAAATTAAATGAATAGATAAAAAAATAGCAACTATGAACACACCATTTCTGAGGCACAACAAGCTCGATATTGAGAAGTTCCATAGAGAATATACAACTTAACCTAATACATAAAAAGAACCATGATGTCTAGTTAGACATTTCTATTGGGTGAAAACTCAAAAACCCAAATCCATTCAAGCACATCAATAAACCACATTCTGGGTACATGGAAATACCTAGAAATGAGAAGCATGGGAGATGAACGGTTAATCGAGAGACAAACCCTCGAAAAATCGAAGAAGATGGAATTGATATAGTGGAAGTGTACTGAAGCCAAAACACGAATGAATATATAGTGAGGGAATAGCATTTGTGTGATTAGAGAAACCACAGCCCAGGGTTACACAATAGTTTACGGCCTAAGGTTCGGCCACATTACCGAAGGATGGAAGCTTCCTCCACTTTGAAAGAAAGCTGAAACAAATAACTTGAATCTTCTTATCACAGTGTACTTGGCTAGAAATAGAATGAACTATTAAATGAACTGGGGTTAGGTTATGCTTACCTTCTCAGGTTTGGAACTGCTTGTTCCAATGTAAAGTTGACTTTTCACGGCAAGCCACGAACCCGTAGCAAGTGCAAATGGATTTTCTAACAAGGGTTTGGGAGGGGGTAGAAACCTAATCACTTCATGAAATATCTAGTTCATTGGAACATGGACGGATCAACAATGTGTAATGTCATCGGATTGTCCACCATACAAGAGGCCATCGGGGAGAGTTCGAAACTTCGGAAGTTGATTAAAAGTTAACATAAGGTTATAAGGAGACAAGCATGATAGCTCCATGCCGAAACCCATAACTATTGCAAAACATATGTCTTACCAAGCTATGTAATGTGTAATGTCCAAATCTGTGGCTCGAAATTTATATGTGAGTTAAACTTTAATGAAAGTGGAGTGTTTGAACATTTAATGTGGCTATAGAATATTAATCCATGTAGATGTTACCTTGCATATGATCTCTAGGTATTTAAAATGAAATATGATTATGTCATCAAAGAACTTGTATTAGTATGCTATGATAATTTTATGGTGATTGAAATGGGTTAAATGTGTAACTTTTATTATACGAGTAATTTTTTTTGTGATGAGTGTTACACTACCACTCCCCATTTCTATTCATGCATACGAAGTTTTAGACTTTTAAGACTAATTTGAAGTCATACACCCAACTCAAACAACTTTATGGAGGAGAGACCTTCCCCATAGAAAACACATAGGTTTCAAGGTTTGTTTTCATAAATTTCTTTAAATTTTCCAAACATAATAGCTTAGTTGAACCCCTAGAGGACTCATAATACCTTACCCATTTTGATTTCACCAACTTCATAAAACCCCCATCATCTAACCAATCAAAATTGAACTTAAAGGGGATTAAATGTTTATAGTCCTTTCAATTTAAGGCAACATTGGGAGATGGTCAAAATATTCTAAGACTCTACCTAAGTCCTTATTCGGTAGGAATGAGGCGCAAGAAAAGGGAATATATTCAACCTTTTTGAATCCTTATGTATCATAGTTCTATAATTATTTCATGTAGGAACCAATTTATTGTTAGAGAAGTGGATAATTCCACACTTCAAAATGTTACGTACTTCAATTAATTATTAAGTAGAAAGGTGTTACATTTATACTTGGAGAATTCGATTGGGTTTTCATAATCGAAAAGAAACTAATATTTAACTATATGCAACTAATCTATAACTATTTAGCTATATACAACTAACCCTAGAAGTATTACAAAATTTTCCACTGTTAATTCAAAGGGTCATCGACCATACCAAGTAAAGATCTAAAATTTTCAAACTTTTTCATGCTCCAATGCTTTGGTAAAGATATATGCAATTTGTTACCGGGAAGTTGGACAATGAGTCCATATAATTGTTTTGGCCTACGCATGATGTCGAATCAAATGATACTTTGTGTTGATATGTTTGGTTTGATCATGAATCTTTGGATTCTTGATCGATAATTGAAAGAGTTGTTGACAAATAGAGGAGTTGAAGATTTTGTTTTCTCCTACGAGATATTTGAGAGTATTTTCGAAGCCAAATGATTTCCTTAGTGGCTTGAGGACTCTTTTGTAACATATTTGGATTTAGTGGTAGAATCGAGTAGGAATAGATTCTTTGGCGTGATCTCCAAATAATGTTGTTGATCTAAAATTCATCGAATATCTAGAAGTTGAGGCTCCATTTTCTTTATCTCCATAAAAATATGAATGTTGAATAACCATAAATATGGAAGTATAAAACTTTGGAATATTTTATGCATGGTACAGATTTACTTTTAAATGTTTCAAAACTCTTTTTTTGTTGCTACCCAATTCCCCTCACAAGAATGATCCATAAACACCGGAAATTATTCCTATGGAAAAGGTTACTTATCAAGACGAGTAATAGACAAATAAATAAAACTTCCAACAAATTGCATGTAATTTTTTAATCTTCAAATGACTTTCCTTCTTCGGAAGTGAGTTTCGAATTTTTCTCCATTGGAGTAGCAACAAGATTACATTTCTTCATACTATATCTCTTCAATAACTTATCAACATATTTTTCTAAGAAATGAAAATACGTTGTGGTTTTTGATAAACTTAAATTCCAAGATATGTCAAATAAATCTAATCTATCTTATGAAAAACATTTTCTAATTCCTTATTTATAAATGATATATATTCATCGTTGTTTCTTCGAGTAATCAAGTCATCAACATATACAACTAGATATATGCAGTCTTCCAACTTTCTTAACGAAAAGGTTGCATCATCATAGGTGAAATGTCTATATGGTTTAATTTAAGAAGATGTATAGTTAGCTTCTCATACCATGCTCGTGGCGCTTGTTTCAAGCCATACAAATATATGATGAGTTTGCAAACCTTTTTTTTCTTTCCCTTTAATGGAAAAAACCTTATGGATAAAACATGTAAACATATTCTTTCAAATATCCATTTAAAAGGAAATTTTGACATCCATATGATGAAATTTTCATTCTTTATGAACTCCAATGAAAAAATATCTAATAGTTCCCCATTGTGGATTGGAGAAAAAGTATTTGTATAGTCGATACCCTTTCTATACATATCCCTTCGCTTTCACAAGTCTTAATTTGTGTTTTTCTAGCGAACCATCAGCTTTATACTTAGTTTTACACTTAAAATCCACTTGCTTACCAATCGATAGGTTTTATGCCGGCGGGAGGATCCACCGGCCTCCATGTCATTTTTTATGAGAGTGTAATATTCCTTTTGCATTGAGTCTTTCCATTAATTCATAACTAGCATCGTCTTCAAATAAAGTAGGTTCACAATCCACGGAAAATTAAATTCACAATGAGAATAGTTACCGGAGGAAATTCCTACTTTAAACTCATCATATTTCTTTGGAAAATGTTTGAATATGAGTTGACCTTCACAAAGGTTGTGTAGGAAGTTGTTCAAGAAATTTGTAGAAGTTGTTCATCTTCTTCATAAAACCATTTCTTATCAATTTTTTCATTGTTTCTATAGAAACACTTGCATCAACCAATTCCTCATCAACATCAACAAAATTATCATCATCGACTAATTTCTCATCATTGAAAGAAGGAAACTCCATCAACTAATATAATATAATCCTCCCTTCGGGATGCAGGAAGTATATTATACGATTCCTAATAAAACTTTGAGGAACAAAATTTTCTATTTGGATAAGTTGTCTATCAACGATTGAGGGAATCTACATACGTTTCAAGAAAAATTACATCTCTTCCTGAAAATAAACTTTTTTCTCTTTGTCATACAATCGGTATGCCTTAGAAGTCTGGAGATACCCTAAAATATATACATTTCTTGCTTCATTCACTTAACCACTCCTTTGATGTTTATGAAACAAGAGAAGTATAAAATTGAGAACCAAAAATTTAGAAATTTTTACAACGGGAAGACGACTATACCACAGCGTATATGGATTTATGTTGTTAATGATAGAGGAAGGAGCATAAATTTCTAATGTATGCCACCTGTGACATGACTTCTCCCAAACATCAATTTTACATTCTTGAAAAACATCATTGATCTTACCATATTAAGAAATGTTAAGTTGCTCATTCATTCGAGAAACACTATTTTGTTATGGATTATATGGTATTGTGGTGTGGTGTTTGATGCCATTCTATTGCAAATATGTTTCAAAGAATGTGAAGTATATATTATCCTCCATTATCATTCCTTATAGTACCTGATAATCAATTTACGCTTCATTTGTTATCAAAAGATGAAATTTCCTAAACACATAAAAAACTTGTGATTTTTCTTTAAGCGAGATAAACCCAACACATCCTCGAATAATAATTAATAAAAGTGAGTATGTATTTATTTCCATTTTCAGTTGGTACATGCATTGGACAACATAAATTAGAGTTTATGATGCTTAATTTCCTTGTATATCTAGACTTAGAATTTTGAAAATATTGTTTAGCAATAATTTGCCCAATATACAAGCATTACATGGAGTCAATTTTGGGAACTCTTGGAAGTCCCTTAATCCCTTTGTTGTTTCATAATTTGATTACTTTCATAATTAACATAGGCAGAAGCGTGCATGCCATAATATAAAGAAGATAATGATATCATTTTGTTAGACAAATAAGTTGTGTTCAATCTATGAAGGACATACGATGCAACTTTAACAATTTATCTTCTTCCACATGAGTCATTATATTTTATTAATCATTTGCTCTTCTAATTTCTACTTTACCATCAAATATTTTAATGGAATGTCCACTGCTACATATTTATTTTGTATAGAGATAACAAATTTCTTTGGGCTATGAATGTAAAGAACATCATTCAAATATAATTTGAAAATCGAGAATTTTTAACTAAATTGAACCAATCCCCGATGGTTTGATTTGGGACTAATTAGAAAAATACACTACTTCATCAATATTATCATGAATTGATCAAGATAAATGTCTTTAAAATTCATATGACAAGTGGTACATGTGTTTAGAACCCGCTATCACCGATGAGAAAAGCAAATTATTAAAAAAATATATCTTCCATGTGGAAATTACAATGAACAACAACATAATGTGCATTCTGGAGACAACATCCTTTGTTTGAAATTATATGATCTTTATTTTCAAAGAATTGCTCTCTTATTTCATTAATTTCTCCCGGAGATTGTACAATTTGCGAGTATGTCCAAATTTACCATATCTAAAACATTTCTGACTATTTTATCAAAAAAATTCTTTGTTTTTCATTCTCATGTCTATCTCCATGAATATTTATGCCCCCTACCTCTATGATTATTCCTACCTTGACCCATCTCCCCAGTACCCTTAGTATTTACGAAAGATTCCTCTTGAGGTTTTCCATATTTTAAGAAACACATAGGGTTTCGGTATTATAACTATGTGATGCTTCTTTCTTTCCAAAAGCCTTTTCTTTTCTACAATTTTCCCTCTTGATTTGTCAAAATCTAAATATTTTAATTGCCCACTAGCTTGGAGAGATTCCAAGTAGTATGAATAACTAGGGTAAAGAGATTTTATAAAGGCGATGGCAACCAAATCAACTTTAACTCCGGTAGATTCAATTTCATGATTGATGGCTTTAATTTTAGAGCCAAGTTTTAGAGAAATTATCGCTCATTTCTAGATTAAATAACTTCAACAATAGCTGAATTATGTCCAATTCAAAATGTGAATCGTAAAGCTCTTTTTTTTTTTTTTTTAGCGACGCTAAGCTACTTTACTCGGAAATGATGTATCTTCTTACCTCTTAGAAGTAGGAAGTGGAGATTAAAGGAAAATGCCTTCTTATCACCTTACTTTTCCATATTTCTAGTTGTTTCCCTCATTCAAGTGCACTTTCAAATTGAATTCTCTCCTTCTCCTTCACAAACTCCATCCCATAAATCATTGAAAGCTAGAATATTTTAAAATTTCCTAAACCACTCCTGACATTTTCCTTTACGGAAAGGACAACCCCAATTAAGGACACCAAAATTCATTTTATTTTTGGAAATATTAAAAAAACTATTCTAAATCACGCTACAAAATTCCTTTAAAAAAACATTGTTTTAACCACCTCCTCACGCGATTTCTCTTGGAAAAAAACTCACGAGTTTAGCTTTTGTGATTTTTATTTAATAAAAAAACTCAATTTTAGCCATATTTCTTAAAAACTAGATTTTTAACTTACTTATGTCAACGAAGCTACAACGGATTTTTATTAATAAAAAAACTTTGTTTCAACCACGAATTTCTTAAAAAAATGATTTTTTAAACTTATTGATCCAAAACCGACACTATAAATCACTTCGCACTAGGTTTGATGCTATGCACATCATCTCCCTAAAACAAAATCTTGGAGTTGACGTTGGTCCTCCAAAAAAAAAAAATGATGTCAACATTGGCGAGTGGACCTACACGGTAAATTTAGATAACAATGGTGTCCTACATGCTTGATGCACTTTTACTTAAATCTTTCTTAGGCTCAATACAAAATATTAATCATATAAACTTGAAAGTAAATTTTGATAGAACACAATAATAGATCAATAGAAGACAAGCCAAATATAGATCAGATTTACAATTCTCTATTTCCAACAAAGATATGAGATATTGTTGCGTTATAGTGGTCATTAGGATGTATTCAACCTGACAAAGTATTTCTTAGTCAACCATCACTTTCATGTGTCACAACCACAACCCTCAAATACATCTCATCACAATTCAAAGGCGGAGTCAAACCAAGGACAACCACAGAAGAATTCTTTAAATGACACTAGAAAATTCAACGCAACAAACTAGGAAGCCGATCAGACAACCCCGAGAATTCCTCAACTTTAGTGCCCATACATGCGTCCTCCTAAAATCAAAATTCTGCAGAAGATTAAGGTCAAACAACAGTTGACTATAGTCAACGTTAGTCCTTTCTTACCTTGAAAAAACCCTAAGTAGATTAACACAAAAAACATAAATCCCTAAGCAGTCAACGTAGAAACAACAGCTTTTCTCCACACGTGTAGGCGGAAAAAACCTCAAGGCCATCGGCCAATCATATCACAATGAGAGAATGTGTGATGAGATGATGAGAAAATGACCTCCAAGTCTCTCAATTTATATTCATCAATGAGGGTGTATGACGCTCTCTTAAGCGGAGTGGGATAAATCTAGCCGACCTTTCACATGTGGAAAATAAATTCAAAATCAATGTTACGCTCATTCGATCAAGATGATCTTTTGCACCTCTCTAAAAGAGGAATCCAACAAAAATATGACCATAATCATATGAATAGTGAAACATGGAGTTTGGACCTAGTTTCCCAAAAATTAACACTCCTCTCAATTAGGGAGAATTCCATCTATCCACAAGTGCCATCCATCTTGTACGAAGCCAAACGTCATGCGTCATCCGTCGTAACTTGATTTGATGGATCTTTATTTTAGAACAAAATATGATCACAAGACATCACACAAAACTGAGCCCGAAGTGACTTAGAGGTAAGAACCACTCTTAGATTCAAAGAGTCTCATACTAACCTAAAGTTAGTTTCTTGACTCGAAGTCGGCTTATAGGATAAACCCTCATCATACTTGATCCCGGATCGGGGTGTTGGACACACTGCCACCCTATACATAGAGAGTATGGAAGTCTCTAATGCATCCATTGAATACTATGGTCTCTATCCAAATTTCCCACCTCATTGGAAAAATGGGAGGTACTTCCCGTAGTACGAGCTCCATAGGTAGGATGCATGTGGGGCACACATCGGAGAGGCGAACCAACTCAATATCATAATGGTAGGGTAGAAGCACAAGAAGGTTCGCCAAGCCTAGCCACTGTACGCATATACCTCCAAGTTATCCCCAAGCCCATGGAACTCCCCCGGAGCTCATAGTCCAACTCAAGAAGGACCCTCAAAATAGGGTCTTTCCACGATTCCAAGCTTCTCATAGAAAGTTAGGAACTTTACCTTCCCTAGGAGCTTCATGAGAATATCAAGTGACGAGGGCTCATCAGTTCATATATGATTGAGCCTTACGGCACCTCTTTATGGTATCCCAGACAGTAATTTTGTTATTAATATGCTTGGATAGATTGTGGAACATGGGATTCAGGAAAAGATGAATCCACTCTGGATATCACAAAGGATGCTGATGGTATATATCATTCCCGAAAAACTCACTAAATAACTTTTGCAGCAAATAGCTTCACAAGACATACTCGAGTGCAATGTATTTTGCCTCAATAGTACTCGGAAACCACCAAATTTTGCTTCTGCTCATCCAAGATATCGAAAGCGGGAGCAAGGTGAGAAGCATCTAGATGTGATCTTGCGATCCACCACACTACCGACCCAATCGACATACGTATATCCATGGAGTCTCAAACTCGTGGTAGTGTATATTCTTGGCACAAATTGAGTGAATGTGATGAGGATCAGCTAGCATGTTGACTCAAAGTGTTCAACGTAAAACATACGTCCCGACCGAGTTCACCTAAGAACATCAGAGCCCCTCTAGAGTTAATCGATACTGGTATGATTTGCTAGCATGGGCCCAATAGTGTTTCCCTCCAAGTTTTTAAATTTGAGTTCCAACGGAAGTCGACAAAGACTTAGATTCCACCATACCAAATCCCTCCGGTAGCTTCACGGAAAATTTCCTTTGAGAAGGAAAATCTCACCTGGCCTCTACCCGGACCTCCAAGCCTAAGAGGTAGTGCATCGGTCTTAGGTATTTCATCTCAAACTCGAAAGCTAGCTCTCTTACACTAATGAAAGAGGTCAACTCTGTCGGGAAAGAGATCGCCCACGTAGAGAGAACCAAAATGAGAGGCCTTTCTCTATCAACCTTAAAATAAAGGTTGGATCAACATTACTTCGAGTAAGACTTACCTTCATCGAAATAGCTATATATCCTCTTGTACCAAGCCTTGGGGCTTGCTTCAACCCATAGAAGACTTTCTTCAACACTGCCATACATGGTTGTCTCTATCTCGGACTTGAACCCCCGAGGTTGCCCCACATACACACCTCTTCTTTTATGAAACGCATGCGGAAAAGTGGTCTTCACATCATCTAATGTAGACTCCATCCTTGCGTAACGGCAAGGGCAATAATAGATCCCGGATGGTCGTGCCTTGACCACGGATGAAAATATAACATCATAATCTATGCCTTCTTTTGAGGAAAACCTGGGGAATGAATCTTGCCTTATCTTGAAAATTTCAGCACTTCCATTAGATCCATTCTTGACCTTATAGAGCCATTTTGGTGACAACAGATTTGTCCTCCGGTTTGGGACCACTTCCCGGACATCATTCTTCATAATGGACTCATATTCTTCATGCATAGCATCCTTCAAACTTTATGCTTTTCTGATTTTCAAATGTTCTAGGCTTAGATTGTACTATCGTACTCATGTTTGCTAGATACCATTGGTATCTCTTCGGCTTCTTGCTTTCATGGAATGTCCCCTTGGGGAGATATGTCTCTCGGCATCTTCGAGGATATCCCTAATCCATGAGGTCTTTTCTTATTTGAAGGAGGTGGATGAATGGATCCATAGGTCCTTCAACATACGGAGCTTATGGTCATCCTTCGACTCTTCAAGCTTCCACCTTGCTTCCTTCATCTTCTTTGTCTTCCTTGGAGCTAAGAATATTTCTCACTTTCTTGAGGGAAGCATCTTCATCAAAGGTGAAATCGTGGCATATCTCCACTTCTCTTTGACCGGGAACATAGATATATGCCTTCAAAGTTTCACTATAGCCCACAACCATCCCCTTCTTTCTAGAAGCATCCAAATTGCTTCTCTTTTCTTCCGGCACATGAAAGTAAACACTGACCAAACAAAAACTCTAAAATGAGAAACATCGGGTTTATTTCCAGGAGAAAACTTCTTTGGGAGTTTTGGAGTCTAGAGAGAAGCAATCATCTATTTTGAACATACACGGCGGCATTCACGAAGCTTCTCCCCATAGAAACTTCCTAAGACCTTGGTCGGATAGCATCGCGCAAACGGCTTCCACAATGGTCTATTCTTTCTTTCAACAACACCATTTTACTCAAGAGTATACGCAGTTGTAGTCTCCCTCTTAATGCAAGCTTCTTTAGAAAATTCATTAAACTCATTTGAATCATACTTGAGTCATTGTCTTGTCCTCAAAACTTTGAGTTTTCATTATAGTTTAATTTTGCACCAAGGCCTTAAAGGTACAAAACCATTTGAGTGCTTCGTCCTTCTTCTTGAAAAATATATCCAATTCTTGTGGGAGAAGTCATTTGTAAAAGTAATGTAATAGGAACATCCTCCCAAGGATGTCATAAGAAGCATACCGAATAAGTCAAATGTATCAACTATAAGATATCAACTATCTTTGTAACACTAGAGAATGGTACCCTTGTATGCTTCCCTTCGGTGGCTCCCCCCGACATATACCTTCATGGTCATCTCTAAATTCGGGCACCCTTGTCACCACCTTCCTTATTTCGAAAGGGCTTTGTAATGAGAGCATACAAACCTCGAGCGCCTTAACTCTCTTTGAAGAGTTGTATCACATGTCATATCCCCCAATGGACTTCCTCCAACCTCGTAGATTGTATCAACTCTAAAACCAATAGAAAGATCTTCCTTAAATTTCTTCTTCCGGATAAGTACCTTTCCATCGAGGAATGCCACGTTGAACCCTTTGTCTTCCATTGCCGAAATGGACACAAGGTTCTTATTCAAATACGGTACATACAACACATCTTGTAATCGAGATGACTTGGCCAACTGAGATAAGTGGAGGGTCACGGTCCCTTTCCCTTTCGCGGGATAGGTGGCATTATCTCCAAGGATAATTTCCGAATTAGTATCCTTCTCAACTTGAATCCTTAAATGGATTCTTTATAACCGGTGAGGTGCCTTGAAGCACCTATCAATTAACCAAACATCCGACGGGGTGTTGGGTGGAGATGCGAGAGAGGGCGGATATAAGAATAAAATCATTTCTCTTATTATCAAAAAAATTAGGCTAATCATACTGCCGAAGTCCCGCTATTAGGAACTCTCGTGTATAGTGACTAGTCTTGTTACAAGTGTAACATCTTCCCTTACTTCCTTTGGGCCACCTTTCTACCATGGTTTTGATTTCTCGAGCCACCATGGTTCTTCTTCTTTGCATGAGCGATGAAGGCGATAGGATCACTTCCATTACAATTGGAGGCATACTCATCATTCTTGTTTCCTCCTTGAGTGAGATCTAGAGTCGATATTTCATCAAATTAGGAATCACATTATTATTGAGAATAGTGGTATTCATTACATGCCAATCACTCGGGAGACCTCCAAGTGCGATAAGAACCATATCTCGATCAGATATTTCTTCCCCAATATCTAGGAGGTTATTCATGATTTCGATGAGTCTCATAAAACGGATTGAATAGATTCATCCAACACCCTTCTTGATATTCTTCAGGTGATTCCTTGAAAGAGGATTTTATTAGCATTGCTCCCCGAACATTATACCGGCTTATCATACATCTCCTTAGATGTCTTCGAATTTAGAAATGTAAGCAACCAAGTGCTTATGAATATAATTTTGGATAATCATCTATGCTTTGATTTCCCAGCACCATGCTTCGTCTTCGTGGTAAGTAGCTACATTTGATGGAGGATCTTGAATGTATTCCATATACATAGTCCATGACATCTTGATCTTCTAGTGCCAAATCCAAGGATATCTTCCATACATGATAGTAAACTTGTCAGTCAATTTATCATTAGCGAAACGCTTGTAGGTTGTGAGGCCATTTTTCCTTGATAGGATTTCTTCCTTGAGAGATAGATTCTAACACTAGCGTGGACTCTTGGACTTTGTCTTCACCTCACCTACGATACCATGTTAAATTTGTCAACAATGGTGTTCTATTCTTGATGCACTTTTACTTCAATATTTCTTAGGCCCAATAAAAAGTAGCAATCATATAAACTTGAAAGTAAAATGTTGATAGAACAAAATAATAGATCGATAAAGACAAGCCAAATATAGATTAGATTTACAATTCCTTATGTCAGCCAAAGATGAGATATTGTTGGGTTACGGTGGTCAACAGGATGCTTCAACCATTAAAGTCTTTCTTGGTCGACAACACTTTCCTGTGTCACACCCACCAACCCTCAAAGATAGCTCATCACAAGTCGACACAAGCCAAACGGACAACACGAGAAAATTCAATGCAGACAGAACTTTAGAAAATTCAACGCAACAAATTAAGGGCTTCGATCAAACAACCTAGAAATTCCACAATTTTAGTGTTGAGCTGAATAAACCTCCTAAAATCAAATTTTTGTGAAAGATTGAGCTCAAACGACCAAGGGTTTACCATGCTAAACGTTGATTAATCTTTTAACGTGAGAAAATCCCAAAACATATCAATGCGAGAAAATAGAAAGCCTTAATCAACGACACGCTCCACATGTGAGGGAAAGAGGCCTCCAAGGCCATCGGGCCAATCATATCACAATGAAATATGTGATGAGATTATGAGAAAATTACCTCCAAGTCTCTCTAATTTATATTTATCAATGAGGGTGTGACACATCTCTTAGGCATGTGGGATAAATCTAGTAGGCCTAGTAAATGTGGGAAATCAATTCCAAAATCAATGTTCTCCTCATTCGATCAAGAAGATCTTTAGATCAATCTTGGACCTCTCCAAAGAGAAATCCAACAAAAATATGACCATCATATCAAGTGAAACATGGAGTTTGGACCTAGTTGACCAAAATTAACGAGCCTCGGCTGCCCTGGAGCCGGACTATAAAAGAAAAGATTCTGCTACTCTTGTAGAGATCCGTTGCAAGGGTGTCATTGTCATTTTTGCCACAAAAAATATGTCGAGTAGACCCTACGCCAGCCACCGAAGAATCGATTTGGCCTGAGAACTCTAGAAGGGATGCGATGCCTCTGTTAACCTCGATCTCTAATATTTGCAAAGAGTGTCAACGCCACAATTCGTGCGGGGGTTAGGACAAAGGTTTTAGAATTTGTTGCTACCACACGCAATAGCAATCTCACCCACGACACCTCCTAGCCTCACTGCGGTACCATTGTTAGAGAGAGAGAGATTGGAGAATTCCACACTTCAAAATGATACATACTTGATCAATTATTAATAACAACGGTGTTACGAACATACTTCAAGGAATTCGGTTGGGTTTTCATAACCGAAAAAATAATTTTAACTATATGCAAATAATTTATAACCATATGAAACTATATACAACTAACCCAAAGTTACAACATTTATTTTTTTTAAAGGTTCTACAAATCCACTAAGCCAATTTGACTCAATTTTGTGTAGGAAAAAAATTACTCATGAATTAAATAATTAAAATATATTATCATTAATTACATATATATAATTTTAAAAATAAAGATTAAGTTTTAAAATTAGTCATAAATATTTTTTATTAATTAATTATTTTAATTTTTAATAAAATTATATTTATAATTATTAATGATATGAATTATAAAATATTAATTAACTTAATTATATAAATTTTTAAAGTCAATTTAACATTTAATTAATATTCAACATGTGTGCTAAAGTTGTATGATTATTATTCAAATAAGAAATTTGAAGCCATTAAAAATATTATAACATTTTATTGAATTAATATATTAATTCATTTCGTGCTCGATACTTTATTTTTTTTCAATTTTTTTTCCTTTATAATATATAAATTTATTGCAATTAATTTTATTAAATCTATATATATATATATATAAAATAGATATTAATTAATTCATAAAGTGTGAAATAAAAAATTATCATCTTTATCATATTAAGAAAACTATATATATAATTTTAATTTCAAAATATATATTATAATTTAATTTTCTAAATTTGAAGTCATACGATTATTATAATATTATAATCTTGATCTTCATATCTACACAACATTCCTTTTGTTAAACTTTAAAATTTTATTTTTAAAGAAATTTAACTATTCTCTTTTATTTTTAAAAAATTTAATAAATTAATTATAATATTAATAATTATTTATATTTACCATATATATAATAATTTAAATATAAAATATTTTTGAGAAAAAAATATTATTATTAATAATAAATGGTATAAAAAATATTTATATATAAGTAAATGATTGAAAAAAGAAAACTTTTCTTATAAAATAAATTTTAATCTCCACACCTGAAAATATTACTCTAATAATTACTTGTGTAGGTGTTCTTATTTAGAAAACAACTCCCCTAGATGTATTTGTGTCCATGTCGAGCCATTGGATCAAATGTCGGATGATTGGAATGTTTTAGGCCATTGAATTTAGGTTTTGGTGACTTTTAGATTTAAAATGTTGTTATTAAATTTGTTATAAATTAAAGTAATATTTACAATATAAGAAGATTTTTAATCATGAATATTTACCATGGATATTATTAACTTCTAAATAGATTTTACAATACCATAGATAAATACCCACAAGAGAAAGATAGAGAGGGAGAGAGGGAAAGAAGGGAGAACAATCATAATACCATGGTTTATCAATACCATAGGTCATCTAGGCTTTCGATAATTATGTTACATATCTATCTATTCTACATAGGTCAATACCATAGCCAGGTTATCGGTACCACATACTTATTTCAAAATCAAATATTTTACAAATACTTTATTTAATTTAATTTTATAGCATTTTTTAATTAAATCTAAAAGAAAAAAATGTTATAATTACTTTTGAGATATATCTAAACTCACTGTCCTCACCACTACTAAATTATTCCCATAGAGATTGAATCCATATTTTAATAAATGGAAAATGAAAATACTTTTATAGATACTAAATAAATTTATATAATATATATAATATTATAAAGAACCATGATAGATGCATATTGCATAGTTCTTTTAAGTTTTTTGTTGTATTTTCTTTCATATGATTGATCCAAAATATAGGTTTAATATTTTACAACCAATTATTTTTGTTTGTTTTAAATTAATATATTTTCTTAAATAAAATACAATGGGATCATATTTAAGAGAGAGAGAGAGAGGAGTAGGGAGAATAGAGTGGGGGAGAGAGACATAGAGGTGGGAGAGAGAGGAAGGAAGAGAGAGAGAGAGCGAAGGAAGAGAGAGAGAGGAGGAGATAGGGAGGGAGAGAGATGGATTTAGAAGGGGGGAAGAGAGGAGGGAAGATAAAAAATATTGAGAGATATAGGTGGAGATATAGAGGGAGTGATAAGTGAGAGATGAAGATGGAATGAAGGAGAGATGGGATGAGGGAATGGAGAAAATGAGATGATACATATAGGGAAAGAAGGGGAAGAGATAGATATACGGACATATATATGGAGGGGAGAGAGGGAGAGCGATATAAGGAGAGAGAGAGAGAGAGGGAGATAGTGACAAATTTGGAAGGTGGAGAGAGTGTGTGTGTGTGGTGGGGGAAGGGGCGGGGGGTGGGAGAGAAAGGGATAGAGGTGACTTGATAGGGGGGAGAGATAAATGGAATTCGAAAAGGGGAAAGATAGGGAGGAAAAAAATACATTGAGAGATATCGGTGGATAGAGAGGAAGTGATAAGGGGAAGATAAATATGGAAAGAGGGAGAGAGTAGATGACGGAAGGGAGATAAATGGAGAGGACGGGGAGAGATAGGGAAGAGAAGGGGAAGAGAGCCAAGGAGACATAGATATGAAGGGGGAGAAAGGGGAGAGTGAGAGAAGGAGAGAGAGAGATGGAGACAGAGGGAGTGCCAAGAAAGATATGAAGATGTAATGAGGGAGAGAGGAGATGAGAGAATGGAGATAAAATGAGATGACACGAGATAGGGAGAAAAATGGGAAGAGAGAGACATGGATACATAGATATGGAGGGAGGGGAGAGGGGGAGAGTGACAAGGAGAGAGAGAGGGGAGATAGTGATAGAGTTGGAGGGTGCGAGTGTGTGCATGATGGGGGAGAGGCAGAGGGAGTGGGATAGAAAGGGAGCAAGAGGGAGGGAAAGAGAGGGGAGAGCGAGAGAGAGAGGGGGAAGAGAGAGACGGGGTGGAAAGAAAGGGAAAGAGAGAGGAGGCAGAAACAAATACATTGAGAGATAGAGGTGGAGAGAGGGAGAGATAAGGGAGAGATAAATATGGGAGAGAGAGATGAAGGAAGGGAGAGAAAAGGAGAGGATAGTGATAGGGAAAGAAGGGAAAGAGAGAGACAAGGGAGACATAGATATGACGGGAGCGAAAGGAAGGAAAGAGAGGGACTTGAAGGAGGGGAGGGGGAAGAGAGATGGATTTGGAAAGAGGGAAAGAGAGGGGAGAGAACAACAAAGACATTGAGAGATAGAGGTGGAGAGAGAGAGAGAGTGATAGGGAGAGATAAAGATGGAATGAGGGAGAGAGGGAGACAAAGGGAGAGAAAAGGGAGAGGATAATGATAGGGAAAGGAAGAGAGAGACAAGAGTTATAGATATGATGGGGGGAGAAAGGGGGAGAGAAAGAAGGAGATAGAGAGGGAGATACGACGACATTGAGGACGGAGAGAGAGAGAGAGAGAGCATGTGATGGGGGGAGAGACGAGAAGGAGGTGGGAGAGCGGCGGAGAGAGATGAAGGAAAATGGAGGGGACTTGAGAGAGAGAGAAAGAGAGGGGAGAGAGATGGAGTTGGAAGGGGAAGTATAGGAGGGAATTAGAAAAAATGCATTGACAAATATAGGTAGAGAGGGAGGAGTGATAAGGGAGAGAGATAGAATATGGAATGAGGGAGAGAGGAGACAAGGGAAGGGAGAGAGAGAGAGGGAGGGATAAATACGGGGAAATATGGGAAGACAAATACAAGGAGACATAGATATGGAGGGGGAGGGAGAGAGCAAGGAGAGAGATGGAGATAGTGACGGAAGTTAGAGGGTGGAGAGACAAAGAGAGTGTGTGATGGGGGCGGGGGGGGAGAGATAAAGGGAGAGGGAGGGGGAGAGAGAAATGGAGTGGGAAGGGAAGAAAGACATAGAGAGAGAAAGGTGGGAGGCGGTGATGAGAGAGAGAGGGTTCGTCACCATGTAAAGTGTTACAATAGTTTGTTGCAATTGCCAATAAAAATTGATGATATATACGGGAATTTATGATACATCTTAGAATTATGGCCACCATCGAATGTAAACCCTATATTGCTAAATCTTGAAAGACCATGTTGAAGATTAATATGTAATCTATATTGGAAAGGTTATAGAATCTATCGGTTTGGCGTAATACAAGTGATTTCTCCTTGAATGACATTTTTTACTAATTTTCATCTTCAATTATTTTTTTTTATGTGTCACAATGCTTCTCGAATTTATGCTTTAGGGTGTTTCCTTTGCAACATCGGAGTGCAATTGGTAGTTTAAAAATCACATATTGTAGATTTTAATTCTCTTCAAACAAGTAATTAAGTTTGTTGGGAAAAATATGAGAGTGAATGGAGTATTTCTTGCATATTCAAAACTTTTACTTTTTCTTGCTTCTAAAACCCATACGCTACTTTCTGAAACGGACTCGCGTATATACGCGGATACCCTTTATGAAACTCGCGTATACACGAGATATCTAATTATGTCATTAGTTCTTCACTTAAATCATTCCATCATTCATTCATCGAGATGTTTAATAAACGATAAAAAAATGAACGATAAGAACGAGTAAACCATCACACAAAGCATCACACATGAACACCAAGATTTTAGGTGGAAACCCAAGTCGGGGAAAACCACCGCTTGCCGTTGCTCGACCTTCAATATTTTATTATTGAGAAAACATCTTACAACATATGTCTTTGGTGCGGACTCCTACGGCACGAGGCACCTGGCAGCTCGTTTACTGACCTCTCTTGGAAGGGAGCTCCAACCCACGACTCGTTTACCGGCCCTCTCTCCTGGAAGGGAGCTCGACCCCACGATCTCGTTTACCGGCCTCACTGGAAGGGAGCTACAACCCACATTTGAAGGCTACAACCACAGCCCTCTATGGACCACGTTCATCGATTTTCTACTTGGATCAAGCATCTTTAAGGACACCACTTGGGAGCCACGTTTCATCATATTTTTCAGATTAGACCCTTTCCATAATTTTAAGCACGATCCAACCATGAAATAGATACACACCAACTTCTTGTGGTCTCCGGTAAACCAACGGAAACCGAGATCAGACATTTCTTACCACAAACTTTAGCAAACCCTAGTTTGCATACGCGCTCCTTTCTACGTGCTCGCGTATATACGCGTAAGATCCACACAAACACGTATACTTCGGTACAAATTACGAGCTAATTTTATTGTGCATACGCGCTTTCTCTTCATCGGGCGCGGCATATACGCGCTTCCGCTTCGGAGAACTAGCGTATGGTTCTTCAAACTTAAATGGTATTGCAATTCTTCACAACGGTACATCACTTCGATTTTACCCTTTACCTCGAATAGGATGTTCACCTAGATGTTCGCCTCATCATAAATCTAATCATTCCATAAATAGATCTAGCAAATACAAGTACAATACGGATCCGTCCCCTTCTTCATCACTCCATCATTGGTGCATCATACTTTCGGATCTCTCATTCTTGTAACCCTTTCCATTCGGATATACTCTAGAGAAGTATTCATTCAAGCTCGGACATCTTGCACCCACGTTCATGAGGATTTGCACAATGAATTTCATCTCTATATAGGTTTATCCTTTTTCAATACCATGGAGCCAAAACCACATTACTTCCGATGGTATTCTGGACGGGTCATTTAGGTGAATCATTACCCAATACAATGGGTCAATACCATAGTGGTTACCCACGGTTTTGCACTTTTTAGCGCTTTACCCATACGCGACTTGGCACGTTCTTTTCCGCGTGCATACGCGACTTCCCCTGGAAACCAGGATCCGTATTCCTTGAAACATACTCTTTTCATCATATATTTAGCACATGTTGAATTCGTTTCTTCATTGCGCATACATGCTCACTATAGATACATCGGTTTTAGTTCATCAAGACATATTCTATCAAGCTTCTTCATCCATTAAGTTGCCATTATCCTCATCGAGAGGGTTGCCTTTCAAGGACAACACTCATCATCATATTGCTAACAAACATCATTTGCAAGTCCATTACGTCAAGAATAGCTTCATCGGGTGGATTTCCATCAAGGACAACACAAGTCCATGATCGCATGTCTTCATCTTCATTCGGTGGGTTGCCATCAAGGGACAACACTGCATCATATTGCCAACAATCTCCCCCTTTGGACTTGATGGCAACCACGATGAGTGTTGGATTTACCACAACATATAGGTACATTAAGAATACAATGACACCATGTCACTCTCTCCATTTTTGACACATTCAAACACCACGTCACTCTCCCCCTTTGACATCAAGGGCAAAGGGCGGATCAAAAAGCAGCATACTCTCCCCCTTTTTTTTTCATGTGGAAGAAGCATTCTACGAATCCCGATATATGCGAGTGACCCGAGCTCCCCGAGTTCATGCTGAATCTTCAAACATATTTTCCAATGAAGTACATGACTCTATGAATTTCCTATCACCAATGACTCACATACATCAAAGATCCATCCAAGTGGATCTACATAAGAACCCAACTACCCAACCAAGTGGGTTTATATTTGACTCGGCTACCCAATCAGTGGGTTTACAATATTTGACTCGACTACCCAACCAAGTGGGTTTACAAATTTGACAAGTCCTTACATGGTATGAATATTATAATTGCACATCATGGGTCTCAACAAGACCTTTTCATCAAATTACAAATATGACCATTTATGACCAAGACTTCAAGAAAAAATGGCATATTTAAGGAACCATCATAATGCCAACAATGCATTATACACGACAAAGCTAATGCTCCCCACGAAGCTGTGCATTCAAGCATCCTGTTCATATGACTAAGCTCCCCCTTAGTTTGTGAATCTGAACACTTTCACCAAAAAATCATCAAGGCATCTTTATCGAAACATTAGAAATAGAATTATGAAGCTGGAACACCACCAAAGATACCAAAACGTGCTCCAGAGATACCAAACAACTCTTCTTGGTATCTTGAAAGAGAACGACTCTAAATGGTAATGTCGGCAATCGGACATGTGCGGTTTTAAATTGCATGAACTCACGTATATATGCGGCTTGTGTTTCGAAATCCGCGTATCCAATGCCATCTTGAAATTTATGCGGATTTGTGCTTTTATTTGGCGAACCTCCCGGCTTGTCTTAGATGTCTCGAGAACGCTTCCACGAAAGGCGAGAGGTTTGTAAAGATATTAGCAACTTGTTATTTGGAGGGAACATACTCCAACTTCACCTTTGCTCAAGCACTTGTTCACGTAAGAAGTGATACTTGATGGGAATGTGCTTGAGATCCTTTACAAAGAATGCATAACGGGATTCTTTGAAATATTGATGGCACTTGTATTGTCACACTTAATGGGGACGGGAGGTGTACATTTGATTTGAAAATCTTGTAAGGTTTGCATCATCAAAGGAGTTAGGTGCAACAGATGCGACGACCACATATTTTGCTGCTGCTTGTAGATAAGGAAATAAATTTTGTACAACTAACTGAACCAAGATACTAACTTGGAGTCCCATATAGAATGCACCACCACTAGTGCTTTTACGATCATCAACACTTCTTGTGTCTGCATCGGTGTAAGCATTGAAGAGTAAGGTCAGCATTCTTTGGATACCATAGACCAAGGTCTTGAGTTCATGAAGAAGATATTTGAAAATTCTTTTAACGACTGAAGGTGAGACTCTTTTAGATTAGCTTGGAATCGTCCAACAATCCCAACCCATGCATAATGTCTGGTCTAGTCCTAGTGAGATAAAGATGAATTCCTATCATTGATACGTAATTGGTTGATTCATCTGGGAGAATCATCATGGCAAAGGCGAGATTGCATTCGGTTATCATTGGTGTACTTACGGTTTGCATTCTTCCATGCCATACTTCTTGAGAATTTGCTTAAGATATTTTGCTTGTGATAGGAATATACCATGCAACGTTTGATGCACTTGTAAGCTAAGAAAGAATGTTAGTTCTCCAAGTAAGGACATTTCAAATTCTTCTTTGCATGACGAAGCAAATTTTTGACTCAGATTCTTCGTTAGTCCCAAATGATATCATCAACATATACAACCACAATCAATAGTTTACCATTTTCAACTTTTGTGTACAAGTTGCTATCATTGAGACCCCTTTGAAAATCCTTGTTGGTGAAGATATTTGTCAAGGCGATAATACCAAGCCCTTGGAGCTTGTTTGAGACCATATAGAGCCTTTTTAAGAAGTCTACAAACAAGATTTGCATCATTTCCCAAAATGAATCCTTCCGGTTGTTCTATATATACTTCTTCTTCTAGATCACCATTAAGAAAAGCGATTTAACATCCATTTGAAATAAACTTTGATTTGTTGATAACTTGAAAAAGCAAGAAACATTCTTATGGCTTCAAGTCTAGCTACGGGGAGAAAAGTTTCTTCAAAGTCTATACCTTCTTGTTGAGTATACCCTTTGCAAACCAATCTAGCTTTGTTTCTTACAACATCCCCATTCTCATTTAACTTTTTCTTGAAAATCCATTTAGTTCCAATGACATTTTTATCATGTGGTCTTGGCACCAATTCCCAAGTATCATTCTTCTCAATTTGATCAATCTCTTCATTCATGGCTTGCTTCCAACATTCATCTTTGCTAGCTTGATTGACATTGTGTGGTTCAATTGTGGATAGAAGTGCCAAATGATTAGAAGATCCTGAGAGTTCTTCTTGTTCGTACTGATTCCTTGTCACCCAAAATTTGAGATTCGGATGATTCTTTTGAACATATGCGGATGGAGCTTTTTCAGATAGATAATCTTCGGGTTCTTCATTGGATCCACTATCTATATCATTTCCTATTTGATGTAGAAGGATATAGGTCACCATCATCTTCTTTTGTTGTTTGTTTTTCTTCTTTAGGAGGCGCATGAGACTCATCAATAACAACATCAATACATTCAACAATTTTAGAAGCCTTTTATTGTAACATTTGTATGCTTTGCTTGAAGATGAGTAACTTGAAAATATCCCTTCATCGATCTAGGTTCAAACTTGCCAAGCTTTTCATCATTATTTTTGATAAAGCATTTACTTCCAAAAACTCTAAAATGCTTCACGAGATGGAGAATTACCATACCGAGGAGTTCATATGGAGTTTTGTCACTATTTACCGAACATGAGCCTTGTTGAGAATGTTAGGCTGGCATGTCTTTGCTTCTCCCCGGAAACATGTCGGGAGTTCCCGAATCATCGAGCATAGCTCTAGCCATTTGTTGAATTGTTCTATTCATTCTTTACGCTACGCCATTTTGTTGTGGAGTACACACTCTGATAATTGTCTTTTTATGCCATGCTTTGTTCACAAAATTCAAAGAATTCATTTGATGTATATTCTCCTCCTCGATCGGATCTAAGACACTTGATTTTTAGATCTAATTCATTTTCAACTGTCTTTGAAGATGCGAAATTTTCAATGCTTTAAATGCTTTGTGTTTAATGAGCCCGATCCAACACATTCTAGAGTAATCATCGATAAATAAGATATAGTATTCTTCCCCACGTGGTGAATTTTCCTCATAGGTCCACATATATGTCGGTATGAATGAGTTAAAGAGGGCTCACGTGATGATCCTTCTTTGGCATTAATCGTACTGCAGTGCATACCGAGATTGAGCAAGATTTGCATATGATACTTTACGAGTAGATTAATATTGGGAAGACCACGAACGGCTTAAGTGCACTTGCTTTGTTGATTTTAGAAAGCTCGATGCCCCAACCTTCTATGCCATAATTTTCTGAAGACTTGCTCAAGTAACATTGATCTATCTTTGTTAGAGCCTATACGGGTTGCTAGGATTTCTTTTCCTTTTATAATGATTTTACTTGTATCAAGATCTCGAACCACACATTCTTTTGAACTAAAGACCATATACGTTCCTTGATCACACATTTGACTTACACTTAACAAGTTATGCCTTAATCCATCCACATACATGACATCATTAGCCTTCACCTTTTCTTTTAGAAATACGGCCCTTTTCCTTTAATTATAGGGAGTAGCATTTCCAAATGTAACTTTCTTTTCCTTTTCTAGAGCATTATATGTAAGGAGTTTGCTTTTGTCACATCATGTGTCTTGAGCACCCACTATCAATGTACCATTGATTTTCTTCTATACACCAAATAATGTTATCCCACAATTCTCAACCTATATTTCTTTCTTTTTCCATATTTTAGAGCTTGAGGGAACATGTTCTTTTGGCTAGACCTTGCTCTGCATTCGGATTCTTCATGACCAAAGTTATTGCAATAAGTACATTGACTTCGTTTTGAAAGAGGAGAAAAAGTTGTTATAGGTGTTCTTCTTTGGTTCAATATTCATCCTTTTCTTTCTTGCTTCTCTTGTCATGATGGTTTTATATGCAACACATTGAACGACATGACCAAAATTGTGACATGAGAAGCATTGTCCATTGAAGTAGAAATTTCTACGATCATGAAATCTTCTATTTGGAATTTACCTGTTGGTTGTTGCTTCTTTGAGGGATCTCCCTGTTAGTGGTCCTTGATTTGAGATGATCATGCTTTACCTTAAAGATCCTTTTTATTTCCCTTCTTTGATGAGTTTGAATGAAGAGAACCGGTTGTGGCCCCTTTGAATAATTTGGTCTTGAAGTACGGGAAGATTCCCCGGTATATCAAGACTTGTTTTATAAGAGGAGACCGTTGTGTCTTGATAATCTCATCTAAGGTTTCGAACCTTTAACCAAATCTAAGATTGAGAGTCTTTACTTTCTCATTATCTTTCCTTAGACTTACCAACTTCACCTCCAATTCCTGATGCATTTTTCCTTTGCTTCAAGTGATTTCAGAGTCTATTGATTATGTTCTTTTCTTCTAGGCTTACTTTGAGTTGATTGTTTTCTTCAAGAAAATCATTGTCCTCTAGAGCATCCACAAAGTATCCTTTTCTTCTCTTTGTTCAAAACCACCCAGAAATTCTAAAGTCTTCTTCACATTCTTCCTCACTATTAGATGATCCATCAACGTCTTTATTAGTATAATAACTTTTCTTGTGCTAGATTGATTCTTATTCCTTCTTGCTACTTCTTTTCCTTTAGCCGATGTTTCTTTATAAGGACACTTTGCAGCATAGTCCAACTCTTCCACAATTGAAACATTTGAAAGGAATCTTACCTTTGAACTTTAGGTACCTAGTTGAAGTCTTCTCCACAAAATTTGCTTCTTCTTCTTCTTCGGATATATATACGGATTCTTTGACAACTTCCTTTCTTTTCCTTTTGCGGATGCCTTAAAAACGGCTTCTTTGATTTGAGAAGGGCCTCCTTGCCTCATTTCAAAAGCGATCAGAATACCATGTAATTGAACAATAGTAAAGAGTTGCGGATCTTGCCTTTCTTCAATAGGCCAAAACTTTAGAGTCAAATTTTGGAAGTCAAGGATCTTAAGACTTTTTCCACCGAGGAAGTAGTATCGGTTATGGTTTCACCCCAAATTTATCTGTCAGATTTACAATATCATCTAGACGAAGAAAAAGCTGAAACACTCTCATCACTATGCATCTTCAAATTTTCATATTCGATTCTAAGAGTTTGGAGTTTTGCATTTTTTACCTTTGTATCTCCTTCATAGCTTCAGAATGATTTTGTCCCATATCTCTTTTTGTGAATGTAGGCTTGCATCACTTTAGCAAATTATGTTTCATACATGCTTCCTAATAAGACACTCAACGCTGGCATTGATTTCACTTCTTTCTTTGTGATATCGATGGAACTTGCGGGTATTGATAACCTTCTTCCATGATTGCCCATACATACGCACCAGAATTTGCGGATATATGGTTTTGTTCATTACCTTCAAGAATATCAAATTGCTTCCATTGAATAGAGGTGGCTTTCCTAGACATTACTCCTTCTTGACTTCCCATTATGACAAATCTCCTTCAAGCGATCAAGCTTCTGTAAGGACTGCTACGATTCCAATTCTTTGGGAAAATGCGAGAGGGGGGGTGAATCGATGTTACGCATATTCAAAACTTTTACTTTTCTTGCTTCTAAAACCCATACGCTACTCTGAAACGGACTCGCGTATATACGCGGATACCCTTTATGAATCGCGTATACACGGATATCTAATTATGTCATTAGTTCTTCACTTAAATCATTCCATCAACCATTCATCGGATGTTTAATAAACGAGTAAACATGAGCAAGTGAAACGAGTAAACCATCTAGAAACATCACACATGAACACGGGATTTTAGGTGGAAACCCAAGTGGGAAAGCCACCGTATGGATTTAACCGACCTTCAATATTTTATTATTTAGAAAACATCTTACAACATGTCTTTGGTGTAGACTCCTGCCAACACGCGAGGCACCCACCTACGCTCGTTTACCGGCCTCACGGAAGAGAGCTCCAACTTCCCAGAGCTCGTTTACCCGGCCTCTCCACGGAAGGAGCTACGACCCCACCGATCTCGTTTGACCTCACACGGAAGGGAGCTACAACTCTCAAACACCTCTATGGACCACGTTTCATCAATTTTCACCTTTGGATCCAAAGCATCCTTTAGGACACCACTTAGAGCCACGTTTCATCATATTTTCATATTAGACCCTTTCCATACTTTTAAGCACGATCCAACCATGAAATAGATACATAACTACTATGAGATATCAGTAAACATTGAGAATAGATCAGACATTTCTTACCACAAACTTACAAACCCTAGTTTGCATACGCGCTTCCTTTCTACGATGCTCGCGTATATACGCGCTTAGTCCACACAAACCGAGCGTAATAGCAGATTACCGTCTGAGCTAAAATTTTATTGCGCATGCGCGCTTTCTCTTCATCGAAGCCGCGTATATACGCGCTTCGCTTCGACGAACTGGCGTATAGTTCTTGAACTTAAATGCTATTGCAATTCTTCACAACAGTTACATCACTTCAGATTTTACCCTTTACCTCGAACGGATGTTCGCTTTAGATGTTCGCCTCATCACAAATCCTAATCATTCCATAAACGGATCTAGCAAATACAAGTACAATACGAATCTAGATCCCCTTCTTCATCACTCCATCATTGGTGCATCATACTTTCGAATCTTTCATTCACGCTGTAACCCTTTCCATTTAGATATACTCCCGAAGGGAAATTCATTGGCTCGAGACATCTTGCACCCACGTTCATGATTTGCACAATGAATTTCATCTCTTTATATAGGTTTATCCTTTTTCAATACCATGAGCCAAAACCACATTACTTAGATGGTATTCCTGGACGGGGTCATTTAGGCGAATCATTACAGCTGCAATGGGTCAATACCATGGTGGTTACCCTGGTTTTGCACTTTTGAGCGCTTTTACCCATATGCGACTTGGCGTTCTTTTCCGCGTGCATACGCGACCCCTAAAGACGGATCCGCGTATTCCTTGAAACATAATCTTTAATACTTATATTTAGCACATCTTGAATTCACTTTCTTCATTGCCTTGGCCACTCACTTGTAGATACATCGAGTTTTAGTTCATCAAGACATATTCTATCAAGCACAACTACATCCGGTAAGTTGCCATTATCTTCATCAAGAGGGTTACCTTTCAAGGACAACACTCATCATCATATTGCTAACAAACATCATTTACCAAGTCCATTACGTCAAGAATAGCTTCATCAGGTGGATTGCCATCAAGGACAACACAAGTCAACAGTCGCATGTCTTCATCTTCATTCAGTGGGTTTCCATCAAGGACAACACTCTGCATCATATTGCCAACAAAGTTATCTATACATTTTAGAAAATTTCATAAAACTTTAAGTTTTACATGAAATTATCAAGTAGGTTCATCTACCTCAAAGTATATTTTCAATAACTAGAATTCATTTTTGATAACTAGAATTCATTTTAAAATATGAAACTAAGGTTCATTTGCTTCAAACTATATTGTTAATAACTAAAATTCATTTAAAAAACATCCACATGCAAAGTATGTTTTTAATAATTAAAGTTCATAAAAAAACATCCACATGATATGACAGAATACATTGTTGATAATACAAATTTTATGGATCCAACAATACTGTCAAAGTCACAGGAGAAGTGACAGAGCAACATGGGAAAGATCAGATGGAAAAATACAAAAATCAAAAGGTGTTTTGTAGTTGCTTTACTCGGAAAGAAACCTAAACCTAATATTGGCAAGTGTAACAAGAGATTAGTAAATTACATATCCAATAACTAAATAGAGTGGCATGAAGATTTAAAGACTCTAAGAGCGTGAAGGAGCGGTAGTGGTTGTGTATCTCATTTTTTAGTAATTTTCAATCTCCTCTTTTTTTTCTCCATGGAAGGTGCCTAGCATTCAAATTCAAATTCCACCTGCCATAAAATATTCAAATAAATTCAATCTTTCTCAACTCATTATTTGGCCACTCATAAAGCTTATAGCCTTAGATGTATTAGTAATGCAACCCATAAGTTCTTTCATCGAAGCAGAGGACTTAGACATGGGTGCGCCCTCTCACCTTTGTTATTCGTACTTGTGATGGATGCCCTGAGTTTAAAGATTAGAAGAGCGGCTAGGCAGGGACGTTTCCATGGTATTAAGATAGTCCCTTATTTGAAACCTACTCACAGTCTATTTCTTGACGACATTCTTATCTTTGGAATGTTGGTTTGAAAATGTTGGTTGATTCTTGAAGAAATTTTTTCACTTTTCTGTGAAGCCACTAGGATGTTGATTAGTGAAGAGAAATCGTGCATATATTATGCTATCGGGGAGGTGTTCATATATTTATTTTGTTTTGCTAAGGCTTCCTTAAATGATGGGTTGACATACTTGAGCTTTTGGATGAAAGCATTAAGTTATGCATTGGAGGAATGGATGTGGTTGCTTAAAAAATACCAAAATAAATTGAGCTTATGGTCAGCAAAGTGGTTATCTAGAGGAGGTAGATTGATCTTAACTCAAGCAGTTCTTCAGCAGATTACAGTGTATTGGGGCCATCTTTATATCATCCTGAACAAGATAGCGGTGGAAATTCATAAGATCATGACAAATTTCATATGGGGGGGGACGAAATAAAAGAGCTATCCATTTAGCAAGGTGGGATATGTTAACTTTCCCAAAAGATAAAGGTGGCTGGGGCATCCTGAACCTGGAGATATTCGGGCAGTCCCTACTTATTAAATCATTATGGAGGTGTTTTCACTCAGGAGGAATATGGCAGGACATTATTAATCATAAATATTTGGGATGGGTTACATTGGAAGATTTGAACATCTCGGGATGGAAAGCTGGGCGCTATAGTTCTGCTATATGGAAAAGTTTTGGAAAACTTTGGCCTTTGTTTAAGAAGCACTTGTTGTGGCATTTTGATAATGGTACAAATATTCTTGTTGGATGTAGCAATATGTTGGGATTTGGCCGACTCTCTTCTTTACGGGAGGCTCTCATTAAATGCCTAAACCAGAAAAGGATTTTCTACCTACATCAGATTATTCAAGGGTGGGTAGATGGCATCCCTAAGTGGAAAAATATTATTGAATTGGGCATGGAGAGCGGGTGGGATGATATGTGGGTAAAGTACCCAAATTATCTTAGTATGCAAGGTTTGTGTTGTAATACTGAGGGAGATAGACTCCTTTGGGAGGGGTCCTACTCAAAGACAGGGCTGAAAGTAAAGGAGATTTACTCATCATTGATCATCCAGAAGCTGGACTGCTGATTTGGGAATTATTGGAAAATGGGAGCTCCAGTAAAAATGATAATTTTCCTTTGGTTAGTCCAGAAAGATAAAAATCTCACCTAGCAAAATCTACAAAAAAAAGCCTGGCAAGGACCAGGACTATGTATACTTTGTGGCAATGAAGAAGAGGACAATTATCATATGTTTCATACCTACTCCTTTGCATGTGAAATTCTATTCATTTTGTGTAATAGATTACAGGTCCAGCCTCCTACATACAGAAATACAGAGGATTTTCTGCGGTGGTGGCTTGGTAGAGGAGATAAATCGTGGCCTTTTCCAATTTTGTTTCATTGGTATATTTGGGGTAGCCGGAATAAAAAACTTTTCGAGGATTGCCCTTGTCTTCCTGCAAATTTTTCTTTTCAGATATATAGTGTTTGGGATAGCCTTAAGGCTGATATGAAACTTACTAGAGATCTATCCATCAGGTTACATCCTCATGAGATACATTATCTTGTTGGTTATTTTGACGGGGCGTCTTAGCAGACGATCTGTGGGTGTGGGCGTGGTTAATGTTATCTCCAGTTTGTCACTATAATCTTTATTGAAATGGGGGGAATGGAACAAATATGAAGGCAGAATGCCTGACATTATGGGGACTCTTATGGTTCGCCTCACAGCTCTATATGGACAAGATCTAGATTGTAGGGGACTCAAAAGTCTTGGTGGATTACATGAATCAGAAAGCTTGGATAAAGTCAGGTCTGCTTTCTCATTGATTGGAAAGAATCAACAAGATAAAAAATACTTTTACAACTATCTCCTTTCATCATGTCTACAAAGAGAATAATGTTGATAGACTATCTAAAATGGGATTGGAGGTTAATTTTGGTGAGATGCACTACCAGCTCTGCAATTCGGATGGTCTCGGGGCAACTGATGTTGTTCTATTTATCTGATTTTATGTTAATGCGTGGACTTATCACTTGTTTTGTTGGTCGTCTATGGACTTGATGTTTTGTCTATGTTTTTTGTTATCTTTTTTGATGATGTAATAGTGGATTTGATCTACTATGATACTACTTTTAATCTATATGGTTGCGGGTCTAATGGATCAGCCATACTATGCTACAAGAAATTTTCATGTAATAGTCTTGGATTTAATGTTATGTTTCTGGTACTTAATATAAGCCAGAGTATTTTTCATACTAAAAAAAATCTTATAGCCTTGTGATGGAGCCCTCACATTCCCTTTCCTGATTGCTGATTGCTGCAACAAAAAATTGACCAATATTCCCTTTCCTGATTGCTGCAACAAATTTGACCAAAACGAAATATGGGATTAACGTTGGGCGTAAAATGAGTGTAACATACTTCCATGGACAGCTCAACTCGCTTTGGTCTAGGCATTAGCAACATAATTCAAAGTCTTAGTTTAACTAGACTATTTTTTCGCCTTGAAAATTATGGAAATTCTGATAAGATTTAAAGAAAATCCGAGAGAGTTTTTTGTAAATCAATGTTATAACTATCAAAATTTAATATTTTGAGTGCACTCGAGGTTTTTGATGGTGCTGAATCCATTTCCACCATCAAAATCATGATTCAAACACTGTTACTGTAATATTTCTTAAATTTTTTTGGTCGCGATTTAGGCCAATTTTGGTAGTCCTCGCAATTCCTCTGTCTCTTTTAGACAACTCCCAATTCAAATGCACCCCATATGTAACAAAATTCAAAATTCAAGTGGTTCAATTAAATACAAATTCAAATAGGTTAAATGCAAATTCAAATAGGCAGAGACAATTTAGTGAAATTTAAATAGGTATGGGTGGGGGAGTGACAGTGTTGTATATATAGATTCAGCACTCTGAAAAATCTCTAGAGCACATGCAGGGATTATTTATCAAACTTGTAATTTCAATAAATTCCTGTAAAATTTTATAAAACTTAAATAGCAAAACTCCACCAAAACAACTCCCAAAAATAAACTTTCAACTTCTAAAAAATCTCACTAAACATAACTCTCAAAATAATAAATTAGTGAAACCTTCAATGCTCAAGTCAGATTTGAAGAAATCGACTAGAGCCGTACATCCGCCTGAAAACCCAGATCGTCATGGAACTATCAATGGCATGTATGACTATTCATCCATTCTTAATTCCCATCAAATTCTAAGAAGTCTCGCAAATTTAATCCCTGGAATCCCATCTATCTTTTCGATCAATGTGCTGAGTATTGCTTTACCACATCGATGAAACTTTCAGTCTAGGCAATTACTACATCACCAAGCCATCTTTTCAATCAAAAAGTTGGGTATTGCTCCATCCCATTTCAATGATTACACCTTTGTTGAGAAGGGTAGGGGCGGCCTGGCCGGTGTGTTTAGTAGGTCAAATGACCATACCAAGAAGAAGTGAGCTCCACAGGATTGACGTCAGTCTTACAAAATCCGTTAAATGTAAAATTGTAGCCGTGGATTGTTAATGAACCCACAGTGATATTATTAAGAGCTTGCGTGAATGAGTTTGTCCGTACTCTGATATTATATGTGCATCTTAAAGATAGATATTTGGCCTGCAAGCTATTAGGTTCTTAACTATTGTTGAGAGTACGCTCTCATATCTTTCTTAAATGTGACTTGCCCATCCCTATACTATAACAATTTCATAAATAATTAAACCTTTGAAATTTTGTTGTTTCTTCTATCCAAGGGACCTCAGGGGATTTAAAACCACTTGCTGGAACTATCCTCGGCAGCATGTCATTTAGGTTCATGGCTAAACATGGCTAAACATACAAATGAAGTTGTTTGTAAAATCTTGATTTTTGTTACTTAAATTGGTTTTTTGACTTTATATATAGATTCAGCACCCTAAAAACACCTAGGACACTTCGATTGTGCAAGGTTATCCATCAAACTTCTATTTTCAATGAAGACCGAAAAAACCACCATAAAAGCTTTCAAAAAGTCGCATTAAAGACTACTCCAATACAAACAATTGCAGTAGTGTCCAGTTATGATGTGGTCATTGTTTGGAGTCATCAAGTGTGATTATATTTGTTTGGAGTTATCAAAAATTTTAGAGTTATAGTTCTATTAATGTATGGGGCAATATACTTTACATGTTGGATCTATAGCTAGGTATATTGTTCTCTATACCAACTATACTAACAATGCAACACTGTCTAGTTACCATGTGGCCATTTGTATAGGGCTATTAATATTTCGGAGCTATAATTCCATTAATGCAAACCAAATGTTAAGAGAGATTAAATCTATTGAAATGCAAAACTCTTATAAAATGAAAAGAAATTTGGTTCATCTTAATGCTCAGATAAATCTAAACTAATAATATTATTAAGGTATCTTGAAAAGAATTATAACAACTGTTTAATAAAATATATCATAAATAATCAAATTTAAAATATATATATGGGGGATTTTTGGCAAACTAGAGGGTGGGGCATTGGTTGTTTCCATTCCACAAAGGGACGTGGCAGCACGTCACTTAATTGTTAATCCATGCAAATTAACTCAGGCATGGGAATGCCACAGTTCTGATGTCCGACATCATGCAACTCGAACACCACCTTGGCCCTCCGCACCCCTATCAGATCTAATTCTCCTCGCAAATAATCTCAATATTTGATAGTCTGAGTGAAATCTGCTACTACCAAGCATGGAATTCATGCTAAAGTGCTAGTAATTCATTGCTCCATTGCTGACAGCAACCCTAGCCAGAAGGATATCAAGCCAGAGGAGCAATACAAAATGCAAATTCAGGTGCTCTGAAAATTCATTTATCCCCCAAGTGAGCGAGCCAAGATTTTGGCAGTCATTTTAATCTTGCTCACTCCTTTGAGCCGCGCTTGCAACCCTCCATCTCTTTGGAAGTTCATGGAAATTCTAGGAAAGGAGTGCAAACCTGTTAACGAGCTTTTTTCCAAGAAGCTGGTTCTTTCCCCCTTAACCGTGATTGACAACTCAAATCACTTTGCAATAACTTTGCAATAGTTTAGTAGAGCTTGCAATAGTTAGAGGAAGTATGAATGTGGAACCAAATCTACACAAACAACAATCAAGAATATGTCATTTTTTTATTTAAATGTACAGTACTGGACTGAAGCATCACAAACAGTCTATCCAGTCTCTTGGAACCAAACTAAGCATCTTACAACAGTGAAGGGGTGTAGCTACAACTGCTGGTCATTTTCCAGGGCAAGTCAATTCTTTTCACCGGGTTATTTCTGGTTGTCTCTTCCATTGGTGTTCTTGTCATAACTTTAACTCCTGTAGCGGATTAACTTCCTATTCTTGTTTGTTAGTTGCCATGCCCAGACACTCACGTGGAAGCCCCACTCGCTCTTGGATTTTGGTTCTTCAGGCATCTCTTTTCCATTGGATATATCCTTTGATGGCACAATCTCAAATAATCTGGATCGTCTTTGACTACTTTCCTTTGTTTGCTTTACTGATATCGCTTCTCTTCTTTGGACTTTCTCTCCTTCTCCTTCTGGTGTAGCAACCATGCCACACTAGAGATCCTGTATCCACAGAGGCACAACGTACTACTGAGAATGTGCCAGTCGAGTGCTACTAGAGATAGCACTAGGACACAATTTAGAGTGGAGGAAACAATAAATCACTTTTAGGAACTTACCTCACTTTTTAGTCAGGAAGAACTCACCAGTGTGGAATGGGAAGGAACCAACAATAAGCAATATTTTTTGGAAATGGAATACCTGTACTGGGATATAATAAATTTTTACTCTGTAAAGTTTTACTGGATCTGCATGAAAATAGAGAGGACCTTTTCCTCTATGTGGAACACCTTCATCAACATGACGATTGACTGGAGTGCATTGGGAAGCAGTTGGCATCCCCCTATTACTAGTTGCTCACTCGCCGCAACAAGGAGCCAATCCAAATTGCTATAACAAATTTAAACCCGTGTTTCTTATATCTCATTCTTATTATGCCTTTGGTTTTTTAGTTTGGTAGTTGGTCCTTTTTTGAAGGCTTTAAAAGTCCACATATTAGTATGTGTATGGTTTTTTCTCTGAACCTCTCCATTTTTTTTATATGTCATTTTAAAATTGGTACATTTAGGTATTCTTATTAACCAATCAAACTAGAATTTTATTTTTAATGTAATTTTTTTTAAAACAAATATTTATTCTAATAAAAAAACCTTTCTCTTTGATTTAATTTTTTTTAAAACAAATATTTATTCCAATAAAAAATTTGTTTTTTTTATTATAAATAATACCAAGTTAAATATTAACATTATCTATTTACACTATTTTAATAATTAGATAGGTTAATATAATTTTATATATTAATTATACTATTATACCACCTTAGATTCATCTTAACTTTATCTTAACTAGAGATCTATCAAGTGCATAGAGGGATCAAATTTCTAGATGTATAAACCTAGTTTTTGAGTGCAAAAGTTGTGGAAAGGTTTGAGAGATTTGATCCAAAGTTGAGATGGAACTAGGCTGGTTTCAATTGGCAAATGGAACATATGATTAATTTTATCAATATTATGTAAATGAATCTAATATTAATATAATCATTTTGAATATGCTAAATATAAGTGAGATTAATCTCATCATTTTAATTTTAAATTTTATTAGTTACCTTAGTTTGTTGAGATGAAAAATATTGTTAATAACTTTAATGATGAAAAATGATAAAATAAAAATTTAATGATAAAATAAAAATTTGGAATGCAAATTGACAATCTAATAGTGTTGAATGATAGAAAACTTGAATAATAAGAATGTAGTCAATTACAAATAATCTTCATTGTGATGAATTTCAAACTATCTTCTTCTACTATTCCTATTTTCACCCTTGTTAGTTTTTTCATCTTCTCATATCAATTATATGAAAAGGACAATTGAAATCGTAAATAATTTAAATATTTTTTGTGCTGAAATCAATGCCCATTGTTAATACAATCACTTTAAAGTTATTTTACCATCAATCAACATCTATAATGAAATAAATGCATCTAATGCAAACAATTAAATAAGATTAGAAAATAACTTCTACACTGAAATCAGTGCATCTAATGCAAGCAATCAATAGGATTAGAAATCAACATCTATACTCAAATCAATGCATCTATTGAAAGTAAGAAAATAGGATGTTCCGGTTTTTGCGGATACACCAAAGGGGTGGGACCGATATCCATACTTGGGCTACCTTTACCAACATCTACACTCAAATCAATGAATTTAGTGCAAGCAATCAAATAGGATAAGAAATCCCCATCCACACTAAAATCAATGCATTTACTGCAAGCCAACAAATAGGATTAGAAATCATCTACATTGAAAGAAATTCATCTAGTGAAAGCAATAAAAAATAATTGTAAATCAACATCGACACTAAAGCTAATGCATCTAGTGCAAGCAATCAAATAGGATTAGAAATCGCCATGTGCACTGAAATCAATGCATTTAGGGCAATCAATCAAATAGGATTAGAAATCATCTACATTGAAATCAATACATCTAGTGAAAGAAATAAAATATCATTAGAAATCAACAAGTACACTAAAATCAATTCATCTAGTGCAAACAATCAAATAGGATTAGAAATTACTATCTACACTAAAATCAATGCATCTAGTGCAAGAATTATTCTTACCTCTCTCCCACCTCTATCTATATCTGTATCTCCCTCCACATCTCCTTCTTTATATCTCTATCTCACCCCCCAAAACACACATGCTCTCTCACTCCATATCTATCACTCTCTCTATCCTCCCTCCCTCTCTTCATCTCTCTCTTCTTCTCACTCTTCACCTTCCATAAATATTTTTATCTCCTTCTATCTCTCTATATCGCCTCCAAAACCTACACTCTTTCTCCAATATATCTATCTATCCCTCCCTACTCCTCTCTCTCTCTCTCTCTCTCTCTCTCTCTCCATCGTCCTTATCACTCTCTATCTCTCCCTCCACATTATATCTCTATGTCTTTCTTCTTACCTCCCTCTCTCCCCCCATTCAACTTCATCTCTCTTTCTCTCCCTCTCTCCACTCTCTCATATCCTCTCTCTTCCTTCCCATCTCTCCCTTTCTCTCCCACCTCTTTCTCTCTCTCTTCACCCTCCAACTCTGTTACTATATCCCTCCCTCTCTCCTTCTCTCCCACCTTATCTCCATCTCTCCTTCTTTGTATCATTATCTCACCCCCAAAAATACACACTCTCTCTCCATCTCTCCTTTGTCACTCCCTCTCTCTCTCCACTTCTCACTCTTTATGTATTTATTCTTCACTCCCTCTCTCCCCCTCCAACTCTATATCTCTATCCCTCCCTCTCTACTCATCTCTCCCTCCCTCTCTCAAGTCCTATTTCTTGTCCTTCCTCTCCCTCCCTTTCTCTCCTACCTTCCTCTCTATTCCCCCATCACTCTCTCGGCCCCCCCCCCTCCCCCCCCCCCCAAATCCTCTCTCTTCCCTCAACCATCTCCTCCTCTCTCTCATCCTTCCTCTCTCTCCCTTTCTCTCCTACCTCCCTTTCTCTTCCCCCATCTCTCTCTCTCTCTCTCTCTCTCTCTCTCCCCAACTATGTTACTATATCCCTCCCTCTCTCCTCCTCTATCATTATATCCCCCATTCTCTCCATATCTCCTTATTTGTCTCTTTATCTCACCCCTAAACATACACACTCTCTATCCATCTCTCCCTTGTCACCCCCTCTCTCTCCACTTATCACTCTCTATGTCTTCCTTCTTCCCTCCCTCTTTCCCCCTCAAAATCCATCTCTCTATCTCTCCCTCTCTCCTCCTCTCTCTCAAGTCTTCTCTCTCATTCTTCCTCTTTCTCCCTTTCTCTCCTACATCCCTCTCTCTTCCCTCGTCTCTCTCTCTCTCTCCCCCCTTGAATCCTCCCACTATCTCCCTCCCCATCTCCTTCTCTCTCTTCCTTTCATATTTTTGTCTCCCTCTCCCTCTCTTACCCATCTCTACCTCTGTCACTCCTCTCCCTCTCTCTCTCTTCATTCTTTTTCTCCCCTCTCCATCAGTGTATCTCCACCTCTATCACTCTATGTCTTTGTTCTTCCCTTCCATATATATCCAAAATATATATATATATATATATATTAATATTGTGTTAATCCAAATTTATTAAATTTAATAATACTAATATTATAATATATTAATATGAATATTAAATTTAATATTAATATTAGGGCTAATAAATAAATATATATATATATATATATATATATATATATATATATATATATATATATATATATTTATGGTATTAATACTAATTTGACCCATGGTATTTGGCTTATGAGCTTCACCTAAATAAAAAAACTCTTTTTTGAGAGTTCGTAAATATAAAGAGGACTATGGAGTAAATATAAAAATAGGTTTTATTTATTTACCATACCTCTCATTTATTTATAGCTTATTTATTTACCATACCTATTTTATTTACAATGGTCATTGACCCATAGGCTTGGAATATAATTAGATGTTTATTTATAATCCTATTTGATATAGTTTTATTGGGTGGAGAGGCCCATTCTACAACCCAGTATGACCCCAATGTGTAAGTATGTCATAAGCCAAAACAAAACAAAACAAAAAAACTAAAGAAAATTTAAACAGTAAAATCTAAATAATGTCGGCTTAAAAAATAACTTACATAACCATATAAATAAACAATTTAAAATTTAAAATAAATTTAAACAATATAAATATAAAACATGAATAGGTTTAGGTAAATAAATAAAGATAAAAATAAACTAGAGGTGTAGCTACAGTAAATAAATAAAACCTCTTTTTTATACTTACTCTCTAGCTATGGTAAATAAAAAAATATAAATAAACTAGAGGTATGGTAAATAATTTTTTTTTTTTATATATATATATATATATTTACTCCATAAACCTCTATATTTAAAAAAAATAAAAAAAGAGGTTTTATTTAGGTGAATCCTATGGGACAAATATCATGGGCCAAATACCATATTTATAGAAGAGGTATGATAAATAAATAAATATAAAAGAGATATAAGGAGGTAAGGTAAATAAATAAAAATATATCAAATAGGATTAGAAATCAACATCTAATTATATATGAAGTCTGTGGCCCAAATACCATGGACCAAATTATTATTAATACCATTATTAACCCTAACATTAACATTAAATTATTATTATTATTATTATTGTTATTGTTAAATCTAATATTCATATTAATATATTATAATATAAATATTATTAGATTAAATAACTTTAGATTAATACAATATTAAATTTGTTATATTATAATATATATTAATATATCATCAATATATATATTAACTATTGATATATATGGGAGGGAATATCAAAGCCATATGATAGGGGTGGAGAAATATGGGGAGTGACAAGGCAGTGATGAAGATAAACTAAAGGAGGTGGGAGAAGAGGAATGAAGAGAGAGAGAGAGAGAGGGAGAGGAGTGAGAGAGGTAGATAAGGGTAACATAGGGAGGGAAACATAAAAATGAAGGTGGGAGAGAGAGAAGGAGAGAGGGAGGGAGAAGGAGAGAGGATTCGAGGGTAGAGAGAGAGAGAAAGAGAAGGGATGAGGGAGAGGGAGGTAGGAGATAAAGAGAGATACAGGAAGGATGAGAGGAGGAGGAGAGAGGAAGGGATAGAGATATGGACTTGGAGGGGGAGAGAGGGAGGGAAGAAGAAATGCATAGAGTGAGAAGTTGAGAGAGAGGGAGTGGCAAGGGAGAGATGGAGAGAGAGTGTCTATGTTTAGGGGTGATATAAAGAGACATAGGAGTGATGGAGACAAGGGGGGAGAGAAGGAGAGAGAAGAAGAAAGGGAGGGATATAGTAACATAGTTGGAGAGATAGATAGAGTGATGAGGGAAGAGAGAGGATCGGAGAGAGAGAGAGAGAGAGAGAGAGAGAGAGAGAGATCTGAAAATGGTCTAGATAACTTGTATGTATTTCAAAAACCTCCCACTTAGTTTAAATTAAAATGATCTAGCTTGAACTTGACAATTTTGCGGAATTTATGCTTCAAAGTGGTGTATGAAATTTTAACTTTTTATGTGTTATAAGTTCATTTTTTCTTGTTGAAATTTAACATATATAATAGCAACATAATGCATAAATAAAACATTAAAACACAATAGAAAAATTAATATAGGATTTTACCTGAATCTCGTGGGCTATGTCTCCTTTGAGCTTTGTCATCTTGACTCGGCTCTTTGGGATTATGGTAATTTTTATTTTAAGAGTTCCACAGTTAACTCCAATTAATACTAAAATGATCCAAAGGGCTAATAATGCCATCTAATATCCCTCTAATGGCTATCCAAACTCTGTAAACAACTTTAGGCTCCCGTTGACATGATTCCTTTTGTTGGTGCTCTAAGCTACTTTGAGATTCTAAATGGCACAAAATCCCTCATAATTTTTTTTCTGTCACTGAAACTGCTACTGTTTTATCCAACACACATCAGACACCAAATATCAACTGAAAAACCACTCAAATCGAGCACTGCATCCCCAAACTAGGCTATCCTCCACGGTTTGCCTAGGGTTGCCTAAAACTTCACATCAGCTTGTCGAGCTCTAGAAGTTCTCAAAATTTTCTGAAACCACTTTCATTGGTTCCAAAGTTTCTGAATGAGTCAATATAGACTATTCATTCATCAAAGTGGCCTCCAGCTGCTCCAGTTTCGCCTTCAACACCTGTCGGCACCCCCTGGCACTAGGGTCACTGAAAACTTCTATGTTGGGTTTTCGACCTCTAGAATTCCTCAACACTTTCTGAAACCTCTACCATTAGATTTAAAATGATGATTACAGTCAATAATGACTATTTTTTCGCTGCATATGATATCTAGCTGCTCTGGCTAGGCCCTGCACTGCTACTGGCAAAAACGGGCACTAGTGGCCCCTGGAACTTTACTGAAGCTTTTCAGCTTTCTAAATTTCTCTATAGGATCTGAAAACCATCTCATCAGATTCATAACATCCGAAATATCAAATTTTTACTATTGGATCTTTGGATAAGGCCTCTAGCTCCCTTGGCTAGGCCTCAAATTGATTCTGTCTCCTAGTGGCCCGTTGAAATTTATTGAAGAAAAAAAATTGCTTAGAACCTCTCTAATGGCTCCAAAACATACTCCATTGAGCCCAGAAGGTCCAAGATAGTCGAAATTGACTATTTTTGCATGCAATTTGGTTCAATAATGAGGGCGTTATGGCCTCTCCAAAATTTCTGCCCAATGTCCCCCAAAAAACTCCACTAAATGTGGAGAACTAAAGTTAACGGGAGTTAAATAGGTGGAATCTCCAAAATTTGGGTGCGCTCCTCTAATTTTGGTGGAACCATTTTATGCAACATTAAATGTTCAGGTGGGGTGGTCACATGACACCCCGTCAAAACCGTTGGCATAACATTGAAAATCCATTTTTTTTAAACCATATCATTTATTATAAATTTATGTGCTGGTCACATAACAGTGGAACTGAAGGACTAGTCGTGGTTAATTTTTAACAATGCATTGGTGTGTGGTCATGGCGGTCGGATTTAGGAAGCGGGGGTTGGACCCCTTACCACCGGCGGTCATGATCGTTAACCCTCTAATACAAAGAGCCATCGTTAACTGTTAAGAACCACTAGTATAGCCCAAATGGTTAGATGATCTTTCCCGAATCCGCTAGGTCTCGTGTTCAAACCCAACTAATCTTCAAAATTTTGGCATGGCTCATACCTGTCCCTCGGCCTGGGGCCATGTGGCGGCCTCTGGGCCTGCCACGTGGCAGCTTGTGATAGGTCACAAAACCAAATTCGAACCAACAACCGATCAAAATTTTCCACTTCTTAGAACATGATTAACCCTCCATGGAATATTTCAAGGAATATTCCCAAAATATTCCTTGGAATATTCTTTCTTTTAATTTTTCCAAATTTAACAAAGTCAAACTTGGTCAACTCATTTTTGGAGTTTACTGGGCTTTTCAAACCTCGATAACTTCTGCATATGACCTCGGTTTTGAGAACCGTTCATGGCGCCAAAATCGCATCGATGAGACCTTCCCGGTCGTTTAGATTGCAACCACTTCTGAGAACTTTCAATTTTGCGTATTTTCTAAAACTTGGACATGATCTCCTGATCACACCTCTCCACTTTGAATCTTTGGGATCCCAAAAGAGTGATATACTAATCTATACAGTAGATGAGAGTACATCACCCTCTTCTCTTCAGCCTCCAAACACTTGCCTTGCATGGCTAGTGAATTTGAACCACAACTAGAAAGTAATTGACACTTCCCTTCCTGGATGCACTTGTCCTCCTATCTAGAACTATCTTTCTTGCACTCACTCAGAAATTTATGGCGAGAAATTTGCAGAAGGAAATTGAACATCGTTGCCTTGAGCAATGATCCAAGGTGGCTCAAACAAATGAGAGGTTACAACATAAAATACATGCATACAACCGAAATTTGCATATGTACAAAGGAGTATGTCATACTCTGTTAAGAAGTCCATCCACTTCTTACCAAGCCACTTCCATGGCGACTTTTGCTGCTGCAACTCTTCTTCATGTGAAACTTTCATTTCCACATCAATAATGGAATCCTTGGTTCCACCTTCACCAGTCTTTTTGTCCTCTTTCTGCATGTGCTTGGGATGACTAGTTGGATGCAAAGTCCAACAATGGGAAACAACATGTCCCCTCTTCTGGAAATATGTGCAAATATTATGCACCTTATTTGAAAGTTTCTTTTGCCTCATCTGCTTCCTGTATGCTTTCTTCTTCATCCAGCATCTCAAAACATCATGGTTAAATTGACTACAATATGTACAGCAAATATTTCTTCCATTTAAGCATGCAAAATTATCATGCCTTGCAGAAACACAATCAAATTGATCATGGGGAGATTTATATCTCTTATGTTGCTTTGCATGTTCATCTTTTTTTCCTTCATGAGGATATGAACTATTAGAGGCTCCAGATTTCATTTGTAGACTAATATCATCGTTCTTGTCTTGAAAACTATCTGAAATCGCATGTTTTTCGAAAGAACCAACACATCTTTCTAAAGAGGAAACTAAAGACAAATTAGAGTGGATTACCTCTTCCTCACGCATGTTCTTGGTCAAAGCCTCTTGGGCTTGATGGAGCTGAATCTCCATATCATGCAATCTTTGAAGAATTTCTTCCTTCTCTTGCTTCACGGAAAACAATTTCTCACAAAGTTTAGTGCTTTCTCTTCTATGCTCAAATAGAATCCACACCATGTCCTTCAATATAATAAAGTCACACTTCATATCTTCATCGAAGAATCTTGTGAAGGAGGAAAACTCACTTGTAGAAGTTGTCATTATGATGTCAATGAATAAAAGTAACTTCAACAAAATTCTCAAAGCTTTCAAAACAAATGACAAAGCTTTTTTAACCAAATGGCTGTAGAGACAAACTCTTATTTAAGCAGCCAAACAACAAACAACTCCATGAGCTTCTTCACAAACAATCGTCAAGAGGGTTTGTGTTCCAAGGGTGACCTTTGGGTCCTTTGGGGTAAGGAATATGCGTTCAGCCCTTTCTTCCTTTTAATCCTCTCTAGGACTTAGCTAATCAATAGTTATCCCCTCACCTCCAACAAACTCAAACAACAGTCAGTTTGCAAATAGTAAAATGGTTAATATTTTACACTGTTTAAACACCTTTCAAGCTATACAAGCACCTTTCAAGCTATACAAGCAAGCTATTTCTATGTCAATCAAGCAACCAAGTGCTCTGATACCAACCTGATCTGAAAATGGTATGGATAAATTGTATGTATTTCAAGAACCTCCCACTAAATTTAAATTAAAATGATCTATCTTGAACTTGACAATTTTGCAGAATTTATGCTTGAAAGTGGTGTATGAAATTTTAAATGTTTATGTGTTATAAGTTCATTTGTTCTTGCTGAAATTTAACATGCATAACAACAACATAATGTAGCAATAAAACATTAAAAAACAACAATAAAATTAATATAGGAGTTCACCCGAATCTCGTGGGCCACGTCTCCTTTGAGCTTTGTCATCTTGACTCAGCTCTTTGGGATTATGGTAAGTTTTATTTTACAAGTTCCCCACTTAACTCCAATGAATACTAAAATGATCCAAAGGGCTGATAATACCATCTAATATCCCTCTAATGGTTTTCCAAACTTTGTAAACAACTTTAGGCTCCCGTTGACATGATTCCTTCTGTCAGTGCTCTAAGCTACTCTGAGCTTCTAAATGGCACAAACACCCTCAGGATTATGTTACGGCCACTGAAACCACTACTTTTGTATCCAACACACATCAAACACCAAATATCAACTAATAAATCACTCAAATAGCGCACTGCATCCCTAAACTAGGCTATCCTCCACGGTTAGCCCAGGGCTTCCCAAAGATTCACATCAGCTTCTCGAGCTCTATAATTTCTTAAAATGTTCTAAAACCACTTGAATTAGTTCCAGAATGTTTTAATTAGTTAATATACACTATTCATTCATCAAGAATGGCCTCCGGCTGCTCCGGTTTCGCCTACAATACCTGTCGACACCCCCTGGCACTAGGGTCACTCAAAACTCCTCTGCTAGGTTTTAAACCTCTAGAAGTCCTCAAAAATTTCTAAAATCTCTTCCATTAGATTCAAAATGATTATTATAGTCAATAATGACTATCGTTTCGCTGCATATGGTCTCTAGCTGCTCTGGCTAGGCCCTGCACTGCTACTGGAAAAAGCTAGCACTAATGACCCCTGGAACTTTACTAAAGATTTTTGGCTTTCTAAACTTCTCTACAGGCTCTGAAAACCATATCACCAGATTTATAACATCTGATATATCCAATTTTTACTATTGTATCTTTGGATAAGGCCTCTAGCTCCCCTGGCTAGGCCTCAAACTGATTCTACCTCCTAGTGGCCTTGGTGGCCCTTTGAACTTCATCGAAGCAAAAAATTTCTTAGAAGCTCTCTGATGGCTCTGAAAAATACTCCATTGAGTCCATAAGGTCTGAGATATTCAAAATTGACTATTTTTACACCCAATTTGGTTCAATAATGAGGGCGTTATGGCTTCTCCAAGATTTTTGCCCAATGTCCCCCAAAAAACTCCACTAAATGTGGAGAACCGAAGTTAATTGGAGTTAAATAGGTAGAATCTCCCAAATTTGGACGCGCCCCTATAATTTCGGCGGAACCATTCTATTAAACATTAAATGTTCGGGCGGGGTGGTCACATGAGCCCCCGCCAAAACCGTCATAACATTGAAAATCTGTTTTTTTTAAATTGTAGCATTTATTATAAATTTATGCACTAGTCACATAACAGTGGAACTGCTGGACTAGCCGTGGTTAAGTTTTAACAACGCGATGGTGTGTGGTCGCAATGGTCGAATTTATGAAGTAGGGGTTGGCCCTTAGGGGTTGTCCCCCTTACCACCGGTGGTCATGATCATTAACCCTCTAATACAAAGAGTCGTCGTTAACTATTAAGAAGCACTTGTATAGCCCAGACGGTTAGGCGCTCTTACCCGAATTTGCCAGGTCTCGGGTTCAAACCCGACTACTCTTCAAAATTTTGACATGGCTCATACCTGTCCCTCGGCTTGGGGCCACATGGCAGCTTGTGATAGGTCACAAAAACCAAATTCAACCCAACAAACAATCAACACTTGCCACTTGTCAGAACATGATTAGCCCTCCATGGAATATTTCGAGGAATATTCCCAAAATATTCCTTGGAATATTCTTTTTTTTTAATTTTCCAAATTTAACAAAATCGAACTTGTTCAACTTGTTTTTGGAGTTTATTGGGCTTTTTAAACCTCGATAACTTCTTTATATGACCTCGGTTTTGAGAACCTTTCACGCCGCCAAAATCGCAGCAACGAGACCTTTTCGGTCATTCAGATTGCAACCACTTCTGAGAACTTTCAATTTTGGGCATTTTTTAAAACTTGGACATGATCTCCTGATCAGAGAGAGAGAGAGAGAGAGGCACATAGAGGGAAGCAGGAGATAAAGCGAGGGAGAGGACTTGAGAGAGAGGAAGAGAGCAATGGGGGAAGAGAGAGGATTGTAGGGAGGAGTTTTCAAATGAGGATGATGCCTGGATTTTGCATGTTTCCTATGAGCTCGCTAGTGTTCATATATATGACTCATAAATTACAGAAGCAACCAAGAATGGGCGAAATAAAACCGTGGAGTTGATTAACATATAGCTAAAGCATCTATAGAATTTTTTTTTTTTTTGAATTGATAGGGAATATGACAATATACCACACTTTGAAGAAAACACTAAATTCCCTCCAAATTCGAAAACAAAAAAATGCAACAGTATATAAATAACCTCTATGATTAATTTGGTCTGTTGTCTCTCTATTGATATTTGTGTTTCGTCCAAGGCCCAAAATCTGTTGAATACCAATATGGATCTTATTCCCATTTGTAAAATACCATTTAAGGTTCATTATAAATAATGGAAATGAATTGTTAAAACCTTTCCATATATTTGATCTGCTCTTTACTTCCTTCAAACCAAGATTTAGGATATCCTCCATGTTCTTCTGTTCCAAGTATTTTTGACTAATAATCTCCTTCCATAATCCATTAGTGGTCAGACACCTCCATATAGATTTAAAAATGAGCGATAAACCAAAAGTTTTTAGATCCATAGGGGTATTATGGATCTAAAAACTTTTGGCTTATCGCTCATTTTTAAATCTATATGGAGGTGTCTGACCACTAATGGATTATGGAAGGAGATTATTAGTGAAAAATACCTGGAACAGAAGAACATGGAGGATATCCTAACTTTTGGTTTGAAGGAAGTAAAGAGAAAATCAAATATATGGAAAGGTTTTAACAATTGCTGGCCATTATTTATAATGAACCTTAAATGGTATTTTGAAAATGGTAATAAGATCCATATTGGTAGTCAGCAGATTCTGGGCCTTGGACGGAACACAAATATCAGTAGAGAGACAACAAACCAAATTAATCACAGAGGGTATTTCTATATGTGTCTGTTAATTAAGCAATGGGATGACGGTTGTCCAAGGTGGAGAACATATGAGGAGATGGGACTGAAGGATAATAAAAAGATAGAATGGGGGAACTATATTACCTGCCTAAAATAATTGGGGTGGCGAAAGGGAGATGGGGGAGATAGGATTATGTGGGAAGGAACAAAGATGGAGCAGCAGATAATCACAAAGGAGGCATATAAATTATTGATGGGCAGAGTACTGGGATATGAATCGGACTGTTAGTTCAAATTGATGTGGAAATTCAAGGTTCTGATCAAAATGATTATACTAATTTGGCTCATATGGAAAAATAAAAACTTGACATGGAAAACTCTTTAACAAAAAGGGTGGCAGGGCCCTAGTATTTGTGTTTTATGCGGGGATGAGGATGAAGACAACTCACATCTTTTTTCTACAGTTGTTCTTTTGCTCAGGAGGTTACTAATAGTATTTGTTTATTACTGAAGCAACCAACCCCACAATATAACACTATAGAAGATTGTATCATATGGTGGTTTCGAAGGGGGAAACACCTTCATGCTACTCCCTTTTTATTACATTGCCATATCTGGTGTGGCAGGAACAAGTTGATATTTGAAGGATAGCCGTGTTCTCCTCATATTATTTGTGTTAAGATATATAGTTCATTGGAAATGAGGAAGTTGAAGCAAAAACCACCATGTGATGCCTCGAAGAGATTGCGGCCATTTGAAATTCACTATCCGGTTGGATTTTTCGATGGCGCTTCACAAAATCAAGTATGTGGATGTGGCGCCTAGCTAATGATATCCTCGGATTGTCATTATAAAATATATTGGAATGGGAGAAGAGGTACAAACATGAGGGCTGAACTCATAGCTTTGTGGGCCCTGTTATGGTTTGCAAATCAATTATATCTGGAGCAGCTATGGGTGTTCAGAGATGCAAAAGTCATCATAGATCATATGAACAAGGGAACACATTTAAATCCAGATCATCTCACCCAATAGATGGAAAGGATTCATGTTATTAAGAGAAATTTTACATCTATTAACTTCAGCCATATATATAGAGAAAAAAATAATGAAGCAGACAGATTATCAAAGAGAGGCCTGAACGGGAGATTTGGGGAGATGCATTACGAATTATTCAATTCATATGGACTTGGAGTTGTAGGTAAGGTAAATTTCAGTTAAAATGTTTTTCTTCTATGGAAAGAACAGAATAGGAACAAATGAATGTGGAGGAATTAACATATTATGGTATGATGAGTCAGTAACTTAAAATGTTGTATTCTGGTAGTATTTTTTTGACACCTTTTTGGATGTACAAATGAGAGAGCCATCACAGTTTTAAAATGTACTGGTTTTTGGTAATGGATCAAGAAGTAGTATATTGATATTACACTATACAAATGATTGTAAATTGAAACTACCTGGCATGTATTTTGATTTCCATAAGTGATTTGTCCTGATACATTATATAAACCAGAATTATTTTTCTCACTTAAAAAAAAATACCACACTTCGATCAAATTAACTACAAAAAAATGTTGGTCTATCACGAGACCATTTTACATTGTTCCTCTAGCGAGCACATGACACACACTGAACTCGCAAGATAAACAATTTATTAATGAACATACAAACATATTTCAATACTCTCCCAGCTGTGGGCACACGTTACTTGTGTGGCTTGTTGAGACTCAATGGAGAAGATTAATTAGTGTGGGCACACATTGCTTGTGTGGCTTGTAGGGACTCAATGGAGAATATTAATTAGTGAAGCCATACATTATATATCAACATCGATTAATTAGCAAATCCATTCCATTCCAAAAATACTATAATATTCGCAAAAATTCATCATAAACCATTGTTGTTGTGTTTTTTAAAAATAATGGAGTTAAAGGTCATTAGCTTTTGAAGTCTATGAATGCTTCATAAAGTATTGATTGACATGTTATACCTTTCTCTAAACACACCTGACCAAAAGATTAATACATAAATATTTGCGGTGATTAATTAATTAATGCGTGCGTAAATATTAGAGGCGATTAATTAGGGAATCCACACATTAATACCAGCGAGGCGCGGAAATTGCATTTTGGTTTACAATTTCCGTTACCACATTCACACTACAAAAAGCCCTTCCTCAAATAATATTATTTTTAATTTAAGAAGTAATTACAAAATCAAACTCAAAATTCAACGTGGAAGAAAAATTCTTTTAACTTTGGAAGTCATTTCAAAATCATGCACTATAATCAAGTGTGCATTTTTTTAAAATAAAATCCATGATTTTTTTGACAATTAATATGTCAAACACTTTATAGAAGTGTTTTCTCTTTGTTTGTAGCAATTTAATCCATGCTTTTCGAAATCAATGAACATGTGATTCATATCATTTTGAAATAAGTTGAGGTTATGGCTCCACACAGTTTGAAAATTATGTTTTATGTTGGTTGAGAAGATTTTTTCATACTAATTCCATGAAAGAATGAGAAGTTTTGATTGGATTTAGTTAGACTTCCAATTGAGTGTTTGACTCTACAATCAGAAGGGCATATATAACATGAAAAGTAAAAAGTTATTTAATATGTAGTATACAACATGATTTCCTTAGTTTTTAAGCGTATAAGGTGAAGGGGATATGGTGTGAAAAGTAAAAAAAATTATTTATTGTGTAACATTAGGAATGGAAAAATCTTGTTCACATCATGCTTGACTACAATAACCCCGAAGTAGTGTCGACTAGTCTAGCTGAATCTCACAGGAGGAACCATTGTGCGCCCTTGGAAATGATTTGCTGGCCTCTAGGACCTGATAGAGATCAATTTCATTTCTTGATGGTAATCTAATGTAGGCACTACAAGTTGATGGAGAAAAGACGTATAGTCAAGTGTGACATAGTTAGGGCAAGGTCTGTCAACAGTTTGTTCTCATGCATTGGTTATGCCCAGTGAGTTTTCCTCATGGTGCTTCCATTGGAGAGTTTGGTAGTCCTTATGTGCATGCATTAAGCAATGGCATATATTTATGGTGAGATGATCTTCCCAAATGTTCTATTCCTTCGATGTTGATCTTCACCGTTAGGGGTAATTGCTAGTTGATATATCTGTTATTTTTAAAATATGTAGAAGGAATCAAGATCATTGTTGATACCGTATCATCTAAGTTACCTTATTAGCAAGTGATCTTTGTGCTTTTCAAAATTTATTTGTCGACATTTACTTTTTCATTTTTTTTAAAGTGGTAATAGCATGTAGGATGCCAAATATGATTTTTCATTTAAGTGCAATTCCTTCATTTCAATCACCAAGGAGGGAAACGTTGGACACATAATCCAATGTGGCTCATGGTGGGCCTGTCCCATTTAGCATACATGTAGGCAATCCCCTCTCTTAGACCATGGAGTGGGCGAGGTCATCATCCTCTTATCTACCACAATGATTACCTGGGAATAATGAAGAGGAAATGGATGGGTGATACTGCAATTAAAGTAGTGATAAAGGATAACTCCATTTTTTTTCTTATTTAAAGGAAAAAAAAACAAATCTTTAGTGCGATAAAGTTTTCCTTTAATCAGTGGTGAATTATAATCAAGTGTGTTTTCTTTTTACGTGTACTAGTGAAGTAATTTTTAATGAGGTTTGGGTATATATATGACATCCTTTTATTTTCCACCACCTTTCATTCTAACGTTCTAATTCTACACTTCCTACAAGTTTGAATTCGCAGAAGGAGAGCATAATTCCTTTTAGATTGTGTTAAGAGTGTTCGAAGGAGGCAACCCAGGTTTGGTTTCTTTCATTTTTGAAGACTAGGTGATATTTTGTGATTTGGTTTTGCAAGTAATAATTGTAGTGTAAACAATGGATTCACAGATAGAGAAGGGAAATCAAATTAAATTTTGGTTGTCAGATGATCTTTCAAAACCTAATGCCAAGTCACCTGAAAATGCTGGTAGTGTTGCTACCAAAGAGAGCGTGTCTAAATTAGTTTTTCTCTTAGATATCTTGGTATGTTTCAGCATGCATTTTTGGAGGCTATTCTCACTGTTAGTTTTATGGTTTCTTCCTGCTGCATTTTGGAAGTAACGTGTTTTCTTTACAATAAAATATAATTTGTTTAACCCTCCCTCTTAACTAGGGAGGTATTCATAATTACATACATATAAGAGTGCATGGAAGATATCAAAATGAAATGAACTATGAAAAATTCTAGCACACTTAGTGCTACATATTAGATACCTCACTAGGTTACTCTAATCGGGTGGGACTAAGATCAACTCAAGCTTTAACAACTCTAGGTACCATCAAGATTTCAGGATCTACCATCAACCATGGGATTTAGGTACATATCCAAGGTTGGAGCTCCATGTCAAATGCCACCTTCCCTACTTTGGGATCTAGACATCAACACATAGGACGACCAAATGTCCTCCCAAGTATATTTCCATAATATACTTCATCTCTCCCTATCAACTAAATCTATACATAAACTAACCTAAACATGATCCGGATTTATGCAGAAATGCAACATAATAGAGAAATAACCATAAACATAGAAATACAGTGGAAATAAGGCTTCATTTCATTAATATCAAATCACAAAAATATGCTTACAAACATGATGGAAATAAAATAGCTAGGGTGCTAGTAGCGAATCTCTGAGAAGATATGTGGTGTCTACAGACCTATGAACTGTGTTATAATGAGGCTCGAGTGCCTATTTATTATGAAGAAACAATGGAGAACTCTAAATGTCCAAGAACCTAACCCTAGGAGATGAAGCACCAAAACTATGGGCCCCGTTTGGGTAAATTGGTGTTTCAACTTCCCACAGACGTAACTTTGGCATACTATCTCCATTTGGGGCTTCAAAACAGCTCCGTAAGTTTAGGACCCGAAAAAATACTAAAAATAGTAAGTTGTGAAAAAAACTGAAACAGACAATGGTGGGGCCCCAAGTAGAATAGGCGGGTGGCCACCAATATCCACCTGGATCATTCCTCCGCCATTAGGAAGTAATGGTCCCCATTGCGTGGAGTTCCTCCATGAGATGAGGAAACTTCTGTTGAACTTGGTCCCTGGTGAAGCACTTGCCTTAGTGTAGGAGTTGGCTAGCTTTGACAACCCGATACAGTTGGATCTTCTGTCGGTGAGTGTTCTTGATTTGAATGTCCATGATATAGTATGTGGTGGCCTGTTCCATGCAGTCTGGGTTTAACTATTTTGATGTGAGTTCTTCTGCAATGTCAGAGGTGTCCAATAAAGGTGGGAAGTAGGGACAAAGGCTGTCTACATTGAATACTAGGTGCAGACCAAGGAATGGTGGAATACTGAGCTCGAGGTGATGGTGTACGGCCCATATCAGAGCAGGTGAATCTTGCAGTGGGGTCTAGTGAGGCGCTCCTTCTGCAAATTTAGCCACACTTTTTTGCCCACCTAGAAGTTGTGTGGCACCCGATGTTGATCATGTAGTTGCTTGTACTTAGCATTGGCTCTGTCTAATATGTCATGAACCTATTGGTGGATGTGTTGAATGTGCTCGATGAAGTTGTTTTCTTTGTCAGCTTCAGAAAGGACATGAGACGAATCGGCCTGAGTAGCTACAAATGGCATGGCTACGTCAATGGGACATAGTGGTTGGAATCCCAAGCCCACCTGAAAGGGGCTGTGGCCGGTTGAGTTGTGGAGAGCCCAGTTATAACTTTGTTGTACATAGAGAAGGCTCTCATCCCATGTGCGTGCATGCTTTGAATTGTACATGCGCAGAATGTGTACAATCATCATCTTGACGACCTCTGTCTGGCCATCAGTTTGGGGATGGAAAGCTGTGGACTTGGTGAGCTTGGTTTCCAACGTTGACCAGAGGCTGGACCAAAATGTGCTGAGGAAATTGCTATCGCGATCTGATATGATAGAATGTGGGATCCCAAAGTGCACCCACACTCGTTCAAAGAAGATTTTAGCAGTGGCTTCTGCTGTGATATTCTTCTTGCAAGCCGCCATAATGGCCATCTTTGAGAATCTATCGATGACCACGAAAACACAGTCGTTTCCATGCTTAGTATAAGGAAGGCCTGACATGTAATCCATGGAGATGGATTCCCAAGGTCAACTAGGGCTAGGTAGCAGAGTATAGAGCCCTTTCTTCTTGATGGTCAGTTTGGCAATGGCACAAGCAGTGTGGGATCTGATGTACTTCTCGACATCCTGTCGAACGTTCGGCCAATAGAAATACTTCTGCAGTACTGCCACTATTTTCTTGACCCCAAAATTCCCAGCAACTTGACTATAGTGTGCTTCCCATATCATCTTGGCACGCTTGACTATAGTGCGCTTCCCAATTGTTTCACGACATCTGCTGAAATGAAGTTCTTTTAGCTCCCATTGTCGATAATGAACTATAGTGGGGAACCCTTTACCCACATCTGGGAGTGGAAGAGACGCTCTGCCTCCTCTAGATCTTCTGGTTCCTCCTTTTGGATCTTCGTAGTGGAAACAGTGGCGTTGGGCTCCACATTAATAATTTTCTTCCCTTTGTCATTCACCTTGTCTGGTTCTGATTCAGAGTCAGAGCATGCATCTAATTCAAAAGCCCTCATCTCGGCCACCAGCGACTGCTTGGCCCAACACTCACTTGTGTTGTGAGTGAGCTCTTATGGAACTCATACCACTTTCCCATGGCCTTCTTTGGCTTCACGATGTTGTTCTTTGCTTGTGTCTTTGGCAGGTTTTCTTGGGCCGCCATGCCTTGGCTTTGTCTTTTGTTTTGCAGTTTGGGGGCACCTTCCCCTTGCTTTTGATTGATATATCCAAAGTCTCGCTTCTTCTATTTGAATTTCTGCTCAATCTTGGCAGCATACCGATATGCCGTTCCAAGTGAGGAGATGTCGAGGAACCCCATTTCCTCCTGAATGTATCTGTGCAGACAACTGCGATACTTTAGCACCAAATGTTTCTCTAAATCTTTGATACCAAACTTTGTGCATAGGGTATGGAACATATTCATTAGCTCATGCACATCTTGATCCATTTGTTGCTGCAGCGTGGTCCATTGTATGTACTTGTCCTCATAGCTCCCCATGGGATAGTATTGCTCCTTGATGGCATCTTGGAAAGAATTCCAAGTGGGTGCGCCTGAGAACAGAGAGGGTTATGTCTCGTCCTTTTTCTCACAGTAGGTTTTCCACCGGTCCTTGACATGGGGGGTAGCTTTGAGGAGTGCAAAAACAATCTTTTCTCGATCGGAAAAGTCATGAACATGAGAAATATCCTTCTAATAGATTCAACTATCTATCTACAACATCTACATCTACTTGACCCTCAAATATGGGAATGTCAAATTTTACTTGTACCTTAAAGGGAGTCGCGCCTCCAGAGTGGCTGCTAGATGCAGATATGCCACCAGTGGGCAGTCGTTGAAGGATCTGGGCAAAGTTATCCATCATCGCGTTCCTTTTTTTTCGAGGGCCTCCTCAAGCAATATTTTGATAGGATCTCTTGATCCCTCATATTTCTTTTCATCCCCCATGGGTGTCTATCGGGGTTTGCAAGGTTGATCTTGCAAAGGTTCCACCAGATCGAGCCCTAACTACTTATACGTTGACCTCGTTGGGGACATGCAAAGAATGATCGAGAAAAAGCAGACCGCTATGATATCACTGATCCAGATTTATGCAAGAACACAACAGAATACAGAAATAACCATAAACATAGAAATACAATGGAAATTTCCTTTCATTAATATCAAATAAAAAAAATATGCTTACAAACATGATGGAAATAAAATAGCTAGGGTGCTGGTAGTGAATCTCTGAGAAGAGATGTGGTGGCTACAGACCTCTGAACTGTGTTACAATGAGGCTCGAGGGCCTATTTACTATGGAGAAACAATGGAGAACTTTAAACGTCCAAAAACATAACCCTAGGAGATAAAGCACCAAAACTATGGGCCCCGTTTGGGTAAATTGGTGTTTCAACTTCCCGAGGATGTCACTTTGGCATACTATCTCCATTTGGGGCTTCAAAATGGCTCTGGAAGTTCAGGACCTGAAAAATTGCTAGAAATAGTAAGTTGTGAAAAAACTGAAAGAGACAATGGTGGGGCCCCAAGTGGAATAGGCAGGTGGCCACCAATATCCACCTGGATCAAAACACGCTTCTAAAATATTTATTATTCAGAAGAGATTTCGTTAGCTCATTATCTAACTATTCATATGGCGTAATATATTGTAGCTTCACGACTCCATATTGTACCAAAATCCTAATGTAGTGATACTTGTTATTGATATGCTTTTTCCTTGCATGGAATACGAGGTATTCAGACATCTTTATTTTGCTTTTATTATCACCATTTATCACCATAAGATGTAGAGGCTTTCCAAACAAATCTAATAAGAGTTTTTATAACCAAACGCTTTCCTTTCCTACTTCACATGCAACATATTTTGCTTCAACACTACTTAACACAATAGGATATTGTTTTCTACTCATCCATGAAATCATTATAGATCCCAAACTAAAACATCCATTGGTAGTGCTTCTTACATTAATCTCACTTCCACCCAAATTGGAATCGCTAAAACTAGTTAACTTGAGTTCCTTTCCACCATAATTCAAACAATGATATATAATGCCACATAGGTGTCTCAAAATATTCTTGGCAGCCATCCAATGGTCATGAGGATGATCCAACTGAAATTTACTGGGAGAAAGTTTACAACCAAACATATATCAGGTCTCGTATTTACCAAGTATATAAGAGAACCCACCAACTTACAATATGTAGTAGGATATACGAGACTAGAGTTGGAACTTATCAACTTATTGAGATTAGTGATCATGGGACTAGTTATAGGATTGGAATACATCGTGCCAAATTTATGTAACATCTTGATTATGTATTTACCTTAACATATATATATATATCTCACAAGGTTTCTACCAGATTTCCAAGCCCAAGTAATAGTATACTTCTTCATCAATGGTTCCATTTGGAAATGTTGTATTTACATTAATTGTTTGGATATCCCATCCCATAGTGGCAACTAGAAAAACCATATATCTTATAGCAGTATGCCTAGAAGAAGGAGCAAATGTTTCTTCATAGTCTATACCTTCCTTTTGTGAGAAACCCCTTCCAATGAACATAGCTTTGTATTTGTCTACGCTTCCATCAACAATGTGTTTGATTTTGTAAATCCATTTTTAGATGACAACCGATTTCTCACTTGGTTTATGAACGATTTCCTAGACACCATTCTTCATGATGGATTGATATTATTATTACATCACATTATTCCATTCTTCTTGATGAGAAACTTCTTAAAATACAGATTGTTGGTGAGGATGGTCTCTTGGGCAAGACTCACATTTAGGATGGAGGCCAACAAGGTTTTTCGTAGTAGTCTAGCACAATGTTGGCATTTTCACTCTACTCTGAAGAGAAAAGAGTCTCAATTCAGGCATGCTGTGACCTTACTAAGATTAGGATCAGATCATGTATCGATCAAGAATACCATATAGGCTAAAACAGTAAGCACTGTGTACTCCGAAATAGTGTAAATACACTACAAATGATAATACTCATGAACATATTCAAGACGGAAAAATTAAAATTTAAAATAACCCATACATTCAACTAAACTAGAAACACATTACATAACTCAGACATCAAACCCAGATCATGATATATTGGATTAAAAACAAGAAAAAATTACATTGCTCCTTAGAGCGATCTTGGCAGAACTGATTACAATATTATCACATATGATTAGAACAAAATGACCAGAGAGAGAACAGAACGCCCAGAGCAAACAGAGCTCTCCTATGGCTCCCTTCCTCTGATCCCTACTGTTACAAACCTCTATCTACATTGGCTGACTACCTATTTGTTCCTTTTTCCATGTCACTATCAATTCTCCCTTCCTTTTCACTCTGCTGTTTGCTGCATCTCCCTGATCACTGGGAGTTCCACTGCTTGTTCTTTGTCGCTTCCTTCTACCATCTGTGCTTGTTTCCGCAACAGCCACGCCACCTGCTCTTTTTATCTTCACAGCCGTGACAACTCTCAGTCTACTGTGGTTGTGCTCTGCCACCTGTTATCCGCAACTCAAAAACCATTTTATTTCAAAACAAGGGCCCCAATAGGCCCCGACCACATCCTATTGACTCATCCCGAGTCAATTATTTTCTGCTACCTCAGTCTCCATTGGTCCACTTGCCTCCATGGCCAGTCTTGTCTTCTCCTTTTCCCCTCCTTGTCCAAATAAGGGCCCCAACTCGGGGACCTTTTCCAGTGCTAATGCTTTGAGGTCTTTGAAGCCGGCAATGGCTTGTTGTCGTTCCTGCATGAGTAGGTCTGCCTCTGGAGTGACTTTTTCTACCTCTTTTTCTCCTGAGACGGTCAGAAGATTACCAAATACGTCCTTAATCTTAATGTTGGCCTCAGTGGCCTTTTTTTGTATTGTTTGGTCAGTAAGCTTGACAAGTTTCCTTAGCTCCCAGAGGGCTTGTTTGGTTGTTGATGAATGTTCCTCAATTTGTTGTATCTTGACCTCCAATTCTTCCTCTTGGTTATACAGTTGGTCAATTCCATCGGGGTCTATGGCCTCTTGAATTTCCTTCAACATTTGTTGCAATTGTGTCAAAATTGGCTATGATTTCAAAGTCAGCGAGGTTGAACACTCATCTAAATTTTTCAAAAGGTCAGATACTTCTTTTTCCATGGTGCTTAGATTTTCTTGCATCTCAGTCACTTGGTTCTGTTTATATTAGATCTTCTTTGTATAGACAACCCCTGGATGTGGTAGCGCGAGCCTGGTTGCTAGTGCCGCTTTCAATTCCCTATTTTCTCGGCTGAGATTCGAACATGCCACCCGGACGTGAATGGATTGCCCGACTAGGTCACTGTGAACTGTTACGATGGGCCAGAGATCCTTGAAAATCTGTGTCACCGTGTCCAGTTGGCTCTACAAGTTGTCTTTCTCTATCTTGAGCTATTCACGCTCTTCAGTAAGCACAATGATATGTACTTGTTGTTGCTCAAACTTCTGCTGGAGTTTTATTGTGAATTCCTTCAGCCTATTGTGCTTCCCGTTGAATAAAATTGTACAACTACGTTGTTCCTCAAGTTTTCATGCTCTCAGCCCTAGACATATCTTGATTTGGTGGTCTCTATTGGAGTGGCATACCGCTCCCAATGGACTTGGTTGAGTGCTCCTACGGTGATTGTGGCAGTGTTGGTTTTGGCAGTGGATTGTTAGGGTTACCCAAGCTTAGAGTGGGCTGCATCTGGTGAAGTATCAGGTTTTCTTGCTGAAATGGGTTCAGCTCTTCAAGCAGGGGTGTTGTATCTGTAGTAAGATATCCCCCTTAACTTAAAAGGTCCTGAAAAATGACCTGTTCAACTAGGGTTTGGTTAACCTTAGGTACCAATTCTATACTGGAGTTAACTTCCACCTCGTTCTCTCCGTTTGTCTTACTCTTTTCTTTGACTGGGTCAGATATAATGGCTGATGTGGAGGGAGTTCGGGTTTAATGGTCTTTATAGGTGAATGATGTGTGGGCTGATGAGTAGCGAGCGCGAGGTGGAGATATACAGATATTTAAAAACGAATAGGGGTTGAGTAGAGGTAGCTCCTGAGTTCCCTGGGGTTTTGTCAGTGGCTCTTCTTAGATTGCTGCTCTCGTGTCCATTGGTTACATTTGTTCTTCCACTATGAGATCAACGACCTAGCTAGACACTGTAATTTTTTCCTTTTTGGCCTTTGGTGTAGCTACAGGTGGCTCTTAGGATTTAATCTTTTTGACAGGAGCTATGGTTATTGTTGGTGGTGACTTAAACAAACTAAGTCATATGGTTGTGACTATGGGGACTGTGATGGAAGAAGAGGCGGAATTGGAGGCATGAAACTTCACAAACGTGGGAAACAATGAAGAATCACTGGTTAGAGTTTGAACTACCCGGTTAAAGCTTTGTACCTTTGTGTTCAACTCCTCGATGATTGGTGTCAGCTGTAGTCGCAAAATTCTGGTCATTTCTTCCTCTGGTGTTTCCCTTGGCAATGGATCTGGCAACATGCCGTTGAATGAATAGAAATAGATTCTTCTTCTGACTTCCATTCCTACCCCTATCCATGAACATAATTCAGTGTGAAAAGATCTTTCATTGATTTGAAACTTCAACGGCTTCATTTTGAAGGTCAACTCTGACACAGATTTTGGACTGATGTAGGTTTGCTTGTGGCCGACTCCAAACCAAATTTGAGCAGAGTAATTTTCCAGTAAGCTCTTTGGGATTCTCTATTGTCTCATTTCCACATTGACCATCTGGCTGTACCAAAACTTGAATGCTTCTTCATTCACCTCCGTAGTCCTAGGGTCCCCTAATGCCTTCCAGGGTGTGAACTTCATTGCTAATGGTTGACCTGTTGCAATTTCCATAGGCTCTCTGATTCCGAGGAATGTCCATTTCCACATTGCCAATGCCATGATAAGATAACCATAGATGAACCCAGTGGCTCTCTTGTAGCTATCCTCGCAAGCTTCAAATAACTCATTAAGTAAAAATGAACACCAATTTAGTTGTGCCCTATGGATATAGTGCTCCGCAACTGAGATAGTATCTAGCATACACTCTCCTTTTGTATAATGCCTCATAGTTTTGCTCGCAATCATATAGCAAGAAAACTTGACTACTGGCTTGTTGATAAGGTCTATCTTTGCCCCTTTTCCTCCTCTCTCGGTGTCATACTTCCTATAGTAGTCTCCATGTCCTACCTTATTCGCATTAGACATGTTTTGGAACGTCGTGGAGACATCTCTACCTTCTTGTGATAACCTTGTTAACCTATGAATATCTTCCACATGAATTGGTATTTCTCTTCCTAGAAATAGTGACCCATTGTGGATTATGCTCAGTAGGAACTTTGTGCACTGCATCGCAGCCCCTGTGGTGCTGAACACTGGAAGATTTATGAGGTTCATAATGGTTGACTGTTGGACACCTTTGAACTCAGGAAGTACTCTTGCTGCTTCCTATCCTACTTTAGTGGAATAATTTTCCATGTAGACTTGCTTCTTCATAGTTGGGAATTGGAAAGAATCTATCAGGTCGGTATCGATCAACGACGTGCTACCATATTTGCCCACTAGTGACTCCATCTTCTGGATTCTTTCATCGAGCTCCTGCCCAACGACTACTGGTGCTACCTTGGTCATTTTTTCTCTTCTATGGTACACTTGCAGAGTGTTGAAACCTTAGTTAATCTGAGAGGGGGGGGGGTGAATTAGTTTAGCACATTCATGATATTTTAAAATTTCTATTAGACCTTATTTACACCTTCATTTCATATCCAACTTAATATGTGAGTAATGTTAGAATGTGAGCAGCAAGTATTAATATAATATAACATCAGACTTAATATGAGAGCAGTAGGTATTAAGCAGATGATATAAATCAGATCAACACATAAACATCATGCACAGAGACACCAGATATAAGTGGAAACCCATAAAGGGAGAAAACCACATCTTATTATTGTTGTGATGCAAAGGCAAGCTCAACTCCCTCTCACCACTGTTTTTCTGCAGGCACCAACCTACAGGAGGCTCCAATCCTCAATTCTGCAAGCTACAACTTGCAAGGAAGCACCAACTCCCTTCAATTTTCTGCAGGCACCAACCTACAGGAGGCTCCAACCTCAGTCAGCTACAACTGACAGCTATCAAGCTACAACTTGATAGGGAAGCTCCAACTTCCTCAATTTTTCAAACTGAATGTTTGCTGATTTACCTCAGATATCAGCTCTGTTCTGTAGCTTCTCTTTCTGCTCTTCTTTTCTTAATATTCTCTGCCTTACACTTCTATACTCTGCCTTCTCTATATTTTCTCTCTCTCGCCTCTCTTGTGCATATCAATGTGATATTATATATAGAGTTCCTCACATGACTGTTTGTATTTCATAAAGAATTTGGAGTGAACAGTCATGACTCTTTGGCTTCTATCTTCTTATTCCTTTATCCAACTCATTTTTAAAATTACTACAATATGTACAAATTTCCATGCTACAGTGGGATTTTGTCTTTTCCTTAGGATACTTGCCTTTGCATCACAAACAATATAAACAACAAAAAAATATTTACATTTTCAGTTACACATTTCAATATCACTCAGCTCTTCTTCTGAACTTTGGCTTTACTGGATTTTGTCTTTTTCTACTGCTGTTAAGAAACTGTTCTGCATTCTCTTTGTTTACTGTCATCTGTATATTTCTCCTGTTCACTGCACTTTTGAATCCCTTTGCTGTACATCTCTTCAAATCTACAAATTTCGTTTACCTCAGTCAAGCCTCATACTTCCTCTTTCTGTGTGCATATAAAATGAATACAGCAAATTTGTACTCAATCCAACTGTTGATCTGGGAAATTTCAATACTCCATTTTCTAGGCTGGCAATTTGAATAATTAAAACTTACTTGCACATAAAATCACCTGCACTCAAATTAGTACTTAACCCAATTTTTCTTTCTATGCATATAACCATGCATCTCCAACTTTTCGGGCCTTTGCACTTATATGATTTATTTAGAACAACTGTAATATTAGCTCACAGCATAATATACCAATATATTGTAAATTTTTCACCCAGTGTTTCGAAATGCTGCATAGTCTCCTTGACTTTGTCTTAAACCCCAACGCATCAACATTCGATATATATTAACATAAATAAATTCTTATATGCTCATGGTTTCCTCATAATATATATATATATATATATATATATATATATATATCTGAACCTTAGGACTAAAGTTATAACCCTTCGCACTTTATATTAAATCCAACGCTTTGTTTTAAACACATAACCGTATAATAAATCTTGGTTTCGGACCCCACCTGCGATGAATCTACACCGTCGATCGTTGTCGATATGATCCGGGCTCTTTTATTAAACTTCGGGCAAGTCCATCATGCGATCACCGTTCGATGGCCCCTTCCCAAATCAACGGCTCATCACAATATTGCTCGTCGTCTTGGTACGAACTATAATGTGCGATGGCGCACTTTAGACAGTGGTTTTAGAACTTTGCCCGATGCCACATGTCAAGCTTTCTATGGAATCACTCGCGAATGGGGAAAACCGCTTGCTCCACAAAAGTGGTGCGATGTAAACCAGAAACCGCCGTCACTGTTCACTGTTCCTCCTCGTGGTTCCATTGCTTACTCCGGGTTCCATCCTCACCTTGTTCTGCACTTTTGTGTGTTCTGCTCCTTTATAAGTGGCCCTTGTTCCCTGATATTTCAACACAGTCCTACCATATGTATAATGCATGGCTCCATTACTCTATGCTTCCAAGGTTCTATTCATCTAATACTTCGCTCCTTTTGATATATGTATAACTATTCATCGCATTTCACCGCTGTGATTTCATTTGTTACGACGCATAGCTCCATTCACACTGCGCATTTGACTATGGTTCCACCTCTCCTTTTGTGACATCGATCCTTCCGGCCCTTTAGATATATATGTGCAGAATCTCGAATGAGCCCTTATTTCAGAGTTATTCGATCAATACAACACATCTAAGTTTGGAACAGAGGCTCTTCATATATCTATACTAACCCTTATTTTATATATATCCTCAGCACATCATAATTGTTTATAAATCAAACCATTTGCATTAAACCTTATTACAATCACTCAACAACACCGAATTCCTTATTTTATGCAGGGCATTTCCATGACCCTTCACACACAGTTTTCAACACTCTTTTCATACTTTCTATAATATGTTCCCACACTCAGAACCTGTTTCTCAATTCAAATATCTCTGCTCCTTGACTGATGCTGCTCCTTGCTCCTGAAGCTCCTCTGCTGCTCCTTTGACTTCTCCTAAGCCATCTCCTTTTCCATCAATGACAACATTTTCAACAGTCTCCCCCTTTGGCATTGATGGCAATGCACTTCCTCTACTTTCCTTTTAGGACAAGACCCTTTCTTCTGTTGCTATCCTCCCCCTTTGACATCAATGGAAAAGGGTTGCTCATTTCCTTTCTGCTTTCTGCATTTCCTCTCTCTGAGATCTTCTGACTTTATACCCTGCTGCTCCTAATTTTGGATTAAATCTAAAATTCTAATCCTTTAGCCTTTTCATTGACTCCTGTATGCTGGGTGTATTCTTTCCATAATCCTTTGACCCTGAGGACCTGTTTCATGCTTTCCTTGCTGGCTGATCTCCCCCTGGAATGATATTTTCATTTCTGTTCTCCCCCTGAAGCTGTGCTTTCTCTTCATATCAGAGAGTAGCATCTACAGATACTACCCCTAGTTTATCTCTCAAATATTCAAATGGTTCTCTAGCAAGAGGTTTGGTAAATATATCAGTTGTCTGTTCTTTTGTTGGCACATACTCCAGCTTTACTATCTTCTGAGCCACTTGTTCTTGGAGAAAATGATACTTGATTGGGATATGCTTAGTTTTTGAGTGAAGCACAGGATTTTTTGATATACTTATAGCACTTGTATTATCACATTTGATTGAGATAGGTTCATTAATGCTTACCTTCATGTCTTGAAGAGTCTGCTTCATCCACATGACTTGTGTACAACATGCTGCTGCTGCTATATATTCTGCTTTAGCTGTAGACAGGGAGATAGATGTTTGTTTCTTGCTTAACCATGCCACCAGACTTTCTCCTAGATAGAATGCACCTCCACTTGTACTCTTTTTGTCATCCACACAGCTGGCCCAATCTGCATCTGTGTATGCTGTCAAGGTGAAGCTTTTGCCTTTAGGATACCAAAGTCCATATTGTGTTGTTCCTTGTAGATATCTGAATATTCTTTTGACTGCAAGAAGGTGATTTTGTTTAGGTGCTGCTTGATATCTAGCCACTAGTCCTACTGCTAGCATGATGTCCGGTCTTGATGCAGTCAGGTACAATAGACTTCCAATCATGGATCTGTAGAGTTTTTGATCTATATCAGCAGACCCATCATCAGCACACAGCTTGCAACCTGTGGTCATGGGAGTTGACACAGGTTTGCAATCCTCCATTTTGAATTTTTTTAGCATTTCTTTTAGGTATTTTTCTTGAGAGATGAAGGTGCCTGTGTTCTTTTGTTGAATTTGCAGTCCCAAGTAGAAACTAAGCTCTCCAATCATAGACATTTCAAACTCTGTTTTCATCTCATCAGCAAACCCTTTTGCTAGTTCATCTCTGTTGCTTCCAAACATAATGTCATCAACATATACTACAACAATCAGGAGTTCATCTTCATGGGCTTTTATGTATAGATTGTTGTCTACTCCACCTCTTTTAAAGCCTTGTTTTTGCAAATACTTATCCAGTCTTGAGTACCAAGCACGAGGAGCCTATTTCAGTCCATATAGGGCCTTCTTCAGTCTGCACACATAATCTTCTTTGTCTGTCAATGAGAAGCCTTTTGGTTGTTCCATGTAGACTTCTTCTTCTAAATCTCCATTCAGAAATGTTGATTTTACATCCATTTGATATACTTTGAAATTTTGGTAGCATGCAAATGCCAGGAACATTCTGATAGATTCCATTCTGCCTACAGGGGCAAATGTTTCATCATAATCAAGTCCTTCGACTTGTGAATATCCTTTGCAGACCAATATGGCTTTATTCCTGATTACTTGTCCTTTCTCATTCATTTTGTTTTTGAATACCCATTTTGAACCAATGATATTTCTCTCAATTGGTCTAGGAACTAGTTCCCAGGTATTTTTCTTTTCAATTTGGTCCAATTCTTCATTCATTTCCTTTACCCAAGACTTGTCCTTGCTGGCTTCTTCGAATTTCTTTGGCTCTATTTGTGACAACATGGCTATGTATACCTCTTCAGTTTGTTCTATTAGCTGGCTTCTGGTTTTGACCCCTACTCTCTTGTCTTCAATTATCTGATCTTCAGGATGGTTCTTCTGAGTATATCTTGAGGGAGCTTTAGAACTCAGCTCTGTATCTTCTGTTGTCTTGCTTATTTACTCATCATCTTGGTTTTCTTCTTCACAGTTGTCTGATGGACTGCAGCAGTCTGTATCCCTTATATTGTTTGGAAGTTCTTCATCAAGTCTTACATCAATGCTTTCCACTATTTTTCGAAGAGTCTTGTTGTAGCACCTGTACCCCTTGCTTTTGGATGCATATCCTATAAATATTCCTTCATTTGCTCTTGCATCAAATTTTCCAAGATTTTCATCATTATTATTTATGTAACACTTGCTACCAAAGATTCTGAAATGTTTGATTGAAGTTGGCTTTCCATGCCACAGTTCATAGGGAGTCTTGTCACTGCTTGGCCTTAAGTGAGATTTATTAAGGATATGTACTGTTGTGTGCACTGCTTCTGCCTAGAAGGTTTGAGCAATATTATTCTCTTGCATCATGGCTCTGGAAATTTTTTTAACAGATCTGTTTTGTCTTTCTGCTACTCCATTCTGCTGAGGTGTCCCTGCAATAGTAAATTGTTGTTTTATGCCATGTTCATTGCATAGGTCAGCAAAGTCATAATCTATGAATTCACCTCCTCTGTCTGATCTGATGCATTTTAGCTTTCATCCTGTCTAATTTTCTGCTAATGCTTTAAATATTTTGAATTTGTCTAGAGCTTCCGATTTATTCTTGAGAAAAGCAACCCATGTCATTCTGGAGAAATCATCTATTATCAGCATGAAGTGGGATTTTCCACTTGGGGTTTTAGTTCTTGTAGGTCCACACAGATCCATGTGCACAAGCTGGAGTGGTCTTATTGTTGAAAAATCCTCTTTGGCCTTAAAGGATGTGCGGGTCTGTTTACCCAATTGACAAGATTTGCATATGGTATTAGAAGGCCTCTTTATTTCTGGCATGTCTCTGACTGCTTTCTTTTTGCTCAGTCTGATGATATGATCGAAGCTGAGATGTCCCAATCTCCTATGTGATAACCATGACTCCTCAAGTTTGCTAAGATGGCATGCTTCATCCTCCTCTTTTAGAATGTAAAAATTGCTCTCTATTCGAACACCTTTGAGTAGAGTCTTACCTGTGGTACTTGATCTGACTTCATAGTCTTGTGCTCTAAATAGAACTTCGCAACCTTTGTCACACATCTGACTGACACTCAGTAAATTTTCTTTCAGCCCATCTACAAATAGTGCATCTTGGGCCTTTCCTCTGCCATTTTCTATGTTGTCTGAGCCCTTTCCTTTGATCTTTCCTGACTTATCATTGCCAAAAGTAACATTTCCATATTTATTTTCATCAAGAGTTATAAACTTACTTTTGTCTCCTATCATGTGTTTAGAGCAGCCACTATCCAAATACCATTGAATTTTCAGATCTTGAGCAGTTAGAGCCAGGTAACACTTATTCACCTTCTTTATCCACTAGAGGCACCCTTTTGTTTTGTATCTTTTGTGAGGTGATGACCTCCATCTTCTTAGAGGACATTTGGAAGGTATATGTCCAACTTGATTGCATACACAACATTTGATCATAATTTTTGTAGAATTATGAGTATGAACATAATTTCTTTGATTCATAAACCTTCTTGAGGTGTTAAACATCAATCTTTGTCATACTTTCTACACTCAATGATTTTATGACCAAATTCCTTACAATAAAAGCAGTAACCATAGAAGCTATTTGCATACCTGATGTAAGGTTGTTTCTTCCATTTGTTTTCTTGAGGCAGTCTCTTCAATGTTTGCATCTTTTGCTGGTTTGAATTACTCCTCCTTGCATGAAAATATGCAGCAATGTGTCCCAGCTTGTGGCAGACATAACAGGTGGCATTCTTCATTGGAGGGAAGAATCTCCTTTGATGGTTTCCAAATTTTACATATTCAGGGGTTTTAGTATTTATTACATTCTTTGCCACTAATGGTTTCTTCTGATCTCTGTCTTCCTTATTGCAAATTTCTTCTTTTGTAGGAATTGTTTGAGCTGATTCATCATTCTTCTTTGCTTTTACAAAAATAATTTCTCTGTCAACCTTTTCTTTTCCTTTACTTGATTCTCCTTCATAGCCTATTCCAGTCTTTATCATAGGGGATCTTTGAGCAACCAAAATTTCATTCAACTTACTAGAGCTTGTTGTTTGAGAAGAGTTTATAACCACTTTCCTTTGAGCATTTTCTAATTTCTTCCTGAGACATACTACTTCTTCTTACAACTTTTCTTGTTCTTGAGTTTTTTCTTTGATTTGCTTAAGTAACATGTCCTCTATCTTCTTGGCTTCTTCAAGCTCTATTTTTAGCTGCTTAAGGACTTCTGAATTCTGTTCTTCTCATACATATTTGAGGAGAATGTCCTTTTGTTTTCTGCATTTCAGTTTGAGTCTATCAATCTCTTCTAGAGAACTCCTTAGCTCCCCCTCAAGGTCGACTTCACCTTCTTCTTCTTCATCTTCTAGCAGGAGACCTTCAAGTTCCTCTATGGCCATCAATACGAATTCAGAGGTTCCTTCTTCACTTGAGGATTCATCTGAATCTTCAGATGTACTGCTGTTTTGTTGAGCATAGAAGGATTTTCTGCTGAACTTCTTTCCTTTCTGTCAGTTCTTTGATTTATTTTTCTCTGACTCTTGAGCCTGATTCCTTACTTTCTTGTGAGGACACTTAGCAGCATAGTGTCCCACTCTTCCACAGTTAAAGAATTTGAAGGGGAGTTTACCGTTGTATTTACCTGAGCCTCTATCCAATTTCTTGACAAACTTTGCCTCTTCTTCATCCGAGCAAGAGCATATGTCCCCCTCTTCTTCTTTCTTATTTTTATTTTAAAAGTCCATTTCTCGCATTTCGGTGTTTGTCTCAATCTAGTCTCCTAAATTGAGCTCATTTAATTGTCAACCAGGGTTGGTAAACTGCTGAAGTGAAGTGTACTGTATGTACCTAGGTGCTTGTTTCTTAATGCGTTGTGTGTAGTGTTTTGTGATGTTTTTGGTCTTTTGTGATGATTTATGATGTTTTTGGTCTTTTGGTGATTTTAAGAAAGATGACTAGAAAGCTGATGGAAGGAAGCTAATGATTAAAAACAGAGTGAGACCTAATTGATTGATGACAAATGACAAATGCAATTGCAAACACTGAAGTAGAATCAAATCTAAACTATGACTAAGCAAAAACAGAGCTTGATAATGACTTCTAAGGAAATGATTAAAAACATAAACTAAACTTGTCAAATTCTTTCATCAAAGGCATTTGAGAGAGAGAGCTTGAAACATGGTCAACTAAGCATGAAAATCTTCCTAACTAAACAGTTTAAACAACTAACTTATAATGATGCAACATTTTGTCCTTGATTAGAGATTTGTTGAAGTATGTTTGGAGTAAAACATTGATACCATCATAAGATCTTCTACTCTAAATCTAATTCCTAACTCTATTCTGCAACTCAGTTTTATAGCACTACACTTCACTCAAAGGTTATAGATTTTTTAAATAGTCTATTGAGGAAAATGTTTGTTTGTAAGATGATAAGGAAGTTGTAGAAGTACTTCAGGCCTTAAAATGATATGGTCTTCTGTTCATATGGTTATGAATCAATTATGGATTTTAGAACAAGAAGAGATTTGTGAATAATGAAGGCTGTTTTGTTAAGTTTAACAACTGAAGTAATTTAATGTGCAGTGAATGGCAACTGAATATGGAGTGCAAATGCAATGAGTTGAAATACGACTGAACCTAAAATGTCACTAGCCTAAAACAATGTTAAACTACAAGTCATTATCAAACTTAAAGCAAAACAACTGAACATGAGTTAAGTGCAATTAAACTCCGGAGCATCCTAACTAAACTATCATGCATTATTCTATGGAATTATACAGTCTGTTTGTCCATCATGATTGATATTTTGGAAGACTTCCTTCTTTTGGAAGAGTTTTTAGAACAATCCTGACTGTGTAATTGAGTGCAAATGTAAACATAAAGACTGAAAGCAATAAAAAACTAAGATATCATAGCCATCTCCCACTCGTCATTATGATATTTTGGACAAGCGTTTAAGAGCAAGAACAGTGATGGTACTTAGTGAAAACACACAACTAAAACGTTCAAGATCACAATCATGCTTAAGACAGTATAAATATTTCTTGGAAGAGTTTCTTCTTGTGGAAGAGTGCTTATCATAAGTATAACTGTGATGGTGAATAAAAGAGACTACAATTAAATCCTACCATACTATAGCCATTTCCCATTCATCATTATAATCTTTTGGAAGAGCTTCTTCTTTTGGAAGAGTTTTTAGAATGAGTATAACTACAGTAGCTAATGAAAACAACTACGAATTCAACTTCAAAAATGTAAAGGCAGCTAGAATACTTATCTAAATTACGCAAATAAATCCGTGCAAGAGGCAGGGGCCCTCTACCACCTGACGGAATCTAACTCCAAATCAAATCACCGCTTTCAAAACAACACTGTCTGCTTCATTAAAGATGAAATAACTTGAACAGAGCACTCTGCGTCTTCAGAAATGTAGCACAGAATCTAAGCAAAATCTGGAATAAAATCTAGCCTAGCTCTCGGTTTCCCAAGTGTTTATATAACAAATGTAAATAAAAAGACTTGCAACAATTTCAGGAACACTGTCTTTCCTTATCGAAATCACATTAGGACTCTTGAAGTGGCTGCGTGAAAAGGAAAAATACATCTGGACTGAGACAAACACTTATTAGAAGTCTCATTTCTTCTTAAATGTTCCCACGTACTAAAACCATCTGCACCGCTTCCTTCATGGTGAGCAACGAACAATGTAGACAATGAGCGTGGAATTTTTCCCATATGCGCCCTTTCTTTGAGACGACACCCGTAACCCACTCAAACTCAGAAATAGTCATGTGAATGCGGATCGCCACATGGTACTTGCCTACGGAATGCCTGTATTCTGTAGCTATTTTGCAGAAAATTGTTAAAATAACAAAAATCATGAAAATACAATATGTTAATCAATTTCATGTAACCTTTAAGCAATCCTAATCATTCTTCATTGATTTTAGGCTTATGAAGTGATAAAATAATGATGAAATGAAGTGAAGGTTTGTAAAAGAGAAGGCAATTCTAAGGCTCAACATACCCCCACTGCAAGACTATTGCATGTCCTCATGCGATTTCATCAAAACTTATTCCATATGCTTTGAAACCTCTGTTAGAACATCCAACCTTATCTTTCTGCTTCTTTTGGCCCTAATCTATTTTCTAATCTCTGTTAACTTTTCAGAGATTAGTTCTTCATCTTCCTTTTGTAGTGGAGTGTCAAGTTTATTTTCAATAACCATGTCAGTTTCTCTTCTTCTGCTCCATCAAAAGATTTGACAAAAGATTTTGTAATCTCCTTATGGAAGCCATCAAATTTCTCTATAAAATTTAGCCTTCCTTTTTATTGTAGTAGCTCCTTGACTTGTGGATATCCTTCCAAATACTTGACTTCAACTGATTTTGTCCTGACAATTAGCCACATTCCTCCTTTGTGCAGATTATCTTCCTTTCAGAATTACTTTTCTATGCTTGAAGCTAGATTGACTACAGAGTCTAATACTTTATTTTGAAACTGTATCTCTGTGTCTGAAGATGGATTAGTCGAAGAATGATGCTTCACCCTTAGAATTACCTTTCTGCACTTAGAGATGGATTGGCTGCAAAGTGTAATGGAAGTGAATGGATGGAGGTAATTAAGCTATAAGGGAAAATGAAGTGGCTATGGATCTGATGGAGAATTTATGATGAACTTGTGGTGAGATATGGAATGTTGGATAAGGGATATGGCTAATCAATTCGAATGATAGGTTGTTTAGGAAACACATGATTATACACATTGTATCTATTTCATGTTTTAACTTTTTGCTATTAAAATAATTTTCACAATTTACCTCAAAATTTTGACCTTGTTAATTGCTGTGCTTGATGTTGTTCCTTTGGTCCTCTTTGAGCATGTTGGTCTTCAAAACAGAATCCTTCAATTTCCTGTAATCATCATCTCTTTGTAGGCTGTACAATTGAGTCAGAATTGCTGAATAAGATGTGGCTGCAACATGCAATCTGTAAAAAGAAATGAAGTATGAATATGGAAGATGGATGTGAAATGTGATGGAGTGAAAGTGGAATAGGACTTGTGAAATGAAATGAAAATGGCGTGAGATGGAGTGAAAGTGGAGTGAGATGGAGTGGAATTGTAGAATGAAATGAATTTTGCAATTTCTCTCAAATGGTACATCAGACTTCCTTGAAATTTTCTGAGGTTGTCACCAATATTATTATGCATTTTCCGATGAAAAATCTCTGCCATTGGTTACACGGATCTCCCGGAAGATGAGGAATGGCTGTAGGTGAAAGTGGCCAATTTCTTGAAAAATACACACTGAAATTTTCTGAAATTTTCTGTGTTTATTCACCCTACCTCAATGCATTTACCATAAAAATTTCAAGACCAACGGATGCACGGTTTGAAAGTTATGACAAAATCAATTTCTGCCCTGTTTCACCCTTCATTTTGCCCAATGTTGCAACAAAAAAGTACGCCACGAACTCATTTTAAGGCCAAATTGAGTGATTCCAAAGGGAAACTGTGTATTTTTACCTTCTCTACTACCACATGCTTCCATAATTTCATTTTGATGAAGAAAAGGTGCTGCTGTGCAAAAATACTCAAATCTGTCCTATTCTGTCCATAACGCTGAAAATTGAAAATCTGCCTGAAAAACCCTTCTGAAATGCCCTTAAAAATTGTTTTTTTCCAAATTCTGTCCGCGTATTACTCAATTTATCATATTCTGAGAAAACCCAGAAGCTCAGAATTTTTTATTTCTGCTCCAGTCTCTTGCAAAAGTTGCGCCAAAACTGCCTTCTGGAAAAAGTTGCAAAAAGAGAACAGGCTGCTACAGCAATGGCTGCAGAAACTGCCACTTTCTGTAGCTGTTATTGAATTGACAAAAATATGAACATGCTGCTACAAGAAACTAATGAAATGTACTGCTGCAAGTTGTTGTTGATTCCATAAAACCATTAGTCTTCATCAAAGCCAACATTCATGGTACAATTCTTACCATGCGAATAAATGTGTCAAAGTCGAGCATGGGAAGAAATCATTGGATTACCGATCAATAATGAAAATCGTTAACCAATGCGAGACAACTCACCGATAATGTAAATGAGTGTCAAGGTACCTCAGTGCATCTTGACAAGGACGAATGAATGTGTCGAAGTCGAGTCGCCTGCAAGATTTGAAAATCAAGAGACATTGTTGTATTCCCATTGTTATCAACGAGGAGGCTTGCCATTGATGAATGCAAGCTCCAAGGCACTTCAAATAATCTCTAATCTTGATCCCAGATAAAGTGTCGAGGTCGATGGGACAAGATTTGTTGGAAGGTGGACCTTAAGGAATTCCACATCATCCAACTCGAGCATAGAACCAAGAATGATTTGAAGAACCATGAAAGATTGAAACCATCATGAAATTGCAGAACTTATCGTGAACTTTGCCCGCCAGTTGCCTGGTTTTCAAACAAAGCTCATGTCCAATTGCGCCAGCAAGCTGGTTTTCACAATAGGACTTATTTTTCTCTTTACTCTTTTTTTTCTTTTTTTCTTTTTTTTTATGTCCTACTCTACTTGAAAAAGAAAATCTTGTTCAAGTATATGAGTACTTCCAATGGAACCATGTTTGTAACAAGATGATAGATAAACTCATATGCAGGTTTGAAAGATACTCTTTGACATGTACCTGTATATGACATGCCAACTGTCTTGATTTAGATGATGTCAAAAGATATTGAATAATTGAGCATTGGAATCCGATGACTGAATTGAACCAAGATTCAATGTAATCTTGTCTTCCTTGTCTTTCCTCTATCATGAAATGCAAGTCTTCGGAGATATGATCTTCATTCATAGAATCTAGTGATAGGCATGCATGAGACTTTTCAATCTCTGGTTCCAATATCTCCTCTTTATCAATAGACATCCCCGATTCTTGGACCTTATCTGAGTCTTCTTCTTCTGTTTGTTGTTCTTCAATGACAGCTGGTGAATCATTTTGCAATACCTCAGAATTGTAAGTTGATTGAGGTGTTTTATTGTTGGGGATATGAAATGGTTGTGGAGGTAGTGGAGTGGGGAATTTTTGGGGTGTTTGTGTGGATGGTAATGGAAAAGGTTGAATTGAGGTCAAATGAGGGTGATTTTGATGTTGTGGTGGAGACAAATGGTATGGATAACATTGATCATGGTATTGAGGATAGAGAGGAAAAGATTGAGGAGAAAGTGGATTTCCTTTGTATGGCCTTTGCCAACTTTGTTGCCAAGATTGGTTTTGAGGTTGGAATTGAGATGGCCAAGGTTTCCAAAGTTGGTTTTGAGGTTGGGATTGAGATGGCCAAGATTGCCAAGGCAAGGGTGTTTTCCAATTACCTTGAGATTGTTGTGCATAACCTTGAAACTGTGCATAAGGATATTGCATCATATTGGGTTGATGAGGCTACCATAGTCCTCTTGGAGCTACATAACAAAGTTTCTCTTGTGCTTGATTTGCTCCATTATCCTTCTGGTAAATTGCCTTCAACCCTGGTAATGATGGGAAATCTTCAGTAGTATGTGATCCTGCACAAATTTTACACATTTTAATGTTATCAAGTGGACATTCATGCAAAGTATGTTTCTTTCTACATTTAGGGAAAAATATAAATGAAGCAACTTTTTTCTTGTTTTGCATTCTTAGCATGTCAGTTTGTTCATTTAAATTACCAAGAATGTTTAGCAAATTGTTAGGTTCAGTTTGACTTACCAATCTTGATGCTGACTTACTTACTTTTGCCACAAATGGATCTTGAGGGGATCTTACACACTTTGCTTTTCCTCTTGATATGTTCTTACACAGTTCACAAATTTCTTGAAATGGAAATTGATAGACATCTCCTTTTCCCACAAGATTAAGAAGATCAATCCATTCATCCTTTATAGCATTTAGTAGGAGAGTTTTTAATGCATTTGATCCTAAATTATGCAATTTAGATCTTTTGATATTATAAATAAATCTCTCCACTAAATCTTCTAGGCTTTCATCCTCTTTTTGGTTCATCTTAAAGACTTCATTTCTAAGGTCATGGTGCATGCAATAACCTTTATATTTTTCCAAAATACTCTTTTCATATCATCCCATGTCCCTATAGAATTTGTTCCTAAAGTCATGAACCATCTAAGAGCTCTATCCTTCAATGTTGCCGGAAACAAATTCAATTTTTGCATGTGCAATGAGTAGCCATAAGATCTAAAAATTATTTCAAATTCAAAAAGAAAGGTTTTCGGGTCTTCTGATCTCATACCTTTGAAGTTAGGAAGTACAGATGGATGGATGTTCTTCATTTGAATGTTGATATCAGTTTCTTGAATGGGAAATCCAAAAGGATCTTCTTCATTGTCATCATCTCCATCCATTTCTTCAACCTCCTTTGTCACCTCTTCTTCTACCTACAAAAATATGAATTCATGATGTGGATGTGTGGCTCTTACTGCACCACATGATATAGTGGGTGTGGTAGGTGATTGAAGTTTTTGTTTTTGTTTTTGTTTTTGTGGATGTAGGAAATCAGGATACCTAGTTACACTTCCCCGGCAACGACGCCAAAATGTTTGGTCTCAATCTAGTCTCCTAAACTGAGCTCATTTAATTGTCAACCAGGATTTGTAAACTGCTGAAGTGAAGTGTATTGTATGTACCTAGGTACTTGTTTCCTAATGCGTTGTGTGTAGTGTTTTGTGATGTTTTTGGTCTTTTGTGATGATTTATGATGTTTTTGGTCTTTTGGTGGTTTTATGTTTACAAGGAAAATGCCTAGAAAGCTAATGGAAGGAAGCTAATGATTAAAACAGAGTGAGACCTAATTGATTGATGACAAATGACTGATACAAATGCAATTGCAAACACTGAAGTAGAATCAAATCTAAACTATGACTAAGCAAAAATAGAGCTTGATAATGACTTCTAAGGAAATGATTAAAAACATAAACTCAACTTGAGAAATGATCAACTAAACATGCAAATCCTCCTAACTAAATAGTTTAAACAACTAACTTATAATGATGCAACATTTTTTCCTTAATTAGAGATTTGTTGAAGTATGTTTGGAGTAAAACATTGATACCATCATAAGATCTTCTACTCTAAATCTAATTCCTAACTCTATTCTGCAACTCAGTTTTATAGCACTACACTTCACTCAAAGGTTATAGATTTTTGAAATAGTCTATTGAGGAAAATGTTTGTTTGTAAGATGATAAGGAAGTTGTAGAAGTACTTCAGGCCTTAAAATGATATGGTCTTCTGTTCATATGGTTATGAATCAATTATGGATTTTAGAACAAGAAGAGATTTGTGAATAATGAAGGTTGTTTTGTTAAGTTTAACAACTGAAGTAATCTAATATGCAGTGAATGACAACTGAATATGGAGTGCAAATGCAATGAGTTAAACTACAACTGAACCTAAAATGTCACTAGCCTAAAACAGTGCTGAACTACAAGTCATTATCAAACTTAAAACAAAATAACTGAGCATGAGTTAAGTGCAATTAAACTCCGGAGTATCCTAACTATGCTATCATGCATTATTCTATGGAATTATACAGTCTGTTTGTCCATCATGATTGGTATTTTGGAAGAGTTCCTTCTTTTGGAAGAGTTTTTAGAACAATCCTGATTGTGTAATTGAGTGCAAATGCAAGCATAAAGACTGAAAGCAATGAAAAACTAAGATATCATAGCCATCTCCCACTCATCATTATGATATTTTGGACAAGCGTTTAAGAGCAAGAACAACGATGGTACTTAGTGAAAACACACAACTAAAACGTTCAAGATCACAATCATGCTTAAGACAGTATAAATATTTCTTGGAAGAGTTTCTTCTTGTGGAAGAGTATTGAGCATAAGTATAACTATGATGGTGAATAAAAGAGACTACAATTAAATCCTACAATACTATAGCCATTTCCCATTCATCATTATAATCTTTTGGAAGAGCTTCTTCTTGTGGAAGAGTTAGAATGAGTATAACTATAGTAGCTAATGAAAACAACTACAAATTCAACTTCAAAAATGTAAAGGCAGCTAGAATACTTATCTAAATTACGCAAATAAATCCGTGTAAGAGGCAGGGGCCCTCTACCATATGATGGAATCTAACTCCAAATCAAATCAACGCTTTCAAAACAACACTGTCTGCTTCATTAAAAGTGAAATAACTTGAACAGAGCACTCTGCGTCTTTAGAAATGTAGCACAGAATCTAAGCAAAATCTAGAACAAAATCTAATCTAGCTCTCGGTTTCCCAAGTGTTTTTATAACAAATGTACATAACAAAACTTGCAACAATTTCAAGATCACAGTCTTTCCTTTTTTGAAATCAGATTAGGACTCTTGAAGTGGCAACGTAAAAGGGAAAAGGACATCTGGACTGAGATAGTCCTAATAGAAGTATGCCTTCCTAAATTTGTTCCCACGTACCAAAACCATATCCAAAATTCGTTTCTTCCTTCATGGTGAGCAACGAACAATGTAGACATGACATGGAATATGCCCATATGTGGTTTTTCTTGAGAGGACACCTGTAACCCACTCAAATCAGAAAATGTACTGCGTGAATGTGTGGATCGCCACGAATGCGCGTCGGCCATTTAACGTTCGTATTTTGTAGCTATTTCATGTAAAATTGTTAAAATAGCAAAAATCATGAAAATACAATATGTTAGTCAATTGTGTAAACTTTACAATCCTAATCATTCTTCATTGATTTTAGGCTTATGCGATAAAATAATGATGAAACGAAGTGAAGGTTTGTAAAAGAGAAGGCAATTCTAAGGCTCAACACTTGGCTTCTTTTTTGGGAGCCTCATTTCATAAGCTGTTAGATTTCCAAGTAGCGGGTTCATGGTCAAGGTCTCCCAATCAGCTGTTTCTTCTATTGCAGACACCTTTGGATTAAACCTGGATGGAAGAGATCTTAGAATCTTTTGCACAATTATACTTTCTGGCATTTTTTCTCCAAGATCTTTCATATTGTTAATAATTTCTGCAGCTTTTAGGAAGAAACTGGCAATGTCTTCATCATCATTCATTCTTAAGTTCTCAAACTGGGCTCTATAGACTTGAAGTTTGGCAGTCTTTACTTTCTTGTCTCCCTCATGTATGTTCTCAAGAGTATCCCATATTTCTTTGGCAGAGTCTTTGTGCATTACTTTAATAAACTCTGCTTCACATAATCCATTCAATATGGCATTCATGGCTTTTGCGTTAGCCACAAAATCTTGTTTTGTTTCTTTCTCTGTGTCAGTTGCCTTTGGGGCATATCCTAATTCCACAGCAGCCCAGACTTCTATTCCTAGAGACATTATGTATGTCCTCATTCTGATTTTCCAGAAAGCATAATTTTCACCAGTGAAGAAAGGGGATTTATTGGTTGAGCATCCTTCTTTACTACCCATCTTGGGAACCTAGAATCTCCTTTCAGTTGTTAGACTTGTACAAAGGAACCTCCTCTGATACCAATTGTTGAACTCTTAGTTAAACTGAGAGGGGGGGGTGAATCAGTTTAACACATTCATAGAGTTTTTAAACCTTTTATTCAAACTAACATACATCTTCATTTCATGTCCAGCTTAATATGTAAGTAATCTTAGAATATGAGCAGCAAGTATTAATATAATAGAACAACAGACTTAATATGAGAGCAGCTGGTATTAAGCAGATGATATAAATCAGATCAACACATAAAAATCATGCACAGAGACACCAGATATAAGTGGAAACCCATAAAGGGAGAAAACCACATCTTATTATTGTTGTGATGCAAAGGCAAGCTCCAACTCCCTCTCACCACTGTTTTTCTGCAGGCACCAACCTACAGGAGGCTCCTACCTCAATTCTGCAAGCTACAACTTGCAAGGAAGCACCACCTCCCTTCAGTTTTCTGCAGGCACCAACCTACAGGAGGCTCCAACCTCAGTCAGCTACAACTGACAGCTATCAAGCTGCAACTTGATAGGGAAGCTCCAACTTCCTCAAATTATCAAACTGAAGGTTTGCTGATTTACCTCAGATATCAGCTCTGTTTTGTAGCTTCTCTTTCTGCTCTTCTTTTCTTAATCTTCTCTGCCTTAACCTTCTATACTCTGCTTTCTCTATATTTTCTCTCTCTCTCTCTAACAACTTGTGCATATCAAATTGATATTATATATAGAGATTCTCACATGACTGTTTGTATTTCACAAGGAATTTGGAGTGAACAGTCATGACTCTTTGGCTTCTATCTTCTTATTCCTTTATCCAACTCAATTTTAAAATTATAACAATATGTACAAATTTCCATGCTACAGTGGGAGTTTTCTTTTCCTTAGGATACTTGCCTTTGCATCACAAACAATAAAAAATTAATTACAACATTTACATTCACATTTTTAATTACATATTTCAATTTCACACAGCTCCTTTTCTAGATTTTGGCTTTATTGGATTTGTCTTTTCCTGCTGCTGTTGAGTGACTGATTTATATACTTTGGTTCACTGTAATTGTGTGCACCTGAATATGTATACCTGTCAAACCTGTAATCTCTGTGTATCTCTGTCAAACCCATCCTTTTATCCCTGTGATTATTCACCCGTTCACTGTGCTTTTGTGCACCTGCTGCATATATAATTGTTGATTTTAAATCTCCATATATATATATATCAAGATTTTAAATAGACAACTGATCGCCGCATAAATCGCAACTTCACCATTAGACCAAAGAACAAATCGCTGACCATTCATAGGCATACAATACTCGGCCCCACTCATTTATTCATTAAAACAACATGACATACCTTATAACCAATGTTTAAACTTTCGAAAATTTGTATTAATACCGACACTCTATTTTAAACAATTAACCGTATCATAACCCTCGGCTCCGGGCCCCACCTCTACGACCAATAGACCAATCAAATGCATGCATCGTACCTTAGTTATCATTCGCGCATCTCCGTAAAATGACCACCGTCCGATGACTCCCTTCTAGATCGACGGTGTCTGGCGATATTTCTCTGCCTCCTGGTATGAACGTTAACGTGCAATGGTGCGCTGTGGAGAGCGGTTTTGCAATGTCGGTCAGGGACACGCGTCGAGCTTTCTATGGAATCGCTCCCAACTCCTCAAATACTGCTTCTGCTGCAAAGGTGGTGCGATAAAACCCATCGTCCAGCTCCAAACCGCCGTCACTGTTCATCTGGTCATGGTTCCTCTTCTCCACTCCAGGTTCCACTCAGCTTCTGCTCCAAGGTTCCGTCCGCCTTTAATTTTTATGAGATCCGCTCACTCTAATACTAATACTTTGGTTCTGTCTTCTAATACTTCGCTCTTTTCGATATATATATGACTATTCATCGCATTTCATCATTGTGTTTTCATCTATTACGACGCATAGCTCCATTCACACTGCGCATTTGACTATGGTTCCGCCTCTCCTTTTGTGACATCGATCCTTCCGGCCCTTCAGATATATATGTGCAGAATCTCGAATGAGCCCTTATTTCAGAGTTATTCGATCAATACAACACATCCTCAGCGCATCAGAATTGTTTATAAATCAAACCATTTGCATTAAACCTTATTACAATTACTCAACGACACTGAATTCCTTATTATATGCAGGGCATTTCCACGACTCTTCACACACATTTTCTCAAGAGTGAGGGGGATATTTTACAGTGCATAAGAGGTAACTTTTCAACACTCTTTTCATACTTTCTATAATATGTTCCCACACTCAGAACCAGTTTCTCAAATCAAATATCTCTGCTCCTTGACTGATGCTGCTCTTGCTCCTGAAGCTCCTCTTTTTGCCTCCTCTGCTCCTTGTCTGATGTTTTTAGGTGTTCCTCCTTTGTCATCTCTTTTGCCATCAATGACAACATTTCCAACACAGACCTTTATGGGTGAAATGGAGTAGAGAGGACAAAGCCACCAGTGTCATTCCCAAAATTATCTTTTTAATTTAAAAATAAAAATCAATTGAGGAAAAAAAGGGAGTTAGGAGAGAAATCCTACTTGATCCATTAGATGAGGTGGCTTATTATATTCGGAAACAGATCTCTTGTGAACGAAAAATGAGAGAGTTGTATTCCTCCCACTTTAGGTTTCTTCATGAACTAAGATTCAAGTAATAATTTCCTCTTTCTCAGAGACTTAGTGTGCAATAATTCCTCCTTTAGTACATCACGTAAATGAGCCAAAAAGTAAGAGGGAGAAAGCATCAACACCTATCCCACCATGGCCTTATTAAACTAATAGTGGTGGATGCCTGAAACAACTTAAGAATACCTGTCTTGTGGTCCAAATACATATACATAGATAGAGAAACCTTCATAGGATCCTAAAGCATTACTCCTGCAGAGACTCTTGCCTCTAGCATTGGTGGTAGGGAGGTAACCATAGAAGCTAAGGAGAAAACAAGGACAAAGGAAGAGGGAGAAAAAAATACATTAGAAGAAGAGCAGGTGGAAACAGAGGAAGAAGAATGAGAGGTAGAAGTAGAAATTGATTAAAAGGAATAAGGACAAGAAAAAGAAAATGGAACATTGATTCCTGAGAGGACTACTAAGCCAAGGAAACACAAATATCCCCATATAAAATGATTTATTCTATAGGAAACATTGAAATTGAGGTAGTTGCAACTTTTTCCTCATTAATTAGTTCAGATAAACCCAAAACAAAGATAACAAGGAAAACCATTCTATATTTCAAGACCTGGAAGAGTACTAGAATCAAGCAAGGGAAACCACAAACTCTCACAAAACTCCCCATCACAATTGAGGATTCCCGAGTAAGAATGAGGAGGGAGGACGACCTGCAGGAAAAAAAAGGAGGTCAGCTCTCCAAAACCCAAAATAAATACTCCTATAGAATATGTGGGGAGGCCTACCACTAGATAAATCCCATTGAAGCAATCGAAGACACCAAAAAACCTCCAGAAAGAATAAAAGGTCAAGATACATGAGGGACAGAGCATGTCATAAGAGGGAAAGCACATGCTAAATGAGGTTCATAACATGAACTTAGAGGAGAAAAAAGTGGAATTATAGGAGGATAAGATGAAATTAGAAGGGAATTAGGTGCCACAAGAAGCGAAAAATGTTCCACATACAAAAAAAATAGAATGGAGATGAGATATGGGAGATAAAAACCTCCACAAAAACTTTAGAAAATGGCTCCTTAGAGCTACAAGAACCTAGTGCACAAACTAGCTTGGATTCCTATTACAAAATTGTTGAAGGAGGGAAGGTCGTCCCTAAAAATTTCACAATCCCACTTCTTTATGAGCTAGAGGAAAAAAGGGAAAGGAACCAAAGATGGACGAAAATTTCCAAGTCAATGAATTTGGAAGATGTGGGTTTTATGGAAGAAACAGTCAGAGATATGGGGAAGGAATTAGCTGATTTGAGACTCAAGGAATATATGGTGCAGGAACAACTACAAGGAATAACTTCATATTGACTGATATGAACCATTGGAATACTAATTCTAGACAAGGTGACATGCAATTGATGGCCTCAGTATCTTGGTTAGTGTGTGAGGAAACAAGATCATAAGAGGTAAAAAGGGCGATAGAAAAAGAATAGAGTGAACCCATATACATCATAGTTGAGAAAATGAGTTGTAAGGCTATTTTTGGGTAATTTAATTGACACTTAAATTTCTTTCATTAATATGTCAATCCAGGTACATGAGCTTGTGAAGTACACTACACCGTATGTGCTAGGAGATTAGATTCCAAATTTTAAGAAGTTAGTTAATATATTTAAAAATTATGACAAGAAAATGAAGCTTATTTATGAATATCACTAAGATGAGTATGCACATGTTCCTTCCTAAAATCTAGATAATTACATATATTCAAAACAAGCTTAAGATAATGTTTATGATTTACTCTATGAGACAAAGTAAAATGAAATATTTTTATTCGATGGAAATTCGAAAGAAAAAAATATTCTAAGGTGGTTAAAAAGGAAATATACTCTAAGGAAGCCCCTTTTCTTAAATCTTGAAGAAAATTTGTGTTGAATCTATTCTAATAATTTTTGAAACAAATTTAATCTGAATTTTAAAAAAAATCAATATATGTCGACTTGTAAAGGAGACGTGATTATATAGACTTGAAATTACTCTAAGGATAAGTCTTAAAGGATAAATTAACATCAAATAAGATTATTGATGTGTTTATTCAAAATCAGAGTTGAGATTAAGCATGAAATAGATGTTTTTGGTTTTTTTGTTTTGTTGTTAAGTGCTCAACCTGTGATGAATTGAAGAAAAATAAGCAGGGTCCTATTCAAATTAAAATAGAAAAGAATCTAATTGAAATGAGATTCAATAAAAAATTAAATGAATAAAGAAATTAATTCAGAATTAAAGACATTTATCTATTCTCACACATCTTAAGGGGGGCCTCTGACGAGTGTGAGTTATTGGAAACTCATATCACAAGATTGCAATCACCAATCGTATTCAAAATTGTGCCATCACCGATATTACATTCATTAAAAAAAACCTAGTTTTCTTTTTCGATCCGAAACAAAAATTACAAAATAATATTCATCCTTCACATCTCTGATCTCCCCTCTCATCAAAGAAACTACAATTTATAGAATTTTGAGACAATTAACAAACTTAGAATTTTCTTTCTTGATTTTTGGTGATGAGATCAATTTTGAAGATAAAATCCAAAATTATTTGATGCTTCCTTGGATCAAAGATCTACCTATATATTATAAAAATGATCTCCTTTCCATGAATTTTCTAAATAACGGCTCATTCCAACATTTTCAGTTATTGTGCATTGAATGATGAATTGGAAAATTGTTTATCCACATAATCTCCAAACTAAGGCTCCAAAGAACCCATAAAATATCTCAAATAGTAACTAATATTATAAAATGGCTTGTAGATAACCTAATTAGTTCCATGTTCAAAATAACTCATGTTTTCGTTTTCCAAACATCATTTTCATTTACTTAGGAAACATGTTTGAAGTTGAATGGTAAAAAATGCCATGTTTTTCACTTGATCTTTTGGTGGACATACACCCGTGCAAGCTGGGTTGAGTTTGACCAATAAAAATACATTTTGGAGCTTGTACAAACCAACTCAAAGTGACTGATTTCTTTCTAGAGCGTTGATACTATATCAACCATGGAGATAGCTATGAAAACTTGACTAAAATACAAAAACTTTAACTAACCAAATTTTCATTAGTAAAACCAACAAAAAATTCCTCTTAAATCATTAAAAATAGAAATAATAATAATAAGCCATGCAAAAAATTATACATGAATTTGGTGCATTTATGAATAAATATGGTTAGAAATGATGATAATGGGTGAATGGAATAATGTGAAAACGGATGGCTTCATCAACAAAGCTATGACAAATTGGAGGCCCGAAATTCCTCCGCACTGGAGATTTTTCTTGTCCTCATGCAAAAAAAACATTGCAAAGTTTCATAATCCAACCAATTTTTGGTGTTCCTTTATTCTGTCATTTCGAGTAAATCCTTGACTAAAGATCCAAGAGAGAAATATTGATGCTCTATCTCAATAAGATGCACTTTTCTCTCTTTGTTTTTCAAGATTACTAATTTGGTCGCATAACTCTTTTTTTCTACACTTTCTTGTTGTGTCATTACAGTAAAAAATAATAGTTACCCATCCTCCTTTGAATGTCAAACAAGCTGAAGTCTTCACATACTAGGTTTCTCATGGATGTTATAGAGGTACAAGTGATGCATGTTGATTTTTTCTTCTCTAATAAAACAACCATCCATGCATTAATTATTAACCTCTTTCACATTACCATATACAACTTGTGTGGAGGGAAAGGGTTCTCACAAAGTAGCACATTCAAGTACTTTTTCATTATTTTCAAAGCCTTCGAAAATTCACGCCTTTTAAAATATAGTTCTTTCAATAACTTGGATAGTATTTATGAGGTTCTTGTCACTACTTAATTCTGAACATTTTGTTCAATATTTAGTAGAATGTCATATTGTGAAGAACACATCAAGAATATTAATAGATCCATAGAATTTTATTTCCATCCTTGTAAAATTCATCCCATTATCATGGATGGAAATGATCATAAATTTCATCTCTTAATATTATTACTATGGATAACATAAGACCTTATGAAGGAAAATATTATGCTATCATGCTATGGAGCTTAAACATAACAAGATTTATATAGTATCCTATAAGGGATTAGGGTTGTAAATAGTTATGTGGGATTGATTATGCATGAAAATTATAATATGAATGAAGGATTTAGAAAATGGTTTGAAGAATGTGGATATGATAAGTTGATCACATGTTTTACAATAATTTTCTTATTGCAATTTCGAATTTTTTTAACAAATTAGAGAGATCAAAGATATTTTTACCTCAAGTTTTCTTTTTGGAATTGAATAATAGAACATGATATGATGGCTAATTTGGTGTTTCTGCCAAATAGAAAATCATATCCAGAAGAGCGTTTCCGATCATCAATGCAACCTGCGTAATCATTGTCTATATAACCAACAAGCTTACTGTCTGTAGAGGCTGCATACGATAAACCATAAGTAGATGTACCTGCTGGGTACCAAATTTGCATACTTTTCTCTTCCATTTTCACCCACTCTTTCACCTCTTCATATTGTCAATATTAGTTAAATGCTCTAAACGCACAAGGTAAACACCCTTTCACTGTATTATTTGGAATGTTAAATTAATGAAATAATAGTCATGGGGATTTTGCCTACGCAAGCACTAATTATGTTATTGTTGTAGGTCTGACAGTCAAAAGTTCGCATCTAATAAATTTTATGCCAAATAGAAAATCATAGCCAGAAGTGATTTTCCGATCATCAATGCAACCTGCATAATCACTGTCTATATAACCAACAAGCTTACTATCTGTAGAGGCTGCACACGATAAACCATAATTACATGTACGTGTTGTGTACCAAATCTGCATACTTTTCTCTTCCATTTTCACCCACTCTTTCACTTCTTTGTATCGTTAATATTAGCTAAATTTTCTCAACGCATAAGGTAAACACCCTTTCACTGTATTATCTGGAATTTTTAATTAATGGAAAAATAGTCATGGGGATTTTGCCTATGCAAGAACTAATTATGGTATTGCCATAGATCTGGTAGCCAAAGGGTCACATCTAAAAGTCACAGAAACAAGTTCGAGTTCAAAAATCACTATTTTTATATGTTGTAACCACATAACAGATTCCAAACCTAATCCAGATCTATTTCAGACCTTTCTTGGTTATCTCTCAAAAACTAGTTTGGTCGTTGTAACAATTGTATATTTGTAAATATTAGTTGTTAGATTGGGAAGACAATTTTATGAACAATTGTATAAGAAGGGTCTTAGGACTATGAATGTGGTTAGTAGGAAAGAGATAAAGTTTGTAACAAAATACTGTTAATTAATTGAATGCAAGCCATTTTTTTGTTTCACCTGTAAGTTGTGAATCTATCGCAGCCCTGGTTAGAGAGTTTGGCCCATTCTTTTGATCAAGTGATGCGTTATTCCTGTGTGTTGTTTTCACATTTCTATTTGAGTATTTTAACTACTGTTATAGTATGTTTCTTCAACTGTTGTGAATGCTTTTATAATTCTCCAATTTATCTTTAATTACTGTCATAGTAGTTATTTTTTATTTTAGTTGTTAAATCTGTGATCAATATTAGGTTGTGCCATTTCTCTTGCATATACCTTGCACATTACCTTGAAATAATGTATGCACCCAGATTGATAAGATAATGTGGAAAAATGGTTGAATAGTTTATTCACACTCTGACACCAACATTCTGGTACCATTTCCAAGGAAGGCTAACAAGGTGCAAGAACACGATCCATAATTGATCCAAAGATCAATATCTCATCTTAGCAAGGGAATTTGTTACCCTACTCAAATTATTGAGCATAGTGTCCTGGTTTTTTTCTTTCCGTTTTTTTTTTCTAGAGATCAATCTCTCATCTTAGGGAGGGAATTTGTGACCCTACTCCAAGTCCTGAGCGTAGTATTATGGTTTCTTACTTTCTGATTGTTTTCCTAGAAGCCAATTTCTCATCGTGAGGACGGTATTTGATTACCCTACTTCAGGTCCTAAAAAGTAACTTTTCAAGTTTTTGTGACTTTATATTTTGATATAGTTTTCATTTCTTTTAAGTTTGTTTGATTTTCTTCTTGAATCTAGTTTTTCATCGTGGGGAGGAAATTATTTTTCGTGCTCTAGGTCTTGAGCACTATCGTTATTTTAATGATTTCTTCCTAGAAATGCTATGAACAAATATTCGAATAAGAGGGGTAGAGGAAGACCCTTAAAGAAAGAAATTGGTCTGGGAAGGAATAATTATATCCATAATACCATTGCAAAGGTTGAATCAGAAGAATATTATCGTGTTGTTTTCAGTGCAAAGATTCAGACGAAGTCCGAGGGCAAGTTGGTTTAGCAGCCAGTGCCATCCAAGGTACCAAATAAGACCCTTTCAATGGTAGAAGAAGAAGTAAATAAAGCATCAGTAGAAGGAACACCCCTGTTGTCGGCAAAAGGAGAAGAAATTTGAAGCAGGGGATTGGAGGAATTAAGAAATTCCAAATCAGAAGAGGAAATCCTGAAGGAGTTGGTGTCATCACAAGACTGAGGAAGTGTTGTGAAACCTCCTACAGTTAAATCACCCGAATTATCATTTTCATAACCAATCAAAATATCGGGTGATTATTGCAGGATATTTATGGCATCGACATGTTCCTCTATTGATTTCCCAATTGGGCATATCAAATGTGATGCACCAATGAAGTCCACCCGTCTAACATCTTTGCCTAATTTTCATGGGCTTTCCTCTGAGGACCCCAATACATTCCTCTTTGAATTTTATATTATCTGTCGAGGGTATGACTATATTTTTTATGCTCATAAATTAAAGGTATTTCTTGCTGCTTTAAAGGGGACAACCTTTTGATGGTTCATGGGTTTAGGGGGAAAGACTCTGTCCTCATGGGATGTGATGAAGGAAATATTTTTGGAGAAATGCGAGGATTATTGTAAAATCCCGTGATGTCAAGGAGGAGATTTTTAAGTTTGTCGATAAATAAGATGAGAATATGGAAGATTGTGTGGAATGATTTAAATACATACTGCAAAGGTCAGGGCATAGTGACTTGGACAAGGATATTTAGAAGATCATTCTTCTCTGAGCACTCAGGGAAGATTATCTGCAACTATTAAACATAGTAGGAAAGGGTGACATGTCTAAGGAATATTTCATCACTATTTGTAGGTTGTGCATCCAGTGTTCTCGAGAGGCTGCAAGAAATGGAGAAGGAATTAAATCATCAAAAAATTCAGTTGGAGGCATCACAAAGGCGAAAATCATAAATCTACTAGATAACTTGAGGACTGATATCCTAAGTACATTATCTGCCTAGATGGACACCTTGCAAGTGAAGCAGAAGTAAATGGAGTTGGAAAATACTATGGCTATATTCTTTCCTCAGTGTAGAAAGAAACATTCGCTGAAGGAATTCCCATTGGATACAGTTGAAGCTCGTGCAATTTGTGAATAGGCCCGTGTGACCATCTCGTGCCATTCCTTTCCAGGATTGAAGGCAAATTTTCAAGGAGAAAGTGAAGAGAGCGTGGTGCATCAACTATATTTCATGGGACCAAAGAAGCCATGGCACCCCCGACCATCAAATATGAATCTAGGTATGCCTCAGGATCCATCTCAGTATTTTAATAATTTTAATATGGTTCCCAAGTTTGTACCTTTTTCACCAATGTGTTCTCAATATAAATGTCCACCCTGGCAATAATGGTTTCCCCAAACTAGTTCGAATCCTTCTTGGGCTCAGAACGAGCATAGACCCTCTCCTACTAGACATTTTCCCGAATCAATTCAATGCCACAACAGCAACTTCGGTTTCCTTCCAATGTACCTCCAGTTAATCCACCCTTTGGACCTCAAATTCCTATCCAAGCCATCTCGAATCCTAACAATAAATAGGTTCAACAAGATGACACTCTCAACCTACCATCATATAGCATTTCTACCGCAGGGCTTAGTGAAATAAATTTTCGATCTGGGCGGGTGGTAAATGCTCCAACTTCACCTATTTTCATTGAACAAGTTGGCAATGAAGCTATGGCACCGGAACAAAAAATAGTTGGGGATAAACCAGACCAAAACATTATAAATAAAACACCTCCCCAACCTACTGTTAACCAGGGACGTCCAGTTAATCTGCCATATCCTGAAAGATTAACCCTGAATAAGCAAACCCTCAAGCAAAATTTGATTTTCTAAGAGAATTATAAAATATGTTTGTTAAAATTCCACTGCTCCAAGCTATGAGGGATGTACCTATATATCCAAAAACTATCAAAGAATATTTTTCTAATAAACCTAGAAAGAAATCAAATGATCATTTGACCATCCATGTGATGGGAAAATTGTCTGAAATCATTCTGGGAAAATCCATGCCTGTAAAATATGTGGACCTAGGGAGCCCAATTATAATGGTAAAAATTAATGGGGTTGAAATCCCAAATGTACTGGTAGATTTGGGTGATACCATAAACTTCATTACCTCCGAAACAATCAATGCATTGGGTCTTAGAAACATTAATCTGACCCCTACTGTCTTGTTATTGGAAGATAGGTCTACAATTAAACTAGTAGGGAAGTTGGAAGAAATTACTATTTCGGTGGACTCATGGCACTATCCCATGGACCTCCTTGTATTACAAACACAATCCATAACCGGTGGTCATCCCTTGATTTTGGGAAGACCGCGGCTCACCATTAGGGGATTTTTGAGGTCTAAAATGGGCCTCCTAAGGAAAATGCACAACTAAATTCAATTTATGAGAACCAGTCAAATTTTAGGGGATGACATCATCCCTAATGGTTGAAGTGGCATTGCTTGAGTTAAAGGTACTTACTTGTCACATTCTGAATGGTGGATAAAAACTCATGGTTAACCATGGTAGTGCTCTAAGTACTTTTAAAGTCAAAGTAAAGTACTCATAATAAATGTCATTTCACACTTTTTGAATAACAATATATTATTGTCATTTCATATTTCTTGAAAGAAACAATGCATATCCCTATACATTTATTATATTATATTGTATTATTTTTATATAGTATATTAATTATTTTTATATTGTATATTAATTACATATTATTATAAAATTTAAATAATATAAATTTTAATTAATAGCATATAATATAGTTAAGAATTTATAAATTTATATTTGTATTTTATTTTAAGTACAAAGTACAAATGAATTAGTTGTTTAATGACAATGATTTTTTCTTAAAAACTTCATTCTTATTTATAGTCACATCAATACAATTTTTTAATTAATTTTATTTTGGTACAAATTTTGAATTGAATTTAACTATGGTTACATGGATTGTGGTGCAAAAATGAATTGAAAATTCATAAATATTATTTTATTGGTTTAGCTATTATTTTATTATTTCCTTAGGAGGCCCATTTAAGACCTCGAAATTCCCCTAATGAACCGTGGATGCCTATATTGGGTTTCGATCTGTAAATATGGTTATATCAAATGGGGAAGTTACAAAGAACCTCACTCTCTATCCTCCTACGGAACCAAGTCCATCTGAGAGACCATTAGCCAAGTAGAAACCTCTACCAATGGGAGAATCCAAACCTGAAAATGAAGAAATTAGACTGGTCCTTACCGTTGGGAAGGCCCTTCAATTCAAAAAAGAAACTTAGGAGGATACCATTAACACTTTTATTAATGATCGATGTTCTGTTTCTAATTCAACTCATTAGATTTTAGAATCTGCCATGAGTTGTGAAACGCAAGAAAGTATTGAACCAAAATATGAAATTGAGGGCATCCCTGCAAATTCATCCCATGATAATATTCCTATTGAAATTGAACCTGGAAAAACACTGAACATCAACTCGAATATGTCAAAATCCTGTAGAAAAAAACTCCTAAAATTACTTCAAAACCGTAAGGAAGCCCTCGCCTAGGATTATATTGACATGAAGGACATTCCTGCTAGTTTATGTACTCATCATATTTACATTAAGGAATATTTTTGTCCTATGAGACAACCCCAACAGAGAATGAATCATGCTCTAAAGAACATTATCAAGGATGAACTTCAGAAATTACTGGATGTAGGATCTGTTTACCCTATCTTAGACAGCTAATGGATGTCCCTGTTGGTTATCATTCCAAAAAATAATGGCAAATTGTGGATCTTCATGGAATATCGGGAGCTAAAAAAAGAAACTCAAAAATACCATTTCCCTGTGCCATTCATTGACCATGTCCTGGACACCCTGGCTAGGAAGAATTTTATCTGCTTCCTAGATGGGTTTAGCAGGTATAATAAAATATAGATAGCCACGGAAGAACAAAATAAGACAACTTTTACATGTCCATGGGGGAACTTTGCATACAAGTTTCTCCCATCTGGTCTGTGTAATGCACCTGTGACACTCCAGAGGGAAATTCTGGGAATTTTTTCTGATTTAGTCAATGACAGTGTTGAAATTTATATGGGTGATTTTACTCCATATGGGAATTCATTTGAGGAAGGATTGGCGAATCTGGAAAAAGTACTCAAAATATTTCAACAGACCCATGTCTCTCTGAGTACAATTAAATGCCACATGATGAGGGAGGAAGGAACAATATTGGGACATTTTCTCTCGCCTGCTGGAATTTGAGTTGATTGGGCCAAAGTAGAGGTAATACTGCACTTTCCGGTACCTAATACACCCAACCAGGTACATAGAATTATCATTTGTGCTGGTTATTATAGACGCTTTATAGAAAATTTTGCTAAAATAGAACATCCACTTTTTCAATTGCTAACAAAAGATGCAGAATTTTTGTGGAGAGAGGACTATGAAGCAACTTTTGTGAAGATCAAAGGATTGGTTTGCGAAACCCTGGTCCTTCGAGAACCTAAATGGAAATTACCATTTCATATACATGATGATGCCTCTCAGATAGTGGTAGGAGTAGTCTTAGGACAACAGGTAGACAAGACATTGTATACAGTTTACTACGCCAACATGAATTTGACTCGTGCTGAGTTAAATTACACAGTGACTGAAAAAGAATTCATCACTGTCATCTATTTTATCAATAATTTCTAACATTATATCACCGGCTATCCTACTTTTGTACATATTTTTCATGGAAACCTATCACTCTTGGTCACATTATAAGATGGATGATATTTATTCAAGAATTTGATATTACAATAGTAGATAAACCAAGAAACGATAACGTAGTTGCTTATTTTCTATCTAGAATGGATAATAATGATGAAGGCACACCCATAGAAGATAGTTTTGTAGATGAGCATATTTTAAAAATTTCTAATAATCCTCCATGGTATGTAGATATTGCTAACTATCTTTATACAGGGAAGGTGCCCCATGATTTTTCATACAGGGAACATCGGAAAATTATTCATCATAGTGCCTGATATTCCTGGATGGTAGGATACCTTTTTCATACAGGAGTCGATCAACAGGTTTGGCACTATGTACTTAAGGATAATATCCAGAAAGTGCTGAAGGCTGCCCATGATGGCCCTTGAGGAGGGAATTTTACAAATAAAAGAACATGCCATAAGGTGTTACAGATGGGGTATTACTAGCCTTCTATCTTCTAATATGCGCGAAATTATGTCAAAAGATGCGATAGTTTTCAACGCATGGGGAAACTTGGTCGATTCAATGAAATTCCTTTGCAGCCCCAAGTAGTCCTCTAACCTTTTGAGAAGTGGGAAATCGATTTTTTTGGCCCCTTTAACCCACCTTCACAACAAAAGGTTCACATTTTGGTCTGGACCGATTATGTGACTAAGTGGGTAGAAGCCAAGATTGTTGCGAAAGCAACAGGACATGTGGTTTCAATTTTCTATTTGAATAGATTTTTTCTCGTTACGGTACCCTGAGGAATATTTTTTCAAATGGACGAGCAAAATTCATGTCACACATAATAGCAAGGATTATGACGAAATATGGGGTCAAGAACAACGTGACATCTCCATACCCCCCCCCCCCAAGGCGAATGGATAGGTGGAAAGCACAAACAAGTTATTGGAAAATATCTTAACAAATACTGTGGCACACCATCATCGGGATTGGGCTCAAAAGTTGTTTGAATCTCTCTAGGCATACAAAACAACATGGTGGAACACAACTGGGTTTTCACCATTTCAGTTGGTTTATGGTAAATCCCCATTGTTCCCAATAGAATTTGAGATCAGTATGCTCACAATAGCTCTTGAAGTAGGGTCGAACTTGTTAGATGCCCAAAAACACTCGTTGAATCAGCTTAATGAATTACATGAAATCCATTCAATGGTTGTCTAGAGGACTACTTCTATTCAACAGCTGAGGATGAAATGGCACAATAAGTTTATCAAAAGAAAGGTGTTTCATAGAGGAGGTTGGGAATTAATTTATAACTCATATTTTAAAGATTTTAAAGGAAAGCATTATACCTATCTGATGGAACCTTACAAAGGGATCAGGATCTAATAATGGACACTCTCGAATGGTCACACCGATGCTACACATGCTTCTTTCATATAAAATGGAAATTTCTTGAGACTATACCATCGTCCAAACTCTAAGGATGCCTTCATTAAACATCTCTCCAAGAAATTTGGTTTGAAGGTTATCAGTGCAGAGAATTCTTCCTCTACACCCTTGTTCTAAAATAAATAAATAAATAAATAAAATTAATATATATTGTTACTATTCTCTTGTTGTCTTCTTGCAAGAGCTACTACCAAGGGGAATGTTGTGGAGTTGGAAATTTCCTAAGTATCGATGTTGTTACTCCACTACAGTCATATTCTAGAAAATAGTTCTAAGCTCGTATGTTGTTAATCCTTGGGTGTTGTTATTCCGTATGCCGCTACTTCCGTGATGCTATTTCTCTTTTCGTTGTTGTTACTCTAGATGTTGTTACTCTGGATGCTGCTACTCCTTGGATACTATTACTTGGGATGCTGCTACTTGGGATGTTGTTACTCCTCAAATGATGCTACTCTGTGATGTTGTTACTCCTTGATGATACTACTCCTTGACGCTTTTACTCTTCCAACGTTGTTACTTCGCCTGTTTTGTTACTCCGTCAACATCGTTACTTAGTCCTTATTCTACCATTATTCTGTCAAATGTCACTTCCCTCAGGTAGGTCGCTAGGTACATCTCCATTTGACTCTTCTGGATTTAATTAAATATTCCATGGATAAGACATTGATGTCGTGGATGAATAGTTTTAAGTTGGGGGGGGGGGGGGGTTGCTATCATAACTAAACAATGACATAATTAGACCACACTAATGATTATTCCAAAGTCATTATTAAAACCTTGTGTTGTTGGTACATTCCATGATATTCACCTTATTTCGTATAATCATTAACATGTATTAGGATTAGCAACATGCACATGTTTCCAAACCGATCAGTCCTTTCCAACTGATGCGAAATAATTACCATCTCATTCATCACACTTACCATAATCTACCATGATTTTATTCATTTCCTGAGAAATCACTTGCCATATTTACCATTATTCCATTTCATTTTTTAGCATGTGTTGGCTCGAGGGGCCCTGACCCAAGTTCAAAGGTTTAAGGTTTGCCAACAAACCCCTATACTACAAGCCCTTTTGTCATTGACCGTCTTACGCAAGCCAAAGTCTCACCCGAAGTATTATGGGTGGGTGCTAGAACCAGGTTTCCACACCCTAGGAGAGGGAGCGTAAGTCAAGCATAGCTGCATTCAATCTTATACTGACCAGATCTTATATCACAAAACCTAGATCTACCGTTTTCCTCCGCATCCATGTGCACAATAGCAATGATATTCATGACAATAAACAAATCATGTACACATAGAACACTAACACAGCTATTTCAGTGATTCTTTCATAAAGGAAAATAGAACAAATTTAGATCGTAGCATAAACATATGACATAGTTGGTTTCATAGCATAAATCATTGACATAGCAGTATGCATCAACTAATCAGATATGACAGACTTGTATTAACAATAATTCCAATAGACTCAGATATTCAGCAATACTTATGCATTCATTAATCCTCAGATCCTTCTTACAATACCCCAAAACCCAATCTGCACACACAACAGCAGGACAGAGAATATCTACGCACATAGCAATGGGGTCCGCACAAAATAGGATAGAGAATCTCTGCGCAAAAATCAGCAGGAGTCCTTCCGCAACAACCCTAACCAGATCTATCAGTTTACACTTAGCATCAATCTCTATTCCTCTTCTCACCTACAACTCAAAATTCCCTTCTATTTATAACAAGTTATCCTAAAATTTCCCGTGGTCTGCAAAGAATAGTTTGTGGACTCTAGGGCTACCCTTTGACCCATTGCAATACTTTTGGGGCTTTGACCCACCCCAAAACCCCTATGCTAGACCAAAATATGCCAAAATTATACAAAATACTTGAAATTGTCCCAGTTCACAGTCGTTGGAGAAACATGCTCCAATATTCCGCAAACACAATCTTGTGACTCATCCCAATTCAATGTAGTGGTGGGGGCTCCACCTGCACGTGTAGTGCATTGATGGATGCGATCAGCGGAGAAAACACCTCTGGACTCTGAACAACGACACTCTATGAAAGGTCCACAAGCTTTTGGGATGTTGGTCCTTCGGTTGCCGTGGTGACACTTTCTAGTGTTTGGTTTAGTCGCTTGACTGCGTCATCTACATCCTGTGAGAGCTGGAGGGTTGTGGAAGCCCATGGCTTCAATCATTCCTTGATGATGTGCTTCTTTCATTGGAGTTTTTCAATCTCATCCTGGAGAGCTCTTTTGGTCCTCAAATGTGCTAAACGTTGTGCAGGCACCAAGGTGGGCAATGTAGCCTCGACCTATTCGAAATCTTCTTCCTTTTGCCGTAAGTCATGATTGATCAGTCAGAGGATCGGACTGAACTGGACCGTGGTCCAGAGTTGCATAGCTAACTTTAGCAACTGGGTGCCCTAATAAATTTTCCCTGTGATAGTGTTCGTAGCTTTGGTCACCAGCGTAGCGCATCAGGCTCGTGCCTCCAGCGGTGTGGCAGGCTACAATTTGGCCTGTAAGTCAGAGAGTTACTGCTCCAGCTCTATCTTAAGGACTTGCATATCTATCCTAGATGCTTTAAATGTTGCAACCACTATTTCCAGTTTGTCCTTGGGCGTAACTACGGCCAGGATCCCATCTGGAACCTCCGTGCAGAGCTGGTGGATCACTATTTCAAGCTCCACCTGCTGCGATACAGCAAGGGACATTTTTGCGTTCTTTCGTGCGATGATCCACTTGGCCACACCAAGCTATTGGTGTACTTTCATATCTCGATGGTGGATCTTCAGGAACACGGTGGTCTGCAGACCCTGTAATGCCTCATGGGGTAGCTTCGCCAAATCCAATTGTATCCCTATACTTGCTTGGAGTTGGATTCCTACAAGGGCAGCACTAGGCAAAGAGCAGAGACAGCTTTCTTCCGTAGCTAGCACTGTACTGCTAGTTGCCAAGGGAGCCCGTGTCTGAATTACGCTAGTCTATAGCATATCTATCTTCCACTGGAGGGCGCGGACCTCAACCTAAATGGTGTCAATTGTAGCCTTCTGTTGTTCCTCTATGGCTGCCTACCTATCCTCTGTAGCCAGTGTAAGTCCATCCGTTATTTGCTCAAGGTCACCATCATTTAGGGTGACTGTCGCATCATATTCCTGGCGTCGGGCATGCTACATTTTTCAGGGCCCTTTTGCACGCTTTCTTGGCCACTTCATACCCTAGAGGGAGGTGGTATCTTTGTTATTCATCCCTTGCATGCTCAGGTCTAGCTACGAACTGGCCTCGGCATCCTTTTTGGTGATCTATGGTAGTTGTGAATCCATTTCTGTGGCTGCATCCTAGCCCCTCTTGCTCGGTCCTGCAGTCTCCTCGGGTTTGACAGAGGGGGTTACTCTTGTTGTGTAGGTCCCTTTGGTGCTCTTTCCACCAAGTATGAAGCCTGTCCTCCATGAAGGGAGCTAGAGCGCAATTATCCTATCAATTTCTTCGTCCCCCAACCCACTCACCATGATTTCCTCAAGTTCTAGCTCTGTAGGTACCGAAGCTTCCGTAGGGTTAGTAGCTATCACTATAACGTGAAAAGGGAATCCTGATTCTAGGGGACTATTGGTAGTGGGAGTGGGTTGATTCATCATGAACGCTACAGGCCCAGAGAACCGTGAAGCATAGAGAAAATACATATAGGTTACGAAAGTGATACAAAACCTTTGTCTGAGCTATTCTTCCTACTTTATAGTGCCTGCGGTCATCCAATAGTAGGGTAAATGTCACTTGGAACTTACCATCAAGTAAATAGTAAAAAATCTCAAGGAATCGGCTCATTAATTACCAGCCCTCTGCTCCATTCAACAATAAATTTTCCTCTTTACTAGATTTTACTGTTCCAACCACCACTTTTTGCTCCTCATGTGTGCTCAGCGTGACTGCTGTGCTTCGAATAAACACCTACGCCTACTACGCATCCTTCCTCAACAGAGGCTCATTCCCTAGGAACTTCGAAACCAAAGACATGTTCCTCAGACATGTGTCATCCCAACAGAACTGAACCCCCTCTGTAATAAAATTTCTCAGTGGTGCTATGATTAGTCTGTACTGTTGAACAAACTTCCTGTAATAACCAACGGGGTTGAGGATTGAACTCATCTATTTCTTGGTTTTAGGAGTTGCCAAATATATGATAACTCTACTTCTTGTATCTGCATCCACAATCTTAGCCAACGTAGGGTGTGTTTCAATGCCACCCATTCACAGCCTACACGGCCTGGTAACCATGCGGACCCCTTCAAATTCTAAGTCAGAAGTAGCTTGTGGATAATTCTTACCTTCTTTTGGGGCTAGGCTGGAGTAATCAACCATATTTGGCACCTGCGTTTCCCATGTGGATATTTTAGGTGCGACATACATGTGTGATTCACCCATGCCATAACATCAGTGTCTTGCAGAGCGACGTTGAGCGCCTCTGTTCCACCTACGACCCCAAATGTTCCTAGAAATTCATCCTTCAAATTCTCCCAATGTCGAGTGCACTGAAGTAGCTCCACGTCTAAATACCATGCAATGGGAAGTGGTCCCAAGGCGTGGATAAACACATGAACCCATTATTCGATATTCCTGTCACACCATTTTTTCATCCTTGTGAACAGATACTTGCGCGGGTCTTCGGGGCCGATGTATGTTTGGACATGCAAGTGATCAGTTGGTTTGAATTGCAGAATCATCATATCCTGACACTTTTCTCTGTCTTGGAATGATTCCTTATGTGTGTTCCACCACCGCGCAGGTGTCTTACGCATGGCGAGGTTAAGGGCCCCTAGCCTTCATCCTCTTGGAACCTCAGCTTCGAATGCTCGTAAAAATTCCTTAATATTAGCAAAACCATTGAAATAGGGTAGGTCTCTTACCTCTGAGAAATGTTGCGGAAGTCCTTTGTGACCCGAAGGCATCGCAGCGTAGAGACATCATGTGACCTATTTTTCCAGTTCTCTATCTCCCCATCAGAGTCGAAGAAATATTCACTATCCCATTCCCACCAGTGTACACCATCAGCTGCGGGGTTGATCCAATCTTCATCCCACACAGTTAGCTTATAAAGATGATCCATATCCTCTTCGTCGTGCATCGACTCAGTGTATCGTTGGCCTTCTGCATGATCTAATGGCACTATCACCCTTGTATTGTTATTCTCAAACACCATGCTTATATTCTTCAAGTTAATGATACCTCCCATTTCAGTGGCCCAATCCAAGCCTAGAAGTGCAAGATAGGGGTCCGCATCTTCTACGATCTCAATTACCTCAAAGTCTGCCTAGGCCTTTACTCCCGTGATATCCACCATGATTTTCGATATTCTTCCCAAGGGTATAGTATTTTTTTGATTAGCCATGCATAGCTGGATAGTGGACCATTCCAACTTAGGTTCTCCCATTCATTGCCAAGTCTGTTTAGGTAATACATTCACGTCTAACCCTAGGTCCAAAATAACCTTACTCATCTCATAATCACCGATCTATGCAGTCAACCGCATCTCCCTACTAGTGTGTTTCTTATATATGTATAGTTTGTGCACATCCTTCATTTCTGGAGGTAGGCTAGGTCATGATGCACAACTATCTATCAATGCCTGAAGATTCTCTACAACCTTTGGGTTGTGCAGCAACTTCATGCATGCCTGTAAAAAGGGCCCGACCTCCTCGTCCGCCTTAAGGTTTGCATGTGTCTGAGAATTAGATGCCTCTATCTTAGCAAATTATTTGTGAGATGTGATAAATGTTTATTTATTTTTGCTTAGTTCCAAACCCTCTTTTTTGATAATAGCTTTCCGGATCAGAGATTCAGTCGCAGCCTTCTCCCCAGGTCCTCTGGTGGCCATTCCATTGCGTGTTATGAAATTTATGCTTGGATATTTTTCTCGCAACTCAGACTTAACCCTATGCACATTCTGCGTAGGTTTTGGCTGCTTCTCTTGCATTTTTTCTATCAATATTGGACAGTCTTCGATCGCATGATCCAACTGTCTGTAGTACCGGTAGGACTGCCTCATAGGATTCAGAAAATATCTCATAAAGTGCCCGACCTCTCCACAGTTATAACATATTAGCTGTCCTCATCCCCGACCTGTGCTTCAACCTCATCCTCCCCCCTGCCCTTAGCTAGGGAGCCACCTATTCCTGCTGGAGACCTTAGTGATGCAGGGTTTGATTGTACCCTATATAAGTTTCTATGATTGATCATCGAATCTTATGTCTAGCAGTTATTTTCATCATGTCCTACCGATATACAGAACCTACACCATTTTTTTTTTACCTCTGGTACATATGCAGCAAGGCGGAGGTAGTGGTTTGTGTCATGTAGCCCTGCTACGTGGTAATCATCGCACCACAATGCTGGCCCACTTGGCCTTGCAATTTCCCTTGGGCGCAATGTGCTAGGTCCCTCGGCCTACATATAATCTGCTAATAGAGGACAGTTATCCTTGGTGTGACCATTCACCCTGCATCGTATGCACCACCTTGTAGGGCTATCCTCTGCTCCTTGCTCTTTTTTCAGGTTCTACATCTCCATGTGCATCTCTTCTAGCTGTCCTTGGATCTATTGGACACCCAGCTGGATGTCATCTCGAGGTGCATCTTCTAACTTCATAGCACCCCCAAGGCTTTCTCCTATGATTCGAACGCTTTATGGTCCATAGGTACACGCAGGTGAGGCATCAACATAGAAATGAACCATTTTTTATGTTGTCTTTCATCATATTGAAATCCTCCTTCTCTGATCACCTTCTTCAATCATTGATTGGCCTCCCACACAGACTCAAAAGGCCCTTGCTTGAAATATTTTAGATAGACCACTATTTGCAAGTAGGACTTAGGCTTCTTGAATTGTTGATTCAAAGTGTTCTTAATCTCCTCAATGGTTGCATTCGCATGTTCGTCGATGTATCCCATGTACCAGTCCAAAGATATCCCTTCAAAGGTAAGGGATAGTTGTGCCCACTTCACCACATCACCAAATACGTTCTGCGTAGTCCATACCAAACCTGCAACAAACCAGAACTGATCCATGTCCTCATCCCCCACACCCTTAAAATTAGGAAACTTCATGTGTGCAGCCATGTCGTATTCTGGTGGTGGTGGAGGCGTAGACGAATTCTTACTCCTATGGTGGTTCGAAAGTGGTGTGGCGAGAGCATTCTGCACAACTGGTTCTCTTACCACGGTGTAAATAGTTCTATCTCCTTCTAGGTTGGTCTAAAAGTATTTTCCACTTCGCGTCGTACTTCCATTCGGATCAACGATCAGTCACTCGGTGTGACTACACAAGATATTCTTTTCGCATAGTAATATGTTAATCAACAATGGTAAGGTCTTCAAAAACTTACCTTGGAAACCCTTGATGAATATTCGCTCAACTTTAGAGTAGGATACAAACCGATAAATGGAAAATTCTATCATGAACCCTCCTAGCACACTGTCTACCCAGTGGTCCACCATGCGAGTGACGGTGTTATCAGTCTTCTCTAATTGCTGGATCAATTCAGGGGTCCACTACGTGACCCGTTTGTCCTTCCAAAACTTTTGAAATTCGACCAACCTTGCAAGCCACTCCTGGAGCTCGATCATAATTGTCACAAAGAAGATCTCATAGATCTCTATGAAAATATACTTATTTTTCCACTCCTCGGTGGTCAACCTCTTACTGCGGTTTTCTTTCACTATGAATTCCTGAACTTGTTGTTTGAACCATTCATCAATTTATTTGCTTTCAAGTTTCCAGTATGGCCTTGGAATTACCTGATCCCTCTCTCAAAATTATCCCGGTCTTGGCAACAGAACCATTTATTGGCTTGAGGGGTCCTGACCCAGGTATGGAGGTTTAAGGTTTGCTAACAAATCTCTATACTACTGGCCATTTTGGCAATGACCTGCTTGCGATAGCCAAAGTCTCACCCAAAGTAGTATGGGTGGGTGCTAGAACCAAGTTTCCTCACCCTGGGAGAGGGTAGGTAAGTCAGGTAGAGTTGTGTTCAGTCTTATACTGACCAGATCTTATATCACAGAGCCTAGATCTACTGATTTCCTCCACATCCACGTGCACAAAAACAATTATAGTCACGGAAATAAACAGATCATGTACGCATAGAACACTAATGCAACTATTTCAGTGATTATTGCATAAAGTAAAACATAATAGATTCAGATCACAACATAAACAGATAACACAGTTTCTTTCATAGTGTAAATCATCAACATAGCAGAATGCATCAAGTAATCAGATATGATAGACTTGTATTAACAATAATTCCAACAAACTCAGGTATTCAGTGATGCTTCCACATTCATTAATCCTCAAATCATTCTTACGATACCCCAAAACCCAACCTACACACATAGCAGCAAGGTCCACACACAGCAGGATAAAGAAAATCCCAGCACACAACAGTAGGATTCCTTCCCCAGCAACCCTAACCAGATCTATCAGTTCGCACTTAGCATCAATCTCTATTCCTCTTCTCACCTACAACTCAAAATTTCCTTCTATTTATAACAAGCTATATTAAACTTTCCTCTGGTATGCAAACCATGGTTTGCGAACTCTAGGTCTGCCCTTTGACCCATTACAATGCTTTCGGGGATTTGAGCCACCCCAAAACCCCTGTGGTAGACCAAAATATGCCAAAATTATACAAAATACTCGTAATTGTCCTAGTTCACAGCCCTTGGAGGACCCTGCTCTAACACCATGTTGTTTTTGCCGAAATTGGTAGCTGTTACTACATGATGGGTGGACTAGCTATGTGGCATGAACCCGAAGATACAATTTTGGTTCGTAGCAATGCAGATGTGTGGCAAGTTTTCATCAATGCAGGATGAGATATCTATTTTAATAGATTGTAGGGATTCGAAAATGGAATCACGATAGAGTTTGCACTAAATTCGGTTGGGAATCTCTCTTGGGTCAGAGGACTAGAAATTCTCATCATAGAAGAAGCCATTGTAGAAGTTAGTGGGCTAACACAGTAAGGGCACTAGTGGTTTGCTCATAGAATTTCCTTAGTGGATTTTCCTGAACAGTTTTTGCTGGCAGGGGAAAGAGTCGTCCAGTATGGAAGAGGTTATGACCATACATATTTACCGTATACATGGAATAAGGTAGCAGGCTTTGTGATGAAATATATATCCTGGGAAGGATGATCTACAACATTTTTCAAGTAGCATTTCAAAATCATGGCTCACCTTCAATTCCCGCATGCATCGGTTCACTCTTTAAACATGCCTTTATTTTTATAGAAACATCTCCAACTCATGGTGCAACCCGCTCGGCGTTCCCGCTAGGTGCTCACAGTCCTCACCAATCATGGACTCGTTCGTTTGTTGGTTATGCCTACAATGGCTCGATTCCAAGTTCCATGGGAAGAGCTTCGTGAACTATCGGAAGAGGAAGTACCAATTTCCATTGCTCCTAGGGAAGAAGAACCAAGACCTCTGGTTAATTCAGTAAAAGTGGAGGAGTCAAAGGAAATGGAGGAAGAACTAACACCTCTGACTAATTCACCGGAAGAAGAAGAGCTAGAGGAAATGGAGGAACAACCAGCACCTCCATGTAATTCAACAGAACGAGAAGATTCAGAGGAAATGGAAGAAGATCCAACACCTTCGGTTAATTTAGTAGAAGAGGAAGAGTAGAAGGAAATGGAGGAAGAACTGAAAGAAATGTAAACAGAAGAAACAGTTGGCAATACAGTTGAGGCTATCACACAAGAAACATCCTCACTTGTGGAACCTATTGATGAACGAATCATGGAGATAGGGGATGAAGTTGATACTGTCCCGCACAAATCGAATTTCATTAATGAAACACAGGGAGAAGGTACACTAGCCAGAGTGCTGGCAAGTGATGATGTTACACAAGAAACAACATCACCTGCCCAAATGGATTTGGATATTGAAATAGGTAGGGATATTACAAAAGAACCACCCCCGACTCGGTCAGGACAAGAAAACATTGAAGGAATGAACCTCGAGGTTGAAACTACTCCACAAGAACCAGTGTTGACCACAGACAAAGAAGAAATGCATGAAGGAGGCTCAGTGCAACTAAGAGACAAAGGTGATGGAGAAAAGGAACCATAGGTGGCAGACAATACTAACACAAATAAGGTAAAATATATTCTCTCTTTTCCTTTTCATACTATGATGCCGAGAGGAGCAAGCGGGTTTGTTCTCCCCAACGTTTAATAAAAGATATTGTTGTCCTGCCAATACTAAATTTTGTTGATTCAAGGAAATATATGTCCAGTGTCTGTCCATTTCTTTCTAATTCTCAGTAGGGGCATCCTGAAGCTCAAAATAAAGAAGGGGATTTCGTAGAAACCTTGGAGCAGAGAATGGCCAATGAAGGCACTGAACAGGTGACAAAAATTCCTAAATTAAGAAAATAAGGAGAGGAGAGTGCTCCTGGAGAAATGGAACTGAGTAAATAATACCTAGTAGAGAAGCCTATTGGTTTCATTAATAGTGGCCCACTGCCTTCTGAACCTGCTGTAGGGTCAGGAGACGAATTCACTGTTAAGCAAGAATGGATAGAAAAATTTGAAAACAGGAGACCACGTCTGAAAAGAAGGTATCAGCTTTAGTTTAATGAGACCATGTGGTTGAAGAATGAAGTTCAGAAACTAATAAAGAAAGTATTTCGGTTGAAGAAAAAATCAAAAAAATATAAATGGAAGGTCGTGAAACCCAAGGTCGAGGTTTCCTCCGCTATCACGCAGACTATCCCTATCAAACATTTGTTTGAAGCTCGAGATTTATTCCTAGCTGTTGAAATTCATAGATGGAAATATGTCACAAATGAAGATAGGAAGGAGACAAGGAGGGTTCAGAAGCCGGCCACTAGGATTATTACTGGGTATATAGACCAGTTAGATAGAGCATGGCGGAAGGAAGGGAAATGACAGGGCAAGATGGAAGACTTGCAGGAACATGTGAAAGTGTTGAAGGCATATAAAGAAAAAATGTTTACCTTATCGCAGTAGGTAATGGCATGTAGACCTCCCGCCCATAGTTATGCTTTATTTATTCATGAGTAGTTCCTTTTCTTCTTCTTGGAAAGTATTTATAAGGAAATCAGCCATGAGATTGAGAATCCGATACATTTCCTTCGTATTTTTAAAATCCATGATGTTGTTGGTCAACACTTGATGTGAAAAACTTACATGCATAATTATTTCTTGAAGGATGGTCAGAACTTCAATCTTGTTCCATTTGTGGGGGATATTCACTTCAGACCCTTCACCTCCTATACTATCAACCAGGTTAAATGGAGGAATCTCATTGGTACTTTTGAAGAAAATCAAGTTACAAGGCCACTTATGATAAGGAGGGATCATGGTTAGGAAGTCAATATTTATAACAAGCACTCTACCTTTTTACATATTGAGGAACATAAGGAACATATGTTGGTGTGTTGACCTCTATGTCAGTCACGTAGTTGCTTTTCAAAATGAAGCACTTTACAGTTGTCAAAGGAGATGGATGTTGTCGTCATCAGCTGTCAAAAATTGGGAAGCTTTTGGAGCACCAAATTCTTCACGAGCATTAAAACGAGGGCCTAATTTTTTTGCATGTATTCAGAATTTTCAATTCCAGTGGATGGGGCTAAGGTTTCAGTTCCCCCTCATGTGGTTTCCAATAGATCAGTATACTCCAGTATACATTGTAAGTGAATATTGGTTGAAGGATATTATCTTTAAAGAAGGGTATAAACCCCCTGGAACATAGATGGCCACAGAATATGACCTCACTCAGTTTCATGCCGACCACATTCAGTCCAACCCAAACCTGAAAAGTTGACAAGCTGCATGGTGACATGCAGATGGAGTAGTTGGGGGGAGATTTTGGGTACCAAATCTACATAATTTTCTCTTCCATTTTCACCCACTATTTCAATTCTTTGTATCATTAATATTCATTAAATGCTCCAAACGCACAATGTAAACCCCCTTTAATTATCTTATCTGGAACATCTAATTAATTAAATAATATTCATGGGGATTTTCCCTACACGAGCAGTAATTTTGTTATTGTCGTAGATCCGGCAGTCAAAGGGTCGCATTTGCAAGTCACAGAAGCAACTTCGAGTTCACAACGCTATTTTTATATTATGTAATAGAATAACAGATTCCATACCTACTCCAGATCTATTTTAAACCTTTCCTGGTTTTCTCTCGGCAACTAACTTGGTCATTGTAACAATTGTATGTTTGTAGATATTAGTTGTCAGATTGGGAAGACAGTTTTCTAAAAAATTGTATAAAAAGGGTCTCAGGACTGTGAATAGGGTTAGCATGCAAGAGATCAAGTTTGTAATATAATATTGTTAATTAATTGAATGCAAGCCATTTTGATGTTTCACCTATAAGCTGTGAATCTATCGTGGGCCTGGTCAGAGAGTTGGGCCCACTCTTCTTATTAGGTGTTGTGTTGCTTTTGTGTGTTGTTTTTGCATTTATGTTTGAGTATTTTAACTGCTGTTATAGTATGTTTCTTCAATTTCTCTGAATTATTTTATAATTGTGTAGTTTATCTTTAATTACTATCATATTAGTTCTTGTTTATTTTATTTGTTAAATCTGTGATCAATATTGGGGTTTTCCAATTCTCCTACATATACCTTGTACATTACCTTGAAATAATGTATGCACCGGATTGATAAATTAATGTGGAAAAAGGGTTGAATATTTTATTCACACTCTGACACCAAAATTACCTGCAATGTATCTTAACACCCTTTTTCCATCTTTCCAATAGTAGTCTTTAGGAGATTCCATAAACCTCGAAATATAACTAGCTGCAAATGCTATATTAGGTCTAGTAGCAGTAAGGTACATAATACTACCAGCAAGTTTCTTATACAAAGTCACATTAACAATAGTACCCACATCAACTTTACTTAAATTTGTACCAACTTCAATAGGATTATCTACTGGTTTACACATGTCCATCTTAAACTTTTTCAAAATGTTAGTAGCATACTTCTATTGACTCATAAACATACCAGCGTGTGTTTGTTTCACTTCGATACCTAAGAAGTATCTCATTCATCCAAGAGATGTCATTTCAAATTCATTGTCATTGCATATTTAAATTCATCTAACTGCATGTTACCTATATAAATTATGTCATCAACATAAAGACACAATATAAAAATATGACCTTGATGATCATTCTTGAAGTACAAAGTGGGATCACGGTCGCTCCTTCTGAAACCATTATTCAACAAGTAATGGCATATTCGGTTGTATCAGGCTCTTGGAGCTTGCCACAAGCCATACAATGCTTTCTTCAACCTATACACCTTATGTTTTTTATTTCAAAACCAGGTGTTTGATCAACATACACTTCTTCATTCAGAACACCATTCAAAAAAGAAGATTTTACATCCATCTGGTAAATCTTCCACTTATTTTTTGCTATAATAGCTAATAAAAATTGAACAGTATTGATTATTCCTAGAGGTGCAAATGTTTCACCATAATGAATTCCAAGTTGTTGTGAAAAAGATTTGGCAACTAATATTTCTTTGTGCTTATCAACTTCAGCTCTCTCATTTAACTTTGTTTTACTAGCCCATTTGACACCTACATATTTTTTATCATCAGGTAAATCAACGAAATCCGAAGTTTGATTTCTTTAAATAGCATCGATTTCATTATTCATTGCATCTACCCATTGTTTTTCATTTATAGCCTCTTCAAAACAAGTAGGTTGAAATGAAAGAAATGAAAAATTTACAATACCATTAACATCCTCTTGTGCATAGATATCACTTAATTTTACCATTTTAGGATTATCATAATCAGACTCAAAATATGATGAATTGGTACTTCTTTATGAACTACTACTAGTTTTGTTTTGAACCTATAACCTTGGAGTGCTTGTTGTAGGTGCTTGATGTTCGTCTAATAGAATAAAAGGATTAGGAGAAGTATTGTTCTCCATTTCATTCTAAGACTTGTCTTCAGAAATTTCACATATTGACTTACAACAAACTTCTTATTTATGGCATTAAAAAAATTATGTGCTTTACATTGATCACTATCCTATAAAGATATACTTTTCACTCCTGTCATCAATCTTTTTTCTCAATTTTTCTATAACATGAGTGAAATCAATACAACCAAATATGTGAAAGTATGAAGAAATTATCTTTTCTCCACTCCATGCTTCTTCAACTACAAAAATTTGAACACTGGAAGTTGGTGATCTATCCAAAATATATACCGAACATGCAATTGATTCAACCCATAAATATTTAGATAAATTTCAGGTTTTGAGAAAACTTTGAGACATATTGATAATTGTCTGATTCTTTCTTTCCGCAACTCCATTCTACTGTGGAGTATAACTGGTTGTCGTTTGTTTTTTAATAACATGTTGCTTGAAAATATCAATGAATTAATGAGATTCATACTGACATCCTTTATCATACCACATAACTTTAATAAAATTTCCACTCTATTTTTCAACCTCAGCTTCGAACTCCTTAATCTTGGTAAATGTTTCTGATTTGTATTTGATGAAATACACTCAATTTTTCCTTCTAAAATTGTCAGTAAAAGTAAGAAAATAGAGACTACCAACAACTAATTTTTCTTTCATTTAACTGCACAAATATGTATGAACTAACTCTAGTTCTTCTTTAGCTCTATTAGAGGCTGAATAAAAACTATCTCACTTATGTTTACCAATTATACAACTTGTATAGGAAGAGCTATGATCATATAAAGCATGCAAACCTTTCACCATATACTGTCTTTGCAACAAAATCATACTTTTGATAGGTAAATGACCATATCGCAAATGCCATGGATCAGAGTCAGTTGGTGTTGAAATATTATGTGCATACAACTTCGCACTTTTCAATTGTAATTGATACAACTTATTCTTTGTCATAATAATCTTTGCAACAAGAGACTTATGTTGATCAGAAATCATGAAAGTAGTGTTGTCAAAGCTAACATCGTAACCATGTGCATCTAACTAACTAACACTAAACAAATCATGCATGAAATTGGGTACATAATAAACATCATATATATTCTTCACAAATTTTTTTTTGTTAAGAAAGGTAAAATACCCTTCCGTGAAGCTTTAACCTCGCGATCATCACCCAAACCAATACAGGAGCTAAAAGATGTATGAAGATGTGAAAACAAATCACTCTAACCAGTAATATGATTACTACATCCGTTTTCTACTAACAAAACATATTTATTAGGTACATGCACAGTCACTTGGCATGCCAAAAATAAAGCATCTGATGTTTCTCATTCAGTGTCTGCAACATTGGCATTTTTTTTACTTAAAACATATTGTAATTTTTTACATTCAGACTTATCATTAGGGGAATGTTGAGGTCTAAAATGGGCCTCCTAAGAAAAATGTAAAACAAAATAAAAATTTATAAGAACCAACAGGATTCAAGATGATGATGTCAACCATGGGGGATGATTCACAAATTTTTAAATAAAACAGTAAAAATTATAAAAATTAATAAAATAATAAAACTACTTTTTCAACTCGTATTTTCAACTTATCTCCCAAAATTTTTACTCAAATTTCGAGTGAAAATACTCATTGGATGAAAAATTTAATTCCGCATCCAAGGAGTACCCACGTTGCATACTTTCAATGGACCCTTCCACACAAAAATGAGAAATACATAAAAAAAACGTGATTATAGTCACGTTTTTCATGTATTTCTAATTTTTTGTGTAGCAGGACCCATCGAAAGTATGCAACATGTGTAATCCTTGGATGATGAATTAAATTTTTCATCCAACGAGTACTCCTGCTTGAAATTTGAGTAAAATTTTTGGGAGATAAGTTGAAAAAGTAGTTTTTTATTTTTTCCCTCTAAAATTTGATGATAGAATCAAATCTTATTTTATTATTTCCACTATTATTTTATAATTTCCTTAGGAGGCCCAATTCAGAACTCAAAATTCCCCTAATGAATGGTCATATTTTTTGTAGTACTGACATTGAATTTTTTATTTATCTACCCACCTACGACCATGATCAGTTTTAGACTGCTCTGAATGTGTTTGAGTTACCTGTGATCTATCATCAAACTAAGATTGTCCTCTACCTTTTCCTCTCCTGCCACAAAAACCTATGCCACTACCTCTATCCATATAAGCTTTATATTTTAAAGCATGCTCTAAAGTACCATAATCTAAATTAATTATTTCCTCATTAGCCAACAAAGAACCAGTTAATTCTTTCACAAACAATTTTGTTAATTCTCTTGACTCAAAATTAGTAACTATCATGTCAAATTTTTTAGGAAAACATCTAAGAACTTTTTGAACAATTCTTTGGTCTTCAAGTTTCTCACTATTCATCTGAATCTAATTAAAAAAACCATAAATTTAGTCATGAAATGATCAATTATTTCTCATTCGGTGATTTTATGTGTTTAAAATTGTGTTCCACGAGTTTTTAATTTTACCAATTTTACTTTATCATCTCCTTGATAAGAAACCTTAATTATATCCCATATTGATTTAGAAGAAGTGATTTTAGGAAAAATAGAGTCGTCCAAGGAATTTAAAATGCATGACTTCGCTCTACCTTATTTATGTTTAATTGCATCAAATTATTTTCTTTGAGCAACACTCATTCCATAAATTATGTTTCTGTCAGGTTCTGTGAATCCCAATTCTACAGTTTCCTAGCAACCTAACCCTTGTAAGCATTCTTAATTTTTAAGACTCCAAAAATCATAATTCTTCCCACTAAATAATGGTGTAGGGATTTGAAACTGACTTGTCGAAGCCATTTTTAAAACAATCAGAAATCTGACACCTTTTCACAACAAAACTTGTAATATATTTTAGCAGAACAAAAGAGCCTCTACACTGCAAACATTACATCTTAGCTTGACATCTTTCTAGATTGATTATTACAAAGAAATAAGATTTATTTGTAGAATGCAGAAAATCAAACACCTTGACTAGAGAAATTTGAATCTTTTTCCGGCAAATCAAAGGCTAGGGATAATATATTTAACAATATATATATATTTTTTAGAGACATGCAAATCTGCACATACCAAATCTCAGTAATCGTGAGGCAAGACTCCTTTTCTTGAACGAAGCAACAACAGACATTTTTGGTGGCCCTTTCTCTCCAGCAGAGGAACAAAGTCATGTTCCTAAGCACACTTATTTCTTTTCTCTGACAGATCTATCGTCCTTTTCATACAAGTAGAGCGGAATTTCTTTACTCCAGCGGCTCTAGACAGTTTTTTTGGAACTGCTTCACTCCTTGGTGGGGTTCTTTAGAAAATGACAACTCTCAATGTCCCCATACTCATGGGCTACGTGATTGACTCCTATGCTCTGATAGCATGGAAAAAAGGAAGCAGCAACAAGAAAAATGAATTGTCAGAGAGCACACACCGTGATTATTTTATTCTAAACTAACAGTTAACGACTAATGATTAAATATTTTAACACTATCACATCTAATTTTGTAAGAACACGTTGATAAAATAGAGTTGAATAGCCCTTGGGAGATTCAGAACTCTTCTTGCAATACCATGGCTCACCACCAACTTTAAACCCTCCATGGAAAAAATGACTTTATCTACATGCTCCATCATTTCGCCAAAGTCATGGACCTCTATGAGAGTTGAAGTGCAGAGACCAATTAGGGGTTTTTCCATCTACATAGGCTCCCATGAGGTGGAATCCTATGATGAAGACCCTAAAGATAACCCTCCATATACTCATGTGAGTTGATTTCTTCTTCACAGTCTTAGAAGGTCCGACCAATGTTTCAGTTATGATGGTAGTAGGTCTCCACGATCATCGTGCATGCTTGTATTTCCTTCGGACCCTATTCATTTCATCTGAATATAGGTCGAAAGAAGGGGAAGTTCATTATGAGTTGTTATAATAACCTTTTCATTTTTTATGAATGTGGGGATGGGGATCGTCATGGAAGGGCGGCTTTACAAGTGGTGAGAAGGCTCTTCGACTTCACACGGGCATGTTCCATTACAAGGTAAGGAATTTCATGTCCATTTCTTATGGAGTGAAAGATACCCCATGATCTAACCACATACAACACATAATTCATTTCTTAACATTCCAACTGGGCATGTGAGAGACTTATCAATTCAAATTTTGTAATATTCCTAAATTAGCTACAGCTAATAGGAATATTAATTTTTCCTTGTTTATTTTGCATTTCATGATTGATGAATAAATTGTAAAGGAGGACATGTAAAACTCCTGAAAACCAAGAATAAATCAATGCCTGTGTGAACAAAGACATATTTGGGCTATGTAAATAAACTCCTACAGGTGTGAATGGGTTTAAATCACAAGACTGGGTCAAATTTGACCAAGTCAACATGACAATCTAGATGCATTGAACCTCTTTGAGGGAAAACACAGTTCTAGAAGGAGACTCTAAATGTGAAAGGGGATAAACCAATGAAGTGGTTTGGGATTTGGAAAGAATCCTATCTTATAAAAGGAAGAGGAGGGCAACAAGAATGGGTTGATGAAGATTATCATTTTTGAAGGTATTGTTTGCTCAGACATCCCTTGTTCGGTCTTCATGTTCAGGAATCCCACCTCCTTCCTTGAGCAGCTCTTGGAGGAGACTTGGGCTCTCCTTTCCACATCAGGATTTTAGGCAAAGGTTCACCTTACACCTACAAAACTGCTCCTGTTGAGGGTTGAGTTGTCCTTGTGAGTTTCAGTAGTGGAATACACTAGATCTGCTCAGATCTAGCTTATACTAGTGGCTCTTCTCAATCAGTGTGTATTTTAACCTCCTGGAAGAGTTCATTAGCTGATTGTGCTTCAGATCTACATCCTGGAATTATGCCAAATAATTCTCATAGGATATAATGCTATTCCTCTCCCTGGATAGAATTATTTTCAGATCTACAGCTTCAGGGTGTTTTGTCTACATTTTGGCAGAGAGATGTCCGGTGTTGGCATTATTCCTCTGACTGTGGAGATCCATGCATTGGCCATCCAATCCATGTTAGTTTCAGATATGATATGCTGTACCATTGTATTATTTATAAAATTCTGAATCATTTTGCGGATCTCCAAGATTAGATCTCAGATCTACTCTCTGTGCTTCATGTTTTGCACAAAACCCCAAGGGGAATGTATAGATCAGTACTTCTCATACACAGATCTGTATTAGGTATAATTTTTTATGTATATTTATTCTATAGATCTGAAGATTAATATATTTCTACTTCATCCACTAAAAAAAATGCTGTCATGGTTATACAGTCTTTTCTCATGGTTGTAGCACCTCATTTCTGAGGGTTTTTCCTGTATTGTCTCATTCTTTCTCTTGTATAATGTATGGGATGTAATGTACACCTGATTTTATATTTTAAATATTATTTCTAAACCTCCATATCAGCCTCCTAATGTGCTTCAGTGGATCTGCATTATTTCTGAAGCAGTCCTTTGCATAGAGTTGCAACCCCTCTCTTTGGGTGATTCTCAACTAGACTAGTTTGTGGGAGATCCATTTAACCCACCTAATCTAATTTTTTTTTTCTCTCCTTTTGGGTTTAGATATTATATGATCTTATCTAAGGGATATATGAGCTACGAACTCATTTATATGCACAGTATTTTTATAAGGGCGTTATTTCAGCAGGCTTGCTGAGCTGTCCCGATTTTGGAATATTATAGTGGTATCACATCAAAATATTTGGCTCAGTCTGTGGGCTTGAAGAAAAAGAATTGTAAAGAAATGATAACGGTTAGAATGATAAAAAATATGATTTTACTCTCATCACTTTTCAGATCCAGTAAGAACCTCTCCAAGGAGGTTGTATAAAAAGAAGAGAGAAGAAGCATTGAAACTCCTAGGAAGTTTAAAGAGCAGAAAGATCTTTCGATCAAATATAGAAGATATATAAATGAGGAAAATTCTAAATCCTCATCTCATGGATATGTGCACTCAGCGATATCACCAAATATTTAGCGTCTTGTCCGTGATTTCTTCAAGAAGAGGAAGAAAGGAGGTGTACCAGAGAAGGAGACTCTTAGAGAGTATTTGGAGGAGTATGAAGATCAATCCAAGGAGTTGAAAGACAACTTAAACTTCCAAAGGTTTTTCCAGATCAAGGAGAGCCAATGCATAAGGAAGGAGCAACATGGTAAGGATATATTCTATCTATCTAACTTTTATGGATCACCTAAATGTCCAGTTAGGGTTTGGGTGGAAGAGCTAGATAACTTTATGCAACAACATTAAGTTTAAGAGATTGAAGCCATCAAAGTAGTAGCGCTGCATTTTTAAGGTAAAGCATATGCTTGGTGGTTTCTTGTGTATTTTTCCTTGAAGAATGCCAATACAACTACTTATGCAAGTTTTATTGAAATATTGATAGAAAGGTTTGATGAAGCTCCATGTGTAACATCTTCTGTTGACACTATCAAACCACATCAGATAGATATTTTGCATGAGTTGGAAAGGTCTATGAATCCAACTCCATTTTTGAAAGCCATGGAAGAAGGTGTAAGTTTGTTTGATGCATTTCCAAGGGCAAGATATCCTTTGGATGAAGGATTCTCTTCTCAAAAGGAAAGTATGGAGACTCCTCCTTCAAAAGATGACCAAGATATAAGGTCTCTTGTTGATGATGATGCAATTTCAGTTATTAAAGAGGAGGAGGAGAAGGAAGGAGATGATAACACAGTCATAACAATGGCACCTCAAGCACCTCATGAAGAGAATAATGGAGAACTTACTCCAAAAAAAGAAACTCTTGCACTCTTGTTAGGAGTCCCACAAGGTCTCACACATAAAGCTCTTGGTAGAACACATGAGCAACATGTAAGACCATTGTCAAATGATGAGATATTGAAGATAGAAGAAGGAAAATAGGAGGAAGGGCATGACAAGAGGAAGAGCATGGATCCTTCTCTGTTTCAAAACTTTGGAGAACAAAGAAGACAAGAGGACCTATGCATGAAAGGTAGGGGAAAATATGTCTAACTACATCCACATTCTACTCTGTGCCTTGTCACCTCTTTTCAAGGAGGTACTTTACTAGGAGCACCTCTTGATAGGAGGAAATATAAAGTGTTCTCTCAACTATGGGAAGCATATGCATACTTGGCTAAGGAGGGAGCCTTGGGAGAAGCTAGCACAGCACAGAGAATCTCTCATGAATTCAAAAGAGAGATAAGAAATTTCCTAAAAGGGGCATTGCTAACTCCCACTCAGATATCTTCACTGAGAGAGGAGAAATCAGAGATCTATGATGGAATGAGCATGAGGACACATGGCAGCTCCATATCTTTGGGGTAGCCCATGATCTCTTCATTCACAAAGAATATTTCTGAAGATGGCAAAGGGATCCTAACCCTCTTGTATATAAAGGGAAAGTTGATTTCCATATGCTTCAATATTGTCTTGAGCAAGATCGGCTACAAATGGGGCAGCAAAAGGGAGATTATGATGCTCCAACATGTTATTTTGATATCAAGGGTGTCAAATATGGGAGCCATGAAATGACAGGGGCTACATTTCAGACCTCTACAACGCTGTCATTCTTAGAGAGCTTGGATCCTTATTGGGATTCCCAACTCATGGTGGAATACTCCAAGGACCTTTTAACATGGGGGGTTCTTGATGGCGAAGTAAAGGATGAAAGGTTCAAGGTGGTTGATGGAGTCATCTATTTCTATAATCTCATTATGTTGGTTAATGACTCCAAACTCAAGGAGAAATTACTAGATGCCACCTATGAGATCCTGCTTTCCAAACCCACTGGTTTGATTAGAGCATATCATACTCTTTTGGGTGGTTTCATATGGGAAGGTTTCAAGGAAGAGGTGCACTCTCATATTAAGATGTGCATGGATTACTTGGTAGAGGAGGAGGAACCTAGCTCTTGGGAAGAGCCATCATTCACATCTCCTTACTCAGTGAGTGTGAGAGGGAACTCATCCATGATTTTCCCTATTGATGTAAAACAAGTATATAGAGGGACTTGTCTTTCTGAATGTTATCATGTACCTCCTATATGCTTATATTTTTCTAACACTCATTTGTAGATCATTGCTCCGAAGGGCGGCACTATTTATGATGGGGTTAATGGGCTACTCAAGGCCATGAGCTATGTTGTTGTAGTTCATTCCTTGGAGGATCTTGGAAATCTATTCTATTCTTAATGGTGTGATTATTTTACACCCATTATGATGTATTTCCTCCAAGCATTCAGAAGAGCTGATGCAACAAACAAGTGTTGGGGAAGGCAATTGTCATATCCTATTCTATGGCAGTTAAGGATAAAACTGTGCTGGTTGCACCCAAGGGAACATCTTCCATCTCATTTATCATACATGGAAGCTAGCATGATTCTAATTATGATCCCACAAGTTAAAGATGTCCTTATCTTTGTTGGGGGCATAGTTGAAGGAGAGGCACACTTGTTGGATGTGTGCTTGGGGAAAGGAGTTCCCCACTCTTTTTTCACTACATGCTTCCATGGGAGCATGGGATATTGTATGGCCACTATGATAGATCACTTGCCTTTTTGTAGAGTGAGCCATACATTTTTTGGGAACATGCCTCTCATTTGTGTTGGGGAGGAGTTTTTCTATGGATTGCGAAACTGGGAGGTGATCCACTTCATTTGGATGATATCATGGAGATGGGAGTCTTTCATGAATCATGAAAACCCCCATGATTGTTATCACTTATATATTGAGGAGGCCATGGATCATCAAGAAGGTTTCCATAACAACATTCCATTCTTTTATGATGAGAGCCATTGGGTCTATTCACCAAGAACCAACTTGCACATTGAGGAAGGACCATTGGAGGACAGAACTATTGCAGAAAATTCAAAGAAATGGTGGAGACTATTGAATGAAGAGGCCACAAGAGAAGAAGGGTATATTTTGCAGCACCATTGCAGTTGCTTGAGGACAAGCTACATTTTGGATGGGGAGACTGTAATATTCCTAAATTAGCTGCAGCTAATAGGAATATTAATTTTGCCTTGTTTATTTTGCATTTCATGATTGATGAATAAATTGTAAAGGAGGACATGTAAAACTCCTGAAAACCAAGAATACATCAATGCCTATGTGAACAGAGACATATATAGGTTATGTAAATAAACTCCTACAAGTGTGAATGGGTTTAAATCACAAGACTGGGTCAACTTTGACCAAGTCAATAACGCAGTCTAGATGCATTAAATCTCCTTGAGGGACAACACAGTTGTAGATGGAGACTATAAATGTGAAAGGGGATAAACCAATAATGTGGTTTAGGGTTTGGAAAGACTCCTATCTTATAAAAGGAAGAGGATGGCAGCAAGAAAGGGTTGTTGAAGATTATCATTTCTGAAGGTATTGTCTGTTCAGACACCCCTTGTTGGGTCTTCCTGTTCAGGAATCCCACCTCCTTCCTTAAGCAGCTCTTGGAGGAGACTTGTGCTATATTTTCCACATCAGGATTTTAGGCCAAGATTCTCCATACACCTACAACGCTGCTCCTTTTAAGGGTTGAGCTGTCCGTATGAGTTGCAGTAGTGGAAGACGCTAGATCTGCTAAGATCTAGCTTATACTAGTGGTTCTTCTCAGTGAGTGTGTTTTTTAACCTCCTAGAATATTTCATTAGATTATTGTGCTTTATATATACATCTTGGAATAAGGCCAAATCATTATCATAGGCTACATCATTTTTCCTCTCCCTGGACAACGTTATTTGTAGAGCTACAACTGCAGGGTGTTTTGTCTACATTTTGGAGGAGAGATATTTGGTGTTGGGATTCTTCCTCTCACTGTGGTGATCCATTGATTGGCCATTGAATCCATGTTAGTTTCAGATCTGATCTTCTGTATCATTGTATTATTCAGAAAAGTATGAGTCATTCTGCAAATCTGCAAGCTTAGATCTCATATCTACTCTCTATGCTTCATGTTTTGCACAAAACCCCAAGGGGAATGTATAGATCAACATTTCGTGTACACAAATCTGTATTTGATCTAAAGTTTTATCTACAGATATACTCTAGGTCCTAAGATTAATATAATTCTTCTTTATCCACTAAAAATAATGTTTTCATGGTTATATAGTCTTTTCTCATGGTTGTAGCACCTCATTTCTGAGGGTTTTTCCTGTATTTTCTCATTCTTTCTATTGTACAATGTATGGGCTGTTATGTACATATGATTTTATTTTTAAAATCTGATTTATGAACCTCCATATCAGCCTCCTAATTTGCTTCAGTGGATCTTCGTTATTTTTGAAGCGGTCCTTTGCATAGAGCTGCCGCCCCTCTCTTTGGGTGATTCTTAGCTAGACTAGTTTGTGGGAGATCTGTTTAGCCCGCCTAGTCTGATTTGTTTTTGCTCTAATTTTGGATTTAGATCTGAGATGAGCTTATCGGAGGGATCCAGAAGCTGGAAACTCATTTCTATGCACAGTATTCTCAGAAGTGCATTGTTTCAGCAGGCTTGTTGAGCTGTCCCAATTTTGGAATATTACAAATTTGATGGTATAGTATGTTACAAAGGATATTGGAGGAGAGCATGAGAGTCATAAATAAGTGTTAATATGAAGAATATTTTGTGGATAAATAATCGTACCAATTCATTGAAAAATTCAAATTCAACACACCTCCTTCCACTATAACTTCATATATATATATATATATGTGCCTATCAGCAAAAAATTAAGAGAAAAAATCATTTATACTTATAAATTATTCACAGAATAAAATAAACATTATTTATAACTATTTTCATTTAAACGAATAAATAAAATTTAAAAAATAAATCATCATAAATTCATTTTAAATGTAGGATTTCCATTAATATGTGCTCTCCTAATTTTAAATTTCATATTGAAATTTGTGCTTCCCAAATTTTAAATATTTATGATTAAGTGCTCTCCAAATTTTAGAATTCATTTTGCAATTGTGCTCCCCATATGTTAAATCAGTGCGATTGATTTTAAAATTTACACTTATTTTAGTGTTATTGTTTTCTTTATGTTGATGACTATGGAAGTGATATCATCTTTAATCAATAAAATAGAATAACATGAACACACATACTTTATAAAAAAATAACATGGCCATACATATTATGTGGTGTTCTCTTTCTTCCTAATCCACATGGACATGTCGACCCATCAATATGTGATCTGTAAGCAACCTGGAGGTTTATTTAGTAAAATCAAAAACATGAATTAGGGAGGAATAAATTGTATATTTCAGGTGTGGTTACATGGGAATAGGTTCAAGCATGGTTCTCAACACAAAATTATTTGTTTAAATGGTGGCATCACTTTATCCATCTCTATATGTGTAATAGTGAATAAGAACTCTACGAATGTCTAAAGAAAATTTCTTGCAAGAAGTGGAAACACTGTTGTCAGGTTTGAGTAAATCCCAATGTAGAAAATGATAATGGAAAAGCATTAATCAAATAGAAATGGACAAGCCTTACCTATTCAGCTATCATGTTTAGGCCAACCAAATCAAATACAATATTGTTATTACACATAATACATCAGGATTTCCATCCAATAAAACTGCAATTTGTTTTTGTTGCATATTTGTGGCCATAAATATAAGTGTTATGATGCATTTTATTATGAAATAGTGATATGGTTATTGACCAAATATAAGTGGAGCTCAGACATTTTCCTTGTATTAGTAATAGGGTTATCGAACAAATATAAGCAGATTTAATACATTTTGTTTACAATAGTGATATGGTTATTGACCAAATTGTTTCAATTGCAACATCTTATCCAAATATAAAACAATTAATTTTTTTCATTCCCTTCTGTAGTAGTGATATCAGTGCCGATAAAATTGTCTCCACAATAAAATAGTAGAAAAAATAAATTTTTTCCATCCCCTTTTGCGGTATTAATATGGTTATAATCACATAAAGCAAGAAAATCAATACCAATTTAAAATAATATAGCACTTACCCCTGTGTTCTTTGAAGGAGCCTTTGTTGTGCAGTATTGAAAATTGAAAGTAGAGAAACAAGGCTTGCACATTGAATCCTCAGGGGTTGTCCTTAATTTAAACTGTCAAAGGAAAATTTGGCTTCATCTACATGCTCCATTTTGGCCCCCCATGAGAGTTGAAGTTCAAAGACCGATTGGGAGTTTCTCCCTCTGCTTGGGATCCCATGAAAAATACCCTAAGGAAGACCCACCAAATACTCCCATGAGCTCTTTGTCATTGTCACAAAAGGTCTGACCAATGCTTTGTTGTTGTCCACCAACCGAAGGCATGCTCATGGGCATCCGTGTCTCTGGCTACATCTCTGAATCCGGAATGACGAATTGTGGCTCAGGCTCACTTGAACTGTTGGCTACAACTCTGAACATGGAATGAGAGATTGTGGCTCAGGCTCGCTTGATATGACATCAAAGCTTGTACATGATCACCATTTTCCCCCCTGTTAGGGACAAGGTGAGATGATGGCGAAAAATCAACTTCAAGTTTACTCAATATCCGTGAACAAGTTCTAACATGTGTCGTAAACATCTTCTTGGCTGTTGATGCCCATTTCCAAGAAGCGATCCATCCAATATGAATCTTGGTTCTTGCAGGAGGCTTGTGTCTAAATCATCTGTGTGAATAATGGGTGTGCTAGCCACAATGCTTGCATGGATGAAGATCAAAACAGTGATCTTTCATATGGCCAACTCGATCATAGTGTTGGCATTTCTCAATCTATAGTGGAAGTGGAGTAGGATCAGGAACAGCTGCAGGTGAACTATCATAAAGGAATCCGACACTCTGAAATATGATGGGCTTTGTGTAGTCTGGAATATGAAAGGACACATCCTTGTCATATCCAAGACCAGTTCGGTGCTTGTTGTCGACAAGCTCTTCCCAAGGTCTGATGATGGGCTTAGGAAGTGCAGGCTGAGCTGCTGCATCTGCATGAAAATCTTCTCTTCTACAAGAAACTGAATGTGAATCATTTGGAACTTTATCTTCTTTTTTCTGATGAGAGTCCTTCTCAATCTTCTGAATAGAAACAGGTTCAGAATGGTGACTCTTTTGCTGAAAAAATCCCACGCAGGGGATCGAACTGATATGTTTTTGACTGAACACTAGACACATATACATTGCATATCTGCTGCATTGGACTCTAACAGATCTTGGACCACTTTAGTAGTGTCTAAGATTGAACATTTACAAAAAAAGAAACAGAGATGGATTAAACATTAAGGCGACCAAGCAATCCTTCGGAGAGGGCGGGAGAAATAACAAAAAAGATAGGGAGGAGAGGGCCGAGTTACTCATCCGGCGAAATTTCCTCAATCTTGCAATCTGTAGTCTTCGGGTCGCCTTGGGCGTGGGAGCAAGCGAGCGGAGGAGTGGACAACCGGCGGAGTTGCACTCGACATGACCGAACGACCCCCGGCTTCAACCTGCAAAGACACCCTGTTCTCCCGGAGCGAACCCCTCATATCCCTGTTGCTTCACGTCCAAATTAGCACGCACGTCCGGAGCATGCTCGTCGGTGGAGGCGAGGCATTGGTTCCTCCAGGGAAGACGCACCGAGATGGCCACGGTAACCGGGGGTCTATTGAGAGCACGATCGAAAGAGAAGAGGGCTTTGTGGGACCAGGCGCGGCGAGCATCGCCAGAGCGAGTCCGGCCGACGTCCGGGAAACGAAGTAGATGCCCATGAAGGAGACAAGGCGAGGGCTACCGGGGTCGCATAGGAATCCGACGGACGAGGAGGAGAAGGATGGCGAATGCCCTTCAGACGCACGAGAGGATCCCCTTCGGCACTGCATCCTCTGCTCTAACGCTTTAGCATAATTGCAACGAGAACAAGAGCTAGAGTCTGCGAGGCGAATGAGTGATGGTGGAATTCCACTCAGGAGGAGAGCCAAGAACCACGATTGCGAGACACACAGGAACTACAATTGATATGTGAGAATTGTCATGGGCACCAAAACGACATGTGTGACGAGCCTAGCAACCCGTGATGGTGCGGACTGCGGCTTTATCTCGAGCGGGATTACAACTCGACAACAATGGCGAAGGGCGGGACGGCTCCATAATAAATAACAAACCGATTTCGCAACCTTCCAGCTGCGCATTGAATGACCAAGCGTGGAAGTCGAATGTGAAATGCGGTTGCGACGATGCGAGGCTGCCTCGAGAACTCTGTTGCGATGAAGTGAATCGACGCCATATCCATACCATAAAGATCAAGCGCGGGCATTAATTGTGATCAGGGTGGGCGCTAAGGTTCCAAGAGGGAAGGCGGGTGGCCTCCCGTCCTTGCGCCCGTACGTCCCCATCGATCCCACTATCGCCACTTGCACACACGCTCCAGGGGTTCGCCTCCTCCTCGAAGTAAATTGTGGCGGTTCCTTTTGTGATCCTCATTCGGATTATATCCAACGTCCACTGCCCTTAAGATTGCTTTCACAATCCACTCCCAGATTAGCAAGCAAGTCCGCAACCACCGTTGCCTTCTCTACGGTATGCTTGAACAAAGAGCACGATTACCATCGCAACCATCTAGCCATTTTGTCCACGCGCCTCCAGACGCTGGTCGCTGGAGATTTTGCGTGCACAGGCCCCATTGAGAAGTTGGGCGACGATGTTGATGAGGATTTGAGAGTCACCTTCAATCTCAATAGGATGCGGAACCCGCTTCTTTGAGAGAGAAGAAGGCCTTCCATAATCCTTCCAGCTCTGCAGAGTTATTTGTGTCCGAGCTAATACTTCCCATGTAAACAAGCGAGGCATGCCGACGATGATTCCTTGCATGATACCGCATGACTGCACTTTTTCTGGATTGCCCTTTGAGGCACCATCAAAGTTGAGCTTAAAGGTGTTCGAGGGGAGGAGTCCATGTGTGATTGATTTTGACGGATTGGGAGCGAGTGTGCTTACAGTGTTGGGCTGAATGTTGAGACCCGGTTCTCCCATATAGATTTCTCCTTCGCTTGAGATGGGAAATCCTCTATGCTCCCGAGGACTACAAGTGTAGAGTCTCCTTGAGATTGTGACAATAATTACTCCAGGATGATATCCGTCGGGGGTCCTTTGATCCTTAAAAATTCGTTTGTTTCTCTCTTTCCGGATGGTCCATAGGAGGAGTCCGGGGATAATTCTCCGAGAGATGATTGAGAATTTCGCTTGTGAAGGGGTGTTGATGCCAATCTCGGAGGGTTCCTCTAATGTCGATGATCTGAGCTCATGAGTTTCTTTGGCTTACAGAACTAACTTTCTCCCATAGCGGGGAGGCCAAAGGACGGGGCATAAAGAAGATGCTTTCGAGTTTCTTCATTTTCCCCACAATTAGGACGGATAGAGGGACCATGGAAGTGTCTCTTGCGGAGATTGTCCCATGTGAGAATCCTTTGGTGACCAAGGAGCCAGAGGAATGAGGGCAACTTTAGGGCCGGACTCAAGATTCAGTTTTGCCCCCAAAGCGGGTCTTTGGGCATGGGATCCATACTGAGGATCCGTAGGCCTCCCTAGTGGTGTAAGTTCCTTTAGGCGAGTGGCCCCATCTTAAAATGTCCTTATCTTGCGAAACTACGATACGCCCGGGTACGAGGTCATCGGTGATGGCTTTGCTTTCTTGCTCGTGACATTTTACGATAATTCACAGCTGCACTGTCTGCCATTGCCGATAACCCGGTTGTCGGTCTCCCTCCAATGAGTATTAGCTCGTCTCAAGGCATCTGCGATAGGCTAGTCGGGATCCATGGAAGGATTGAAAGTGTTGGTGAGCTTTGGTAATTGTTCCCAAGATTCAGGTCCCAAAACCTTGCAGAGGTGCCATCTCTTATCTCCCGAACGTCTGTTGTTGAATGAGAAGGTGGTGAGTCTTGGCGAGTTCCATATTATAGATCCATTCACTTCCCAGAGTCATTTTGACAAGTTCATCTTGGGGACGATTTTTGAGCATATTTGGCTTTCCATAGAATGGCCCAAGGCTTTTCGGGAGCGAGTGAGCCAATTCCACTAGTTTTTGCATTCATGATGGCGTTACATAGAAGAGGATCCCAAGGCCAATTCCCCTCTGCTCTTTGGGTTTGCAAACGGTGGACCATTGAACAAGGGCCCATTTTCGATTGGTTCCTTTTGATCCCTCAAAGGAAATTCCTTTGGAGGGCTTTGATCTTATTGAGGACCCATTTGGGAGCCGCTAATATGGAAAAAAAGGTAAAGAGGCAAGGCTTGGAGAACAGATTTAATGAGAACCAACCCGCTCGCTAAGTTGAGGTACGGAGAGTCCAGGGGAGGAGAGACGGGGCTTTCCAACTTATCGAAAGGAGTTTGCGTCGACAAGCATGTTTAAGCGGGGAGGCGATGAGAGGAGCGCCTAGGTAAGTGGAGGGGAGGGAAGCTACGGAGAAGCCAAGGATATGGGCAATGGCCAATTGTGTGAGGGGGTGTGAAAGAAAGAAGATCTAGGATTTGGATTTGTTTATGCTAGTTCTGACGCATCGAGAAGACTGCGGCGAGGGATTTTGGCTTGGAGGCTTCTTGAGACGAGAGGGATAGCCAAAGACCATATTATCATCCACGAATTGTTGGTGGGTGGCGGCACGTGCATTGTGGACAAAGATGCCTTGAATTTGCTAAGAGCTTAAGGCGGGAGGAGAGGAGGCGCCCCAAACCTTCCACCATCGAGACAAAAAGAAAAAGGGGATAGGGGTCTCCTTGACGAATGCCACGAGAAGGGGTGAAGGTGCGGGAGGAGTTCCATTAATAAGGATGGAGAAAAATGAGGAGGAGATGAGGTAGTGGATCCAACGAACCCGAGGTGGGGGAAAAGCCAAAGGCCCGGGGAAGCATTTTTTGAATATAGGTCCAACTAGTTTATCAAATGCTTTGGAAAGATCGATTTTAAGAATCATACACGCTTGTTTGTTCTACTTTAACGAATGGATGATCTCGTGAGTATGAATGATTCCATCCGGGATCGCACTGCCTTTCAGACATATCCAGGTCGCTGCGGAGAGATAAGAAGAGGAAAGAAGCGGTTTTAAACGGTTGGCAATGACTTTTGAGATGACTTTATAGATCACATTGCATAGAGAAATGGAGTCTCGTATTTATCCCAGATCTCTGGCCTCTTCTTCTTTTTGGAATGAGAGCAATGAATGTTGCATTTAAAGAAGGAGAAGCCAATGCATGGCCGGGATTCTTCAACTCACCATCCAAACTTCCTCACCAGTGAGATCCCGGAAACTGATGGTAGAAAGTGGTAGTGAACCCATCCCAGCTCACAGAGCTTTTCTCAGTCTACGAGCTGCTTCATGGCGACATCCACTTCACCTTGGATCACTGGACGCTTAAAGCTGACTGATTATGCTCATCGGTGATAATTTTAGGAATGTTTTGCAGATTTGGTTGATTGCAAAACTTCGTCCGTGAGGTTCTTTATGCACCGTCACGAAGTGTTCTAGAAACGCCCCTGCTCTATCTCTGCACTGTGCTTCTACTTTTTTCCCCTCCCGTTTGATTCTTTATGCAGCTGTGATTTGAATTGTGCATGCGTCTTTGTATTGTAGTTCGGTGAAAGAATTTTTATTTCTTTCACCTTCCTTCGACCATCTAACCCTGGATTTTTGCCGCCAAAGTATTTCCTCTTGTTTTGATCGATCATCCGAGTTGGGCTTTGAGTTGCGTCTCCCGAGCCATAAGTTCTTCCGTGTAACCATTCGTAATGATCTCTGTCATGTAGAGTCTTCATTTACGTAATGAGGGCTTGTTGCGCTGGAAGATATTGCCAAACGTATTGTGATTCCATTCGTTTGGATGTGGTGTTTGGGCACTTGAGCTTGTCTTTGAGATTGATACATCTTTGACCCTTCAGTCGGTGTTGAGTCCTCCACCAAGCAGCCATGAGATCCTTGAAGGCGGGATGGGTCGGCCAGTAATGCCTCAAAGCGAAAGGCGTTTCTGAGTCCCCAGTCGCTTTGCCATTGTAAGGACATGGGCCAATGGTCCGAACCACGCTTGGCGAGATGAGTGAGCGAGAGATATCCCCCCTAGATGCACCGCATTATCGAAAGTTAGGGAATCGGTCCGACTTGGAGGTTATGTGTTGGCGACTGCTGCGATTACTCGTGTGTGAATGCCATTGCTGTCATCTGGAGATCTATTAGCATATTGTTTTGAATGAAGTCCTTGAAGTGGAAAATTTATGGATCTAGCTTAGCTACTGCCTCCCCATTTTCTCCCCTAGGTTGGTAATCATATTGAAATCACCACCCGAATCCCACGAGGGTGGAGTTCGGGCATCGTTTCAACACCTCCAATGTGTCTAGAAGTGCCATTTTTCCTGCCCTGCTTCTGAGGGAAGTAAACATTAGAGAGATGACCATGAACATTGGTACCTATGATGTGAAGGGTTGCTTGTATGAATTGGTGGGTGGCATGAAAATCATAAAGCGAGATGTCTTGGTTATTCCAGGCAATTGCAAGCCCACCGGAAGCTCCCGATACGTCAGCTGTCACAAAGTGACAATCGAATGCCATGCTGGAGAGAATTTTGCCTAGAGTGCTCTTTAGTCACATTTGGTTTCTGTAAAAAGAGAATATTTGGCTTTTCCATCTTTAACATATTTACGATCATTCTTAGTTTCCCAAGACTATTGAGTCCCCGACATTCCATGAGGTGAGCTTCATAGATCACCGTGGGGGAGGGCTGTAATACTTTGTCAACTTAGCATATCTTCCTGAATCAACCAGAGTTTCCCAAGCTGTGATAGTGCGCTCCAAATCGGTTTTCCAGCCTCGTTTCTTGGAGTCCTTGTTAGATTGACTACCATCCCATCGGGTACTTTCTGTTGTATTCCTAGCTCTTTTTGTTGAAAAGCTGCTGGAGATGATGACTTCAGTCGATCTAATCTGTTGATCCGGAATCTTGTCAAATTCCTTTCTTTTGCAAGCTAGTTCCCAGTTCGAATATCCAGCCCCATGAGGTCTATACTCTCGGTTCGACTTCCATATTTTGAGCTTGAGTGCTTCCTTACAGAGTTCAGGGGATGGGATGCAATCCACATCCATTCCGTTCAGCTTCAATCTGATCAACGGGGGTTTCATATCTTTGAGGGACCTTGGCCCATCGAAGCCTTGGGAGAGGGCTTGCGGCTGGGTGGAGGTGAGGATGGAGTGATTTTGGTCGAGTGGGAAAGCGGGATGATCGGCTGGGGGAAGGTTCTCTCGGTTAGAGGCAAGAACATCAAAGCTATTACTGGTGGAGGGAGTGGAAGAGGTTTGGACCGAGGGTTTTTTTCCAGAGGAGGGTTTCTTATGGGATCTTCGACGATTGGAGACCTTTGTGAAACCTTCCGGATCAGATTTATCAGTTGGATTGGGGCTTTGAGGCTTAGCATTAAGCGGGCAATCCCTAAATAGGTGACCATGAACGTGACATTTGCGGCATCGGAAGGGAACGTGCTCAAAATCCAGAGGCTGAATCCATTCATAGTCATCGTGAAAGAGACTTACCGAGTCAGGAAGGGCTTGGTCCAAGTGCATGTAGACACAGATGCGGGCGTAAGAGGTGTAACGGCACTGACTTGGTTTCCTCCGCGATTTTGATGAACTCCCCTAAACCCTTGGCAATGTCTTTGAGTGAATCCTCATCCCGAGTATTCCGGGGAGGCGAATAAAGTCGGATCAGGACAAGGGGCCCAACTGAAGTCCTCCTTGTCGGGGTTGAATCTTTCAACCCGATCTCTTAGGTAGAGGCCGAGTGAGTTGAAGAAGTATGGTCCTTCATCCAGGGACTCGTTTCTATCCTCAATGCGGTGAAGATGGCGGTAAAAACCTTTGGGGCCAAGTTGAAGGTCACACGCTCGCCTTTGGGATTCCACTTGGCGGCTATCCATCCTTGCGAGCTTTTTCCGTAGGCCGAGAAACCTATGAATTTACCGATTAGGGCATGGTCCTTCATGTACTAAATTCTTCCATTGATTCGATGGTTGGGCAAGTCTATTTTTGGCCTTTACTCTGCGATTGGATTGCATGTAGACGATTTTTGCTCGGGGCATTTCCTTTTTTCCAGAATCTTACATGCGTGCCTTTTTACTCGCGGGTCGGACTTATCGGCTTACCTTCGGACTTGCGAATATCTTCCGTATCCGGAGCGTTTGTGTAAGTGGGTGTTTGGCTGGAGTTGACCCCATCCGCAGGGAATGTCGTTTTGTAAGGGGAAGAACCTTCTCTTCCCCCTGTCGGACTGCCATGGCGAGCGCACCGACGCCCATCCTCGATGAAGCGGTAGGGGCGTGCCGGGGAGAGGCAACGGGGGAATGCGGGTGTCGAGCGCGAAGCGAGAACGCGATGGAACCCTAGCGCACATCAGAGCTCCGCCAATTTTCCTAAAGGAATGTGATTATGTACATATAAGGTCTCTTGTTGATGATGATGCAATTTCAGTTATTAAAGAGGAGGAGGAGAAGGAAGGAGATGATAACACAGTCATAACAATGGCACCTCAAGCACCTCATGAAGAGAATAATGGAGCACTTACTCCAAAAAAAGAAACTCTTGCACTCTTGTTAGGAGTCCCATAAGGTCTCACACATAAAGCTCTTGGTAGAACACATGAGCAACATGTACTACCATTGTCAAATGATGAGATATTGAAGATAGAAGAAGGAAAATAGGAGGAAGGGCATGACAAGAGGAAGAGCATGGATCCTTCTCTGTTTCAAAACTTTGGAGAACAAAGAAGACAAGAGGACCTATGCATGAAAGGTAGGGGAAAATATGTCTAACTACATCAACATTCTACTCTGTGCCTTGTCACCTCTTTTCAAGGAGGTACTTTACTAGGAGCACCTCTTCTTGAGGAAAATATAAAGTGTTCTCTCAACTATGGGAAGCATATGCATACTTGGATAAGGAGGGAGCCTTGGGAGAAGCTAGCATAGCACAGAGAATATCTCATGAATTCAAAAGAGAGATAAGAAATTTCCTAAAAGGGGCATTGCTAACTCCCACTCAGATATCTTCACTGAGAGAGGTGAAATCGGAGATCTATGATGGAATGAGCATGAGGACACATGGCAGCTCCATATCTTTGGGGTAGCCCATGATCTCTTCATTCACAAAGAATATTTCTGAAGATGGCAAAGGGATCCTAACCCTCTTGTATATAAAGGGAAAGTTGATTTCCATATGCTTCAATATTGTCTTGAGCAAGATCGGCTACAAATGGGGGACGACAAAGGGAGATTATGATGCTCCAACATGTTATTTTGATATCAAGGGTGTCAAATATGGGAGCCATGAAATGACGAGGGCTACATTTCAGACCTCTACAGTTACTGTCATTCTTAGAGAGCTTGGATCCTTATTGGGATTCCCAACTCATGGTGGAATACTCCAAGGACCTTTTTAACATGGGGGGGGTTCTTGATGGCGAAGTAAAGGATGAAAGGTTCAAGGTGGTTTATGGAGTCATCTATTTCTATAATCTCATTATGTTGGTTAGTGACTCCAAACTCAAGGAGAAATTACTAGATGCCACCTATGAGATCCTGCTTTCCAAACCCACTAGTTTGATTAGAGCATATCATACTCTTTTGGGTGGTTTCATATGGGAAGGTTTCAAGGAAGAGGTGCACTCTCATATTAAGATGTGCATGGATTACTTGGTAGAGGAGGAGGAACCTAGCTCTTGGGAAGAGCCATCATTCACATCTCCTTACTCGGTGAGTGTGAGAGGGAACTCATCCATGATTTTCCCTATTGATGTAAAACAAGTATATAGAGGGACTTGTCTTTCGAATGTTATCATGTACCTCCTATATGCTTATATTTTTCTAACACTCATTTGTAGATCATTGCTCCGAAGGGCGGCACTATTTATGATGGGGTTAATGGGCTACTCAAGGCCATGAGCTATGTTGTTGTAGTTCATTCCTTGGAGGATCTTGAAATCTATTCTATTCTTAATGGTGTGATTATTTTACACCCATTATGATGTATTTCCTCCAAGCATTCGGAAGAGGCGATGCAACAAACAAGTGTTGGGAAGGAAATTGTCATATCCTATTCTATGGCGATTAAGGATAAAGCGTGGCTTTGGTTGCACCCAAGGGAACATATTCCATCTCATTTATCATACATGGAAGCTAGCATGATTCTAATTATGATCCCACAAGTTAAAGATGTCCTTATCTTTGTTGGGGGCATAGTTGAAGGAGAGGCACACTTGTTGGATGTGTGCTTGGGGGAAAGGAGTTCCCCACTCTTTTTTTCACTACATGCTTCCATGGGAGCATGGGATATTGTATGGCCACTATTATAGATCACTTGCCTTTTTGTAGAGTGAGCCATACATTTTTTGGGAACATGCCTCTCATTTGTGTTGGGGAGGAGTTTTTCTATGGATTAGCGAGCCGGGAGGTGATCCACTTCATTTGGATGATATCATGGAGATGGGAGTCTTTCATGAATCATGAAAACCCCCATGATTGTTATCACTTATATATTGAGGAGGCCATGGATCATCAGAAGGTTTCCCATAACAACATTCCATTCTTTTATGATGAGAGCCATTGGGTCTATTCACCAGAACCAACTTGCACATTGAGGAAGGACCATTGGAGGAACGATGAACTATTGCAGCGAAAATTCAAAGAAATGGTGGAGAATATTGAATGAAGAGGCCACAAGAGAAGAAGGGTATATTTTGCGGCACCATTGCGGTTGCTTGAGGACAAGCTACATTTGGGAGGGGAGGCTGCAGATATTCCTAAATTAGCTTTGCATGACTAATAGGAATATTAATTTTTCCTTGTTTATTTTGCATTTCATGATTGATGAATAAATTGTAAAGGAGGACATGTAAAACTCCTAAAAACCAAGAATACATCAATGCCTATGTGAACAGAGACATATCTAGGTTATGTAAATAAACTCCTACAAGTGTGAATGGGTTTAAATCACAAGACTGGGTCAACTTTGACCAAGTCAATAACACAGTCTAGATGCATTAAATCTCCTTGAGGGACAACACAGTTGTATATGGAGACTATAAATGTGAAAGGGGATAAACCAATAATGTGGTTTAGGGTTTGGGAAGACTCCTATCTTATAAAAGGAAGAGGATGGCAGCAAGAAAGGGTTGTTGAATATTATCATTTCTGAAGGTATTGTCTGTTCAGGCATCCCTTGTTGGGTCTTCCTGTTCAGGAATCCCACCTCCTTCCTTAAGCAACTCTTGGAGGAGACTTGTGCTATATTTTCCACATCAGGATTTTACGCCAAGATTCTCCATACACCTACAACGCTACTCGTTTTAAGGGTTGAGCTGTCCTTATGATTTGCAGCAGTGGAAGACGCTAGATCTGCTCAGATCTAGCTTATACTAGTGGTTCTTCTCAGTGAGTGTGTTTTTTAACCTCCTAGAAGAGTTGATTAGATTATTGTGCTTTATATCTACATCTTGGAATAAGGGAAAATCATTCTCATAGGCTACATCATTTTTCCTCTCCCTGGACAACGTTATTTGTAGAGCTACAACTGCAGGGTGTTTTGTCTACATTTTGGAGGAGAGATATTTGGTGTTGGGATTCTTCCTCTCACTGTGGTGATCCATTGATTGGCCATTGAATCCATGTTAGTTTCAGATCTTATCTTCTGTATCATTGTATTATTCAGAAAATTATGATTCATTCTGCAAATCTGCAAGCTTAGATCTCATATCTACTCTCTATGCTTCATGTTTTGCACAAAACCCCAAGGGGAATGTATAGATCAGCATTTCATGTACACAGATCTATATTTGATCTAAATTTTTATCTACAGATCTACTCTAGGTCCTAAGATTAATATAATTCTTCTTTATCCACTAAAAATAATGTTGTCATGGTTATATAGTCTTTTCTCATGGTTGTAGCACCTCATTTCTGAGGGTTTTTCCTATATTTTCTCATTCTTTCTATTGTACAATGTATGGGCTGTAATGTACATATGATTTTATTTTTAAAATCTGATTTATGAACCTCCATATCAGCCTCCTAATTTTCTTCAGTGGATCTTCATTATTTTTGAAGCGGTCCTTTGCATAGAGTCGCCGCCCCTCTCTTTGGGTGATTCTTAGCTAGACTAGTTTGTGGGAGATCCGTTTAGCCACGCCTAGTCTGATTTGTTTTTGCTCTAATTTTGGATTTAGATCTGAGATGAGCTTATCGGAGGGATCCAGAAGCTGGAAACTCATTTCTATGCACAGTATTCTCAGAAGTGCATTGTTTCAGCAGGCTTGTTGAGATGTCCCTATTTTGGAATATTACAAATTTGATGGTATAATATGTTACAAAGGATATTGGAGGAGAGCATGAGAGTCCTAAATTATTGTTAAGATGAAGACTATTTTGTGGATAAAGAATCGTACCCATTCATTGAAAAATTCAAATTCAACAAACCTCCTTCCACTATAACTTCATATATATATATACATATATATATATATATATATATATATATATATATATATATATATATATATATATATATGTGCCTATCAACAAAAAATTAAGAGAAAAAATCATTTATACTTATAAATTATTCACTGAATAAAATAAACATTATTTATAACTATTTTCATTTAAACGAATAAATAAAATTTAAAAAATAAATCATCATAAATTCATTTTAAATGTAGGATTTCCATTAATATGTGCTCTCCTAATTTTAAATTTCATATTCAAATTTGTGCTGCCCAAATTTTAAATATTTATGATTAAGTGCTCTCCAAATTTTAGAATTTATTTTGCAATTGTGCTCCCCATATGTTAAATCAGTGCGATTTATTTTAAAATTTACACTTATTTTAGTGTTATTGTTTTCTTTATGTTGATGACTATGGAAGTGATATCATCTTTAATCAATAAAATAGAATAACATGAACACACATACTTTATAAAAAAAATAACATGGCCATACATATTATGTGGTGTTCTCTTTCTTCTAATCCACATGGACATGTCGACCCATCAATATGTGATACTCGAAGCAACTCGGAGGTTTATTTAGTAAAATCAAAAACATGAATTAGGGAGGAATAAATTGTATATTTCAGGTGTGGTTACATGGGAATAGGTTCAAGCATGGTTCTCAACACAAAATTATTTGTTTAAATGGTGGCATCACTTTATCCATCTCTATATGTGTAATAGTGAAGAAGAACTCTACGAATGTCAAAAGAAAATTTCTTGCAAGAAGTGGGAACACTGTTGTCAGGTTTGAGTAAATCCCAATGTAGAAAATGATAATGGAAAAGCATTAATCAAATAGAAATGGACAAGCCTTACCTAGTCAGCTATCATGTTTAGGCCAACCAAATCAAATACAATATTGTTATTACACATAATACATCGGGATTTCCATCCAATAAAGCTGCAGATTTGTTTTTGTTGCATATTTGTGCCCATAAATATAAGTGTTATGATGCATTTTATTATGAAATAGTGATATGGTTATTGACCAAATATAAGTGGAGCCTCGACATTTTTCCTTGTATTAGTAATAGGGTTATCGAACAAATATAAGCAGATTTAATACATTGTGTTTACAATAGTGATATGGTTATTGACCAAATTGTTTCAATTGCAACATCCTATCCAAATATAAAACAATTAATTTTTTTCATTCCCATACTGCGATGAGTGATATCGGTTTCGATAAAATTGTCTCCACAATAAAATAGTAGAAAAAATAAATTTTTTTCCATCCCCTTTTGCGGTATTAATATGGTTATAATCACATAAAGCAAGAAAATCAATACCAATTTAAAATAATATAGCACTTACCCCTCATGTTCTTTGAAGGAGCCTTTGTTGTGCAAAGGTATTGAAAATTGAAAGTAGAGAAACAAGGCTTGACATTGAATCCTCGGGGTTGTCCTTAATTTAAAGCTGTCAAAGGAAAATTTGGCTTCATCTATATGCTCCATTTTGGCCCCCCATGAGAGTTGAAGTTCAAAGACCGATTGGTAGTTTCTCCTCCGCTTAGGGATCCCATGAAAAATACCCTAAGGAGGACCCACCAAATACTCCCATGAGCTCTTTGTCGTTGTCACAAAGAGTCGACCAATGCTTTTTTGTTGTCCACCAACCGAAGGCATGCTCATGGGCATCTGTGTCTCTCGGCTACATCTGCGAATCCGGAATGACGATTGTGGCTCGGAGCTCACTTGAGCCGTTGGCTACAACTCCGAACATGGAATGAGAGATTGTGGCTCGGGCTCGCTTGATCCCCGACATCAAAGCTTGTACATGACCACCATTTTCCCCACTGTCAGGGGACAAGGTGAGATGATGGCGAAAAATCAACTTCAAGTTTACTCAATATCCGTGAACAAGTTCTAACATGTGTCGTAAACATCTTCTTGTGTCGTCGATGCCCATTTCAAGAAGCGATCCATCCAATATGAATCTTGGCTCTTGCGAGAGGCTTGTGTCTAAATCATCCAGTGTGAATAATGGGTGTGCTAGCCATAGTGTTTGCATGGATGAAGATCAAAGCAGTGATCTTTCATATGGCCAACTCGATCATAGTGTTGGCATTTCTCAATCTATAGTGGAAGTGGAGTAGGATCGGGAACAAGCTGCGTGTGAACTATCATAAAGGAATCAGCACTCTGAAATATGATGGGCTTTGTGTAGTCTGGAATATGAAAGGACACATCCTTGTCATATCCAAGACCGGGTTCGGTGCTTGTTGTGGACAAGCTCTTTCCCAAGGTCCGATGATGGGCTTAGGAAGTGCGAGCTGAGCTCGTGCATCTCACATGAAAATCTCTCTTCTACAAGGAACTGAATGTGAATCATTTGGAACTTTATCTTCTTTTTTACGATGAGAGTCCTTCTCAATCTTCTCGAATAGAAACAGAGTTCGGAATGGTGACTCTTTTTGTTGAAGTTCGTGCTTGTTGAGTCGAGATTCCAACTGCAAAAAATCAATATTTTCTTGTGCATCTACCAAACAACTCTAAATGTTACAAAGAGAATTCTTGCTCATTTTTATCTTGTCATCAACATTTGAATGAATGAGGTCATTCAACAACACTAATGCCTCATTGATTTTAGCCATTTCAAAAATTTAGGCCCAAAAAATTGAAAGGGTGTCGGTTACAACCGAAAATGCAGCCGTTTACAATGTGATTCAACAAATACAAATGACTCCAAGGAATTCTCAAAGTACAAAATGTGCTCCTCAAATGATGGAGGGAAATCAACAATCCAACAACTCAAATTTACACTTCAAGTCTTAATTGCAACTATGAAGAAGCAATATAATGTTAGCTCAATACAATATTTCTGCAAAATATTTGTAAATGTGCAGCTGAAAACACTATGCAAGAAGCCTTTAAGGGAGCTGAATTTTCCTTCAAATAGTTGTTTTAAATGATGGCAAACTTGTCTTCAAATGTCAATTTCTTCAAAAAATCACCCTTATGTCACAAATCACACAATGTCAAATCTTCTTATTTCTGTATGTGTAGTGGCCATTTACTGATATGTCATTTCTTCTTTTACTGCTGTTCATTTCTCTCTCCTTCCTCTCTCTCTACTGTTTTTTTTTTTTAATTAATTAAAAATTAATTAAAAAAATAAATTAATGGGAATAATTAAAAATGGGAGGGGATTTTTTTTTTTAATGGGTGAGAGGGGCTATTAAAAAAAATGAGTTTAAAAACTATGGGAAATGGATTATATAAAAATGGGATGGGATTTTTTTTTTAATGGGTGAGAGGGGCTTTAAAAAAATTTAAAAATATAATGAATGAATTTAAAATGGGAAAAATAAATTTAATGGAGGGAGGGTTTTATTAAAAAATTCAAAAATCGAATTTTAAATTTAAAAAGGGGATGGGCAAGCGATGGAGAGGATTCATTTGAAGGGGGAGGCGTATTGAAATGGAGAAGGGAGGCGCCATATGGGTTAGAGCGGAGTGATAAGGGTTGCGTAGGTTGGGAGAGGAAGTGAGCTCGTGGTGTAGCAGTTGTGGAGCGTTTGAGAGCGTGGGGATATGTAGTCGTATGGGATGAGTAGCAGCCAGCGTTGAGCAGTGGTAGGCCTGCGTAGAGGGGGAGGGTAGGATGGATAGTCGAGGGGTAGGGTAGAGGGACGGGTAATGGGGTAAGGGGGAGTGTGGTAAGGGGAGGGGTGTGTGCACGTGAGGTCTGTGCGAGGGGGCCGGGGTAGACAGATGGGTAGTTGATAGGTGTGATGGGGGAGAGCATGTGTGAGGGAGTGTATGCATATAGATAGGTCATGGGAAAGGAAGCCACGAAGGCTGAGAGGGGGCCGTATGTATGCAGAGGGGGGGGCTATTGCCGTGGGGAGGAATAGCAAAGGGGGAACGGGTGTTGTAGAGTGTGAGTGTGTAGGGAGTGAGGTGCGGTATGAGTGAATGGCATGTGAGGATGCGCGCTGGGTTGAGTGAGAGATGTAGAAGTGGGTTTGTGAGGTGGTGTAATGTACAGGTCGGTGAGGAAGGTCGAAAGGTGTGAACCAATTTTTTTTTTTTTAATTAATAAAACAACAGAGTAGAATAGCAGAGAACAACAGGAAATTCTAGCAGCATTACATGGCAGATGACACAACAGAATTGTCGAGGAAATTATAGCAGTAAAATATCCAGTAACAGAAAAACTCAGAATTATCTTCAAAAACTCTCTCAGCAGCTCAAAAATGCAAAATTTAAAATGCAGAGATTGCAGGAAAAATGAGCAGTGAGAAAACCTTCAGATGCACAATGCTGCTTTTCTCCAAACCAATCTCTGAGTGTTGCCATGGATTTTGAATGCTGCTCTTCTCCAAAACCACTTTCCGAATGCTACTTATTTTGAATGCGGCAAAATGACTGCTGCAACAATCTCTGAGTGCTGCAAAAATGTCAAGAATTTTTGCAGATATGCACAGGCCATAAACACAAATGGCTCACTCAAAGTGGAGCAGGGCCAGCAATCGCCCACTCTGATACCATGTTAAACACCATGTTAAGCACACACATGGTGTATGAGAAGATAAACACACACACAAAAGAGACTCAACACAGAATGAAGGATAAGCGTGAAGCTTTCTTATTTTCCATTATACAAAGATGTAAATTTATAGTACAATAGTGTGACTCTTGGTTTCATCTTCCAAGGTCACTTGGACTCCATTGTGACTTTTCGCATTCCACACCTACCCATGTAGGATTAGGTGTTCCAACAGTTCCTATACAGTTCATATGATACCTTAGGAAGAGAAGTTCATTATGAGTCGTTCTCGTTACCTTTTCACTACTAATGAATGCGGGGATGGGGATTTTTGTGGAAGAGTGGCTTCACAGGTGGTGAGAAGGCTCTTCGACTTCACATGTGCACATTCTATTACACGGTAAGGAATTTTATGTCCACTTTTTATTCGACAGAATAAACCCCATGGTCTAACCGCAAGCACCACATAACACATTTATTAACATGGAAATGGGGCATGCAACAGGTCCGTTGATTCAAATTCAACAATGACATATGTTACAAATGATATTAGAGGATATCATAGCAGTAATAGATAAGTGTTAAGATGAATAATACTCTATGGAGAATGAATCATGGACATTTATTGAAAAAATCAACACATCTCCTTCCAATATATATATATATATATATATATATATGCCGATAGACGAAATATTGCACATCGATGATAGAATAAATTACACCGCTAATTATAGATAGATCATTATTAACTAGAAATGCACCATCACCAGATGTTGCAAAGGAAATGGTGTAAGATTCTTAAAGATACCCAATAGCTGCTAAGAAAGATATGTGTAGTGATTTTGGTCAATTTTAGTGAAGGAAGGAAAATATTGTGCCTCATTTTTTCCACAGAACTCTGATATGTGAGAAAATTTTTCTTTCTTCTTAGGGAATCCATAGATGCTTATATTTCTTTTTATATAGCCCCCTATTTTTCTTCCAGCCAAGAGATCCATTACGGTAGTTTTTCAGTGCCGCTAACTCCCATCAAGGCATTAAGTACCCCTTGTCTAGAGGATCCACTTACATTGGAAAGGAGTTGTAGCATTTCTTGACCAAACCTTTCACTTTTCATCTCCTATTATGGAACTAAACATTAGTTCTAGATATTCCAATGAAGAGAACTACTGGCAGATTTCCAATTCAATTAAATGACTTGTAGATACACATATTGGTCCCATGTCAACATAATAGTTTATGTTCTCAAAATCCATCAACAATGGCCTAAAAGGAAGGATCATTCCTTTCTTCTCTTTTGTGGAGACTTGAGTGACACTGACTTCTCCATCGCATGTAGAATTATCTTCAAAGGTTATATTATCTCTCCTCTCTGACAAGTAAAAATGATTGAAAAAATTATTAAATCTATGAAAGAATAGTCCCTATTTTTTTCAAAACTTTCAAAGCTTTGGATGTTACCAAGTTACATATTTTTATAGATTACAATATTTATAGTTCAATAGTTTCATATTTTCTTTCAAGAATAATAAGAAACAATGCTTTTGAGTCTCATTCAAGATCAACACAAAGGAATTCTAATATCTCTCACTCAGTTTTCTGAGACAAGGTGCTACATAGAAGTTATGAAGTTCATTCAAGTTTCTCACTTCAGGATTCTAATTTCTAAGAACCCATCCTCGAACATCTTAGAATACTGGCAAGATCCCATGTTCCTTAAGGTACCATAAACACTCTTTTGTAACATGTATAATGAAGAGAAGAAATTCATCACGTTAGACAAATGTTATGGCAGTGCTAAGTATAACAATGCAAAACAAATTAGACAATATCCCGCAAACTAAAAATGTATCTCATTTAATAAATTCTACTACATTAGATTGAAATACTTGAAGTAATGGAGGCTGTTAATCAACATTTTTTCCTGTATCTCGGTTATTCTCAATGCCTTGAACAGTAATCCTAGGAATACTTCAAGTTGATTTCCATTTAAGAAGTTGAAGGGTGGAAACATTTCCTCTTCATTGGTGGCATTGAAAAATGTCGTTGGAAGATTATGGGGCTATGGGGAAGACATCAATACATGTTGATTATCAATGCCCAAAGGGAAGAGGGAAGATCAATAATGAGGAAATTTTCAGTAAAGAATGCAATACAATAAAATGAAATTACAAGACAATTCATGCCATAAAAGATAATAAAGATTATGAATGGATATTATCAACCAGATTCAATTACAAATTTAGTTGTGCTGGGAAATTTTAGTGCAACTAGCTAAGTATAGAACCAATAACAAAAGATTACAACTTAGGATCTTGAGATTAAAAAAATGCATTTGAGTAACCATACTGATATTCTCTATATGATTCTTCTTCGAAGAGTTGAACCCATCCTCAAACATCTTAGAATGCTAGCACGATCCCATGTCCCCTTATGGCACCTTGAATGCTCTTCTATAACATGTCTAGTGAAGAGAGTCAATTCATCATGTTAGAAAAATATTATGGCAGTGCTAACTATAGCAATGCATAAAAAATTAAACAATATCATGAAAACTCAAAATGTATCTCATTTAATAAATTCTGCATTAATCAAACATATAAAATAAATTATAAATCATCTGCAAATTCTGAATAAATCTGACAAACTGAATGTCGCCAGTATACCTGTCAGTATTTCCCTTAAATTACCTTGGAAGGTAATTTAAAAACAGGAAAAGAGAGAGTTTCATTTGATTATTTATTGTTCATCATTAACTGAGTTCATTACGAAAATTTACTTGGGAAGTGAAAATTAAAAAACAAAACCAGGATTGAAATTTCAACATAATTTGATTTACATGGAAATGGTAACCTGTAGTATCTGGTAAGAAAGGTATTGCAAAACACATTTGGGAAAAAAAATGAGGATATCAATGAAAAAGTAGAGATGGGTATCAATTCCACTAGTATACATGTCAGTGTTTCCTTTAAATTACCTAAGATGGTAATTTAAGAACAAGAAAAGAGAGAGTTGCATCTGATTATTTCTTGTTCATCATTAATTGAATTCATTACCAAAATTTACTAGGGAAGTGAAAATTAAAAAATGAAACCATGATGAATCTTCACCTTAATTTGATTTACATGGCACTAGTAAACTGTAGTATCTGGTAAAAAAGTTATTGCAAAACATATTTGGGAAAAAAAATGAGAACATCAATGAAAAATTAGAGATGGGTATGTTTAAATAGGAGGTAAATGCAAACATTCTATTTATTTGAACGTTGAGTATGAAAAAATATTGTGTTATGCAAGCCAAAATAAGCCAAGAATCCAGCAGGAACCAAGATGGAGGGCTCACAACAACTCCAAAAACCATAAAATTTTTCATAGAAAATTACAGGCATGGGATAGATATCAGACAAAGAAAATATGCCAAAACTTGAACAGATTTGAAATGCAAAGGAATAAAGGATAAGAATGACTGGTCTCTCCAAAATCCAAATAATAGATTCCAGTAATCATAGACAAGATATAATGACCAGATAGAACCAATGAGTGTGAACAATTTCGACAAATATTTGATATGTGTTTAGCGGAATAGGGAAATGATGATTGATAAAAATGATAGTTCCATGAGAGTAGAGGAATATAGAATGACTCATCAGTCAAAGCTCAATAAGAAATACTAGTAACTGGAGGCAAGAGATGATTACTGGATACAACAAGTAGAAACAATTTCCCCAAAAAATCAAGATTTGTTTGGAGACAGGGGACAAGGATTATTGGTGAGGCCAATAGTTCCATGAGAGAAAAGGTTTAAAATCCATGGACAAGACCTCGAAATAGGGATACAACACAATATGTCCATATTACTTGTCCTGGAATAACATGAGAATCTTTGAATTTAGTGTCTTCTTATTTAAGGATTTAGTTAGTTTAATGAAGTCAATATTAATGTTAGAATTGTGGCCACATGAGTTAGAGTAGTACTTATGTATGTGATTAGTAACTTTGATTAACATATCAGAATGCATATATTTGAAAAGAATTGCGTGATGGGATAGTGTACCATATTACAGAAATAAAAATATACAGGAGATAAAATTATAGATAGAAGTTCCTTACAAGTAATGAACAAGATAAATAATTCAAGAATTACCTGCAACATTGAGCTTCCCGCCATCATCATTCCATGTGTAGAAGCATGGATGCTTTTTCATATATGTGAGTCAGAAACTTTCCAATAGCCATAACGTATCATTTTTGGAACCGTCTTTGAAGCTCCAAAGACTTGCCAAAACCATTTTAAAGTGTATCACGCAATTGAAGAAATTGATCATTGTCTCACAAATCCGTTGCAACATTGTTCCATAAGGTTTCACAATAGATAAAATACACAATTCATTCTATGAGTACATAACTATAGAGTGCCTACAAAAGAGCTTTGCAAGAAAAAACAAAACATCTAATTATTACCTTAAGTTCAACGTCGATTCTGATTCCCTGAATCTGGAAAAATACTTATTGGATGTGAATATGAAACTTGCCACAAGCCCCACTATACACAATTCATGCTATTAGTACAAACAAAGAAATTATAATATATATTACGAAGAAGAAATTTTAATGTACGACATCAACATCCAACTGAATTATAGAGTGCCTACAAAAGAGAGTTGTAAAAAGAAAACATAGCATCTAATTACTACCTTGAGTGAGCATCCATCCTTATTCCATGAATCTGGATAGATACTTCTTAGAAAATGTCAGTATGAAACATGTTGAAAGCCCATTTTTCATCTTTAGTCTTAGTATTCTTCTTTGAGGCATCGCGAACCGAAAAAAAATTCCAAAACCTGAGTGTTTCATCTGTTGCAGCTGATGCAACTATGTACCCATCAAGGCTCTGAAGAAGTAAAACAATGGTAAGAAAACATGGATGCATGCATAAATACTCATAAAAACCATGAATTTCCATACCTGTGCCATATGAAGAACTCTAGTTGTATGCTCTGTAAGTTCATTAATTTTCACCATGGATGGGTATTTCCATAAGGCTAAATCATTTTGATTTAGCCCATGCAAACTCAATAACTCATGCTCATGTCTATTCCACAACAATGAACAGTCTCAGTAAATGGTGTCAACGGTATTCAGGAAGGCACCTGTTTGAGTGTTCCAAAACTTTATAGAACCATCTGAACTTCCTCCACCAGATGCCAAAATATTTTTTTGGAAGGGGCACCATGCCAAGGCCTTGATTGTTGCATAATGTTCATCTAATTAGTGGAAGTATTGAGAGGAAAGGTTACGGGAGGCCATGCTCTTGTCCCAAATGTAGATTGTCATTTCCCCCACTTGCAAGTTGTTGAATTCAATACATAAAACTCATGGGTATGTCCTCTGTATGTTTGAACAATGTGGTGATGGATGTGAACATCATGATTTATTACAATCCCATCGAACCCTCATGTCCTGGGAATAGGATCATTCCAAGAAAGTTCACCAACACGCTCATGATGACCTTTCAAGGATCTTAGCTACAATTGTATCAAGTCAAATTTAGAGATTTCCATTACATTAGAATGAGAAAAAATTTGAGGATATAAACAAGTTTTATTTACCCTTTTATCAGATTGGGAATCCCATAACAGTAAAAAAGAATTATTCAAACCAATGGAAATTTTCCTCCCATCGGGTGCCCAACTAACATTGGTAACATGACCCTCTTCTTCATCTGCAATTAGAAGCTCAGATATAGGGCTATCAGAAGTATCCCACATGTATACAATGTTTTCCAAGGCTACGAACAAAACATTGATGGAACTCCAATCCAATAGATTCAATTAATAATCATCTAGAAGGTTGGGTGCATCCAGGGTTCTATTTGGAGACTGCAATCAACATGGATAAGTAAAATTACTAGGTGAAGAAAAAACATGAAGGAATATGATACTTAGATAGGCATATTCAGTGTACTAATAAAAAAAGGCACAAATATTATGTAGTTTATCTCGTGGCCCAAGAGCATATCAATGTTTTGAAAAAACGAAATGGGATCATGGTTCTGTCTGCGATGGGATACTTATATGTACTAAAATGATTTCTAACACCATTATGCAAAAAAAAAACTTTAGAAATTGGAATGGGTGTGGTAGTGAATTCAGCTTCGCAAATGAAAAATAAAAGAAAAAAAATCTTTCTAAAACATTCCTCGAGATAGGATAAGTTTCAATGACAAATACCATCAAGGGTTTTGATTCAGTAATGAGTAAACATCAATGGATTTCGGGATCTGATTATGGAATGGATATTGAAAATGACTATAAATTTTTTATGAAATCCAAGCATTACCTGAGGAATATATTTGTGTTCTCTTCTAGAAATAGGGAGATTAACGAGCACATTTTCTTATGAAGCCTAGGAAACAACCAGTGATTTTCCATTGAAAGAAAGAATTTTGCAATTGTCATCATCAACACCAAAATTCTTCAATAGAGTGGTTGCCATATCCTTCTTGTATGCTTTTTTGGAAGGGGAGGGGGAAGGAAAGAGGGCATGGGTATCACCATTATCCTTTTGCTTCTGTGTGAGCATGAATCTAGCTACCTCCAAATTGATGGATCCTCTTTCTAGGATAACTCTATCAATCTATGATAGAAAAAACAATAAAACCAAATCCTGATTCACACTTCCAAATGAACGTACCAAAAAATGGTGTCCACTAAAAAATGGTTTGATGGTTAAGGTTGATAACATGTTCCCCCCAAGCCACATTTCATAGTAATAGCCACATTTCTCTGTAATAAACCGAATTGAGGGAACAACATGTTTGCAGCATAGAAATCATCTGTTAAGAAAAGGAGAGAATGCATATGTTGTGTTTATTCATTGAAGCACCATGTTTTTGCAAAGGACAAAGACATCACTTCTCTGTGGAAGGCCTGTTCGAATTCATTGAACTGCAAGATGATTCCATTACTCGTACTCTAGAAAAATAACCAAGACAAAACACAATGTATGACAAACAATCAACATGCCTAAATTTAATCTCGTAAAACAAAAAATTCAATAGTTGCAAAGGAATTTTAATTGTAAAAGCTAGGGTTCCTGAAAGAATGAGGATGTCTGGTTCAACAAAAAGAAAAGAAAAAAAAAATTAGTTCCAAATGAATTCCAATTCTAAAAACTGTGGTTCCTTAATGTATGAGGATGTCTAGTTCTCAAAAATGTTAGCCCAGTATCAGAAGCCCCTGGTATCTTTTGACGTTCTACTTTCCAAAGAGAAAAGATATCCAGACAATGAGGCAAAACAAGTCAATTGATGGTGGCATGAGGATGAGTTAAACTATGAGGAAATTAAATATTAGATAGTTTTAGTCCAACGGCCATAAATCCAAACTAGATGTGGCATCTTGTGTTTCTTGTTCTAGAAATTTGCATAATTTGAGCTTACAGGCATCCCAACATTCCTCATAATAACTAAGAATGTACATTAGAAAGTGCTTCGGCTCTGCCAATATCGTGTTGTTGAGCTTGACATCCTATCTAGAACAAAATAAATTAAAACATTTTAGTATTTCGTTTATTTGCCGAATCTATAACCCTAAAACCTAGAAGTTTTCAAGTCAGAAAATGCTCACTTATTCAAAAAATCCCTGTCTACAACAACATATATGTCCAACAGAGGGTTGCCTATGCTAAAGAACACACCTTCCATAGTAATTTCCTCCCTCTTATTAGAGTCGACTTCTATGTTTTTTTCAAAAATCGATGGCGAGACACCTGCCTGCAATGAAAAATCCGTGCGTGCATGAAGAATCTATGAGTTATCATAACTACATTGTAAACTAAATATTTGCAACTACCTTTTCCCTTTCATCTAATGACTGAATATGTTTTAATCATCTAACATATAATCTAATGGTTCCAGGTTATGACATGATGCATACAAGAGAGTTGTTTTGAAATTGGGACGCCTTACAATGTAAATGTATGAGGTTTTATAATTAGAGAGAATAGGAATATAACAATTTTCATGGAATTTAAGAGAATGAAAGAGACTTAATATTACGTTATTTATAGTCTCCGTTATATCATATGTTATCTTAGCTTTTTAGAGTGTTTGGGCTAATGGGAAATGGCGATATCTAGATATTTTAGGAATTTAGGCGGTTAGTTAATATCATGTAAATATAACTCAAACTTTTTAAGAGTGGTTTACTTTTTTTTTAAAGGAGAAAACTATTTTGAGGTTGGTTTTTCCTTGATGATTGTAGCTATGATGATTGTAGCTATATAATAGTGAAATTATGGGAATTATATTTTACTTTTATTTGGAGAAATTATGGTTATATATATCAAAAATTATAGTGATTGATTGAATTCCATTATAATTAAAATTTACTAAAGCCTTAATATAGATATTTTCTAGCCAACTAGTACTGGAGTCCTAGAGCGAAGTGGCATAGTTTAATATTAATAAGTAAAGATGGGTTCCTATTTTTAGATTTTTATAGTTTAGTAAAGAGAGATGGTTTTGAATTGTTTTATGAATTAATGTAATGTGATAGGTTAAAAGCTTGGGTTGTGTGACATGGATAGAGTTATCAATAAGGGAATTTGTCTTTGTGGACCCCTAGCTTGAATTTGAGAGTGAGATTATTTCATAAACATGATAAGAAACAATGAGCTTGTAGTTGGGTAAAATATTGTGAAATTATTCTTTTTTTCCTATATTCATAATATTACACTTTTATGTTACATGAATTAGTTTTATTTTATTTAAATTTTAACGAGATGTTAATATGGATTGTTAATACATTGGAGTAATTTGGGTTCAAAGCTTCCATCTCTTACTATCACCCCAAGTGTATATCCGAGGACCCCGAAACAAATACACCATTTACTTTAACTTGAAAATAGTTGATGAATAGCCAAAGTAAAGGGAACCTACTCTTTCATGTTTGTCACAATAAGCCATGATTTTCGTTTTTGAAATTGGTATAAAGGAATAATCCATTTTCCTCATCACTAGCTATAAGAATAAAACTATGGATACATTAAATTAATAACATGATAGTGATAAATATTATAGTATTCGGATAAAATGTTAAATATGGCATAAAAATTTAGATATAATATAAAAATATTTAATTGGTCATATTTTTGGAAGTGTTCCACTAATTTAATAATTAGAAAAACTTTCCTCATGAAGGTAAAAAAAAAATCATAGAATTCAATTCTCCTTAAAATTATTCTCATAAAATAACCTAATTAAGTTTTTAAATATTATATTACTAAAAATTATTTTCAAATGGTTGATTCCATTATATATAATTTAAATTATTATTCTAAATAAATGTGGCGATTGTACAAATAGTGGTCTTCCCAAACATAGTGTCATTAGTATCCACATATTTCATTAGTAAACACATGTACAAGTAAATAGAATCGGATTTATTTTTCTTATTTTAGATTTTATATCCACTTTTACTATATCTCTAATTATATCATTACTATAGTAAAGGATTATAGTAGTATAGCATGCTCGAAAATATAATACAAGTTTAAGTGGATGAAATAATTTTAAATATATTATCCTATTAATATTTAACTTTTTTAATTGTAAATTTGTTATTTTTATATTTATTATTTTAATAATATTTATAAATATTTAATAAAATTTATATTGTGTTTAATTAAAATAATCGATATAATAACTTGAAGTTAGTTAAATATATAAACTATATTTTATAATCAATATAAGTTTATTTTAATTCTTTATCAAGTGTTGAGAGGGATTACAAGTGTTAAGAGGGGTTAATCAATCAATATAAAAAAAATTTGTCAATGTAAAAGTTTAAGAAATATTTACTCTTCTAAATATTTGATTCCTATTAGCTCTTAGTAGATCGAGAGTTAATATTAATCTATGCTAGTATTGAGAAACACAATAATAAAATGTTTAAACAATAATTTTTTTTCTTTCTAATTTTCAAATCTTTTATCTATATGTGTGTGTGTGTGTGTGTGTGTGTCTGTGTGTGTGTGTGTGACATTGAAATATTTTGTCTGTAATCCACATTCTCCAAATTAAAATGTTAAGATCTTTCTAATTATTTTTTTAATTGATATTATTTCTCTATATATGCATGGATTCATAAATGTTACATATTATCTCTTTCTCTTTCTCATTCTATACACACACATTGAATTATTCTTGTTTTTTCTATACACATACACTTAATTATTTTTATTAGTAATAATATTTAAAATATTATATTTCATATTATTATACATTGATAAAATTACAAATCTTCCTCATATTCTAAATTATAATCATGAGAATTCTCTCACTTTTTCTATCTATATATGTTTTATGTTAAAATATTTAGTTGGAGATACATGTTCAAATACTTGATTTCAAAAATGTGTTAAACATTTATTTGTTATAAATTATTTGAATTATTATATATCACCTCAATTTAAAAATTGAAAAAAACTACAACTTGATAGGCATGTTGAAATATTTGATTTCAAAAAGCTGTTAAAAATTTATTTTTTATAAATGAATTTAAAATCTTATATATCAACTCAATTTTAAAAATGAAATAAATTACAACTCTCTAACCATAGAAAGTGAAAATACAAAAAATTTCTAATTTTAATTACTTTATTTTCCTCTATATAAAGTTGAAACAAATTTATGACATTCAAGAATTTCACTTGTAACTATTACTAAAATATTTTTTATGTTGTTAATATATTTATTTTTTAAAAATTAAATGTAAAAATATATTAACTCTAACTGAGTATAGGGGAGATGTGAACGGGTTGGGCATAATGTACGAAAGATTGTATGCCAATTTTTTTTAAATTATCTATTTTAATTTTATATAACAATTTTTACATTAAATCCAAAATAAAAAAGGTTTCGGGAAGATAGAGTGGTGTAAAATGACAACTCTGTAACTATATTTTATTTTAATTAATAAGAAAATGACAACTCTGTAACTATATTTTATTTTAATTAATAAGAACATAAAAACCTAATGATTATAATAAACTTACAATATAAAAAGATTCTTAATGATGGATAGTTATTCCCATCTTACCTTGGATATTATTAACTTGTAAATATGCAAGTAAATATCATGGCTTATCAATACCACATTCCCAAAAGTCACAAGTTATTTGCAAATCAGAATATTTAATAAATATTTTATTTATATTTATTTTTATAACATTTTTGAAATTAAATCTAAAAGAAAAATGGTATAGATGTACCAGTATAAAAAAATGATTCTAAGAATATTTTAAATTTAATTAATAAGAAAATAACAACTTAATACTTACAATATAAAAACATTCTTAACCACAAATATTCACCCTCATTTTTCCATGGATGTTATTGATTTGTAAATAGAATTTGTTACCATATCTCGAGCCAATATTATGCCTTATCAATACCATGCCCCGAAAAAAACATAAGTCATTTCAAGATTAACATATTTTATAAATACTTTATTTTAATTTAAATTTATGAAAAAGAAATTGAATGTAGAGGAAAAAAAAGTACAGAAGTGTTGTAGCTCAACACCCACCCAAAATTTTTGGCCTAACACCAAAATTTTGGGTCCCCCTCCACTTGACTAGGTCTCGTGGGTTTTTATTATGACATTGAATCAACTAAATCTTACATTGACATGGTTGTTATCAAGCTAGTACTTTTGTGATGCATACAAAATTTTCTCTTGGTGTTTTGTCTTGGATATGGATCTAATGGATGCATTAGGGTTTATGACGCATTAAAAGTCTCATGTAGCTTCAACATGTTATCCTTATATGATATGCATTTTAATTAGATTAGGGAATCTTATCTCAATGTTCGTGTCTTTAATTTTGTGAAGCGCTACTTCACTCATGTACCCTTGAAACCATAATTATCATCGTAAGAGTCCCAAACATGTTTTACTCCACAACCCAATGGTGCATTTTTATAATCATTTCATGCCACCTACATTACAAATTCATTTTCATGCTAGGCATCTCATGGCATGCTAATGTCACATGTAACCAACAAGTCCAATAGAGTGTTTCACTACTAAATATATCTGAAGAAAAGGTTTTGTATGTGTAAGTTGAATTAAATCTTTAAAGTTTCACCCTCAAAACTTTTGGAAGAGAAAGCTATGGAAGTTATTAATATCAAGGGTATCAGTAAAAATTTCGTGTAGTTCCCCAGATGCAGGTGATTTATTTTTTCGATTTGGGTGGCCACCTAGTCTCTCCACACAAAGGCACCTGGCCTCACCATGCGGCCGCACTTGCCTCCTATGTGAATTCTTTAAATTCAAATATTTGGGAAGGACATCAACACAAATGCGACATTTACTCCTGCAACTTTCACCTTGTCCATTTATAGCTGATGGAATCTAGATTTCATTCCCATTTTCATGTATATCTCTCATTCTCTGTAGACCTATGTCACGCCTCTATCCTTTGCTCTGCAAGCCCATGTCTCGCCTTCACCTAGTGCGTTGCTCCTCCCCCCCTCTCAGATTTATTTTCCTGTTCTGAAAACGCATCAGTGTGTCGACTCAATGTCAAGAAGACACCGAATTTGGTGCCACTGCGAAGGAGGTAGAGGCTATCCTTCTCACCCTCTAATTCCAACAATCGTTGCACGCTCCTTGGCCTTCTCTATGGTTATGGAAGAATGAAAGGTCCTCAACCCCCATCTTCTGTCAGCTCAACTCTCAATTCACCTCTCGGAGGAGCAACATTGTCACTCCAACTCTAGTAGCATAAAATGCTCGCACAAATCAACTCTTTCACGCTCCTCCTCCCGTCATCTAATAAAATCCGCCATCCTCCCCGTCAAACGTGTGGTGGAAGACTCAGATAGTGGAGGGAGTAGTTCTTTGGAAGGCAACCAAAAAAATACGGAGAAGCTGACAAGGTGGCTCGCTCCACTTCGACTCCAGATCTGGCACGCCAGCTCTCAAAGAAGGACGAGGCTTTGTCCAACTACGGATGCTTCATAGTTGAAGAGAATCCTTAAATGGAGGATCATGAAATCTAGAACCAGTATCTGTAGCGCCTTGGCTCTCCTTGTTCTCAATTTTTATATTTTATTCTATAGTTTTTTTTCTACCTTTCTATCTTCCATCAAACTCAGCCACTCAGGTTTATGTTTATGGATAGTTTCCCCAAGAAGGGTAGCTCGTTTTTTGAAATGATAAACTCATTAAAGGTTGGATTCCCCCTAAAGGGTGGCCCATATTTTGAATTTTTGAACTACCTTCACCCAACGGGGGTTGGCTAATCTAGCAACCCATGTTCTGAAGATTGATTGTATTTTTTGTACACTATAATAAAATTTAGCATTACTTAGAAAAAAAATATTTCGTGTAGTTGCAAAAATAAATTTTCATAACTAAGTTTAAAGTTTCCATTTGTTGTGTGTTTTAATGCCTTAATTCTTTATTTTGTAAAATATCACCTTGCAGCACATAAACCTAGAAACACATTTTAGTATTTTGCACATATGATGAGTGTTAGGGCATGTCTTGAATTACACCATGAAGGTCATGAAGTAAAATTGACACAAATTTGATATGAATAATGAAATGGCCCTTTTCAAGCAACACTTTCCTATTTCAAATAACGTTTTTTCTTGACATGTGTATATAGATAAGGTTGCATTAGGATGATCTAGTTATCATACTGCAAGAAGTAGATGATATAGCAGTGCTACGAGAGGTAGCATCATGCATCCAAAGTTATGAAGGATAATGTAAACTCATGATACACATGGGTGAAATATATTAAAACACAATATATGATGTATTAGAGTCTCATTCAATAAATACATTGGAAGAAAAGTGTGTTAGAGATAACCATGGGTATACATTCAATGAGGAAGGGGTATTATATGGTCATAAAAATGGAAGTAGTCTATTTAGTAAAGGGAAATATACTGTATAATGCCACTACTAAAGGAGGTACTGAGAGAATTATTGAAACAATGTATTGAGATTTCATTAGACGCGGGTCTCATGTATTGAAATAACTTCACCTCAGCAATGCCATACATATGTAGCATTTCGAGGGATTTGTTGAAAGAATAGTCGATGTAGCATTGTGGTTTAAGCCAAATCACAATTGCGATTTTAATGGAGATTGTGTCTCCCAATTGTGACTTGAAAAAGCACACTTCCATAATGAGACTTGTATAGAATCATCTTCTCTCCTTGCCATATTTCACACTACAAAATTTGGAGGTCGCAAAATAAGAAGTGTGAGGCTCTCATATGTAGTTTGAAAGCGTGAACTATATTGAAGTGTGACTATACAATCGATATTTCCTACTAACTACTTATTCGTAGAGTTGTAGACTGCAAATGAGAATGAAAATGGCCTATGCAACCCCCTCTCTCTTGTGACCTTGTGACCTGCTTTTCTCTATGACCTACAACCCCATTGACCATGTTGCATGAGATTAACATAGTGCACATTTCCTATATGTGACTTCTCCTCTAGCTATCATCATTTTCCTTATTTTTTTGCTAATTTTCCACTCCCTTCATTAACCTCAGCCTAAAGTCTTATATACTTCACACTCACACTCTTTTATTTCCTCTAATATTACCCATTATAAAACTTCCCTCGATTCTCCCCTTCACATCCAGACAAAAAATGATGTTTCTATGCTCTCATACCTAAATGTATTCCTTGGATTACAATGATCCCCTATTTCATATGCGCTGAGCTCATTTAAATTCGGTTGTTGCTATGAAATTTAGCTCAAATTAGAGGAAATTTCAGCTTAAAAGTGCCTACAAAATTTCCAAGTAATTTACATGTCATAATAGTATAAGCCAATCAAAAAAATTTAAATTTAAAAAGAGTTACATGTAAATATTTTTGAGGAAAATAAGAAAAACTACTTGTTTTAATTGTATTTTTGGCTTATCTCCTGAAAGGTTTAATCAAATTGTAAGTGTAGACACTAGCTGGTGCGGAATTAAATTCCACATCCAACGAGTACCCACTATGCATGCTTTTGAGAAGACTCGAATTGACAAAAATAGAAGATACATGAAAAAAAAATGTTAAACATGTTTTTTTATTATTATCATTGTCGATCTTAAAAAAATTATCTGTAATGGGTATAGGTTAGATGTGAAATTTAATTTCGCATCCAATGGGTGTTTACACTTGAAATTTGAGTAAAATTATAAGAAGATAAGCCAAAAACACAATTAAAAAATGTAGTTTTCTTCTTCTCCCTCAAAAATTCATAACTCGTATTTTATTATTTTAATTATTATTTTATTATTTTTCTTTAGGTGGCCACTTTTAAGGTGAAATTTTCTCTAATGTTACTTAATCCAATGACTATTCTTGTCTTTGTCATTTTATTTTGTATTGGAATATACCTGAAAGGGTTACTCACTATTTATTATTAATACCATGAGGTTTACTAATTTATGTCAACTTTTCATTCATTCATTTTGTTTGAATTATATGGTAACTGCTATACAAACGTTGACACCTTTCCTACCATATGAATAATCATACTTACATTCACACTTAGAGCCTTTTTGAAAATTTAACTTGGCAATCACTCTACAAAGGGAGAACCCCGAACTGGTATGCCAATGGGTGTCTCACCATACACCTGATGTGATATGGAAGTGTGACTTGTACTATTCATCAAAATTGAAATTGGTTTTTACCCCATCTCATGATGTCTTAAATTGTAATGATAGTCCTGAGTGGAACCACTCCTGTCAAATGCAACGTATACTAGTATGGAAAGTTGTGAGTAATAGCAAGTCACACTACACATGCCTAGCATATAAAAACTTTTCCCTAGATATGTGACCTGCAATAGGGTGATGAAATGTGTCTTACCTCATATACTAGGGGTTGCAAGCGTTTTTTTTCATTAATAATAAATATATCCAATAAAATTTATAGTTTACAACAATTGAATTAAGACGAAAATATATTTATAAATAAGAATTGTGACCTGCTGAAACATGAAACTCTCTTTCATGACAGACTAATAGTAATAGCCATGAAATTTTAGGTGTCATAGTGCTTTGGATGAAAATTAAAGAAGCAACCCCACTTATAAATATATAAATGGGAGGCAAACATATTTCAACAAAATGTACATTTGAAGCATTATCCATATATGAAAAATTATTGAGAGCGGAAAATGAACTTGAATAGACTTACAAGGCTTGATCCATGCAACTTCCACCCTACAAAGTTTTATAAGCATGAAAGTATGCCAGAGATCCCTAATTGAGTCCCCTCCATAAACAAACTTTAAAACCTAGTGGTTTGAAAGCTTGGAAACTTAGTTTGTTCGATGCTGGAAGAAAAAGTGCCTCCTATGTCAAAATTTTAAAGAGAAGTCTAATGCTACAATGAGTCTAAAGGAATGCTCCTAATTGTTTTCATTCTCAAGTTCATCAATTATTTGGTGAAACGGACAAATTCTGGTGCCTAGTGAAATAACTAAATTCAATCACAACATTGTACATCTTTGCAGTGAATTCTAGTTTTTTGTTTGTGGAATATTTAAAAAGGACACATAGAGAAATTGCAATTTTATTTTGGTCATCCTTGATTCTATCAGGCCCATTGCTCATAATCACAATACAAAAAGGTAAATTTAGTTCGTAATACACGTAATCCTTTCTTCTTTTACTTTTCTAAATATCCATGCCATAGTGATTGCCAGAGACAATTTCTACTTTGAATTAGTAAAGGTGCCATTAGTTAGAGAACATGTGTCGATAGTAGCCATTGAATATTCACCTTCTACTCTTTACTTGAAATTAGATGAAAGAGTGAATTAGAGAAGTTTTTGCATACTATTAAAAGATATTCAAGGTACCATGGAAATGCAATGATTGTATTTAAGACATACTCGAATTGAAGGCTAGAAAATCATTCTTATTTACAATTTTTCTCACCTACCTTTGTTCAAAGCATCAGTTGTCCAAAGTGAATTTTAAATAAAGGGAAGATTTAAGAGTTTTCATTCGATGTGGTTAGTGATGTTGAAGACAAAATTACATTGCAGAAGTTATGGCATGCATGAATGAGATATTTATTAGTGTAGCTTCTAGAGGGCACTATATAAGAAAATTACCTTGAACCGAAGGTGCCTATTAAATTCATATATAGGACATTCCTATTATGCAAGACATGTCAAAATTTGTTAGGTCCCTATATTACTAGTATAGTACCCTATTATTGTTAGTATAACCCCCTTATTTTTATTGTTGTACCCCTGTAACCCCCATATTGTTATTATTGTGCCCTTCAATTATTATTGTTAGGTCGGATAGGATTACATTGTGGCCCCACTAGAATTACATTGTGGCCCAATGGACTCCTATATATAGAAAGGAGGTTTTTGTCATTTAAATCATCCAAGAATTTTTCATTCATGTAATGTATTGGAGGTTTCCCCCTTGAAGTGGCTTATTTATAAGGCGTTGATATCTCTTTTATTCTATTTTTGGAGCTGGTTTCTCAAAATTTGGTATCAGAGGCTTTGGATTGTAAGGTTTTGCTGCTCCAAACAGGTCATCATGGAATTTGCGCTATGACGGTTTTTATACGAAGGTTCAGAAGCTGAAATTGTTAGAGTTCAAAGCCGAATTTTTGAGGAACATCGTCAAAATATTTCAGATCTTGGTTCACAATATTTTTGGAGATATGGTATATGGAAGTTAGGTCTTTTGTAGGCTCCCGAATTTCATATCAAAGAGGTGATCATGGAAAAATATTCATAGCTCCCTATCTGAGCATCGGATTGGAATTTTGTAAAAGGTGGCCACAAGTTCACAGAGTGTAGTTTCTTGTCTATATAGTTTAGAGCCAAAGGAGGAAACAGTGACACATGGAAATTCATACAAGTTCTCTCTATCGAACCAGTCCATAATTAGGTCACTATAGGAGATTGGGCACAAATTTGTCTTCAAGAATCCAAATCAGGTCAGACCTATGTCATTCGAAAGAGAATTTAGAGGGCTAACGTAATGAAAAAATTTAGATATTGAAGATCCAAAACAATAGAGATAATTCTGTTTCAATATTGAGCTCCTAAAAAGCAAGAAAAAAGTGTGCATTGTTTTCCGAATTGCACAAGTCTTGTGTAAAAAAAAATCAGTTTGAAGTGATTCCAATGGCCTATTGAGCATATATTTCAGTATTGGGTTCTAAAATGCCTCCTAAAAATAATTAAACACCCATTAATACCTCATAGTACTCTACTATGACTCATGAAGATGAATAATTGAAACATGATCTATCAAAATTACAAGAGCAAGTGCACCAAATTTCGCTCTCGCAAAGAGAAACAAAAAATGAAATGGAAGTTTTGAAGAAAGGCATGGAAGTGAATATGGATGTATTGAAGAATAATATGGATGGTTTGAAGAAAGGTGTGGAATCTAAGATGGATCGCATGGAAGCTATGATGGATGACATGGAATAAAAATGAAAGACAACATGGAAAACATGAAGAATGATATAAAAGCAGACATGGAAGGTTTGACAAAGTTGATACATGAAATGTTTCCTGAGGGAGAAAAAATAGTAGAGGAAACTCATGATGAGAACAAAATAAATGTTAATCATGATTTCATAAAATCTAACGTTGGATGGAAGAACCACCATATTCCAAATATGGATATGAGGAAGTTTGATGGAAAGGATCACGTAACATGGGTACTAGATATGGAGCAATATTTTGATCCGAATAATGTGAAAAACGCACAAAAGGTACACATTGCAACGTTACATTTAGAACAAAATCCATTTTTATGGTATCGATGGCTTTGCTCTCATAAAAAAATTGTCACTTCGTCAATTTTTATGGAGGAAATGATAGCACATTATGATGATACAAAGAGAAACACCTTCTATAGCCAATTGATAAATCTCAAACAAAAGGGTTCAGTGCCGGAGCAAATGGAGGACTTCCAAAAATTGAATATAAGGGTAACTGATATTCTAGAGAAACATAGGATTGATGTCTTCATAGGGACTTTAAAGGATAACATCCAACATTAAGTCTGCGTTTGGGAACCTGATCCATTGGAGAAGGAATTTAGGTTGGCAAGAAAAATTGAATGTAAAATTATGGAGACAAGGAAACCTACCACTCACATCTATAAATATGGAACTGTTGCTACTCCTAGACTTCCACAACCTAAAAGGTTGACACCACAAAAATTGGAATAAAAAAGAGCAAAATGGCTTCTCTATAGTTGTAATAGCATATACACTAAAGGTCATAAGTGCATTGAGAAGAAATTATTTTACATAGATTGTGAAGAGGACGAAGAAAATGAAGAAGAAACTTCGAAGGTAGAGGATATACGCTAGGAATAAACCCTAGAAGAAGAAGAAATGAGTCCGACTATATCATGTAATGCATTGGCAGGAATTACCACTCCTCAAGAACTCAAGATAGAAAGACATATCAAGAAGAAAAAGGTAATAGTGTTGATTGATTTAGGTAATACCAATAATTTTATTCATTGTAAGGTAACCAAGGAATTAAATTGTTTCCTATACCTAGCACCAAAATGTCAAGTAATGGTTTCAAATGGAGGAACTATAAATTTCTCTAGAAAATTCCATAATATCAAGCTATCCATGGGGGAATATGTATTGAATATTCCAATGCTTTCCATCCCAATGGGAGGTGCTCATGTTGTGCTAGGAGTACAATGGTTACAATCTTTGGGGACGGTAGCTTTTAATTTTCAAGAACTTTTATTGAAATTTTTTTTGGAAGGAAAGAAAATCGAATTATGGGATATCATAGGGAAGCCAAGAAAGATAATAAGCTCTAATGTTATGAAAAAAATTTTGATGAAAGAACAACGGGGCATAATTGCACAATTATTCTCATTAGAAGTTCCAACATAAAAATGATTTGTTTCTCCAGATCTCCAAAAAGTCTTGGACAGTAATTCCAAGGTGTTTGATACTACGAAATGACTCCCACGTATTCGTGATCATGATCATGCTATTCATTTGATTCCAGGAAGAGTTCCTCCAAACATTAGGCGTTACAGATATCCTTATGTATCAAAGAGCGAAATTGAACGTATCATTACAAAAATGTTAGAGGCTGGTATAATTCAACCTAGTCAAAGTTCTTTCTTTTCTCCAGTAGTATTGGTTCACAAGAAATATTAATTATGGTGCATGTGTCCAGGTTATAGGGAGCTCAATAAGCTCACTATTAAAGATAAATTTCCCATTCCTATGATTGATGAATTATTGGATGAATTCGATGGATCAATTTATTTTACCAAGTTGGATCTTCGTTCAGGATATCATCAAATTAGAATGAAGACTGAAGATATTCTAAAAATAGCATTTCAAACTCATGAGGGTCATTATGAATTTTTGGTCATGCCTTTTGGACTTACCAATGCATCGTCTACATTTCAAGGGTTGATGAATTCCATTTTGAAACCCTTCCTTAGAAAATTTGTGCTAGTATTTTTTGATGATATACTAATCTACAACAGGTCTTGGAAGGATCATGTTCAACATGTTGACAGGGTGCTCAAACTATTGGAGGAGAAACAATTATATGCAAAAACATCCAAATGTTTCTTTGGAGTACAAGAGGTGGAATATCCGGGTCATATTGTATCTCATGAGGGTGTTAAGGTAGACCCTAACAAAATTAAAGCCATTAAGGAATGGAAAGTCCCCACAACCATAAATTAGTTGCGAGGATTTCTCAGGTTAACAGGGTATTATCGCAAGTTTGTTAAGAATTATGGGAGAATAGCAGCACCTCTAACAACATTATTGAAGAAAGATGCATTTTCATGGACTCCTGAAGCAACTAAGGCCTTTGAACATCTTAAAGAGGCAATGTGCCTAGCACCGGTCTTAGCTACGCTGGACTTCACAAAAACCTTTATTGTGGAATGTGATGCCTCAGGAAATGGAATTGGTGTTGTTTTAATGCAAGAAGGAAGACCCATTTCTTTTGAAAGTCGTTCAATCAAAGGAAAGTATTTACAAAAGGCTATTTATGAGAAGGAAATGTTGGCAATACTACATGCACTAAATAAATGGAGACCTTACCTAATGGGAAGACACTTCAAGGTAAAAACTGATCATGATAGTCTTAAACACTTTTTGGAACAAAGACTATCTTCAGAAGAGTAGCAAAAATGGGTCACAAAGATGTTGGGTTATGACTTTGAAATAATCTACAAAAAGGGGAAGCTAAATGTTGTTGCAGATGCACTCTCAAGAAAGAATGAAGAGGTGGAAGCATTGCTTTGTGCCATTTCTATTATCCAACCAGATTGGATAACCGAAGCAAGAGATGAATGGAAGAAGGAAAAGGATGTATGGACACTCATTCAAAAGTTGCAGCAAGATCCTAGTACATCTGATACATTTAGTTGGAAAAATGGTTCCTTATGGTACAAAGATCGCTTATATCTTTGTAAGAATTCCCAACTAAAACAAAAGATTCTTCTGGAATTGCACACTTCTCCTTTAGGAGGACACTCAGGATTTTTGAAAACTTACCACAGGGTGAAGAAAGAATTTTTTTGGGATGGCCTTAAATCTGATATTCAAAAGTTTGTGGCGGAATGTTTGGTTTGCCAGCAGAATAAGGTTGAGACAATTAAGACCCCGGGACTTCTACAACCTTTATCCATTCCAAGTCAACGTTGGGAGGAGATTTCAATGGATTTTATCACAGGTTTACCTAAGTCCGAAGGAAATAATGTCATCATGGTGGTAGTTGATAGACTTACCAGGTATGCACACTTTTGTGCATTATCTCATCGATTTAAAGCAAGTACAGTTGCTACTACATTTGTGGACAGAATTCAAAAGCTACATGGAAGCCCAAGGGTTATTGTGAGCGACAGAGATCCCATTTTTACGGGAAATTTTTGGACAGAGTTATTTTCTTGTTTGGGTACTAAACTAGCTCATAGCTCATCTTATCATCCTCAATCTGATGGTCAAACTGAGATAGTAAATAAATGTTTGGAAGGATATCTTCGTTGTTTTGTATCTGATAAATAAACACAATGGGTCAAGTGGTTACCTCTTGCTAAATGGTGGTATAACACTTCCTTCCATACTGCAGCAAAAATGACCCCATTTATGGCACTTTATGGATATCATCCACCATCCATCACATCATATTTAAGAGAAAATTCGAAGGTTCAAGCAGTGGAAGATCACATCGAGCATCAGCAAGAAGTTCTACAACTCTTAAAGGATAACCTGAATTTGGCACAAAATCGAATGAAACAACAGGCAGATCAACATCGCAGCGAGAGAAGTTTTGATGTAGGAGATTGGGTATTTTTACGGCTACAACCATACAAACAAATGTCCCTCAAGCAAGCTAAGAAGGATAGTAAATTATCACCAAAGTACTATGGTCCTTACAAGGTGTTGCAAAATATTGGTACTATGGCATACAAATTGGAGCTTCCTGCTTCTTCACGAGTGCATCAAATTTTCCATGTTTCATGCTTAAAGAAGGTTATAGGTGAAAATATTCCAGTTCAAACAATATTTCCAGAACTTGATGAGGAAGGAAAAATCATATTGGAACCTGAAGCGCTCACGGAAACAAGAACTCGACAACTACGAAATCGATCAATTTCAGAGTATCTCATCAAGTGGAAGAACTTACCCACTGAAGATTCTACATGCGAGGATGAGAATTTTATACAGAAGCACCCAGAGCTACTCAAGCGTTGAGGACAACACTTTTTTGAAGGAGAGGGGCATGTTAGGTCCCTATATTACTAGTATAGTCCCTTATTGTTGTTAGTGTAACCCCCTTATTGTTATTGTTGTACCCCTGTAACCCCCATATTGTTATTATCGTACCCTTAAATTATTATTGTTACATAGGATAGGATTACATTGTGGCCCCACTAGGATTACATTATGGCCCCATGGACTCTTATATATAGAAAGGAAGTTTTTTCATTTGTATCATCCAAGAATTGTTCACTCACGTAATGTATTGGAGGTTTCCCCCTTGAGGTGGCTTATTTATAAGGTGGTGATATCTCTTTTCTTCTATTTTTGGAGCTATTTTCTCAACAAAATTAATGAACAAAAGACAAATATAGTCAAGAAATGAGGATATTGCGACGAAAATACATGCATCTTGGCACTACAATTTATGAAGTTGTATTCAACATTTTTAGGATGTCTCCCAAGCTTAGAGTTCAAATACATGACTTATCCCAAAGGGAGTGGCTTCAAAAATTTGAATGCCTAAACAAAAATGAAATAAAAAACTATTAATGTTTGAATAAATAGGGATATTTGTAGTTATTTTGGTATCTATTGTGAACATTTTGAATCCCAAAAAGACCTTGTAGATGGCACTGCATTGATAATAATGTGGCATAGAAAGGTAATATATAATGGTAAAATTAATATCTCTATTACAATCAATTGATTATGTTTTAATTTCATTATTTCTATGACGAGTGTTATTTTCCTGTAGGTAGAAGAAAGGGAAAAAAATGTTGATTTTCATGGAGGAAGCTAGGTGTTTAGTCCCAAATTTTCTCAATTTTTACAACCTTCTTAGACCTTGCTTCTCCCATTTCCAACTCTCCTTGACCCTTAATTACACTCATTTCGATTATATTACCTATGTTTTGGCCAAAAGGGTGCTATATGCTTAAGTTATACAAATTAACTTAAAAAATGTCATTTTACCTTGTTCTTAATTATTCCTTAAGCTAATTGTTTCCTTATTTAATTATCAAGTCATTTTATTTAAATTCCTATGCAGATTTGTCTTGATTCGAAGCGATTCTGTAATTCCCTATAGAAAGGTCACAATTGTAATTTCCTACATACGCTCCGCGAAATCCTGTAGATGTAGATTTCATGCAACCACCAAAATTTCCTACAAAATAATCGCTGGTTGGCTATGTTCCACTTAATCTCAAAATAAACGAGAACATGGGTTTTGTGGGGAAATCCATCTACATGGACGTTATCTGATTGGTTGTTTCAGATTCATCATCGAAACCAGTCAGGTCTTCAAACTTCTTCTTGTTGGTCATATGAGGCAAAGCTCCAACCATGTATCGAAATTAGTCTAATCCATGTTTTTAGTGATGGGTTAGACTTGGCAGAGCCATTTTTGACATTTTGTTTCAATATTGATAGCTAATAGTGCAGTATAGTAGTGTTTCCTTATTCAGGAATAGAATGGGCCTTCAAACTTGTATAAATTTCACTATGTTTCACTTTTTAAGGGGTTGGGTTTGTTTTCTGATACCCAACATCCACAAACCCAACCCAAGTGTGGATGTTGGTTTTATTTTTCAAGCTAGAAATCCAATGAAAAGACATGCAAGAAAGGTCATGGAAAGCAGCAAATAGACTCATAAGGTCAGTGAAATTGCTTAGCCAATACCAAGCATCATAGACCTCTTCTCACCTGCCAAAGAAGATATGATCATCAAACGACAGAAGGGTAAATATAAAATCACTAAAAAATTAGAAGTTGAAACCCTTAAGGAGCGGTTGAAAGAGGCAAGGAGATATCAGTCTTGAAGAAAGAAGCAAGAAAGTGTAGGGAAAAGAAGGTCTAGTTTGAGAAAATGAGGAAATTTTGGGAGGATCAAGTCACAAGTGTCTCAAAGACATTGGACAATACAGAAAAACTGATAAAGTGGACTCAACCACTAAGAGGAGATGTCAAGCACATCAAAAAGGTAAATCTGCACTCGCAATCCAAGAACAGGGCACTGAAGGATCAAGTGAAAGTCCTAGGGCAGCAATTGGAGTTGGTTCATGAAGAGCTGGAAAAGAAAGGTTTGAAAATGACTATGGTGGAAGAGCCTATAAGTAAATTGATAATAAATGCAGAGGAAACACCATAAGAGCAGTAAGTTGAAATGGAATATGTCTTATAAGTTTTATAACATGCAGAAAATCAAAGTTTTGCAGCAGGAAATCAGTTTTTGAAGACAATTTTGAAAAAGTATTTTTTTTGGCTTTTACATAGTTTCATAGCGTACCACAGGCTTAAACCTAGGAATACGCTATGAAAAAACCTGTAGCGGCCTTTTTTATTTTAAAGTAAGTTTTTGCAGGATTCAAGGAGGGGAATTCGTGGTGTTAAGGTGTCATCACTTGATTAACATCATGGAACAAAAAAGAAGTGAAGTAAATGGATGCACAAGCCATTTTTTCCATGCTACCAAAACTCGCTACGAAAATGTCATGTCTTCGTAGCAAGAAATTATTGAATGTTTTTGAACATATTAAAGGCATTTTTGGCCAGTTGGAGACCTCTAACATGTCAATGGAGCTTTTTATTAGATATTTATGACTCAAACAAAGTGCCATGAAGACAGGTCATCAGCCAAAACAACGTTGAAGATTAAGGGTCATATTTCCTAAAAAATAGGGTCATGCTCCACAAATCTAGGGATGTTTTAAATATTTAAAGTGGAGGTGAATTTGGTCATGTGTCTCTCGAGCATGTGATATCTATTTTGTAACCATCATGTAAATATTTCACAAATAAGATAAGAGAAATGTAATAAATAGGAGTTAGAGTCCTATTAGGAGATGGTTTCTTTAATGTATAGCTATCAGTTTTCTGTTAGAAGTTATGTATTTCAGTTATGAAAGGTGTCATAGGAAAATTTGATGATCTATCCACCAGGGAGATCATCCTTGTTGTAAATAAGTTCTATTTAAAGACAAAGCATCAAAGTAGTAATGGGTTGGAGAACATTTGCACTAAACTTCTATTTTTATGTTTTTGACCTATATTAGTAATAAAAAGTGACATTCTTCTTGATAGACCTAAGATTCTCATGAGTTTTTTTATTTCTTATTGATCTATAACTTTATGTTTTATCAATTGCAATAGATTTCATCTCTATTACTCATAATTAATTATTTTATGCTCTAACTTCCTTTAGTGATGAAATGACTGTGTTTTCATATGTTGTATGTGTAATTTGCCTTTGTTAAAGACCTCTATCTTCCTCAACGTCCATGTTTAATAACCTTTGTCACTAAAGATACTGATTTTTGACTCCATAAGCCCAATCGTAGCTAGCAAGCCTGCATTCTTTTCAACCTACAATAATAAAGCACAAGTTAAAATTTCCATAGAGTTAGCCATCTATTACTATCATTATTCAATATCACAAAAGCACCTTGAGAGATCCCACTCAAACTGAAGAGGCTAAGCTTCAGTTATAAGCGGTTTGAAACAGTTACACTGAGTTGTTTGATAAGCGATCAATCAAGTACAAATTTTTGGTAACATTTTGGTGCTTCTGCTCGGAGTCCAAAGATACATTTCCTGAAGTTTTGAAGTTGAAATATTGAAGGTAGTAGGAGCTCAGAATTTGTTCGAGGCAACAACTACCTTGATTACTCCATTAAAAATTCTCATGTTCAGAGGTGTCTTCGAAAAGGAGATATACGAGGAGTAATCCTGACACAAATCCACCAACAATTGTGGATAATCCAAAAAAAAATTCCAAAGGTATTCAAGTGAGCTCTGCACAATCAAGTACTCCATTTCACACAAAGCCTTATCCTCTGATGTTTTAAGAAGTTCAAAAGATAAAAATTTTGATCATAAAATTCAGGAAGTCTTGTTTAGGTCTAAAAATGAAAAAGAATTGACTAATATTGTTTCAAACATACATACAAGAGGTATATATACCTCATCCTTGGTGACCCAAAAATATAAAGAAGAATTTTGGGGAGCAGTCATATCAGAGTTATTGTTAGAAAGGGAATCTTTGGATAGGTTGAAGGAACTAGACCCATTTGAAATCTTTCTAAGAATAAAATCTGGTTTTCCTTTACCTAACTGGAGTTCAATTGTAACTGGACTACAAATACCAACCACCCCACCTCCTAACAGTTCCTCTTCCTCTACTACTATTGTCCCTAATACTACTACAGTTCCTGTCATCATGGCTGGAAATGTTCCACCTCCACTTTTTATTGCACCTGCTAGGTATGCCCCTCTTATTCTTCCAGCTGTCTTCAATGGCCTTCCAAGAAAATATTCTTCTAGAATCAAAACTTGGGGAAGTGATGTAGAGATTACAACTGAGGAGAATGTAGACCAGTTTAATGACTTCATAAACAGGGAGGAGGTTTACCATTAGGATGTTAAAATGAGACTATTTTCTCAGATCTTTACTGGTTAGGTCAGAAATTGGTTCAAAGCCCTTGCTCCAGGAAGTTTCCATCATTGGAATGAGTTTGAAGATAGCTTCTTAAGAAAGTGGGGAAATAGAACAAAACATTTGTAAGCCCTCACTGAGTACAATAGTTTGAAAAGAGTTGTAGATGAAAATGTCCAAAATTTCTCCAAGATATTTAATATAGTGTATGATTCCATTCCTGCCCATCTAAAGCCTCCACCAGGAGCAGCTCAATTGAGATATGTTGAGGCCTTTGACTATGAATTTTCAATCCTGCTAAGAGAAAGAGAATCCCCTTCACTAGCAGAAATGAAAAATGATGTTGTGAAGGTGGAAGTCAATATGATAGTAGCTAAAATGTCCTATATGGGAAAACAAAATTTGAAAGAAGAAGATAAGGCTTCCACCTCAGATGACAAATTTGACTCCATGATAAAAACAATGGAAAAAATAATGGATAGGCTTGGCCTTGGAAACACTTATGATCCTCCTAGACAACATGAACCACAATTGAGACGCCATAGTTCAGAAGACCTCAAAACCATCATAGACCAAGGGAAAACAGAAATCAGCCTGAACCTCAAGTAAGGCCTCCTTTTCAGCAAAATTTAGTTGATGAAGAAGATCAACCTGAGATACCAGAAGACTCCATTCATTGCCTAGATGAAAAAATGTCTGGAATTTTTTTGACTAAGGAAGAGAATGATGAATCTGATCATGTAGTAAACAAGGGTGAGGAACCATCTAATTACCTTAAAGGTTATCAACATGCAATATTTGAGATGCAGAAGAAATACAATGTCAGAAACATAAATGTCCCTATCACTACAAATAAAACATAGCCCAAGAAAGATGCCCCTAAAGCAGCTAAGGTTAGAAAGGATCCACCACCTCCTCCTCATGTCAAAGAGATTGGAAAAAATTACTTTTGTTTTAAACTTGGAGAATGATATTTCCGAAATCAAGATCCCAGTCCTTTTTGGAGAATTTTTGAAGGTGAATGAATACAAAAGTAAAATTGCAAAAATGTTGAATTCCCAACCTAGAGCCGCAGACATCCTTAATGTACAAGAGGACCATCCTACCATCTACTTGGGACTAATATTGGAATATGATTAGAATCAAGAGGTACCTCATTTCTATGTCAGTCTTAGTATACATGACTTGACATTACAGAATGCCATGTTGGATTCAGGGGCCTCTCATAACATCATGCCTAAAGTGATCATGGAAAGGATGGGATTATAAATCACTAGGCCATATACGGATTTTTTTTCTTTTTATTCAAAAAGAGTTCAATGCATTGGATTGATAAAAGATGTTGTTGTTGGTCTCACAGAAGTCCCTGCCAAGACAGTGGTAATGGAAATTGTGGTAGAAGACATTCCACCCAAGTTTGGCATGCTTCTATCTAGGTCTTGGCAGAAAAGATCAGAGGCACTGTGCAAATGGACCTAACATATGCCACCATTCCTATTTTTGGTGAGAAAACAAGGCTGTACAGAGAAAAAAGGATGGATTATATGGTAAAAAGTAAGGAAAAACCTTAGAATTTCCAAATTTATGTTGTTGAAACTGAATTAGGATCAGCTATACTTTTCAATGAGCTAACTGATGAAGAAGAAGATGAAAAGAAAGAATAAATTTAGGAGGTTGAAAATCAAAAACCTAAAAATTAGGAAATCATTGAAGAAAAGGAAGAGGGTTGGTGGTTTTTTAATTTTGATGGATCAGCTGGAAGAGAGGGGGATGGAGCAGGAATTTGGATCACAACTCCCACAGATGAAAGTAAGTTATTTTCTTTCAAACAGAACTTTGATTACACAAATAATATGGCTGAGTATGAATATCTATTTTTGGTTTTGAAATTGTGAAAATATTGGGTGCTAAAAAAAAATCAATTTGTGGAGATTCTGAATTAGTTATTAAACAAGATGAAGGTGTATATCAAAATAAGGATGTGAGAATGGGAGCATATAGAAATTTTATCATGGAGATGTTAGAAAAATTTCAAGAATATTCATTTATTATGGAGATTAGGGACCAAAACTCAGTAGTTGATTCGCTAGTTGTTTATGCAAGTCTATTTCTTATCCCTGCACATTACACTGAAAGGTATGAGGTTGAAGTTTTCCATAGGCCTTCTATCCCAGATAACATCATCCATTGGAAATTTTTTGAAGATGATCAGGAAGTAAAAAAATTCATATAATTGAAAGAGGATTTTGAAATCACACAAGTATATTAGCAAAACATGCTTGCTCAAACAAAGGGTAATTCTAAAGTGTTGCAGCTGAAGAATAATTTTATACCCAAAGTTATCATCACACTTGAAAAGCTTTTTGATAGAAATGATGTGTTTAAAGCTCCTAGGATGCAAGCTAATGATGAAGAGGTAGAGAGTTGTAACATTGTTATAGTAGCAATGGCTAAAATGATTAAGCTTTCAAATTTTCTTTCTGTAGAGATGAAATAGAAATATATTGAGACGGTGAGAAAGTTTATTGATGTTTTTTCATGGAGTTATGCTGATTTGAGGAAATATGATCCTACTATTATTTAGCATACCATTCCTATTAAAGAAAATGAGAAGCCATTCGAACAAAAGTTGAGGAGGGTTAATCCACTGCTTATGCCTCTCATTGAAAAGGAAATTAAGAAACTATTTGATGCAAAAATTATTGTTCCCATCAGATTCTCAAAATGGCTTGCTAGCTTGGTTCCAATAAAAAAAAGAGTGCAAAGATTAGAATCCACATTGACTTCATAAACTTGAACAAATCTTCTCTAAAGGACAATTACCCTCTCCCTTAGATGGATCAAATTCTGTAAAACATTGTTGGTTCCCAAAGGATTTCCATGCTAGATGGATTTTTAGGATACAATCGGATATTAGTGCACCTAGAAGACCGGGAGAAAACTTCCTTTACTACACCATGGGGGGCATTCATGTATGCCAAGATTCCCTTTGGTTTGATGAATGCAGGAGAGACCTTTCAAAGAGCAATGGACATTGCCTTTGTAGAGGAGAAATATAAGTTGGTGGTTTTCTATCTAGATGACATAACAATATTCTCAAGGAGAGAGGAAGACCATTTGAAGCATCTGGAGAAGATTCTGCTGAAGTGTAGAAGGTTTGGTATTTCTCTTCATCCCAGTAAAAATATTTTTTCTTTAACTTCTGGAAGCTTGCTTGGGAAAATTATATCTAAATATGGGACAAATATTGATACAAACAGAGTGAATTCCATTCATAAATTATATCTTCCTATAAGTAGGAAGGAAATTCAATCTTTCCTTCAAAGAGTGAATCTTGTGAGAAGGTTTATTCCCAATTTCATTGAAATTGTCAAAGATATAACCAAGATGCTAAAGAAAGGAGTTGATATTAAATGGATAGTTGAAGAAAAGTAGTCATTTGAGGAAATCAAGAAGGTACTCACTCAGGCCCCAGTGTTGATTAGCCTATATTTTTCAAAGGAATTTTTGGTTTTTACATTTGCATCAGAAAACACAATTGCTGGATTTTTTCAGCAGAAAGGACAACAAGGTACTGAGCAGCCCATTTCATTCTTTAGCAGGACGCTTGCTGATTCAGAGCTGAAGTACAAAATCTTAGAGAAATAGGCATATGCTTTGGTCAACGCCATCAAAGATTTCAAAATTTATATTTTTCATTCTCATGTCATAGAATTTGTGCCTAATGGTGTAGTAAAGGACATCTTGAATCAAGTTGATCGTGATGGTAAGAGAGTGAAGTGGATAGACAACTTGCTGGAGTATGACATAGAAATCAGACCTATAAAATTGGTGAAAGGTCAGGGGCTAGCAAAGATAATGGCACAATCAAATTTTGACTGTCATGATATGAATTTAATTGCATAAATTTCAGAATTATCAGATGAAGATGAAGAGATGATTCCTATTGAATATAAGCACATTCTTTCTGACTGTTACAAAGACATTGTCTTTGCCTTACATCATCTTAGAGTTCTTGTTGAATTGACTAAATCTAAAGCAATATTTGTGAAGCTAAAATATCTGAGGTACTTCATCATAGATAAAAATATGTATTGGAAAGATACTGGTGGTATTCTTTTGAATTGTTTTCTGGAAGAGGAAAACGAAAAAGTGATTGAGGAGTTTCATAAAGGATATTGTGGAGGTCATCACTATTGGAAGGCCAAAAAAAATAAATTTCTCAGATCAGGGTACTACCGGCTTACCATGTTCAAATATGTCTACAAAAGGATAGCTTCCTGCCATGAATGTTAGATTTTTCATGGTAAGAAAAATCTTGTTCCTTTACCCTTGATGCCAACTTATGTTGAGGCCACATTCTAACAGTGGGGGCTAGATTTTATTGGTGAAATTCATCCATCATATTCAGGGAAGCATTGCTGGATCTTAACAACAACTGATTATTTCACCAAGTGGATTGAAGCAATCTGAACAAGCCAAGAAAATGATTCAGTCTTTCCAATCATAGAAAATAGATATTTTCCACGTTTCGATGTCATATTAATATCATCACTGAAAATACACATGATTTAAAATCTAAGACTTGATTAGTTTTTGTCATCAATATCACATTACACTTGGACACTCTACTGCTTACTACCCACAAGGTAATGGTGTTGCTGAATATTCTAACAAAAGAATTGTGAGGATTATTAAGAGAGTGCTACAGGAAAATAAACTCTCATGGCATATGAAGCTGAAGTATGTTCTGTGGGCTGATAGAGTGTGTACAAAAATGTCAATTGGCATTTCACCTTATGAGTTGGTGTATGGAGCTGAAGCCATTTTTCCTACATCCTTGGGAGTGCCTGTTATGAAGCTGCTGCAAGGATTAGACGAGGAGTCAAATTTTATTCAGAGGAGAATAAAGCAGTTGATAGCTCTGCAGGAAAAAAGGGAGGAAGTATATAACAACAATCAGCGGTCCCAAAACAGAATAGGGAAGACATTTGGCAGGAACGTCGAAGAGGAAAACTTTCAGATTGAAGATGTGGTATTGAAGTGGGAGGATAGAATTGAAGAGAATGGGAAACGTGATAAATTTGAGAATATCTAGAAAGTTCCATTCATATTAGTTGCATTCCATGGAAACAACAATTACCTACTACAGGAGATGGATGGACAAACTTGTGCTGGAGGGCCTCTCAATGGTAGGTTTTTGAAGCACTATTCATCTTAAGTTCTATTTATCTCTCACTCCATTGTATATATTCCATTTTATTATGTTTTTATACTAATAAAGACAAGGTAATCATCAAATTTTAGCCCAAGGTGAAGGCCATTAGAGTTTGAAGAAGTCTTGGAAAATTTCAATGTTTTTATTTCCAAGAATATGAATGGCACTTGAGCTACATGTTATTTGGTGTACCACAGGGGCACACCATCCCAATTGGAGTCACTGTTATCACTTATAATAGTGTGAAACATTACTTTTCATGGTCATACTGCTCATTTATCAAAGGTCTCAAGTTGGTATAGGAAATTTCATTTTTTTTCATATTTAACCTATCCTAAGTGTCAAGACCACCTCCATTTTATCGCAGTCCACCTTCATTCAGGTCATGCCATGTCCCATCAGTTATCATTTATTTTCATTTTTCATTTACCAAGCGTTTAAATTTGAAAAATGACACTTTGGCAAGTTTTACATGTTTTCGTAGCGTTTTACACTGTGAAATAGCAGTTTTCACTATGAAACTGCCTAATAGTTTTGTAGCAAAACTCTCAGAGAATGAACTAGCTATGCTATGAAAAAATATTTTATTGTCTATACTATCAATCTTCTTTCAAGGTTTCATGACTAGAGGAGTTAGGGTGGAGGTCATTCGAGTAAGTTAGGGTTAATTCAAAAGTATAAGGTCATGTCTGAGGTCATCATTACCATTTTTAGCATGCATGTGTCATGATTAACGTATGAGTTGTCAATGAAATCATAAAACATTACCAAATTGAGTCTTTTTTTCATTTTCTACTTTATCCCTACATGTTATTTGGTTTCTGGATAGCTGCTTCATCGAGCCAAGCAGGTTGCCGGCATTTTCAAAGGTTGCGGCTGTCATTAATAAAGCGGGGATTAGAAGATATAAATTTTCCATGGTTGTAAGGAAAAAAACTAAAAAAGGTGTTCAATGCTACATTTATGAGCCTATGGACACAAATTTACTAAATGAAGACCTAGCTGCCTTGGAGGTATTCAGAAGAACGGGTTGTTTGCAATTTTGTCAAAAGTCGCACGTTTGTCATCTACACGTTTCCAAGGACTCTGATAAAAAATTTACTGGAAAAACTTCAAAGGTGGGAATTCTTAACCTCATAGTAACATTAGACAACATTTTAGTAGCAAAAGGAATCCCTAGATGAGGGGAACAATGGTTTAAAGGCATCAAATTCACCATGTAGGACTGCACAGAATTCATCAAGCCAGAGCATAGTGAAATTGATCTCACAAATGATATCCCAAGGAGTTACATGAAGGAAATTTTTTCAAAGCTGTTGATGATCATTTAGAAGTATTTAACATGTGAAGGAAGATTTCACATGGTTTAATCCTACCACCTTAGGCTTCTGCTACATTTTTTGGGTAAGAGGTGTCTTCACTTGCCCTTATACTTATACAAAATTCTAGGTAAAATGTCAGATAACGTTCAAGTTAAAACCGAAGGAAATGAAACCTTTCTCTTTCATCATGGTTTGATTAAGCTTTTGATGTTAGAGGAGTTGAAGAGATTAGGTAGAGGTTGGACATCCTTTCTATTCATGAGTGGTTTTGAAGTAGATTTTTTCACTCCTAAAATAGTTTCCAAACCTAGAAGTATTTCATCGCCTACGGTGGCAGAGGAAACTGAAGAAGGGAATATATCATCCCCACAAGAACCAGTGAGCTTGGAGATAGAACCTTTGTAGAAGATTCAAACACCTAAAACAACACCTGCAAAACAAAAACCAATAGTTAGCAAACATGGCAGCAAGAGAGTTACTAGGAGCCAAACAGTGTTTAAGGGTAGTTTAGAAGACATCTTGCATGCAATTGATATTGAAGAAACTCCCATTGTCCAAGCTAAAGACATATAAGAGGGAGGAAGAAAGCTTAATAAAGTCAAAACAACTAAAATATTGGAGTTTTCAGGTGATGATGGTGGGCTTATGTTTCAAGCTAGAAAGCCAATGACACGACATGAATGAAAGTTCATGGAAAGAAGAAAAGAGACTCAAAAGGTCAGTGAAACTACTCAGCCACCACTAAGAATCATAGACCTCTCCTCACCTACAAAATAATATCCAGTCATAAAAAAAAAGAAGGGTAAAGAGAAAATCATTGGAAAATCAAAATTTGAAACCCTTAAGGAGCAGCTAAAGGAGGCTGGCAAGGAGAGATTAGTCTTGAAGCAAGAAGTAAGAAATCATAGAGTAGATAATGTCCAGTTTGAACAAATGAGGAAATTTTGGGAGGATCAAGTCACAAGTGTCTCAAAGACCTTAGACAATACAAAAAAACTGATAAAGTGGAATCAACCACTAAGAGGAGAATTCAAGCACATCAAAAAGGTAAATCTGCACTTGCAATCCAAGAACAGGGCACTGAATGATCAAGTGAAGGACCTAGAGCAGCAATTGGAGTTGATTCATCAAGAGCTAGAAAAGAAAGGTTTGAAAATGACTGTGGTGGAAGAGCCTATAATTCAACTGATCATAAATGAGGATGAAACACCACAGGAGTAGTAATTTGAGATGGAATATGTATTATAAGTTTTATAACATGTAGAAAATTAAATTTTTGCAGCAGGAGATCAGTTTTTGAAGACAATTTTGAAAAGGGAAATTTTTGGGTTTTTACACAGTTTCGTAGCGTACCACAGGCTTAAAGCCAGGAATATGCTATGAAAAAACCTGTAGCATACTTTTTCTTTTAAAGTCAGTTTTTTGCAGGATTTAAGGAGGGAAATTCATGGTGGTAAGGTGTAATCACTTTATTAACATGATGGAACAACAAATGAGTGACGTAAATGGATGCACAAGCCATTTTTCCCACGCTACCAAAAATCGCTATGAAACTATCATGTTTTCGTAGAAAGAAATTATTGAAGGTTTTTTAACATATTAAAGGAAGTTTTGGCCAGCTAGAGACCTCCAACATGTCAGTGGATATTTTTATCAGATATTTGTGACTCAAATGGAGTGCCATAAAGACAGGTCATCAGCTAAAACAACGTTGAAGATAAGGGTCATCTTTTCCTAAAAAACAGGGTCATGCTCCAGAAATCTATGGATGTTTTAAATATTTAAAGTGGAGTTGAATTTGGTGATGTGTCTCTCGAGCATGTGATATCTAGTTTGTAACCATCATGTAAATATTTCACAGATAGGATAAGAGAAATGTAATAAATAAGAGTTAGAGTCCTATTTGGAGATGGTTTCTTTAAGGTGTAGCTCTCAGTTTTCTGTTAGAATTTATGTATTTCAGTTATGAAATGTGTCATAGGTGAATTCAATGATCTAGCCACTAGGAAGATAATCCGTGTTGTAAATAAGGTCTATTTAAAGACAAAGCATCAAAGTAGTAAGGGTTTGGAGAACATTTTCATCAAACTATTGGTTTTATGTTTTTGACCTATATCAGTAATACAAAGTGACATTCTTCTTGACAGACCTAAGATTCTCATGAGGTTTCTGATGTATTATTGATCTATATATTTATGTTTTATCAATTGTAGTATATTTCATCTCTATTACTAAGAATTCATAATTTTATGCTCTAACTTCCTTTAGTGATGAAATGCCTGTGTTTTCCTATGTTTTATGTGTGATTTTCATCTGTTAAAGACCTCTATCTACCTCAGCTTCCATGTTTAAGAACCTTTATCAATGAAAATATTGATTGTTTCCTCCATAAGCCTAATGGTAGTAAGCTTGCATTCTTTTGAACTTGCAATCATAAAAAACAAGTTACAATTTCCATAGAGTTAGCTATCTAGTACTATCATTATTCAATATCACAAAACCCCCTCGAGAGAGCCCTCTCAAAATGAAGAGGCTTAGCTTTATTTAGAAGTGGTGTGAAACAGTTACATTGAGTTGTTTGATAAGCAGTCGTTCAAGTACTCTTGGTGATAAAATATTGGTGTGTTTGCCGAGACTCCGAAGATACATTTCTTGAAGTTTTGAAGTTCAAATCTTGAAGGTAGCATGAGCTCAGAAGCTATTGAAGGCTGCAACTACCTTGGTGACTCCATTCAAAATTATCATGTTCAATGGTGGCTTCAGAAAGGAGATATACGAGGTGTGATCCTAACACAAATCCACCTAAAATTGTGGATAATCCAAACAAAATTTCAAGAGGCATTCAGGGGAGCTCATCACAATTAGGTAATCCATTACACACAAAATCCTTGTCCTCTGGTGTTTTAAGAAGTCCCGAAGATAAAAATTTTGAAGATAAAATTCAGGAAGTCTTGTTTATGTCTAAAAATGAAAAATAATTGACTGAGATTGTTTTATACCTACATAGAAGAATTTTTTATACCTCAGCCTTAGTGAACTAAAACGATAAAGAAGAATTTTTGGGAGCAGTCACATCAGTGTTACTGTTAGAGAGAGAATATTTGGATATGTTGAAGGAACTAGACCCATTTTAAATCTTTCTATGAAGAAAATATGGAATAACAAGGAAGTCTGCAAGAAGCAAGGAAATAGAGGAAGAAAAATCTGAACAGGAGTTCTTCAGTCTTGAGAAGAGCTTGGTTGTTGATCCCAATCAAATCATTATTTCTATAGCAGAATATTCTGTTGGGAAATCCTTTTTTGGTACCCATTTAGAGCCTCTTAAAGCAAGGAATTCTACATCTTTGCTAAGTGGTTAGCTTGAAGAGGATTTCATCATTAACCCTTTTCAAGAATGAGAGTTCCAAATAATTGATTTTGAAGAATATATATTTTACAAAGGTCCTTCTCTCTCTTGGTATGATATGGCCCATTTAGAGGGTACTATTAACACAGATGGGGACCATAAGGAAGAGGAACTGGTCACATTTGAATTTCCTATCAAGGAGACTGGTGGAGCTACTTATATGAAAAACATTCCTCCTTCGCCCTTGCCTAATTTTTTTGCTGTGTCTAGTGAAGATATTTATGCCTTCCTATTCGTGCTTGATGTGTTCTGCAAGAGATATAACTATTATTCCAATGCTCAAAAGCTAAAAATGTTTCCTACCACATTGAAGGATGCAACTCTCAGGTGCTTTATGGGTCTTGGTTCAAACTCCATTTCCACTTGGGATGAAATGAAGAAGGTATTCCTGAAGAAGTATAAAGATTATTGTAAAACTAGAGACCTCACGGAGGAAATCTTTGGCATGAATCAGAAGGAAGGGGAGAGTGTCAAGGACTTGGTGGAGATATTTCAATACAATATACAAAGATCCAAGATGAATCAATTGAGAAATGAAACCAAGAGGAAAAATGTTTTCAGGGAAATCAGACCGAAAGTTTTTGAGATTTTAAACTTAATGGGAGCAGGTCATGTATCAAAGCTGAGTTATGATGATGTGTGTGAACTGTTTTAAAGATATTCAAGGGGAAATTCCAAATTTGGAGGATGATCAAGAGAGAATTATTTCAGGCTTGTCAAATCAGTTGTCAGAGCTGGAGTAACCAGAGCTAAATGGGTAATTTATTTGACAATTTTAAAGCTGATATTATTAGTACTTTGTCTTCACAATTGGATGTTTTACAGGCTAATAAGAAACAAGATGAATTCGAGAAAGCATTGATCGTGTTCTTCTCCAAATTTAGGAAGAAACATGCTCTAATGGAATGCTCTGCAGACAACATTTAGGTATGCCAGATTTGTGAAGCTGAGAATTCTACTAATCAATGTCCTTCTATTCCTTAGATTGAAGAAACATATATAGAATATCAGGGAGTTTTCAATGCAATCTATGTAGTGGCACCTCAAAGACCATGGCAACCACGTCCTACAAGTATGTCACAATCACATTTTCAAATTCCTTATCCTAAGAATTAGATATGGAATATTTGAATGCCCTAGCAACCGTGGCCTCCACAATAACCTTGGTAGGGGAACCTTTCTTACGCTACTGCAAAAAATTTTCCATCTCTGAATTTTTATCCACCACAACCCATACCACAAAAAATGGTACACCCATAACAACAAAAACTTCAGTTTCCTTCCCCACAAAATCAACCTCGTCCCACACAACTTCCTACACAACTTGTGTCTAACCCCAAAAATAAAACCCTCTAATCTGTTCACAATATTGGATTGGTCACTTATCCTAGTTTTCCTTTTATAGACCAACTACTCGACACTCTAGGAGGGAAGAAGTATTTTTCCTTCCTATATGGGTTCATCGGGTGCAATCAAATTAGGATAGCTCCAAAGGATCAAAATAATACAACATTTACATGTCTGTAGGGTGCCTATGCATCCAAGGTACTACCATTTGGTCTATGCAATGAACTAGGCACATTTCAACGGGAAGTCATTGGTATTTTCTCTGACCTTTTCCATGATTGCGTAGAGGTCTATATGGAAAAGTTTACAGTAATGGGTGATACTTTTGAAGAATATTTACATAATCTTAAAAACGTTTTTCAGAGATGTAGAGAAATTAATCCTTCAATAAGTAACGAATTTTTTTTTATGATTATGACTGAGGGTATTGTTTTCGGTCATCATGTTTCTGTTGTAGGAATAAAATTTTATTTAGAAAAGATTGAAGTTATGTAAAGTTTCCCCCACAAAACAATCAAAAAGGAGTTTCAATTTTTCTTTTACATGATGGCTACTACAGAAGGTTTGTTGAAATTTTACAAGGTAGGCTCTCAATTATTTAAATGGTTGAATAAAGAATCTGAATTTTATTAGAATGACTGGTGTCAAGCTACATTTTATACACTCAAGGAAAAGCTTTCTTCAACACCTTTCTTGAGAGGCTGAGATTGGAAATTTTCCTTTCACATTTCCACGGATGCCTCTAATTCAGCCATAGGAAAAATATTGGGTCAAAAGGAAGATCCCGTAACCCATGTTATTTATTTTTTATTAAGAAATTAACTCCTGCAGAATGGAATTAAATGGTAACTAAAAAATAATTCATTGTTTTCATTTATGCTATTAAAAATTTTAGACATTACATCGCTGGCTATGAATTTTTTATATAGATTGGTCATTATTCCATTCGATATCTCGTGAGCAAACTAGTCATTAATGACAGGATCATTAGGTGGCTTTTGCTATTGCAGGAATTTGACATCAAAGTATTAGACAGGCCAGGAAAAGAAAATTAGGTAGTTGATTTCCTATCTAGGCTCAACCAAAAAGGTGAGGATGTTCATCTTAATGATAGATTTCCTGATGAGAATTTGTTTTCCATTTTTGTCAAAACACCTTGGTTTGCATATATGGCCAACTACCTTGCTATAGGAAAGTTTCCACCCTACTTTTCATCTAATTGCAAAAAGAAATTTTTTAGGAAAAGTGTTGATTACTCTTCGATTATGGAAAACCTCTTTTCCATAGGAACTGATTTGATTGTTTGCAGGTGTGTCAGAGAGGATTAGATATATGATATCTTGAGAGCTTCTCATGATGAACCTTGGGGCAGAAAATTTACAGATAAGTAAAAAACCTACAAGATCCTAATCTCATGTTACTATTGTCCAAGTATTTTCAAATATGCAAAGGATTATGTCCGAAAATGTGATAGCTGACAGAGAATAGGGTGACCTGTTGAATAAGATGAAATTCCTTTGTAACCACAAGTTCTCATAGAACCATTAAAGAGGTGGGACCTTGAATTTGTAGGTACCATCAATCCTATGTCTGAAGGTAAGAAGTATGTTTTAGTTTGCACTGATTATTCTATAAAGTGGGTGGAAGGAAGAGCACTACTTAGATAAATGGAGAAAACAATGTTGTATTTTATTTTTTCTGATATTTTTGAACATTTCGGGTACCAAGGGAAATAGTTACTTATCATGGTACCCATTTTGTGTCAAATATTGTGCATATAGTTGTACAGAAATATCATATTACTCATCAGAAGTCTATGCCTTACCATCCATAGGAAAATAGGCAGGTGGAATCAAAAAATTAGGCGTTGGAGACCATCCTTACAAAGATAGTGCAAGTAAATAATAAGTATTGGCCTGATCAACTTCCTGTGGAATTGTGGGATTACAAAATCACATGGAGAAACATCATTGGATTCTCCCCATATTAACTAGTGTATGGAAAAGAAGTTTTACTGCCTATTGAATTTTAGATTAGAACTTTGAAGATTGCAACAGATTTGGGTATAAACATTGAGGAGGCAAAGCAACAGAGAATCTTACAGCTCAATGAGTTGGATGAGATTAGAAAAGATGGTTTACAACATACTTATCTGATCCAATAACAACGGCATAAATGGCATGAGAGATATAGAAAAAAGAATTAGTTTAAAGAGGGAGGCTAGGAATTATTGTATGATTGAAAATTTAATAACTTTAAAGGGAAATTTAACACACATTGGCCGGGTCCCTATGAAATTAAAAAAAAAAATTAATAATGGATCTGTTCAGGTTAAAATTATTAATGATGGGAATCTTACCTTCTTGGTGAATGGGCGTAGACTCAAGCTATATTACAAACCCCAATCCAAGGAGGAATTTGTGGAAGAAATTGTGAAGAAAAAGTATAAATAAATGGTGGGAGAGGGAGTCATTCCTCTCACTTCCTCTTCTTAATTTTATGCTGACACATTGAGATCATTGTTCTTCCTCCTCATGTTCTATAAACCATGAGAGGAATGTATATTGGGTATAGGTTTATTCCTTTTTTCAGGGCCCAATGGACTAGTTATGGAAAAGGAGCCCCCTTGGAGTCTTATTTTTTAGTATTTCAAACTCTCTAAAATTGAAATATGGAGAGCATGGAATTCCTTGGGCTCCTTAAAATCAGATGTCATTATATCCTTTGGGATCCTCTCAATAAACTCCTTTTTTTAGTTAATTTTTGGATTTTTCATGTTCGACTGGTGTAGGATTCGTTAAAGCCCTCCTTCCAAAAATATTGGCCCATTGACATCAAAAAATTATTTGGGTGCAAGATCAAAGCTTTGTGATTCCTTGAACATTGTATTCCCTAATGATAGACTATCTCACTAGCAGCAATGGGAAATCATTATGGCTTATTAACTGCTGGATCCTACAGGGGGTTTGGAAAGAAATCATAAATTCACACATGATAGGATGCATCATAGTACCTTGCTTCTCATTCTCATTAATGTTGATGGGCCTGGCATTGGTTAAAAATAGACCTCAATGGATGGTAATCTAATGAGATTATTTCACATTCTACATAAGCATTTTCGTTCATGTGAAATGAATTGTACAAAAAGGGGAAGAAATAGCTTTTCTTGGAGAAGGAATTCCTGTAGAAATTTCAACAATTATAGTTCCATTCCCTGCAATAATGCCATTGGTTTCCTGAAGAACAAAAATTGCAGACAAAACATTAGCTTAAATTAATCTAATAAAGTCATGACATTTTTATTATTGTTTGAGATCATGAAATATATAATTATGCATCTTATGTACTTTCACAGTGGCTTATCATTTCAAAGAAAAAGGCAGTTGTCATCTGGTCTGGACCGTTGGAAGGTAATATCGATAAGGTACGGTTGGCGATAGGATGCTTAAGGTTAAATGTAATCATGCTTTAATTTTTAAAATTTGCATGAATGTAAGTGATGGTAACCCTTGCAGAAAAATGTGCCTGTGGGCCGTTACATCATAAACCAATTTCAGTGGCTAACTATCATAAATATGACACATCCTTTGGTTATATTTCTCATATTCATTCCGCAAGTCGGATTATAATGACAATCATGATCATGACCTGCATTTTCAAAATTTCCATATTATCTGATATTTCCAATTTAAACTCTAGTTGTCGAGTTTTTCTGCAAAGTCTTGGAGGCGTCTCTGTGAGCTCAATTAAGTCTTTCTCTCCCTCTCCTAGCAATTTTGAGGTTGTTTTCTCCTATTCGATTTGAACCGCAAGGCCCCATGTTGTTACACACTAACTCTCATAATAAGGCAAGAATGAAAAAACACAGTCACTACCATTGTTTCAAAAATTCAATGGGCATAATTCAAATGTAACAAATTCCTTCTCTCTGAGTCCAAATGGCAACAAAGCACAAGTGAGGAATGTCTAATTTCTATTTAAAGAGGATCTAATTTTTTCATCCTTTCTCTAGAAAGAACATGAAAACCCTAATTGGAGTAAAGGGATCCCAAATGAATACCTGTGAAGTAAGTATTGACACCTATTGTTTTTCCTGTAGAAATACATAACATGCGAAGACTGTTTTGGGCTTGAATTTTTATTTAACATTAACCTTCTCAGCCACTTTCGAGAAAGGCCTTCAAAATTTCTTTACTATTTGAGAATTTCACTTATGAAAATGTCCACTCCTGCTAAGGAAAGGGTAGTCCACTTAGAGGAGAACCTCTATCATCATGTGTTGATAAAAATCATCCTAATAGATGTTCTTCAGAAGAAGAATAAAAAATGGGAAGATTTCCTCACATAACATTATTTCGTGGAAAATGAGAAGAACTCTGGTCCAACAAAAGTCGAGGAAAAAGTAGTAGAAAAGCCAAGGAAGATGCCATGAACCTCTGGTCCACTAATAAAGGAGCATAGAAAATATGAAGAGGTGGTGGTGATTAGGGAGACCACAAGGAAAAAGCTTAAATTGAAAGGAACTTCCACCCCCGCTAAGAGATTTACAAGGAGCCAAGCTACAAAGCTAGCAACAAAGAAAATTACAGAAGGGGGGGTAGCACCAAGAAGACCTGATAGGAAGAGAGAAAATCCCCATAGCATGTCCAAAGAAAAATGGAAGCTAGAGACAACAAAATTCAAAGATATAGAAACAATATCCTTCTAAGATCCACTGTTGCAAGAAAGTGGGAATAAGACAACAGAAGGATAGCAAGGGCATGAGGAGCCTAGTTTTACCCATTCCTCCGATGGACAAGATGAGGGGGAGGGAACTCCCCATAAAAAGTGGTCTAGGTAGGAATTATAAGAAATCATCACTAAAACTACTATTTCAAAGTGGGCTTTGCGAAAGGAGAATGAAACCCTAAGAGAAAACATCTTATGCATGCAAAATGAACATGATGAATGGCATCAAAAGGTAGCCCAAATAATGAAGAAGAATGAAGCATATAGGATTCATGTTTAGGTAGAATCCAACAGGGCCCAAGTAGACCATTTCAGCGAGAATTTTAGGGTTTCCAAGAACCCTCTATACTCACCACATTTCTTCTCTATACAATGTAAATATTTCTCATGATGATGATAAAAATTGTGTTGAGATCAATTGGGCATAAAGAGTAGTGAGTAATTTCAAGAGTCGTCAAGGTAGGTGAGAAGTCACTGTATGTGAACAATCACCTCAGCTCTATAAATATACCCAAATTCATATTTTTTAAATACTTTTAGCATTTGAGATAGACTAGTAGTAGATAGTTTATTTTTCCTTGAAGAGATAGAGGCACCTCGGTCATGGAAACTAGTACAGTGGAGTTGTGGTGAGGATAATGGTATGATAAACACATGTTCCACTATTGGGCTTTCATGAATTGTAGAGGATGTCCTTGTATTTGTAGCAATATTAATATTAAGCTATTTTGTTTCAGTATGGGTTCCCACGCACCTTTATAATGGTTTCATGAGCTTTCTTGTGTTTTCATCATGTTTGTATGTGTGCTTTCATGTGGTAACATGCTAATGAAATAATTCTTAGTTTATGACTTTCATCTCCGCTTTGAATATGTTATTACATATTCCATGCCATAGTGGTGACCTATTGTGAAATAATTTGCAATAAACCTTTGGCCTCTTCTTATTCATGTATGTTTGAGACATTATTAGCTCATTAATTCTTCCCATATCATATTTCTTTTTGTTGTTGATTTTCTGTATCTCATTTTATAGTTTGTCAATATTGGGTTCACATTGTTTTAATTGTCTCGGAAGTTCATTCTTTTCCTCACTCTAACATCTCCTCATTTGAAAACCAATAATGAAATGAACATGATCGCATTTGGGCCTAATTATTTTATGGCTCTCCTATGAAAAACAATATGAGGTTTAATTTGGACTTCACACTAGGGAGACCCCTTAGCTATTGGTGCTACATTATATGCTCTCAACATATTTCTATTGCTAGATGGAGGGCCAAATGGAAATTTAATCTCGTGTATCCTTTATATTTATATCTAACCTTTAATTGGCTCCTTCCTTGATATCTATCCAAGGTTTTTATTCTAAAAGTATTAATATCTCAGTGCCCATAGAAATATTTTATCACTTGTCAAAGTTTATGTTTAATGGAAAGGGCCAAACAAGAGTATTTTGACACCTGAGTCAAGTTATCCATTTCACCCATTATAATGGAATACACTGTAAATATTTTATGGGTAGATTATTCACCCTCATGCTTGAACATTATTACAAGAATTGGCGCCACACATTACTAGCCACTTAAATTTATTTTTTCAAGCAACTCATCAATGAGTTCCATAAATATTTTGAGAGGTAAAATCATAAAAATGATTTTGAAAGGGTAAATTAGCTTACAAATAAAATCCAAAGAATCATTAGAGGAATTTTCTGCTAGGTTTGTTCATCTTTGTTGTGAATTTCCTGAAAGGGACATGGACTAGACGTATTTGGGAGAAAAAATAAGAAGATTAGTCTATCTTTCTCTGCAAACATTTCAATTTGAAATGAATCCTGATTTTTTTTATCCTCATGATAAACTATAAGTTACAAATTAGTTAGATATAATCCCTAATTTGGTCTTTCAAATTTATGTGATTCGGGAAAAGTCTTGAGCCCCTTGGGATGAAATTACCACCTGTCATTGAATCCCACAACCTCATTTCCTAATAAAATTTTTTTCATTAACCATATAGGTTATGAGGAGTGTTTTTAAGGTAGATTTCCAACTTGTCTTACTTCCAGATATCTCATACATGCTGATGAAATTCGATAACCTAAATTTTAAGTTGATAAAACATCCCTCCTTGTCGATGAGACCCATATTGAACTCACAAGAAATATGCCATAATTATTTCCTAAAAATATTCATGACATGATATATCATACACTTGTTTTTAGTGACTAGGTACTCTCTAATATAATACCTAACACGCAAAAATCTAGGGATCTATGTCTCACACTATTATTTTTGGTATGCAATGCAACAAGAATTTCCTTCATTAAAATGTTGGCAATTTTCGGAGCTCTGAAAGTAGAATGAACTGGTATTAAATGGGCTAATTTAGTTAACATATACACCACAACCATAATGGAATCATGTTCATACCTTGTTCTTTGTAACCCTATGATAAATCCATTAAAATTACCTCTCACTTCCATTCTGGAATGGGAAATGGATCTAGTAATCCTGCAGATTATTGATGCTCCACTTTTACTTGCTGACATTATAAAAAACCTCCAAATACTCTACTACACCCTTATTCAAACATTGCTAAAAAAAATATTTGCTTAATGTTGTTATCATTTTATGGTATCTTGGGTGACCAACGTATGGTTTCTTGAGATACTCATCCATTATAATCTGTTTCAACATAACTACATTAGGAATATACAATTTGTTTTGGTACGTTAATAATTTTTCAGAGTTCTCAACATATCCATGAATCTCTGTTTTCTCTGTTTTCTGTTTTATTTCTTGATATTGTGGATGCTGTTGTATTCAATATTTAATTTTATGCCCAAAATATGTACTATTGTTTGTCATACAACTTCATTCCGCCCCATTTTCATGTTTACTTAGCACATCCGCATTTTTGTTTTCTTTCCCTTTAGTGTGTTTTATTTCAAATTCAAACTCAGTAAGGAAAGCTACCCTCCCGTCTTTCCTATTCTTTAAATCAAGTTAACAGAAGAAGTATTTCAGGCTGATGTGGTATGTTATAAAAAAAAAACTTCTTACCCAATAAATAGTGCCGCCACATTTTAAGAGCATGTGTTACTGCTTCCAATTATGAATCTTATACTGCATAGTTTTTCTCATGGTTCTTCAATTTCCTAGACTCGTCAACTATCACAACATCATCATGTATAAACACACCTCCAGGTCCCTGTAAACAAGCATCAGTACAAGTATTAAATTCTTTGTTAGTATCTGAAATTTTAATATAAGGGTTATCGCAAACATTTGTTTCATTTTTTAAAAACTATCTTGGAATTCAGTTGTCCATTCAATCCTTATCCCTTTTTACTGCAAATATGTAATGGGATAAGCTATTTTGAGAATCTGTTTACAAATCTTTGATTATACCACGCTATTCACATGAATGATCACATTGCTATCACATCTTAAGGTATAGGACAATTCATGATAGGCTTAACCTTCTTAGGATCCACCACAAATCATTCCTCTGATATAATGTGGCCTAGATACTGAATTTTTTTTTTGTCAAACTCACACTGGTTTAGTTTTGCCTAAATTTGATGTTCTCTTAATTTTTTTTAGTACTAACATGAGATGCTCTTGGTGTTCCTTTTCATATTTAGAATACACTATTATGTCATCTATAAATACTAACACAAATTTGTTAAAGTATTTGTGAAGAACACCATTCATTAAACACATTTAATTTTTTTTTGTATTAATGAGACCAAAAGGTAGCATTACTTATTCATAATTTCCATAACAAGTCCTAAAAGTTGTTTTGTGGGTAGCTTCATCTTTAATCTACAACTGATGATAACCAGTTCTCAAATAAATATTTTAAAGTACAATTTATACCTTTAACTTATCAAACAAGCCATCAATTTCGAGTAATGGATATCTAATTTTGATGGTTACATTGTTTATCTTTCTATAGTTGACGCAAATTCTAAATGTACCATATTGTTTCTTGGAAAATAGCACTGGGCCCACCCAAGGTTATAAACTTGTTCTGATATAGCCCTTATCTAAAAATTCTTGTAACTGCAATTTTAACTCTAATAACTCAAGTGTACTCATTAGGTACGGGGCTCCAGAGACGGGGGTAGCACATGGTACAAAATTAATAGAAAAATCAATATTTCTATGAGGGGGTATATAGGGAAATTCCTCCATAAATACATCTGCAAATTCTCTTATGACTCGTATAGTTCCTAATCCCTCTTTTTAAATATTTTGTTCACTTTGCTCCACATTTACCATATATACTTGACGTCATTTTCTTGTTGTCCTTTTCAACTGTAGTGTTGAAATTTGTCTGTTAGATACAATTTTTCGTGTTCAATTTATTAATATGGGTTTTCCACTTTGATCTACAAAATCTATAGTTATCTCTAAAAAATTTATGGCCACCTTATGGTTTTCTAACCAATTCATTCCAATTAATATATGATAATATCCTAATGGGAGAATTCTTAAATTTACCTCCAAATGATAATCATTAAGTTATAAAGGGCACTACTTTACTTGATGGGTTACTTCCTGCTTTGCACCAATTTCTAACTATACCAACCATGCATTATGATTTTTTTCTTATTTTAATTTACATGCTTCCACAATGTGAGGGCTATTGTAACTTAAACTAGCCCCAAGGCCGATTAAAATGGACAAATTTTTGTTTAGGACAGTACATTTAATTTCAATCTTCGTAGATTGATGCTCAACATGCTTTTCCTCCATTACCGCACTAATTCTCAGAATGTTCTTGGATACCAAATTTATAGTTTTTGCCTTATGAAATGCATGAATATTTTGAATTAACCATGAATTATGTGAAAAATCCCTTAAAAGATGTGGATCGCCACAACCACAACACTTCAAAGGCTCTCACTCTTTATCTCCTATATTATTTTTTCTGTTCAGATCCATGGGTTTTCACGCAGTATAAGATTGAGCTGGTTGGTTCACACTTCCCCTATTAATCTTCTTCCTCTAATGATCTTTCCAAAAACAATTCAGATATGCAGGTTTTTTTTCTCACATTCATTGTAGCCATGTTTTTGTCATCATTATTTAAATCTTTAGGTCCCTCATTTACTTTTTTGAATTACTGGTAGCATATCCTAGCATTCCTTACCACTTCATCCATTTTATTTTTACTTTCGAACTTAATCCTCTCCTTATATGGTGCTAGTAAACAGTTCAAAAATCTTTGCACTTTGGCCTTCTCCTCCTTAATATAGGGAACATACCGTAGAAAGTTTGTAAATTTTGTTACAAACTCATCCATGGTAAGATCTCCTAACCTTAGTTCATGAAATTAATTACCATGGTCATCATAATATATTTTTCTCAGGTAGTAGGATTTAATATGCTCCTACAATTCTTCCCACAAAATTTTTCTCTCTTCTAATGGGTGTACACTTTTAGCTTATTCCCACCACAAAGTATTTTTTCCCTACAACTCATAGATAACCAGTCAAGCCTTTATACTACTTTCATATTCATACACCTGGAAATATTTTATCATATTTGTAATTGAAGATTCTGCATAGTCCTCCCTTTTCCTATCAAATGTGGGGGGTTTATTTTTCTGAAATCCCCCCCTAAAACTCTAAATTATTAATTTTATTTTGAGATTGTGAATATTTTTTATCAAATTATTTAGCACTTTCGGATTTACCAGGTTTTGTTTCTTCCTCCTATTTCCTCCTTTATGGTTCCACATGTGAAAATTCCTAAATTCTCTAAATAGAAATCCTACTGGAGTAAATCTAATTTACTTCTCCAACTATTTTACTTAACCTAAAAAGTCATTTTCTGAATAATTCATAGAAAAATTGAAGTAAATAAATTGAATGATACGCAATCATACATATCAAGTACCGAGGAATAAGAAACCATGTAATAAAAGGACACACAATTTTTTTGGACAAATGTCCCTAGAAAAACCCAATGCGGGAAAACTGGTGCAGCAACTCTTGAGGGTTTTATTATTAAGAAGATTTATGAATACAAAATAGGGTGCTAATGTGGCTAATCCAATATAGGAAATCCTCAGAAAAAGTACCTTTATCCAGAGACAGACATAATGGCGGATCCAACAACTAGATGAAGAAACCCCACAGGTGACTGTACTTCCCAATGTTGTTGAGTGATGGCTATAGAAAGCTTGAATGCGTCATCTTTTCAAGGAGAATTTTCACCCTCTTCATGAGCTTTCCGAGCTCAGAAATCAAAATGTTGGATGGTTTCCATCTCATTCATAAATAACAATGACATTTTCACAGTCAGACCAAATTAGTACTACACAACATCATAAATATATTGGCTCATACATGAATATCATTACCATACCATTTGCATAGGACAATCTATATTAAGACGATAAATACAACATCAAGATATTAATGCAATAACCCTAATCATCAAGTTAAATAACATATAACAACAACAAGTTTATATATAAAATACTTATCATCAAAATATAACATAATAATCAAGTTCATTCTCATATAACAAGCAACAAGTTAACCTATAACATACTTATCAACAACATATAACATAATCATCAAGTTAACTAACGCAAAACCACAAAAACAATGCATATAAAACACATTACTATCATTCATCACTATTCGACACATGTGCATATTACCACATTGATTCATTAGCATATAAAATGCATGTAACCACACCAATAATAAAATGAAAAACATGTATATAACCCTAATTCATATAAAAATCCATTAAGTAACATACCTGCATTCCAGTCATAAAATACCTATATGACAATCTAATCTTACCCCAAGTTCTATTGTTGTAACTTCACTTTGATGATCTGCATCTCATTCTATATGTCAACCAACACATTAGCATCATAACATACAAATAGTTATCATGATAGCCTTATTGCATATACTGACCTCACAAATCATGTCTGACCTACTATACATGCATAACCATAACGATGAAAATGCATGCATAACAAAATATAGACATTGACATGCATAAAAAATGCATATACAACTGACATTAATTCATGCTAAGAACATCACAACCATAACATCATCAACTCCTACATGGAAAAACACATGTAACAATGAACATAACCATTCCTACGTAAAAATGACATATACAACCTACATGCATGCATTAGAACTACATTCCTCCCATCTAGTCCAAGTGTTGAACCATTCTCTAATACCACTCTGTAATACTCTCCTTGCATATCTACCCAAATAACCATCCAACCATGGTAAACATGTCATAAATATATTCTATGATATGATTCAACCTCCTATATCACCTTAAGGAAGTGGAATTGACACAAGAAAGCCTTATTGACCTTCCTCAGGCACAACAGGACCCAAAAAAGCTAAACAACCCCTCTAGGTGCCCAAGCCTTGAGTAAAATCAACTTTTGACTGAAAAAACCCCTAGTCTCTCCCATGACATGGGAATGGATGCGATAGGGACCCTCCACTGACTGCCCCAATGCCTCCAAGGGGGATACTTTGTCAAAAAATTATATATTAGAGAGAAATGGAACACATAAAATATGAAGAAACAAAAATACATAAATAACATATAGAAAAAGAGAGACACATATATATATGTGGTTCACCCAAAGTGAGTTACGTCCACGGAAAAAACCGGTACTTCCTTTCTATTATCTAGCAAAATGAAGAGACACAAGCTATAACAGATTTGTTGTAATATAATCTACTCTCTCACATAGTCCCCCTTTCTATTTCTCACTTAGATTATACACAAAGTACATAGACACAATAAAATACCCTCATACAACAGACGAGTTTCCTTCTAGGGAAAAAATCCTAAATTAAACATAAATTCTAGCATCATATCATTCGCCTAATGAAAGACCCAGATTGACTATGAAATTAAACTATTTTACAAGGCAATTTTACATATATTTTTAGCTTCAGGGGCACTACCCCTGAAACCCCCCACCAGAGGGGGTCTCCAGAAGGTCACCCTTGCCCCCCCAGAGCCCCGTGATGATGATCAAATTATGGGCGGCTTTTCCACCCCATTAAGAATAGAGGTAAAACATGCCGATACACATTAATAAAGAAGATAATCAAGTTCCACACCCAAAAATCTCCCACTTGTAGATTGATTGCAGCAACTCCACTAATGCTTCATTTGCTAGATAGTTACTCCATTTTTCACTTGGTTGTTTCTCATCTTCATTTTCATACTTCAAGACCAATTGAAACTGGGCATAATATCAGTTTCTCCCTTGTTACAACTTTCGTTATCATATTTGTAGGATTCTGGTTGTTGTGTATCTTTTCCAGCTTCAACTGTCCATATTCCAACATTGACCATATGAAATGGTACTTTAGCTATATGTGTTTAGTCCTAGAATGAAATGATGACTTCTTTGCAATATTAATGGCACTCTAGCTTCACTGTATAACCTACCCATCTCATGCTTATTACCCAATTCATCCACAAACCTTTATATCCAAATAATTTATTTTCTAGCCTCTATAGCATAAACATACTCTACTTCTGTTGTTGAAAGTGCAACAACACTTTGCATTTTTGAAACCGAGATAATAGTTGTTCCACCTACAATAAATACATACCCTGTAGTGCTCCTCCTATTATCTCTATCACCTGCCATATCTACATCAACATATCCCTCTAGATAAATGTTTGAACCACCAAATAATAATGGTTGATTTGTGGTAACTCTCAAATGTCTAACAATCCATTTCACTACCATCCAATGTTCTTTTCTTGTATTGTTCATGTACTTCCTTAAAACTCCCACTACAAGTGCAATATTAGGCCTTTTGTAGACCATTGCATACATTAAGCTTCCAAATGCTAATGCATATGGAACTTTGGACATACAATCCAGTTCTTCTTGGGTCTTGGGGCACATCTCCTTACTAAGTTTGAAATGGATAGCCAAAGGTGTACTAACAAATTTTTCATTTTACATATTAAATATTTTCAACACATTTTGTATGTACTCATTCTGAGAAAATCTTAATTTGTAATTTTTCATGTCTCTATTTCTTCTCGTACCAAGGTTTTATTTTGTAGCTCCCAAATCCTTCATTTCAAATGAATTTTCAATTTTTATTTTGAGCACATTTATCTCCTACGTGTTAGACCCTCCAACAAGAATGTCATCTACATAGAATAACAATATAATATAGCTCCCATCATATTAATTTTTTAGATAAACACAATGATCATATTGACATCTAGTATAACCTTGTTCAAACATAAACCTCTCAAATTTTAGATACCACTACCTTGGAGCCTGTTTTAAGCCATACAAGCTCTTCTTTAACCTGCACACTAATTTTTCGTTCCCTATGACCTCATATCCTTGTGGTTGCTACATATATATCTTTTTCAGGGCTAATCTCCAACCACTACCCAGAACTTGATGAGTTTTTTCAAGACAATCAATAACACAAAGACAAAGCCCCTAACACAAAACTTGATCAAGGACTTTACCTAACCAGGCCCAAACATGACATTCATTCCATCAAACATGCTATAAATATACACTCCACAGGTCATAATAACATATATGATGATAGGGGCATCATAAAGAGAAACTTTTAGGGGTTAATATTTGCAGGTGGGCTAATTTTGCATGTTTTTTCCAAAAACAATATTCACCAATTTCCATTTTTTGGAGCAAATATTCATCCAAAATTTACAATATAAAATTATTTTAAATTAAAAATCACCAAAATTTTATAGAGAACAATATAAAATCATTAAAAACTTGAATATTTTTATATAAATATCGCCAAAATTTTTATAATTTTCATATTAGAAGTGATTACTATTCGCCAATGTTTCTAAACTTTAAGATAAATCTCCATCCTTAAAATTCTCCCTTGTCTCATACTTATGTAAGAATCAACAAGAAGGATTGGTGCCTTCTCACATTAGCTGCATTATCATCTATTAGGTCATTCATTCCTTATTGTTCCACATAATAATGAAAACATTATGAGAGCCATACATAAATTTTGTCATAAACCATTTTCACAGCCAACATATAATTAACCAAGTACCATCGATAAAATAACCACTAGGATCACATAATAATAAGTATATTTATCGCTCAATTACAATAGGAAAGAAGCTCTTACTGAAGTACACAGAATACAACCAAGTCTTGGACTTCCACATACCACCCGACCATATATTTGGTTGAACCAAATATTTCTTTCAACCAATCACCCTTGTTCCATATTCCAAGCATTAATATGGGATCTCATAAAGAACCTCAATGAAAAGAAAACCAGGGCTTCTAGAGGAAAACCACATCAACCCTTAACCAATTATTCGACCTGATGGTCTAACATCACCAATTGTCACCAAATTGATATCAACCCAAGCTGTCCAGCGCTCCATAAGGTTTGTTCCAACCAAGGATTCTCGGACTAGTAACTCAACCAACATCTCCCATTGGACTTCCAAAGGATTTTTCGAACTAGGGAATCTAGGACCTATAAAACAACCCACCAAGGTCTTCCAGAGTGTTTATCCAACAAATACTTCTAGGAATAGTAACTGAACTAAAGCTTCTATAGGGATTCCAAAGTGTTTCTCCAACCAAGGCTTCCAGGAACTATTAAGTCAGCCCACAACCAAAGGCACATGAAAAACAACTAGAAAGAAAATGTGAAACCCATAACACCATGTCTATCTAGGAAATGGGAAGGCTAGGAAAAGCCATTATCAGTCTAGGTAATCCTCCATGTCAATGAAAAATCATAACCAAGGAACTACATGCATGTATCATACATGCAAATACTAGCAAGGAAACCATAAATGAAACTCAATACCTGAAAATAAATCCATATTTAGTCGTTGAACCTACTTTCCTCTTGTGCTTCCCTACCTTTCCTTTTCCTTCTTGCTCCAAATCCCAAGTATTCCTGTTAAGTCCCTATATGAATAGTGTAGTACCTTATTATGTTAGTGGATCCCCCCTTATTGTTATTTTTGTACCGCTGTAAGCCCCATATTGTTATTATTGTGCCCTTGAATTATTATTGTTAGGTTGGCTACGGTTACATTGTGGCCCCACTAGGATTACATTGTTGCCCCATGGACTCCTATATATAGAAAGGAGGTTTTGTCATTTGTATCATCCAAGAATTGTTAATTCATGTAATGTATTGGAGGTTGCCCTATCGAAGTGGCTTATTTCTAAGGAATTCATATCTCTTTTCTTCTATTTCTGGAGCTGGTTTCACAACATTTGGTATCAGAGCTTTGGATTCTAGGGTTTTGCTGCTCCAAACAGGTCACCATGGAATTTTAGCTATAAAATTTTTTCTGCGAATGTTAATAAGTGGAAATGTTTAGAGTGTGAAGCTGAAATCCTGAGGAACATCGTCAGAAAATTTCAGAGCTTTGTTCGCAATATTTTCAGAGATATGATCTGTCGACGTTAGGGATTTTTATAGGCTTCTGAATTTCACTTAAAAAGGTCATCACGAAATTTTCGCTATAACATTTTTTCTACGAAGGTTCAGAAGCTGAAATTTTTAGAGCGCGTAGCTGAAATCTGGAGAAACGTCGTCGCAGAATTTCAAAGCTTGGTTCACAATATTTTCGGAGATATGATCTATGGAAGTTTCGTCTTTTTCAGGCTCCCGAATTTCATCTCAAAGAGGTGATCGTTGGAAAATATTCATAACTCTCTCTTTGAGCATAAAATTGGAATTCTGTAAAAAGAGACTAAAAGTACACATAATTTAGTTTCTTGTCTCTAAATTTCAGAGCCAAAGGAGAAAACAGTGACATGTGGCACGTCATACAAGTTCACTCTACTGAACGAGTTCATAATTAGGTCATTGTGGGAGATCGAACATAACTTTGTTTTGAGGAATCCAAATCCGATCAGAACTATGGCATTCGAAAGGGGATTTTGAGGGCTAAATCAAGGTGAAATTTCAGATATTGAATATCCAAATTCGCATAGATAATTTAGTTTCAATATCGAGCTCCTCAAAAACAATAAAAAGGTGTGTATTTGGTTTTTAAAATTGCATAACGTTTGTTTGAAAAAGTAGTTTGAAGTGATTCCAAGGGCATATTTTAGAATTTTTATTAGAATTGGGCTCCATAATGCCTCCAAAAAATAATTCCATATCTATTAAGCCCTCAGAAAGCTATACTATGACGCATGAAGAGGAATAATTGTAGTATGAGAGATCAAAATTAAGGTACCAAGTGCAACAAATTTCAATCTTATGAAGAGAAACCAAAGATGACATAGATGGTTTAAAATAAAAAACGGAGGCTAAGTTGGATGGTTTGAAGGATCAAATAATAGCTAATATGGATGATAAATTAGTGGAAAATCACATCGAGCATCAAAAACAAGGTCTTCAACTCTCAAAGGATAACCTAAGTTTGGTGCAGAATCTAATGAAACAACAGGAAGATGAACATCACATCGAAAGAAGTTATGAAGAAGTCACAGAGGAAAGAACTTGATAAGTACGATCAATTTCAGAGTATCTCAGTAAGTGGAAGAACTTTCCTGTAGAAGATTCCACATGGGAGGATGAGAATTTTATACAGAAGCATCAAGAAATAATCAAGCGTTGAGGAAAACACTTGTTTGAAGGAGAGGGGCATGTGAAGTCCCTATATTAATAGTGTAGTCCGTTATTATGTTAGTGTATCCCCCCTTATTGTTATTTTTGTACCCATGTAACCCCCATATTGTTATTATCGTTCCCTTAAATTATTATTGTTAGGTCGGCTAGGGTTACATTGTGGCCCCACTAGGATTACATTGTGGCCCCATGGACTCCTATATATAGAAAGGAGGTTTTTTCATTTGTATCATCCAAGAATTGTTCATTCATGTAATGTATTGGAGGTTTCCCCCTTGAAGTGGCTTATTTCTAATGCGTTTATATCTCTTTTCTTCTATTTTTGGAGTTGGTTTCACAACATTATTTAAATTGAAAATATAATAAAATGAAAAATATGCCCAATAAATAACACCATAGAAGATAAAACTTCAGATCTTCAATAATATCAAAACCGTTGAGGTAGGGAAACACCATACATTTACTCAAGGAAGGAGAACACTCCACAAGCCATATGCTTGCCAATACAATAATCCTTGACCTCTCTCATTGAAGAGTATCTAGTCTCTATATAGGTTTCATACATGCAATACCATGGGTAGTTACCATGAGTCTCTCAATACCATACATCTAATACAATGGCTTTATCACTTTATTCCCTAGCTACATGTGGTCCCTTGCATAATGTGGGTTAACCATTTTATTTATTAACTATGGCACATTTATTTATCATTCTTACATTATTACATCATATTATTACCTTGAATACCTCCCTTTGTACCCTATATTATTCCCCCTAGGTATACTACATTACACCCCCCTTAAACATGTTTCATCCCCGAAACATGAGAAGAACACAAATAATAAGATCTACTCAAAAGAGTATTCCACTAGTACCATTCACGTGCATCAAGCCATCCTAGAGAAAGGTGAACACTCGATCTAGTTGGTGCCTCGCTCGCTTGAGATGGAAGCGGGTTTTTGGTGGTTCCTCTATGTTGATGTGTTGTGGGTGGATCGTCGCACATCTCTATGTGTCGTCCAGGGGGTTTTATCCTTGTTTTTAATCCTTTTCCACCTTTATGGTTATTGTCTTGATGGGTGATGTGGGTGGTGATATTTTGAAGCTTTAACTGATGGAATATCTTTCATTAATTTCTTCACTATTGGTGATGGAGTGGTGTCTAGTGCTTTTGCTAGTACCTACTTTGATGTATTTTTTGGGTTGTCTACCATCAAAGGATCATCACTTGATTTGTCTGTGTCATTAGAGAATTGAGCTTCTTCCTCCATAGACTCTGCATGGTTCCTCATGCAAATATCTTGCAATGTAATTTTCTTCCATCCAATGGATTGCATCTAAGGGATTCCCAAACACAACATCCACATCATCCATATCTGAAGCATACAAATCGCAATTTAACACATACTTATTCATATAAATCTTCAGATATTTATGAATTTCAACATCTTCGTTATCAACCTATTTGTTTTCAATATGTTTTGCTACAACTTGCAATGTTTTAGCTAAATTAACATTGATAGAATTATGTTTGCAACTAGGAATGACAGACACAATGATGTTCTATTTTTGAATACTTCCATGAACCTGTAATATGGAAATATTAGTAGAAAATAAGTCTTTATGGCTATTATTTTCCTTATTTCTGGCTTGAGACCACTTGTCCAAAAGGACTTTTTCAAGTTTTTTCTTGGGAAGTTTCCTCACTGAGCTATTAAGTGAGGTCCACCATTTATTTCCCTCATCTTTCACATGAAGCCCTATGGAGCATATCCAAAAATTTCAGTATTGAGCCTTTTGATATTGTAAAAAATCTTCAATAGTAGGGCCATCATCTTTTCCTATAAACTTCATCTTGCGAGAACCCCTACAACAAAGTAACGATTTTGAAGAAAATCACTTACTTTGGAAAAAATTTAAAATGGACATTACTCGGTCAATATAACTAAGAATCCTTAATATAACCCATTTTTGGAAATTGAATGGTCATCATTCATCTATTGATGTGACTAAAATCCTGATCTCGGTACTCTGGAAACACAAATTTGCGCTGCAACTGTCCTGCCATCACAACATTTCTGAAAACAATGGAAAATTTTAAATTAGTGATAAATCCCAAAATGAAAAAACAATTCTCCCAAAATTTTCCCAAGAGAGTGCTTTGATACCACTTCTAGTGGATTTAAACTGAAAATATAATAAAATAAAAAATATGCCAAATAAATAACACCATAGAAAATAAAACTTCAGATCTTCAATAATATCAAAACCCTTCAGGTAGGGCAACACCATACATTCAATCCTTAATGAAGGAGAACACTCCACAAGCCATATGCTTCCCAATACAATAATCCTTGACCTCTCTCAATGAAGAGTCTCTAGCCTCTATATAGGTTTCATACATGCAATACCATGGGTAGTTACCATCGGTCTCTCAATACGATACATCCAATACAATGGGATTATCACTTTATTCACTAGCTACATGTGGTCCCTTGCATAATGTGGGTTAACCAATTTATTTATTAACTATGGCTCATTTATTTATCATTATTATATTATTACATCATATTATTACCTTGGGTACCTCCCTTTGTGCCTTATATTATTCCCCCTAGGTATATTACAATTCCACACTCATCCAAGAATCCTTCAATAAAATCTATGTGTCCAAGAGTATGTGAGAGACAACCTAAGGGATCTCCACCATAGAAATGACAAAAGGCTAGCAGCTGTGTAATATCCCCAAAATGGGACTGCTTATAAGCCATGCCTGAAAAAACACATTTTTCAGCAATGTACGCTACGGTAACCAAGATCAGCCCTTGGATCCCTTAGACCTAACAATCTAAGACCCAAATCCAAGAGGAGATCAGAAAAAAATCAAACTAGGTGAGGTAAACAGACCTCCCACACCTAGAATGGCTTGAAAATTGCCCAAGTAAGGAACTGTAGCAATATTAAACAAATCTGCTGGAAAATAACGCAATTTTAGATAAAAACAATAAGAGGCCAATATGGAGGCTCTTAAATGACATGTACATCATCAAATCAGATCTATAATGTGGCCCATACAATGTACAAGAGAAAAGAAGAAGAATTTTATGAAGAAAACCCTCAAATTAAGGGGTTGCAACACTGTATTAATCTACAAAAAGGTTTGAGAGTGTTATTTTCAAGAACTACAACATATGTATATTAAAATCCAGATATAGAGTAGATCTTTGTACAAAAGGTCAGATCAATTTCAGATTTGTACACTAGAAGAGCTCCTTTACAAATTCCCCTTGGGGTTTTGATCAAAACATGAAACACAGAGAGTAGATATGAGATCTAAAGTTGCATATATGGAGTAGTATTCAGAAATTTCTGAAGATGAATAAAATAGAAGAAGATCAGATCTGAATAGAACATGGATTAGAAGTCTAATCCATGGATCACCCTAGTGAAGGGGAGAACCCCAACACTAGAGCTCTCTCCTCCAAATGTGTGTCAAAAAACCCTGCAACTTCCTTCTTGCAAATAACGCAGTCCTGGAATGAAAACTAAACTGTAAGCTCTAGCACTAGGTTGGCCTACTACAAATATCGGATAATGCAGCTCGAAAGGTCCAGAACTCTATTGCCAATGGGATAGAAGACTTTCCTAGTTAAAAGAGGGCCTAGAATGGCCTGTATCTGAACAGATCTAGCCTCCACTTGCCGCTCTTACAAGGACAACCAAACCCTCAATATGATTTGTGTTGTAGGTGTAATATGAAGCTTGGCCACAATGCTTGATAGTGGCGAAGATCAGCAAACTCTCCCAAGAGGCTCCTCAAGGAAAGCGCTGGGGTTCCCGATCAGGAACACCCAATTCTCTACTAAACAACCAAGAGAATGATATATGTCTAAATAGACAATATATTCATAAAATGATATTTTCAACAACAACCACTCTCTTTGTGCCATCATCTTCCTTTTATAAGATGGAAAGCTTGCAAAACCCTAAACCATATCAATGATTTAGCTCCTTTCACATGTGCCACCTCCAACTAAGACTACGCTATGCATCAATGAGATACATTCCTCGTAGACATCGTTGTTGATTTAGTCATGGTTGACTTGGTCAAATGATCTGGCCTCTTTCACACTTAAGTGTGCTTAAGAAAATGGCCCAGATTTAGCCTTGTACACATTGGGCATTGATTTATTTTTTTGTTTTAGGAGTTTTATTGACCCTCCTTTACAATTTTATTCATGGAACAGGAAACAAAACAGAATTGAATATTTCCATTAGCTTAGGACTAATTGGGAATATTACAAATTGATCCTCAAAATCCTTTTTATCAAGGATGGCTCTATTTTCTTCATTTTCCATTATTTTCCTTCATTATCCTTCTCACGTGCAACTTCTGACCTTTCACCTCCCTTTTCTGCTATTTTCCTTCATTTTCATAAATAAAATTCCAATAATGTTTCTTTGCCTTTCCAAATCCTTTTCCACCTCCTTTCCCAATTTCCTTTAGTCATAATAATTCGAAGTGATAGGACTAGGATTTTTTCACTCACCATTCAACTTGGAATACGTATCCCATGACCTTGGTCTTATATTTTCTTACATGGAATTTTAACCAGGGTTGTTATAATCACTCTTGCAATTTTTCCACCTATATATGGTCTAGTCACAAATATGGTGAGGAGAGATGATGAGCCTGTCTAAATATTATTGCAAAAGTGAAATCATTCAAGTAACAACCTGGAAATGCCATTTTTCAAGCTGTAATTTAGAGACACCACCTCCATTGAAATAGGAATTAGCAAGTGCCTTAAACCACACTATTAGGTCAAATAGTCTTTCAATGCAACCATTGAAATGTTATGTATGTATGGTGTTGCTGAGGTGAAATTTTTTCCACTCATCTTACCTATTTGTAACACACTTTCTACATGTCATTTCAATGATTCATTAAACACTTCCTTTAGTAGTATTATGCTACATTATGTTGTATTTTATTAAATGGGTTGCATGCATTGCAATGACCATACAATACCTCTTTTGTGTTGCATGTGTACCCATGGTTACCTCTATCAGACTTTTCTTCCAATGTATCTATTGAATGAGACTCCAATATGTTATGTATTATGTTTTAATATCTTTCACCCACGTGTAATGTGATATGTCATTATCCTTTATAACTTTGGTGGCATTATGCTACCCCCTGTAGCACTTCTCTATCAACTTATTTCTTGTAATATGATGTAAACAACATCCTATTGCAACCTTATTTATATACACATGTCAAGGGAACACATGATTTGAACTAGGGGAGTTCTACTTCAAATTCACCATTTAATTATTCAAATCTCCTTTGTATCATTTCTATGTGATGAAATTTATGGTGTAATTTGAGACATATCATAATACTCATACACCATGAAAAATAATTAAATGTGTTGGTAGGGTTTGTTATGCGTTGTAAGGTGATCTTAATAAAAATAAATCATTAAGGCATTAAAAACCAAAATAACTGGAAAGTTGAAACTGAGTTATGAAAAAGGTTTGATGAAACTACACGAAATTTTTACAAATACCCAATATGAATAGATTTTGTACCTTTATCTTGAAAATGTTTTGAGGGTGAAACTTTCAACACTAAATTTTTATTTCACAAACAAAAAATTATCTTCATAAAAATTTGGCAGTGAAACACGCTAATGGACTTGTTTGTTACAGGTGACCCTAACATGCCATGACATGCTTGGCATGACAATGCATTTCTAATTTAGGTGCACAAAATGATTATAAAAATGCACCAGAAGGTTTGTGTAGTAAAATATGGTTGGGACTCTCATCATGGTAATTAGGGTTTCGAGGGTGCATGCATGAATTATTGATTCATAAACCTGAAGTTGCAACCATTGAGACAATATTTCGTTGTCTCATTACTATGTATATCATAGAAGGATAAAAGTTGAAGGTACATGAAAATTTTATTGCATCATAAACCCCAATGCATCAATAAGATCAATATCCAAGAGAGAGCACTAAGAGAAAATGGCATATGCATCACAAAAGTAGAGGACTTAGTAAATATTGACAACAACCATGTCAATGTAATATTTATATGATCCAACGTCATAACCACAACCCATGAGACCTAGGCAGGCAGAGGGGGACAAACAATTTTGGTGTTAGGAAAAAACGTTTTGGTTGGTGTTGTAGCATGTACAACAATAGGAAAGCCACTGGTAGAATCCAAAATCTCTACATACATCTCAGAAACTACTCAAGCCTAGCGAATAATGAAAGGAAATATTGAGTAGGTATTGTAGGTACTCATTGAATTACCTAACCTTTTACAAATATTCCCTTCCGTCTTTCCTTGCTAGGTCCTGTCAATTTTATATGTTGAAACCAAAAATCACACATATAACTCTTTAATGATGGCATAGTAGGCATGACAAAGGGCTTATTATACAGAAAATTTGAAAAAAATGTTTCTAGAGTTCTTTTGCTACTAGCACGCTTGTTTGGTACCCTTCTAGAGTCACTCAAGAAACTAAAATCATTTATTTGCAGCCATAAGGACTATTTACTATCCCGATGAAGTTTCTTGAATTAATGAAGGAATAATTTATCTAACCTTTACATTTTATTTGATTGATTGTCTCTTTCATCCATATTGACATCATTTATTAGGCATTTATTTTACCATAAATGACGATGGATCCTGACTTATTTTATGGGAAATATACGTTGTTACTTATTTTTAGAATCCAAACAATCTATCTGGCTTAGTTTTTGCATCATCCCATGCTTATGCATCATATATCCAACTAACAGGTGGAAAATAAACCATTGAAATATTAAAGACCGATTCAAACACATGATTCAGGTTGTGCGTACAGGTCCTACTAGCCAATTAGAGTTCACAATGAGCACATATTCCTATTTTCCTCATTAATGGGTTTGCCTCGTAGGAAGATTTTTCGCAAAAAAAATTTGTTTATTAGATCTCTGAAAGGCTACCTCTTGGAGAAACCACCATTACCAGAGGAGACCATTAGCATTAGGATTTCTTCAGTAGGGAAAACTAACGAGCCAATATATTTTAGAATTTTAGTATGTGTAAACAATAATAGGAAATTTGATCAGAACATCAAAGGTTGTTTAGTGACAATGCATAGAACTAGGCTTTCAAAGGCTGATGTAGTGCTATGAAGAATAAAGAACAAATGCAATATCTCGTCAATGACAAGCAAGTGCAATATAAGTAGTAGATAGTTCAAAGTGAAATATGAATGCAAGGTGTAATTTAGTAGCAAGACTATATGGAATACATGAAAATAAATGAAATAAAAATGAAATGTAATGAAAGCAAATAACAGTTAATTACAACTAAATGAGTGATGAAATGCTTAAAGAAAACAACAGTGAAGGGAAATACAGGAATATGAGCACAGGATGAATGAAAAATAAAGAAAATTAAAAGAACACATGTCTAATCAATACTAGTATAAACCTAAAATTTTAACAAACAAATATTGATAACCCTAATTATAAATTTGTTACAAGTAAACCCTAATTTGGAAACCCTAAACTAGTCTAAACCTAGAAGCCTAATTTAACTAGGGAGGAGATCGGGTCTGGTAAAATCAAACTTCCAATGCATCCATTGTAATAACTTCATACATGAAAAAATAAAGAGCTCAGTGATTAGGACCAGTAGAAAGGATTGCGCAAAAACAAAAATGTTTACTTGTAAAACATAAAAAAGAATAATAAGGTCATGCCTACTAGTAGAAAAACTTGCCAGAAAATATTGTTCCAACCAATATTCTACTTTATCCTCGTAAACAAAATGCTAAAATTTAAAACCATGAAAATCTATCCAGAATATGAATATATCTATTTTTAACCCTAAATCAAGTGTAAGAGTGATGATATGTCTCTATGTTGCAGAGGAACTTGTCAGATAAGATTCTTTCAACTAGTCAACAATTCTATTATTAAATTCAAGATGATCAAAATTACAACCCTAAATTTTTTCCCAATATGGTCGTTAATCTGGTGCAACTAGTATATGAGAGGAATCTAGTGCGGAAACCCTAATTTTGGAAACCTTAATTTGAGCCTTTTCATCCATTTTGTCAACGACATGAATGCCCAATGTAACTATCAGTGGGAGATGATGTGCCTCAACTTACTGATGAGTCCCTAAACCTTCATAGGTTTGATCATCAAAATTAGGTGACTTAGAAAGATCAATAGAAAACTATAAATAAATAATATTAGTGGTATTAGAAAATATTTTTTTGATATGATGAAAATCGTTAAAGCCACTAATTATATCATATTGCGGATTTTATACATAGGACTCTTGAAGGATTGAGGATGACGATTAATCAACTAAAGGACCATTTTGAATTTTTTGACACGCAAAATATTTTTTTGCACCTGTTGATAATTGCATATTCAAAAGGTCACACTTAAGGGATTTAGTATTTTCATCTTCTGATTGTGATACATAACCACTATGTACCACATCGTGAGTCTAAAAAACATGAATATATAAAGGGGTTAGATAAATAGTGAGTATAAAAAATTCGTCAAATAAATCACAGTTCATCTGGTGAAAAGGCTCAAGAGAATAAGAATCAGTTGGAGTTGAATCAAACCCAAAACTCACACCTTGAATCTATTTTTGACACTATTATTTTTGGTATGCAATGCAGTAGGAATCTTACCTTCATGAAAAGGTCAGCAATTTCTGGAGTTTTTAAAGTAGAACGCACTGGTATGGAATGGGATACTTTAGTTAACACATAAACCACCACCATAATGGAATCATGTTCATAATTTTTTATTGGTAACACTATGATAAAATCTAATGAAATTACCTCCCACTTCCACTCTCAAATGGGCAATGGATATAGTAATACTGCTTAGTGTTGATACTCGAATTTTACTTGCTGACATTACAAACATTTTCCCAAATACTCTACTACATCCTTCTTCAAACCTAGCCAAAAAAAAAACTTTTCTTCATGTTATTATCATTTTATGGTATCTTGGGTGACCAACGTATTGTTTCTTGTGATACTCATCCATTATAATCGGTTTCAACATCACTACATAAGGAATATACAATCAGTTTTTGTATGTCAATAATTTTTCAGAGTTCTCAACATATCCATGAATCTCTTTTTTCTGTATTTTCTGTTGTATTTCTTGATATTATGGATATTTTTATATTTTCTCTTTAATTTTCCGCCAAAAATATGTATTGTTGTTGCTAATAGACCTTCATTCCACCCATTTTCATGTCTACTCAGCACATTTGCAATTTTGTTTTATTTCCCTTTAATGTGTTTTATTTCAAATTCAAACTCAGTAAGGAAATCTACCCACCTAAATTTTCTATCATTTAGGTCAAGTTGATAGAAGAAGTATTTTAGATTTATTTGGTATGTTATCAACAAAAAATTCTTACCCAATAAATAATGACATAACATTTTAAGAGCATGTGTTACTGCTTCCAATTCTAAATCATATACTGCATAGTTTTTATCATGCTTATTCAATTTCGTAGACTCGTCAGCTATTACAGCATCATCCTGCCTCAACGCACATCCAAGTCCCTGTAAACAAGCACCAGTACAGATATTAAATTATTTTTTGGGATATCAAAATTTTTAATATAGGGGTTATTGCTAACATTTGTTTCATTTTGTTAAAACTTTCTTGGAATTTGGTTGTCCGTTCAAACTTTATCCCTTTTTTTCTGAAAATATGTAATGGGATAAGCTATTTTTTCAAATCCTTTTACGAACCTTCAATTATACCCCACTATTCACAAGAATGAGCACATTTTTGCCACATCTTTAGGTATAGGAAAATTCATGATAGGATTAACCTTCTAAGTATCCACCACTAATCCTTGCTATGATATAATCTAGCCTAGATAATGATTTTTTTTTTAAAACTCCAACATGTTGACTTTTTCATAAATTTGATGTACTCTTAAATTTTTTTTTTACTAAGATGAGATGATCTTGGTGTTCCTTTTCATATTTATAATAAAATAAGATGTGTCTATAAATACTAACACAAATTTGTCAACGTATTTGTGAAGAACGTTATTCATTAAGCACATTAATTTTTTTTGTGCGTTAATGAGACCAAAAGATAGCACTACGAACTGATAATATCCATAACGAGTCCTAAAAGGTATTTTTTGGGTATCTTCATCTTTAATATACAAGTGGTGATAATCAGTTCTCAAATAAATCTTTGAAAATAGAATTGCCCCCCTTAAGTTATCAAACATGACATCATTTTGGGTTAATGGATATATATTTTTTATGGTTAACTTATTTATCTATATATAACGTATGCACATTCTAAATGTACCATCTTGTTTCTTGGAAAATAACACTAGGCCCACCCAAGGTTACAAACTTGGTTTGATATAGCCCTTATCTAACAATTCTTGTAGCTGCAATTTTAACTCTAATAACTCAGGTGTACTCATTATGTATGGGGCTCCAGACGCAGGGGCGACAACTAGTACCAGGTTAATAGAAATTTGAGATTTCTACGTGGGGGTAAATGGAAAAATTCCTCCGGAAATACATCTATAAATTCTCTTATGAATCATATAGTTCCTAGTCCCTCTTTTTCACTTTTCTATTCTTTTCGCTCCACATTTACCATATATACTTGAGATCCTTTTCTTGTTGTCCTTTTTTACTGTAGTGCTAAAATTTGTCTGACAAATACAGGTTTTGCTGTTCACTTTATTAATATGGGTTTTCCAACTTGGTCTAAAAAATATATAATTTTCTCAAAAAATATTATAACTGCCTTGTGGTTTTCTAACCAATTCATGCCAATTAATATATCATAAGATCCTAACTAGAAAATTTTTAAATTTTCCTTTATAGGATAATCATTATTTTCTAAAGTGAAGTACTTTACCTGTTGAGTTACTTTTTTCTTTATAACAATTGCTACCTATAGCAGCAATGCATTCTGAATTTTTTCTAATTTTAATTTACATGCTTCCGTAATTTTAGGGCTAATGTAACTTAAACTAGCCATAGGTTCTATTAAAACAAACAAAGATTTGTTTAGGACAATACCTTCAATTTAAATAATCATTGATTGAAGCTCAACCTACCTATCCACCATTACCGCACTGATTCTCAGAATTTTTATGGATACATCATTTATAGTGATTACCTCATGAAATGCCTGAATATTTTGAATTTATCGTGGATTATGCGAAAAATCACTTAAAAGATGTAGATTTCCACAACCATAACACTTCAAAGGCTCTCGATATTTACCTCGTATGTTCTCTTTTCTCTTCAGATCCATTTGTTTTCACCTAGTATAAGACTGAGTTGACTAGTTCACACTTCCCTTATTAGGATTCTTCCTCTAATGATCTTTCCCAAAAAATTTCAGACAAGAAGGTTTTTTTTTTCTCACATTCATTGGAGCTGTGTTTCTATCAACATTATTCCATGCTTTAGACCCTCATTTCATTTTTTGAGTTTCTGGTAGCATAGCCTAGCATTCCTTACCACTTCTTCCATTGTATTTGGATTTTCAAACTCAATCCTCTCCTTATATGGTGTTGGTAAATAGTTCAAAAATCTCTGCACTTCGCCTTCTCCTCTTTAATATGGGGAACATACTATAGCAAGTTTTTAAATTTTGTTACAAAATCATCCATGGTAAGATGTCCTAACCTTAGTTCATGAAATTAATTAGCACGATCATCATAATATCCTTTGCTTAGGTACTAGGATTTAAGATGCTTTCAAAATTCTTCCCAGGAAATTTTTGTCTCTTCTAAAGAGTGTACACTTTTAGCTTCTTCCCACCACAAAGTAGCTTTGCCCTACAACTGGTAGTCAAATAGTGGAGCCTTTATATTTATTCATACTCCTAAAAGTATTTTAGCATATTTAGAATCCAGACTTTTTCATATTCATCCCTTTCCCTATCAAAAGTGGTGGGTTTACTTTTCTGAAATTCCCCCTACAACTCTAAATTATTCCTTTTCTTATGAGACTGTGGGGTAAAAATGCAAAGGTGGGTTACACTTTTGTGAGAGTTGTGGACAGAAAACTCATTTTCCCAACAGCTTGGCCGAAGTTTTGAAATTATTTCGGCCGAAGTAATTTTGTCGTTTACATTGACTGTGTATTGACGACATGGGCAAACAAAATTTTGGACAGAAATGGGAAAAATTAAAACCAAAGTTCTACTGAAATAATTGGCTGGAAGAACTATTAATTCGGCTAAAATTTTAAGATAATTCAGCATAACTTTTTCTTATAAATATACCAGCCTGCAAACCTTAATATGCTTCGAGCTTATTATCGTTTTCATATGTTTTTTTGTTTGCCTTGTGATATTTTTCATCTATTTGCAAGGGCTTGTTGTGCACCATGACGATAAGGTGAGATATCTCTATCGTATGTCATCTCATTTGATCTGCAACGAGGCTTTTTTTCTGTTGTGATCCCTGTCATTTTTCATATTTTTTTTTTTTGAATATTTTTTGTTGATTTCTTTTGTTGATTTTAGTTTTATGGCCCTGTTTTTCTATTTGCAGGGAATTCCATTTGCATCCTCCATGATGTATTCTCATTTCGGACTTGTCTCCCGCCTCTTCTTATCATTGCAGCCTCGTCCTCTTGTCATCTCTGAATTTCGAGGTATGCGTCGACGTAACCTCTTTTTTTAGCAAGTTAAAAAAATAAAATTATTCATTAAAATTGAAATAAAAATATTCATGTCACTCCTTAACATCATCCAAACTCAATTAAATCCAAGAAAATTTCAGGTTCAATAATTAATTGTTTACTCATAAAATGAAGAACAACCTGTTGGAAGAAAGAGGCAGTTTGTTCTTTCTCTTCTTCAGTTGTTCCCATCATGGATTGACCCATCCCCTTCCTTACCTCAGTTGCATGAGAAGCCTTCTCCTCATTCATATCCTTCATCCCCTTTGTGATGAAAAATACAAAATAACATCACCAACAACAATAAAATCAGTAACGGTGAACTACCCACTGAAACACTGCAATTTAAAAAAAAAAAAAAATCAAGAGAGTTGAAGAATGAGCAGTAAAAACAGAAATGATTACTTGAGTTGTTTGTTGCACTTTTTCAACCTTCTCCTGCCCATATTACTTTCATTTCTATGCCATATTTGTTAATTACACTTGATCGATCAATTTATTCAACAATAATGCAAAAATGTAATGAGATAATTTGTGTTGAGAAATAATGTGGAGCAGGGTGGATTTTGTAATGAGGGAGTAGAGTGACTGAGGATGAAATGTGTCCCATATGTGATACTGCTCTCAACAGATGTTGCAGAAAACTTGAAGTCATGTCAGTCATGTAGTGATTTGTGACTGTAGATTACAGATATTGCTTCTGCTTCTCCTTCGGTTTGTGCTTAGATGAGGTGCACACAGTCTTGTAGGAATAGGAGAATGAAATGACAATAATGAAAAAGGCATAGTCATATTCCCAAATACCCCACCATAAATAAGAGCATGTGCTGCTTATTTATATAAAATGTTAAGTGGTTGCAAATCACTATTAATAATTATATTAACATTATTTTTGCTACCTAAAATAAAGTTTGGTACGTTGGTTGCAGAACTGTTTCAACCTTTCCAGATCTCCTCTACATACAACTAAACTCTCCACAGACTAGAGATGCCTACATTTCTCTTTTCCTTTCGCTTCTTCTTCTCCTTCGGTTTGTGCTTAGATGAGTTTTACTCAGTCTCATAGGAATAGGAAAATAGAATGAAAATAATTACAAAGGCATCGTCATCTTCCCAAATACGCCACCACAAAGCAGATCCTGTGCTACTCAGTTATATGAAATGTTAAGTGGTTGCAAATCACTATTAATCATTATATTAACATTATTTATACCACCTAAGAAAAATTTTGGTATGTTGATTAAAAAATTGTTTCAACCTTTCTAGATCTTCTCTACACTCAACTCAACTCTCCACAGACTAGAGATGCCTACATTTGTATTTTCCTTTTTCTTCTTCTTCTCCTTTGGTTTGTGCTTAGATGAGGTGCACCTAGTCTCGTAGGAATAGGAAAATGGAACGAAAATAATGACAAAGGCATTGTCATGACAAGTCTTGCTCAACATCTAGATTCCATTATATCATATGAATAAATACTTATTACTATTAGAAGTAATATATGTTTTATTTTCTTATCTATCCAAGTATTCTTAATATTCAGCAAACTATAAAACGGAAGAGAAAAGCACCTCAAAGAAATTCACAAAGAATTCAGTAAGAGAATGAACAGAAATTCACAAAAAATTCAGCAACAGAATGAATATAAATTCACACAGAATGAACAAAATTAAACACTGCAAAGAAATTCACACAAAAAATTCAGCAAATCGGAATAATGGTATCTTTGTTCAAGTTCAAATACTAATAGTAGTTGCTTATGCTTACATATTTACTATAAATACCACAAATGAATGTGGAGATACATCAACCTTTATGTATTGAATCCTAATGTTATATGTAACACAACTAAAATGCTGTGAGAAACCAACACCAACATTAACATATAAAAAACAACTAGTATGCTCAAGTGACAATACTAGGAAACAAAAGAAGCATTAGGCATTTCTCAATCTTCCCCAAATTTTCCATTGCATTTCAAGCTGATTGCTGATTTTCTGGACTGGTATAGCTCAATATACATACGATCATATTAATCAGCTCAAGATGGATTAAGAAGATTTTATCTTCCAATAATTCATCATGCATGTTGTGAATTTCTTCTAAATTGTCCTTTACAATATTGGTCCAAGCTATAGATCTAGCTCTAGTACATTTGCTATACAATTTTATTTGTATATATGTATTAGCGTAGAAAACTTACCTACCCAAACAATGCTATTTGATTTTTTTTAGTTGTATGAAATACCATTAAATGTTTGCATAGATTAGACCTTCAAAATATACCACAAATTTTGAAATAGTCCACCCTCCAATTGTTGCCAAGGAAATTTTTCTTAGCATTGTCTTTAATGTTAAGAATGAAGTAAATCAATTCTGACTTTATATCTCATGTTGTACATTGAATACCTTCCTTCTTATTTTTATCTTTATCACGGGTATTTTCTTCCTGTTGTAACATTTAAAAATTTCTTGTAATATTTAAATCATCCCAATTTATTTTATTAATGTACTTAAATTTACACCTTCCATGATGCTTCTAATCTTGTAAAATGTTAAAAGTGGAGTTTTTTATGATGTAATGGATATGAATAATCTAGATTATGTAAATTGATATGATGATAGTGTAGGTTGATGTTCAAGTTGTAAAATTCATGTACATATCAAGTATGAATGATAGTAGAATCCAACAATGATATTACTATAAATTATTAAACAATATGTTAGGTGCTAAATCATCCTTCTTATTAAGGACATAACTAATGCAAGTTGACAATTATTTTTTAATGCTTTTAGCCTATTTATAGATGTCAAACTAAAGGTTTCTAGATGTGATTTATCCCATAAACTTCAAGGAAAACTAAACTTTAAGGAAAACCATGTACATGTCATTTCTCTCACAAACTCATCAAGGTGTGACATTTGACATAACTTTTCAACCACTACCACTAGTTGTTTTAATAAGTGCATAAAATAATTTTGCAAACCATGTACATGTAATTTCTCCCAAAAACTCATCAAGATGTGACTTTTGACATAGCTTAATCAACCACTACCACTAGTTTTTTAAGTAAGTACAAACCAATAACATTTTAACGCAAGTGTTTAAGTAAGTGCAAACTAGTACCATGTTAAGGAAAATCGTGTACATATGTCATTTCTCCTATAAACGTGCCATTTCTCCCAGAAAATTTTAGGAAAAATTTAAGGCATCTGTCATTTCTATGTCATTTCTATCTTAAACTCTAGGCAGTTGGGAAAAATTTAAGGCATGTCATTTCTAGATTTGATTTCTCTTTTTATGTCATTTCTATCTTAAACTCTAGGCACTTGGGAAAACTTTAAGGCATGTAATTTCTATATGTGATTTCTCTTTTTATGTCATTTCTATCTTAAAATCTAGGCACTTGGGAAAAATTTAAGGCATGTCATTTCTAGATGTGATTTCTCCCATAAAATTTAAGGCAAAATTTCAGACAAACCATGCACATGCCATTTCTCCCACAAACTAAAGGCTTTCTCCCATTAATTCAAGGAAAATTTTAAGGCCTAAAAACTGAACCTAAAGTGGTTGAACTCTCATAGGATTTTAGTCTCTTTGTTGAGTGTTAACTTCTACAAGTTCTAAGGGTAGAGTTTGTAAAGGGCCAGGTAGCCTATGGATCTCATCTTTTCTGAAAGGTGACATATCTAGTAAATGCCCCTACAGTCAATCTCTATAACATATCTAAATAGAAGTTCTTCATTTTAATATACATAAACAACTATCACTTTAAGTAAAACCGTGTAGATGTGTCATTTCTCCCTTCTCCCATAAACTTTTAGGAAAACTTTAAGGCATGTATCATTTCTCTTTCATTTCTCCCATAAACTACAAGGAAATTTGTCATTTATCGCACAAAAAATTAAAGGTGTGATTTTTTACATAACTTCATCAACCACTACCACTAGTTATTTTAGTAAGTGCATACAATAATGTTGAAAACAATGTAAATGTCATTTTGCCCACAAACTAAACGCTTTCTCCCATTAATTCGAGGGAAACTTTAAGGCCTAAAATCTAAACCTAAAGTGGCTCAACTCTTATAGGATTTTAGTCTCTCTATTGAGTGTTAACTTCTACAATTTCTAAAGGTATAGTTTGTAAAGGGCCAAGTAGCCTCTGGATCTCATATTTTTAGAAAGGTGACATATCCTAAAAATGCCCCTAGATTCAATATCTGGAACATATCTAAATATATGTTCTTCATTTTAATATCCATAAACCACTACCACTTTAAATAGAAGTTATTCATTTTAATATCCCAAAACCACTACCAGTTATAAGGAAAAAAATGTACATGTGTCATTTCTCCCATAATATTTTATGAAAAATTTAAGGCATGTGTCATTTCTATGTCATTTCTTTTCCATTTTTATTTCATTTCTCCCATAAACTATAAGGCAATGTTATATCTCCCATATAATATAAAGAAAACTTTATGGAAAACCATGTACATGTCATTTCTCTCTTAAACTATATGCAAGGACAAATTTAAGGCATGTCATTTCTAGATGTAATTTCTCCCATAAACTTAAGGCAAACTTTAAGGAAAACCATGCACATGCCATTCCTCCAAGGAAAACTCTAAGGCGTAAAAACTGAACCTAAAGTGGTTGAACTTCCATAGGATTTTGATCATTCATAGGATTTTAGTCTGTCTATTGAGTGTTAAATTATACAAGTCCTAAAGGCAGAGTATGTAAAGGGCGAGGTAGCCTCTGGATCTAATGTTTTCTAAAAGGTGACATATCCAATAAATTCCCCTATAGTCAATCTATGTAACAGATCTAAATAGAAGTTCTTCATTTTAATATCCATAAACCACTACCACTTTAATGAACACCACGTACATGTGTCATTTCTCCCATAAAATTTTAGGAAAAATTTAAAGCATGTGTCATTTCTCAAGGCTTTCTCCCATTAACTTTAAAGCATGTGTCATTTATCAAAGCTTTCTCCGATTAATTCAAGGAAAACACTAAGGCCTAAAAACTGAACCTAAAGTTGTTGAAATTCCATAGGATAGGATCCCCCAAACTGAAGGCTTTCTCCCATTAATTCAAGTCAAAATTCAAGGCCTGAGAACTGAACCTAAAGTGGCTAAACATCCATAGGATTTTAGTTTGTCTGTTGAGTGTTAGCTTCTACAAGTTCTAAAGAGAGAAACTATAAAGGGCCAGGTAGCCTCTGGATCTCATCCTTTTTTAAAGGTGACATATCCGCTAAACTCATGGAACCATGTACATTTCATTTCTCCCTTAAACTCTAGGCAAGCCAATCTTTAAGGCATGTAATTTCTAGATGTGCTTTCCCACATAAAACTTAAGTCAAAATTTTAGGAAAACCATGCACGAACCATGTACATGCCATTTCTCCCTTAAAATTTAAGCAAGCAAATCTTTAAGGCATGTCATTTCTAGATGTGATTTCTACCATAAATTTTAAGTCAAACATTAAAGAAAACCATGCACGAACCATGTACATGTCATAAATCTCCCATAAAATATAGGAAATGCAATCTTTAAAGAATCTCATTTCTAGTGATGAATTCTCCCATAAATTTTAAGTCAAAATTTAAAGTAAACCATGAACATGTCATTTCTCTCATGCACTTGTGTCATTTATCCCATGAATTTGCAATAAATGTTAATTTAATATATTTTATTGAAATTTTTTTTTTCAGGGATAAAACAAAACCCACTAAATATGGTTGAAAATGAACATTATGCATAGATGTTTCTTTCTATCACAATCCAAGGAAAGTAGTGATTACATATGTGCTTTGCAATATTGCGACTAGCAAACTCCTCCAAAGGAAAATTAATATACCGGGAAGAAAAACAAACAACGAGACATATTATATTGCATTGACAGAAGGCTTGGGAACAGCTAGGGAGTATGGATCAAATGGAATTCTAGTTTTCTCAAATTCTGAACTTGTGTGCAACCAGATGAAAGGAATTTATGAAGTTAAGAAGGAGAGGCTAAAGCAATTGTGTGGAAAAGAAAACAATATTGTTAACGAATTTCAATTTTTTAGTATAAGACATTATACAAATGTTAATAAGATGTTTGCCGATCTATTGCGTGGGGAAATACTAATTCAAGGTTAATATATCAAATATGAATTAACATATGAATTAGTATTATATGGGGCAATTCCGATTCAATATTCATCTCTCAAAGATGAATTAGTTTTGAGACGCTCTTCTTCAAAAATTCAAGATTCATTTCTCAAAGTTGAATTAGTGTTGAGATGCTCTCCTTCAAAATTTATTGATGGACATTGTAACATATCTCGATATGTGTGCATTTAATACTTATAAATGTGTCTTTTTTAATTAACATGTTTTTTTTTCAATTATATACCAAGTGTGCTCCCACCATGTAAAGCACAACTTTGTGAACTTCACATTTGTAGCTTGGTGAACTTCACAATTTTATGAAATTAAAATGTGAAGACTTCAACATATTTTTGTTTAAATGGAGTTTCACGCTTATTTTTTAATGAACATGTGTTTTTTTCAATTATATACCAAGTGGGCTCCCACTATGTAAAGTGCAATTTGGTGAACTTAATATTTTTATAATTTTCTTGCTTAAATTGAGTCTCATACATCAATTAGTGCTTTGAAAGTTGTGTTTTACATAATTTTTATACATTAAATTACATTAATTTTTTGAAATTTATTTTGAATTTATTTTAAATATCAATTTAAAAATAATTTTAAATGTCCACTGTAGATATATCTACATATATGTTTCATGAAGGATGAAAGGTGAAGATAAACAAAATCCCATATCTCTACAAGAGAGGGGAAACACGGATAGATGGATGTTCATGATATTTAAATATAATCTTACCTCCATACATATACATACATGTGTGTACATATGGAATTTATTTTTGAACAATTTTGTGAGTTAAATTAGTTGTTAGTAAGTTTCATTTTTTATTTTTTAAGAGGTAGGAGGACAAGGGTGTCTACCCCATCAATGGAGCATGACAATGGTTCACGCAATCATGGTATGGTTCATGCAATTTAATCAATGAATATGTACATGTATTTATATTTATGAATGTATTTTTAAATTGATTATAAATTCATATTTTTTATGAACCTTCCCTCGCGTCTCGTGAGGTTGGTGGTGGTACACATTCCCTTGGAAGGCCATCATTAGGTTTTGGTGAATTGTGTGAAGGTGATGATAAGTATTCCGATAGAGGCAAATCAACAGATGGTTGTGTTATTTCTCAACCAATCGGTGGTCGTTCTAGTTCTGAGCAGTCTCAGGGTGGGAAATATGCTAGCCAACCATATCAAGGTGGCCGTAAATTTGAATATTATTTTCATTCAATTTGTACAAATTTTTTTACATGTGTTTTTTTAATATACAAAATTTTATATATTGATGCAGAGGGTGAAAATGTTTCTCCAAATGTCACTCGAAAAGGACATAGGACAAAATGCGTCATTCATGAAGAAGGTTGTACACCAACCATGACTTGTCCATCAGACATTTCCAATATACCTTCGGAATCACACATGTAACAATGCACCTTACAAAAGTGTCAAAATATTCATACAAAATTGAAGAGAGATCTCATGGCTTTGAATCTCCCTGCTGAGAGTCGACAAATCTTGGAAATAGTTAGTCATTATTTAAGAGAACTAGTACATGTGTACCTAAATCTTGGGCCAACCAATGATACTTTTGTATAAGTGATGAGAAAAATAAAGGAAACAATGATGGGTCCTGATACATGGGAGGTTGTTAAACAAAGAGTTACAACAAAAATGGACAAGTATATGTTTAATTTCAAAGAAGGGCTAAAAAGAAAGATGCTGAAGGTGAAATATTCCAAGCACATTCATATAGCTCATTATTTGTATGATAGACACCTTGCGGCCTATAGAAGACTCCCATGGAACGACGAGGTTCTGGTTTATTTTGCAAAATTATTTTATGCAGAATTCTTTCTAGCCATGAAACCCAATTACAATGACCTTCTCTTTGAATTTTTTGGTCCCGGGAAAGGTCATTTATGTGACCGTAGGGGCGCTAGGTGTAATGTTGAGTTTCCTCATCCTGAGCTACCATTGGTTAGTCGACCTCTTCATGTTGAAAATTCGTGGTCAGATATGGATGCCACTTCTCAAATTAGTCAAGAAGCAAGGCACGTTATCATTGAAAATGATCAGAGTGGATTGGGTGGGGTTGATGTTTGTCTGAATTGAGAAAGAGCACGTGAGAATGCACATGCTAATTTTGTGTATTATACAGATGAACAGATAGAAAACATGAGTGTCAAAGATCTTAGAAAATATGCAAATAATTGTTGCAATGTTTGGCAGGACCTAATTATTCATGAGCAAGAAGACATGGGAACGGTATGTGTTAATGGTTAGGGTGATTATTTTAACACATGTACTATTTGTAATAAATACATATATAAATAAATTTATTTGTATACATTAATCTAACAAAAATATATCATTATATGTTAAAACCATTTACAATTGTCACGCTTGATGAATGAAGAAAATGTTAATATCACAGTCGGAGCCTCCGATTCAAAAAATCAATATGGGTCTCATCATCAATCACACAATCAGGATGGTTCTCACCATCATGATATGTTGGCAAATGTTGGTGTTTTTTAACTAAACATGATGATGTAAAATTATTTTTTATCTATTACTATATATATCAAAACAAGTTGACACATTTTTAAAATAAATAATTGTGCACACATGTACATGTATATATATAGTTAAAAAATTTAACATATTTTGATTCCGTCCAATGTTTTTGGGATTGCAATACCTTATTCTTCCTTAGGAGATCTGCCAAATCCACCATCACAAGTACAAACAATTTTTCACTTTTAAATATGTTTCTAAGTTATATATTCTAGATCAAAAAGTTCCATTAAAAAATGAGATCTGTAGATCTTGAGTTTTTTTATTTTTTTTTTAATTTTATGTTTTTTGAGATTTTCTTTCAGAGCCACTCTTAGGAGATGTGCCAAATCCACCAGCACAAGTATTCATTTTTTCACTTAAATATATGTTTTTAAGTTTTAAGTTATAAATTAAAGTTCAAAAATTTTATTATAAATTGAGATCTAGATCCAGAGTTATTTTAAAATTTTTGAATTTTATTTTTTTGGAGATTTTATTTCAGAGCCTCTCTTAGGAGATCTGCCAAAACCACCAGCACAAGTATTCAATTTTTCACTTAAATATATGTTTTTAACTTATAAGTTATAAATTTAACTTCAAAATTTTTATTATAAAATGGGATCTAGACCTTGAGTTATTTTATACTTTCAAATTTTTTGAGTTTTAGGTTCCTAGAGAGGATTTCTTTTCTCTGCGGACTCTAGTGATGGAGTGTATGATGGAGATAGGAACATCCATACCATTTCAACCATTTCAATAAGTTGTCTAAATTTTTCTTTTATATTATTGAAAATTAGTTTATATATGCATTTTCATTTTAAATTTTTTTATATATATATATATATATATATATATATATATATATATATATATATATATTGCAGTTTCCTGTGGAAGATGCTTCTGTGGGGGAAGTTTTAGTAGATGAGAAACAAATGGAGAGGGAAACTAATGAGGTATTGCATGAGTTTTTTTTACATGAAATTATCTATTCTCATTCAATTTGAAAACATTAAATTTTAATGTTTGTACACATTGTGTACATGTTCCCCATGCTTCACAGGATAGCTCGAGGATCATGACTTTGTTGGGAGAGACACTACATCCATCTATATTTGATGGATGATTCACATGCACGTGAAACATTATATTTGATAGATTTGGTCTTAAATTTACTTTTTTATATATAGTCTTATCTAGATGCAGTCATATATAACTTGATACTTGTAACACGATACATTGTTTTGGATGTTTGAACTACATTTGGCATGTGAAGTAATGTTGTGATATATAATGTTTTGTTTTTAAAACTCAATTTTTAGATGGTTGAACTACATTTGGCATGACAAGTAATGTTTTGATCTATAATATTTTATTTTTAAAACTCAAGTTTTGGATGGTTGAACTACATTTGGCATGTGATTTCATGATATAATGTTTTCTTTTTATTGGATAGTTGAACTACATATGGCATGTGAAGTAATGTTGTGATATAATTTGTTTTTTTTTTTTAACTGAATTTTTGACTGGTTGAACTACATTTGGCATGTGATTGTGATTTTTAATGTTTTGTTTTTATTGGACTGTTGAACAACATTTGGCATGTGATTGTGATATTTAATGTTTTCTTTTTATTGGATAGTTGAAATACATTTGGCATGTTTAGTAATGTTGTGATATAATTTTTTTTTTTTTTTAAACTCAAGTTTTGGATGGTTGAACTTGTAATATTCCTTTTTAGGAATTGTTGCACTCTTGACAGTGAAAACGTTGTATTTGGAAAATTACACTATGAAAACATAAAACAGGAATTGGATCCTCTTATATATGTTATATGTGACTTTCATACGAAATGGCATCAGAAAAAAAATCATCCTAGCTACATTAAACAGATCTCCCCAGCTCAATAGAGCTTAAAAACACCCCAATCCCATGACTTTCAAGAATAGAATTTCTGAAGACTGTAATAGCATAATTCACATGAAGGTTTCTATAGAAAATGATGAATCAACACTGATATGGAGGTTATATTAGTCATAGAGCAGGGAAATGGAGGATTAACCTCCTTATACAAGAAATAAGACAACCTGGCAAAGGTTTCCGGCATTACACAAGTATAAAAAGAAATAATGCAGAAAAGAACGCAGTATACTGAAACTCTATATTTGATATGATCGAATATAATATGAAAGAGATGATAAAAACATAAAATGGCCAAAGTCCCTCCTTATTAGACTTTCCAGAGAGAAATAGACACATCCTCCTCAAACACTAGTAGAAAATCAAGGGATTCAACTTTGCTACTGCTGCACCATCATAAAAGATGTAGTTTATGAAAGTGCCTGTGTTGTAGATCTTGATGAATAATTGACCCTAAGTCAGATGATGGAATTAAAGCTTAGAACTTTCCCTTTAGATCCCTTAAATAATCTGATCCAAAGAAGAGGATGGAATTCCTGCATGAGAATTCCTTGCACTAAGCACTGCTGCAACCATATCTAAACAGCTGAAGCATGCAAGTAGTCAAAAGACCAAAGATATATGAATATTGAATTCCTTCCTTGCTGCTATCCCCTCCTTCTTATCCTTGGTGAGCCTCCTCACCCTTTACCCCACTAATTAATGAGGTGACTTCCTAGAAAATATTCCTCCTTCAAAACTGCGTTGTCCTTACTGGTTTCCCTCCTCTTATAGCCTCATTGTTGACTTGGTCAACCGGATCTAGTTCACCTGCATTGACCCCTTTCACACCAAGGTGGATTTATTTTTCCTCATAATCTGATCCCCTTTCACATTGGGATTGTTTTGTTGCCCTTTTATTCTTCTAACTACAAAAATGGAGCAATCATAATATTCCAACTAGTAATAGCTAATTCGGAATATTACATTCCTCCCTGCTCAAAAGTTTCTTGCCATCAAGCAACAGTAAAGAAGGATGCTACAAGATCTTCTCTCCCTCCCAAGTGGAATCCTCATCTGGTAGATGCCTCCATCGAATTAGATATTCCTTGATAACTCTGCTTTCTACCTTACTCTCCCTTGTGTCTAATATTTCTTCTGGCTGCAAAATTAGGTGGCCCTCATCTTCAATAGGGGGGAGATCCATGTTGGCAACTACATTCCTCCCAATGGCCTTTTTGAGTCAAGATAAATGGAAGATATTGTGGATCTTTCTCCTCTTAGGAAGCTCCAGCTCATATGCTACCTTACCGATACAATTGATCACCTTGTATGGTTCATAGAAACGTGGTTTGAGCTTCTCATATCCCTTCTCCTTGAGTGTGGACTGTTTATAAGGCTGGAGACGTAGACAGACTAGATCTCCCACCTCAAACTATTTCTCTATCCGACCACGGTTTGCATATACCTTCTTCCAGTTATGGGCAGTAGCTGTTGATCAGCGGTTGTTATTAATGTCAACCCAAGCAGCACCAGAGTCTAACCCAATATTTCATGAGAATTTTGACCTGCCAAATTAATATATTCTGGGTCAATAATTACTTTGATGGTTTCTACTTGTCGATATGTTTCCGTTGATATATGGCACGCCATGTAATTCTTCACGGTTTGAGAGATATTCATGTTTGAAGTTTTTAACTCCAGTTAGCGGGCTAAAACCCCATGGGGTTGGGGCATGGGTCATTGAAAAGTAATAATTAATATTTTTTAAGCTCCTAAAATCCCTCCCACTTTCACTTGTTGAAGCCCCTCTGAACTTAAGAATTTATATAAATTGTGATCTTCATTTCCTCCTTAGGAAAGGGATTCAGCCATCTGAAATAGGTCATCGTGGAATTTGTGCTCTAAATTTGTTTCTACGAAGTTTCAGAAGCTGAAATTTTTATGAGAAAAAGCCGAAATCTTGAGGAAGTTGCTGTAAAAATTTCAGATCAAGGTACGCAAAATTTTTGGAAATATGATCTGTGGAAGTCAGGATTTTTGCAGGTTCCTAAAATTCATCTCAAAGAAGTGACCTCATTAAATTCATCATAACTCTCTTTCTGAGTATCATATTGGAATTCTATAAAAAGTGGTAGATATTTCACAGTCTTTCCTTTGTGATATATCAATTTTAGAGCCAAATGAAGAAACAATGACATGTGGCATGCCGTAAAAGTGTGCTCTGCTGAAACAGTGCATAATTAGGGCATTATGATAGATTGGGTATAACTCTCTCTAGAAGAATCAAAATTGGGTCAGACCTATGGCATTGGAAAGAAGAGACAGAGGACTACTACAGGATTGAAAATCAGATATTGAGGATCTGAAATAACAGAGGTACACCAAATTCAATATCGAGCTCGTAGAAGGAAAGAAAAAGCTAGATCATGTGTTGTCAAGGGTTGCAAAGGACCAGAATTTCTACAACAGAAAATCAAAGCAAGGTGCAGCAGAGGGTAGCATGACAAGAGCAACAACAAGGGTTCATAATAGCAGTAAGAAGTTCATCATATGAAGTCTTCAATTGGGCAGCACTGCATACAATCATTATAAAGGTATCATTGTACTTAGTCATTGTAAATACATTATTGTACAAATTTTACTAGTGTCTTTCTGCCAAGGGTTGAAGACGCAGTGTTCAGAGGTCGAGGATCATCATTAGGTGGTTGTGTCAAAGTTTGGGTTATGGTCTAGTATATCTTCTTCTTCTGTATCATTTTATATCATTCTAAAGTGGACCATTTTCCCTGGTACAGGAGTGAATTATAATTTTATACTTATATGATGTGGTAGGGTGGTTCTAGGGTGAGTTGTAGCTCATTGGGTGTTGGGGCATCTGTTCAATTGACTACTAAATAATCTCGGGCATTGGAGCGTCCATCTAGTGGGAGCTGGAGAAGAATGCTTTGCTAGATTCTAGGAAGTTGGAGCTTTATTTTCAATTGGAGTTGAATATTAAAGAATTATTGGAAAAGCATTAGGTGTTTTTTGTCCTAGAGTGGGTTTCCACCTTAAAAACAGTGTGCATTTGTGTTCCTCTTGTTTGATGTTATCATTGTACAAACAATGATAATAATTGAAGATTAAATAATGCTCTAATTGAAAGGAATACTGATTCAACCCCCCCCCCCCAAAAAAAAGTATTTCCAACAATTGGTATCAGTGGTTGGTTCCTTCAATAGAAGTTTAATAGCTAGAAGGAGGTCATGGAGCATACTAAGAATGGTGTACCTCTATTAAATGAAAATAATTATGCACTCTGGAAAGAAATAATCGAGGTCTATCTCTTGGCGTAAGATTACGAAGTGTGGGACACTATTCAAAATGGATTTACATCAACCATGGATGAAAAAGGTAAGAAGAATATGGTAAATGATGCAAAAGAAAAGAATGTTATTATCAGTGGACTTATTGAATCTACTTATCATAAGGTGTTGGGTTGTAAAACTGCAAAAAATGTATGGGACAAGCTTGAGAATATATATGCAGGTGACTCAAATGTCAAAGAAGAAAAGCTTCAAATCTATATAGCAAAATTTGAGCAACTAAGAATGAAAGAATATTGCAACATTGTTGCATACTTCCAATAAGTTGATGAAATAACCAATAATCTAGAAGGATTGGGAGAGATAGTTGACGAGAAGAAGACTATTATATGGAAGATTCTTAGAATGTTACCAGGGAGATTCAACCCAAAGGTATTGGTCTTAGAATAGAGTGCAAATCTGGACAAACTCATCAAGGAATAATTGCATGGAGTTCTCATAGCAGATGAAATGAGACTTGATGAAGAAAAGGGTACTTCAAATCTAGAAACTGCGTTCGTTGCATCTAAGAAAACCAATAAGGATAAATAACCTTCAATGGAAATGACATGCGCCTGCAAGTGTGAAGAAAAGGGAGATGATGGAGAAGGTATTTCAGATGAAGAATATGCTTATTTTAGGAGAAAACTAAAACCTAGTAAGGGAACATTCAAAGGTAAACTTCCATTGATATGTTTCGGTTGTGGTGAGGTTGGCCATTTCGTAGAAAAATTTCTGAACAAAAGTGATGGCATCTCTAAAGCAAAGAAAGGCTTTAAGAAATTGAAAAAACAAGGCAAAAATAAAGGATACAAAAGGAAATTTCTCTCTAAAGAAGATAGTTCATCATCCGATGAAGAAAGTGATAGGAAAGAAGAAGCCAATGAGAAAGTATTATTTATGGCCAATCACAATAAACAAGAAGTATCAAACAATGAAGAAGAAGGGTTGACCATAGAAGAATTTTATGAGGAGGAAATCAAGCTTATAAAAGAGTTCAATGCTGAGAAGATTCGTTACAATACTCTTGAAGAACAAGTTCAAGGTCTCAAAATTGAGGTTGAAGAACACAAATGTATTGAAGAGTTACTTCAAAATAAGTTGGAAGAAAGTGTTGAGCCGTGGAAAAGGTATGAATTCACTATGTGTTTTCCCATTCTTTTACTTTAAACATAATTATTTTTACTTTAGAAAGATGACTTATTACAAGAATTATGGTAGAATTGTGAAGATTTATGTTTATTGTAAAATATGACTACGAACTGACTTTTATTCCTAAAAATAGGAATTAGGCGAGGTGGACAGCTATATCAGAGGCGAGGCTAAAGTAAATGAAACTGCTGTTCCTCCAGCATTAGACCAAATCCTGCCAAAGACAAGGAAATCCAAATGCAACTTTAAGAAAAGGTAGGGGACAACTCAACTTCGGTCAAAGGAAATCAAGTGATAGCTAAAGGAAGAAGGGAAGCGAATCCCTCAGGATATTTTGATCCTAAGGGATCACAGTCCAAACCTCATCTCATTCCTTGTCTTGTCCATCGAGTTTGATATACAAGGAAACACCTTTAGCGACTGTAGGGAGTCATATCCTTTGATTCAAAACATTATTTTCGTAATATTGCGTTTTATTAATTCTTGTGTTTAGAGAGTGATCATTGTAATACTTTTATGTTTGATTAATACAAAGGCACGTTTCATTTTATCTTTCAAGCTTTGAGGTAACCCAGCAGTGTTTCATTGGTGTTACGGGCCCGGCCCTGGTGGAATTGCTCTGCTGTTTGTATTTCTATCCTTTGATTATTTTCATGTGGTAATTGCGTAGATTCATTACGATTACAGAGTTATTTTATTACTGTTAAATTGAGTCCTGGATTGCTGTGTGTGTTAATGAATTGCATTGCTATTCTATTTTAGCAAGGATCGTGTTTACTGTCGTATTCATCTTGCTGACTCTTATAAGGCTTTTCTGTTCCATACTTAATTCTGTTTGATGCTCCATCGGATTATGGTTCATTTTGATTGACTATCTCATAGTGTTGGCTGTCGACAAGGTTGGAGTTTAAGAAGACTTTTTATCCGATTTTGTTAGGTTTACATTTTCTATTCAATTGCTGATTGCTGTTCACTTACTGTTTGTTGTTTATTTCTAGTTCCTTAGGTTTACATTGTAGAAATATTGTTTAGAGTTGTTGTGTACTCATATAGATTATGAATTGTTGTTCCTTCCCAATTATTTCTTTTAGAATAAGTTCTTCTTAGTTATTTTCATCAGCATGTAGTTCAATTTTGATTTCACCTTGATTACTTAAAGAGCAGGATTGTCAACTATAGAGAACATTCATTAATACCTGCAAGTTCCTAGATTGATTGCCTTGTCTCAGTGTGATTTCAGTTGCATCGATTTCTAAGGGAATGAGTTATTTGATTGATGCTTTGTAGAGTGAGTAGTTGAGATTTCAGAGTATTTGCATTCATGTTACTATAATTAGATTTCTTTACAAGCATCAATTTATTCTTGTATCTAGAATACTATACTACATCTTTCATAACATTACTCTTAGCTAAATTGTAGTCTCAAACATAGTACACTCTTGAAACAAAAAGTCGTTCCCGGATTGATGATTAATGTAAGATAATTAGGTGTTAAAAAGATACCTTTTATACCTCAACATTTTGGCGTCTTTTCCAGGGAGGTTGTATGCCATTTCGAAGGAGTGATGCACATTTTATTTTCTTCTGCTTGTGAAGAATTGGGTATTAAAGATGGAAGGTAAGAACCTACACACCGGGCAAGGAATATACTTGCTCACAGCCCACTTCACAGTAGAATTAGGTAACTTATTTATTTAGGTAGGCATGTAGTCTTTTTTTCTTGAATGAATAAACCAGCTAAACAAAACAAAATTGCTCCTAAACTCGAAAAACCTAAGGGACCGGTGACCCTTGGGCGAACAACTTTCATTGATGAAATCCTTAAAAAGACTGAATCTTAGCCATCAGTAGGACCTAGGAAAGTTATCTCTATACAACCTACTAGTTCCTTTCAGGCCACAGAGTCACCATCTAAACAATTTGCTGAGATACATATTCAAACAGTGGGAATTGAGCAAGATTCCCAAGAAATTGAGAATCCCTGCCTAATTTCTCCACAATAAGGGAACTCTAGTAATCTCTGTGAAGGAGAAGGGGAAACAAGAGAAGCAGGAGAACCAAAATCGCCTCTTGAAATAATCCAAATATTGGGCAGTCCAGATAAGGAAAGTAGTGTCAAACTTATTCAAAACAAAGGACCCGAATCACCTCAAGGAATACTTATTTTTCTAGATCAAGGAAGTGCTGTCAATGCCATTCCTACTCCTTCAAGTCAGCCTAGGAATTTCGTTGAGATCCCAGAAGGATATTGGCACATATTTGATCAAATGGCCCAGAACCAAAACCAGAACCAACAAACACCCCACCAAAGTTCCACACTGCAATATCCTATAGTAGATATTGCAGTTAATGCACCTATGAAATCCATTCCCCTTCAACATATTCCTACATTTCATGGCTTGAAATCAGAAGATCCAGATGCATTTTTGTTCAAATTCGAAGTGTTATGCAGGGGTTATGACTATACCACCGATCCCCAAAAATTAAAACTATTTCCTTCCACATTAAAAGGAGCAGCCTTACGATGGTTTATGGGGATAGTTGGGGGTGTCATAACTGATTGGGATCATATGAAAGCTATGTTTTAAAGAAATATCAAGATTATTGTAGGTCTCGGGAACTAAAAGACGAAATATTCCAAATGACAGCAAAACCGAATGAAACCCTGGAAGAATATGAGGAACTATTTCAATACAATGTTCAGAGATCTCCTTATGCATCCTTACCCCTACCTGATAATGTGCTGAAAACTACATTAATTAGGGGAATGAAGAACCAATGGGTTGAAACATTGAATATTATGGGAAAAGGTGATATATGTCAGGAAATTTATGCTAACATCATTGATTTGGGTATCAGGAGCTCGAGGGGCAATACAAGGCTAAAATTAGCAGAAAACAACATGATTACAAGGGATAATAAGACCACCAATGAAGGTGTAACTTGTGCAGATATTGGAAACCTACTGGAAGATTTTAAAACAGATATTATAGGGACTGTAACAACACAGTTAGACATTATGCAAGCCAAACAAAAGCAAGCAGAAGCCAAACAAAATTTGGCAGTATTCTATCCTAGATGCAGGAAGAAACACAGCCACAAAGAGTGCCCGTTGGATGTAATCAAAGTTTGTGCCATTTTCACGAAATACCACCCCATAGAAGGATGTCCCTCTCTTCCTGGCCTAAAAGCAGCCTATAAGGAGGCATAAGAAGAATCAGAAGTGGTATGCTTACTTAATCAGCGTCGACAATGGCGGCCACGACAATCAGGTATGCCAACTGATCCATTTTCTTCTTTTCAGCCTCCTCAATACAATGCTCAGCAATATAATGGAATGTGGAAAAATCAGCCACCTTTTCCTAATTGGTCACAACATCCATTCCCTACATCGTCATGGCCAAATCAAACAAATAAAAATAATTGGCCAAATCTTCCTTTCTGCCCGCCGTTTTGGAAAAACAATGCTTATCCAACATAATGGTCCCCCTCTACTTCGCAGAGTCAAGTCTGGCAGTGAAACTGGAAAAGACCTACAACTCAGGCATCTGGAAAAATTCCCCTCTCTCAACCTACACTGCTAGCTCCCTATACAAACCCCCAGACCAACTTAAGACCACAACTCCCAGCCTAGCCCAACCCAAAACCAAACAATAGGCCAGTTCAGTCTATCCAAATAATGGAACCACTAGAATTAGAAAATTAACTGAGGGAGTGTAACGACCTTCAATTGAGGTCTAGGCATATAGTAGAAATAGAGAGAGAACAAAATATTCATATTGAAGATCTGTTACCTGTAGAACAAACATTGCAAAAAGAGAAGGTGGTTCAACAAAAAAATCAACAACAAGCAACAACCTCTTCTCCACCATTCCCAGAATGATTAATCATACCTTGCCCATTAGAACATCCTGATTTTGATCTTCTGGGAAAATTAAAAAATTTGTATATAAAAATCCCTCTCCTCCAAGCTATCCAAGACATCCCTATTTATGAAAAAACCATTAAGGAACTGTGTATAAAGAAGCCAAAGAGGAGAACAACCACCAACCCAGCTTTCCAAATAGTCAGTACTCTATCTGAATTATTATCAGGAATGGAAACACCTATAAAATATGAAGACCCAGGAAATCCTATAGTGACGGTACAAATCAATGGGAAATTGTTCCCAAATGCCTTAGTTGATTTCGGAGTTGCAATCAATATCTTAACAACTACCACCTATCAACAACTTGGCATTACATCACTACAACCAACAATAACCTTATTAGAGTTGGCTGACCGATCGGTAGTCAAACCAAAAGGTACACTACAAGATGTAATGGTATCCGTAGATTCCTGGGAATACCCTGCTGACTTCCTGGTTATCAACCCAAAGAACCAGCTAGATGGACACCCGTTAATCCTAGGTAGACCTTGCTTGGCAACTGTGAATGCTTATATTGGCTGCCAACAAGGAAACATGACAATAACAAGGGGAAAATATGTCAAGAATTTAGCTTTATATCCCCCAGCCCAACTAAGCCTATCAATAATCAAAACAAGAAAAAGACTTGTTCCATATCTTATGGAAAATATGAGATCACCTCTAACTGTAGAAGATGCCCTCGATTTCAAAGACCAAACAGAGGATGATATCATTAATAGTTTTATTAATAAACAAAAAATCAAATCCCATCTACAATGTCACATGATCAAGGCAGCATTTGATAATAAATAAGAAGAAGATCCTATGAAAGACATCCCTGATCAAGTAATACCCACTACTTATGTGTACAATATTAATATTGTAGAAATTGAGCCTGGAAAAACTCTAAACATTAACATAAATCTGACTGTTGAACAAGAACAGAAGTTGGTCCAATTATTACAGAAATATAAAACAACCTTTGCATGGGATTATCTAGACATGAAGGGAATTGACCCCAAATTATGAACACACCACATCTATACCGAAAAAGATACGAGACCCATTCGCCAACCCCAAAGAAGACTAAACCCTCACCTTAAAGATATTGTGAAAGCTGAATTACAAAAACTATTGGATGTCAATTTAGTTTACCCAATATCTGATAGCAAGTGGGTCTCTCCATTAGTAGTGGTACCAAAGAAGAACGGGAAGTGGAGAATATGTGTAGATTACCGAAAACTCAAGAAGGCAACCTAGAAAGACCACTTTCCCATTCCTTTCATTGAGCAGGTATTAGAAACATTGGCAGGAAAGAAATTCTTTTCTTTCCTTGATGGCTTCAGTGGGTACAATCAAATCCAGATTGCCCCTGAAGACCAAGACAAAACTACTTTTACCTGTCCTTGGGGGAAATTTTCCTACCAAGTCTTACCCTTTGGCCTATTCAATGCCCCTGCTACATTTCAAAGGGCCATTCTCAGCATCATTTTAGATTTAATAAATGAAGGGCTCGAAGTATATGTGGATGACTTCACACCTTATGGAGATGATTTTGAGCCAGCATTAGAAAATTTAGAAAAGGTGTTGCAAATATGTATTGACACTAGGCTTTGTTTAAGCCATGAAAAGTGTCATATCATGATAACCGAAGGACTTATCTTAGGGAATTATATTTCAGTAGCTAGAATTCAGGTCAATCCAGCCAAAATTCAGATAATTTTGTTAATACCCACACCCACCACACAAACAGAGGTACGTATCTTTCTTGGATTTTCTGGTTATTATAGGAGATCTATAGAACATTATTCTCAAATAGTTGCACCTTTATATGCACTAACAAGAAATGTTGATTTTATTTGGATAGATAAATGTGACAATGCCTTCAATGATATGAAAAAGCTTGTATCAATAGCCACAATGCTGAGGGGCCCAAATTGGAATTTTCCATTCCAAATTTCATTTGATGCCTCAGACACAACGATTGGAGAAATGCTTGGGTAGGAGGAAGAAAAAAAACCATATGAAATCTATTATATCAGCGAAAATCTATCTCCTGCTGAATTGAATTATACTGTGATTGAGAAGGAATTTTTAGCTGTAGTACATGCTATAAATAAGTTTATACATTATATAACTAGGTATCCTGTAGTTCTATATAATGATCACTCTGCCATTAAATTTTTAGCAAATAAACCTGTTACAAATGGAAGAGTGACAAGATGGTTGATTTTATTGTAGGAATTCAACATTAAAATTAAAGATTGACCTGGAAAAGAGAACACTGTAGCTGATTTTCTGTCAAGAATGCCAAAGACAACAGATGCAAAAGTAGTCGAAGACCACTTTCCAGATGAACATTTGTTCTTTGTTACTGTTAGAACCCAATGGTATGCTGATATAGAAAATTATTTGGTAATAGGTAGATTACCTAAACATCTAACCCTTAATGAACGAAAGTAGATAATACAGTGTAGTACCCGATTCTCTTGGATTGGGGGCTACCTGTTTCATAGAGGGTTAGATATGAAAATTAGGAGATGTGTCCAGGAGGATGAGGTATTTAATATTTTGAAAGAATGCCATGATGAACCGTGTGGAAAATTTTTTGTAAATCATAGAACCACCCATAAGGTTTTACAGACAGGCTATTATTGGCCTACCATTTTTAAATATGAAAAAAAAAATTGTGCAGGCCTGTGATAGCTGGCAAAGGATAGGTCACCCTGGACAGTCCGAAAAAATGCCTTTGAACCCACAACTAGTAATTGAACCATTTAAATGATGGGCGCTCAATTTTGTTGGCCCTATTAGCCACCCATAAAAAAAAAAACATACACCCTAGTTGCAACCAAGTATGTCACTAAATGGGTTGAAGCAGAGGAACTTTCGAAAGCTACAGAGGACTCTGTAATACAATTTCTTTTCCAAATATTTGTGCGATAGGGCCTCCCAAGGGACGTAATCACAGATGGAGGACCGCCGTTTGTAGGTAATAAACTCACTAAAACGTTACAGAATTACCACATTCAACACAAGATTACAACCCCATACCACCCACAGGAAAACGGCCAAGTAGAGAGCATGAATAAAGTGATTAAGTCTATATTGACAAAAACTGTTGCCTCACATAGACACGACTGGGCCTACAGATTTCCAGAAGCCTTGTGGGTGTACCAAACAACATGGAGAGCTACTACGTGATATTCACCATATCAATTGGTATTTGGAAAAGAGCCCATCTTTCCAATAGAGTTCGAAATTCAGACACTAAGAACAGCCCAAAAGGTGGGTCTAGATTTAAATGAAGCCCAGGCCAAAAGATTGCAGCAAATCAATGAGTTAGATTAAATTAGGCTCTCTTCTCTTTAGCACACTACGTTAATTCAACAACAGAGATAAAAATGGCATGACGTCCTCATCAAAGAAAAGATCTTCCGTGAAGGAGATTGGTCACTCCCATATGACTCCAGGTTTCAGGATTTTCCAGGGAAACTCTAGACACGATGGCTTGGACCTTACGAGATACAAAAAGTGCATGATAATAACACCATTACATTAAACACCATTGATGGATCTGGAAATTCCTTCAAAGTAAACAGTCATCGAGTACGATTGTATCATAAACCGCTTACTTGAGAATCCTTCTACTAACAATTATGGGAAGATTCTACCATGCAAATTCTAGCTGAAGAGGATAACTTTTCCTCAACATCCATTCATTAAATCATTTCTTTCCTTTGAAATTTGTACATAAATATTTTTCATTTATTTTTTTTGTTTTTATAGAATTCTGTTTCTCCAAGTTCTGTTTATTTCGCTTATTTTGAGTTTTTTCTATTCCTTTCTAAAGGAACAACATTTTTTATGTTCCTTTTGAAAGGAACAGTAGTTGTACTATTTATTTTTGCTGTTCCATAGATTTTTTTGTTGTTCCTTTCGAAAGGAACAATAGTTTCACAGATTCTTTTTGTTGTTCCTTTCAAAAGGAACAACACTTTTCACATATTGTTTTCTTGTTGTTCCCTTCCAAAGGAACAACATTTCCACAGATTGTTTCTGCTATTCTTTTCCAAAAGAGTAGCACCTTTTGAGTGGATTTTTTTTTTTTGTTTTACACCATCATTTTGAGGATTTCTAATGACTCTTCTAAAGGCAAACATACTATTTATACAAAATCACACAAATTGAAGCTTACTAGAATCAACAAATCAAAAGAAATTGATATTTTTTTAAGAAATTGTTTGGTAATGATAAGAAAGAGGAAAAAAAGGACATAATCATGACTGTGTTGTCTTACTATCACTAGAATTAATATGATCGATTATCTTTATCATGTTGGTTCTTCCCCAAATCTTTATAACTTTCTTTGATTTTTACTTATTAAATAGGAATAAGGGCATATTATTTTCTATTGAGATGTTTATACTTCTTCCACAATCGCTACTCTTAAGGAGTGCTGAAAAATCCTTTATATATAGGTAGGAAAGTGCTATATGAAAAAGAAAAAATATTATGTTGTGGCAGATGGAGGATAGGGGGTCTCATCAAGAGCCAGCCTACCATGATCATAAGGAAGCAAGTGAAGTGGCATTCCGATTATGGCCACCACACCAGGGATATGGTCTAATGGACAATTGAAAAAAAACTAAGAAGTCCTTGGAACAGGAGGTCTCATCATGAGCCGGCCTGCCCACTTTTCACTTCTTCCCGGTGAATGGCATTGTGATTCATCTGGTCCCCAAGCCATTACAATGGCCTCCATTATGACATTAAACAACACTTCCCTAGGCATAAATAAAGGACAATGGTTCCAAGGGTGAGAAGAAAATTTTTCAAGGTTATGGACACCTGTGGGTAACAAAGCTCTGCTAATGGTATTGGAGTCACATTTTTACACATCAATAGTAATATTAAACCCTTTTTCCTATATCTCTATCTAAATATCAAATGAAAGTATGAATCCTAAACCCTTCATTTCAAACCTATTATACATGAAAATTATCATAAATCGATCACATTAGTTTGAGTGGGTAATAAACGCATTTGTACTTGTTTTCATCTTGGCTGTCCCTTTTCCTTATCTTTAAATCATCACAAATGTTTCTATATCTATTTACGATTTAATCACACGCATCGATTTCAGTAAATGCAATAGTTTGATTGATTGTATCATAAGTATGCATACTTTTTCCTGTTGTGGCACTGCTGTGAAGTACTTTCCTCTCTTATTTGATAGTCGAGGACGACCTATCATCCTCCAGGGGGGGCGTAGATGCCTCTTAATCACTACATGTAGATAAAATTCCTATATTTCTTTTACCTGTATGCGAATAAAATCCATACATTCTAGGGAATAACAAAAACTTAACTATATTATTCCAATTCACCGTGATGTGTTGTTCCATTACATCACTGTGTGTTTGGAAAGAAGTAACAGTGTGCAGAGAATATGGGTGGATGACCAGTTCCTAGCGAGCCGCAAGTTTTAGTTGTTTCTGATGCTGCACGAGAGATTCTGGAAAAGTTGGGATGGATTACATACTTCACAAGGCTGCAACAATCCCATGAAACAGTGGCTACCGAGTTTTTATAGAATTTGCAGGAAGGATGCTCCGTGGTTAGCGGAAGACATATAGCCGTAACAGATGAAATAATTGCAGAGGTGTCTGGTCTACCAGTGCAAGGAACCATATGGACTCAGAATAAGGCCAGGCTTCAAGAAGCCATGAATATTTTCTTGGATGATGGATAGACATTGGTCGTCAAAGGAAAAGGAGTTCAGCCGGAATCATTGGGAGAACCATGGATGAAATTGGCAAAGGTACTGTAGGCCTATATAACATGTGATGGAAGGAAAGACGTGGTAAGACCTCGCCACCTTAAGCTATTGGCAATATTAAAGAAAAAATGTACTATAAATTTTCCTGCATTTTTAAACTCCTTACTGCATGATGTTTCTCGTAGTATAAGAAAAGCTCAGTACACATACATGGTGGTAAGCCACCATTGCCTAATCAGATTAATAGTAAGTCATAGTCTCGCCCAACAACAGACTAGTTTGGAAGAATTGATATTTTTGATTGATGGAGGATTAACTTTACCTGCCCCAAAATGAAAGAGAATGGCTAGCTTGGTAGCTCAGCCATCAAATTGTAGACAATCCTCTCGTTCAAAAAGAAGTAGGGGAATGATAGATGGCCTTCCGAGTAGTAGTAGCGAGCCCTTCGAATTTCCCAGCTTGGAGGATGAATAGCCTCCACAATTGGAAGGAGGGAGTCCTTATACTAAAGAGGGTGAAGAAGAAATAAGTCACCACACCAGTGGTGAGAAACCAACTAGCGCAGAAGAAGGAAATAATGAAGAAGAGGAAATTGAGGGAGAAGAAGCAAGCCCTCATACTAGTGTAGAGGGAGAAATTCGCTACTCTGATGAGGAAGAAGGTAGTTACCATACCTGTGAGGAGGATGAAAAAAATCACAATAGTGAAAGAGAAGGAACAAAGCCTCCCGAGAAAGCTACTGCAAGTTCACCACAAAGCCCTTTGCAAGAATACCAATTGGCCCAAATTCTGGCCAATATGAGTTAATATGTGCAGCCTCACAGCCCTTTAGACCTTAATGTTGATATCAACGAATTGAAGGAGCACTCTATTGTCAATAAAGAAATGGCTGAGGAAATTCCGGATGAAACAGAAGAATCAAACCCTAATGAAAGGATAGAATCAGCTGGGGTTGCTTCCACTGAGAAGTATGGACAAGAAAAGGAGAACACTGAAGTAGTATCTCAACCTAAAAATTCTAAGGGGATTGCAGAGTCAATTGAGGGTATAAACCCTATAGAATTCAGCTGGAGAAATATGAACATTGAAGAATAACCCCAAGAATAAAATAGAGAAGCGAGCCCAACTGAAGGCACGGCTGATGAGGAGCAAAACCCTGTTGAGCAAGTAGGTCTAGAAAAAGGAACAACCATTCCATCAAGAAAAAGGAAGAAAGTAATTGAACTAAAAAAACTTCGGAGGGAACGATTGAAGCTCTAGAGACTTGTGGAACAACTCATGCAGAACATTAGGGTTCTTAGAATGAAACAAATGCCCAAACCAACCCCAAAGAAAAGAAGCATAGTCACCAAGAGAGCCTTGAAAAAGAGGAAAGTGGCCACTAAAATAAATCCCCGAGTTGCAGAAACTATGGTTGAGCCTAACCACGAAGATATGGAACAGCAGGCAGCTATTACAGATGGAGCAAATTCAAGTGAAAATGTGCAAGCCAGTAGTCAAAACACTTTTAGTGACCCTACATTTGCCATACAACAAAAGGAGTTGGCACAAGCTCGTCTGGAAAGGAAAAAACTGAAATAAGACACTATTCCTGGAAGGAAATATCAGGAGTTGCAGTAGCAGATGAAGATCATCCATGAAGTAGAGGCTAAAGCCCATGAGTTCTGTCGAAAGGAAGAGGAGAAGGCTGAAAAGGTAACGAATCAATTAAAATTAGCCCAGATCGAATGGACACTCTCTACTCATTATACACAGATGTTTTAGCTTGTAGATGCCCTGCCAAGAATTATGCTTTATTTTTATTAGAGAGATATTTACAGTTAAAGATTAAAGCATTTAGGGCAAGAAAATCTATAGAGTTAAAAAATATAGATGATTTTGTAACATGTTGCAAACTCTATGGGGTAAAGGTACAATGTCTCCTGTGTGAGTTTTATTTGCATAACCTCATATTGGAAAATGATATTGAGACAAATCCTAGCCCTTTTGTGGGTGATATCCAATACCAACCATTTATTTCCTTTGTTGTTAATCAGTTAAAATGGCTTAACGCCTATAATTTTTTTCAAAGGCATGAAAAGGAGTTAGATTTGTGGGTTAGGAGTGAACCTAAGCACCCATTACAATTATGGGCTAGGCAGAAGAATTTGATGACAAGAGAAGGTGTTATCCAAGAATTGGGTCCTATTCATAAAGCAATTTTCTGGAATGGGATAGAATATTTCCTATATATTAGAAACTAGGCTTACATAGTAGCTAAGGTCCGATGGGGAGTATCCAATCGTAATGTTCAAAATAGAGAACCATTTAACTATAAAAATTTTGGATTAGCTATAGACTTCTTCGTTCTCTATAGCAACCTCATTTTGAGGGAAGGACCATTCTGTCTAGGGTGTAGGTTTCGAAGCCCCATTGCATGGTATCCTACTATAGATTACAAAGCCATTTATGAAATACTGGAAGGACAGATAGGGCATGTCTTCGAAGAATTAGCTGCAATGCATGGCTTTAGGCATTTTGATGAAAAACCTTCTCCAGCTTATTCTTTAACCGCTCTGCATGTGAATTATAGTTTTCATGAGGACATGAAAAAGGGTAAGCAGGGGGGTATGTTGAGCCATGGAAAAGGTATGAATTCACTATGTGTTTTCCCATTATTTTACTTTTAAAATAATTTTTTTTACTTTAGAAAGATGACTTATTACAAGAATTATGGTAGAATTGTCAAGATTTATGTTTATTGTAAAATATGACTAAGAAATACCTTTTATTGCTGAAAACAAGAATTAGGTGAGGTGAACAGCTATATCAGAGGCGAGGCTCAAGTAAATGAAATTGTTGTTCCTCCAGCGTTAGACCAAGTCCTGCCAAAGACAAGGAAATCTGAAGGCATTACTAAGAAAAGGTAGGGGACAACTCGGATTTGGTCAAAGAAAATCAAGTGACAACTAAAGGAAGAAGGGAAGCAAATCCCTCAAGATCATTCAATCCTAAGGGGCTGTTCAAACCTCATCTCATTCCTTGTCTTGTCCGTCGAGTTTGGTATATAAGGAAATGCCTTTAGCAACTGTAGGGAGTCAAATCCTTTGATTCAAAACATTCTTTTTTGTGATATTGCGTTTGATTGACTCTCGTGTTTAGAAAGCAATCACTGTAATACTTTTATGTTCGATTAATACAAAGGCATGTTTCATTTTATGTTTCAAGCTTTGAAGTAACCCAACAGTGTTTCATTGGTGCTACAAACCTAGCCCTGGTAGAATTTCTCTATTGTTTGTATTGCTATCCTTTGATTACTATCGTGCAGTAGTTGCGTAGATTCATTACGATTACAGATTTATTTGATTACTACTGAATTGAGTCCTAGATTATTGTGTGCGTTAATGAATTGCATTGCTATTATATTTTAGCAAGGATTGTGTTTACTGTCTTATTCATCTTCCTAACTCTTATAAGGCTTTGTTCTTCCATACTTAATTCTATTTGTTGTTCCGTCGGATTATGGTTCATTTCGATTGACTATTTCATAGTGTTGGCTGTCGACAGGGTTGGAGTTTAAGAAGACTTGTTATCCGATTTTGGTAGGTTTACATTTGCTGTTAAATTGCTGATTGTTGTTCACTTATTGCTTGTTGTTTATTTCTAGTTCGTTAGGTTCAGATTGTAGAGAGATTTTTTATAGTTTTCGTGTACTCATATAGATTATGAATTGTTGTTCCTTTCCAATTCTTTCTTTTAGAAGAAGTTCTTCTTAGTTATTTTCATCAGCAAGTAGTTCAATTTCGATTTCACCTTGATTGGTTAAAGAGAAGGACTATCAACTATAGAGAACATTGTTTAATACCTGCAAATTCCCATATTGATTTCCTTGTCTCAGTGTGATTTCAGTTGCATTGATTTGTAAGCAAATGAGTTATTTGATTGATTCTTTGCAGAGTGAGTAGTTGAGATTTCAGAGTATTTGCATTTATGTTACTGTAATTAGATTTCTTTAAAAGCATCCATTTACTCTTGTATCTAGAATACTATACTACATCTTTCATAGCATTACTCTTAGCTAAATTGCAGTCTCAAACAAAGTACACTCTTGAAACAAAAGGTCGTTCTTGAATTGATGATTAATGTAGGATAATTAGGTGTTAAAAAGATACCTTGTATACCTCAATAGAAAGCAAGCAAGAAAGGGAAGCATTAGAAGCCAAAGTAGTCTCACTGCGTAAGGAAGTGAAGAAGGGAAAAATTGTCCAAAACTTTGCCAACATCTCAAGGGCAGTGGAAGAACTCATCAACTATCAACGATCTCACAACGATAAAACTGGCCTCGGTTACAAAGAAGAAGAAGTAGGACCTTCTACAACAAAATACAATGAACCTATGAGATTTGACATACATGTAGACTTCATTGGACAAGATTCGCAAGAACATCCTTGGAATACGATTCCTCGACGAAGATTTTGATCTAGGTACCAACATATTTTTCATGGATATTGTTATTCATGTGGAAAATTTGGTCATAAAGATGTAGAATGTCACACGTACCTTAGGAACTGATACAATTCCAAGATATTGTTCAAATATGAACCTCCCAGGGCTCAAAGAAACATCAATAGATTTGAACATTTAAGAAATAATATGGAATGTTAAAAATTTCAGAACTTTGGACACATAGCCAGAGACTACAGACTTGAAAATCCTCCAGAAGAATCTTCGAAGCCACTGAATGAACGAACATGGAAGAAGAAGAAGACTGATAATTGTGCTCTCGCTCTCAAGGCTCAAAAAAATAAAGATGTGTGGTATGTTGACATCGGTTGCTCAATGCATATGACTGGATATAGAAGGAAATTTGTATCTTTGAAAGAGCAGAAGGATGGAACCATATCCTTTGGAAATGATGGATCTTCAAATGTTATAGGATCAGGTACCATCACTCTCGGAAGAAAATATGTTATAGCCAAGAATGTTCTATTGGTCAAAAACATGAATCACAATCTTCTCAGTGTTGTACGAATGTGTGATCAAGGACACACAATGCTATTGAACTCCACAAAATGTGAAATCAGGAAAGGCAAGTATGGTAAAATTGTGGCTACATCAAGTCGATCTCCAAACGACATATACATTCTATATGAAGCAACTAAATCATGTCTACTAGCTAAAGAATATGAAAGCTATTTATGGCACAAATGAATGGGTCACATAAACTTTGACAATCTTGTCAGGATAAGAAAAAATGAATCAGTACGAGAAATGTTGAAAATATCAAAAAATTCCATCACACTATGTGAGGCATGTCGGCATGGCAAGTAGATAAAAGTCCAATTTAAAAAAAAAGAACACATTGCATCACATCCATTGGAATTGATACATACTGATCTATGTGGTCCTATGAGAACAAAGGGCTTAGACAGAGAATTATATTTCATGTTAATGATAGATGAATATATCAGGATGACAGTCGTTGGTTTCCTAAAGAAAAAATCCGAAGCATTTCAGTGCTTTAAGATCTAGAAGGAGTTGGTTGAAAATGAAATAGATTTGAAAATAAAGTGGTTAAGATCAGATAATGGTGGAGAATTCACCTCCAAATTATTTCAGCAATACTGTGAAGAAAATGGAATAAAAAGGCAATTTTCAATAGCAGGAACACCGCAGCAAAATGGAATTACTTAAAGAAAGAACATAACCATACAAGAAATGGGTAGAACAATGTTGAAGGATTCAAATTTGGATGAAAAATTCTGGGTTCAAGCAATTGATATAGAAGTCTTCATTATCAACCGGAGTCTTCTCATAAATAATTGCAACAAGTCTCCATACGAATTATGGAAAGGAAAACTAGCTAATGTAAAATATTTCAGAATCTTCGGAAGCAAATGTTATATCAAAAGAGAAGATCAAAATTTGGGTAAGTTTGAATCACGGGTTGATGAAGGTATTTTTTTTGGTTACTCACGCAAAATAAAGGCCTATAAATATTATAATATAAGATGAAAAGAGATAGTGGAGAGCATAAATGTTACATTTGATGAAGATGGTGTTCTAGCGAGTAATGATGAGGATCTAGAATATTTGAAACTTGAGACAGAGGCTGAAAAAGACACAGATAAAATTGTTGAACAAGAAGCAACTATCAACGAGGAAGAATTAAACAATGATCATCAAGATATACCAGAACAACAACAAGAAGCTCCTCCAAGGAGAACAAAAGAGTGGATTCAAAAGAACCATCCATCAAATCAAATCACTGGTGACATAAATGAAGGTCAACAGCTTCGTTCATCACAACAAGCTCACATTGCTTTTCTAGCAACCTTTGAGCCTAGTAGTTTTGAGGAAGCCAGCCAAAATGAACATTGGGTAGCAGCTATGAATGAAGAATTGGATCAAATTGAGAAGAATAACACCTGGGAATTAGTTACACGACCAAAAGATAAAAATTTCATTGGGACTAAATGGGTTTTTAGGAACAAGTTGAATGAACATGGGCAGGTTACCAGAAACAAAGTGTTACACAACAATTTATCACCGTCCCTGCAATCCCCATCCCGCACATTGGAGGGCTCATTCTGCGACCTGTGAGCAGAGACAAGACTTGAAAATACTTTCATTTCATCCCTCTGAAGATGAGCTTTAATTTCCCTGAAGACATCTCCCTGCAAAAAACCGTAAAAATAGCTCTTTTTTCATTGGCGCGGTTCCATAGTTCAGCCCTCACGCTAAGGGGGAAAATCCTCCAAAGAGGGCGCACCAATTGGAGCTCTTTCATAGAGCCGCACCTGCGCCAACCATATTAAGAGATTTTTTTAAAAAATAAAAGGCAGAAGATTCATCCTAACAAATTCCTGGACTGATTTCTATCTTCAGTTGGGAGGTTTGGCTACGGATTTCCATAGAGAGGAAGTAGTTTGCCACCTCTCATGGAAGCTCCCTTGATGATAGGGCCAATCCCATAATTATATGGATCCCAACTTCCCTTCCTCCTTCTATAAAAGCTTGCTCTTCTCGATGGCAAGCTAATCTCAAAGTTCCCAAGAGCTTTCACATCCTTATGCTTCAAGAGCCTTCTTGATTCCCTTAAGGCCAAATCCAAGCAAGGAGACTATTGTCAAGTATCCGGAGAGAGAGGCTTGTCCCATCCTTGACAGGCTTTATCGAGACATGCTTTGCTGATGACCCGCCAAAGGAGAATCCGGCGTCGAAGCTTTGGTTGTATTCTTCTTTTTGACTCATTAATGATAAGCGACTATCAGTTATGGTTCCACTCTTGTTCTTAATCATGTTCATGAGTTATTTCCTCTTTGACTGACATATAGTTGTATGTACTGGGTTTTATACTTGCGTTTGTGTTGTTTCTTACATGTGCAGGTGTCTGATCACGAAGATCATGAGGATTGTGATCTGCCAGGGCAAAGGAACGGGAGCACCACCTCTTCTACAAACAACAGCGTTGGATTCCAAGTAAGCCTTCCTCACAAGTCGGTTTATTTACGATTAGGAACCTGCACTGTAGCATGTTTGATTGTTGCTAGACCCGATCTGGGCTATTATGGATCGCCTCTATCCGCAGAGGGGATTTACCTCCTCAACAATTTGGCAACTCCACTGTGGTGGACATATGTCCGGATATGCTACTGCCCAGAAAATTCTGCGAGCAGGTTACTTCTGGTCGTCCATATTCAAAGACTGTATCGTTGCAGTCCGTAAATGTCACACGTGCTAGGTGTTTCAGTGCAAGATGCGTGCGCCGCCTCTCCCTTTGCATCCTGTTATTACCGTCGACCCTTTTACGAAATGGGGTGTGGATTTTATGACGTGTAACCCTCACTCAGCCGGGGGGCATGCGTATATCATTGTCGATGTTGACTACTTCACCAAGTGGGCTGAAGCGATGCCTACACTAGCTGTCGATGGTAAGACAGCTGCCCAATTCATATTCAACCATATCATTGCATGTTTCGGGGTCCCACAAGCCATCGTTACTGACCATGGTACTCATTTCCGATATTATATGATGGCAGAGCTGACTTCAAAGTTGGGCTTATGCCACGATAGCTCAACGCCATATTACCCTCAAGAAAATGGCCAAGTTGAACTAATGAACAAGGTTCTAGTCACTATGCTTCAACGAACAGTTGGTATCCACAAATCCAATTGGCACCTCCAACTGTTCTTAGCTCTATGGGCATACCGGACGTCTGCAAAGAGTGCAACTAGATTCACACCATTTCAATTGGTGTATGGTCTAGAAGCAACTCTTCCGGTTGAATGCGAGATTCCTTCGTTGAAATTAGCTGTGAAACTTCTACCTGACACTTCTGCTGAGGAAGAACGACTTTTGTATCTGGAACGATTAGATGAAAACCGTCACTTAGCTGCTTTAGTTATTGAAGCACAAAAGAAGCGGGTCAAAGCTCACTTCAATCAATCGGTTTCTCCTCGTTCCTTTCTTGAAGGGGACCTCGTCCTCCTGTATGATCAAGCACATGACAAGCTTGGGGCTGGCAAGTTCCAACCTATGTGGCATGGGCCCTACATAGTAAAACGCGTTTTGAAGAATGGGGCTTATGAGCTTATAGATTATGAAGGAGTTCTGCTGGCGCAGCCCAGGAATGGGCTGTACCTGAAAAAATACTACGCTTAAAGTCATTTTTGGTGTGGTGTGTTAAGTTCCTATATTAATAGTATAGCCCCTTATTATGTTAGTGTAGACCCCCTTATTGTTATTATTGTACCCTTGTAACCCCCATTTTGTTATTATTGTGCCCTTAAATTATTATTGTTAGGTCGGCTAGGATTACATTGTGGCCCACTAGGATTACATTATGGCCCCATGGACTCCTATATATAGAAAGGAGGTTTTGTAAATTGGATCATCCAAGAATTGTTCATTTATGTAATGTATTGGAGGTTTCCCCATCGAAGTGGCTTATTTCTAAGGCGTTGATATCTCTTTTCTTCTATTTTTGGAGCTGGTTACACAACATTTGGTATCAGAGCTTTGGATTCTAGGGTTTCGCTGCTCCAAACAGGTCATCGTGGAATTTTCGCTATAAATTTTTTTCTACGAAGTTTCAGAAGCTGAAATGTTTAGGGTGCGAAGCTGAAATCCTGAGGAAGATTGTCTAAAAATTTCAGAGCTTGGTTCGCAATATTTTCGGAGATATGATCTGTGGAAGTTAGGTATTTTTTCAGGCTCCTAAACAGGTCATCGTGGAATTTGCGCTATAAAAAATTTTCTACGAAGGTTCAGAATCTGAAATTCATATGGTGCGAAGCTGAAGTCCTGAATAAATTTGTCAAAAAATTTCAGAGCTTGGTTCGCAATATTTTTGGAGATATGAGCTGTGGAAGGTAGTGCTTTTTCAGGCTCCTGAATTGCATCTCAAAGAGGTGATCGTGGGAAAAGTTCAATAACTCTCTCTCTGGGCAGTGGATTTGAGTGCCGTAAAAATTGTTCGCAAGTACACGGACTGTAGTTTCTTGGATATCAATTTCAGAGACAAAGGAAGAAACAGTGACACGTGGCAAGTCGTACAAGTTCACTCTACTGAACTAGTCTAGAATTAGGTCATTGTGGGAGATTGGACACAACTTTGTCTTGGAGAATCCAAATTAGGTCAGACCTGTGGCATTTGAAAGAAAATTCAGAGGGATACGTTGGTACTGAAATTCAGATATTGAAGTGCTGCAATCATAGAGATAATCCAATTTCAATATCGAGCTCCTCAAAAGCAAGAAAAAGGTGTGTATTGTTTTTTCCGAATTGCGTAAGTCTTGTTTGAAGAATCAAGTTGAATTGATTCCAAGGGAATATTGAAGAATTTTTGTTAGTAATGGGTTCTATTATGCCTCCAAAAAATAATTCCATACCCATTAAGCCCTCAGAAATCTATACTATGACGCATGAGGAGGAAGAATTACAATATGAGATATCAAAATTACGATACCAAGTGCAACAAGTTTCAATCTTACGAAGAGAAATTGAAGATGAAATAGATGGTTTAAAAGCAGAAATGGAGGCTAAGTTGGATGGTTTGAAGGATCAAATAATAGAAAATATGGATGATAAATTAATGGAAGATCACATCGAGCATCAACAACCAGTTCTCCAACTCTCAAAGGATAACCCAACTTTGGTGCAGAATCTAATGAAACAACAGGAAGATCAACATCACATCGAAAGAAGTTATGAAGAAGTCATAGAAACAAGAACTCGACAAGTACGATCAATTTCAGAGTATCTCAGCAAGTGGAAGAACTTTCCCGTAAAATATTTCACATGGGAGTATGAGAATTTTATACAGAAGCATCAAGAAATAATCAAGCGTTGAGGACAACACTTGTTTGAAGGAGAGGGGTTGTTAAGTCCCTATATTAATAGTATAGCCCCTTATTATGTTAGTGTAGCCCCCCTTATTGTTATTATTGTACCCCTGTAACCCCCATATTGTTATTATTGTGCCCTTAAATTATTATTGTTAGGTCGGCTAGGATTACATTGTGGCCCACTAGGATTACATTATGGCCCCATGGACTCCTATATAGAGAAAGGAGGTTTTGTAAATTGTATCATCCAAGAATTGTTCATTCATGTAATGTATTGGAGGTTGCCCCCTCGAAGTGGCTTATTTCTAAGGCGTTGATATCTCTTTTCTTCTCTTTTTGGAGTTGGTTACACAACATGGTGTGTGTACATAAGTGTGTATTTTTCATTTGTGTGCATGTGTAGTGTGGTGTGCGATGTAAACATATTTCTGCTGATCAGGTCTTCCTGATTGTGTAGATGTCCATCCCTCCATTTGTTGGTTTCGCGGATGGTGCCTCCCGCAGTACCAGGAACCTGTCTTCGGTGGCCTGGGTAATCTATGATCCTGCTGGTGAGTTGGTCAACCTGCAAGGTGTGTGTCTGGGACATACTACAAATAACATCGCGGAATATAGTGCTGTATTAGAATTATTAACTAAGGCTGTAAACCTTGGTTACCATGAATTACTTGTGTATCTAGACTCGCAACTTGTAGCATTACAACTGAATGGTCATTATTCGGTCAAAAACCCATCCATTTTACGTCTGTATCTACGTATTTGTTTACTGGAAAGAAATTTTGACTATATTACATATCAACATATACCCAGGCTAATGAATACATTAACAGATGCAGTAGCTAATTTGGTATTAGATAGACATTTGCGTAATTTGTAAAACAACATCGTGTGAAAAGAAAGATCCATCCAGAAATAGATATGTATATATATAGATATCGAAATGTTTACATAGTGTGCGTCGCATAGAATAAAAAAATATGTATGTTTTCCCTAATACATCCGGAGACGACATGTCTCTCAAAAAATATGCATGATAAAATCCCTAGGAGTCTAATCTGCATGGTGCTCATGATAACAAGTGATTGCACGCACTAAGTGTCTCAGAAGTCGGTGGAGGCGACTAGGCACTCCCACCGTATGTCTCTGGTACGCCATCGATACATCCGCCAGCTAGGCATAGTCTGGGATCCCTCGGGAAATTCCCTTGAGATTCTGGATTAACTCCCCCCCCTCTACACCCTCTGTCTGAGGATCAGGTGCGGGAAGAGTCCTCCGCACGATAGGAGACATACCGGCTGGTCTCTCTTGGCCCACGTCTGCATACATATAAAATGTGTCAGGTTGAAAATGTATTAAAAAAAATTTATAAAACATAAAAATCAAAAAGAGAAGAGGTCATACCCAACTCCTCGTCCCAATTATCTCCTTATGACAGTGGGAGATCTGGGTCTCCAGTGAAATCGGTTCCTGCATATGGCCAGTCTTCCACTACGATCAACTGACGCCGCAACCACCCAAAAAACTCCGGCCTCCAGGACATCTGTTGGCCTCCTCCAGCTCTGGGCATCAGTGCTGCCCAGAGAGCCATTCTTGGCTCTCGTGGAATCGGCTCAGCTACTATGGCCCCTTGGCCCTGGAATATTGGTAATCATTCCAGAATGAACGATACTAGGATGGAACCATAGCCAAATTGTTTCAGCTTGGCTTTCTTGCATTTCGTAAGCTGTCTTTTCATGTTTATCATCACTGCTATGGCCCAGTCGAACAATAGGGGAGTCATACACTTTAAGGCTAGAAAAATTTGGGCCTTTGTGGCCTCGTGCAGTGCCTGCGACCCCGCAGCCCGTGTGATGGTATGCAACACCACTCTCAGTGCCAGGTCAGGAATGGTGTGAATGTCCACTTTCCCACTTCCAGATACCAGTCGTGCCCTTGGGCACACTCGTGCCATCACCTGCTCCATCTTCTCACCAGACGGTCTGCTCCCTGTCAATATGGGCACAGAACCTCTGTGCAATAATCCGGTTATGAAGTATATGTCAGAAACCTCCAGTTCTAATACCTAGTCCCGTAACTTGAACACTTGTTCCTGTTCGTCCCATATGCTAATCAGGTACTGTAGGAGCTCGGGCTGAGCTCGTAAACAAGGTGTCAGGAAGAACTTTTTTAGCCCACAGTTCTTGAGGGCATTCATGCAAGTTTCATTCTCCATGGCTTGTTTATCCTCTTCACCGTGCTCTCTCTCTTTCCACTCAATCACCATTTCGCTCGGTTTCCTGCATCAACATGGTCACAAAACCTTAATTAGATCTCTGTTGAGCTTCAAAATTCATCCAAATTGATTAGAATCTCGAATTTTTAGGCAAAAATTTGGGTTCCACCGCTGGCGCGGCTGTTTCCTAAATAGTCATGCCAGTCGGCGCGAGCCCTTTGCATATAAATTCCCATTGGCGCGGGTCCGTGCCCGATACCCGCGACAATGAGCGGAGCCCTAAAAATTTAAAAAGTTTCCACAAAAATATATTTCATGATGGAAAACTATTAAAATATGGATTGAAATAGAGTACAAAGAAGCGCCTCTTACCTGGAACTGACGGGAATCTGAATGGTAGCCCGGATCGGTCGCAATCGTTGTCAGAAGTTCGCACACAAAATGGACCACTGCTGCTCTTCAGTGAGGTAAAAAGTAAAAAGTAATTTTATTTTTACCATTTGACATATTTATAACTTTTTGAATTCAAAATAGGTTATTTTTCTGAATATTTTAATATATTTTGTCGAAAATGGGTTTTACACTTGCCTTTTTGTGCAGCAACAGGTCTTCCACGCAACTTACACGGCGAAATGAGTTGTATTTTATACTTTTTCGGACTCGATAAATACACGAAAAAGTCACTCTGGAGTCATCTTTCAACTCTTTTCTGACTCTCTAAACATGAAAAAAATGCCGAGGCCCTTGTCGTTTCGATCTAGTTAAAGTGGAAACGAATCGACATCTACCCAGTATACGTTTACCCCTTTTTCCGGCTGGGATGGATTATTTACAAAAAAGGAATACCCTAGCCTATCGTGACTAGGAGGTTTTCTCGGATATTTTTTTCTACCTTTTCAGGTCCGAAGAACTATCTACGAAAAGGGACCGCTGGAGTTTACTTTTCTGATGTCTTTTCAAACTCTCTAAATAGGAAAAGACGCCGAGTTCTTCCTTTCTCAGACTCGTTAAACCCTGATGACATTGGATTCAGTCGAAATGACGTTCTCCAAGTTCCTCCTTCCTAGGGCTCGTTAAATGTACTAGGATGGATTCACCCAAAGGGCGGACTTATATTACAAGCATATGCTATCCCCTTCAAGCTTGTTATCAAAAATAATTGGGGTACTCGCCAGAAATGGTGGGGGAAAATGGAACCAGCATCATTGTCATGTCGGCAGTATGTCGCTCTTGAACATGGCACTTGTCTGCATTCGTGTCGGGTTGGGGATATCTCATCTCGTTCTTCACTTGCCTCCGTGGATTTGGATAATCCCTTTTGACCTCTCATCTGCTCATTGCCTCGTCACCATGACCTCTGATCCGTTGATGTCAAACACTGCCAAGTCCACTGTCGTGTTGTTTATATGTTCAAGAGAAGTTGACCTCTGCAAAGTATCAACCTCCCTCTGATTCTCATTTGATCCTGATTCACTAAAATACATCATGTTCCGTTGTCTCGTGTCGATGATGTGGGAAACACTATGGCCCACCTTCGATCGAGGTCACTTCCTATCGAATTTAGCTCATTATCCAGGAAGATGACCTAGAGACTCCCTTATGGTACCTTGGAGCCTGCATGCCTCAATGGCGGGTTCGTCGCATTCGACGTGAGGTTTTCATCATTGGCCTCCGATCGAGTGATTCTATGGGTGTTTGACGCCATCTCATTGATTCGCACGCCGTAGATTGTACATATAGTACCTTGAGGGCCATTGTCATTATTGGTGGTTCCTCTCACGTCTGTTAACAACTTTCATCATTGGCTGGTAATCAGGCGATGTTCTTGGATGTTCAACTTCAGCTCACATATTCACATGTTTGAACTTGTACTTTTTTCGGGTCGAGATGGAGCGCAAGACCCTGCATTGTGTCTGTTGTAATCCAGGCTGCGATATTGTGGATTATTGTTTACATAACTCACCGATTGGATGGCTGCGACCATACCTGAGTCTATTTATCGATCCTCACTGGATGGCTGCGTCCATGCCTTGGATCTAGATTATTTTATACTCTGTTATGGATGGCTGTGCCCATACCACACATATATATCATGTATCTGAGACATCAATTGTACTTCGCTCCGTAGGTTTTCCGATGGCAGTGTTTTCAGTCGGCATGTTCTCGTAAAGCATTTCACCCCTCTCTCTCTCTCGGGCCTCATGCTTTAGGGGGCATCTGTTACACAACAATTTGTCACCGTCCCTGCAATCCCCATCCCGCACATTGGAAGGCTCATTCTGTGACCTGTGAGCAGAGACAAGACTTGAAAATACTTTCATTGCATCCCTCTGAAGATGAGCTTTAATTTCCCTTAAGACATCTCCCTGTAAAAAACCATAAAAATAGCTCTTTCTTCATTGGCGTGGTTCCATAGTTCAGCCCTCGCGCCAAGGGGGAAAATCCTCCAAAGAGGGCGCGCAAATTGGCGCTCTGTCATAGAGCCGCACCCACACCAACCATATTAAGAGGTGTTTTTTAAAAATAAAAGGCGGAAGTTTCATCCTAAAAAATTCCTGGACTGATCTCTATCTTGAGTTGGGAGGTTTGGCTACGGATTTCCATAGAGAGGAAGTAGTTTTCCAGCTTTCATGGAAGCTCCCTTGATGATAGGGCCAATCCCATAATTATAGGGATCCCAACTCCCCTTCCTCCTTCTATAAAAGCTTGCTCTTCTCCATGGCAAGCTAATCTCAAAGTTCCCAAGAGCTTTCACATCCTTATGCTGCAAGAGCCTTCTTGATTCCCTTAAGGCCAAATCCAAGCAAGGAGACTATTGTCAAGTATACGGAGAGAGAGGCTTGTCCAATCCTTGACAGGCTTTATCGAGACATGCTTTGCTGACGACCCACCAAAGGAGAATCCAACGTCGAAGCTTTGGCTGTATTCTTATTTTTGACTCATTAATGATAAACGACTATCGGTTATGGTTCCACTCTTGTTCTTAATCATGTTCATGAGTTATGTCCTCTTTGACTGACATATAGTTGTATGTACTGGGTTTTATGCTTGCGTTTGTGTTGGTTCTTGCATGTACAGGTGTCCGATCACGGAGATTGCGAGGATTGTGATATTCCAGGGCAAAGGAATGGGAGCACCACCTCTTCTACAAACAACAGCGTTGGATTCCAGGTAAGCCTTCCTCGCAAGTCGGTTTATTTATGATTAGGAACCTACACTGTAGTGTGTTTGATTGTTGCTAGACCTGATTTGGGCTAGTAGGGATCGCCTCTATCCACAGAGGGGATTTACCTCCTCAACACAAAGCAAGATTGGTTTAGAAAGGCTATGCACAAGTGGAAGGAATTGATTTCGACGAAACATTTTCACTAGTTGCTAGAATGGAAGCCATCTGAATGTTTCTCTCCTATGCATGTTCAAGAAAAATAAAGCTCTACCAAATGGATGTTAGGTCAACATTTCTGATTGGAGAATTAGAAGAAGAAGTTTACATCGAACAACCTGAAGGTTTTCTACTATCACAAAAATAATACTATGTCTGTAGGTTAAATAAGGCTCTATATGGTCTCAAGCAGGCTCCCAGAGCATGGTATGCTCATCTTGATGGATATCTACATCAACAAGGGCTCAAGAAAGGTATTGTTGATAGAAATATTTATGTACAAATAGGTAAATATAATTTAACAATCATTGAGGTATATGTGGATGATACAATATTTGGTAGCAATGATGATCGACTAAGTAAGAAATTTTCTACAAAGATGAAAAGTGAGTTTGAGATGTCTTTACTTGGTGAGCTGACATACTTATAGGGCTTCAAATATCTCAGCAAGAGAAAGGAATATTTATATGTCAAGCCAAGTACATCAAGGAAATGCTCAATAAATTCAAAATGGAATATTGCAAACCCCTCCTTACTCCGATGGTAACAAGTTGCAAATTGAGCATAGACAACTCATCTAAGGATGTGGATCAGAGGTTGTACAGATCTATGATTGGTAGTCTTCTATATGTAACAGCCTCTCGGCCAGATGTTATGCAAGTAGTTGGACAAGTAGCAAGACTCCAAGCAGCACCAAAAGAATCACATATTATTGCCGTCAAAAGAATTCTTCGATATCTAAAGGGCACAAAACAATATGGCTTGTGGTATCCCAAGGTTAAAAATCTCATTATTCAAGCCTTTACAGATGCAGATTGGGCAGGAAGAATTGATGATCGTAAGAGTACTAGTAGAGCAACATTTTATCTAGATGGTTGTTTCATATCATGGTTGAGTAAAAAGCAAACTTCAATCTCGTTATCTACAACAGAAGCAGAATACATTGCAGAAACATCATGTTGTACTCAAGTCCTTTGGATGAAACAAAATTTGCAATATCTTCAAGTACAATTCAGTGAGCCTATTCCCATATTCTGTGACAACACTAGTGCCATCAGCGTCTCCAAGAATCATGTCATGCATTAAAAAAAAAAACACATTCCGATCAAATATCATTTTGTTAGAGAACATGTCGCTGAAAAGAATATCAAACTTGAGTATGTTTGTACAAAAGAACAAATTAATGATATATTTAGTAAACCTTTACCTCGTGAAGCATTTTAATATCTTCGTTAAAAGCTTGGGATTCTCCCAAGTTCTCATTAGATTACAGGTCTGTAGGATGGTTGTGTGTCAGCGGGAGTCGAAGTGTGTATAGGTCCACATGATGGTTGTGTTTCAGGGGGAGTTAGACTTTTCCATTGTTATGAAAGGGGGAGAGAATGTTGTAGGAAGAGTTTTCATGATCATAGGGGGAGTACTTGTATTGCCATCAATGAAAAAGGGGGAGATTGTTGATCAGTGGTTGTCATTGATGTCAACCTAAGCAACACCAGGGGCTAACCCAATATTGCATGGGAATTTTTACCAAGGGTTGAAGAGGCAGTGTTGAGAGGTCTAGGACCATCATTAGGTGGTTGTGTCAAAGTTGGGGTTATGGTCTAGTATATCTTCCTCTTCTGCATCATTCTATATCATTGTAAAGTGGAATATTTTCCCTGGTACGAGAGTCCATTCTTATTTTATTCTTCTATAGGGTGGTAGGGTGGTGCTAGGGTGAGTTGTAGCTCATTGGGTGTCGGGGCATCTATTCAGTTGACTACTAAATAATCTCGGGTGTTGGAGCGTCCATCCAGTGGGAGTTGGAGAAAAATGCTTTTCTAGATTCTAGGAAATTGGAGCTTTATTTTCAATTGGAGTTGAATATTAAAGAATTATTGGAAAAGAATTAGGTGGTTTTTGTCTCGGAGTGAGTTTCCACCTTAAAAACTATGTGCATTTGTGTTCCTCTTGTTTGCTGCTATCATTGTAAAAAAACTGATAATAATTGAAGATTAACTAATGTAATAATTGAAAGGAATACTGATTCACCCCCCCTCTCAGTATTTCCAACAGTAGCAATGTTGTATTTGAGGGCTTTGAGTATGTCCTGATTCTCCTAAATCCATTCCTTTTCTCTTGGAGCCTTGCTTGCCCCAAACATAACATCAGAAAATGAGAGCGCATCATACTCATATAAGGCCTATAATGGAGTCATACCAATAGACATATGGTGAGTAGTGTTGTAACAATACTCTCCCAAGTGGAGCCAACGAAGCCAAGCCCTCTACTACACTGCAACATAGTTTCTCAAGTAGCCTTCCATCCACTTGTTCACTATCTCAGTCTATCCATTGGTTTGTGGATGATAGTTGGTGCTTGGTTTCAATTCAGTACCCACTAACTAGAAAAATTATTTCCAAAATCCACCCATGAAGCGGCTATTCCAATCACTCACTATGGTCCTTGGGAGACCATGGAGTCTAAATACATCTTTGAAGAAAATCTCAGCTACCTGTGAAGTAGTATAATGTGTATAAATGACAAAGAAATGAGAGTACTTTGTTATTCTATCAACAACTACAAAGACACAATCCTTACCATGTACTATCGGTAGGCTGGTGATGAAGTTCATAGAGATGCTTTCCCACTTCCCATTCGAAATAGGTAGTGGCTGCAATAACCCAGCAAGGTCAGTGTGCTCTCCCTTATTCTGCTGACAAATTGTGCACTCCTTGACATGTTGGAGCACATCCTTTTTGAGACCCTTCCATGATAATCTCTCCCTTATGGCCCTATCAGTCTTCGTTAATCCTTGATGCCCTGCAAGTGGGGAATCATGTGGTGCTAGTAAGATCTTCTCCTTAAGCTTGGAATCCTTTACCAAGAAGATTTGGTCCCAATAATAGATGATCTCATCCATCATCCTATACCTCTCATCTGATACCACTCCATCAAGTATCTCACATGCAAATTCATCTTTGGAATACTAAACTAAAATTTGAGCCTTCCAATTTGTGTCTATGCCCCTCAAGGATAGCACTGTAGGCCTCCTAGATAGAGCATCATCCACCACATTGCTCTTCCCCTTGACATACTCTATGTCAAAGTCATATGCTTGGACTTTTCTCACCCACTTCTGTTGTCTCTCCTAGAGTTTCTTCTGTTCACGGAAGAATATAATACTGTTATGATCTGTCTTCACCTTGAACTTTTTCCCCACAAAGTATTGCCGGAACTTGGCTAATGCATGCATGATAGCCACCATTTATTTATCATAGATGGGGTATAACCTTTCATGAGGAAGCAGCTTCCTTCTTTCAAATGCTATAGGATTCCCTCCTTGCATAAAGACTGCTCCAATTCCTTCACCTAATGCATCACATTCTAGAACAAAAGGTTGAGAAAAGTCAGGCAAAACCACTACAGGACAACTAATCATTACCTCTTTGAGCTTATAAAAATCCCTCTATGCTATAGGTGTCCAATGGAAAGCTCCCTTCTTGGTCAAGTCTATGAGTGGTGTTGCTAGCTGTGAGAACCCTTTCACAAAAATCTGGTAATAAGTACATATGCCAACAAACCCCTGGAGTTCTGTGACATTTCTAGCCTCAAGCCAATCTCTGATAGTCCAGATCTTCTCCTCATGTACCCTTACTCCATCCACTCCTATGATATGTCGCAAAAACAACATCTCTGTGAGGCCAAATTCAAATTTGGAGAGCTTAGCATAGAATTACTACTCCTTGAGAATATGCAAAATTGTCTCAATATGCTATAGGTGCTCCTCCCAAGTACGGTTGTAGATAAGAATATCATCAAAGAAGACCAATACAAAATTTCTCAAATGACCATGGAAGATGTGTTTCATGCAATATTTGAAAGTTACTGGGGCATTGGTAAATCCAAAGGCCATCACCAAAAAATCAAAATGCTCGTAGTGACATCTGAATGATGTATTTGGGATATCTTGATCCCTCACCTTGATTTGATGATACCCGGATCTCAAATCAATATTAGAGAAATATTTATATCCCCTCAACTAATCCATTAGTTCATCAATACTGGGTATGAGGTACCTATTCCTCATGGTATTCTTCTTCAAGGCTCTATAATCAATGCACATTCTCAATGTGCCATCTTTCTTCTTCACCAAGACCACTAAAGAAGCAAAAGGACTAGTACTAAGCCTGATGTGTCCTAGAGCTAGAAGCTCTTGGATGGCCCTCTTAATCCAATCCCTAGAAGCCTTGGGGTGCCTATAAGGAGTGGTGATTACTTCTTGGATTCCTTGCTCCAACTCAATAGTGTGTTCAAACCCTCGGTTAGGAGGCCTCCCTGGTGGAATATCTCCAAATACTGTAGAATACCGATCCAAAAGAGACTGTACATATGGATGCACCGGTGAATCTTTTCCCCCTACTTCTGATAGATGCAGGTCCATTTCCCATTCTATATCTCCTCTGCACAGATATTTTCCATCATGTGTGCTGAAACAACCTGAGGGGGGTGTGTGTTTATGCCCTTGATCTTTTGATGTTGACCATTCCTCCCTTCTGTCCATTCCATCTCCAAATTCTTCTAATCAGTGGTAAATATCCCAAGAGTGATCAACCACTGGAATCCCAATATGATATTGGTGTCTGCAATATCTACCATAAAGAAGTGGTCTGTCAATGTGTAGGTCCCCATGGTATTGCATAGTGCTGGAACATACATGGCACACTACAAGGTCCTAGCTCCTCGAACCAAGATTGAGAATCCCTTAAACTCCTCCATGTGGATCCCTCTCCTATGTACTCTTTGTGCATCAATAAAATTATGAGTTTCTCCACTATCTATCAGTATAGACACTCTTTGCCCCATAATATTACCTCTTACCCTCAAGGTCAGATATTTTGGGACCCCTCTTAACGCTACAATAGCTCCCCCTCTTGGAGAAAATTCTTCTATGGATGGTACAGCGCTAGCCTCCTCCCCTTATTTGGAGAAGGTCTTAACATAATGTGCCTCTCCTGCAATAGATCCTTCCTTCAAATCATGAACAAGTATTGTCTTCTTTGGCCCTGAAGAAGTATCTTACTGCAGTAATGTTCTTGCCCTAGGCAAGGTGTGTTGTAAGTCTCTATCTTTCTCCATAGCTTCAAGGAGAGTGGTTGCTTTAGTGGATTTGACCAGCCCCTGTAATAGTTCAGCCACCCCATCAACAAACATGCGTACCTTATTGCTCATAGTGAGGTTGGATACCATCACTTAAAGCTTTAAATATTCAACAATATAGTCTTCAAGATCTCCCTCCTTTTTGAGCTTGGTTAACTTGACAAAATGGGCTTCCGGATCTCTCAGATCAAATATCTCCACTAGTATTTTGGTGAAGACTGAGTATGAAGTGATGTGATTATGCCAAAGTGTGGTCAATCCATTAAACCACCATTCATGAGCCTCCACTTCTAAGTGCAACGTCACCCAAGCCTTGGTTGTACACTTAGGTGTTTCGTCATATGTGGGTAAGAATAACATCCCCATATTATGCTGTATGTCTGATCCCTGCATAAAATTTCCCTTCTTTTGATGAGGATTGACTCTCCTCCCATCCTTTATCTAGCAAAACTCCTGAAAGCTCAAGTGTTCTTTGAACCTTTGAGATTGGGATTCATATTCCTCAAAATAAATTCCCAGGGTTTCCTATTTATATTTTCCATATAATAATGAAGGCATGGTAGAGCTTTGTGGTGCAGCTGAATGCTCTATGCCATATGAAGTGTGGGTTCTTGCCTCTTGGAAAAACCCTATAGAATCCCCTTTATGCCTCATATCCTTGAGGTATCTTACAATTTTCTGCATAGCAGGAAATAGGATTTTTGATATATATTCCTCCTCCATACTATATATATATATTATCCCGACAAGATGAGCCAAGTGCAAAGCTTTGATAGCACTGTAATATTCCATTTTAGGAATTGTTGCACTCTGGAAAATGAAAACGCTATATTCAGAAAATTATGCTATGAAAACATAAAAAATGACTTGGATCCTCTTATATATGATATATTTGACTTTCATACGAAATGGAATCATAAAAAAATCATCCTAGCTACATTAAACAGATCTCCCCAGCTCAATACAGCTTAAAAACACCCCAATCCCATGATTTTCAACAACAGAATTTTTGAAGACTGCAATAGCATAATTCACATGATAGTTTATACATAAAATGATGAATAAATACTGATATGGAGGTTATATTAATAATATATCCAATAAATGGAATATTAGCCTCTTTTATATAAGAAATAAGACAACCCGGCAAGGATTTCCAACATTACACAAGTATAAAAAGAAATACTGCAGAAAACAATGCAATCTACTAAAAATCCATATTTTATATGATTGAATATAACATGAAATATCTGATCAATACATAAAATTTCCAAAGGCCCTCCTTATTATACTTTCCAGAGAGAAATAGACACCTCCTCCTTAAACACTAGCACAAAATCAAGGGATTCAACCCTGCTACTGATGCACCTGCATAAAAGACGAAGTTTCTGGAAGTGAATGTATTGTAGATGTTTATGACTAATCGACTCTAAATCATATTATGGAATTAAAGCTCATAACCTTCCCTTTAGATCCCTTAAACAAGTTGATCGAAAGAAGAGGATGGAATTCGTACATGAGAATTCCTTGCACTAAACAGTGCTGCAACCACAGCTAAATAGTTGAAGCATGCAAGTAGTCAAAATACCAAAGATAGATGAATACTGAATGCTTTCCTTGCTTCTATCCCCTTATTCTTATACTTGGTGAGCCTCCTCACCCCTGACCCCACTCATTAATGGGGTGACTTCCTAGAAAATATTCCTCCCTCAAAACTGCGTTGTCCTTACTGGTTTCCCTCTTCTTGTAGCAGCGCTGTTGACTTGGTCAACTGGATCTAGTTCACCTACATTGCCCCCTTTCACACCAAGGTGGATTTATTTTTCCTCGTAATCTGATCCCCTTTCACATTGAGATTTTTTTATTTCCCTTTTATTCTTCTAACTGCAAAAATGGAGCAATCATAATATTCCAACTAGCAATACCTAATTGGGAATATTATAGAACTACATTTGGCATGTGATTGTGATATTTAATGTTTTTTTTTTATTGGATAGTTGAACTAGATTTGGCATGTTTACTAATGTTTTGATACAATGTTTTGTTTTTAAAAATCAAGTTTTGGATGGTTGAACTAGATTTGGCATGTGAAGTAATGTTGTGTTATAATTTGTTTTATTTTTAAAACTCATGTTTTGGATGGTTGAACTAAATTTTCCATGTGATTACACAATATAATGTTTTGTTTTTATTGGATAGTTCAAAAACATTTGGCATGTGAAGTAACATTGCGATATAATTTGTTTTCTTTTTAAAATTCAAGTTTTGGATGGTTTAACTACATTTGTCATGCGAATTAATGTGGTGATATAATGTTTTGTTTTTAAAAGTCATGTTTTGGATAGTTTAACTACATTTGGCATGTGATTATGATATAATTTTTTGTTTTTAAAACTCAGGTTGTCGTTTTCCAAACAAAAAAATGTTCTCATGAATATATGTGCATAGAAATGATTTAAGTACATGTTTGAATATATATGTTAAAAATATTGAAGTACAATACATATCGACATGTATATATATATAAACAATCATAATATTCTAGGACTTCATAGATGTGTTGAAGAATCATAAAATTTTAAAATTCCATTCTAGAACATATATATCCACTACATGCAACATTTTTCATCAATGCACATAGAAAACCTACTTTCAATTAATTGAATTCTAGAACATCTATATCGAGTACGTGCAACATTTTTCATCAATGCACATAGAAAAGCTACTTTCTGTTAATTTCATTCTAGAACATATATATCCAGTACGTGCAACATTTTTCATCAATGCACATAGAAAATCTACTTTCAGTTGATAGTAAACAGGAAATTACAAAATCTGTAGCACACATTTTGCATTCAAGAATGAATATGATAATTTAATTTTAATAGACACGCACCTCTAAAACAAGATTGTGCGACTTCAAATTTGCATTATATCAACTATGCTAGATACACAAATATGTACATTTTGCAATAGTGACATTATGAAAAATTGTAACAAAGAATGTATGAAATCGTTTATACCAAATAATCTGGACATGTGTATGTGTACACGTCTATAAATTAAGAGTGTGCATGTACCAAAACAAGTTACATGTGCAAACAATTGCATAGATACATAACAAGGCAGTTCAGTTTTTAGTTGAGTTATAAAAATTCTAAAACATGAATGCAAAGAGAATATATTGTTGGGAAGTTCAATCAAAAAAATTCCAATGGAATTCCATCTTCAATTATCCGTTCCTGATCTGAGTTTGACATTTTCCATTTCTTAATTTTTCTTTTTTTCTTTTATTGAACCTCTATCAACTTTATGCATGCTGCACATAGCAAGTGACTATATTGATAACTTATGACATTATGTTCATGGTCTTGAAAGTAAACAAAATCCCCACTTTGATTAATTTGTCTGAAAAAATAACCTTTCAGTATAATAGACCCTCTTTCATATGGAAACCCGTGATCATTATAGTTTTCTAATAATTTTATCTTTCGCTCAGTGCAATGCATCAAATAATACTTCAAATTTTCATCCTTGATAGTAGGTGCAATTAGAGCAGAAACATCTCCTGAACAATAAAACAAACTTATGTATTTAAATTTATATCATAATTAACATGAAAAATTAACTTTAAAATTAACATACATGTACCTGATTTTATTATCTATTTCTAGATCTCTATCATTTGAAAGAAATTCAAATGTTATGATATCTAACAAGATCAGAAACTCGATCACCATCAGATTATATTGTTGTCTCCTTTGATTTCATTCCTTCAAACATTGCAACAAACATTTTCCCCTTTGTATTTATCTTTGTATGTTGCCAATATTTTAAATAAATTTTGTTTTCACAAACATCATTGGATTCTCTCTTGTCTAAGAAAACATGACAAAAACAATAATATTTTCTTTTATTGAATGCAAACACATTTGTGGAAAAATTCGTTTTAAATGAATGCAATTTTCGAGTCCATTTTATTGTTTCAACGTCATTTCCAATCGATCTATCTACATCTTCGACCCCAATATGCCACAAAAACCTATATGGAAAATTAAAAGATGAATATAAATATGATATCAAAATACCATCAAAGATAATCATTGTGATAAATGTACACCATTTAAAATTGGATATCCAATAAAAATTAAATTGAATGTACCTTTGCACTTCCCTTGATTGGTTATTGTAATGGTTTAGTGTAGCGATGCACCATTGAAAAAATTCTTTAGCATCCACAAGTTGGTTTGCAGAGGGGTCCATTTGATATCTTAGAAGTTCGCGTTTTATGCATGCCGTTGCACCATCATGTTCTCATTTTCCATGACTAGTCTCAAATAAATTCCAACAATGTTTAATGTGAGTTTTCATATGAAGACAACACAACCAAAAGAATGATCGTGAATATTTGAATTGACCTGCGCATCCATCTGACCATATCCAATGTTCATTGAATTTTATTCCATGACTTTTCAAGGAGTCATAAATCTTTCCAAAACAGTGTTGTACAAAATATGTATCATGTGTACGGTCGTCACTAATATAAAAGTGATATTCTTTAATAACATGTTGATTTTTACTAGTGCTTTATATATGATCAATATTTTGTTCAGCATGTCTATATAGAGTATGGAAGAGCATGGAGACCGAGTCAGAATGATAGTATTCACTCTGAATTTATTTTTGTGGAACAAATGTGCAGTTTTTCGCAAAATCAATTATTGAAAAAATGGTCCTTGGTGGAAAAACATCACGGGACTAGTCATCTTTTCATTTTCCATGACTAGTCTCAAATAAATTCCAACAATTTTTAATGTGATTTTTCATATGAAGACAACACAACCAAAAGAATTATCGTGAAGTTTTGAATTTACCTGCACATCCATCTGACCATATCCAATGTTCATTTAATTTTATTCCATGACTTTTCAAGGAGTCATAAATCTTTCCAAATTAGTGTTGTACAAAATATGTATCATGTGTATGATCGTCACTAATATAAAAGTGATATTATTTAATAACATGCTGATTTTTACTGGTGCTTTGTATATGATCAATATTTTGTTCAACATGTCTATATAGAGTATGGAAGAGCATGGAGACTTGGTGAGAATGATAGTATTCACTTTGAATTTATTTTTGTGGAACAAATGTGCAGTTTTTTGCAAAATCATTTACTGACAAAATAGTCGTTGGTGGAAAAAAATCACAGGATTTTTTGAATTGAAATTCCTTCCATCGAGCTCTATGGGAATGCTTGGTGTATCTATAAATTTTTGCCTCAAACATTCTCAAAAAACCTATCAAAAAAATTTCTTCTTGTAAATCAATTATTTTAGCACTTGTAGTACTACTTGAACCTTGAATCGATGTATGTATATATTCATATCACTTCCATTTAACTTTCATGTTGGACAATGATTTATCATTTATATCAATATGATATTTTTTTTGAAATTTAGTCAAATTTCATCAATAATTTCATTTTTTACCACCAACACATTTCTTTTTCATAAAATGATTCATGGGTTCCTATTCCACATAGAAATTGAGATATGAAATCATGGATAGTGGAAGGAGGAGGTGAATCTTTCCAAAATTTTCTACCAAAATTGAGGAATGTGTCATAATATAACTGAAATTCCACATGATAATGACCACAACAAGTGTCGCGTACGGTGATAGGTTCTACATATCATGGTTTTTATTGCACAAAAGCACTGATTAAGACATCAATTTCACGATTCTCTTCTTTGAACTTGTTGAAAAACTCTATCGGAGTGGTGTCCAAGAAATGTTTTGGATGTACTTCATATTGAGCTCGTGCTATTATTCTTCGCATCACATCCCTTGCATTTGGAAAAACACATGATTTTTTCATCCAATATTCATACATTTTTTTTAACATTTTCCTTAAGTCTATATTTGTATAGTTGCCTATAAATAGTTGTCCAACAATAGAGTTCATCATTTACATCTACTTGCAACAGAAATTTCGGACGATGCTTGTGCAAAGTTTTTCGTGAGGCTCCTAATGCTCGTGCCATAGATTTTACCAAGCGATTCTCTTTAGTACTTGATGAAACCACTACCATATGTATTTCTCTATGTTCAACTGAAACATTTTTCTCTCTAGATCTTCTAATTGAATTTATAGCACTGCTTATAGTTTGTATCACATTTTCCTTCATTTTTTTAATATTTTTTCGATTTTCAAATACCGAATAAAGTTGTAGCTTCTTTTAATTTCATTAATGATAGGAGACCTTTCAACATTTGGGCTTGAACTTCCACATTTTCCTTTATGAAATACGAATCAAAAATGTGTTTAACACGATATCGTATAACATGCTCAGATTTTTTATCTCCATATGTGTGAGTGCCAAAATTTTCTAACATCTCATCATCCATATTGATTTCATCTATACATATTCGAATTAATAGTACATAATAATTTTACATATTCAATACATAACTAAATTAATAAATATGTATAATTTCAATAATATGTGCATGTGTTCAACATATATATCGATATCTATATCTATATCTATATCTATATCTATATATATATATACATATACATACATACATATATATATATATATGTATATATATATATATATATATATATATATATAGTTTTAAACTACATTTACTCTTGTCAGGAATAATTTTAAATTTTGGATAGTTACATTTGGCATGTGATGACATGTTGTGCTATATATATATATATATATAATGTTTTGTTTCTAAAACTCAAGTTTTGGCTCATTGAACTACATTTGGCATGTGAAGTAATGTTATGATATAATTTCTTTTGTTCTTAAAACTCAATTTTTTGGTTTTTGAACTACATTTGGCATGTTTAGTAATGTTGTGATATAATGTTTTTTTTAACTCAAGTTTTGGATGGTTGAACTACATTTGGCATGTGATTGTGATATCTAAGGATTTGTTTTTATTGGATAGTTGAACTACATTTGGCATGTTTAGTAGTGTTTTAAGATAATGTTTTATTTTTTAAACTCAAGTTTTGGATGGTTGAACTACATTTGGCATGTGAGATAATGTTGTGTTATAATTTGTTTTGTTTTTAAAACTCATGTTTTGGATGGTTGAACTACATTTCAGATGTGATTGAACAATACAATGTTTTTTTTTATTGGATAGTTGAACTACATTTGGCATGTGAATTTATGTTGTGATATAATTTTTTTTGTTTTTAAATATCAAGTTTTGGATGGTTTAACTACATTTGGCATGTGACTGTGATATTTAATGATTTTTTTTTATTATATCGCTGAACTACATTTTGCATGTTTAGTAATGTTGTGATATAATGTTTTGTTTTTAAAACTCAGGTTTTGGATGGTTAAACTACATTTGGGATGTGAATTAATGTCATGTTATAATTTGTTTTCTTTCTAAAACTCAAGTTTTGGATGGTTGAACTACATTTGGCATGTGATTGCATGCTAAAATGTTCTATTTTAATTGGATAGTTGATCTACATTTGGAATGTGAAGCGATGTTGTGATATGATTTGTTTTGTTTTTAAAATTCAAGTTTTGGATGGTTGAACTACATTTGGCATGTGAAGTAATGTTGTGATATAATTGTTTTCTTTTAAATTTCAAGTTGTCATTTTCCAAACAAAAACAAGTTAACATGAATATATGTACATAGAAATGATTTAAGTATATGTTTGAATATATATGTTAAAACGATTGAAGTAAAATACATATGGACACACACACACACACACACACAGATATATATATATATATATATATATATATATATATATATATATATATATATATAAACAATCATAAGATTCTAGGTCTTCTTAGATGTGTCAAACAATCATAAAATTTTAAAATTGCATTATAGAACATATATATCCAGTAAGTGAAACATTTTTCATCAATGAAATAGAAAATCTACTTTTACTTGATAGTAAACTGGAAATTTCAAAACACGTACCACACATTTTGCATTCAGGAATAAATATTATAATTTACTTTTAATAGACACACATGTCTAAAACAAAATTGTACAACTTCAAATTTGAATTATATCAACAATGCTAGATACACAAATATGTACATTTTGCAATAATGACATTATGAAAAATTTTACCAGAGAATGTATGAAATTGTTTAGAACAGATAATATAGACATGTGTATGTGTACACGTGTATAAATTACTAGTGTGCATGCACCAAAGCAATGTACATGTGCAAACACTTGCACAGATAACATAACAAGGAAGTTCGATTTTTAGTTGAGTTCTGGAAGTTCTAAAACATGAATCCAAAGAGAAGAAATTGTCGGGCAGTTTAATCAAAAAAATTCCAATTGAATTCCATCTTCAATGATCCGTTCATGATCGTATTTTTACATGTTCCATTTCTTAATTTTTGTTTTTCTCTTTGATTTAACCTCTATCAACTTTATACATGATGCACACACTGAGTCACTATATTGAAAAGTTATGACATCAAGTTCATAGTCTTGAAAGTAAATAAAATCCCCACTTTGATTAGTTTGTCTGAAAAATAAACCTTTTCGTATAATAGACCCTCTATCATATGGAAACCTATGATCATTATATCTTTCTAATAATTTCATATTTCATTCAGTGCAATGAATCAAATAATAATTCACATTTTCATCATTGATAGTAGGTGCAATTACATCAAAAACATCTCCTACACAATAAAACAAACTTATGTATTTAAATTTAGATCACAATTAACATGAAAAATTAACTTTGAAATTAAGATACATGTACTTGATTTTATTATCTATTTCTAGATCTCTATCAATTTAAAGAAATGTAAATTTTACCTTCTCTAACAAGATCAGAAAATCGATCACCATCAGATGATATTATAGTATCCTCCGATTGCATTTCTTCAGACATTGCAACAGACATTTTCCCTTTTGTATTTAGCTCTGTATGTTTCCAATCTTTTACATACATTTTGTTTTCACAAACATCATTGGATTATGTGTTGTCTATGCAAACATGACAAAAACAAGAATATTTTATTTTATCCAATGCAAACGCATTTGTGGACAACTTTGTTTTAATTGAATGCAATTTTTGAGTCCCTTTTATTGTCTCAACATTATTTCCAATCAATCTATCTACATCTTCGACCCCAATATGCCAAAAAAACCTATATGGAAAATTCAAAGAGGAATATAAATATGATATCAAAATACCATGAAAGATAATCATTGTGATAAATGTACATTGTTTAAAATTGAATAACCAATAAAAATTAAATTGAATGTACCTTCACACTTCCCTTTATCGGTTAGTGTCATGGTTTAATGCAACGATGCACCACTGAACAACTTCTTTAGCATCCACAAGTCGGTTTGTAGAGGGGTCCATTTCATATCTTCGAAGTGCTCATTTTATGCATGCCCCTGCACCATCATGTTCTCCTCTTCCATGACCAGTCTCAAAGAAATTCCAACAATGTTTAATCTGGGCTTTCATATGAAGACAACAAAACCAAAAGAATGATCATGAAGATTTGAATTGACCTAAGAATTCATCTGAGCATTAACTGTCATCGAGATCGATGGGAATGCTTGGTGTATTTATAAATTTTTCCTCAAACTTTCTCAAAAAATCTATCACAAAAATTTTATTCTTCTGCTAAATCAATTCTTTTAGCACTTGTAGTACTACTTGAACCTTGAATTGATGTATGGATATATTCATATCTTTTCCTTTTCACTTTCATCTTGGACAATGATTGATCATTTATATCAGTACGATATTTTTTTTGAAATTTAGTCAAATTTCCACAGTCATCTCATTTTTTACCACCAACACATTTATTTTTGTAAAATAATTCATGGCTTTCTCTTCCACATAGAATTTGAGATATGAAATCATGGATAGCGGAAGGAGGAGGTTAATCTTTCCAAACTTTTGTACCAAAATTAAGGAATGTGTCATAATATAACTGAAATTACACATGATAACAATAAAAACAAGTGTCGCGTACGGTGATAGGTTTTACATACCATGGTTTTTGTTGCACAAAAGAACTGATTGAGACATCAATTTCATGGTTCACTTCTTTCAATTTGTTGAATAAATCTATCTGAGTGGTGTCCAATAAATGTTTTAGATATACTTCATACTGATTTCATGTTATTCTTCTTCACATCGCATCCCTTTCATTTGGTGAAACACGTGACTTTTTCATCCAATGTTCATTTTTTTTTTTTAACATTTTCCCAAAGTCTACCTTTGTATGGTTGCCTACAAATAGCTCTCCAACAAGTGAGTTCATCATTTCCATATATTTGCAACCGAAATTTTTTATTTTTGTGAGATGTTTTTCGTGAGGTTCCTAATGCTCGTGCCATAGATTTTACCAAGCGATTATCTTTAGTAATTGATGAAACCACTGCCTTATGTATTTCTCTGTGTGCAACTGAAACATTTTTCTATCTATATTTTCTAATTGAATTTATAGCACTACTTGTATTTTGTATCACATTTTCCTTCATTTTTTAACCTTTTGTTGATTTCTGAATACCCAATAAAGTCATAGCTTCTTTTAATTTCCTTAATGATAGGAGACCTTTCAACATTTGGGCTTGAACTGCCACAATTTTCTTTATGAAGTACGAATCAAAAATGTGATTAACACGATATCATATAACATGGTCAGCTTTTTCATCTCCATATGTGTGAGTGACAACATTTTCGAACATCTCATCATCCATACTGATTTCATCTGTACATATTTGAATTAATAGCACATAATAAGTTTACATATTAAATAAATAACTAAATTAATAAATATTTATAATTTCAATAATACGTGCATGCGTTCAATATATATATATATATATATATATATATATATATATATATATATATATATATATATATATATATATATATATATATATAACTGTTGATTCAATTTCTTCTCTTCAATTTCTTTCAAAAATTTTACCATCTTCAATCATTGGTCCAATATATCTTTCACTTTCTCTTTAAAATTTTGTATCTCATCATGAATTTTTTGAGGAATATCTCTCTTTTTTTACATTTCAAAATATTTTTCAAATTAGTTCATCAAATAAAAATGAAGCTTCATAATTTACACTAGGAAAATTTTAAATATCCAATTTATAATATTTACATTTACATACCTGCTTCAACTTCTACTTGAGGTTTATTTCCCCTTTCAATATATGAGTGTTATTCTCTCTTTCTTTTGCGATATTTTCTCCCCTGTTCACTATGTTCCTCAGGGTCTCTTGTTCGATCATATTTTCTCTTGCAATTCCTTTGATTTCCGATGATAATTGAGTATGAAGATAAAAAATTTTCCTTCAAAAATTTAGAAAAAAACTCAATTAAAAAAAGCATCACAAAAGATCTAATTTAAAAAAAAAAAAAATTTAAAAAATTTGCAAAAGATACATAGTTCAACCCAAAACACTTACTTTAAAGAATACGAGAAAAAATTATCTTATAAAAATGAAATGAAGCTCAAAATATTTCCTTCCAAGTCTTGCAAAAAAATTTCATTTAGAAAGTTAAACAAAAACTCATTTTAAAAAATAATTATAAAATATTTACTTCAACCCAAAACATGTACTCTAAAAAATTTCACTTCAAAAAATACCTCCAAAATATGTCCATTGAAAAGTAACCCCAACCTCTTAAAAAATGGCACTTTAAAAAATACCTCCCAAAAATTTCTATTGAAAATTAAGCCCAAAAATCCTTTAAAAAAATATCACTTTAAAAATTACCTTCAAAAATTGTCCTTTGAATACTAAGCCTAAAAAGAGTCCTTTAGAAATTAAGCCCAAAAAAAGTCCAAAAAATTTCTTTTGGAAATTAAGTCCAAAACCTTTAAAAACAAAATACATCCAAAAAAATGTCCTTGAAAATTAAGCCCAAAACCTCTAAAAACAACATACCTTAAAAAAAATGAAGCCCAAAAAAACATCCAAAAAATGTGTGACATACCTCCAAGAAATTTCTTATGAATGTTATGCCAAAAAGAGTCCTTAAACCCAAAAAAATCCTTTGCAAAATCAGACCAAATGAATAAATGTACGAAATTATGTAAAAATAATGAATCTGTTTAAGTCAATTTTTATTGTCGTGAAATGTCTTTTTGGAGGGTTTTGTTGAATTTATCGGCCGACGTAAAGTCAATTAAAATTTTGGCTGAACTTTTGTGTCATTAGACTTGATGGGCCATTGGGGAAAAAAAACATTTGGCCAAACATTTTCTTAAAGTTCAGCCGAACTAACACGTCTGCAATTACGCTGAGCCGAGCTCTAAACACATTTCTTCAAATTTGTGTCGATTAAACTCCATGAAAATTTGTGAATTAAATATTGGAAACAAGAAACTCATTTTCAGAATTTAATCTACATTCAAGAAATACATTTTTATGGAATTTCATAAATATTTACTAATTTTAATTAATTTTGTAATAAAATAGGTGCAAACAATTTCTGAAGGTCATTATGATTCAGTGAAATCAATATTTTGTATCTTTCAAAGTACAATGTAAAAAAATTTGAAAAAATGATGGTGCATTACATTGGTTTGTCGTCTATAATGGGTAGTTTTTAGATTTTTAGTTTATAACTTATATGTTGAGAAATTTTGTGCGCACCGAAACATATTCAAAATATGCAGTTTTTTCATATTGGATCAGTTCAAAAAATTCTATTAATTATGATATGCATCAGTTGGCTTCATAAATATAACGAAACCGACGTAGACTCTGTCTAGATTGTTGTAACACATTTTGTTTCTAAAAAACGCAAAGTTTTCAAAGAATACAGCAGTGCATATTAACATGAATTTTTATGAATCCTTTGATTGCTAAAAAACACATACTCAAAGAAACACTAAGTTGACATATCAAATGTATATAAAGAAATTCCAAAAAATAAGTAATAGAAATCTAATAGAATTTCTAAATTTTTTTTTTTTTATCGCAAAATGAAATCCTAAATAGAAAAATTGTTTTGGCTTGCAAACCCATCAATGTGTGACTTTTGACATAACTTAATCAACCACTACCACTATTTAACCACTACCACTAGTTGTTTAAGTAAGTACAAATCACTACCACTTTAAGGAAAACGTTTAAGTGAGTGCAAACCACTACCACTTTAAGTCTACCATGTACATGTGTCATTTCTCCTATACACATGTAATTTCTCCCATAAACGTTTAGGAAAACTTTAAGGCATGTGTCATTTCTATGCCATTTATACCTTAAAATATAGGCATTAGGAACTTGGGCAAAATTTAAGGCATTTCATTTCTATATGTGATTTCTCCAATAAACCTGAAGGCAAACTTTAAGTCAAACCATGCACATGCCATTTCTCTCACAAACTAAAGGCTTTCTTCCATTAATTCAAGGAAAACATTAACGCCTAAGAACTGAACGTAAAGTGGTTGAACACTCATAGGATATGGAACTTCCATAGGATTTTAGTCTCTCTGTTGAGTGTTAACTTCTACAAGTTCTAAAGGCAGAGTCTGTAAAGGGTCAGGTAGCCTCTAGATCTCATCTTTTCTGAAAGGTGATAGATGTAGTAATTGTCGCTACAGTCAATCTCTGGAATAGATATAAATAGAATTTCTTCATTTTAATATCCATAAGCCACTACCACTTTAAGGAAAAACATGTACATGTGGCATTTCTACCTTATCCCATAAAATTTTAGGAAAACTTTAAGGCATGCATCATTTCTATTTCATTTCTCCCATAAACTATACGGCAATTTTTCATTTCTCTAACAAAATCATAAAGGTGTGAATATGACATAACTTCATCAACCACTAGCACAAGTTGTTTTAGTAAGTGGATAAACTAATTTTGAAAACCATGAAAATGTTATTTTTCCCACAAACTAAAGGTTTTTTCCGATTAATTCAAGGCGAACTTTAAGGCCTAAAAACTAAACCGAAAGTGGCTGAAATCTCATAGGATTTTGAACTTCCATAGGATTTTAGCCTCTCTATTGAGTGATAAATTCCAGAATTTCTAAAGGAAAAGTCTATAAAGGGCTAGGTAGCCTTTGGATCTAATCTTTTCTAAAATGTGACATATCCACTAAATGCCCCTACACTCAATCTTTGGAACAAATCTAAATAGAAGTTCTTCATTTTAATATCCATACACCACTACCACTTTAAATAGCAGTTCTTCATTTTAATATCCATAAAACATTACAAAATTTAAGGAAAACAGTGTACATGTGTCATTTCTCCCATAAAATTTTAGGCAAACATTAAGGCATGTGTCATTTCTATGTCATTTGTTTGTCATTTCTTCCATTAACTATAATTCAATGTCATTTCTCCCATATACTATGAGGAAAAATTTAAATCAAACCATGTCCATATCATTTCTCTCTTAAACTCTACGCAAGGAAAACTTTAAGGCATGCCATTTATAGATGTGATTTCTCGAATAAACTTAAGTTAAACCATGCACATGCCATTCCTCCTAGACAAACATTAAGGCCTAAAAACTAAACCTAATGTGGTTGAATTTCCATAGGATTTTGAACTTCCATTGGATTTTAGTTTGTCGGTTGAGTGTTAACTTCTACAATTTCTAAAGGAATATTATGTAAAGGGATAGTTATCCTCTGGACGTCATCTTTTTTCAAAGGTGACATATCCATTAAATTCCCCTACAGTCAATTTCTAGAACATATCTAAGTAATTCTTCTTTTAATATCCATAAACCACTACCACTTTATGCCAAACCAGGTACATGTGTCGTTTATCCCATATGTGTGTCATTTATCCCATAAACTCTTAGGAAAAATATAAAGCATTTTTCATTTCTCAAGGCTTTGTCCTATTAACTTTAAAGAATGTGCCATTTCTCAAGGCTTTCTCCCATTAATTCAAGGTAAAATTTAAGGCCTAAAAACCGAACCTAAAGTAGTTGAACTTCCATAGGATAGGATCCCCCAAACTCAAGGATTTCTCCCATTAATTAAATGAAAATTTTAAGGCCTAAAAATTAAACCTAAATTAGCTGAACTTCCACAGGATAGGATCCCCCAAACTCAAGGCTTTCTCCCATTAATTCAACGCATAATTTAAGGGCTAAAAACTGAACCTAAAGTGGTTGAACTTCCATAGGATTTTAGTTTGTTTGTTGAGTGTTAACTTCTACAAGTTCTAAAGGAAGATTCTGTAAAGGGCTAGGTAGTCTCTGGATCTCATCCTTTCTTAAAGGTCACATATCCACTAAACTCATGGAACCATGTACATGTCATTTCTCCCTTAAACTCTAGGCAAACCAATCTGTAAGACATATCATTTCTAGATGTGATTGCACCCATAAATTTTAAGGAAAACCTTAAGGTAAACCATGCACGAACCTTGTACATGTCATCTCTCCCTTAAACTCTAGGCAAGGAAATCTTTAAGGCATGCCATTTCTAGATGTGATTTTTTCTATAAGATTTAATGCAAAATTTAAGGCAAACCATGCATGAACCATGTACATGTCATAAATCTCCCTTAAATTCTAGTCAATGCAATCCTAAAGACATCTCATTTGTAGATGTGAATTATCCCATAAAATTTAAGTCAAAATTTAAGGTAAACCATGCACGTGTCATTTCTCTCATTCACATGTGTCATTTATCCCATGCATTTGCAATAAATGTTAATTTACTATATTTTATTGAATTTTTTTTCAAGGATAAAAAAAACCCACTCAATATGGTTGAAAAATGGACATTATGCATATATGTTTTTTGCTATCCGAATCCAAGGAAAGCAGTGATTACATATATGATTTTCAATACTACGACTAGCAAGGTCCTCCAAATGAAAATGAATATACCGGGAAGAAAAAAGATAACAAGGCATATTATATTGCATTGATAGAAGGCTTGCAAACAACTAGGGAGTATGGATCAAATGGAATTGTAGTTTTCACCAATTCTGAACTTTTGTGCACCTATATGAAGGGTGTGTATGAAGTTAAGAAGGAGAGGCTAAAAAAACTGCATGGAAAATCAAACAATATTGTTAGCCAATTTCAATTTTTTAGTGTAAGGCATTGTACAAATGTTAATAAGACATTTGTTGATCTATTTTGTGGGGAAATGCCAATTCAAGATTCATCTATCAAATATGAATTAATAGATGAATTACTATTATATAGGGTAATTCCAATTCGAGATTCATCTCTCAAATATGAATTAGTTTTGAGACGCTCTTCTCGAAAAATTCAAGATTCATCTCTCAAAGATGAATTAGTGTTGAGACACTCTGCTTCAAAATTTATTGATGGAAATTGTAACATATCTTTGATATGTGTGTGTTTTGTACTTATAAATGTGTTTTTTTTCACTACGATGTATTTTTTTCAATTATATACCAAGTTTTCTCCCACCATGTAAAGTTCAACGTGGTGAACTTCGCATTCACAACTTGGTGAACTTCGTATTTTTGTAAAATTAAAATGTGAGGACTTCAACAATTTTTATTTTAAATGGAGTTTCACTCTTATTTTTTAATGACCATGTGTTTGTTTTAATTATATACAAAGTGTTCTCCCACCATTTTTTCAATTATATACCAAGTGTTCTCCCACCATGCAAATCGCAATTTGCTGAGGTTAACAATTTTATAAAAAAATTGCTTGAATTGAGTTTCACACATCAATTAGTGCTTTGAAATTTTTGTTTTACATAATTTGTGTACACTAAATTACATTAAATTTTTGAAATTTATTTTGAATTTATTTTAAATAGTAATTTAAAAATAATTTTAAATGTCCACTATATATATATATCTACATATATATATCATAGAGGATGAAAGGAGAAGATCAATAGAATCCCATATATCTACGAGAGAGGGGGATCAGGGATCGAGAGATGTTCATGGTATTTAAATATAATCTTATCTCCATACATATACATACATGTGTGTACATATGGAATTGATTTTTTATCAGTTTTGTGAGTTAAATTATTTGTTAATAAGTTTCATTTTTTTTTTAGGAGGTGGGAGGACAAGGGTGTTTACTCCATCAATGGAGCATGACCATGGTTCACGCAATCATGGTATGGTTCATGCAATTTAATCAATGAATATGTACATGTATTTATATGTATGAATGTATTTTTGAATTGATTATAAGTTCATATTTTTTTATGAAGTGTCCCTCTCATCTCGTGAGGTTTGTGGTGGTACACATTACCTTGGAGGGCCATCAATAGGTGCTAGAGAATTGCGTGAAGGTGGTGATATGTATTCCCCCAGAGGCCAATAAACAGATGGTTGTGTTGGTTCTCAACCAATCGATGTTTTTTCTAGTTCTCAACAGTCTCAGGCTAGGCAAGATGCTAGCCAACCAAATCCAGGTGGCCATCAATGTGAATATTATTTTCATTCAATTCGTACAAATTTTTTTACATGTGTTTTTTTAATATACAAAATTTTATTCCTATATGCGGGTGTTCAAGGACGACAGATGGAGGTCTCTCGCATGGATCATGCCACCACCACTTGGCTGCACATGGCTCTAGATCCTGGCATTAAAATCTCTGGCTTGGTGCTTCCTTCGGTGACATTCATTCATCACACACTAAGGTTTAATGCTCTTGCACTCCACCTCCACTATCATTTCATGCTTGTCCTCCCTCTAGTTAATTAATGGTGCCTGCCCTCTCTGGTAGACATCTATATGTGCAATTTTCTAGGCACAACCTCCATCCATCTTCCTGACCTTATTTGTAGCTCGAGGTAACCTTCCTTCTGTGAATTTGCTACCCCGTCTCACCTCTCACCTCCTCCGCTTTCCCTTCTCATTCCTCCTCTCCCTTCATTCTTCCCTCCCGGCTCTCCTGCGATGCCATGCATTGCTGCCACAAGATGCACTGTCGCCGAGGCCAAGCATATGACCACCCATCTCCATTTTGGTTGACTATCACTCGCCCCAACCGAGAAAAATGACCTGCGGAACTCTCGCTTCACCTGGATACTTGTGAGGAACGAGACCAGCATTGTGTCTCCGCTTCTTTCCCCCAGCACCTCCCGGATGCCCACTCATGTGCAACGGAGTCTGGCTCTTGGACGCACTTGTGAAACTCCAAAATTTCTCATTCCACTTAGTAGCTATCCATAAAAGAGGCAACTCTTTGGGTAAAATCAGCACTACACTCCTTAGGCAAGGATTGTGGGGAGAGTTCAGAAGCATAGGGCACAAAACAGTCTGCAAGGCCGTGCTCAACCCCAATGCCAAAACTCTCAACACAAAAAGCGAAGAAGGCCAAGGATTCTTCTGAGGAATACGACTAATATATTGTCGAAGAGCCTTCCCCACACATCTAAAACATGATCAGTGGTGGAATTTTTTTCATCTCAAGGTCTCCTACTTCTGTTAGTTTTTACGCTACTACCTTTATGTCTACTTTTTTTATGCTCAGTCTCTTCTATTTTTGAATATTTATTGCTCATGTTGGTTTCCCATTGTTGGGTGGCACATCTTGGACTAGTTTCGCCACATGGGGCAGTCCATATTTCAAATTTTTTAACTTTGTCTTGGCCAGATTCAGCTAAAACAAGAAATTTCAGTGAGCCAACCACTAATACTTTTTTAGAAGTGATGAGAAAAAGAAAGGAAGCAGTGATGCATCCCGATACATGGAATTTTTTTAAACAAAGAGTTACAACAGAAATGGCTAAGTCTATGTTTAATTTCAAAGAAGGGCTGAAAAGAAAGATTTAGAAGGTGCAATGTTTCAAGCACCCTCATATAGCTCGCTATTTCTACGATAGACACCTTGCGCCCTATGGAACAGTCACGTGGAACGATGAGGTTCTACCTTCTTTTGCAAAATTATTTTATGCATAATTGTTTTTCAGAATGAAACCCAATTACAATGACCTTCCACTATAAGAAAAAAGGACATTGGTGAGGGTCATGCTCATGATGGACCTTTAAGGTCTGTCACCAATGTCAAATATGGTGATGGTCCTTAAAAAAACGTCGCTATAAGTGTATATAGTGATGGTCCTTTAAGGTCCGCCACCAAAAACATTTTTGACGACACTTTTGGTGAGGGTCGTTAAAGGCCCATCACTAATTCTCTCTTTGGTGACACTTCTAGTGACAAACTTTCAATGACCCTCGCTGATGTTATTTTTATTACTTTTGGTGACGGTCAAAAAATGTTCGTCACCATTGATCATTCCAATGAGTTTTTGATGACATTATGTTCTTGTTAATATAGTATTTGTCAAAATATAATGATTTAATACCCTTATTGTGGATAATTTTTTATTATATATCTAAGGCCATAGTGGTTAGAGTCAGTAAATTTTTTAAGGAGTAATTAGTGTGTATCATTTCCCTCAAGTAATGACTAGTCAAATATAGATTTCGTATGAGTCAACACATGATTCATACCTATTTAGTTTACTATCTAGAAAATTCCCTTCAGATAAAGTCCCACTAGTGTGTGTGGGAAATATATTATTTGTATATAATCAAGGTTTTTCAGTTCTATAAATCTGAAAGACCTAACACTCCTCAAAAATCTACACACACCTTCAATTAATGCTTTGGCACACAGTAACATTTCTTAGCCCTACACATGTCTTGGAACATTTTTGTACCTAGAACATCTTTTCATGACACTGACGCCCAAGCACATAGTGGCATGCGCTAGCACAACATAGAACTCTCCTTACATGTGTTGGCATGCATGTAGTCCCTAGAATTACCTAGAACACCTTGGTTGAATGCATTGACATACATTAGCACTTGGCACACAATTCCACTTGGCATGTATTGGGACCTATTATTAGTGTGGTTAGCATGCCCCTTTTGAAAAATATAAAGTCCCGACTAATAAATCTCTTATTGGTTCTTCCTTTGTTTCCTTGAAACTTCTTGACACATATTGACATACCATGGCACCTGCACATCCTTATAACCTTGCATGTATTGGCATATATTGGCACTATTTGGCACATATAATTAGCACACCGTGAAACTCCCAAGAAAAGTTTGAGAATTCTTGACATGCCTTGATATTACCTATCATTCCTTACCAATCCTTATCATACCTTGTCACTCCCTCCTTAGCATGACAACTAGCACTCATTAACAATAATCCCTGGCACACATTCCTCATATTCATTAATTTCCTTGAATTTTGACCTAGTGCTCCCTTAATGTTTTGTCCTAGTACTCCTTAACACTCCTCAACATGCATTATCACTCTCTATCACACCTTAGCACTCTTCAACATGCCCTTCCACTTCATAGCATGTATAACACTATGTGACACATATTGGCACTTGGCACATGTTGGTGCTTGGGAAGTCTTAGTATGTATGGAATACATTGACAGGCCTTGGTATAATTTGGCATGGTTTAATATTAAATTTATTTTAGATCAACTATTGGAAAGTATATGAGAATCAACAAAGGAAGAGTTAGCACTAAGAATGGACTAAGACTTTGCACTTGGAACCTATTGGCACCTACTGTTGGTGTGCCTAGCATGCCCCTCTTTTAAAAGGTAAATTGATGACTTATTAACCCTATTATGTGTTCATTTCGTTTTAGTGTAACTTATTTCTCACTTTTGTTTCCTTAGCAGTCCCTGGCAAACATTGATACACCCTTGTACATCTTGACATGTCTTATCACTTAGCACATATTAGAAATCCCTAGGACGCCTTGGCACTCATGTCCTCAAATCTATCCTTTACATTTTCTCACGACTTGGGAAGCGAATCAATTCATTGGCTACTACAGTTCATGTGACAATATTGGCTTACTTAAACCACAACAACTTGAACAATTGCACCTACTACAAGTAGATTGTGCCTTTTTCATGTAAGAACTACCTATAACTCATCTTATGCCACTCATGTCCAAGCTCAACCTATCCCACTTGAGTAGTTACCAAGACAAAGATCACGTGATCTAGCCATGGCCATAAAACAACTAAGCAACATAGCTTACATAGGAAATATTTCACATGCATGTTCAGTTCTTATAAACAATATAACATTAACTAAGAGTTTGCAAGAACCACAAGATGAACAAGGCACACAAGATATAAGCCCACACAAGTCGAGTGCCCCAAAAATTATACACAACAATGTACAATATGAAATTATCTAGAATAGTTTAAAACATGAGCATGTAGCCAAAGTGTGCCACATCTCATATAAAAAAATAGCTAAATGAAAAACAATGTTGTGCCTAGCACAAAGTGATCTCCCTTCATCTAAAATTGTTATGTCGAGCCCCATATAACAACAATAGGCTTACCTCCTGTCAATCCTATTTTTAACTTCTCCTAACACACTTCATCTTTGGCACAATTGAATTCGCTGACACTCCCTGGAACATAGTCTTATTCATCCCTTTCCATGCATTTTGACCTAGTTATTCCTTGATATGCCCCGAAACTCCCTAAGACTCTTCATCATTCATTGAAATTGTCCGACATGCATTAGCATGACTTTTCATTCCTAATGTGCATGCCCTGACCCTCCCTAGCGATCATGCCCTCACTACTACCCTTAATTAATTTTCAACTTGGGAACCCAACCAAGCCCTCGCTTGACTACAAGAGCTTGACCAAGTTACAGTTACTACAACTAGACTATGTTGTTGAATTATGTAGCTTGGGAGGTAATCGACAAGCCTAGTGAGATGGGTTTGTGTGAGTTTCGTCAAAAAAGGATCTGTGGGAAAATAAACCAAGCAAAGGGATTTTGGACCCAAGATTGGGTTTAAAATCTAAAATAAAATTAAAAAGGAAAATTAATATTTTGTAAGGTCTATGTGGATAAAATCCATAAGTTCTACAGTGGTCTAGGAAAAAATATTTAAGGAGACCTTAGGATGAGGGAAATAACATGAAGTGAGAAGGAGCTCATTTGATCAAGGGGGAAAAGAGAGATGTAGTCCTAAATTAAGTCGAGTAAGAGGTCTGTGTAAGGGTTGTTAAAGGGAGGACATGGTCATCCTCCAAGAGCAAGATCATCATCTAAGGGTTCACAAGAATGTTGCATACCTTAATGGTTGGTTCAATCTAGGAATTAGGATGGCATATTGTTGGTTCTCTTATGGCAGACCGAGCTTAAGAGAGGTTTCTCATGAGAATATGGGCATGTGATTTCAATGGTGTCTTTGTGTGAAGGTTGCATCAAATTCTGAAATGTTGAAATTTGCAACAAGAAACATTGAAATTGGAAAACAAAAAGGAAAAAAGAAAATGCACCCACATTGTTAAGGAACTTTGATGCAGAAGGAGTGATGAATGTGGGGCGTCTAATTTATTTTTTCCTTAAATAAATTGGATAATAAATTGTAATTTCATCTCATAAAAGCTTGTGTCAGTTACCTAAGTGATGATGACTGAGTTAGCTCAAGAAATTCGAGTTGAGGGTCTAAGATGAGGCATGTAGAGGTATTAATCTAATAATTTTTTACTCTAGTTGCAGTTGATGCATTAATGGGGTGCAGGTGTGAATTAGTTAACTCAATTAAATGACTTAAAATCAGTTTAAATAGTTCTAACTAAGTGATTAGCTAGTGAGTGGTCAGCTAGTGAATTAAATTAGATTTAATTCACAATGAGTGATCAATTAGATAACTGATAATTCACTATTAATAGCCGCATGCATGTCAGTTCCGAGGAAGACCCAGTTGAGATAGAGGTTAAAGGAAAAAACTATTTGTTGTATTTATAAAAAAATTCCCATGTGCAATTATAAAGTCTTCGGGATGCCATGATGGATTGCATAATCAAGGAAAAATGATTTTCCTAATTAATAGGGAGCTAATTCCCTAGGAATTGCATGAGTAATGTAGGCTGAAGGAAGGTTGAGAATTGGCTAAGTACTAGACCGAGTTTGCCTAGATTAGTGGGAGACAATTGGCGAAGTGCCGGAGAATCTCATGGGAGATTAAACATTGTACTGTTTCATGATTCCTTGACTTAATACACAATAGAGATAGAGCATTTTTGAGCAATTTTTTTCCCAAAATAAATTTTGTGTGTTGTGTGATTAATAATTTATTTGTCTTACTTATATGTGATTGTGCGATCGAGTTTTGTTTCTGAAAATTGTAGGAAGGATTCAATATATTTTTTTATAGTACATTACAAGATCAGATTCAATCTCGTTGGTTATATTTTCTACATGGTATTAGAGCAGGAATTTTTTAGGCGGCGAGTTTGCACAAAATATATGAAATTTTGGTGTAAAAAAAAAAAAATAGCATATTTGGATTCCTTGCAAAAAACTACTGAAATTGAAAATCATTTCATAGCTCGGATGAGGGAGATATCATCGATTTAAAATCAACACTTTTTTAGAAACTTTTGTAATGGCGGGATAATCACAATGTGCAGAAGTCAAGAACTTATATGCACTTTAGGTACCAAATGCATGCAATGCTTTGAGGAGCAAAGTAGAGGTTAGAGACTTAGCTTTTGAAAGGGAGTACACATTACCTCTCAACATGCAGCCTTAGAATCAGTCTCAGAACATTGTGGAGTAGCCACAATTGGAGAAGCAGAGAGGAGACTGAGTGGAAGCATCCACTCAAGCAGGTACCTCCATGAGGGGAAAATTTTGAGCTAGATGGGAAGAGGGAGCACATGCAGCCATACCTCCAAGTGAAAGGCGGGGTGATGTGTATAAATAATCCCAAGATAAGAAATTTTGGCAGGGTCCATTGAGATGGTGTGTCTTGTGGAACGAACCTAGCTATGAGGAGTCCACAGTATAATAGTAACAGGAAGGATTAGTTAGATTGATGCGGTCAGATGTTAGGAAGACAAAAATCAGAGTGACGATGTCATATACTGGAGTGTAGATTAGAGTTGGCAACAATGGAAAGGGCACGAATGCAAATGTCAGCAGCAATGCAGAGATTCCAGTAGATAGGTGCAGTGTCTAGCAGCAGTCAGAAGACTCTGATGAAAAATTAATTATATTGATTCAGTTGTTTGGAGGTTATTCAGTTTTATGATTTGCAGGTGAAAACAACACTAGAGAATTGTTGCATGCATAATTCCAAAGGTATCAGATCACGATAGATTGAACTCCTTTCTTATTCAGAGGGAGTGTTGAAATTTGCAACAAGAAACAGTGAAATTGGAAACTAGAAAGGAAAAAAATTAATGCACCCACACTGCTGAGAAATTTTGATGTACTAGGAGTGACGAATGTGAGGCGTCTAATTTATTTTTCCCTTAAATAAATTGGACAATAAATTTTCATTTCATCTCAAAGCAACTTGGGTTAGTTAACTAAGTCATGATGATTAAGTTAGCTCAGGAAATTTGAGTTGAGGTCCTTGAGGAGGATATTGGTGGCCACACGCCTATTCCACTTGGGTCCTTGCCATTGTCTCTTTCACTTTTTCATCTTCCTTAAATATATCATACTTTACTATTTTTGTGAGTTTTTCGCGTCCTCAACTTCCGGAGCAATTTTGAGTCCCCAAACGACGTATTTTGGGCATGAAAGGTTTGGCTATTTCATAGAAATCATGCAAGTAGTTGTAGTCCCTAGATAGATATTTATAATGAGGTATCATGTGCATCTAACGAAGATCATATGACCAAGTTAGGACCTTAGGAATTTGGCTTCCCAACTACCCCCAACGGGGCCCATAAACTCTTGGTGTTACATCTCCTCACGTTAGGGTATTCTCTTATTTTTCAATAGTAAAAATTCCTTTGAGCCTTATTTTAACACAATTCAGAGGCATATAGTTACCGCATCTCTTCTCAAAGATAAGATACCATCACCCAAGCTAGTTTTTTTTCCATTCTGTATGTAAACATTTTTCAGTATTTGATATTAATGAAATGAAGTGTTATTCCTAGTGCATCTTTATGTTTATTTTTATTTCTATATTTTATTCTGTTCTTGCATATGTCCAGATCATGAGGGTTTAATATGAGGCATGTAGAGGGATTCTAATATGTTGGGGGTCCAGTTGCAATTGATGCATTAGTGGGATGTAGGTGTGAATTAGTTAACTCAGTTAATTGAGTTAAAATAAGTTTAACTAGTTACAACTAAGTGATGAGCTAGTGATAGGTCCACTGAATTAAATTAGATTTAATTCACAATGAGTGATCAATTAGATAACTGATAATTCACTATTAATATTTGCATGCATGTTAGTTTTGAGGAAGACCCAATTGAGACAGAGGTTAAAGGGAACATAGCTATCACTTGTATTTATAAAACATTTCCCATGTGAAATTATAAGTTCATTAGGATGCCATGATGGATTGCGCAATCAAGGAAGGATGATTTTCCGAATTAATAGGGAGATAATTCCCTAGGAATTTCTTGAGCAAGGCAGGCTGAAGGAAGGTTGAGAATTCACTAAGTACTAGACAAATTTTTCCTAGATCTGTACGAGACAATTGGTAGTGTTGGAGAATCTCATGAGAGATTAAGAATTGTATTATTTCATGATTCCTTGACTTAATACACAATAAATAAAGAGGGGTTTTGAGCAGTTTCTTTCCCTAGATACATCTTGTGTTGTGCGATTGATAATTTCTTTCTCTTACTTATATGTGATTGTGCGATCGTGTTGTGTTTCTGCAAATTATAAGAAGAATTCAATATGTTGTTTTAGTACATTACAAGATCAGATTGAATCCTGTTGGTTAGATTTTATACATGAAATAGAAGAGAGCGTTGATACGATCTTGTCTTATGGTGGTTAGTAGGTCGCAAGTTCTGTGTTAAAGACCAACATAAATGGAGGAGGCTTGCACTTTAATTTAGATCTAGAACAGAAGTAGACGCAATCATAATATTGACTGAGGTAACCCTAGTTTGAGGGTTGAAATTGAGATCTGAATTTCATATCAAGATTCAGTCAATGAAATGCCCAAAATATATGGATCCATATGAGCTAAGTAGAGTCTCTTATGGGGGCAAGAGTCATGGTTTTTTCTATGGGTGGATAGGGTTTGTTCTACAACAATTAGAAGTACATAACTATAGTGCCCTAGTTAGGAAAATTTCCTAGCATATTTAGTTCATAAGGTATGCCCTTAAGACTATGACAAATTTGGATAGAAGAAGAGTGGTTGTGAGCTTTAGAGCGAGGTTTATTTCTACAATATAGACCACAGATATGGAAGATGGTTTGCAGATTCAGTATGTGTGGAGATAGAAAATCCAAAGGAGGGTGGAACTTGAGCAGAAGATTGAGCGCGCAGAAGATTTCAAAAAAATTGAACATGATAGGCTCATGGACGTATCTAAGCTTGGAAGAAAATTTCGAAGCTTAGTTATAGAATATCATGGAAGATTATTATAAAGGTTTCCCATGCATTCTAGTCAGCAATATCTGGCAGGATTGAAACAAGAACACATTTTTTTCACGAGAAATATCCATGATAGTTTACGAATCACCCCAACATATATCCTTTATGCAAGTCATATGATTACATTTCTTCACATTTATTTATATCTTTTCCCAACATAGTGTGGTTCATCACCACTGCCTTTGCAAAATTGAACATGAAAGGCTTGTGGTCCTATCTAAGCTTGGAACAAAATTTCAAAACTTAGTTACACAACATCATGAAAGATTATTAAAAAGGTTTCACATGCATTCTAATCAGCAATATTTGGTGGGATTGGAATAACAACACATTTTTTTCACGAGAAATATCCATGATAGTTTATGAATCACCCCAACATGTATCCTTTATGCAAGTGATGATATTTCTTCACACTTATTTATCTCTTGTCCCAACACAATATAGGTCATCACCACCACCCTTGCAAAATTGAACATGGTAGGCTTGTCGTCCTATCTAAGCTTGGAAGAAAATTTCCAAAATTTGTTACAAAACATCATGGAATATTATTAAAAATCTTTCCCATGCATTCTAATCAGCAATATATGGTGGAATCGGAACAACAACACATTTTTTCATGACAAATATCCATCATATTTTACGAATTACCCCAACATATATTCTTTAGGAAGTCATCTGATGATATTTCTTAACACTTATATATATCTTGTCCCAACATAGTGCAGTCATCACCACCACTCTTGCAAAATTGAATATGATAGGCTTGTGGTCCTATCTAAGCTTGGAATAAAATTTCAAAACTTAGTTACACAACATTATGGAATATTATTTGAAAGGCTTCCCATACATTCTAATCAAAAATATCTGGTGGGATTGGAATAGAAACACATTTTTTCATGAGAAATATCCACGATAGTTTACGAATCACCCCAACATCTATCCTTTATGCAAGTCATATGATGATATTTCTTCACACTTATTTATCTCTTATCCCAACATAGTGCAGGTCATCACAACCACCCTTGAAAAATTGAACATGATAGGCTTGTGGTCCTATATAATCTTGGAAGAAAATTGCAAAATTTATTTACACAACATCATTGAAGATTAATAAAAAGGTTTCCCATACATTCTAATCAGCAATATCTGGTGGGGTTGGAACAAAAAAACATTTTGTTCAAGATGAATATCCATGATAATCTATGAATCACCCCAACATCTATGCTTTAGGAAAGTCATATGATGATATTTCTTCACACTTGTTTATCTCTTGTCCCAACACAGTGCAGGTCATCACCACCACCCTTTCAAAATTGAACATGATAGCCTCGCGGTCCTATCTGATCTTGGAAGAAAATTTGAAAACTTAGTTACTCAACATCATGGAATATTATTATAAAGGTTTCCCATGCATTCAAATCAGAAATATCTGTTGGGATTGGAAAAAAAAACAATTTTTTTCACGAGAAATTATAGCAAATGTGACAATTTAATTGATAAAAAACAATGTTTGGAAGACAAGATTCATCCTATACCACAAAAATAAGTGATTCTGGTAATTCCTCCACTCCCTCTTGGATGTCGTTGTGACTTATTTGATGGTGTTGAACAAGTTATCCCACCTAGGTGAAAATTGGATGTGGTACTCTTCCTCTCCCAATATTATAGCGAGAAAGTAAAATATACCCAAAATTAAGGCTCAAACAACTGAGTTGATTCCATTTCTCTTTGTACCCTTGTGGAAATTGCATCCATCAAAAGAGTCAAATCCCTATAGATCACGGGGGATTAAAAAATAATGATCAATTGGGTCAATAATTGATGATAGAAAACATCTACTTACATCCCATCCTATAGGATATCATAGATTCGCCCAACTTTTTGGACTAGCTATCTTTCAGAAACATTCTCAAGGAGCTAAATACCACAACACACAAGATTTCAAAAAATTTCTCAAACTGGCCATCGATACCTTCATGTTACTAGAATCCATCGATAGTATGGAGTATTACCAAATGATTATTCATTTCTAAGCTCAAAAAAAATCCAATGTACATTGATGCATGCTCATTCTAATCATGAAAATCAATTTCTACATCTTCTCAATAGAAAAAACAAGTAATTTTTTTCTTTGTTCTCTTTACAACATAAACACCAATTTCACCCATAATGTTAGGATAAGTTGAATGATATGACCGAAAAGGAAGTGGGAGGAGTATTTTGTGGTGTATTGAACATGACTAGGGGACACACATGTAGCATGGATGGGTAGAAGTGGGATGTCCAAGCATGGCTTACTAAGATCTATAAACCATGCATTATAGAATGAGAAGGGGGATTAAGACCTAATTTCATAGGGGCTAGGGGGGCCTAAAGGGAAGGTAAAAGGAAAATTGAAATGGGAACCCTCGATAATGGTGATAAGGGTATCGAGGTCCCCATTATCACAACCAATAAGCCAGTAACCCATAACCACTAAATTCCCCATCCCTTAACCCCGAAGCCATAATCTCTTAACTCCTATAGTTATAACTCATAAGACATCAACCCCTTAATGTATTAAACCTTAATCCATTAAATCCTAACATAGAAACCATGAACCCCCTAAGTACTAGCCCCTTATTCTATTAACTCGTGACCCTTAAATTTTAATCCATAACCCATAAACACCTTAAAACATAACCCCTTAACCCATAACACCTAAATAACTTATTTATTAAGCCCTTAACCCCTAAATACCTTTCCCCCCAAGCCTTTTTCCCTTAATTCTTGACTCTTGAATCCCTTAACCACTTAGTAGCCAAGGAAAAAAAAACACATAAAATGAACAAAATAGCCTCTTAGCAGAATCCTTCACCTCTAACTAAGAATATTGGTAAAATTTTATTTCTACAGAACTAGGTATTGGTCTCGAGGGTGTGTGTTTGTGGGTAATTCCCTTATTAACATGTATACTAAACGTAGAACAACTAGATAATTTTCAAAACCTCAATAATGATTTCTCACAATATCTAGACTTCATTTTCACATGGAGCTTGTAGTGCTCTCACACATAAGGAGTTTGCAATTAATAGATCACTCATAATGACGCAACCTATTCAACTCTAATGAACAAGGAGCTAACCCTTGATACACGTATTATTTTTTCTAAAAAAAGACAATTGTGTCAATGTAAAATACTATACATAAGATAAGTTATATTATCCACGTAAATGCTTGAAATAGCCTCACATTTTCCATGAGTGGTGAGCCAAGGGGTGAATGTAGGGTAGTATTAAAGTTACATCATGTTTAAATTCATTTTACATCATGATATTTTTCTCCATTAGGATTGATGCATTAACACAAGGGAGCATGACACCTTTTTATGGGGGAGTGATTAAAGTTGTAAAAAAATTCAAGTGATATACACCTCCAATGTAAATACATCATTATATGTTTTTGTCAAGTTTTTAAAGAGGTTATTTATAAAGAATAAATTTAGTACCTGGAATTCATATTTGCCTGCCCTTGACTCTAATATGGATTTGTACTAGGAACACTACATGCAAATAAGAGGGAGCCTTATTTTTTAACCCTCATACACACAAGAGCACTAGATTTTTCCCTTCAATTCCCCCTTGGTGGTTTCAAACTAGGTTTACATTAGTGTCTAGTTGAAACTAATGACATCATGATATTCCTCTTCTTAGTAACATCTTCAATATTTTCCATATACACAACATTGAGTTAGAGGATCACCTCATCTGTAGATGCTACATTTCTTATGGGATTCAAGGGATGTTCTATTTTGTTTTATTGAGATTCATTCACACTTATTTATCTCTTGTCCCAAAAGAGTGTGTGTCATGACCACCACCCTTGCAAAATTTAACATGATAGGCTAGTGGTCTTATCTGAGATTGGAATAAAATTTCAAAATTTAGTTACACAACATCATGGAAGATCATTAAAAATGTTTCCCAGGCATTCTAATCAGCAATATCTAGTGGGATTGGAACAACAACACATTTTTTTCATTATAAATATCCATGATAGTTTACAAATCACCCTAACATATATGCTTTAGGCAAGTAATATGATGATATTTCTTCACACTTGTTTATCTGTTGTCCCAACCCAGTGCAGGTCATCACCACCACCCTTGCAAAATTGAACATGGTAACCTTGTGGTCCTATCTAAGCTTGGAAGAAAATTTCAAAACTTTGTTACTCAATATCATTGAATATTATTATAAGGGCTTCCCATGCATTCTAATAAAAAATATCTCATGTGATTGGAACAAAAACAAATTTTTTTCATGAGAAATTATAACAAATATCACAATTGAAGTCATTAAAAACAATGTTTGGAAGACAAGATTCAACCTAACCACAAAAATAATGCATTCTGGTAATTCCTCCACTCCGTCTTGGATGCCCCTGTGACTTATTTGATGGTGTTGCACAAGTTATCCAACCTAGCTACAAAGTGGGTTTGGTACTCTTCCTCTCTCACTCTTATATCGAGAAAGTAAGATATGCCCAAAGTTAAGGCTCCAACAACTGAGTTGATTCCATTGCTCTTTGTACTCTTCTGGAAATTGCATATATCAAAAGAGTGAAATCCCTATAGATCATGGGGGATTAAAAAATCATGATAAATTGGATCAATAATTCATGATATAAAAAATCTACCTACATCCCATGCTACAGGATATCATATATTCCCCCAACTCTTTTGACTAGCTATATTTCATACACATTCTCAAGGAGCTAAATAACGAAACACACAAGCTTCCAAAATAATCTCTCAAATTTCCCATAGACACCTTTGTGATACTAGACTCCATCAATAGGATGGAGTATGACCAAATGATTATTTATGTCTAAGCTTGAAAATCAAGCCAATGTAGTTTGATGCATACACATTCCAATCATGACAATAAATTTCTACATCTTCTCAATAGAAAAAAAGTAATTTTTTTCTCTGTTCACTTTACAACATAAACACCAATTTCACCCATAATGTTAGGATAATTTGAATGATATGATCGAAAATGACGTGGGAGGAGTATTTTGTGGTGTATTGAACAGGACTAGGGGACACACATGTAGCATGGATGGGTAGAAGTGGGATGTCCAAGCGTGGTTTACTAAGATCTATAATCCACACACTAGAGAATGAGAAGGGGATTAATACCTAATGTCATACAGGTTAGGGGGGCTACAGGGAAGGTAACAAGAGAAATTGAAAGGGGATATCCTGGTAGTGGTCATAAGGGTATTAGGGGGCCCATTATCACAACCAATAAGCCATTGACCCATAACCACTAAATTCCCTATCCCTTAAATCTAAAGCCATAATCTCTTAGCCCCTATACTCATAAATCATAAGCCATTAACTCCTAACCTAGAATCCATGAACCCCCTAAGCACTATCCCCTTATTCTCTTAACTCGTGACCCTTAAACCTTAATCCATAACCCGTAAAAACCTTAAAACCTAACCGCTTAAACCATAATACCTAAATCCCTTAGTTATTAAGCCTTTAACCACTAAATCCATTTCCCCCTAAGCCCTTGGCCCTTTACTCTTAAATCTTAAAGCCCTTAACCACTTAGTATCTAAGGTAAAAAAAAAACACATCAAACCAACAAAATAAACTCTTAGGAGAATCCTTCACCTCTAGCTAAGAATATTGGCACCATTTTATTTTTAGAGAACTATGTATTGGTCTTGAGGGTGTCTGTTTGTGGGTAATTCCCTTATTAACATGTATACCAAATGTAGAACAACGGGATCATTTTCAAAACCCTAATAAGAATTTCTCACAATATCTGCACTTCATGTTGACATGGAGCTTGTAGTGCTCTCATACAAAAGGATTTTGCAATGAATAGATCATTCATAATGACACAACCTCTTCAACCTTAATGAACAATGAGGTAACCCTTGATAAAAATATTTTGTTTGCTAAAAAAATGCAGATGCGTCAATATAGAATACTATAGGTAAGAGATAATAAAATGATATTATCCACGTTAATGCTTGAAATAACCTCACATTTTCCATGATTGGTGATCCAAGGGGTGAATGTAGGGAACTATTAAAGTTACATCATGTTTGAATTCCTTTTACATCATGATATTGTTCTCCATTACTATTAATGCATCATCAGAAGGGATCATGACACCTTTTTATGGGGGAGTGATTAAAGTTGTAACGCGATTGAAATGATATAGACCTCCAATGTAAATGGCATCATTATATGTTTGCGTCAAGTTGTTAAAGCGGTTATTTATAAAGAATAAATTTAGTACTTGGACTTCATCTTTTCATGGCCTTAACTCTAAGATGTATTTGTACTAGGAACACTTCATGAAAATAAAAGGGGGCCCTTTTTTTTAGCCCTCATACACACAAGCGCACTAGATTTTTCCTGTCAATTCCCCCTTGGTGGTTTCAATGTGGGTTTACATTAGTGTCTAGTCAAAACTGATGAAATCATGATATTCCTCTTCTCAATAACATGTTCTAGATTTTCCGTATACATAGCATTGAGTTAGAGGATCACCTCATGTGTAGATGCTCCAGTTATTATGGGATTCAAGGGATGTTCTATTTTATTTTATCAATATTTAGATGGTCGTTATCTAATTTATCTCAATACATGTCTAACTATTTTTATGAGGGAGGTCCATGGATTTAGATCTTTATATAAGACCTTATGTAGCATTCCGCTTTTGAACATTTCCAAGGGGGTCACCCCCTTCCATGTTTCTTTGCCTACTTAGGGCCAACATTGACAAGTCAATATTCAAACTTTCTCAACTATCAAATTAGTGGGGCCTCATACCTCTTGTTAAACCGCTTAATGGGACATTATTTCTCCAAAGATACTGTTGAGGATTTCCCATTTCAAATCAGAGATTGGATGTCATTGGACCTGTTACCCCACTTTTTATATGAGTTTTTTGAGGATAATTTTAAATTTTGATTGACATATCAACCCTTTTGATTCTTGTGACATTAATCATTTTCCAACTGAGATATTCAAATGGCTATATAATTGTTTTGATGACAACGTGTGTTGGCCATCTAGGACAGTAGGTGTAGGAAGATGTTGCTTTAGAGGTCACTTTAACTTGATATATATGATCCATGTATATATCTCTAATGTATATTGTTTTTATTGTGATCACTTAAAGACTTTATTCTAACTCTTAAATGTTTTGGCCATAAATTCTATGTTGTATTGTTCCATGGTGTTTCATAACTTTACTCATAAAAGTATTTCATCTTGATATTTTAAATATTTAAATAGTGGTTGGTGTAATTACTACACATCATATATTATTATAACCTTATATCCCTTGGTAATATTTTATCTCACATAATTTCATAGCATATTCATTCATTTTAATCATAATTTCCAACCCTATGATTCCCACAACTAGGAAATGAATTATTTTATCCATAAAACTAACTATGTAAACCACTTTTTTTTCAATTTTATCACCTTGCTTTCATGTTGGGTTTTTGATCTTAATGATAACAGTTGTGTGAATGGGTTTGGTTCAGGTTTGAACTACTATTTTAAAAATAAGCATGGTTTCTTTAGATGCGGGTGAAGGAAAAGGTCAAGGGCTCTTTGTTCATTTCTTTTAGATTGAGCGAGAGTCATTTTTGAGCGGGAGCATTCAAGAAAAGATAAATATAATATTTGAGTTGTGGATGTCTTTTGTTTTCTAGAAAATCAATTGAGGGTCAACATCGGAATAACAAAACTGTGTCAAAAGGTTAAGGAACAACAAGAGAAAATGGGGAAAAGGGTGATATATGCCATTTTTTTTAGATTATTCTATATTTACTATTTAGTTAAAGTATTTGTTCTTTTTAGATTTATATATTTATATTTCCTATTGTTACAGTTACATATTATTTCCAAGACAACTACCATGCCTCACAGAGAATGGGTTGAGAATGCAGATAATTGTTTAGCTAGCCTTTTAGAAAATTTTGAAGAGGGCCGTGTCATATTATGGTGAAATTTTTACTTTCTTTTAGATTGAGCGAGAGTCATTTCTTTTGTCCATTTCTTTTAGATTGAGTGGCACCCTTTGTCGAACCTCCTTTTTGTCTTCTCTGTGTTTCAAAGTCATTACTGCCCTCATAGGTCTACAAACATCCTTCCTACCGACTCTGCCATTGCTCCATATTGAAACCTCCAAACCCATTTTCAATTCATAAACTATCAATATCACATTCAACCCTGATCCTGTCGTGTCATTAGAGTGAGGAAAGGAAATCATACACTCATACCCTCCATGAGAGAGCTCCAACCACAATGCGTTAGAAAAGCTCCAGTGGAAGGATGTGATAAAATATCCTTCTGCAGTGCCCACCCCTTCAATCAAAACCCTCTGTCCCCAATCCACTTTTTGAAACACACAGGCAATTAAATTAAACCCTCATTAGATCCGGCTAAAAGCAAAAAAAGATAAGTGGCTACCCACTCACTTCCAATTTCAGAGCCACCTCTTGGATTTTAGCATTCAACAGAAAGCACTGGCTACCAAATGAAGCATACACAACGGAAGAATTCACCTACCTTCAAAGCAATTTCAACCATTCAGAGTCCAGAGGCCTGGATTTTTATTGCAGAAGTAGACCGACATGAATGACTGGTTTCCCGGTGACCCGCTGGAAATAGTTGATGAACTTCCCTTCAAATGATGGATTAATAGCCTCAGGATTAACGCATAGTTGTGCTACTTTTCCCTCACATATACGTAAATAAGTAGTTACTTTTACCTCACATCTACTAAAATAAATAATTTTTCCATTAGGTGCAAAATTAAATTCTAAATCTTCCTTTTATAAAAGTAGATCATAAACTTGGCCTTTTACTATTAGTTTTAATGGTCTCTTATACATATAAAAAATAATTTATAATTATGTTTAACCAGATTATGTGCGTGGTTTTTTTTTCAATAATAATAGAATTATTTTTAAATTTAGATAATTCCTTTTAATTTTAATTTAATGTATATTAATACAACCATGCCAAGGACTGAACGATGTCTTTATGCAGAAGAGTTACTCATCTCAATTCATGCATTATTCTCAGAATTTTATATTATTTTGATTCTATTCCAAACTTATATTATTATTATTCTTTATTAATTGATATCTATTATTTTATTGCAAAAAATTCTATAGATCTTGCACTGAAATATCACCTACTGCAACAAATTCTACAGTTAAAATGGAGTTTTCGGGGGTGTGGAGGTAAAATGTGGGGAGGTTCACATTTTTGATCCTAGATATGGTAAATATCTCCACTTATCGTAGACAACCCTAGGTGAGATTCAAAATGAAAATCATTTTTTGAGATTCAAAATATTTAAATATCTGATCTGAGTAAAGTGATTTGAATTCACTTAGCATATCGACAGAGGAAATACATCCAGTGCAGTTTTTAAGGCCACCATAGCTACAATGAGTGGAGGTGTTACAGACTATAACTGCATCGGTATTGTAATTGCACACTGATTGTTGGTCTCTACTCAAAGGAGGCCTTAGTCTAGGTATTTATCCAAATTTAGCCACATTATACTTTGAGTTAAATTTTATAAACAAGGGATTTCTATACTTTGAAGCATTTCTTGGATGCATGAATTTTATACGTACCCTATTCGAATTTTCAAACATTAACTATCATGATAATGGAGAAGTATTTATATTTTTTAGAGCCCAAATACGGGAATATAATCTGGCTGGATAGCGTATCGCTTTAGCCATTCAGTGTAGACCAGTGGCAATGGCAACAAGAAACAAGTATTGAAAAGGTAACTATTTAATAGGCTACCCCAACTCAGCTAATGTGAAGGCGTGAATTATTGCTATCTTTATTCTTGGATTGTAAGCTCTCAAAATATTGAGGAATCAGATAAACATGAGTGATAGTATAAGTGAATTCAAACCATTCACTTTACTCAGATATTTAGTTCCAAGATAAGAGTGAGGAGGATAAGAACCAAAAGGCACAAAATGTTGAGTCTTCTAGGAAGGAGAAACCTTTACCAGATTCCTATGCTAAGTCTCTAATAAGAAATGAAATAAGTCTTTGTAAAAGTGAAATGTTAATGTGGAAACCAATAATTCCCTTCAAAGTTTCTGTCAAACTATCTGGTTTTCATAAACAGAAACGAACGAGGAGTCCTTCGTTAATTTTATAGTGCTTAATGTCTCAAATAAACTAACCAATATGCATGGATGGATCAAGAGAACATGAGCTCAATAATTTTGATGCCAACAATCAATTAAGACTTACGTGCATAGTCTTGTAGTCACTCTAGTAATTGAAGTACAACCACCATTCTTCACAGCTCTACTAAGGCTCTACTAAGGTAAGGAGACAAGTTGTGACTACTAGCTTAGTGAGTAAGAATTACAATGGTCTTAGTCATTTGTCACGTGAAAACTATCTTGGATGTACAACAATTTTCTATTAAGAAAAAAATGCAACAAACATATTAATTTAGTATATCATACATTGTCCAAAATATCATACACTATTTAAAACTGCCAACTATCAGTCAGCATACTAATGGAGTGAACCACCTCTTAACATTAGCTTTTTCATTTTAGTTTCACTGGAAATAGGCAATAAGTAGCACCAGTTCATTTTTTTGGAAAATTGGCAGAGACCTTCACAATAATGATACTTGAATTCACATAAACAAAGGCCCACTTTATAGCTCATATGAGCCTTTATGAAGACATGAACATTTGGTTTCTTTTCCATATACCATAGTAACCAAGAATTCAAAGTAACCATAGACTCAAGAATCCTAAAAATCCAAAATGTCAATTATTTATTACTGGCAGTTTGGTGATTTAGCAAAATGCACAATTTTATATCATTTTGTTGTCATTTCCTTGAATAGTGGTCTCATTTGGCTAGAGTTTTACTTCTTGGAAGAAGCTACTATAGATAATGCGTACTTGAGATCCACAATACCTAGTTTTTGATAATTCATTTTCGTATCTACATGCATTGTTCCTCAAAGCCATTGAATCACTGAGCCTAATAATTTGATATATTATCTAGATAGGTGTGTAACTCTTCCAATCATTTCTAAAAAGCCTTTAGAAGGTATTCCTATCTATTGAAATATAATGAACATGCCTTTAGATGTGGTGCCTATTTTGGAAACAATAATTTAAGTTTCACAAAAGTTTCCGTCAATACATCAACTCAGCAAATCAAACGTCTTCCACAGTTTGCTACAATACTCAAAAATAGGAATGTAGCACAAGATACCTCAAAGCTATGGACTTCTAGTGGCTTCCATATTAATGGAATAGACCACACATTTCTACCATATTCTACATAAGACACGGGAAATGGAAAAGAATCAACAATGGTGGTGAAAATTTTCCAACCATCATGAGGGTGATTTTAAAAAACAATGAACAAAGATATTTTAAGAAGGGAAACCAAGTAATATGAGCCTTTATTGACAAGCATTCTGGTATTCTACACCATCTGTGTTAGACACAGAAATTCACAACATGATTATGTGACTTGTTATGATACTAAAGTGAAGTAGTAGCTACAAAATCTCAAAACTTGAAAATGCATGTATTTTACCAAAATATTTCTTTCATTAACCTTAATATAGTTCCTTAGTTTTCTTAGGCTAGAGTTGTCACTTGGGGTCCAAATACCACTAGTGGTTTTTACTAGAATTCATTTATGCACTGTTGATTTAAACAAGGTGAACTTAGTGAGCTTGACCAATTTCTCCCTCTTTATGGAGTATCTGACAAGTTTTCTCACTCCATGAACCAATCCCTAAGCCTTTTGAAGGCACTCTTCTCTATTACAGTATATTGAATATGCCAACATGTCCCAGAATTGGTTACCCTAACGAAGTTACCCTTCTTTATGGAGTATCTGACAGGCTTTCTCACTTTGTTAATCAATCCCCAATCCTTTTGAAGACTCTTGTCTCCAATGAAATATATTGAATGCCAACATGTCCGAAAATTAGTTCATTGTTTTATATTATGGCTCATGTTCGTAGGAAATTGATTGCTTCAGTTTTGGACTGTATGACATCTCAGCATGGTTACACCAATTCTAAGCATAGTTATATAATTCTATAATCTTGATGGAATGCATATTTATATAGTGGCGGTCATTCTTTTCTGCTCCAACACAGTTGAAGAAGGCAAGAAAATCAACAGCTTTTAGTGTAGTTCATCCATTTTTTTGTTGTTGTTTTTGTCAAAAATAAACAGTAAATCAAACAGGTAAATTTTTATTTATGGAAAATTATTTACAAATAGTAAATCAAAAGGTGGAAGTGTATATACAATGGAGCTTATATCAGTATCCTCTTCTGTAAGACTAGAAAAGCATAAATAAAGTCTACATAGGTTACCGAATATAAATATTGAACATATCTTATCAATAATTCACACTCAATTAATAGTTATTCATGTACCTCATTAAACCACATGGAACAAAAAGTTGATAGATAAATTGAACAAAAAGTAGAAAAATAAGTAATTTTTTTATCAAAAAAAAACTTACGCTTAATCTTCCTAGGGAAAATAGAAGAGAGACTCCCAATCACTTCCAAATCCAAATGAAGGAAGAGTGGAATATATAGCTACAATTTCCAAAAAAAGCAACAAACTAGTGAGACTGACATTGAAGGAGAACTAAATACTGGTCCTGATTATATTTCCAAACAGATTAGAAATTATGTAATTTGTGTGCTCACCTGTCTTCTAGATGAACTGATAACCCATCTTTCATTGAGATTTGGAGGTAATAGATTATGATAAAGAACCAAAGGTTAAATCCTGTGTGGTTTATACTACTATAAGGACTGACCAAAGATCCACCTTGCATCCCTACAAAATAGCCTTGATGCCGCAATTTTATTTTTCAACACGTTGGTCGACGGATGAGCCCCCTCCCCCCCTCCAATTGTTGTGGAATATTTTTCTTCCTACCATACTTTGACCACAGGTATGATTGCATGATCTTCTCTAGATGTTAAAATTGAGTCTTACTAGGCAACCAACAAGATATATAATAAATATGTGAGGCATAGAGGATCTGTCCAACCCCTTTGCGAAATTCCCATCTAATGAGTGGTCCTTATGATGCCAAAATCAAGGCTTACTCTAAAATTGTTGAAGACATGTTACACCAATCATGGATTGCCATAGGTGAAGGCCCCAATTCAAAATTTCAAATGCAATGCCTAGATACCTCACAATTACCCTGGGTTGAACATAAGTACGAGATGTGGGAATTTAGTAGGCTAAGAGTCTAAGTTTAACAACTAAAAAATTGTCTTCTGGTCACTAACCACAACATCTAATGTAGAGCCAAAGATGTGAAAACAAGTATGAGCACCATCAAACAAGCTATCCTTAACACTATAGAAATAAATTATCCATTAGAAAAATGATTGTTGACCATGTCTGACCCATCAAGACGTAAGATGTCCTTCACTTGCCCCTGAATTCCAACAACTTAAAATAGGTTAGCCAAAGCATCTATTGTCAAATATACAAATATGGGGCAAAGGGGCACCCTTCAAAAATAGATTGATTTAGAAAAATTTGAAGGGATAGTAATATAATAACAATGAGAAATGTTGATTCATTAGAGAGTAGTGTGTTCACCATGGCCACACATCATGGTCCAAAGTACAAGCAAAACCAACAGTTCTGTGATGAAGCTCTAATCTGCCGAAAACAAGGGTGCTAGCCACTATCTCAAGCCCACCCCAAGTCCTCTCAAGTCTATATTACGTGTCTAGAATAATTGGACCCTGTACAAAACCTATCTGCTCTTGTTGAACTACCTTCCATGCAAAACCGATTACATCCTTCCCATTCTGGACTTCATGGATAATTATGTTTGTAGGTTTTGTGGCTCCCATGATACATGTGTGGTGCACTCATCACATGCAACGACTTATGGTCAGTTGTGGGAAAAATCTGTGAAATTCAACACAACAGACTATTCGACTACATCTTATTTGGATTAGGAAATGTGGACAATTCAACCTAAAAATATGGTGTGATGGGTGTAGTTGCACTGGTTACAACTTGCAAAGCGTAAGTTGTGGACAATTCAACCTAAAAATGTAGTGTGATGGGTGCAGCTGCAGTGGTTGTAAAGCCTCGGGAGTTTTCTACGGGTTTCCATGACTCATGAGGGATGAATTCACATATTGTACCCATTTATTTCCAGAAGTCCCTCATTAAGTATTGATTTAAGACTCAAGACTATGTTTGCTAGTGATAACCTCAAGTCAAAAAGTTGTATATGATATCTCTTTCTCCTTGATGCAAACATTTTAACTTCTAAACTTGTACTTGTTCCCTAACTCAAAATTTGTCTAATATGATATAAAATGTTAAGTCATGTTGAAGATGTATTTTATTACTATAATTTTCAAAATTTAGAACAATATATTAATAGTTGCAATCTGATTTTCTGCAAGATTTTTGCAATAATATCTTCAAAGTTGCAATTTTATTTTCTATAAGATTTTTGTAATAATATCTTCATAGTTTCAATCTAATTTTTTGAAATCTTTTTATTGAAATAAGCCCTTGGTAATTTCATTGTATTTTCATATGTTTGAGAGAATAAGTAAAATGATTTAAATTCTGAAACAACCGATCAACAATTCTTCCATATTTGTCAATATAATAGTTGGTTAATTAGAAACTTATCATGTTATTTCTTGGATTCATGTTTTTCATCTTTTCAAGGTTTAAATTAGTGAGGCATTACTAATTTAATTATGGTTTTCATTTCTGGCTCATGTTATCTGGGACATGCATGTCACATTGCACCATCACACTCTCACAATAAATCTAGAATGATGAAGTGGTCGAGCAAGCCTTTTAAAGGTTAAAGTCACAAAGTGTCATATGGACACTATGTAGGGGTGCATTTGGAGATGATAATGTAATTTTGCATGTGTCCTATAATTCCATAGTAATCCCTAATTCATCATAGTGTATTTTATTTTAAACTTCAATCTTCGATATGTTAGCTCTAACAAAGTTAGTGTCATGCTAGTGGTTAATTTGAAATTGTATTTTAGTGGAAAAATTCAATATTTTTTGGTGGAATAGTTCATAATTTATTATGATATTTTTTTTCAAGTGTACTAGTCACGATGATAAATGTGTGGTTTACTTCAGAGGGTTCTCAATTCTTTCTAGATAATTTTTTTATCATTTTCTTTGAATACTTCTCTAGTGCTTTACCTTCATATTTTATCCCCTGCACAATTTCTCCTGAGGTCCACGTTGTTATGTTTATTGGTTGGTTCTGTGGAAATTTTTTCCTAATGTTATGCAAGGTAAATCCAAATGAAAAAGATACTATTTTACATACTAAGATTTATTCAAGGCATTGTTGTGTGATACTTGAATTTCATTAATCTAGATTTCTATTTCATTATCTATATCAATATATAAGAACAGACCCATGGGTTTTTCATATTTCTCAAATTGTGGAGTTGTTCCTTTCCTATTCCATGTTCTTTTATAGTGTTATGTGGTGATTCAAATTTCTAGTTGTGCTTTCTATTTTTTCTCCTACGTAGTAAATGATTTATTTGATTATATCAAAAGTCTTACCAATACGATAAAATTGATTGTTGTATGTGGGCATTTTTGTTTAGGATGGTAACTTACATAATCAAGATGAGGAGCTGGATCATCCAATTACACTTTCTCTTTCTAAAGAACTAACCAGACTAGATGGTATATGATGGAAATTTTATTTTTTTACAGTTACTTTTAGTTTAATTATGTCATTTAGCTCGATGTTTTTTATATCTTAAACTAAAATTTTGTTTCTTAAGAAGACTTTTTCATTTCCATGTTTTAGTGAAACTGTTTATGGTTTGATACTCTCATACGAACTTTATCAAGTTACATGCACCCTCATTAGAAAAAAGAAGATAAGTTTTCTTGCCATGAATATCTTTCTTTGTCATTACTGACTTAACAAATTCTTTTACCTAAGAAACTAGTTTCAAGGTTATGGCATAACTTTTCATATAAATTGAACATAAGTTATATCCAAAATTTTAAGTTGTAACCTAGTTAGCTAGTTTTATACTGTCCATTTAAAATCGAGTCCAGTTTGAAATTTGAATGAGTTGTTCCATAGATTTGAATATTAAGAGATTTTGGTGTAAGGATTACAAATTAGCCCATAAGGCTTCTCAGTTATTCATTTATTTTATCTTAATATAATGTTTACTATTAACTTAGAACCACTTGGAAAAAATACATCATAGATCAAGATCATACTTCGTAGAGTGTCATAGAATAAAAATAAGAGAAAGGACACTAAATTATTTTTGTTTTCCTGGTTCTTACTACCACCCCTTGCAATACCTCCACAAGTTTCGAATGGAAGTTCCAAAATATTTGGTATCTATTATCATCATGGCATTTGTGGTATCGTGTCTCCATGTTTATGGGAATTCCTTGGCTGTTGGGAATCAAGATTTATTTTGGTATGGTTTTGCTATTGAGTTCCATTTTGGTTTTGAATATTGTGCTCTATATTTATAATATCAAAGTGAAATTTGTGAATTACCCATCTCTTGTCATGATTACTTGTAATATTCCAAAATTTTCCAACAATAATTTGGAATATTAAATTTTGGTGATTTCACCTAGGAGGAGAATAAATGGGTAAGGAGGCCCATGCATACTGATAATCTCAATAAAATCCCTCATAGTATGAATGGGGATCATCTTTGGAGCTGGTTTTCGCACCCTCATGTGTGAACAGGGCCATTTGCAAGTGGACAAGGTCAAGTTTGACCAAGTCAACAACGATGGGATAAGAGGTGGAGAACACTTAGAGAAACAATGTAGTATGAATGGGAAAAGGGTTATTTGGTGGAGGAAACCATAAGAGGAGTGGGACCCATGGAGAGCGTATTTCACTTGTTTAAAAGGAGGTCAAGGTAGCCATTGTTTCTCATGTTTTGGATTATTGATCTCATTGTCTATTCAGACATTGTGTATTCTTTTCTGTTTAGCAAGAGTTTCCAGGGGAATTCCTGTTTAGGATTCCTTCTCCTTCTTGAGAGGCCTCTTGAGGGATTGTTCTTCATTCTCCACATTTCTTGGCTCAAGGCCAAAGCTACTCTTGTCAGTTACTGCGTTATTTTTTCTCAAGTATAACACAATTTTGCTGGCTGTTGCAGTGGAGGACCTCAACACCATTTCTGGAGCTGATTTTCAGAGGAGGGAGTCTCCATTCCTTTGGGAAGCTAGTGAGGAAGGTTTCTAGACTTATTTCAGATCTTGGCATCAAGCCAACTCATTCCCTTGCCCCTATAGCGCAGTTTCATCTAGTGACTGCGTTGTTTTTAGTACGCATTTGCTGTGGGGCTTTGCAGATATGTTTGGAGGGTGAGATATTAGGTGACAGGATCAACCTTTCATCCTAGAGATCCATTGGAGAATATATTTCATCAGATATAGCATCTTCAGCATTCTCCATCTATTTCCAGTTCTTGATTTGCTGTTGCTACCCAGCAACTCCGACATTTTGCAGATTTTTCATTTTATAGCCAATCCTTCGAGGATTGATAGGAGGTAGTCTTTGTGAGATGAGATCTTCACTCCCAATGTTTTATTGGGACATATAATTCTACATCCATGTATTTGAAATATGTAGCATGCAATTTCTTTATAAAACTGCACTGTCATGGCTTGGGCACACATGTGTAGCAGTGTTTTATCATGATTCATGTACTTGTTTCTTGATGCTGAGAATTGCCTATATTGAGTAACCTTTTTCCCTCAAGATCTTGTATTCATTTGTTGTTGCTATTTCTTAATAAAATGGCTATGGATTTCTCTCATGTTTCTATGATTTGAGTGTTACTGCTGCTCCATTGTTGTGTTTGCATATTGATGGGTCTCCAACTTTAGAATATATTGAGATATTCTCATTGTTATGGAATTTTCCTGATTTGGGATATTACATTACTTGACTCTAGAAAATTATATTAGGTGCTGGTAGAAAATATCATGCAGAGGAATGGTGTTAAATTTTACAAAACATATGGCTTATCGCTCCTATGCATATTCATAATTAAATATTTAGTGAAACAAAAAAGCATACTTAGTTGTGGAAAATAGGAAATGCTTGTGACCCATTCATCACCTTGGTTTTCCATTGCATATGGGAACAAACTGAGCTAAATCCTAATACTAAATAAATACTTAAAAAAAATATTTATATTGTAATAGGTACTGTGAACAAGATTTGAAGTATAGAGTGGTATCTACAAATCTAGGCATCTCAAGGACGAGACCGATAGTGTATCTGACTATGTCCTCTAGCAACCATCAATCAATAAGTTGTCTATGGCATGATTGGTGGTGTCACCTATAGATATATTGCTATGGAATTCTAGAAAAAATCTGTGAAATTATGCACTTTTTATAGATTGGGGTGGGATAATAAGAAAATTTTTTTAATATCCAAAGGTGATAAAAAACAAGTACATTATATTGACAAGTAATCTAAAGATGAGTGCTTTTTATCAATGAATATTGGTAAAGTGCACTCCTAGAAATTAGAATAAAAAATATACTTGTTAGCACTGGAAATCTGAACCATGCAAGTTTATTTTAGAAATTACACCTTTGCCATTTGTTCCAATATTTCCATGAGATAATGATTAGTTTGGAGGTGGCAAGGTTGTTGTTATAGCCTACATACGCAAATTTTTGCACATTATGGAATTCAAATTTCAATATAGTGTGGTCAACCTTAACACGGGTTCATACCCTATTTCACTATAAACATTACTCCAAATTTTATTGCTCATCTTATGTTATTATCTAATTTCCTTATTGATGCAAACCTACTTCATCAAAGTCAATAGATGTTAGGAGATTCATTAGTTATATCTTGTACATTTTAGCAATTGAACATTTTTGGTTGATATTAATTGTGTTCCTTCCATTCCTTGATTACCATTATCAGCATAATGGATTTTGTTTGTGTTATTTTTTTGAGTGAACTTGAAGGAATAACTACACAAAAATTCCCCATTGCAAGGATTTCAAGGAGACATAACTTATATAGAGAAACGACCGAAAAATGTGACATCTATAGTTTTGGAGTGGTGATCTTGGAGCTGATGATGGAAAGACATCCAATAGATCAAGAAATTAGAGAGCATGAAGATCTTGTGAAGTGGGTGTGCAATAAAATAGAGAAAAATAATGGATTTCTTGAAGTTTTTTTTATCTTCAGTTTGTGGACTGCTTCAAGGAGGAAATGACCATGGTTATGAAAGTAGGACTCCTTTTCACAAGCCCGTTACCCATCAACTGGCCACCAGTGAACAGAGTCGTACTAGTACGTTTAACCCACAATTTGAATTATATAGGCATGATGGTAATTGTATTTGTCCTAGAATTTTCTTCTTTACATGGCCTCCATATTCACTTCTACTTTGTAGCTTCTAAGTTTGTTTAGAGTTTGTTCATGTATAACCTTTTGAATCTAACCTAATACTAATAGCCAAAATAGAAGCTTTCCTGGGTAACTCTTTGGGCATCATTCCCCATGAAAATCCAATGGTTAGAGGGTGCATTTATCTACCTAGTCATGGGCCATTGTTTTATTTAATTTTTGATAAATCTACCCTCCAATTTAATAATTTTGGTGGGCTGGCTAAGACATATAATTTTATCCCTATTACACACCATGAGGAGAGAAAAAATAAATACCATTGTCATCATCATCTGTGTTAGAATATTATTATTGATATCCTCTTTCTCTACTCTCCTTGGGTACAAGAATTTAATTGTAAACCCGAACACTAAAGATCTCAATGTAATATAGGTGGAAATCAAGATGATTTTAGTGGTTGATGCATGAGATTCTCATTATCATGTTGTCATAAATGGTTATTTAGTAGAAGTTTAATTATGGCCTCTGGCCGTTTTAAAATCCTATTGTAACATGAAAATGTTCATTTATAAAATTTATATGTTTTTAAACACTCCTTGGATTAAATCCCAATCAGTGTGTATTTAACCATTCTCTATATTAAATCATGGCATGACAAGAAAACAGAATTGTAACAGGAAAATCATGTTCCTTACTGAAATTATGAACATATTTAATCATTAGTAGTTTTGGTAAATATTAAGTATTTAATCATGAATATTTTTCATAAATAATAGATATCATAGAGGAAATTAATCAATTGAGTTATTGTCTTTTTATTATGTATATTGAATATCTACTTATTCTTATTTTCTTTTATTATGTATATTGAACATGTTATTTCTAACAACTTTTGATCTTCCTAGATCTTCTATTTCTTTGGTGTATCTTTGCACCTTTAGGGGAAACTGCTAGTTTAAAGTCTAATTCTTTAAAGGGTGCTAGCTCTTTGGAAGAGCACATGTTTTACAAGCAAAAGGTTGGTGGTTCGATTCCATCGTTCCCTGATATTCATAGGGAATAGCGACGATCAGTTTTTAGTGACAGATGTTCTTTTGACCATCACCGATGAGCTTATGGTGACATGGTTCTACCCTTACGAAAATATGAAATGGTGACGGTCAATGAACGCCACCATATAGACGCATGACTAGTGATGACCATGAAATGTCTCTTACCATAAATCATTGTTGTTGATATGAAATGGTGAGGGTCATTGTTTTTCATTATATTTATTATTCATGATGGACCTTGAATGTCACCACAACACCTATACTTTTGGTGACGCCACCTATGGTGACATTTATTTTTTGGTGACGAATGCTCTTTTGACCCTCACCAATGAGCTTATGGTGACATTTTTTTCCCCTCACCAATGTCCTTTTCTCTTTTAGTGTTCCCTATAAATTTTTTGGTCCTCGGAATTGTTGATTGTGTGATCGTAGGGGCGCTAGGGGTGATGTTGAGTTGCCTCACTTTGAGCCACCATTTCTTAGTTGACCTCTTCGTGTTGAAACTTTGGGGTCAGAGATGGATGCAACTTCTCAAATTAGTCGAGAAGCAAGGGATGCCATCATTGACAATGTTTAGAGTGGATTAGATGGAGTTGTTGTTTGTTTGAATTGACAAAGAGCATGTGAGAATGAACGCGCTAATTTTTTGTATTATACAGATGAAGAGATAGACAACATGAGTGTCAAAGATCTCAAAACATATGCAAAGAATTGTCACAATGTTTAGCAGGACCAAATTATTCATGAGCAAGTGGGCATGGGAATGGTATGTGTTAATGGTGAGGGTGATTATTTTAACATATGTATAATTTGTAATAAATAAATATATACATACATTAATTTGTATACATTAATGTAACAAAAATGTATAATTATATGTTAACACCATTTGCAGTTGTCACGCTTTGTGAATGAACAGGATGTTAATATCACCGTGAGAACCTCCGGTTCAAATAATCAAGATGGGTCTCATCATCAGTCACACAATCAAGATGGTTCTCACCATCAAGATATGTTGGAAAATGTTAATGTTTTTTAAGTGAACATGATGATGTACAATTATTTTTTATCTATTATTATATATATGAAAACATGATGACATATTTTTAAAATAAATAATTGTGCACATATGTACATGTATATATAAAATAAAATGTTTTAACAATTTCTTATTTTGTCCAATGTTTTTGGGATGGTGGTACCTTCTTCTTCCTTGGAAGATATGCCAAATATACCATCACAAGTATGAACAATTTTTCACTTTTAAATTTGTTTTCAAGTTATATTTTCCAGCTCAAAAAGTTCCATTAGAATATGAGATCTCTATATCTTGAGTTATTTTAAATATTTTGAATTTTAGGTTTTTGGAGATTTTCTTTCGGAGCCACTCTTAGGAGATGTGCCAAATCCACCAACACAAGTATTCAATTTTTCACTTAAATATATGTTTTTAAGTTATTACTTATAAATTGAAGTTCAAAATTTTTATTATAAATTGAGATCTAGATCTTGAGTTATTTTAAATTTTTTGAATTTTAGGTTTTTGGAGATTTTCTTTGAGAGCCTCTATTAGGAGATGTGAGAAATCCACCAGCACAAGTATTCAATTTTTCACTTAAATATATGTTTTTATGTTATAAGTTATATATTGAAGTTAAAAAGTTTTATTATAAATTGAGATCAAGATCTTGAGTTATATTATACTTTTAAATTTTCTGAATTTTGGGTTCCTAGAGAGGATTTCTTTTCTCCCCAGACTGACAATGGAGTCTATGATAGAGGTAGGAACATCCACACCATTTCAACCATTTGAACAGGTTGTCTAATTTTTTTTTAATATTATTGAAAATTAGTTTATATCTGCATTTTCATTTGAATATTTTTAATATATATATATATATATATACTTATACTTTTACATGCATATTATATATCTTACTATGGAAGATGTTCCTACGGGGGAAGTTTTAGTAGACGAGCAACAAATGGAGAGGGAACATAATGAGGTATTGCATGACTCTTTTTACATGAAATTCTATATTCTCATTCAATTTTAAAACATTAAATTTTAATGTTTGTACACATTGTCTATAGGTTCCCCATGCTTCATAGGATAACTCAAGGATCATGAATTTTTTGGGAGAGATAATACATCCATCTATATTTGATGGATGATGCACATGCACGTGCAACATTATATTTGATAGATTTAGTCTTAAATTTACTTTTTTATATATAGTCTTATCTAGATCCAGTCATATATAACATGATATTTGTAACATTATACATTGAACTATATATATATATATATATATATATATATATATATATATATATATATATATAGTTTTAAACTACATAATCTTGTTAGGAATGGTTTTAAATTTTGGATAGTTACATTTGGCATGTGATCACATGTTATGATATAATGTTTTTTTTTTAAAGAAGTTTTGGATGCTTGAACTACATTTCGCATCTGATTGTGATGTTAATGCTTTCTTTCTATTGGATAGTTGAATTAAATTTGGCATGTTTAGTAATGTTGTGATATAATGTTTTATTTTTGAAACTCAAGCTTTGTATGCCTGAACTAAATTTGACATGTGAAATAATGTTTTTTTATAATTTTTTTGTTTTTAAAACTCAAGTTTTGGATGGTCAAACTACATTTGGCATGTGATTGCATGATATAATGTTTTGTTTTTATTGGATAGTCGAACTACATTTTGGATGTTAAGTAATGTTGTGATATAATTGTTTTGTTTTTAAAACTCAAGTTTTGGATGGTTGAACTACATTTGGAATATGATCTTTTTATTTAATGCTTTTTTTTCTATTGGACAGTTGAACTACACTTGGAATGTTTAGTAATGTTGTGATATAATTTTTTGTTTTTAAAACTCAAGTTTGGGATGGTTGAACTACATTTGGCATGTGAGGTAATGTTTTGTTATAATTTTTTTTTTTTTTAAAACTCAAGTTTTGCACTGTTGAACTACTTTTGGCATGTGATTGCATGATATAATGTTTTGTTTTTATTGCATATTTCATCTACATTTGAAATATGAAGTTACGTTGTGATATAATTTGTATTTTATTTTTTTAATTCAAGTTTTGGATGGTTGAACTACATTTGGCACGTGATTGTGATATTTAATGTTTTTCTTTTATTTGCGAGTTGAACTATATTTGGCATGTGATTATGAGATTGTGTTTTGTTTTTAAAATTCGAGTTGTCATTTTCCAAACAAAAAAAAGTTCACATGAATATATGTACACAGAAATGATTTAAGTACATGTTTGAATATATATGTTTTAATGATTGAATTAAAATACATATCGACACACACACACAAATATATATCTGTGTGTGTGTGTGTGTGTGTGTATGTATATGTATATCTAAAAACAATCATAAGATTCTAGGTCTTCTTGTATGTGACAAACAACCATAAAATTTTAAAATTTCATTCTAGCACATATATATCTATTACGTGCAACATTTTTTGTCAATGCACATAGAAAGGCTACTTTTAGTTGATAGTAAACCGGAAATTACAAAAAATGTACGACACATTTTGCTTTCAAGAATGAATATTATAATTTACTTTTAATAGACACACACGTCTAAAACAAAATTGTGCAATGTCAAATTCTCATTATATCAACTATGCTAGATACACAAATATGTACATTTTTCAATAATGACATTATGACAAATTGTACCAGAGAATGTATGAAATCATTTAGACCGGATAATATAGACATGTATATGTGTGCACATGTATAAATTACTAGTGTGCATGCACCAAAACAATATACATGTGAAAACACTTGCACAGATAACATAACAAGGTAATTCAACTTTTAGTTGAGTTCTAGAAATTCTAAAACATGAATCCAAAGAGAAGAAATTTTTGGGCAGTTCAATCAAAAAAATTCCGATTGAATGCCATCTTCAATGATCCGTTCATGATCAGATTTTGACATTTTCGATTTCTTAGTTTTTGTTTTTTCCTTTGATTGAACCTCTATCAAGTCTATGCATGTTGCACACACTAAGTCACTATATTGACAAGTTATGACATTAGGTTCATAGTCTTGAAAGTAAACAAAATCCCTACTTCGATTAGTTTTTCTAAAAAAGTAACCTTTCAATGTAATAGACCCTCTGCCATATGGAAACCCGTGATCATTATATTTTTCTAATAATTCCATCTTTTGTTCAGTGAAACTCATCAAATAATACTTCACATTTTCATCGTTGATAGTAGGTGCAATTACTACAAAAGCATCTCCTGCACAATAAAAAAAACTTATCTATTTAAATCTATATCATAATTAACATGAAAAATTATCTTTAAAATTAACATACATGTACTTGATTTTATTACCTATTTATAGATCTCTATAATTTGAAAGAAATTCAAATGTTACCTTCTCTAACAAGTTTAGAAACTCGATCACCATCATATGATATTGTAGTCTCTTCTTATTTCATTTATTTAAACATTGCAACAGACATTTTCCCCTTTGTATTTAACTCTTTATGTTGCCAATATTTTACATACATTTTGTTTTCACAAAAATCATTTGATTCTGTGTTGTCTATGCAAACATGACAAAAACAAGAATAATTTCTTTTATCCAATGAAAACACATTTGTTGACAACTTTGTGTTAATTGATTGCAATTTTTGAGTCCCTTATATTATTTCAACGTTATTTCCAATCGATCCATCTACATCTTTGATCCCATTATGAAAAAAAAACTTTTATGGAAAATTCAAAGAGGAATATAAATATGATATCAAAATACCATCAACGATAATCATTGTGATAAATTTACATTGTTTAAAATTGGATATCCAATAGACATTCAATTGAATGTACCTTCGCACTTCCTTTGATCAGTTAGTCTCATGGCTTAGTGCAACAATGCACCATTGAACAAATTCTTTAGCATCCATAAGCTAGTTTTCAGAGGGGTCCATTTGATATTTTCAAAGTGCTCATTTTATGCATACCCCTACACCGTCATGTTCTCCTTTTCCATGACCAATCTCAAAGAAATTCCAACAACATTTAATATGAGTTTTCATATGAAGACAACACAACAAAAAGAATTATTGTGAAGATTTGAATTGACCTGCGCATCCATATGACCATATCCAATGTTCATTGAATTTTATTCCATGAATTTTCAAGGAGTCATAAATCTTTCCAAAATAGTGTTGTGCAAAATATGTATCATGTGTACGATCGTCACAAATATAAAAGTGATATTATTTAATAACATGTTGATTTTTACTGGTGATTTCTATACAATTTACATTTTGTTCAGCATGTCTATATAAAATATGGAAGGGCATGGGGATTTGGTCAGAATGATAGTATTCACTCTGGATTTCCTTTTGTGGAACAAATGTGTAGTTTTCCGCAAAATCAATTAATGAAAAAATGGTTCCCAGTGGAAAAAATTCACGGGATTTTTTGAATTGCAAGTTCGGCCATCAACATCTATGGAAATGCTTGGTTTATTTATAATTTGTTTCCTCAAACTTTCTCAAAAAATCTATCACAAAAATTTCTTTTTCTTGTAAATCAATTCTTTTAGGAGAATCGATGTATGGATATATTCATATCTCTTCCATTTCACTTTCATGTTGGACAATGATTGATCATTTATATGAGTATGATATTTGTTTTGAAATTTAGTCAAATTTCCACAATCATCGCATTTTTTACCACCAACCAATTTCTTTTCGTAAAATAATTCATGGATTTCTCTTCCACATGGAATTTGAGATGTGAAATAATGGATAGTGGAAGGAGGAGGTGAATCTTTCGAAAATTTTCTCCCAAAATTAAGGAATTTTTCATAATATAATTGAAATTCCACATGATAATGACAACAACAAGTGTTTCTTATGATGATGGGTATTACATACCATGGTTTTTGTTGCACAAAAGAACTGATTAAGACATCAATTTCACGATTATCTTCTTCGAACTTGTTGAACAACTCTATCTGACTAGTGCCCAAGAAATTTTTTGGATGTACTTTGTAATGATTTTGTGCTATTTTTCTTCGCATCACATCCCTTGCATTTGGCGAAAGACGTGAATTTTTCATCAAATATTCATATATTATTTTTTTAACATTTTCTCCAAGTCTATCTTTGTATGGTTTCCTGCAAATAGCTCTCGAACAAGCGAACTCATAATTTACATCTATTTTCAACCAAAATTTCTGATGTTTGTGCAAAGTTTTTTGTGACTTTCCTAATGCTTGTGCCATAGATTTTACCAAGTGATTCTCTTTAGTACTTGATGAAACCACTACCATATGTATTTCTCTAAGTGCAACTGAAACCTTTTTTTGTCTATATCTTCTAATTGAATTTATAGCACTACTTATACTTTATATCACATTTTCATTCATTTTTTTATCTTTTGTTGATTTTCGAATACCCAATAAAATTGTAGCTTCTTTTAATTTCCTTAATGATAGGATACCTTTCAACATTTTGGCTTGAAGTGCCACATTTTCCTTTATGAAGTACAAATAAAAAATGTGGTTAACACGATATCATATAACATGGCCATACTTTTTATGTCCATATGTGTGAATGTCAACATTTTCTAATGACTCATGATCCATATTGATTTCATCATCAAATATTGGAATTAATAGTACATAATAAGTTTACATATTCAATAAATAAATAAATTAATGAATATGTATAATTTCAATAATATGTGCATGTTTTCAACACACACACAGATATATATATATATATATATATATATATATATATATATATATATATTGTTGGGAAAAATACTGAGAGTGGGGGGTGAATCAGTATTTAGATCTGACTGAAAACTTTTTATCAGAGATCTTATTTAATTATTTACATAGATTATTGCATCATTCATTAAGCAGTAAACATGTGTAGTAATACATGAAAACCAGTATTTAAGGTGGAAACCCAATTTGGGAGAAAACCACCGCTGTTGTTGTCTCTGTCTTCAATATTTATTATAAAGAAAACTTCTTACAATTTTTGTGTTGGCGCAGACTTATACTAGCATGTAGGCACCCACCTACAGAAGGCTACAACCTTCTCTCATTCTCCAGTTACTACTAGAAGGGAGCTCTAACCCCCTGATTTTAACACCAGCTTGTACTGGCAGAAAGCTTCCACTTTCATGCTGAGGACTTCAACCCTCAGATCCACCAAATTTCTTCAATTTCTTCATCAAACTTACGTCAGGTCTTCATTATTTATTTTCAGATCTTCCTAGAGATTCATCATTTCTAGATCTAGAGATCTTGAACCTTCATCAACTCCATAGGTGCATCATAGATTCAACTTTATCAGAAAACAGAGTTCAATCATGCAGATATCTCTTAGAGATATTTATTCATTAACAACCCCTCCACATGCACACATTGAACTATGATCCTCTTCTACTTAAATAGTTTTAGCCTTTATTAATACCATGAGTCAAAACTAGTCAACCGCTGATGGTATTCCTGGACAAGATCAAATAGATAAATCAGCGGGGTTTACCCAAGCCCCAAACAACTTCTCATTGTTCTTATTTTCTTGGTCAGGCAATTAGATAATTAATCTAAGGCTTTTTAATATCTCAATTTGAGATTGAGATATTAATCCAAATTTCTCCTAAGATTCAAGCCCTTACTCATCCCTCGGCAGACGTGTATATTAATCATATCACATATTTGGTGAATGTTTTGCTCATTACTTCTTTTAGTCCGCACTCTGGTTACAATTTCTGAGCTCGACCATGGAAAATATCACCACCTTTGGAATAACATTCAAAGTGATGGTCCAATCGCTTTTCGTTATAAATTATATTTAATTTAAACAAACCTTGGTTAAACCCACAAACATTAAAAATTTCCAATCAATAATTTAAACTGGGCCCACATATATGATCAACGACCCAATCACATACTCGCACCATACCATGGTTATCCTTCGCTCACCTTCCTCATACGGCCACCGTCCGATGGCTCCCCTTTAGATTGACGATGCTTAACCATATCGCGCGGCATCCTTGGTCGGACTTTAACGTGCGATGGCACGCAGTGATGGCTGTTTTGAAAATTCATTGAGGGACGCGTGTCGCTCATTCTATGGAATCGCTCCCAACCTCTTGAATACCACTTGCCCATCGAAAGCAGTGCGATGAAAACCGGAAACCGCCTTTACTCTTCCTCCTTCATGGTTCCTCCCTTCTATTCCAGGTTCTATCGCGCTTCCTTTGTTATGATCCACCACTTCCCTTCCAGGTTCCATTCATAATTCCGAAGTGTTGTTCCAGCGACAGTTCAACGGCCTATAATCACATAATTCAGTCACCGAGTTCCGTGTTGGTTGCAGGGATTCACAATTCCTTCATCAATAACACGTTCATATATTATACCTGCTCAATTCAATAAAGGCACAGAAAATGCCAAGATCAATCCCCAACATTGATCCCAATTTACCTTCAGTCTTATATTCAACAAATATATATAAATTCATTGTATACCATTTTGGGATACACTGTCGACCGTATTAGCATCGGTTCTTCTAACTACATACAGAGTGCCATTAATCCCCTCATAGTGTTTCTTACTTATCATGGATTTCAATTATCCTCCATCAGGATGCATACATATGTTCACACATGAATTAATTCCATAGGGACTGAAATATCCTTCCTACTCAATTCAATTTGCAAATTTTTTTTCTAATTAGTTCATAAAATAAAAATTAAGCTTCATAATTTACACTAGGAAAATTTTAAATATTAAATTTATTATATTTACGTTTACATACCTGCTTCAACTTCTAGTTGAGGTTGATTTTCCCTTTCAATATTTGAGCATTCTTCTCTAATTTTTTTGTGAGATACTCTCCCCTGTTCTATACGTTCCTCAAGGTCTCTTGTTCAATCATATTTTCTCTTGCAATTATTTCAATTTCCCATGATAATTGAGTAAGAAGTTCAAAAAAATTTCTTCTAAAATTTAGACAAAAACTCAATTAAAAAATAAATCACAAAATATTTAATCTAAAAAAAAATTCATTTTAATTTTTTTGCAAAAAATACATTCTTCTATCCAAAACACTTAATTTAAAAAATATGAGAAAATGATGCTTATAAAAATGAAATGAAGCTCAAAATATTTCTTTTCAAGTCTTGCAAAAAAAATTCATTTAAAAAGTTAGACAAAAAATCATTTTAAAAAAACATTATAAAACATTTACTTCAACCCAAAACACGTACTCTAAAAAAACGTCACTTCAAAAAATAGCTCCAAAAAAATTCCATTGAAAATTAAGGCCAACTTCTTAAAAAATGGCACTTTAAAAAATAGCTCCAAAAAATTTCCTTTGAAAATTAAGCCCAAAAAGGCTCTAAAAAAATATTTCTTTAAAAAATACATCAAAAAAAATCTCCTTTGAAAATTAAGTCCAAAAGCTCTAAAAAAAAATATCTTATAAAAAATGAAGCCGAAAAAACATCCAAAAAATGTATCACATACCTCTAAGAAATTTCCTTTGAATGTTATGCCAAAAGGAGTCCTTAAACCCAAAAATATCCTTTGCAAAATCATACCAAATGAACAAATGTGTGAAATAATATTTTTTATCATACTATTCAGCAGTTTCGGATTTACCCGATTTTTTTTCTTCCTCCTTCTATTTCCTCCGTTATGTTTCCACATCTGAAAATTCATGAATTATCTAAATAAAAATACTATTGGAGTAAATATAATTTATTTCTACTACTTGTTCAGTTAACCTAACATGTATTTTCTAAATAATTCATAAAAGAATTGAAGTAAAGACATTGAATGATACACAATTATACATATCAAGTACTGAAGAATAAGCAACCATGCAAAAAAAGGACACATAATTTTTTGGGACAAATGTCCCCGGAAAATCCCAATACGGGAAAGCTAGTGCAACACCTCTTGAGAGTTTTAATATTAAGAATTTTTTTTAATATAAACTAGAGTGTTAATGTGGCTCACCCAATAGAGAAAATCCTCTACAGAATTACCTTTAACTAGAGACAAACATAATAGCGGATCCATCAACTATATGAAGAAACCCCAGGGGTGACCATGTAGTCTCCAGTGTTGTTGAGTGATGGCTAAAGCAATATGGAATGCGTCACCTTCTCTAGGAGATGTTTCACCCTATGCGTGAGCCTTCCCAGCTCAGTAATAAAAATTTTGGATGGTTTCCCAATATACACCACAAAAACCCTAGTGTAGCTCTCTGAGTGAATGTGTAACCCTTGTTGGCTCTTTGTCCCCTCTTCATGATCCCTGTCGTCTCTGCATCAAATTTGTGTGAGCCCTGTTGTCTCTACATCAGCTCTGCATGATCCCTATTAGCTCTGTGTCACTCCTCCTGGGATTGCGCAACCTCTTTGGTGTTGATCTACCTCTCTGTTATTGTATTCTCAGCCTTGGATGAAAAATATCGTTCCCAAACTACCCCTCACTATAGTGCAATCTCACTCGAAAATTAGCTGCAAACCAAGCCTTAGAATTTCAAATTAGCTCAAGTGTTACTACTATGTGTGTGTGTCCTTCAATTGACCCCAAACTTTCCTTTAATACTTTTCCAGTTGAAGAATCAACAGTCATGATATAATTTGTCATCGGTGGCTAAGATTATGAAATATTTGATCCTCGCCACTTATAACATTCTCATCGACATGTTTAAATTAATTCACTTTAATTATTGAATTTCCCTAAGTTAGAATTACGGTTCCCATTAAAATAGTTAATTATTTCAATAACTTAAGCTCCTCGTGTAATTTATCCAAACGATTTATGGGTCTTACTTATCTCATGTGTTCTATGCCCTCCACAAAGTTTCAGATCTAGAGCACATGCGATGCTACCCAAAAATAAACACTCCCTCTGAGTGAGGAATGTGCTCTAGCAATACTTCAATCTAAAGCATAAACCCGATCCACGACATCGCTCCTCTACATTGTTGATGCTTGACTATTTCACTTCATCTACTGCATTGTTTCTATCTTTAATATTGCCCATTTGACTGCCACTAACACTGGCTCATCTATAATGCTGAAATGCTGCATCGCAATGCCCATAGCACTACCACTTCTAACTGTGCACTGGAACTTAGTTTCTAATAAGTAAGCAACTAAGAAAATCACCCAAGTAATTGACATACAAGTGAGTCTGAGTGAGCCTCGATACTGAAGAACCCTCTAATGCTAATATTGACTGGCCCTTTAGAGTTATGCATTGTTGTCACTCTGCACTACATAAGCACTGCCTCTGCATCGTTGAAATCCATAAACCTTTGTGCCACTACTGTGTCTACTCTATGCTACGCAAGACTTTAGTGTCCTAGCTCTGTCAATTTTGCTCCATCATCCCTCACACCGAGTGACTCCAATCATCCTTCTACTGTCAATAAGGGATCCCATAGCTTGTATGTGGTCTAAGAGTTTAGGCACCTCAAGGATGTTTCCCCTAAACTACAATTTGAAATAAATACAAATCAATGTCGCCCCACCTCTTCTCCCAATGCACATGAGCACTCATGGCTACAACTTCATCATCTCCATCATTTTCCTTAGTTGTTGCACCTTTCAAATCAGATTTGTCTTCACCTTTATTCTTCTGAGGGTATTATGTGGCGAAATTTCCTAGTTCACCACACCCAAAGCACCTGACCTTCGAAAGGTATTTCTTATTCTTCCAATGTTACCCTTGTTGTCCCTTAGATGCGATATCCAGATCTACCTCCTCCTCCTTTTTTATTTTGATCCCTCTGCTTCTCATGCCCACCTTGGTCATCCTCCGCATATTTTCTTGTCAAAGAGTTGCCCACATGTTTTCCTGACTTAGAAGTGAATACCTTCCCAAAATTCTTCGAAAAGCGTTTTCTTAGTCATCAAAAACTGCATTCAGAGCATTCCTCACCATAATAACTTTCTCAGGTGTGGCCCCCCCAACAGCTAGCTGATCATGGATTTCCTTCAATATAATGTGGAAGGCGTCAATCTCTTTTGCCTTCAGCAACTGGAATAGTCGAATTTTACTCTCCATAAGCATTCTTCTTTGAATAGATGCCCCCGATAAAATGTGGTTAAGTAAGTCCACATCTCATGTTATGTGTCCTTCTCAGTAATGTGTGGGAGCACATGATCCTTGACTACACCCATCATCAAGCGGTTAACCTTCACTTGAGCTTCTTCATATTTTTTCAATGTGATGCAGGGGCATTAGGCTCAAAACAGCCTTTGTCCATAAATAAATGTAAAGAGGGGTCTCATGTTTTACTTCCCCGTGTAATTATTCATATTTGAGTTATTTTTAGTTAATTAGAGAGGAGAATATAACTGCCCGAATGATTAGTGGGCATAGGAAGAGATAGTCCGTCTTTGTTTGTCAGAGGGCTAGTCTAAGAGTTAGAGATTTGAAGAGTTTTTTAGCGTTAGAGGAATTGAGTCGATTATGTTGTTTTGGTATAAGAATTAAGCCTCAAGGGCATTAGAAAGACAGACTTGCATAGAGAGCTGCTTAGGGCTCCATAGAATTGTAAGAGATCTGCAGATAGTGTTTGTAGAAGGGCCATTTGATCGAGGATCTGGGCAACTAAGAGTATTGTAAGTAACCTTATGCATGTGTTATGGAATGATTGATTTCAGTACTGTATGTGCTTTTGTTGAATTAAGTTAGTCTGAATATATGAATGTGTTCCTGATGAAGGAATTTTTAATCCCTGAGACCAATACGAAACTCGGTGATTGAGTTATGTGTATATATGCCATTGAAATCTCAGTGGAAAATGAATTTACTCTGCGGAATTTATGAGCAGTGTAAGCTCTGTGTAATTGGGTTAATTGTGATTCTGCGTAAAATTGATGTTACTAAAAGTCATTATTATTCTTGGCCATGATTGTAGAAGCCATTAGAGAGATTGTTATTTATTGGGTTAAAGGCTACGTGCTGGGCCTTGAATTTCCTAAGCGATTGGACAGAATGTGTGAAGGAACTTCGTGGGGGAAGAGTTAAGTGATCAAGGTAATTTCCAACACTATAATTTGCGGTGGAAGACTGTGTTGAAATTTTTTCACCCTCTATCTTTACTAATTCTTATATAATTCTAACTGGATGGTCCGTGGTGAAGAACCAAGGCGATAAGACTGTGTAATTGCATATACTCCCGGATGCTCATAGTTACACGCTTTTTGTACATCAATTGAATATATATAATGGTCGTGTGAGGAAAGGCCGACCGTATCAGAATTGCGTTATGATGTTGGGATGAATCCTTGTGAAGTATCATGGAGTTCTGTTGATTATTGAATGAGACAACATAGAGGAAGGGTTTTCTGTCGAAGGCAGAGTTGAACTACTAAAAACGTTGAAGAGTCAACTGGAACCTTGAACAAGGGTTAGTTGGAACCACGAAGGTGTGAACAGTAAAGGAGGTTTGAGCCCAAAAACTAGCAATATTGCGTGGTTGGTTGAATGGTAAGTTGTTTATGCAAAAATAACGTGATAACATAAACTGACGAACACGTGTCCTTGAGCGGGTTTAGAAAACCACTTTCATCGCACTCCTTTTGAGCGTTAATGCTCGGCATCAAGAATTTTGTGAAACTCCATTAGGGTCATTAGTTCGTCAAGACAGATGCGAGAACATGTCAACCATTGATATGAAAGACACGTTAATCGATGGGACTGAATGTCAGTTAAGTGGGCGTTATATTACCATTTATAACCTCTGACTCTGAGAGTGGCAATATACATTATGGTTGGGTGTTTAATAACAAAGCGTGAGCATATGTATGCAAGGTGAGCGGAATATATATATATGGGGTCGATTTCATCTAATTATTGATTTACATGAAGGTCACCGAGGAGGTAAGCATTCCATGCTGTGGGTCCAGGGGTTATAGGGATTCAGAGATAATTGTCATATTGATGTTGAGTTAGTAGATTCGAACCGAAGAAGCATAGTTCTTAGGGTGTATAAAACCTGTTCGCCGATATATATATATATGTTGGACCTAATTGAAATAAAGTACGATAAGGATTTTTGGTATGCCCTAATCCAATGCATAGTATTTAATACGAATACAAGGGCTTCAGATGGAGAATAAAGGTAAAGAGTGAAACCTTTGACAAAGAACTCTTGCCTAAGGTTTAACCGAGGTTAATGTAATAAGCCGAGGGAGGATCATCTGGTTTCATTTGAGGAACATTGTTATATTCATTTGGGTTCATAACCAATTAAGAATTTGCAAGAACGAGACTATGGATTTTACCCCCATCATAGTGGTATCAGAGCTTGAATTGAAACAGATATTTGAAAGTTTATTTTTGAAATGCACATGTACTGAACAACAAGAAATTTGGGTTTTGACTCTGTTTTACAGATTTGATTTGACATGTAGTGAAGGTTGATAACTTAGATGTGAAGAATCTGGAGTTGAAGAAAAAGAGTCTTGAATATTTCAGCAGATAGAGATGCAGTGCAGGTGGGAAAAGAAGCAAGATCATTCAAGGATCTTGAGAGGTGAGTTGCTGAGCCTTATTTAACTCTGGTTGGAAGATATTTTTTGCAGAATGCAGAGTGCAAGCAATTGAAGAAGAATCTCAGCAAAGGCAAATTACACCTTTTAGAGCAGTGACAGAAGAATCCAACAGAGGATTCTGGGTGAAGGAGAAGAGTGGCAGAACCTGGAAGATTCCCAACTAAGGTTGGATGAAAGAATAACATAGGTGTTCTTGAGAGAAGTTGTAGAGTGAAGCCTAGCGAGCAGAAGAGAGTGCTGAGAAGGTTCCAGTAGAGAGGGGACTAGTACTTTCCAAATGCCGGATCTAGAGGAAGGGATTGGTGAGGTGAGTTGCAGCAAGAGAGATTGCTATTGTAGAGGCTTAGTGCAAATTGTGAGTGAAGAAATCATGGAGGAGAAAATGGCTACTGATAGCCATAGCAAATATAGCATAGATTGTAGAGGTTCTGAGAGAGGCCACAACAAAAGAGTGAGGGAAGATGCCAAAGCAGATGGCATAAAGAAGAAAATCACAGATGAAGAGTATTGGAAAGAGATGGCTGAGATCAATAAGAAGCTTGATGAACTGGAGAGGATGATAGAGGAAAACCAGAGAGGTGGTTGGCTCATGAAGAAGAAGGTAAAGTGGCAAAGGCCACAAAGGAAGAAAGAGAAAATGATGAATGCTTAGAAGAAGGAAGAAATGTTGAGAATGATTGAGTATTTGGAGAAAGAATTGAAGAATGAAGCTTCAAGTGAGACCAGAGACTCAAGGAGCCTTAAATCTAACATATTTTGTATGGTTGCAGGAACAGCAGGTGAGAGAGAAAAAACTGCTGGTGTTGTCACTGAGAAGGAAAATGGAATAGCCAGATGTTTTGAAGATGTCCATACACAGTTGGGGAAAGGTTCTGCTTTCCAACATATTGGAAGCAGAGGAGATTTGGCTTTTGATGATGGCCAAAAGCTGGAAGTTGGACATCTTGAAGAAATTGAAGAAGAGACCATTGAAGAATCTCTGAAGCATATGGAAGACTTGGGACAACAAGAAGAGTTGATGATTGATTCATCAATTGAGACCATGAGGTCTTATGTTTTTAAAACTGACAAGTTGTGTGTGAGTGCAGGTGTTGATGAAGATAGCTCACATGATGGAACTATGATGAATAAATATGACTATTGCCAAGTAAATTATGATGAGTATCTTCCTGATGAAGGTCAGATTGAGTTATTGCAGCAGAAAAAATTCATTTATTCCTTGTTTTATAAAAGGGATTGCTTCAATGAAAACATGAAAATTGTGCATGATGGTGATAAAATTGTCATTGATGATGATAATGATAGACTATTCTTATTAAATGGCCAAATGAAGAATGATGGACAGAGGACTGAATTTTTTTCAGAGACAGAAGATCATAATTTTATTCTGATGAAGGCTGAAGAGATAGTGACAACAGAAGATAGTGAATATTGTGAAGACTGTGATGAGATGCCAAGATGCTGGCATGAACTGAGTGCTCAAGAGCAGAGGATAGAACCATAGAGAGAAGGTGTTCATATGTTAAGGACAGAGATGAATGAGAAGAGGAAAGTTCATTTTTATGAACTAGAGCAGAGGGTTATCCTTGCAGAGGATGATCCAGAGGAGAGACTAACTAATTGTCCTAAGGATTTTTTGAAGAGCTAGAATCAGCATACTGATATGCTGATTGAGAAGAAAAGAATGTTGGGACAGCATATGGAAATGCTGACCAAGGAGAGAGAGGCATTGAGGCCTTGTGATTTCTATTTTAACAAATGTTTGGCGAATGCAGATCCTGTTGATGTTGAAGATAAATTGACATCATTGGGAAGTCCATTGAGAAAGGAGAAGGATTCAATGGAAGATATTGACCCATGGAATGGAGGAATTGAGTTGCTAGAGAGTATGTGGAATCAGCAGGATTTTATAAAAAAAAGGAGACCTAAATTTCCGAATTGGGGATTGTAGAATGAAGATGAGAAGCTGAAGTATGAATATGAGACAGTCATGTCTCATGTGTAGAGATCTGTTGGTAGCAGAGAGAAATTTTTTATTGGATCATCAATCAAGACCACTGAGTCTTGTGAATTAAAATTTTACAAATTGATTGTGTTGACAGGCAAGGCAAGAAATAATCCATCTTTTGGAGTTGTTTCGAAGGGTGATGGATTGTTGCAGAAGGAGGAAGGTGAGGCTATCATGTCTCCTGTAAATGAACTTATTATTTCTGCAGAGGAAAGAGAAGAATTAGCTTGTTTGAATAGCCAAGAGAAGGTTGAAGAGAAGGTTGTATGGAAGACTTTTGGGGCTGCTAAAGTAGTTGAAAATCAGAGTTTTACTCTGATAAAATATGAAATATCAAGGTTCGAAATACTTGAGGTGATTAGAAGAATCATTCAAGAAGAAAGGAGTAAATTGCTGAAGATTTCCCAGGAAGAAGAAGAAGAACATGCTATATTGAAATTTCAGCATGCTGACAATGAGATACAAGCACAAAACAAGTGGCTAGAATGTTTACTAAAGACATTCAGAAAATAAGGTGAAATGGCAGAGCAGCAGCTGATTGAGGTGTTGCTGGAAGAAATGTTGGAGCAACAAACTGAAGTGTTTCCAAAAGAGGAGGAGCAAACACAAATATTTTATGAGGTTGATGTTTGTTTTGTGACTGCAGGCACTGATGGAAGGACTAAGGCATGTTTAGTCCAGAAGAATAGAAGGGATGAGGATGATGACTAGAAATTCAAATACCAGCCTGAAGATTTGTTGAAGACAGAGAGTAGAGAAATTGTCATGAGTGACAATCTAGAAGAGTTTTTCTGTAGTAGAAGAAAAGAGGGTATGGATGATTGGGAGGCAATAAGAAGGGCTACATACACATATGAAGTAAGTATGGTATTAGGAATAACTAGAGCAAGCATGAGATTACAGCAACAGGAAGTAGAAGTTTAGCAATCAAGGAGAAGTGGTGTCTATCAATCAGAAGACACATTAGATCAAGAAATTGAAATTATAAGAAAACTGATGATGAAGGTGACTGAGAAAAAGAAAGCAACAAAGAAACAAAGAAGTAGCAACAAAAGAAAACAATAAGGAGGATATAAAAACACAGCCACTGGAAAGCTGCAGCACAAAGTATGGAAGCCAGGGGGAATACAAAGGAAGAACACTGCAAAAAATGACCAGTTTCAGAACAAGGTGTGGGATCCAGGAAGATGAAGATGAAAGCACATGATAAGGAGATCATGAAATATTTTAACCTGGGGAGTCTGATGCAAGGGCATTAGGCTCAAAAAACCTTTGTCCATAAATAAATGTAAAGGGGGGTCTCATGTTTTATTTCCCCTTGTAATTATTCATAGTTGAGTTATTTTTAGTTGATTAGAGAGGAGAATGCAACTTCCTGGATGATTAGTGGGCATAGGAAGAGAAATTCCGTCTCTGTCTATCAGAGAGTTAGTCTAAGAGTTAGATATTTGAAGAGTTTTTGAGCGTTAGAGGAATTGAGTTGATTTTGTTGTTTTTGTATAAAATTAAGCCTCAAGGGCATTAGAAGGATGGACCTGCATAGAGAGCTTCTTAGGGCTGCATAGAATTGTAAGATATTTCCAGATAGTGTTTGTAGAAGGGCCATTTGATCGAAGATCTGGAAAACTAAGAATATTGTAAGTAACCTTATGCATGTGTTATGGAAAGATTGATTTCAGTACTGTCTGTGCTTTTGTTGAATTAAGCTATTGTGAATATATGAATGTGTTCCTGATGAAGGAATTTTGAATCCCTGTGACCAATACGAAACTCAGTGATTGAGCTATGTGTATATAGGCCGTTGAAATATCAATGGAACACGAATTTACTATGCGGAATTTATGAGCAGTGTGAGCTCTGTGTAATTGGGTTAATTGTGATTCTGCATAAAATTGATGTTACTGAAACTCATTATTATGCTTGGCCATACTTTTAGAAGCCATTAGAGGGATTGTTATTTATTGGGTTAAAGGGTGTGTGTTGGGCCTTGAATTTCCTGAGCGGTTGGACAAAATGTGTGAAGGCACTCCATGGGGAAGAGTTAAGTGATCAAGGTAATTGCCAGCACTGCAATTTGTTGTGGAAGACTGTGTTGAAAGGCTTTCACCCTCTGTCTTTAGTAATTTGTATAAAATTCTAAATGGATGGTCCATGGTGAAGAACCAAGGCGATATTAATGTGTAATTCCATATACTCTCGGATGCTCATAGTTACATGATTTTTGTGCATCAATTGAATATATATAATGGTCATGTGAGGAAAGGTCGACCATATCATAAGTCCATTATGATGTTGGGATGAATCCTCGTGAAGGATCATGGAGTTTTGTTGATTATTGAATGAGATAACATAGAGGAAGGGTTTTCTGTTGAAGGCATAGTTGAACTATAGAAAACGTTGAAGAGTCGACTGGAACCTTGAAAAAGGGTTAGTTGGAACCACGAAGGCGTGAACAGTAAAGGACGTTTGAGCCCAAAAACCAGCAGTATCGTGTGGTTGGTTGAATGGTAAGTTTTTTATGCAAAAATAATGCAATAACATAAACTGACAGACACGTGTCCTTGAGCGGGTTTAGAAAACCGCTTTCATCGCGCTCCTTTTGAGCGTTAACGCTCGGCATCAAGAATTTTGCGAAACTCCATCAAGGTCGTTGGATCGTCAAGACGGATGCAAGAACAGGTCAACCGTTGATATGAAAGACACGTTAATTAGTGGGATCAAATGTCAGTTAAGTGGGCGTTATATTAATTTTTATAACCTCTGATTTGGAGAGTGGCAATATACATTATGGTTGGGTGTTTAATAATATAGCGTGAGCATATGTGTGCAAGGTGAGAGGAATATATATATATATATATGGGGTCGATTTCATCTAATTTTTTATTTACATGAAGGTCACCGAGGAGGTAATTATTCCATGCTGTGGGTCCAGGCGTTATAGGGATTCAGAGATAATTGTCATATTGATGTCGGGTTAGTAGATTCGAACTGAAGAAGTGTAGTTCTTGGGGTGTATAAAACCTGTTGGCTGATATATATATGTTGGACCTAGCTGACATAAAGTACGCGAAGGATTGTTGGTATACCCCAACCCAATGCATAGTATTTAATACGAATACAAGGGCTTCAGATGGAGAATAAAGGTAAAGAGTGAAACCTTTTACAAAGAACTCTTTCCTAAGGTTTAATCGAGGTTAATGTAATAATCTGAGGGAGGATTGTATGGTTTCATTTTAGGAGCATTGTTATATGAATTTGGGCTCATAACCAAATCATAATTTGCAAGAACGGGACTGTGGGTTTTACCCCCATCACAATGGATCAATGTGAGTAGGAACAACAACTACGCTCTCAGTAAGAGGCTTGATGCGATACTCGTCAAGTATAGACAGGATTATGGTCTTCTAGATGATAAATTTGGATTCTCCATCCGACCTATATTGAAACCCTTTATCCATGTGTGGCCATCTCTACTCAACTAAAGATGTAGAAATGGTTCTCTTCTCGTTATTTCGTTGTTGCACCAAATAAATCACATCTGAGTTTCTTGGTGCTAGAAACTTTCTAAGGAACCTGCACGCTCTCAAAAACAATTTCACTCTTGGAAATCCTCTACGAACTAATGTCTAATCTTCCCTCGTTGAACACTCTTTGTTACTGATCAACACTAGATCTAGACACCTTGGCAATAGGTATGCTGCAGAGCTACTGGCTCTTACTTTTCCATGCCTTACTAGACATTGTTCTGCTCCAATAGAAACAATTACCCACAAGCAACTACTGAAGAAAAATGATCTACACTTCTAGCCATGGCAATCGGAAATCAAGAGGCTCGAAACCCCTATGCAGCTACAATGTCACATCTCCTTGGTGACGTAGCCTTTGCGTGAGGTCCATAGGTGACTGTGTCACCCTTCCTTGCCTCTCTCTCATGATCTGCGTTGTCACTTGAGACAACTACCTTCCTGTGGAAAATTTTCTACCATCTTCTATTTATTGCTTCAGCTCTTCCTGATCTACAAATGCTCTGATATTGTGTGAAAAGTTCTGAATTGTCTAACCAAAAATCCTACTGCAATAAATATAATATACTTCTCCTACTTGTTTATTTAACTTAACAAGTTATTTTATGAATAATTCATGAAAACATTGAATTAATACACTGCAACCTACACAATTATTTAGATAAAGTACTTAAGAATAAACAACCATGCAGACAGAGGACACATAATTTTTTCAGAAAAATGTCCTGAGAAATACCTAATGCTGGAAAATTGATGTAATAACTCTTGAGGGTTTTATTGTGAAGAAATTTTTTGAATACAAAATAGGGTGCCAAAGTGGCTCACCCAACAAAAAAATTGTCAACAGAATTATCTCTATTCAGAGACAAATATTATAGTGGATCCAAAAACTGAATGAAGAAACTCCACAGGTGAATGCGCAGTCGCCAGTGCTACTGAGAAATGGCTAAAATAAGGTATATTGTGTCACCTTCTTGAGGAGTTGTGTCACCCTCTCCGTGAACCTTCCCAGCTCAGAAATAAAAATGCTGGATGGATTCCCAATCAGTGCCACAGAAACCCCAGTGCATCTGTCTGAGTGACTGTGTCACCCCTTCTAGCTCTGTGTCCCCTCTACGTGAGCCTTGTTTTCTCTACGTCAGCTCCGCATGAGCCTTGTTGGCTCTATGTCACCGCTCTTTGACCTAAATTTCCTCTCTAGTGTTGATATTCCTCTCTGCTATTGTATTCCCTACCTTTGATGAAAAATCTCGCTGCCAAACTACTGCTCACTACACTGCAATCTCACTGTGAAATTATTAGCAAATGAAGACCCATAATTTCAACTTAGCTCAAGTGTTTCTACTGTGTCTGTATTCTCCAACTGACCCCAAGCCTTCATTTAATACTTTTCTAGTTGATGAATCAACAACCGTGATCTAAATTGTAATTGACGACTAAGATTAGAAAATATTTTATCCTTGTCACACAGAACATTATCACCCACATTTTTAAATTAATTCACTTTAATTGTTTAATTTCCCTAAGTTAGACTTAGGGTACCCATTAAAATAATTAATTATTTGAATAACTTAAGATTTAGGTGAAATTTCTCCAAACGATTTCTCAGACTTGGAGATCTCATGTGTTCTAGCCCCTCATCAAAGTTTTGGAGCTAGAGCACACACAATGCTACCAAAAAGTAAACACCACACTCTTACGGCTATATTTTTCTATAAGTTTTCTTATTCTGCACCCCTTCTCTTCACTAGTTCTCAATAATGGTTCATTGTTGTTTTAGAGATAAGTCAGTTCTTGTTGAATTTTTCTCATTATTTCTATTAACTGGGACCTTGGGGTATTACTAGCTTCTCCTAATTCTACATATAATGCTTCTCCACCCATTATAACTAGAGGATATTCATCATCCATTCTAAATAACATGCTTCACAAATCTACCTTAAGAAAAATAGTACAAAATAATACTCACCATTTCTATGAAAATGGGTAAACAAAAAATTATTAAAGATCTAATAATAAATTATTTTTTTAAGCGACGGTCCATTATAGGGCCTAGTATTTTAAACTCGAACTCGATACCATATGTCATGTATCCTCTTCGTCACATCTCTTTGACATATATATATATATATATATATATATATATATATATAGATATATAACTATGTATGTATGTATGTATGTATGTATGTATGTATGTATATGTATATATATATATATATATATATATATATATATATATATATATATATGTATGTATGTATGTATGTATGTATGTATGTATGTATGTATGTATATATATATATATATATGTATGTATGTATGTATGTATTATTCCATATGTAAAAACTACATCCTTATGTTTCTAAATCTCCATAAACATGATTACATCATCATTAACATAATTAGTCAAATGGTTGTAACTTATTCAACTACTAAGAAGGATATTATTTATTCATCAATTCCCTTATATAATTAAAGATTTCGGGTAATATTATGGAATATGAACCATTATTGGCCATGCCACTATAGTTTATCCTCCAACTATGGACATCTTACTCACTTATCATATGATTTATATATACCCATTGGAGTAATGTGCACTAATTTTATGGGTAGGATTTCTATATAGTGTATGCTCTCCCCTTTGGTCTATTACTATGGCCTTGGAATTTTTTATCATAACTTGGATTAAATAATTTTGAAATATTACATTATGATTGTGATATTAAGTTTATGGAGGAAAATGGTTAGCATCCTTTTATCCATTTACCTTACCACACATAGTTTTTTGTACTTGTATTGATAGGCCTCTCCCTCCATTTCATTACGTCCTCTGCTCCAATTTTTTATAACATGATGGAGTTATGGCTCTGCATTGACATTTGTTTGATGGTTCATATTTCTCTATGCAATCTGATGACTATTGCTAGTTTATGTTTCAAAAATAAACCTATCCCTTTATTTTCAGATTCATTTGGATATGTTACGTGTCATGACTCTTCTCTTTCTATTCGATGGATTGGGGAGAGGAATCAAACTGGGGTGGATTCACCATGATAAAATTGAAAATTCTTGATGCCTAATGTGGTCATGTCATGGAAAAATGTGTCACTCAATCCTCATACAAGGTTTGCTAGTGTCGTTGGTTTTTTCGTGGAATTATTTATGAAGTTTGGGCATCAAGCATTACCACTCCTTAAATTTCATTACAGTTCTCTGCAACAACAGTTAGAAATATTGTTTCATTTTTATTATTGTCCATCTTTCATTTACCTTGCATAACATTCGCCAGAACCCATTTACGAGTTAGGGTTTTTTTTCCATTTTTAAGTGACCTTCGTAGCATTAGGGGAATTTTGAGGTCTCAAATGGGCCTCCTAAAAAAATGTACAACCAAAATAAAATTTATAAGAACCAATAGGATTCAAGATGACGATGTCAACCATGGGGGATTATTCACCATTTTTTAAGTAAAAGGGTAAAAAAATTGAAAAATAATAAAATAATAAAACTACATTTTCAACTCGTATTTTCAACTTATCTCCCAAATTTTTTACTCAAATTTTGAGCGGGAATACTCTATGGATGTAAAATTTAATTCCTTATACAAGGAGTACCCATGTTTCATACTTTCTATACACCTTGCTATGAGAAAAATGAGAAATGCATGAAAAAACGTGATTGCAATCACTTTTTTCATGTATTTCTCATTTTTCGTGTAGCAGGGTCCATCGAAAGTATGCAACATGAGTACTCCTTGTATGAGGAATTAAATTTTGCAACAAATGAGTAATCCAACTCAAAATTTGAGTAAATACTTTTGGAGATAAGTTGAAAATATGAATTGAAAATGTAGTTTTTCCTTTTTTCCCTCTAAAATTTGATGATGTAGTCAAATCTTATTTTATTATTTCCACTATTATTTTATAATTTCCTTAGGATGCCCATTTTATACCTGAAAATTCTCCTAATGATGTCGTGAATGAGGCGTTCTCGCCTCTTCATTTCCCATTTTTTTTTCAGCTTTTTAGTGCCCAATTAATAATTTATGTGAAGTTAGTCTTTATAGTTCATATATTTCCTTATTAATCATAATTTTATTTTTTTGATTCTTTTCAACATCAGACCATATTTTCTAGGCATGTAGCTTGACCATTCCTCAGGATTTCAAGCATCTGGTCACACAGGACGATCCTGATCAGATCAAATTTGCAAAAGGAATAACATAATCCCTTACTAGGATTCACTGAAATAGCTGAATGAAATTTTTTTTTTTGGAGGTAAAATGGGAGGTGTGACAGACAGGTAATTTCTTTACGGTTCATAATCAATTTTTTTCTATTACGCTGCGGAAAAGAGGCAGGTAAATATTATAGCTCATTTTCCTACCCCGTTTCTATTTTATCGCATCGTAGAAGAGCCCCCACTGCAAGAACTGGAGTTAAATCCCTCACTCATCCCTATTCTCTAATGTTGAATTTGACACTTGGCCTTATTCCCCAACAAGATCATCTAATTTATTTTTTTCAGATATTGCTTTCACATCCTAATTTTGTTTGGTATTTTATTTTTTTGGTTTCAATTTCCCTTGTTATTCATTACTTATGCAGGTTATTATTCCATTTATACCGAGGTGTATCTAGGGAAATCGATACCAACTTTGAACTCTCATGTAACCCAATGTTCTGAATTCCCTTGTACCCATTTATATTGATAATAGTTAAGCTCTATCACTTTGTTATTTTTTTGCCACGACTTACCCATTTTTTTTTCATGACTTAATTCTTTAATGCCATACAAATTTGCAAGTATGTCTCAACTAGGAATAGAATTGTACATGTGTATTTTTCCTATAACAATTCTTCAGTTCTAACTGTAACATATACTTCTACAGGTTGGTTTTATCCTCTTGCCTCTAAGAAAAGTATGTCGATATGAATCCTACTGGAAAATTTAAAGGTTTTAAAATTCAACTATAGAGAACTCTCACTCAAAACTATTTTTCTATTTAGATTCCATAAGTTTTCCCAAGGGACATGATTGTGCAGTTTAGTAAAATTATTAGAGCATAAATATGGATCTAGTTGAAGAATAATTGCACAAAATTTCCAAGTTTAAAAAGAAAAACAATTTGAATTGAGAATGATATCGATTCATTAATATTAGTTTGAGAATCAATATATAGAGAAACTAAGTTAAGCTTATTTGTACATGCAATAACTATGCATAGCCAAGGCTAACTAAATCTAACTATGTTTTATGTTCTGCTAATGTGCATATTCATCACATGCAAGAAATAGAGTTAACTAACTAAGACAAGTTCCAATCACATGTAAGAACTCAAGTTAACTAGCTAAAAACATGTGCAAATTGCATGCAATATCCAAAGTTTAACTAAATCTAATTAAGGCTAACTATGTGAATGTAAAGCACTCAAGTTAACTAGCTAAAGAAAAGTGCGCATCACATTCAGTATCTAGATTTGACCTAAATCTAATCTATGTGTATGTGCACCAACACCCCCCCCTTAAGCACAACTTAGGTGAGTTGGATGAAAAATGAATGAGTCCGGGCAACATAGCCATTTTAGGTACCGATATACAATGCATGAAAAAGAGGAAAGAGAGAAAACCCAATGGGAAGAAAAACCCCTCATCAAAATATAATGCAAAAGTAGAGAAAAGACAATTGCTAGGCAGTCATGTCCTTCACCGTCAGATGATCTTGCAGGAACCAAAACTTATGCTCACTGAAATTCTTGGTGAAGATATCAACATTATTCTTGGCACTAGGATAGTATTGAAGATCGATGATCCCATCATGAATGAGTTCTCTAATGAAGTGCATGTGGATCTCGATGTGTTTGATCCATTGCCACTGCACTAGATCTCTGCAAAACTTTAGCATACTTTTATTATCACGCCAGATGATAGTTGGAAGATGGAAAATCATCCCAAGCTTGGATAGGAAATGTTGTAGCCAAATGGCTGGAATAGTGGCATTGACTTCTCCTCTATACTCGACCTCTATTGATGATAAAGTAATGGAAACCTCCTTCTTGTTTGACCAACAAATTGGGTCGGCTCCCAAACTAAGTACATAACTGGAGGTGGACTTGCGATCAATGTTTTCGCCAGCCCAATTTGAATCCGTGAACCCAATGAGATTCAAAGAACAGTTAGCTTCATAATGAATCCCATAGGTGATTGTCCCTTGCACATATCGGAGGGTGTGCCTTGAAGCTTTCTAGAGTAACCGATGTGGCTCTTGCATGTATCTAGAAACTGATCCTACGACATATGAGATATCAGGATGGGAGTGAGTGAGATAAAGAATACTTCCCACAAATTGATGGTACAATGTGCAATCAACCAATGGTGTGTATTTTCCATTTTCAAGATTTATCCCTGATAAGAAAGGTGTGGTTGTTGGATTGCATTCACTCATGTGAAATCATGCCAAAATATCTGTAGCATACTTTGGTTGAGAAATGGTAATCCCATAACCACTCTAATTGATCTCTAGTCCAAGGAAGAAATTTAGCAAGCCCATGTCTGTCATAGAAAACCTCTTATGCAGTGCAGTTTTAATCTCATTAATGACAAAAGATGAACTACCTGTTATCAAAAAATCATCTATGTAGAGTATTATGATCAACAAGGAGTCAATTTTCTTCAGAAAATAAACATTGGAATCATACTTGCAACGTACAAAATTTTTAGATAACAAATAAGAGTCCATATTTGCATACCATGCTCTAGGTGCCTGCTTGAGGCCATAGCGAGACTTCTTTAGTTTTCAAACCAGAGATGAATTGTGCATGTACCCCTATGGTTGCTCCATCTATATTTCCTCCTCAAGATTACTATGAAGAAAGGCATTCTTCACATCCATATGATGCACCTCCCATCCTCTTGTTTCTGTAATGGAGAGAGCTACTCGAATCGAATCCATTTCTTCCACTGCAACAAAATTCTAATCATAGTCAACACTATGTACCTGCTGAAAATATTTTTCTACTAGTCGTGCCTTATATCGACTAACTTGGCCATCTATTTCTTTCTTGGTCTGGTAAACCAACTTACACCGCACAAGTTTACAATTGGAAGGTAGCGGAACCAAATCCCAAGTCTGGTTCTCAATGAGAGAGTTATATTCCTCATCCATTGTTGCTTCCCATTCTGGATTCTCAGTTTCTTCTACATAAGTGTGTGGATCAGATTCATCCATGGGGATGCATGGCTCGATAGCTAAGAGTTCTTGCGGATCTTCTTGAAATTGAGGTATAGAGGCAGGATCATCAAGGATATCACTCATGCTACACAATTTTTGTGTTGAAGTTGGTCGTGAATCTTCCAAACTACATGCGAAAGTATGATCTCGATGTTCAACAACTGGTGGTCAAAGAGGTGTCACGGGAAAAGGGTCATCTTCATTTGAATTATGATCTGATGTTTCATCTGCATAATCATCAATGAGTGGTGATGGAAACTTAGTAATAAGTTCATCTGCTAGTGCATGCAAAATATCTTCATCAAATTTTACGCTCTTTTCAATAAAGAGTTCTTCAGTGTTCATATCAACAAATCTGTACGCTTTGACTTCAGTGGAATATCAAACAAACATGCATTATTTACTTTGAGGCTCCAAAGCCTTTCTCGTATCTGTAGGAATCTGGGCCCATGATCAAGATATGAAAATGCGGAAATGAATGACTTCGGGTTGCATGCCAGTCCAACCCTCAAAAGTTTTTTTTCCAGTAACAGATTAATGAGGATATATGTTTTGGATGTATGAGGTAGAATTGATAGCTTCAACCCACAATTTTTATGAAAGAGATCTTGCATGCAACATGTAATTTTCCATGTCTTTCAAATATCGATTCTTCCTTTCAGCCAACCCATTTTGTTGTGGAGTGTAAGTAACTGTATGCCTACTTCATTAAAAATATTCATGATATATTTCTTGACATAGTCTGTCCCATTATATGTGAGGAGTATCTTGATTATTTTTCTAGACTGATTTTCCACGTGAGCTTTGATAATGTTTAGATTTTTAAAACCTTCATACCTGAGTTTCAAGAAGTAAATGTTGGAAATCAAGATTTCCATTAGACCAAAACCTGCAGGTGTTATTCAATGATCACATCTCCAGAGATAAGTATTCACGAGAGGCAATTATTCCATGTCATGGAACACACGAGGAGCATTGGTTTATCCAATGTCCAACAATGTTCACCCCAATCCAAGTTGGGTGTGTATCGAACTCGTGACCTACGCTTTGATACCACTTGTTGGAAACCATGATTGTCGTTAGACCAAAAACCGCAGGTGTTAGTCAATGATCACATTTCCAAAGGTAAGGATCCATGAGATACGGTTAGTCCATGTCACGAAACACATGGGGAGCATTGGTTTATCGAATTTCCAACAATAAACCCAAGTGAATCTCATGTAATCATCTATAAATGACAACACATATCTTTCTGTTCTCATTGAAAGCACTAGAAATGGACGCATGAGATCACTATGTACAAGTTCCAAAGGTGAAGAGGCTTTCCATGCATACCCATTCTCAAACTTGTATTGTGGATGTTTTCCAAGAGCACATCCATTACAAACACCATTTGAAAATTCACTGGTTGGAAATCCTTTGACCATCCCTTGCCTGCTTAGCTTCTTCATGTATATGAAATTCAAGTGCCCGAATATCTTGTGTGAAATCCTACTTTCTTCATTTGGAAGGGTAAGTAGAAAAATAGAATATGATTGAGGAAAAAAAATCAGAAAATGTATACAAAAAAGATTTATCATTTATCTTATCAGATGAAATATTCAAGCTATTTTTCATGTCGTAAATGCTCATAGAATATGGGGTAAATTCAAATTTCCTTCCACTACCTATGTGTGTCATCTAATACACTGAGAGAAGATTCACAAAAAGCCTTGGAATATGCAAGAAATTCTCAAAAAATCCATCTTCGAATTGCACTCTTCCTTGTCCAGTTGTTGCAACTGTAGAATTGTCCCCCATGAGAATAGGAGGTCCTGAGTATGCATGTAGAAAAGAAAAGGATTCCTTTGAAGAATCCATATGATGTGAAGCTCCTTAATTGATGATCCATTCTTGGGGTGTAGAATGAATAGCAATCAAACCATGCCTATTACCCCTTATTTCTGATGGTTTTTCCTCTGTCTTCTTCTTGGAACTTTCTGGAATGTGATGAAGAAGATTATTTTGCTGAAGATTCTTTGACATCAAATCACTAGTATTTTGCATGCAAGAGGATTTAGGATGATAACCTCTATCACAATAAGGACACTTGAAGTTTCCTTTCTTTCCCTTCTTACCCTTGGAGCTTAAAGAACCATCTGTAGGTTTTGGATTTCCTCCCTTTCTTGGATTTGGATCTCTTTCGTTTCCTTTGCCTTTGTATTACTGATTTTGTTTCGTGTTGGAGTTTCCTTTCTCATGCTTGGCAAGTGCGTGTGCATTTGTAGACTTTAATGAACCCATTTTTTGAGCTTATCGTGCTCATGAATAAGAGACTCAATGAATGCGTCAACTTTGGGAATTTTCCATTTTTCTCCAGTTGCAAGTATAATTATATGAAATGTGGAAAAAAAAACATCATATTGAGGGCCTAATTTAGACAAAATAGAAAGGATCAATTGACCTTCCTGTTTTGATTTATCAATTCTGCAATCACGTAGTTGTAGAAGAAATGATTTAAATTTCGTAAAGAAATATTAAATGTTCTCAAAGCTATATGGATCTAAGGAGTTCAGCTCATTTTTGACAATATGAGCCCGAACCTCATCCTGCTTTCAAAATAAATTCTCTAATGTTGTCCAAACCTCATTCAGAGTGTTGCATGTGTCCACATGGAAACACAATGCTGGAGATATGGAAAACAATAGAACACCAAAAGCCTCGTCCATCCTATTGAAGTATTTGTATTTTTCGACTGTGGAATTGGGTTCAGCTTTCATATTCAAAACTATCAGGTACATGCCTTCACCTTTGAGCTGAAGCAAAATCTATAGCTTCCATTGGATTAGTTATACGGAGTAAGAATAGATGAAGATGAGAACTCCATTGTGGAAAATTCTCCAATATTTTGATCTGTAAATCAAATCTTTGAACAATTTCCAATTCTATTCTCTTGAAACTCACAAAAAGATGTTCATGCAACTTCTCCAAACCCTTGTAGCTCTGATACCATGTAAAATTATTAGAGCAAAAATATGGATATAGTTGAAGAATAACTGCAAAAACTTGCCAAGTTGAAAAATAAAAGCAATTATAATTGAGAATGAAATTGATTCATCAATATTAGTTTGAGAATCAATATATAAAGCAACTAAGTTAAACTTAGTTGTAAATGAAATAAATATGGATATTTAAAGCTAATTGAAGCTAAGTGTGCTTTATGTTCTGCTAATGTGCACATTCACCACATGCAATCACTAGAGTTAACTAACTAAGCCAAGTGCACATCACATGTATGCACTTGAGTTAAATAGTTAAAAATAGATGCACATCGCATGCAATATCTAGAGTTGAACTAAAGCTAATTAAGGCTAACTATGTGCATGTAAAGCACTCAATTTAACTAGTTAAAGACAAGTGCAAATCGCATGTAGTATCTAAAATTGAACTAACTCTATTTATGTGCATGTACACCAACAATTTTATTTTATCAAGAATTTATTTTTGTCTTTATTTTAAAATTTTCCCAAATTTTTTGTGGTTTATATAGTAAGATCCCATTTATGGACGTAATGAATATACTTTTTCCATCATTAAGTACCGATGTTATTAAGGAAATTTAGCACTTAAGCTAGGACTAGCAATCGATATTCAAATTATGCCTAAAGAGCTAGAGGCACTCAACTGCTGGAAGCTAGTAGGGTGGAGTTGTGGTGAGGCTATGGTTTTTTGTTAGATAATGGTATGAGAAACCCATGTTCTGTTGGGCTTTTATGGATTGCAGAACATGTACTTTTATTTGAAATAACATTAATAAGAGTTTATTTTCTTTCAGTATGGGTTCCCGTTTATCTTTATGATGGTTGAATTGGCTTTCTTGTGTTTCCATCATGTTTGTATGTGTGCTTTCATGTGGGAATATGTTAATGAGCTCATTTTAGCTTATGGATTTCATGTATGCTTTGAATGTGTGCTTACTTATTCCACGCCATGCAAGTGACCTATTATGGATTAATTTGGAATTAATGTATGGCATGCTCTTGTTCATGTATGTCTATGACCATTTTATCTCACTATTCCTTCTCATGACATACTTATTCTTGTTTTTATTCTTACCTTCATGTATATAATTATGTGGTTTGTAAATCTTGGGTTGACCTTGTACTCCTTGTTTAGGTAATTCATTCTTGTCAGCGCTCTAACATCTCCTCATTTGATAGACATTACCGAAATCGACATGATATTAGTTGGGCCTACATACCATATGGGGCTCCTATCACAAAAAATATAAGGTCTAATTGGGAATTCACAATGGGGAGACCCCCTAGCTGTTGGCGATACATTCCAACCTGTCAACAAGAAGAAATGTTGTAATGTCCCATAAACAATTTGGCTAGTGAAAATAAAATAAAATGAAAATATTAATCATTATAATTATGAATAAAAGATTTTGACATGGTTAAATTACATAAAACTAAATGTACAAATAAAATAAAATAAAAACATAACATTAATAATTATCATTATAACTACTTATTATTTATAAAAACAACTTAGATCCATATTAAATTTATGTCTATCAAATGTCAATATGGATCAAATATCTTGAGATACAAGCCTATTTTAGAGTGAAAAGTAAGTTTATATCCCTTGGAACTTAGTAGGTTCAGAGTTAATATCGATCGAGGCTTAATATTATTTTTCTTTTAGTCTCAGTCATATATCGTATGTTCTCTTAATTTTTTAAAGTTTTTGGGTTTAAGAGAAAGTGAGATATGTAGAATTTTTAGGAATATATGTAGTTACCTAATATTGTTTAAATAAAAATCATCATTTTTTAGAGTTTTTTATTATTTTTTTAATGAAAAATCATTTTTAAGGAGGGGTTTTGGTTGATGACTACATGTATGTGACAGAGAAATGATGGGAATGGATTTCTGTATATGCCTGAAGAAATTATGACCATCTATACAATAAATTATATACATTGAGTGAATTTGATTACAATTGATAATTATTAGAGCCTTGACTATAGATATTTTCTAGCCAACTAGTGTTGGAGCCCTGACAAGAAGTTTCATAGCCCGAATGACTATCAGTTGAAAAGGGGTTCTCATTCCTTGTTTTTTTGTAGTTTTTGAAAGATATATGGTTGATTAGAATTGTTTTAGTAGGTAATGTGATATCAAATGTTGGGAACATTGGTTGTGTGAGAATAGAAAAGATATCAATATGGTGAAATTGTCTTTGTGGACCCATAGCCTCAACTTGAGGGTGGCCTTATTCTATAAACCTGACAACCAATATCAATGTCGTGGTTTGGTGAAATATTTTTAAGTTGTTTTTTTCCACTTATATCCATAATATTACATTATTATGTTCCATTAACTATTAATTAATTTATTTTCATTTTTTTCAGTTTAAGCGTAATGAATTTCCAAGATATTGGTGTAATTTAGGTTCAAATATTTTATCTCACCAAGCGTATCTCTAACAACCCCTAAACCAAATATTCCAATATCTCCTAACTTAAAAATATGTTATACATATCGGAGAAAATGGGAACTTACTCTTTCAAGTTTTTCACAAGAGGCCAAGATGTTACTTTACGAGGAATTGGACCTCTATAGGGGAATAACTCATTTTCATAACCACCATCTACTAACATGAAACCATGGATTAGTTAAATTAATAGCATGACAGTGAGAAATATTACCATATTGTGATAAAAAGTTAAATATAATATAAAAATGTATAAGAGAAAAAAATATAATAGGTTAAAATAAAATTAATTCAACCACTACCCCCACAATTGGATAAAGTACAAGTTTCTTTCATTATATAATAAAGTAAAAATAAATATTATAGAATTCAATTCTTGGTAGAATGAATTTCTCCTAAAATAACATAATTAATTTTATAAATCTTATTATTAAGAATTGTTTTCAAATTGGTGATTACTTTTGATAACGAAAAGTTATATATATATATATATATATATATATATATATATATATATATATATATATATATATATATATATATATATATATATTATTCTTAGTAAATGTGGTGACTGTATACTAGTGCATTTCACAAACACAATTTTATTAATATCCACATATTTCATTAGCAAACACATGTACAAATTTAAGACGTGAATAGAATAATTATTTTTTATTTTATTTTAGATTTTATCTCCACTTTTTCTATATCTATAGCTAATCCCCATAGTTTGGAATACTCAATCCTTCATGAAATATTCCTATGAATATTTTCAAGCTCATTAAGAATGAAAAGGTGCAAACGTAACATTTAATTGTGAGATTTTATGTGGTTTCATTATTCACTCAAATTCCTTGAGAATCCATCAAAGTTCTATATGATGTAACAGAGTTTGAGACTGCAGAATTTACAATTTTTTTTCTTCAATCCACACTTTTTAGCTTTTGAAGAGAATAGTATAAAAAAACCACTAGTTTTTTAATGGGATCCCCTTATCACCTATTGTTTCTGACCTTTACATTGGAAAATTTGAAAAGAAACCATTGAATTCCTACCCATTGAAACCAAAAAATTGGAAAAGGTATGTTGACGATACTAATTTCAAGTGATAGCATAGTAAAGATGACTCAATAAATTCCTTGAGCATTTGAATGGAATATCCAAAATTATAAAACTCATAATGAAACTTTAAGAAAATAACTGCATTCCCTTTCTTGACGTACTACTTAAGACACATGAAGATGAAACCTTGGGTTATCATGTATTTAGAAAAAATACTCATACTCACAACTACCTTCAAAAATACCTTCACTATTAACCCCTTCAAAAGTTTGTATTACCAATATCATGGCCCTAAGAGTGGCTTGAATATATGATGTGGAACACTTCGATCAAGAATTAAACAACCTTACTAATTTTTTCGAAGGAATTAGATATAGAATATAGGACATTCTAAAATCCCTCAAGAGAAAAGAAAGAAAGAAAGAAAGAAAGAAAGAATATGATCCCCACCTCCTTCCACCCCCTCTAAAATAAGATAAGGCACAAACTTCTAATATGAAGGCTCATGTTCCATACATATGTAGCATCGCTTACAAAATTTCCAAGGTTATCAAATAATCGAATATTGGTTTTTTACTAAAACCACTTGAAACAATAAAGCACAAGATGAAATTATTAAAGGATAGAATTACCTAGAAAACACTCAAAGGAGTTTACAAAATCAATTTCTCTTGTGAAAGAAGCTACATTTGTGAAATTGGAAGGTTGTTTAAAATAAGAATTAAGGTGCATGGAGTAGACAATAAGAATCAACACAATTTCTCCTCTACTCTTGGTCAACTTTCCCTCTATTTGAGCCATTATATCTACCTTGAAGACACTAAAATTATCTCAAGAGAACATCACTAGTTCAAAATAAAATTTATTGAAAGGATAGAAATAATGAAACGTCATGATAACTTCAATGAGAATGACAAAACTGAGATAAGTAGAAGTTGTCTCCCACTCATCCCTCATCTTTAAGATTAATTTCCCTTAGACTCGAAACGTAGACTAAAAATAAAGACTATGGAGATTTCGAGTTTTGCATCTAAAAATATACACCACAGAAACCTCCAATCTATCATTGTTACCATGTATGGAAGGGATACATGCATTGAGATTCGTAATCTCAAAAAAATAAGCATAAAAATTCAAAGAAGAGAAGCAGATTTTTCTTAACAGGGTTTTCATGAAGATGAGTATTTATTTAGACTCGAAACGTAGACTAAAAATGAAGACTGTGGAGATTCCAAGTTTTGCATCTAATAATATACACCACATAAACCTCCAATCTATACATTCATAATCTGGAAAAAACAAGGATAAATATTCAAATAAGAGAAGCAAATCTTTCTTAGCAAGTTTTTCCTGAAGATGAATCTTGATTTAGACTTGAAACGTAGACTAAAAGTGAAGACTGTGCATATTCTAACTTTTGCATCTAAAAATCTACACCATAGAAACCACCAATCTATCATTGTTACCCTATATGGAAGGGATACTTGGACTGAGATTTGTAATCTCGAAAAAAACAAGGATAAAAGTTCAAAGAACAGAAGAAGATATTTCTTAGCAGGTTTGTCCTAAAGATGAGTCTTGATTTAGACTTGAAACGTAGAATAAAAAAGAAGACTGTGGAGATTCCGATTTTCTCATCTAAAAATATACACCATAGAAACCTCCATTTTGTCATTGTTACCCTGTATGGAAGGGATACATGGATTGAGATTCGTAATCTCGAAAAAAGAAGGATAAAAATTAAAAGAAAAAAAGCAGATCTTTCTTAGCAAGTTTGTCCTGAAGATGAGTTTTCATTTAGACTCGAAACATAGACTAAAAATGAAGACTGTGGAGATTCCGATTTTGCATCTAAAAATCTACACCATAGAAACCTCTAATCTATCATTGTTACCATGTATGGAAGAGATATATGGATTGAGATTCGTAATCTCAAAAAAATAAGGATAAAAATTCAAAAAAAAAAAGAAGCAGATATTTCTTAGCAGGTTTTTACTGAAGATGAATCTTGATTTAGACTCAAAACATAGACTAAAAATGAAGACAAACATCTACACTACATAAACCTCCAATATATCAACATTTATTTTATTTTTAAATAACATATAACATAAATAATTTAATATTATAGTATTACAATAATCTTAATATTAATATACTTATTTATTAAATATATCATATTAATTTCAATACAATGGTCTATTAATATATTTCCAATAATAATACTTCCATAATTAAAATTTTAGAACTTTAATATTAATACATTAAATTCACTACATTAACAATATACATATTATATTACATAAATATAATTCATTAGTATAATATATTATTAACCTACTATAATCCTATAAATTAATATACTATTAATAAATTCGAAATCCAGTAATATAACTCTATTATATTAATAGTTATATGATTATAAAATGCATATTTTTTTATTATTAGTAATATAATGATATATTTTATATTATATTATATTCTTAGATCCAAAATCATTTATTTTATGAGGGTATTTCTATTTCTAAGATTTCAGGTTTTTAGAGTTAGTTTACTCGTCTTTATTTATACTTTATCTATTAGTTTTTTCCCCTCAAAGTGTGAACTTGAAACATGTATTTTAAAAATGTGAATTTGAATCATCTATTTGAAAAATCAAATTGTGGAGCATATTTCTAATTTCTCTTTTTAAATAATTTAACTTAACGTGTTAATTTTAAATATATTATCTTACTCAATATTAATTTAAATTATGTTTTATTATATTATTAATATTTCATGTAGTTAATCATATAGATGTTCTCATTATCAATTCATTTTCCTGGTAGTGGTAATATTGATGTTATGTGGTTTTAAATATATTATCTCGTTAATATTTGAATTTTCATAATAGTAACTTTAATATTTTTTTTATGTTTAATATTTCAAATGTTTTAATAAATATTTACTTAAATTTATATTGAATTTAATTTTATATTATAATGAATTCAACTTGGTTAAATATCTAAACTATATATTATAATTAAATTGTGTTATCTTAATTCTCTATGTACTCTGAACATAAAATTTTTCCATATGCAAGTTTATTTTTTAATGTAGAATTTGAGAAAATGTTTGCACCTAGAGAGAATTGATTTGTCCCAATCCCTAGTAAATAGATATTTACAATAGTTCTATGATGGTATTGAGAAAAACACAAATAAAATATTTTAACTATAAAAAAATTAATTCTCCTCTCCAATATTTACATATGTGACATCGAAATATTTAATTTATGATCCACATTTTCTACATTAAAATGTTATGATATCTCTCTCTAATATTATGTATATATAATTGTTACATCCCATCTTTCTTTCTCTCTTTATCTCTCTATGCACATAGATTTAATTAATTAATTTTTTAGACACATTTAATTATTTTTATAAATAATAGTTTTTAAATATTATATTTCATATCTATAATAAACATGGTTAGAATTACAAATATCCCTATATTAAATTAGAATGAACTTATTAATCAAATAATAATTCTCCAATTTTTCTTTATTTTAATTTAAATTATTTTATTTTTCTTTATATAAAATTGATAGAAAATTATATCATTATTATAGATATTGAAATATTTCACTTATGGCTAACACTAAAATATTTTTGTTTTATTAATATATATATTTTTTTAAGCATTACATATTTCTTTTATACTACCAACTTAGATTTGTTTTATGTGTGAATCTACCAAGCACAAAGAAAGATGAAATCTCTTTTCACTCTAAAAGAGATTGAAATGAAATTTGCAATCAAGAGATTTGATCCCTCTAAAAACTTGATACATAAAGAATTAATATGGATCTAGATTTATTATTATTATTATTATTATTATTATTATTATTATTATTATTATTTTATTTTATTTTAAATTTAAATTTAAATTTTATTTTATTTTGACAAAATCAAAATGTTTATGGGGAATTTCATATTTTCTATACATTTCTTAGTTTATATTTATTTTAAAAAATGTTATAGAATTAATTTAAAATAAAAAATTTTATAAAATACTTTGATTTTGAAATGAGTTAAGGTTTTTAGGCATGTGGTATTGATAAGACATAGCATTGGTTTATGGTATTAGAGAAAAACTCATTTACAACTTGATAATATCCGTGGTGAATATTCATGGTTAATAATCTTGTCATATTATATTTTTATTTTAAGTATTATATTTTTATGTGATTATGAATTAAATTTAAATTTGTTTATTGTGTAGTTATTCTACATCACCCCACATACTTTTTTCTTTTATATTTAACTTTAAAATTTTTATAAAATAATCTCATATATATATATATATATATATATATATATATATATATATATATATATATATATATATATATATATATATATATATATATATATATATATTTTCAAATGAGTTATAGATTTTGGGGTTGTGGTGTTAATAATACATGGTATGGAGTCATTGACTATTTACAAATATTGTTTACAAGCTAATAATATCCATGTTAAAATGAAGATGAATATTCATGGTTAAGAATCTTGTTATATTGTAAGTTTAATGTAAGCATTAAGTTTTCATAAGCTTATTAAGAAAACTTAAATATAGTTACAAAATCATTATTTTACACTAATATATCTCTTCATACCTTTTTGTTTTCATATTTAATTTAAAATATTATAAAATAAAATTTAAATAAAATATGTTGATATGCATTCTTTCTTAAATTATGGCTTATTCCTACACATCTAGCCCATCAAGATTTCCAGAGAACCTCTTAGTGCAATACAAAGTAAATTGTTACATGGATGAAAAATTAAGGTGAAATTGAAGTATTTTATTTATGCATGATATCAATTTTTTTTTTTTTATATATTATTAGCTTAGTAATGTAAGTAATTTTTTTTAAATGTAACGTTACATCAAAACATCTCCCCTATACAATTAATAGAGTCATATAAATTAAATTGTTATAAAGTTAGGGATACATCAACATACTTATCTCATGATACGATACACCTCAGATTGTTGGGATTAAAAGAAATTATAATCAAGTGAATTATAAATTTTTTATTATTATGATTATTATACAAATAATTAATAAATGTGCTAAACAAATATACATTAAAAAATTGTTGTCTAAGTTATAAATGAAACTACTTTTTTCAAGACATTTTTTTTAATTAATTTAAACCAAAATAAGATATTTGAGCTTAAGTTGTCCAATTTGTAAGGTTTTTGAGGGTATTGAATCCATTTATGCATTCATAAATATATTTTAAACAACAAAAAAATCACATTCTATCATAAAAGACTATTTCGCCTATAAATTAGTCTATACCATTTAAAAAAACATATAAATTAACCTATGCCGATTTTAAAAGAACTTTTAACAATATTCTTTATCATCCATATTCATCCACAATTTACCATATATATTATTAACTTTGAATATTTCATAAAATTATCCCACAATTGTCTACTTATTAATTATAATTAAATTAAAATTTTAAAAATTCTAACCCAAAATATACACAACTATCCACATAATTACAGATAGCCAACATATTTTATAACATAAATTCAATGCTCTTTATTCTCTAACTAACTAGCATTTAGTTATAAACATAACACTTCCGGCTCATAAGACATTAAAATATGTAAAAAAAATATATATTATAAAATTGTGTTTGAAACTAGAACTTAAAATCTCTTATATTATAACAGTAATTCGAGTTAATGATGTAAGGGAATAAGAATACCATTTTTCATATAATATAAAATAAATTTTTACCTACCAAACAAAAATATTAACGAAATTAAAATATGTCAAGATGATCTAGATATAGAAAACTCTGTTTGAAATAAGAAGTTATTTTAAATTGAATATGAATCATATGCAAAATAGATTTTAAAAAAATCCCAGATTATGTACACGGAAAGTTATGTTTTTGGAACCCAAAGAAAATGTACCGTGATAATGTGAAGTGGGCCGCAGTCAATAATACCTGTTGCATCAACTCTTTGTGTTTGTGTTTTTTTTATTTGACAACCGATATTCATCGAAGCGATGGGAGATGTCCCTTGGAGTGAAGTGGGTTGAAGTTAATAATACCTCTCATATCACCTAAAAATATGCCTTGATGACAGTGAGAATTTTGAAATAGAGGGTCCCAAGACTAATGAGTTACTTTGGCATTTTCAATGCAATGCATAAAGAATCATTATGAACGTTTCTTCCCCATGTGACACTTGGGATTTGTTTGTAGATTACACCATCGCTTTCTCTCGGAACTTTCCACAATTTTATCATGTGCACCCATTTTTATAGATAATTACACTTTCGACATCATTTTAAGACTTAATATAGATAATTACACTTTCAGACATCATTTTAAAACTTATGGCCCAAACTCTCACATGAACATCCAAATAATTTATGGAAACATCTCGCACTAGATCTCGCATTTTTGGTTAAGAAAAATAGATAGGTGTTGCAATCACAAGTTTATTCTGCAGGGCTTAATAGTAATGATGATACATATAATAATGGCACTAGCATGTGACGTTGGTGGGATCAAAGTGGTCGCTCTTTGTCAACCACAGCTATTATGCGGCACGGAATGCTCCAAACCCTAGGTTGCCACTTTCTCCGACTGTTACGGATTTTTGCAATCATTCTATACAATTTTCACGAACCCTGTCGTCTGTACAAAGGAGCAAAATTAAACGTGGAAAACGACCGCGAACATCTTCATCTGTGTTTTCTATAGCGTTGCAAAGTTCGGCGGAGATAGGCCTATTTGAGGAGACCTGCAACTTGTAACTTAAGATGGATTAAAACATTTATGAACGGGTGAATCCAAGGCCTTATTTAGGTTATCAAATTTGCATAGCTTCTGCTAAACATGGGCCGAACTCCATGCTGCGATATGATGGGTGTTAGAAAAGGCCCGTGGAGTTCGGAAGAGGATAGAAAGCTCATTGATTATATTCAGAAACATGGATTTGGAAATTGGCGTGCTTTACCCAAGCAAGCAGGTTAGAACTCTCCCGATTCTTATAGGTATTTGATGAATATTAGGGTTTTTGAACTTCGATATAGAGATCACCCTTATGTTCATATGTGTCAGTTTTCTATAGGTATTTGATGAATATTAGTGTCTTTGGACATTCATATACATAGCAGCCTTATGTTAATATGTCTCAGTTTCTATGCGCAGGAGTTATGCGGTGTGGTAAGAGTTGTCGATTGAGGTGGATGAATTATTTGAGACCTGACATCAAACGTGGAAGTCTCAGTGCGGAGGAGGAGCAGACCATCATTCACCTTCATGGAATTCTAGGAAACAAGTGAGTAGTTTTTAACCCAAAGCAGGAAAATGATATCTCGGTTCTGCTGAATTAATTCATATATCGAGAAACTCTGTGTGCTTTTAAAAGCTATCTATATTGGTTGCAGTGGAGCAGAGGCTATCTATTTTGGTTGCATTGGAGTAGTATATGCTAGCCCTTAGGGTTGCATTGCAGTACTATATGCTAGCTTTTAGATTTAACCTAGTACAAAATCTAATAGGTAGCATAATGGAGTTATAACACCATAAATATTGGTTGCCTTTTTTTAAAGTTCAGTTGATGTTTAAAATGTAGTCCAATAATGTTTAAGTGTACTCCAATAAATGCAGGTGGTCCACTATTGCGTCGTACCTGCCCGGGAGAACAGACAACGAGATCAAAAATGTATGGAACACTCATCTCAAGAAACGTTTCGCGCAGCGTAATCGTCGGAAACCCCTAGTTAGGGATAGAGCAGCTCATTCATCTTATTTTTCTACTACCCCATCAAATCCCGGCGCAGTGAACAATAGTTTCTCCAACTCACCAGCCATGCAGATTTCTCACGGAGATCATGACTTTCGACTGCTTTCAACTTATTTACCCAATGATTATGGTACAACGGAGGGAATCGAAAATAATTTTGATGCCAACGATTTTATCCATTGCTATGAGCACGGGTATTCTAGTGTTCATGCACATGAACAGCTTCTGCATGGCATTCCAGGTTCTCCCATACTTTCCACCTTTAAACATTCAGAGGGCCAGATGGAGCATTCAGGAGCTGAGTACTCCTTAGGGAAGGACATAAGTGATGATCAGCAGTCCGTCGGCAATACTTTTTCGGAAACATGCAGTACTGATCGTTGTCAGACAGATGAAAATAGATCAGCCCAAGACTACATTGATTTTTTGAAAAAATTTCTTGATATCGACGATGAATCGTCAGAGATCTCTGCCTATGCATTGCATGAAAAGCCAGACGCAACTTTTAATATCGAAAACCACCATTTTGATAACGAAGCAAGCACGTTGGAACGTGATAAGTGTTCATCCCTAGAGCATGGCAGGGAGGATTATATTAATCCTGGCTTATCCTGCTGGTTTTCGCCAATCTCTGGTAACCAATTCGACCATGAACCACATACATCGTTTGCCGATTCACGGGTCTCCTATTTGTATTCTAATAGTGTGAATGTCAGTAATCCGATGTCTTTGTCTCTGGATTTCTTACATGACTTCCCAGGAATGTTGTGGCATGCATTTTAATTCCATTATCTTCCTAGACTTTAGGATGTGCCAGGTCCAACAGTTAAGTGAAAAGGCTTGGCTCCACAAATGTGGTCCAATGTCAAGTAAGACTGTACATCTGAGATTGGTTGAGGAGGTTTGGTTAAGACTATGTACATCTGAGATTTAGTTGAGGAGGTTTGGTTCCCACAAATGTGGTTAAATGTCAGGTAAGACTATATATGCATGAGTATTGGTCCAGACACCATTTCTTCAATTGCAAAAAAATTCCACTACATTATTTTACTGGATGGATTTTTGCATAGCTTAGATAACTAGATTATAAGGTTCAAAATATAACTTCTTTTAGAAAGCAGTCTGGAAGACTAGATGATAAAGGTCGAGCTATAACTTCTTCTAGAGAACTCTTAGTAATTGTAAACTGATCCATCTCTCACTGAGACTTAACTATTGTTGCTCTTGTTTGCTCAAATTTTCTTCTAAAATTGTAATTTATTTAAAGATTCCCTCATTGGCCATGCACCCACTCTATTTTCAGTTCATCTTCCAATCAAGCTTGTAAGTGTGTCAACTGCAAATTTGTGTATGTCTATTCTATAAGTTTAACATAGCAGCCTCAAAACCATATTTGGAATACAGCCCAGAAAGTTTGAAAATTACAAGTAATTTGGTATAGAAAATGGGCTAAACAACCATATAACTCAGGATTGTCCACACCTAATCTATGCATGATCTAAATACTTCTAGAGTAACATTTTAAAACGTGCTCAATTAATGATGTATATATCATCGGAAAAATTCAAGATGCAATAGTATCTATGCATACGTTCTAAAATAAGCTGGATGACGTTGGCATTGTGAGAAATATTAAAGATCGAACAGTGAGGTATTTGATAGGGAAGAAAATGCGTTTTTTATTGAACTGATAGGTTTCCAATGATTTGGGGTCACCGGCAATTTATCTTATGTTTTTTTTCTTTTAATTATTATTACTTTTTAGTAAACAATTTCTATTTTAATTTTATAAATCCACGATCTTTAGCCACGTTAGTTAGAAAAAGGGTTTTGTATGGGTTCCCAGAAAACAAAAAAAAAACCATATCGGATACTTCCAACAAAATGAAATCAACCAGACAAAATAACATAATCATGAAAACGAAAAGTCTTATACCCTATCAATCATTAGGGCTTGGGAGGTAGCTAGTCATGGCTGTCTGGTTTTTTTCCAGAACAAAAACGTAATAATTAACATTGACAAACTTTAAAAGGGGTCCACTCATGACTTGGTATTGAAGGGCCATGGCCCGCGAGCACTATTACAGGAAAGTGGCGTCCAACTAGCTTTCTCCCGACTTTCCTCGGCCTGTCCACCTAGTGTTAAATTCTGATCCAAAATATTATAGCTTTGTTCTGACAACATAAGATAGAGGCCACTGCAACTCGGGGAAATAAAAGAGAAATGAAGGGTACATTTTAAGCTGTAAGAAGATATATCAAATTTATGGTGTACCAGAGTTGGATCTAATGATAAAGCTGAGTTTCTTTTAGCTTGTGTCAGATTTTTATACTGGAGACATTTTCAATTAGTAGTGCATCTAAACATGATATATACATTTTCAATATATATATAGTTGAGTGCCCTTTTCATAAATAAATGAGTTTTATAATTTCATTAATCGTTTGGCAATATGCTCATAATGATCTTATTAATAATGATATTTGTACACGTAAGTAAGCATTGAGATTTTAATAATTCTGTACACATATCCACATAAATTAATCAATATCCACATCATCTGCCTTCCCCTTTTTACCCATAAAAAGTATCACAATAAATGTTTTTAACAAGCATATTCTCCTTTTAATAAGAAATCATATAACCATAGAAAGATTAAAAACATGTTTTTTTTCATATGCTTTTGAGTTAATAACTACTCCTTTGCTTTCATTTCATGCGGCAACCTTATAACCTGATGGAAATTTCTGATAATTTAGAGGAAGCAATGTTCCTCAAATCAACATAGAGATTTAATAATAAAGATGTGGACAGAGAGATAAGTAAACTCTATTATTTCATTAAGCATAAAAAAAAAAAAAAAAACAATTACAAAATACAATATTTCGTAACAACAACAATTCTAGATTCAATCAAAAATACTACTCAGTGTTTTTCATTTGCTGCCTTCACACAATTTTTTGTTGCTGCTACAGCTAGTCTATGTTGCGGCAACACAGTCTCTTTGCACACAGTTTCCTTTGCGACAACACCGAGTCTTAGTTGATGCTACACAGTGTCCTTCACTGTTACACACAGTTTCAGTTGCAGCAACACAAAGTCTTAGTTGGGGCAACACACAGAGTCAGTTGCGGCAACACACTGAGTTTTCTTTGTTGCTACAAAACACCACGGTTCAAGCTTGCTCTGTTTTCTGCTCTCTCTGTCTTCATTATTTTTCACACAGTCTATATCTCTCTTCTTTTGCATACACAGCACTCAGCAATCCTAACATAATACTAACGTCTATTACATATAGTATAAAAAATATATGACCTAAAACTTTAAAAATTCAAAAACTGTCATTTCATGCTTCTTTTCAATTTCAGTTAGGTGACTGATGTTACGGCGGGAGGTAACGTGGTGTATACCACGATTTAGTGAATCGGGATATGGTTGCGGCCATGCTCCTGATGCAGGGATTCAAACCCAGAAATTTAATACGTGGTCGAGTATAAAACTAGATGAAGACTTTGTTGCTCTAGTCAAATCAAAATATTTGAAACCTGTAGGAATTTATTTCCAGCACTCCCCCTTAATTACAACTACTGTTATCTTCCATACCAAGACATTCTCTGAGATAATTAAAACTCTTTTGCCCCAATGGTTTTGTCATTATATCAGCAAGCTTCTCTTCTGTTCTGCAATGCTTTAGAACAATTTCTCCATTGCTCACTAACTCTCTGAAGTAGTGATACTTGGTGTCAATGTGTTTTTTCCTCTTGTGAAACGCTAGATTCTTGGAAGCAGCTATTGCTGAGCTATTATCACAATAAATTGTCATGCATTTTACCTATTCATGACACAAACTCCTCAACATTCTCTTCATCCAAAATGCTTGAAATGTTGCTGCTGTAGCTATCACATACTCTGCCTATGTTGTTAATCAAGCCACAATTGGTTGTTTCTTAGAAGCCCATGAAATGGCTCTTGATCCCATATGAAAAAACATATGCAAAGGTGTTTTTCCTGTCATCTATACTTCCAACCCCATCACTATCAGTATATCCAATCAATTGAAAATTTTATGAAGTGGTGTATAAAATTCCATACCTTTTAGTTCCTTTCACATACCTCAAAATTATTTTTCTGCTTTCCAATGTGCGCCCTTTGGCCTTTCCATAAATCTGGAAATTAAACTTACAGTATGCATAATATCCAGCCTAGTTGCAGTCAAATACATGAGGCTGCCAACTATGATCTTATACAAACTTGGATCAAAATCCTTGCTGTTGTCTTCTTTGAGAAATTTTAACACCATGACAGTTGGAGTTACAACTGCCTTGCTGTTCTGCATGTTGAATCTTTTCAACACTTTTTCAACATATTTTTCTTGGGAAATAAAGATCCCATTTTCATTTTTCTCTACCTCTATTCCAAGAAAATATCTCAAAAAACCCAAATTAGTCATTTCAAATTCACTCTTCATGACTTCTTTAAAATCAACAATGAGAGAAACTTCATTGCCACTAAAGATCAAATCATCTACATATAAAACAACAATAAGAATCTTACCATCATTTTCTTTTATGTAGAGTGTGGGTTCTCCATCACGTTTTTCAAATCCATTTTCAGTCAGGTAAGCATTTATCCTATTGTACCATGCTCTCGGTGCTTGCTTCGGCCCATAAAACGCTTTCTTAAACTTTCATACTTTGTGCTCTTGGCCTTCAATCTCATAGCCTGGAGGTTGGTCAACATATACCTCTTCTTTCAACACTCCATTCAGGAATGCAGATTTCACATCCATTTGGTAAAATTTCCGTCTGTGTTGTGTTACTATGGACAACATTTCTCTTACCATTTCAATCCTTGAAACCGGTGCAAAGGTTTATTCATAATCTCTTCCTTGTTGCTACTTGTAGCCTTTGACAACAAGTCTTGCTTTCAGCATTGCTCTTGGTCTTATAGACCCATTTTAATCCAATGACTTCTTTACCTTTAGGGAGGTCCGCTAACTTTGATATATTACTCTTTTCTATTGCACCAATCTCTTCATTCATTTCTTCAATCCATTTCTCTTCCTTTACAGCATCTTCAAAATGAATTGGGTCATCAACATGAAAATACAAAGCAAATAAAGAGTTCAGACCAACATTTTCATTTACCTCTTCTTGTTCATAAATCTCACTCAGATTTCTGAATCTCTGTCTTCTTGGTGTACTTGGAGTTCCACTTGAACTCGAGGGAGTTTCAGTTTCCTGTGGTGTCCTTGAAGAAGCACTTCCTTGATTTCTCAAGATTGTTCTATTTCTAGCTTGTGGTGTTGTTTGTTGTGCTTGTGTTGGTGGAGGAGGAGCCACCAAGGAGGGATTATTTGTTGCTGTCCATTCCTCTTGTTCTTCATGGGACACACATGTCTTAACATTCACTATTTTCTAAAAGCTTCCATCCCAAGCTTCTTCTTCAATAAACTGCACATCTCTGCTTATTATTAATTTCTTGGTGGATGGATTGTAGAGTTTGTATGCCTTAGACCCATCACTGTATCCAACAAACATACACTTCTCCCCCTTACTTACACGCTTCTTTCTCAATTGATCTAGGACATGTGCATAAGCCACACATCCAAAAGCTTTCATGTGAGTGACAAACTGCTTTGTTCCACTCCATGATTCTTTCGAAACTATGTTCATGATAGCTTTGGTTGGCCATCTATTCAAAATATACGCTGCACAATTTATAGCTTCAGCCCAATACTCATTTGGAAAATTTTTTGCCTTCAACATACTTCTGACCATGTCCATGATGGTGCTATTCTTCCTTTCTTGAACACCATTTTGCTGTGGTGTGTACCTTGTGGTAAACTGCTTATGTATGCCATTCTCCCTACAGAAATGTAGGAAATATTTGCAGATGTATTCTCCACCTCTGTCAGTTCTTAGCACTTTGATGTAGTGCCCACTCTGCTTCTCAACAAGAGATTTGAAGCGGCATAATTGTTCTAATACTTAATTTTTATATTTCAAGAAATACACCCATGTGTTTTTGGTGTAATCATCTATGAATGTCAAAATATATTGGCTTCCAGCTAAAGATGGTGTTTGCATTGGTCCACACAAATCTGGGTGGACAATCTCTAAGGGTGTCTTTGCCATTATACTCTTCCCTATGGAAATCTTTCTCTGTGTTGTTTGCCTAATATGCAGCCTTCACAAAGGCTGTCTCGTTTCTCAATCAATGGTAATCCCTTTACCTTCCTTTTCCTATGCAACAAATCCATGCCTCCAAAATTGAGATGTCCAAATCTCAAGTGCCATAACTAGTTTTCATCTTTCACTTCCTCTTGAAAGACCTCTTGTGTTACATCTACTACAATTATTCTTTCCTTCAAGTATGTTCCGAGTTTGAGAGGAAACATCTTATTGTTTTACATCTGCACCTCTACAATGACTTTCTTTCTTGGAGGTATGTCCATGATTTTGCATACAACATCTTTAAAGAATACATTGTAGCCCTTGTTTATGAGTTGTCCAATTCTCAAAAGATTATATTTCAAGACATGTACATAATATACACTTGGCACAAACTTTTGTTCTCCTTTTCTTGCCAGGATACTTACTGTTCCTTTTCCCATGACAGAGACCTTATCTGGGTAACCAACCCAATAACATGACTGAAGAATCAGTCTATAGTTTCCGACTCTTTCATACATAGAGTTTCAAAATCTCTCCTAGACATTTGCAGCATTGTTGTGTTCACCTTCTCCATCCCTTCATAGACTATTTTGATAATATCCCATGTCTCCTTAGAATTATTTGCTGCTGAAATCCTTGGGAAAATATTCTCGTGCACTGCTTGATGGAGATAGAATAGGGCTTTGGAGTCCTTCTTCCTATTTCTCTTAATCAAATCCTTCTCTACCTGTGTTAAGGCATTAAATGCATTTTCATCTTCTGGTTCTTCTAGACCATCTTCAACTAGCTCCCATAAACCTTGAGAGCAAAATAGGGCTCTCATTGTGATTGCCCCATAGTCATATTTCTTCCGATTGAACTGTGAGAGTTGATTATTTCCCATACTCGTGCTCATGTTGGCTCCTTCCATAGCTATCTTTTTGAACTATGCTTAAAAAAATTGATTGTGTTCGTCAACAAACTTTCTTGTCAAAAAATTGATTGTGTTCGTCAAAAATTGTCCTTTCGCGCTTCTTTTCAATTGCAGTTAGGTAACTGATGTTATGACGGGAGGTAACATGGTGCAAACCACGATTTGGTGAATCAGGAGATGGATGCGGCCATGCTGTTGATGCAAGGATTCAAACCCAGAAATTTAATTCACGGTTGGGTGTAAAACTAGATCAATACTTTGACGCTCTTGTCAAATCAAAAAAAATGAAACTTGTTGTCCTGCTGCTCAGGTTTGCAGTTGGAATTAATTTCCAACACTCCCCATTAATTACAAATGATGTTATCTTTCATACCTAGATATTCTCTGAGATAATTAAAACTCTTTTTCCCCAATGGTTTTGCCAGTATATCAACAAACTGCTCTTATGTTCTGCAATGCATCAGAACAATTTCTCCATTGCTCACTAACTCTTTGATGTAGTGATACTTGGCATCAATGTGTTTTGTCCTCTTGTGAAACACTAAATTCTTGGATAAAGCTATTGCTGAGCTATTATCACAATAAATTTTTTTTCCTTTTACCTGTTCATGATACAAACTCCTAAATATTCTCCTCATCCAAACTTCTTGACATGTTGCTGCTGTAGCTGCCACATACTCTACCTTTGTTGTTTATCAAGTCACAATTGGCTGTTTCTTATAAGCCCATGAAATTTCTCTTGACCCCATATAAAAAAACGTATGCAGAGGTGTTTTTCCTGTCATCTATACTTCCAACCCAATCACTATCAATATATCCAATCAATTGAAAATTCTCTAAAGTGGTGTATAAAATTCCATACATTTTAGTTCCTTTCACATACCTCAAAATTCTTTTTTCTGCTTGCCAATGTGCTTCTTTTTTCCTTTCCATAAATATTGAAATGAAACTTACAGCATGCATAATATCTAGCGTAGTTGCACTCAAATACATGAGACTGCCAACTATGCTCTTATAAAAACTTGGATCAAAATCCTTGCTGCTATTTTATTTGAGAAATTTTAACACCATGATAGTTGGAGTTACAACTGCCTTGCTGTTCTGCATGTTGAATCTTTTCAACACTACTTAAACATATTTTTCTTGCGAAATAAAGATCTCATTTTCATTTTTCTCTACCTCTATTCCAAGAAAATATCTCAAAAAACCAAAATCAGTCATTTCAAATTCACTCTTCATGACTTCTTTAAAATCAACAATGAGATAAACTTCATTGCCAGTAAAGATTAAATAATCTACATATAAAACAACAATAAGAATCTCACCATAATTTTCTTTTATGTAGAGTGTGGGTACTCCATCACATTTCTCAAATCCGTTTTCAGTCAGGTAAGCATTTATCCTGTTGTACCATGCTCTCGGTGCTTTCTTCAGCCCATAAAGAGCTTTCTTAAACTTGCATACTTTGTGCTCTTGGCCTTCAATTTCATAGCCTAGAGATTGGTCAACATATACCTCTTCTTTCAACACTCCATTCAGGAATGCAGATTTCACATCCATTTGGTAAAATTTCCATTTGTGTTGTGCTACTATGGACAATACTGCTCTTACCGTTTCAATCCTTGCAACCGGTGCAAAGTTTTATTCATAATCTCTTCCTTGTTGTTGCTTGTAGCCTTTGACAACAAGTCTTGCTTTTAGCATTGCTCTTGGTCTTATAGACCCATTTTACTCCAATGACTTCTTTACCTTTAGGGAGGTTTGCTAACTCTGATGTATTACTCTTTTCTATTGCACCAATATCTTCGTTCATTGCCTCAATCCATTTCTCTTCCTTTACAAAATATTCAAAACGAATTGGGTCATCAACATGACAATACAAAGCAAATAAAGAGTTCAGAACAACATTATCATTTACCTCTTCTTGTTCATAAATCTCACTCAGATTTCTGAATCTCGGTCTTCTTGCTGTACTTGGAGTTCCACTTGAACTCGAGGGAGTTTCAGTTCCCTGTGGTTTGTTTGAAGAAGCACTTCCTTGATTTCTCAAGATTGTTTTATTTCTAGCTTGTGGTGTCGTTTTTTTTTATTGTGGTGGTGGAGGAGGAACCACCAGGGAGGGATTATTTGTCATTGTCCCTTCCTCTTGTTCTTCATGGGACACACATGTCTTAGCATTCACTATTTTCTCCAAGCTTCCATCCCAAGCTTCTTCTTCAATAAACTGCACATCTCTGCTTATTATTACTTTCTTGGTGGATGGTTTGTAGAGTTTGTATGCCTTGGACTCATCACTGTATCCACCAAAGATACAGTTCTCCCCCTTGCTGTCACGCTTCTTTCTCAACTGATCTTGGACATGTGCATAAGCCACACATCCAAAAAATTTCAAGTGAGTGAAAAACTTCTTTGTTCCACTCCATGCTTCTTTCGGAACTCTGTTCATGGTAGCTTTGGTTGGGCATCTATTCAAAATATACGCTACATAATTTATAGCTTCAACCCAATACTCATTTGGAAAATGTTTTTTCCTTCAACATACTTATGACCATGTCCATGATGGTCCTATTCTTCCTTTCTTGAACACCGTTTCGTTGTGGTGTGTACCTTGTGGTAAACTTCTTTCGTATGCCATTCTCCCTGTAGAAATGTAGGAACTCTTTGCAAATGTATTCTTCACCTCTGTCAGTTCTGAGCACTTTGATGTAGTGCCCACTCTGCTTCTCAACAAGAGATTTGAAGCAGCAGAATTGTTCAAACACTTCACTCTTCTATTTCAAGAAATACACCCATGTCTTTCTGATGCAATCATCTATGAATGTCGAAATATATTGGCTTCCAGATAAAGATGGCGTTTGCATTGGTCCACACAAAAATGAGTGGACAATCTCTAAGGGTGTCTTTTCCCTTATACTCTTCCCTACTAGAAATATTTCGCTGTGTTGTTTGCCTAATATGTAGTCTTCACAAAGGCTGTCTGGTTTCTCAATCAATGGTAAGACCTTTATCTTTCTTTTCATGTGCAACAAATCCAGGCCTCTAAAATTGAGATGTCAAAATCTCAAGTGCCATAACTAGTTTTCATCTTTCACTTCTTCTTGAAAGACCTCTTGTGTTACATCTGCTACATTTCTTCTTTCCTTCAAGTATGTTCTGAGTTTGAGAGGAAACATCCTATTGTTTTTCATCTGCACCTCCGCAATGACTTTATTTCTTGGAGGTATGTCCATGATTGTGTATACATCATCTTTAAATAATACATTGTAGCCCTTGTTTATGAGTTGTCCAATTCTCAAAATATTACATTTCAAGGCATGTACATAATATACATTTGGCACAAAATTTTGTTCTCCTTTTCTTGTTAGGATACTTACTCTTCATTTTCCCATGACAGAGACCTTATTTGGGTAACCAAACCAATAACATGAATGAAGAATCAGTCTATAGTTTCAAACTCTGTCATACATAGAGTTTCAAAATCTCTCCTCGACATTTGCAGCTTTGTTGTGTTCACCTTCTTCATCCCTTGATAGACTTTTTTGATAATATCCCACGTCTCCTTAGACTTATTTTCTACTGCAATCCTTGGGAAAATACTCTCGTGCACTGCTTGATGGAGATAGAAGAGGGCTTTGGAGTCATTCTTCCTGTTTCTCTTCAGCAAATCGTTCTCTACCTGTGTTAAGGAATTAAATGCATTTTCATATGTTGGTTATTCTAGACCATATTCAACTAGCTCCCATAAACCTTGAGAGGAAAATAGGGCTCTCATTGTGATTGCCCAATAGTCATAGTTCTTCTGATTGAACTGTGAGAGTTGACTATTTCCCATACTTGTGCTTGTGTTGGCTCCTTCCATAGATATCTTTTTGAACTATGCTTAAAAAGCTTGACTGTGTTCTTCAACAAACTTTGTTACTAACTCGTTGAAACCTTCACTCTAATGGAGAACTACTTCAACAAACTACCTCTTCTGGCTTTTCCTATAGTTTCTTTAGCAACTGCTGGGAGCCTGGAGTAGCTCTGATACAATGATGGAAATTTCTGATAATTTTGAACACACAGAGGAAGCAGATTTCCTCAACTCAACACAGAGATTTAATAATAGAGATGTGGATAGAGAGATGGAGTAAAACTCTATTTCACTAAGCATAAAAAAAAAACAGTTACAAAATACAATATCTCGTTAGAAAAATAGTTTTGGATTCAATCAAAAATAATCCTCATTGTTTTTTTCATTTGCTGCCTTCACACAGTTTTTTGTTGTTGCTACACCCAGTCTCTTTTGTGGCAACACACAGTCTCTCTTGCTGCTACACATAGTTTCCTTTGTGGCAACACACAGTCTTAGTTTATGCTACACACATTGCGTCCTTCACTACTACACACACAGTTTCAGTTGCGGCAACACACACAGTTTTAGTTGCGGCAACACACAGTCTTAGCTACGGAAACACATAGAGTCAGTTGCGACAGCACGTAGAGTTTTCTTTGCTGCTACACAATACAACACTTCAAATTTCTTTGTTTTATACTCTCTCTATCTTCACTATTTTTCACATAGTCTCTATCTCTCTGCTTTTTCATACACAACACTCAGCACGCTAACATAATACTACTATCTATTACATATAACATAAAAAATATATGACCTAAAAATTTAAAAATTCAAAAACTGTCCTTCCACGCTTCTTTTCAATTGCAGTTAGGTAACTGATGTTACGAAGGGAGGTAACGTGGTGCAGACCACGATTTGGTGAATCAAGAGATGGATGCGACCATGCTGCTGATGCAAGGATTCAAACCCAGAAATTTAATTCACTGTTGGGTGTAAAACTAGATCAAGACTGTGATGCTCTCGTCAAATCAAAAAATTTGAAACTTGTTGTCCTGCTACTCGAGTTTGCAGTTGGAATTAATTTCCAACACTCCCCATTAATTAAAAATGATGTTATCTGTTGGGAAAAATACTGAGAGGGGGGGGGGGGTGGGTGAATCAGTATTTTGTGCAGATAATAAAAATTTTACTTTTTCCTTTCTAAAAACCCATACACTACTTTACTGAAGGCAACTAGCGTATATACGCGGATATCCTTTACAGAACTCGTGTATGTCCAGAGATCTAATTATGTGTTTGAATCTTAACTCAGATCATTGCATTATCAGATATTTCAGAAATAGTAAACAGGTGCGGACAGAACAGAATAATCATCACACATATGCAACACACATGAACACCAGGATTTTTAGGTGGAAACCCAATTCGGGAGAAAACCACCGCTGCCGTCGTTTCAGCCTTCAAAATTTATTATTAAGAAAACTTCTTACAATCATGTACTGGTGTAGACTCAAACCAGCACGCAGGCACCCACCTGCAGAAGGCTACAACCTTCTCTCGTTTACCATCCTATCCTGGAAGGGAGCTACGACCCCCTGAACTCGTTTACCAGCCTCTCCTGGAAGGGAGCTACAACCCCCTGACTGAAGGCTTCGACCCTCAGCCCCACTGCAGACCACGTTTCATCAATTTTCAAACTGGATCAAACAGCTTCAACACAACCCTTCACTTATCATCAATCATACCTTGCTCATTGCTTCAAACAGAACAGTGAGACCAATGTAGCCAGAATATCAGGTATAACCCAGACTTCAGAATAGATATGCAGAAACACATTCAACCTTTAGCAACCATTAGATCAGAAATCATACGCGATGTATTTAATCAGACCCGCGTATATACGCGCTTTCCAGAAGACGAACCCGCGTATACTTCAGTGCATTTTTCAGGGAAAAACCGTAACTGTTCATACGCGCTTTTCTTTCCACAGACCCGCGTATACACGCGCTTTTCATGAAACGAACCTGCGTATAGATCTACAAAAGATAAAATTTGCAATAAAGACAATATCTATAAACTTACCCAGATTTCCTCAATCTCTTCAATAGGATTGCGCCAGGTCTTCTTCACTTCTTTTCAGATCATCCTTGATATTCACCATTTCTAGATCTAGAGATCTTGAGCCTTCATCATGTTCATAGGTGCATCATAGATTCAGATCTATCAATTAGGAACAGAATTCAACCAAACAGATATACTTCAGATTGAAGTATTCATCAAAGCCCAGACACATGCACCCCCTTTGCACAATGAATTTCTTCTCCTTATATAGGGTTACCCTTCATCAATACCATGAGTCAAAACCACATAACTTCCAATGGTATTCCTGGACGGGATCACATAGGCGAACCCTCATTCAATACAATGGGTCAATACCATGGTAGTTACCCCTGGTTTTACAAATTTAGAGTGCTTTCTCCCATACACGACTTGGAACGTTATTTCCCGCGTGCATACGCTACTTTGTCTAGACAAATCCGCGTATGCCTTGAGAGATACTCTTTTCATCAGGTTCTGGCACATACTGACATTCCTTCCATCATTACCTTCTGTACTCATTGTAGATACATCAAATTTACATCATTTAACAAGTTCATTAAGTCAAGAACAACTTCGTCAAGTAGGTTTCCATCATCTTCATCAAGTGGGTTGCCATCAAGGACAACACTCTGCATTATATTGCCAACAATCTCCCCCTTTGGACTTGATGGAAACCACGATGGTGTTTGGTCACCATAACAGATAGATAAATTAAGCACAAGCATTATTCATGATATTCAAACACCATGTCACTCTCCCCCTTTGACAGCAAGGGCAAAGGGCGGATCAAAACATAAGAGCTCTGCAGATCTGATGTGCACTGAGGTTACCATGCTCCCCCTGAGATCATGCTGTATCTTCAAACATATTTTTCAATGAAGTACATGATTCTATGACCTTCCTATCACCAAGACTCATATTTATATCAAAGATCCAACGAAGTGGATTTACATATGCGACTCTACTACGCAACCAAGTGGGTTTACACATGTTGACTAAGTCCTTACATGACTGAATATTACAATTTACATCATGGGTCTCAACATGGCCTTTTCATCAAATTACAAGTATGACTTTTCACAACCAAAACAAAAAATACCTCACGAAAGAGATCAAGTTTCAGAACCATCATAATGCCAACAATGCATTATTCTCAGCCAGGCTAATGCTCCCCCTGAAACTGTGCATCCTTTCCATGTGACCAAAACTCCTCCTTAGCTTGAGTAACCTGAACACTTTCAATCAGCCAATCATCAAGGCATCTTCACCCAATATCAGAGAATGAAACAGAAATATAAGGGCTGAAACATCACCAGAGAAGCCATACAGTATCAGAGATACCAAACAACACCATAGCTTGTGCTGAAGAATGCTGACCCAGAAAATTTGTCAGCAACCACCCATACACGGTTTTCTGTGAATGAACTCGCATATATACGGGACTGTCTTTCCGGAAACCCGCGTATCCAATTTAATCTTCTGAAATTAAGCAGATCTGATCTTCTGAGAGGCAGAGACCATTCCCAGCTTCTGTCTGAGATATTTGAATGCTTCCCTGGGCAGAGGTTTGGTAAATATATCAGCAACTTGTTCTTTGGAGGGAACATACTCCAACTTCACCTTTTGTTCAAGCACCTTCTCACGTAAGAAGTGATACTTGATGGGAATGTGCTTGGTCTTGGAATGCATAACAGGATTCTTTGAAATACTGATGGCACTTGTATTATCACACATAATGGAGAGAGGAGCTGAACATTTGAGTTGAATTTCTTGTAAGGTTTGCATCATCCATAGAAGTTGAGTGCAACATGATGCGGCAGCCACATATTCTGCTTCTGCTATAGATAAGGCAATAGAGCTTTGCTTCTTGCTGAACCAAGATACCAACCGGGGTCCCATATAGAATGCACCACCACTTGTGCTTTTCCGATCATCAACATTTCCAGCCCAATCTGCATCAGTGTAAGCATGAAGAGTAAGATCAGCATTCTTTGGATACCATAGTCCAAAGTCTTGAGTTCCTTGTAGATATTTGAATATTCTTTTGACAGCTTGAATATGAGACTCTTTTGGATTGGCTTGGAATCGTCCAACAATCCCAACTGCATGCATAATATTTGGTCTAGTCCCAGTGAGATACAGAATACTTCCTATCATAGATCTGTATTCTAGTTGATTCACCGTGGGAGAATCATCATGAGAACTGAGATTACATCCGGTTACCATTGGTGTACTTACAGGTTTGCACTCTTCCATCCCATACTTCTTTAGAATTTGCTTAAGCTATTTTTCTTGAGATAAGAATATACCTTCTGTAGTTTGATGCACTTGTAAGCCAAGAAAGAATGTTAGTTCCCCAAGTAAAGACATTTCAAATTCTTGCTGCATGACAGAAGCAAATTTCTGACTCATAGATTCTTCATTACTTCCAAAAATGATATCATCAACATATACAATCACAATCAATAGTTTATCATTTTCAAATTTTGTGTATAAGTTACTATCAGCAGACCCCTTTGAAAATCCTTGTTAATGAAGATATTTGTCAAGACGATAATACCATGCCCTTGGAGCTTTTTTGAGACCATATAAAGCCTTTTTAAGTACACAAACAAGATTTTCATCATTTCCCAAAATAAATCCTTCTGGTTGTTCTATATAAACTTCTTCTTCTAGATCACCATTGAGGAAAGCAGATTTGACATCCATTTGATAAACTTTGATTTGTTGAAAACTTGAAAAAGCAAGAAACATTCTTATGGCTTCAAGTCTAGCTACAGGAGCAAAATTTTCTTCAAAGTCTATACCTTCTTGTTGAGTATACCCTTTGCAAACCAGTCTAGCTTTGTTTCTTATAACGTCCCCATTCTCATTCAGCTTGTTCTTGAATATCAATTTGGTTCCAATGACATTTTTATCATGTGGTCTTGGCACCAATTCCCAAGTGTGGTTCTTTTCAATTTGATCAAGTTCTTCATTCATGGCCTGAATCCAAAATTCATCTTTGCTAGCTTGATTGACATTGTGTGGTTCAATCGTGGATAGCAATGCCAAATAGCTAGGAGATCCCACAAGAGTCCTCCTTGTTTGTATACCTAATTCCTTGTCTCCCAAAATTTGAGATTCAGGATGATTCTTTTGAACATATCTGGATGGAGCCTTTCTAGATAAATCATCTTCAGGTTCTTCATTGGATCCACTGTCTATATCATTTCTATTTGATGTAGAAGGACAAAAGTCACCATCATCTTCTTCTGTTGTTTGTCTTTCTTCTTTAGGGACTGCATGAGACTCATCAATAACAACATCAATACATTCAACAATATTTCGAAGCCTTTTATTGTAACATTTGTATGCCCTGCTTGTAGATGAGTAACCAAGAAGTATTCCTTCATCTGATCTAGGTTCAAACTTGCCAAGCTTTTCATCATTTTTTTTGATAAAGCATTTACTTCCAAAAACTCTAAAATGTTTTACAGAGGGAGAATTACCATACCAAAGTTCATATGGAGTTTTGTCACTATTTACTCGAACATGTGCCTTGTTAAGAATATTTGCTGCTGTGTGAGCTGCTTCTCCCCAAAAAATATCAGGTGTTCCGGAATCATCAAGCATAGCTCTAGCCATTTGTTTAATTGTTCTATTCCTTCTTTCTGCTACGCCATTTTGTTGTGGAGTGCCTGCTACAGAAAACTGTCTTTTTATGCCACGTTGTTCACAAAATTCAAAGAATTCATTTGATGTATATTCTCCTCCTCGATCAAATCTAAGACACTTGATTTTTAGATCTAATTCATTTTCAACTAGTGCTTTGAAGATCTGAAATTTTTCAAATGCTTCATCTTTGTGTTTGATCAACCCAATCCAACACATTCTAGAGAAATCATCAATGAATAAGATATAGTATTCTTCACCACGTGGTGAATTTTTCTTCATACGTCCACATATGTCAGTATGAATGAGTTCAAGAGGTTTACTTGACGATCCTTCCTTGGCATTGAATTGCACTCTGGTTTGCTTACCGAATTGACAGGATTTGCATAAGATACTTTCAGGTAGAGAAATATTGGGAAGACCACGAACAACATTAAGTTTGCTTGATTTTTTGATTTGAGAGAAGCTTAGATGCCCCAACCTTCTATGCCATAGCCAGTTTTCTGGAGATTTACTCAAGTAACATGTTCTTTGCAATTCTTCAATACATACAGGTTGCTTGGAGTTCTTTTTGCTTTTATAATTGTTTTACCTGTATCAAGATCACGAACCACACATTCTTTTGAACTAAAGACAACTTCAGTTCCTTGATCACACATTTGACTCACACTTAACAGATTATGCCTTAATCCATCCACATACATGACATCATTAGCCTTCACCTTTTCTTTTAGAAACACAGACCCTTTTCCTTTAATTACAGCAGGAGTATCATTTCCAAAAGTAACTTTCTTTTCCTTTTCTAGAGCACTATATGCACGAAGTTTGTGTTTATCACCTGTCATGTGTCTCAAGCATCCACTATTAATGTACCATTGATTTTCTTCACCTTCCGCAAGTAACGCTATGCCACAATTTTCAACCTGTGATTCCTTCTTTTTCCATATTTTGGATTTTGAAGGAAGATGCTCTTTTGGCTGAACTTTGCTCCTGCATTCAGATTCTTCATGCCCATAGTTATTGAAATAAGCACATTCAACTTCATTTAGAAGAGGAGAAAAGTTGTTATATTTATTCTTCTTTGTTTCAATATCAACCCTTTTCTTTCTTGCTTCTCTTGTCATGATGGTTTTATATGCAACACATTGAGCAGCTTTATGGCCAAAATTGTGACATGAAAAACATTGTCCATTGAAGAAGAAATTTCTGCGATCATGAAATCTTCTACTTGAATTTACCTGTTGATTGGGGCTTCTTTAAAAGATATTCCTGTTAGTGCTCCTTGCATTAAGATGATCATGCCTTACCTGTAAAGATTCTTTATTCCCTTGCTGAGTGGCAGAATTTTGTCAACCAGCTGTAGCTGCTTTTAGATAATTTGGTGCTGAAGCTTGATAATATTCTCCAATATATCCAAGACCTGTCTTTATAAGAGGAGAATGTTGTGCCTTGATAATCTCATCTAAGGTTTCAGATCCTTTAGCAAATCTGAAATTCAGAGTCTTTGATTTCTCAAATTCTTTTCTTACACTTACCACTTCACATTCTAATTTATCATTGTGTTTCTTTGCCTCTTCAACCTGCTTTTCCAGAGTCTCGATGGTTATTTTCCTTTCTTCAAAGAGAATTTTATATTCTTCTAAGATAATTCTGCTTTGTTCTAAGCGTATTTTGAGTTGATTGTTCTCTTCAAGAAAATCATTGTCCTCTAGAGCATCCACAAAAGTATCATTTTCTTCTTTAGATTCAGAAGCCATGAGAAGTATAAGATCTTGTTCACATTCTTCCTCACTATCAGATACCCCATCACTGTCATCATGAGTATAGTAACTTCTTCTAGTGCTAGACCGGTTCTTATTTCTACCTACTTCCTTTCCTTTTGCAAATGTTTCTTTGTGAGGACACTTAGCAACATAATGACCAAATATTCCACAATTAAAACATTTGAAAGGAAGCTTACCTCTAAACCGTCCTCTACCAAGTTGAAGTTTCTTTACAAAATTTGCCTCATCTTCTTCCGAAATATATCCTGATCCTTCTGCTTCTTGTACTTCTTTCCCTTTTGTAGAAGCTATAAAAACATCTTCTTTGACTTCAGATGGTCCTCCTCTTCTCATTTCATATGCATTCAGTATGCCATGGAGTTGCACCACGATAAGAGTTTGAAGATCCTGTTTTTCTTCAAGAGCAGAGACTTTTGACTCAAATTTTGCCGTTAGCGATCTCAAAATTTTCTCAACCAAGGTAGTTTCGGTTATTGTTTCTCCCAGATTTTTCATATGATTTACAACATCATCAAGACGTAAAAAGAAACTGGCAATACTCTCATCACTATGCATTTTTAAATTTTCATATTCAATTCTGAGAGTTTGGAGTTTTGCACTTTTTACCTTTGCATCACCTTCATAACTCAGAATGATTTTGTCCCATATTTCTTTTGTTGTATTCAGCTGCATGACTTTGACAAATTCTAATTTAGTTAGACTTCCTGTTATAGCATTGACCACTTTTGAATTTGATTCATAATTCTTCCTTTCAGTTGGATCTGTTGGTGTAACAACTGGATATTGATATCCTTGTTCAAAAATGGCCCATACATCTGCTCCCATAGACTGAAGAAAAGATCGCATCCTCATTTTCCAGAAGATTAAATTGATTCCATTGAAGAGTGGAGGCTTGATAGATGTTTTTCCTTCTTGATAGCTCATCTTGCTTGATCTTCCTTCTAGCGGCTAAGCTTTTTCAGAAGGACCTGCTCTGATACCAATTGTTGGGAAAAATACTAAGAGGGGGGGGGTGAATCAGTATTTAGTGCAGACAATCAAACTTTTACTTTTTCCTTTCTAAAAACCCATACGCTACTTTACTGAAGGAAACTAGCGTATATACGCGGATATCCTTTATAGAACTCGCGTATGTCCAGAGATCTAATTATGTGTTTGAATCTTAACTCAGATCATTGCATTATTCATTCATCAGATATTTCAGAAACAGTAAACAGGTGCAGACAGAACAGAATAATCATCACACATATGCAATACACATGAACACCAGGATTTTTAGGTGGAAACCCAATTCGGGAGAAAACCACCGCTGCCATTGTTTCAGCCTTCAAAATTTATTATTAAGAAAACTTCTTACAATCATGTACTGGTGCAGACTCAAACCAGCACGCAAGCACCCACTTGCAGAAGGCTACAACCTTCTCTCGTTTACCAGCCTATCCTGGAAGGGAGCTACGACCCCCTGAACTCGTTTACCAGCCTATCCTGGAAGGGAGCTACAACCCCCTGACTGAAGGCTTCGACCCTCAGCCCCAGTGCAGACCACATTTCATCAATTTTCAAACTGGATCAAACAGCTTCAACAAAACCCTTCACTTATCATCAATCATACCTTGCTCATTGCTTCAAACAGAACAGTGAGACCACTATAGCCAGAATATCAGGTATAACCCAGACTTCAGAATAGATATGCAGAAACACATTCAACCTTCAGCAACCATTTGATCAGAAATCATACGGGCTTGTATTTAATCAGACCCGCGTATATACACGCTTTCCAGAAGATGAACCCGCGTATACTTCAATGCATTTTTCAGGGAAAACCCTAACTGCTCATACGTGCTTTTCTTTCCACAGACTTGTGTATACACGCGCTTTTCATGAAACGAACCTGCGTATAGATCTACAAAAGATAAACTTTACAGTACAGACCAGATCTATAAACTTACCTAGATTTCCTCAATCTCTTCAATAGGATTGCGCCAGGTCTTCTTCACTTCTTTTCAGATCATCCTTGATATTCACCAGTTCTAGATCTAGAGATCTTGAGCCTTCATCATGTTCATAGGTGCATCATAGATTCAAATCTATCAATTAGGAACAGAATTCAACCAAACAGATATACTTCAGAGTGAAGTATTCACCAAAGCCCAGACACATGCACCCCCTTTGCACAATGAATTTCTTCTCCTTATATAGGGTTACCCTTCATCAATACCATGAGTCAAAACCACATAACTTTCAATGGTATTCCTGGACGGGATCACATAGGCGAACCCTCATTCAATACAATGGGTCAATACCATGGTAGTTACCCCTAGTTTTACAAATTTAGAGCGCTTTTTCCCATACGCGACTTGGAACGTTATTTCCCGCGTGCATACGCTACTTCGTCTAGATAAATCCACGTATGCCTTGAGACATACCCTTTTCATAAGGTTCTGGCACATACTGACATTCCTTCCATCATTACCTTCTGTACTCATTGTAGATACATCATATTTACATCATTTAACAAGTTCATTAAGTCAAGAACAACTTCGTCAATTAGGTTGCCATCATCTTCATCAAGTGGGTTGCCATCAAGGACAACACTCTGCATTATATTGCCAACATTATCTTTCATACCTAGAAATTATCTGAGATAATTAAAACTTGTTTTCCCTAATGGTTTTGTCATTATATCAACAAATTGCTCTTATGTTTTGCAGTGCGGCAGAACAATTTCTCCATTGCTCAGTAACTCTCTGATGTAGTGATACTTGGCATCAATGTGTTTTTTCCTCTTTTGAAACACTTAATTCTTGGATAAAGATATTGCTGAGCTATTATAACAATAAATTATTGTGCCTTTTACATGTTCATGATACAAACTCCTAAATCTTCTCCTCATCCAAACTTCTTGACATGCTGCAGTTGTAGCTGCCATATACTCTACCTTTGTTGTTGATCAAGCAACAATTGGTTGTTTCTTAGAAGCCCATGAAATGGATCTTGATCCCATATGAAAAAACATATGCAAAGGTGTTTTTCCTGTCATCTATACTTCCAACCCAATCACTATCAGTATATCCAATCAATTGAAAATTTTCTAAAGTGGTGTATAAAATTCCATACCTTTTAGTTCCTTTCAGATACCTCAAAATTCTTTTTGCTGCTTGCCAATGTGCTTCCTTTGGCCTTTCCATAAATCTGGAAATTAAATTTACAACATGCATAATATCCGGCCTAGTTGCAGTCAAATACATGAGGCTGCCAACTATGGTCTTATACAAACTTGGATCAAAATCTTTGCTATTGTCTTCTTTGAGAAATTCTAACACCATGATAGTTGGAGTTACAACTGCCTTGTTGTTCTGCATGTTGAATATTTTCAACACTTCTTCAACATATTTTTCTTGGGAAATAAAGATCCCATTTTGATTTTTCTCAACCTCTATTCCAAGAAAATATCTCAAAAGAACAAAATCAGTCATTTCAAATTCACTCTTCATGACTTTTTTCAAATAAAAATGAGAGAAAATTCATTGCCAGTAAAGATTAAATCATCTACATATAAAAAAACAATAAGAATATTACCATAATTTTCTTTTATATAGAGTGTGGGTTCTCCATCACATTTCTAAAATCCATTTTCAGTCAGGTAAGAATTTATCCTGCTGTACCATGCTCTCGATGCTTGCTTCAGCCCATAAAGAGCTTTCTTAAACTTGCATACTTTGTGCTCTTGACCTTCAATCTCATAGCCTAGAGGTTGGTCAACATATACCTCTTCTTTCAACACTCCATTCAGGAATGAAGATTTCACATCCATTTGGTAAAATTTCCATTTGTTTTGTGCTACTATGGACAATAATGCTCTTACTATTTCAATCCTTGCAACCGGTGCAAAGGTTTATTCATAATCTCTTTCTTGTTGCTTCTTGTAGCCTTTGACAACAAGTCTTCCTTTTAGCATTGCTCTTGGTCTTATAGACCCATTTTACTCCAATGACTTCTTTACCTTTAGGGAGGTCTGCTAACTCTGATGTATTACTCTTTTCTATTGAACCAATATCTTCGTTCATTGCTTCAATCCATTTCTCTTCCTTTACAACATCTTCAAAATGAATTGGGTCATCAACATGACAATATAAAGCAAAGAAAGATTTCAGAAAAAAATTATCATTTACCTCTTCCTGTTCATAAATCTCACTCATATTTATGAATCTCGGTCTTCTTGGTGTACTTGGAGTTCCACTTGAACTCGAGGGAGTTTCAGTTCCATGTGGTGTGCTTGAAGAAACAATTCCTTGATTTCTCAAGATTGTTCTATTTGTAGCTTGTGGTGCTGATTTTTGTTCTTTTAGTGGTGGAGGAGGAGCCACCAAGGAGGGATTATTTTTCATTGTCCCTTCATCTTGTTTTTCATGGGACACACACGTCTTAACATTCACTATTTTCTCTAAGATTTCATCCCAATCTTCTTCTTCAATAAACTGCACATCTCTGTTTGTTATTACTTTCTTGGTGGATGGATTGTAGAGTTTTTAAGCCTTGGAATTATCACTGTATCCACCAAAGATACACTTCTCCCCCTTACTGTCACGTTTCTTTCTCAATTGATCTGGGACATGTGCATAAGCCACACATCCAAAAACTTTCATGTGAGTGAAAAACTTCTTTTTTCCACTCCATGCTTCTTTTGGAACTCTGTTCATGATAGCTTTTGTTGGGCATCTATTCAAAATATACGCTGCACAATTTATATCTTTAGCCCAATAATCATTTGGAAAATGTTTTTCCTTCAACATACTTCTGACCATGTCTATAATGGTCCTATTCTTCCTTTCTTGAACATCGTTTTGTTGTGGTGTGTACCTTGTGGTAAACTAATTATGTATGGCATTCTCCCTACAGAAACATAGGAACTCTTTGCAGATGTATTCTCCACCTCTGTCAGTTCTTAGCACTTTCATCTAGTGCCCACTCTGCTTCTCAAGAAGAGATTGGAAGCGGTAGAATTGTTCAAACACTTCACTCTTCTATTTCAAGAAATACACCCATGTTTTTCTGATGTAATCATCTATGAATGTCAAAATATATTGGCTTCCAGCTAAAGATGGCGTTTGCATTGGTCCACACAAATTTGAGTGGACAATCTCTAAGGGTGTCTTTTCCCTTATACTCTTCCCTACTGGAAATCTTTCTCTGTGTTTTTTTCCTAATATGCAACCTTCACAAATGTTGTCTGGCTTCTCAATCAATGGTAATCCATTTACCTTTCTTTTCCTGTACAACAAATCCAGGCCTCCGAAATTGAGATGTCCAAATCTCAAGTGCCATAACTAGTTTTCATCTTTCACTTCCTCTTGAAAGACCTCTTGTGTTACATCTACTACATTTCTTCTTTCCTTCAAGTATGTTGTGAGTTTGAGAGGAAAAATCCTATTTTTTTTCATCTCCACCTCTGCAATGACTTTCTTTCTTGGACATATGTCCATGATTGTGCATACATCATCTTTAAAGAAAAATTGTAGCCCTTGTTTATGAGTTGTCCAATTCTCAAAATATTACATTTCAAGGCACGCACATAATATACATTTGGCACAAAATTTTGTTCTCCTTTTCTTGTCAGGATACTTACTCTTCCTTTTCCCATGACAGAGACCTTATCTCGGTAACCAACCCAATAACATGAGTGAAGAATCAGTCTATAGTTTCAGACTCTTTCATACATAGAGTTTCAAAATCTCTCCTCGACATTTGCAGCTTTGCTGTGTTCACCTTCTCCATCCCTTCATAGACTGTTTTGATAATATCCCACATCTCCTTAGACTTATTTTCCGCTGCAATCCTTGGGAAAATACTCTTGTGCACTGCTTGATGAAGATAGAAGAGGGCTTTGGAGTCCTTCTTCCCGTTTCTCTTCAGCAAATCCTTCTCTACCTATGTTAAGGCATTAAATGCATTTTCATCTATTGGTTCTTCTAGAACATCTTCAAATAGCTCCCATAAATCTTGAGAGGAAAATAGGGCTCTCATTGTGATTGCCCAATAGTCATAGTTCTTCCGATTTAACTGTAAGAGTTGAGTATTTCCCATACTTGTGCTTGTGTTGGCTCCTTCCATAGCTATCTTTCTGAACTATGCTTAAAAAACTTCACTGTGTTCTTCAACAAACTTTCTTACTAACTCGTTGAAACCTTCACTCTACTGGAGAACTACTTCAACAAACAACTTCTTCTTCCTTTTCCTACAGTTTCTTCAGCAACTGCTGGGAACTTGGACTAGCTCTGATACAATGATGGAAATTTATGATAATTTCAAACACACAGAGAAAGTAGAGTTCCTCAACTCAACATGGAGATTTAAGAATAGAGATGTGGATAGAGAGATGGAGTGAAACTCTATTTCATTAAGAAGAAAAAAAAAAGTTACAAAATACAATATTTCGTCAGAACAACAGTTCTGGATTCAATAAAAAATAATCCTCATTGTGCTTTTGATTTGCTGCCTTCACACGGTTTTCTGTTGCTGCTACACCCAGTCTCTGTTGCAGCAACACACAATCTCTCTTGCTACTACACACAGTTTCCTTTGTGGCAACACACAGACTTATTTTACGCTACACAGATTGCGTCCTTCACTTCTACACACACAGTTTCAGTTGCGGCAACACACATAGTTTTAGTTGCAGAAACACACAGTCTTAGTTGCGGAAACACATAGAGTCAGTTGCAGCAACACATAGAGTTTGCTTTGCTGCTACAAAATACAACACTTCAACTTTATTTGTTTTCTGCTCTCTCTGTATTCACTGTTTTTCACACAGTCTCGATCTCTCTTCTTTTTCATACACAACACTAAGCACCCTAACATAATAGTACTATTTGTTACATATAACATAAAAACTATATGACCTAAAATTTTAAAAATTCAAAAACTATCCTTCCGCGCTTCTTTTCAATTGTAGTTAGGTAACAGATGTTATGACGGGAGGTAACGTGGTGCAGACCACGATTTGGTGAATCGGGAGATGGATGTGGCCATGCTGCTGATGTAGGGATTCAAACCCATAAATTTGATTCATGGTTGGGTGTAAAACTAGATCAAGACTTTGATGCTCTCGTTAAATCAAAAAAATTGAAACTTGTTGTCCTCCTGCTAAAGTTTGCAGTTGGAATTAATTTCCAACAGTCCCCCTTAATTACAAATGATGTTATCTTCCATACCTAGAAATTCTCTAAGATAATTAAAACTCTTTTGCCGCAATGGTTTTTTCATTATATCAACAAACTTTTCTTATGTTCTACAATGCATTAGAACAATTTCTCCATTGCTCACTAACTCTCTGATGTGGTGATACTTGGCATCAATGTGTTTTGTCCTCTTGTGAAACACTCAATTCTTGGATAAAGCTATTGCTGAGCTATTATCACAATAAATTGTTGTTCCTTTTACCTATTCATGAAGAAAACTCCTAAATACTCTCCTCATCCAAACTTCTTGACATGCTGCTGCTGTAGCTGCCACATACTCTGCCTCTGTTGTTGATCAAGCCACAATTGGTTGTTTCTTAGAAGCCCATGAAATGGCTCTTGATCCCATATGAAAAAACATATGCAGAGATGTTTTTCTTGTCATCTATACTTCCAACCCAATCACTATCAGTATATCCAATCAATTGAAAATTTTATGAAGTTGTGTATAAAATTCCATACCTTGTAGTTCCTTTCACATACCTCAAAATTATTTTTGTTGCTTGCCAATGTGCTTCCTTTGGCCTTTTCATAAATCTATAAATTAAACTTACAACATGCACAATATCCAACCTAGTTGCAGTCAAATACATGAGGCTGTCAACTATGCTCTTATACAAACTTGGATCAAAATCCTTGCTACTGTCTTCTTTGAGAAATTTTAACACCATGATAGTTGGAGTTACAACTGCCTTGTTGTTCTGCATGTTGAATATTTTCAACACTTCTTCAACATATTTTTCTTGGGAAATAAATATCCCATTTTCATTTTTCTCTACCTCTATTCCAAGAAAACATCTCAAAAAACCCAAATCAGTCATTTCAAATTCACTCTTCATGACTTCTTTAAAATGAACAATGAGAGAAACTTCATTGCCAGTAAAGATTAAATCATCTACATAAAAAACAACAATACGAATCTTACCATCATTTTCTTTTATGTAGAGTGTGGGTTCTCCATCACATTTCCAAAATCCATTTTCAATCAGGTAAGCATCTATTCTGCTGTACCATGCTCTCGGTGCTTGCGTCAATCCACAAAGAGCTTTCTTCAACTTGCATACTTTGTGCTCTTGGCCTTTAATCTCATAGCCGGTAGGTTGTTCCATATACCTTTTCGTTCAACGCTCCATTCAGGAAGTCAGATTTCACATACATTTGGTAAAATTTCCATTTGTGTTGTGTTGCTATGGACAACACTGCTCTTACGATTTCCATCTTTGCAACCAGTGCAAATGCTTCTTCATAGTCTCTTCCTTGTTGCTGCTTGTAGCCTTTGATCACACTCGGAAAGGTCACCATGAATTGGGAGACCTTGGATATGGAATGGATAGATAAGAAGAGCGGTAAGCACCAAATGATCAAGGGAATACACACCTATCCACCTCAAGTAGTCTCAACACATAGGATAGATGTTGATTTGTGTAGAGGAACCATAGAATGGGCAATAGAACTGCTTATGTCTGAGGCAGGAGGCAAGGAAAAAGAAGTCCACTCTCATTTTCAGTCTATTCTAGACGACTATTCTATAGTATTTGGGTACATTCAACCGGGAAAGAAACCAGATCGGTGGTTTGAACATACCATTGAGATTGATTAGGGGATCCAAGTGCTAATCACCACACGCTATAGGCACCCCAAATATTACAAAGATGATATTGAGAGAGTTATTCAAGATCTCTAGGATTTAGGACATATCCAACACAACACTAGTCCTTTTGCTTCTTCTGTGGTCTTGGTGAAGAAGAAGGATGGTACCTTAAGGATGTGCATTAAATATAGAGCCTTGAATAATAAGACAACGAAGAATATGTACCTGATTCCTAGGATTGATGAACTGAGGGATGATCTAAGGGGATCCAATTTATTTTCAAAGATTTATTTGAGGTCGGGGTACCATAAGATCAAGGTAAGGGATTAGGATATCCCCAAGACTACATTTAGATGTTATTATGGCCACTTTGAGTTCTTGGTGATGCCCTTTGGGCTGACCAATGCTCTGACTAATTTTCAGTCTTGTATGAACCACATCTTCCGTGGTCAGTTGAGGAAATTTGTGTTGGCTATATTTAAAGACATTCTTGTTATAAAATTAAATATTACAGAGCAATGCAACACATAAAATACGTGGAAAATAAAAGCACAAAGAACACATAAAACTAGAGAGACACAGATATACGTGGTTCACCCAGTTTGGGCTACGTCCACCCCGAACAGCCAGTCCTTCCTTTCTATTATCCAACAAAAATGAAGAGACAAAACGTACAACAGATCCGCTGTAATATCCTTTGTTCTCTCTCACAGTCTCCCTCTCTGTTTCTCGCTCCGAGAATACAGATGCATTGCACAGCCGCAATACAATGCCCTCGTAAAAGCGAGGGGTTGCCTTGTAGGGAAAAAAACCCTAATCGAAACATAACTTCTACCATCAGATCATTTGCCTAATGAATGGCCCAGATTGACTAGAAATTACTATACTTTTACAAGGCAATTTTACATCTGTTTTTAGCTTCGGGGGTGCTGCCCCCAAAACCCCCGCCAGGGGGGGGCTCCGAAAAGCGCTGCTACCCCGCCCTAGATCCCCCACGGCAGCGATTAATTACGGGTGACGTTGCCGCTACTTTGAAGGTATAGGGATCCAATGCTATGATACAAAGTAAACACGATAATCAGGCTCCACACCCAACAATCTCCCACTTGGAGACTGATTGTAGCAACTCCACTGCTACTTCATTTGCTAGACAATGACTCCTTTTTGGACCTGGCTATTCCTCATCTTCATCGTCATCCTTGAAGACCAATTGAAACTAATCATGTTCTCAGCTTCTCCCTGGTTAAAACTTTTGTTAGCATATCTACAGGATTCTGGCTAGTGTGTATCTTTTCCAGCTTCAACTCTCCATCTTCCAATACTGACCGTATGAAATGGTACTTGAGATGTATGTGTTTAGTCTTGGAATGAAATGTTGAGTTCTTTGCAAGATGAATAGCACTTTGGATATCAATGTATAGTGTGCCCATATCATGCTTCTTACCCAATTCATCCATAAACCTTTGTAACCAAATCATTTCTTTATTAGCCTCTATAGCAGCAACATACTCTGCTTATATTGTTGAAAGTGCAACAACACTTTGGATTTTTGAAACCCAACTGACAGTTGTTCCACCTACAGTAAATACATATCCTGTAGTGCTCCTCCTATTATCTCTGTCACCTACCATATCTGCATCAACATATCCCTGTAGAGCAATGCTTGAACCACCAAAGCATAATGCTTGATTTGTGGTACCTCTCAAATATCTGAGAATCCATTTTACTATCATCCAACGTTCTTTTCCTAGATTTTTCATGTACCTACTTACAACTCCCACTGCATGTGCAATATCAGGCCTTATGCAGACCATTGCATACATTAAGCTTCCAACTACTGATGCATATGCAACTTTAGACATATATTCAATTTCTTCGTGGGTCTTGGGGTACATCTCCTTACTAAGTTTGAAATGGCTAGCAAAAGGTGTACTAACTAGTTTTGCATTCTTCATATTAAATCTTTTCAACACCTTTTCTACGTACTCATTCTGAGACAGTGTTAATTTACGATTTTTCCTGTCTCTAGTTATCCTCATACCAAGGATTTGTTTTGCAGCTCCCAAATCCTTCATTGCAAATGAATTTGCCAATTTTCTTTTGAGCACATTTATTTCCTGCATGTTAGACCCTGCAACAAGCATGTCATCTACATACAATAACAATATGATATAGCTGCCACCATTTTTCCTTTTTAGATAAACACAATGATCAGAGTGACATCTAGTATAACCTTGTTCAAACATAAACTTGTCAAATTTTAGATACCACTGCCTTGGAGCCTGTTTTAAACCATACAAGCTCTTCTTTAACCTGCACACCAATTTTTCTTTCCCTTTTACCTCATATCCTTCTAGTTGCTGCATGTATATCTCTTCCTCCAAATCTCCATGGAGAAATGTTGTCTTTACATGTAACTGTTCAAGATGTAAATATTCCGCTGCTACAAGACTTAAAATAGTTCTGATTGAATTCATTTTAACAACAGGAGAAAATATTTCATCAAAATCAATACCTATCTTCTGTGCAAAACCCTTCACCACAAGTCTAGCTTTGTACCTCTGTTTTCCTCCATCTTCTTCCTTCAGCTTGTAAACCCGTTTATTCTGCAATGCAGTTTTACCTGCAGGCAACCTGACTAAGTCCCAAGTCTGGTTATGCATTAAGGAGTCCATCTCTTCTTCCATGGCTAGCTCCCACTTCTTCCTGCTTTCAACCTACATTACATCTTCATAACATTTAGGTTCACCAGAATCAGTCAGCAATAAATAATATAATGAAGGAGAGTATCGTTCAGGGGGTCTACTTATCCTGGTAAATCTTCTAACACCACTTTCAGGTGTTTGAGGTGCCTGTTGCTATTGTGGTGGTTGCTGCTGCTGTGGTTGTTGATTATTATTATTTTCAGGCACCTTTACTTTTTCAGATATCTCATTAAGAACCGCGTATTCCTTGCTTTCTTTTTCTTGTTTCCTTTCCTGCAACTGATTCTTATACAAGACCTTTTCATTGAATATTACATCTCTTCTCCTAATGATTTTGTGATTTTCATAATCATATAAGCGATAACCAAAATCATTAGCACCATATCCAATAAATGTACATTTCTTTGATTTTGCCTCAAGCTTTGTTTTGTTTTCTTTATTAATATGGACAAAGGCCTCACAACCAAAAGGCTTTAAAAAAGAGTAGTTTACCTTTTTACTTGTCCATGCTTCCTCTGGAATACCACCATCCAAGGAACTTGAAGGCCCTCTGTTTATTAGATAAACATCAGTATCTACAGCATCTGCCCAAAATTGTAAAAGCAATCATGCATGCAATCTCATGCACCTTGCACGCTCCATGATTTTTCTGTTCATCCTTTATGAAACACCATTTTCTTGTGGTGTTCTTGGAACTGTCTTCTCTCTACGAATTCCATGCTCTGAACAGTACCTATCAAACTCTTTGCTGCAATACTCACCTCCATTGTCTGATCTGAGACACTTCAACTTCTTTCCTGTCTCAATCTCAACCAAAGCTTTCCATTTCTTGAAAGTATCAAATACATCAGATTTATTCTGAATATAATAAATCCATGTTTTTCTAGTTGCATCATCAATAAAAGTAACATAATAACGAGAGCCACCGAGAGATGATACCTGAGTAGGTCCCCATACATCTGTATGCACAAGCTCCAATTTTTTTCTCTTCTTTTCTTTCCCAACTCTGAGAAATCTGACTCTCTTCTGTTTTCCATAAACGCAATTCTCACAGAAATCCAAATCAACATTCTTCAATCCTGGCAACAAATTTCTTGAGTGAAGAATCTTCATTCCCTTCTCACTCATGTGTCCAAGATTATGATGCCATAATGTTGCATCTGCTCCTTTGGAAGTTAAAGCATTAACAGAGTTAGAAATACCATTGCATAAATACAATGTACCAACCTTTTAGCCTTTTGCTATTACTAGGGCTGATTTGGTGACCTTCCAAGTTTTATCTGTGAAAGTTGTCACACAAACTTCACCGCCTAACTGCCCTGTTGAAATCAGGTTTTTCTTCAGATCTGGAACATGCCATATCTCCTTTAGTAGCCATTGGTCTCCATTCTGTTGTTTTACAAGAACCCTACCCATTCCAAAACTTTTACAGGGTTTATCATCACCCAAACGAACTTGTCCAAAATCTCCTTGAACATAGTCATGAAAATATTTCTTATCAGGTGTGGCATGGAATGACGCCCCTGAATCTACAACCCAAGAATCAGTAAAATTTTCGAAAGAAAGAATCAAAGCATCTTGTAACACATCACCTGTCACATTTTCTTCATGATTGTTTTCTTGTTGTGTGTCTCCTTCTTTTCCCTTCCGAGATCTACAATCTTTCTTTAGGTGTCCTTTCTTTCCGCAATTCCAGCACACTATCCCCGATCTGGACTTGGATCTACCTTTCATTGATTTACTGCGATATCCCATGCTATTTCCTCTTTCCATTCTTCTTCCCCTAGACTTTGCACTCAAAGCATTACCTGATGTCTCACCGGAGCTTTTCCGTCGCATTTCCTCGCTAAGGATAATACCAACAACATCATCAAACTTTAAAGTACTAGATCTAGAGATAGAGTTACTAACAGGGAAAATTTTAAAGATGGAAAATTATCTTGAAGTTTAAAAAATTGGCGAATCTCACTAGTCCCTAATATGAAAAATATAAATTGTTTATTGATATATTTTTAAAATTATTCAAATTTATAATGATATTATATATATTTTGTATATAATTTTTTCGATTTTTAACATAAAATAATTTTGTATTGTAAAATTTGGGCGAATCATTTTTATAAAAAAAAAGGGAAATTAGCGAATCTTTTTTTTGGAAAATCCATAGAAAATTAGCCCACATGCGAATATTAGCCCCTAAAATTTTCCATGGTTACTAATGGCCATAACTAAGCCATTACAACTTTCTCGTAATGAGCACAAGAATAACAAAGCTCTAACTTAATCATCAAAGTTTACCCCTACAAAACTTAACTGACTGGTAACTGTATTAAATTCATTTAAATGGTCTGCAATAGATCCACCTTCCGACATCTTCATATTAAATAGTCGTTTCATTAGAAATACCTTGTTTGAGGCCAAGGGTTTTTCATATAGTTTCGCCAACGTCTGCATCAAACCCTTTGTTGTTGTTTCCTTTGAAATATTGAAGGTGACTGACGCCGCAAGACACAACCATATTGTTTCGAGTGCATTTCTATCAAGAATGTTCCATTCTGCGTCTGTCATGGCCGCCGGCTTATTTTTTTTTCCGCTCAATGGTAGGTATAGATCTTTCTGATACAGATAATCTTCCATCTGCATCTTCCACACAGGGAAGTTTTGGCTGTTAAATTTCTCGACCCTAAACTTACCATCATCTGCCATTGCTCCCACTTGAACCAGGAACCTTTCTTTCCTGCGAGTTTATCAGCCAAATATACCTTCGGCTCTGATACCAATTATTAGAAAATTAAATATTACAGAGCAACGCAACACAAAAAATATGCGGAAAATAAAAGCACACAAAACACATAAAACTAGAGAGACATAGATATACGTGGTTCACCCAGTTTTGGCTACGTCCACCCCAAATAGCCATTCCTTCGTTTCTATTATCCAGCAAAAATGAAGAGACAAAACCTATAGTAGATCCGCTGTAATATCCTCTGTTCTCTCTCACAGTCTCCCTCTCTATTTCTCGCTCCGAGAATACACATTAAATGCACAGCCACAATACAATGCCCTCATAAAAGTGAGGGGTTGTCTTCTAGGGAAAAAACCCCTAATCTAAACATAACTTCTACCGCCAGATCATTTGCCTAATGAACGGCCTAGATTGACTAGAAATTACTATACTTTTACAAGGAAATTTTACATCTGTTTTTAGCTTCGGCGGCACTGCCCCCAAAAACCCCCGCCAGGGGGGGGCTCCGAAAAGCGTTACTGCCCCCCCCTAGACCCCCCACAGCAGCGATTAATTATGGGTGGCGTTGCCGCCCCTTTGAAGGTATAGGGATCCAATGTTGTGATACAAAGTAAACAAGATAATTAGGCTCCACACCCAACAATTCTCATCTACAACCACACATGGGAAGATAATCTACAGCATATTGATGCAATATTGTGAATTCTGGAAGAGCATCATTTCTATGCCAAGCTATCCAAATGTGAGTTTGGGCTCACAAAGATGCCTTATTTCGGCCACATCATTGGATTGGATGGAGTAATGGTCCATGAGGATAAGATCTATTCTATTCAAGATTGACCAGAGCCAAAGAATGTAATATAACTTCGATGGTTTGTAGACATTTGCACCTACTATCGAAATTTTTTCAAAGGGTTCTCTCGACTAGCAGCACCACTCACACATCTGACCATGAGGGGGGCCTCTCGTTGGGAAAACACTGCACAGAGGGCCTTTGACAGGCTCAAGGAGTTGATGAGCAGTTGTCTGTTGTTGACATTGCCAGATTTCACCCATCCTTTTGTGCTAGAATGTGATGCTTTAGGGGAGGTTATTGGCACAGTCTCGATGCATGGGGGTCATCCCATAGCCTTTGATAGTCAAAATGTGCTGCCACATGAGAGGTTGTATCCCATATATAACAAGGAGATTTTGGAAATTATGCATGCACTGGAACAATTCAGCCAATATCTGGTAGGAATTAGATTCCGTGTAAAGACTGATCACAACATTCTTTGATATTTTATTGAGAAAAAGTAGTTGCAAGAGAGGCAACAAAAATGGGTTAGAAATATTCAAGAATATGACTTTTAAATTGAATATTTCAAAGGGAAGAGAAATGTGGTAGTTGATGCCTTATCACAGAGACCAGCAGTGTTTTCCTTGATGAGTGTGGATTTAGATTGGAAGGCCCAACTATTGGTTGATTATTCAAAAGGCCACTTCACATGTGAGATAATAGGTGTGCATGCGACCGATGAGAAATATAGAGTAATGGATGAGCTAATGTACTACCGGGACCGAAGCTTCTTGACTAGAGATTCTAAGTTCAAGGAAACTATTTTACATTAAGCACATGATTCACTGCTTTTGAGCCACCAAGGTTTCACAAAGATATACCGGGCCATTAGAGAGAGATTCTCATGGAAGACTATCAAGGAATATGTGCTCCAGAATATCAAAGAGTGTGTATTTTTCTAGAGAAATAAAGGAGAAAACAACCATCCTGCAGGGTTGGTACAACCACTTCCTATTCCAAAGGGGAAATGGGAGAGCATTTCTATGGACTTCATTACCATTTTTCTAGTAGTGAAAAGCAAGTATTGTATCTTTGTGGTCGTTGATCGACTAGCAAAGTATTCACATTTATTTTCAATCTCCTCACAGTACACTACTTCACACGTGGCCAATATTTTCTTTAAATATGTTTTCAGACTTCATGGTCTTCCTAAGACCATAGCCAGTGATATAGATAGTCACTTCATGGGTGGATTTTGGCGGGATATTTTCCGTTTGGTGGGTACCTAGTTGACACCGAGTACCAGTTATCACCGCCAGGAAGATGGGTAGACAGAGATAGTAAAAAAGTGGTTGGAAGGCTACTTGTGATACTATGTTTTGAGGTAGCATAGAACATGGCTACACTATCTCCACTTGGGAGAATATTGCTATAATAGGACGTTTCATATGTCGATCGATATGTCTCAATTTTGAGTTCTATATGGTTATGATTCTTTATCATATTTTGATGTGATTTTTGGAGAAAGAAAGGCTCCTAAATCCAAAGAGTGGATCCAAGAGAGTCAGGATATACTCCATGCTCTTAAGGACAACATTTCTACAACCCAAAATCAGCAGAAGTTATATACAGATTGAGGTCGGGTGGAGAGACAATTTGAGGCAGATGATTTGGTCTATCTCCATATTCAACCTTTCAAGCAGTCTACGCTGAAGGAGAAGGGGGATGAGAAGCTTAAGCCCTATTTCTATGGGCCATACAGGGTGATCCGTCATGTTAGGGAAGTAGCATATGAGTTGGAGCTCCCCACTGGGAGTAATATCCACAATCTTTTTCATGTCTCATGCCTCAAGAATGCCATTGGACAACATCATTTTCCACTATAGAGCTCCCACATATTGATTATAAGGGCCATTTGCTTTTACAACCGGAAGCTATGTTGGATACTTGGGAGAGGAAGCTAAGAAACAATGTAATCAAAGAATATCTCGTTCAATGGAGGAACCTTCCAGATGAGGATTCCACTTGGGAAGAAGAGAAGATTTTGGAATATCCATATTTGTAGTTGCTTGAGGACAAGAAAAATTTTAGAGGGGAGGACTGTAATATTCCTAATTATCTTTTAGAAAATTAGAGTATTAATTTTTTTTTGGTTAACAAGGTAGATGAATAAGAGGGTAGAGGGACACATAAATATCTTTGGTAGGAATAAAACCACTTCTTAATGTGAATGTCGATAAATTCAAATAGATAAGGTTAAGATGAATAAACCACTTCTTGGTGTGAATGCGGGTTAGTGCATGTGGATGGGGTCAATTTGACTTGATCAACAACACAGTCATGGAGGTAGTGGAGATAATGGACGACAACATAGTCATAATGGAGTTTAGTGGCCACATTTGTAGCATCATTATTGTGTGGGGTGAAGAGGGTGAGGGCTCACAAGCATATAAGGAAGGGGATGAAAGCCATAAAAAGCACTGAGAATATTTTTTATGAATTGTCTTTTATAAGTTTATGCACGTTTCAGTTGTTTAGCGAAGTATTTTGTGTTGTTTAGCACATGGATGTTTTCGAGCGGAAATCCCACCCTTATCTTTGGGGGACTTCCAGTGCCCACTCAGGAAAGGTTCTTGAGCTACATTTCATCATCAGGCATCAGGCCAATCTTCCACCCTTATCATTAGGATAGTCTCCTTCATGAATTGCACAATCGAGGAGGGAAGATCTATTGGAGGACCAATAACCCAAGTTTCTTAGCTCGGAATCCAGTGAGGGGAGAAACCCTTCATCTAGGAAGCTAATTTGGAGGATTAACAATAGATTTCTCATCATTTTAGCCACCTCCCAGTAGTCTCCTAGTCGTTTCCTAGCTGTTGTGCGTAAATCAGCCCTAGGGCTACATTTTCAGTTATTGTCATTTCTGGAAACCCTTTATAGGTTACCTTGGAAATGTGATAGAAATATTAGATCTATGATCCCAACTATTTCTGAGAACCCAATCAGTAGAGCTACGTATTCCTAGTTTCCATCAGCTTTACTTGTTAAAAAAATATATATTATAGAGCAATGCAACACATACAATATGTGGAAACACAAATAAAGAAAATATATAAAACAAGAGAGAAACATATATACGTGTTTCACCCAATTTAGGCTACTTCCACACCGAAAAACAAGTCCTTCCTTTCTATTATCCAGAAAAATGAAGAGACACAACCTACATCAGATCCGCTGTAATATCCTATGTTCTCTCTCATAGTCTCCATTTTTTTTTCTCACTCTGTGAATACACATACAATGCACAACCACAATACAATACCCTCATACAAAAAGAGGGGTTACCTTCCAAGGAAAAAACCCCTAAATTAAACATAAATTCTACCGTCAGATCATCCGCCTAATGAACTGCCTAGATTGACTAGAAATTACAATACTTTTAGAAGGGAATTTTACATCTATGGGTCCAAAAAGTCATGGTTTCCCCCCCGTGGACCCCCTAGGAAAAGTTTAAACAATGGGTGGCATTGTCACCCGATTAAGAACAAGGGTCCAAACGTGGTGATAAATCTAAATAGAAAGATAATTAGGCTCCACACCCAACAATATTGTCCAACAGCACTACGCAGTGGCAGTATTCCGGCAGTTGTTTTAGTAGCATCATATCATGTGCTGGGTTTTAGGGCCATTTCAGGTTTTTCTGTCTAGCTTGAGTGTCTTTTCTTCAAGATCTTTTCACTTCATCTTTGCTATTGAATGTAATAAAATGACTTAGCTGATCTTATAATACGTTTGATGTAATGATGTTGACTGCAATTTCCAGTTTATTATTCAATATTCCAGTTTATTCTATTTTGGGATATTACATCATTTACCCATAAATCCTTTAACATTATGTCTTTTTTGTTTTACTCTTTCAATCAATGGATTATCATGTAGTTGACATTCCATCAATCTACATGGAACACTAGTTCATTGTCTAGCATAATTGTAACTTTCACATATGTCACAACCTTTTCCTGAAATTTATACTTGTGAACAAACTTTTATATGATTATTAGAAAAAATATTAAAGATATTGATAATAAATCCTTATTTATGATGCTTCAAATATCTATTAATGTGCATACATAAAATGTAAACAAAATACCGCGGCATTTTAACTATCAAAACATGTCTATTTATATTTACATGTGTATGTTTATGACACATGTTTTTCCATCCATAACTCGCTTGTATAAGGTAAAATATATAAATATTACCAAGTCATTCTCATTTGTCCCTATATTACATATATCATGAGAAAATAAACAATTCTATCTACCTCTACCCACAAACAACATGATAATATTAAAGAACCTCCACGACTATTAATCTCTCTTCGCATAATAAGAGGGAAAATATTTCCAATATAAATACCATAGTAACTATTATTACTCCCCTCCCACAAGAACACATTATTTTACAGAAGAAAATTGCTAAAACTATCAATATTATTTTAAAGAATATTAGCACAATAGTTGATCTTCTCTTCCAACTGAATATTTTCCAAAATAAATCTAGCACGATTGCTTATATTCATACATGTGGATACATGTCATATTCTAAAATAAATATAACATAATAGATACCATTCCTGCATCCAATTTGTATTCTTTTCAAAAATAATATTAAAATAATAACTATCCTCTTATACACAAAATATATTTTCAAGAAATATAATACAATATCCACTCTTTTGTGCATACAATCACTTGTTATTTTCAAGCACACCAACACAATAGCTAATATTTTATGTATATAAACACATATTTTATTTTGGAAAAAATAGCATATTAACTATTGTTTTTTTCACCTCAACACCTATCTTTTTTGGGAAATCTAACCAAATGGTTAATTATTTTCCATGCACACAAATACATGTTTATTTTTAAACAAACTATCATAACTCACTATTAGTATGTATGGATAAATACATACTTCCTCTTTCGAAAAGAAAACTAACTCAATATCCATTATTTTCATGCATTTAAATGCATATTCCTTTTCAAGAGCCTCTATTACATGAACTATTATTTTATGCATGCTATACCTATATCTTCCTCAAAAACATATATTTCTCTTCAAGGAATTTAACAACATATTTATTATTCTCACATGACAATACAAAATGCACATAACATAATATTTCCCAAAAGAAACTAGCATGATAGCTATTAATATAGCATGCAAACATACTCTTTTCTAAAGGAAAATAACATAATAGTTATTATAATTGAATGTAAAAATAATACATTTCAAAGGAAATAATACAACATATGTTATTCTTATGCATGTGACTGCGTGTTCCTTTTCCAAATAAAAGCTATCATAATAGATATTATCCGCATGCATGAAAATGCATGTTCTTTTCAAAAACATTTTTTCCAGAAGAGAGGTATTCATAATAGCTATTGTAAATTCAAATACACTCTCTATTCAAGAATAAAGCTAACATAATGGTTATTATTTTTTGCATGCAACTACATATTATTTTTCCAAAAATCTAACACAATGGCTATTCTTCTTATGCATGCACATATCTTTTTTCCAAAATAAAAGTAACATAATAGATATTTCTCCGTGTGCATGTACATAAAACTTATCCTTCTTCATGAAAACTAATTTATAGTGATTTTTTTCCAAGTATAGAAACAAATTTACTCCCAAAAAACTAATGTATTCTCGCCATTACCTTTTCTCGTAAACACTCAATTTTTTCAGAGAAATTGGAAAATAGCCATTATTTACGTGCATGTAAAAAAATTATCTTAATTCCTTTTATTTTCAAATAAGATACATTATTTTAAGGAAAAATAGCCAATTTAATTTCACACATAAACAAATCTTCTTTTCTTCCAAAAACTAACAAAATAAAAACTTATTCTTTCCAGGAAATGTTCCTAGTTACTTATATGTTCCAAGAAAGACCTATGTCTTATATCTTCAAAATGGAAACACATAGGTTAATTTTTTTTACATATAAATACATTTTCCCTTAAAAAATAAAATACCACAACTTATAGTCCTTTTTCATGAGAATTTGGGGTAGTATTCCTAGAAGCTAATCTCGAATCTGATCATTTCAAGAAAATAAATTGGGTTATTATTATTTCATGCACAAAATAGAAATGAAATCATTATAAAATGATCATGGTTATTTATCTTCATGGCCAATATATCTAACAAAACCCATCCAAATTTGATTAAAATGAGTTATCATAGTAGACATTTTGCTGGCATGACCAGGAGTTTAAGTCTTCCTACAAATTGTTGATCAGCCTCCATTTTTTCATCCAATTAATGTTGACGCTTCTTCCTACCTACGGAGTTCTTAGAAAAATGTTTCCACAAGATCTTCGGATTTGGTATTTGACTCTTTAACTCTTGGTATAATATCCAGCTCAAACCCTAAATGGTTAGAGAATAGTATTTAATTAAAGAATGAGTAAAATAAAAACTGATCTAGTTGCATATATAAATAATGGTTTTGATATATTTACTCCCTAGTTGTAACCTAAGCGCTGAAAATTATAATGTTTGTTCATACCCATTCCATTCCATCACCCCCTGTACACACCACACATGGACAATTTTCTTTCTTTGATTCAGATGAGTTATGAAAAAATTATCCATATTTCATGATGTGTTTCATCATGTGCTAAACATTAAAAACATAATATTTTACATTAAATTAAATAATGAATTTAATTATCATCCATTCGAATCTTATCAAATTGTTAATGATTAACTTTTGTTAAACATATAATATTTAAGCATATGTAAATACATGTGATTTATGGGATTTTTTTTATGATAGGGATATCAAATCATCCTCCTTTGAAGAAAACATCATCCTTAGTTTTTTTCATTAACCTTTACTCATGATATAGTAAACTTAAACAACCAAAATGGAATCCTTCCTCTTTAAAATGAATGATTTTATTTCTAGGAAATATCAATAAGAAAAAATAACAATGTTTTATCAATCGTTATAAGAAATTATAGCTTAAAAATATGCAATTTGTCCATGTGATTCCTTGCAATTATTCAATTTCATACAAATAAAACAAAGTCTCTATACCAAATTATTGTTGCTTTATATTTATTCTTAGAAGTCATGGTCACTTTATTAAAAAGATCTTAATTATAGGTGGTTTACTACCTGTGGCAAGCACTGGAAGAGTGGTTTGACAACCAAACAATAAGAACCTAATGTGGCTTCATAACCTCCATGGAAAGCAACCTGTAAGGTATAATCATCAAATTATTTATTGTTAATGTAATCCCAACATTTTCAATCATTAGTTATTTATGCCATGCTAAGTGACATTTTAACCATAGTTCTTCCACAACTACTCAGAGAGCACCTAGCTCTCTAATAATCAAAATGGTTAATATCTCACCAATTTCACATTGTCTTATACCATGCTAAAGACATTCACAAGATTGGTAATACAATAGAGGAAGACCTCAAACTACACTTCCTGTACTTCCTCCGTTAACACTAGGCCCATTGCCTATCAAGAAATGATTCAAAAATATTTCACATATTTACACCTCCTCAACCTAAGAAACATCATTATAGATTTGGGTATAGGTCCAGTCTTTATTTCCCACTAGCATCTAAATTTCGGTACAAGTCTAGCCTTCAGCTCCCACTTGCACCTTTAAGTTAAAATATACTGTATCTCCCATAGTATTTTCATTAATATTCTACCCATGACATTTATCTCATGTCATGTGAGCTCTTGGAGGAAAGATCAGGTTCATCCCTTTTGGAAGAAACGAGGAACTTTATTTTCCTTTCATGGAACATAACTAATTTTCATTATCCCCTAATAGTGGGGTAATTTCAAATATTCCAAAAATAATAGAAAATAAAACACTTTAATTATATCAAAAAAACAAATATTTACTTTGTCATAAAGAATATTTATGTTTCATTTTGATGGAATTTCACCCACATGTCATCTTAGAAAATCATAAAAGTCATTTTAAAACATATTTTTCACATTCTCTTGAAATTATTTGTCAACTTACATTTTAACAAATCAAAATCAAAATCACAATTTCATTATTCACTATCATCGATTTTTTCCTTCAAACATGTTTCAATCACTACTTATGATTCATATGAGCTCATGATTCCATGAAAATTTTCACGCCTTACTACCCAAGTCTCCTAACAATTCTGGCCTTCAATCAGGACACTCCCCAAAATCAAACAATTCGCAAGAATCATGACTGGAATCTCATGTCACACAAGTAGTATTCATTCATAATAATCAAAATTCAATTTAGAATAACATCATTATATCTTCTATGCACAAATCTTGTACGTCATAATAGTAAACATTATACCTTAAATTTTCTAGTTGCAAACCACATTCAAAAGTTTACCTTCCACTAGTTATTATATTCCATGTTACATAAATCTTAGTGATGTCACTATGTCTCCATTAAGGTATCCTTGCATAATCACACTAGAAATATTATTTAAAATTTATTTTAATAAATGACATACCTTTTACAAAATATTCTTATTCACAAAATATCTTGTCAATTCCATATTTCAACAATGTAGAAAGGTATTAGTCCTATTGATTCTCATAAACAACTTGTATGCATTAAAAATAAGCATAAAAAATAAGGATATATATTCTAGATGCTACATCTAGGGAAATTTAACAAAAATACTTCATGAAGTTTTTTTTCCAAAACAATAGTTAATCATTGATATTCCCATAGTTTGAATTCATACAACATAAAATTTCATTTAAACATATGCATGTAATCAACCATTGTTATGAAAAATTTCCAAATTCAAGTCAACCACATATATGTTTCTTGGCTTATCAAATTAGTAATGACAAAATGTTTCAAACGTAATTCAAATTTCCGTTTAGTGATGAAAACAGAGATACCACATGCCTACAACATAATAGAATGTAATGCCACCACCACATTCACTTGTACGAGATATATTCTGAAAGATTAATATATTGGTTAAATATAAAGTGTATACTAGATAAATTCGTCATTTCATCATTAATTCGTAAAGTTGCGATGCTTGAGGAAATGCAACGTTTCCCTTTCTGTACCATTTACAAAAATATATATCATTATTTGTTCCTAGCATTTATTTATATATGACATTTTTTCTTATATAAGGTTACTCCATTCTTAATTTTTCATATGCTTTACTCCATTATTTATGTAGGCTATCTATTAGGTGTACAAATCAGTTTTATTTTTACATATATGTGGTCCATGCGCATCCTATATCATTCTTATGCCACTAAGTTACACCAAGTTTGATACACATTCATGCAACAAGGATAATTGAGTATATATGTCTTTTTTTGTATTTGACCACTTCTAGTATACCTATAAGTGGTTCAATTCCTACATAGGGTTATAGGTTGTCCGTGGTATCCTTTGCATTATTTCAACCCAATATTAAGCCTCATCTAAATTCATAGGTTTAAATTTCAATAAACCGAAATGGCTTAGTATTAAATGGTTGGATTTTACAATGGCCACATGGAAATTCACTACCACTACTCGTACACTTTCCCACATGGGGCCAATGGCCACCACCACCAGAACCATTACTATGGTGATAACACACCCTATTCATGTGAAGGGAACACAATTGTAGATGGTCTATGCATGGAAGGTCAAGATTTGATAATACATATCCAACGGTGGTGATTTCTCGGTACATACCCTAACCCTAAATATGTTTCCTATTGAGCGTCATTCAAAATTTTGGCTCCCTCCTTTGAATGGCTATTGTTTGTTATAGATACACTCTCCCAAGATTGGTTGGTTCTTCTAAATCTGACCTATATGGCATTACCATTCCCAACAGTAAGCAGGAGGCTGGACTTCATGGTAAGTTGAGTTGTTACATTTTTTCTATTTCGTGGTTTTCACACATTTATTTTTTCCTTTATGAACATGGTACTCTTTAAATTCTCTTCAAATATTATAGATCTAATTTTTTTCCATTTTTTTGTTTGTTTTACTCTAGCTAATGTCTTTTTTTCACTCATTTCCTAGTTTCAGAACGAAATAAGAGGGTTATTGGTACACTTTCTTTTAGCCATAGCCGATCAGGCCAGCACGATGTGTTTGTTGACTTTCCTCCAACCTCTATCACAATTTTCTTTTGGGTAAGCTAGCAACGCTTCTTATTTATTTTTATGTTTCCCAATTCACACATCTTATAGAATTTCCTGGCTTTCTAGCAATATATTAATACTAAATTGTTAGCTAATCCTCTAAATACCAAGGGTTCTACTTTAAACTAATGAGTAATTATGGTGAGGCCATTATTCCCCTTATAATGGCCCGATTGATTCTCAAGTACCATTTCAGGGTTCCTCCAGTGTAAGGGTGCCCCCCTCACATGAGAAGGACCTCGAACCCCTATTTTTTTTTCTTTTATTCCAAGTATTTTGTCTAGGCCCATTTGTCCATATATCATCCATTTTTTACCCAAAGTTCTCTATGTTATGTTTTTTTTTTTCTTGTTTCAACCTCCAACTTGTTCATTCTCTATATCTTATTCTTTCCCAAGGATTGTATGGTGTAAAATCATAACTTATACTACCAAGGTGATTAAATGATGGCTCTTTGGTAGTTTAATTTTCCTTCCAGAATTTTACTATTTTGTTTTTATTTCTTGTGTACGCTCACACAAATTGAATTTAGGGTTGTATTTGCAGGTGCATACATAGGTAATTCTCTCCAAGTAACTTTCCTGGAAGGTTGGACTCACCACCGACTAAATCTTTATCGTGTTGCAAAGGTTGGTACCTTTATTCACCCATTGTGTTGTGTGTTCTAACCATTGATCTTTTTCATGTAGCCAAGTTTGTTTGAAGACAGAAAAGTCTTCCAAACTACTCATTCATGGTTATTTTCTCTTAACCAACTAAAAATAATGTATTGCCTTGTATTTTAATATTCCTTGAGTGATTACTTTTCTCAACCTAATTGAGATCTTGAGAAGGATGATATTTTTTTCTTGAGGTTTATTAAAAAATGTTGGAGAATGACTACATATTCCTAGTGGACTCTTCATGGCTTCTTGGCTAGACCATTGTACATAATAATTAGCTTATAATTGTGTATCATTAGGCTTCTCTTTGTGTAACCAGAATGGTCTGTGGGGCCCATATTAATACTAATTTCTTATTCTTTTTCATTCCAGATATATAATAGCCCATACTAGTCAGTTTTACTGGTTTTTTTAATATGAATCTCCAACATATATGTTTTTCTTAGAATGTGAACTGTATTATATATGCTTTCTTACAATGTGAATTGTATTATATATGCTTGATTTACAATGTGACCAAAGTGCATTTTATAGTAGTTGTTGGATCATTTAATTAAACTTCAACGTCTGATGTTTTTCATTTAATTTGATTGTTTTTAGCACTATGTTCCACAATATACAGGTTCCTATATTTTTTTTAACACTAAATCCCAACACTGGCTATCAGTTCATCTAGCTCCCTTGTGTGGCTATATTATGTACTTAGAAATCATTCACCATTTTTGTCCTCAATATTCTCATTTTTTTTAATATGTCTGATCATTCCTTTCCATCTAATATCTAATTTAAGGAATCGTACACTAAAACTTGGATGAATAGACAAATACTTTACACAAAATTATCAGTTTCTTCAACGGATTCATGGTCTAATTTCTTCTAGTTACTGCATTTAAAACTTCACCTTACTATCTGTACATGCGTATTTGTTATTTCTAACACTATTACCACATGTTAAGGGATAAAAAAATCTTCTCAATTCCACTTATACTTCTACTATGTCATATAATTTTCCTCATAGTCAATAATTTTATATAATATATGTTAATCTCTACCTATATCATCATAAAGCGTAGGTCGTTAAACATGATATTTACCTACTCTTTCCCTTTACCTTGAGCTTGGATTTGGTGCCTAATATATGACTTAATTTAAAGTGTTTTGATAAATTAAGGTCTCTATCACTCTGATTCAATCAAGTTTATTTGACTCTTCTGAATATATATATTTTTTTAACCCCAGTACAAAGATTAAATATCATTTTTTATCTGGTCAAAGGATTGACTTTGTTATCAGCTAAGCATGCAAATCATTTATTTACAACAAAGCGTGCAAGATAATTATCAGAAAATATTTTCATACCATATTTTATATTTCTGAGAATAATTAACCTTACAAAAAAAAATCACCTTTTAAAGCTGCAAATTATTACAGAAAATCATTTCTACAGGATTTTCAACTACAAAGTTTTTAAATAACAATTAATCTTGAATTTGTGACCCTACAATCCACCCAATAATAAAACTTGATATTTCGACTAAAAGTAAACATAAAATTGATCAATATTTTTATATATACGTTTTTATATACATAATTAATTTGATAGTAAAAACACAAAACGTTATTCGCAAACAAATTTATGCACACAAATTTTCTAACGATAATAAATGGGAGAAATAACTTGATGAGCACACTGACCACCCAACTATGAACTTCTCTTCAGTTTCCCCCGAGCCAAAACCTTTTTTCCAAATGAGATCCAAGAGAAATTAATAGTCCCTTCCTCTCCTCAATAGGTATTTTTCTACCTTTATTACATAACATATTTCTCCATTAGCGTTGTCTCGCTTTTATGGAAGGTTTTTATTTATTTATGTTAGAGCGTACATTTCCCACCCGTAGTGCTTTATCCTTCCATTTGTTTACCATATTTCTCTACCTAGGAAACTTAATGGAGATTTTTCTCCCATCCATTAAATCTTCATATTTTGGAAACATCTTAATCGATATTTTATCTAATCAATTAAATGTTAATATTTTGGAAAAATTTGTTTCCCATGGTAGATTGATCTGAGTCTTATCTATTATTGAGATTTGGAAATCATTTGTAACTCAAGTGTATCATTCCAAGTAATTTATACTTGTTTATTATTAATAACATGTTGATTTACATAAATATTCCAATGTACTTCATGAATTTTCTAACATTCCTTCTAACACAATTCAATTTTAACAAAAACAACATTACAATAACGGATGGGTGTTACATTCTGCCCCCTTTTATTGACACCATCCTTGGTGTTTTTTTTTAAACTTCTTCCCTCTGAAATAGTGTTTGATAGTTTTTTCTGCATTTCATGCTCCGGCTCCCATGTAGCCTCTTTGGGAGTAAAATGCCTCCAATGCACTTTAACTGGAATGATGACTTAATTCTAGAGCCTCGTCTCTTTCTGATCTAAAATACAGAAGGTTCTTCTAGAAAGTCTCCTTGGGGTTCCACCTATACAATTTTCCAGTAAACAATATGAAAATCTTCATGTATATATATTTTTATACATGAAAAAAATTATGAAATTTAATGTGACTAGATAATGCTAACTTATAAGTTGCGGGTCCAATTCTATCCAAAATTCCAAATGGTCCATCGAAACGTTGTGCCAATTTTGGACAGGTTCTGGTTCTTAACATACTTTTCCTTGGTTTTACCCTCAAATAGACATGGTCTCCAATTTTGAATTCTCTATGCATTCTTTTTTTCTCTACATAGTTTTTATGTTTATCGTGTGTATTTTTAATTTTCTATTGAATTCTCAGCACTATTTGTTCCATTTCCTATAAGGAATTTGGCCCGAGTATTATTCTATCTTATGGATGACTACAACTGCGAGGTGTATGGAATTTTACACCATGCATAACTTCGAAAGGGCTCATTTTTATGGATGTTTGATAATTTTTGTTATAGGTGAACTCAATTAAATGAAATAAATATTCCCACTTTGTAGGTTTTTCCATGAGATACATTATCACCATGTCCTCAAAAATATGATTGATTCTCTTTGAATTTCCATTTGTTTGAGGATGACATGATGTACTGAAATTTAGTTGATCTCCAATGGCCCCAAACAATCCCTTCCAAAATTTTGAATTTAATTTGGAATCCCAATCTTACACTATCATCTTGGGTATTTTGTGTAGTCGAAAATTATCTCTCACGAATATATTACCAACTTGTGTCACGCCATGACTAGATTGTACTAGTATGAAATAGGCTACCTTACATAAGATATCCACCACCAACATGATGGAGTCATGTTTTCTCTTTTTCCTTGGTAGTCTTGTAATTAAATATAAATGAAGTATTTCCCACTTTCTTTCTGAAATAGTTACTGGATTGAGGAACCCTTGAGGGTGTTGATACTCAACCTTTACATGCTGACACTCTAAGAATTTTGATAAATATTCAACCACCTCTTTGTTCATACATGGCCAAAATAAAATCTTTCTGAATGTTGTGATCATATTTTAGTACCCAATATGTCTCGCGTATGTTTTCCTATGATATTCATCAAGTATCATCTATTTCAAGGAATGTACATTAGGAACACATAATATTTATTTATAAATCAACAACTTTTCTGAATTTTCTACATAATCAGGAACGTTAATCTGCTATAATTTTTGTTGAATTTCCAGTTTTTTTTGGCCATTGGTTATGGAATTCCTAATCGGCTCTATGAAATATGTATTAGTATTGCTAACATCCACTTCCATTACATTATAAGCATTTATACTGAAAGTGTCTACTTTTTTTTTTTTTTCCCTTTTATGTATTTTATGTCGAACTCAAATTCAAAAAGAAACACCATCCACCTAAATTTTCTAGCATTGAGATTTGGTTGGCCAAAAATATATTTTAGGCTAATATGATCAGTTACCAAAATGAGTTTATTTCCTAACCAATAATGCCTCCACATATTTAATGCTTTTACAACAATAACTAGCTCTAAATCATATACAAAATAATATATTTCATGGGTTTTCAACTTTCTAGAATCATAAGATATTAATGAATTGTATTGCATTAAAACACCCCCTATCCCTTCCATGCAATAATTAGTGAAAACTATAAATTCTTTGTTTGGATATGAAAGTTTCAATTTGGGATCCATTCCGAGTAGATGCTTCATCTTATCAAACCTCTTTTGAAATTCAATATTCCACTCAAAATTTACTCCCTTTTTTATAAGATGTGATAGGATATGTTAATATTTAAGATGTCCCTATAAATCTATGGTAATATCCTGCGATTCCCGTAAATGGTTGGGCATCAGACACATCCTTTCGAATAGGAAAATTAATCATGGCTTTAACCTTTTAAGGGTCAACTAATAGTGATTCCCTAGAAATGACATGACCCAAATATTGTATTCTCGTTTTGTAGAACTCACATTTGCTAATTTTTGCATAGAATTAATTTTCTCTTCAAGTTTTCACCACCAATTTTAAGTGTTCCTTATATTCTTCTTCATCTCTGGAATATAGCATAATGTCCTCAATAAATACCAACATAAATTTTTCTAAATATTGGCTGAGTATATTGTTCATGAAGCACATAAAGGTTGCTGGGGAATTTGTAAAACTGAATGGAAACACTATGAACTCTTAGTGTTCATATCTGGTTTTGAAGGTTGTCTTATAAATATATTCACTTTTGATCCTTAATTGATGATATCTAGTTGTTATGCCAATTTTCGAAAAAGTGATTTCCCCTCTCACTTGGTCAAATAAATCATCAATGTGGGGAAACATGTATTTTTTCTTGATAATTTAGTTATTTAATTATCAGTAGTCGATACACATTCAGGTTGCACCATATTTTTTATTTACAAATAACACAGGAGCTCCCCACGGTGAAAGAATAGGCCTAGTATAGGCTTTTTATAATAGTTATTGCAGTTGCATCTTCAACTCCAATAATTCAGGTGGACTCATTTGGTAAGGTGCTCTATATACTGGGTTGCACCAGGTACTAAGTGCATAGAAAAATATACATCTCTGTGTCATGGAAAAATTGGAATTACCTCTGGAAATATATCTCATAATTCCTTAATAACCGACAAAATATCTAATTTTAGCTCTTCACCTTATTGGTTATATTCTCCATATCAACCATAAATAATTGACACCCCTTTCGTGCACTCTTTTTTATTTGGTATGCCCTAAATTTTTTGGGTTTGTCCTTGTTGATTCTCACAAGTTAGTATTTTTGCTAAATAATTTATAATGCCCCCCTGTCTTTCCAGCCAGTCCATATCTATTAGTATATCATATGTTCCTAAGGGAAGTAAATGTAGATTCATTGTTGTGGAATAACCATTTAGGTCAATATGGGATGGCCTTACTTTACTGGTTACTCTTCTCTCAGTACTAGCTTATAATTGTACTAGCCAAGAAGACTTATTTTTCAGCTTTGAGTTTACATTTTCTACCACTTTTGGTCCAATTTAACTTAAACTATCACATGGATAAATTAAAACAGAAATAGGTTGGTTGGAAATAATACCTTCGATCTTAATCATTGTTGATTGATGTTCCGCTTGTCTATCCTCGAAGGCCATGCTTATTCTGGGAATATTTCTGGCAATATATTCACTATGGTGGCTTCATGGACAACTTGAATGTTATGAATGTATGTAGGATTATGCAAAAAATCCCTCAGTAAATGAGGTTCACCACACCACCAAAACATTACTCGTTATTTTTATTTACCTCCTCCCATATTTTTTTTTATTCAGGTCCATCAGTTTTTATCTAGCACGAGATTGGGTTGGCTGATTTTCGTTCCCTTTACATATCCTTTCCTATTAATGATCCCTTCCAAAAAAATTTAGATAACCTTGTTTTTATCAATTTGCTCCAAATACATGTTCGGTTTTATCCTTGTTCTGTGAAACCTTAGAGCTTTCTCCCTTATTCTTAAACTTCTAGTAGCACAACCTTTCCTTCCTTAAGGCTTCATCCATCGTCTTCGAATTTTTGAATTCAATCCGATCCTTGTAGATGGTAGGAAAACAGTTCAAAAACCATTGTAACTTAGCTTTTTCTTCTTTAAGGTAGAGAAAATATCACAAAAAATTAGTAAAATTTTCCACAAATTCGTCCATAGTTAGCTACCCCAACCATAATTCATGGAACTCCTTTCCATGGTCATCATAGTAATGTTAACGTAAATAACGATTCTTAAACTACTTCTGGAATTCCTCCCAGGTTACAGTATTTTCCTCCAAAATATGCGCTCTTTTTTCTTCCTCCCACGAGTGGGTAGATTTACTTTGTAGTTGGTAAATGGTCAATCTGGCCTTTAAATTTCTCTCATACTTGCAAAATTGAAAATACTTGGTCATATTAGGTAACCATGCTTCTGAGCCTTCCTCCTTTTCGCCATAAAAAAAGGGGGATTATTTTTCCTAAATTCCCCTTATAGTTCTATTTTTTTCTTTTTCTTGTGTGCTCTTGGCTATGTTCTATCAGACTCCCTGCCACTTTCATACTACCATGATTTTGTGCCCATTTTTTCCCCTTTCACCATATCAGGTTCCACTCTTTTATATCTAGACTTTTCAGTCATTCCTTTTATCATTCTTTCTTATTGCTCACTACCCTTTAACAAATTCTCATTGTTCCTCTCTAGATATGTCACTTCTTGCTACAGATTTTTAATTACTTCCATGAACTAGGAAACTATTTAGGTAGCCCCATTCCCCAAATCGACATATAAATCTTCACCTTCAGTGATGGATACTACTTCTTCGACCATTTTTCTGCTATAGTCAAGTTGTCTTATTACCTTGTGATTCAACCAAAAGCAATGATCAGATTCTCCTTACTTCACTTCTAAGACCTACATAATTCAGTTGTTTTGTTTTCTTCCGTGGTAATTCCTTAAGGCCTAGTGGTGTACTTGGACTCTGATACCATCTATCACATATCCCTTTTTGTACTGTCAAAACAAATTTCCATTATCTATTCCAAGAATTTATTCATATATCACATGTTTTCTTATAGAGGGTTATTCATTTCTTAAGTTTTCATATGCTTTAAATGGTGTATTTATGTAGGTTATCTATCAGGTATACAAATGAGCTTTTTTTTAAAATATATGTGGTCCATGTGCATCCTATGTCATTTTTATGCCACTAAGTTTGACCAAGTTTTATATATCCCCATGCAACAAGAATGATTGAATATAAATGTTCTTTTTGTTGTATTTCACAACTTTTATTATACCTTTAAGTGTTGCACTTCCTACGTAGGGTTATAGGTTACCCATGGAATCCTTTGCATCATTTGAACCGATTCTTCCATCTATTCCAAATTGATAGGTTTAAATGTAAGTAAATCGAAATTACTTGGTATTAAATTGTTTGGTTTCACAATGGCAATGTGGAAATCCACTACCACTACTTGTACGCTCGCCCACAGGTGCCAATGGCCACCGCCACTAGAACCAATCATATGGTGAAAACACACCTTATTCATTTGAAGGGAACATGAGTGTGGATAGTCTATGTGTGGAAGGTGGAGATTTGATAAGACACTTCGAACGGTGGTGATTTTTCGGTACATACCCTAACACTGAATATTTTTCATATTCAGTGTCATTCGACGTTTCGACATTATAGAAGACCTAGCCTATGTGGCGTTACCATTCCAAATAGCGAAGAAATAAGTTGGACTTCATGGTAAGTTGAGTTGTTTCATTTTTTTTTTCGATAGTGGTTTTCGCACATTTATTTATTCCTACGTAAATAGAGTACTCTATCAATTATTTTCTAATATTATAAATCTAATTTTTTTTTTTTTCGTTTTTTTTTTGTCTTATTGTGGCTACATTCTTTGTCCCAATGGTCTCCTAGTTTCATAAGGAAAGAAGAGGGTTTTTGGTGTGCTTTCCTTCAGTCATAGCCGATGTGGCCACTGTGCTGTGTTCCATGGCTTGTCACCAACCGCCATCCCTGTTTTCTTTTGGGTAACCTGGAAATGTTCCTATTTTTTTTTTATGGTTCTTAATTCACACAAATTATGGAAATTCCTGGTTTTCTAGCAATATATTAGTACCGAATTGTTAGCTAATCCTCCAAATACCCAAGGTTCTGACTTTTACTGAGAATTAATTATGGTGAAGCCATTATTCCCCTTATAATGGTCCCATTCATTCTTAGGTACCATTTTAGGGTTCCTACAATTTAAGGGTGCCCTTGCTACATGAGAAGAACCTTCACCCCCTCATTTTTTTTCTTTTATTCTAGGTAGTCTGTTTGCCCCCATTTGTGCATATATCATTATTTTTTTCCTAAATTTTGTGACATTCTTTTTATTTTCTTTTTTTCTCCTTTCAACCTCTAACGTTTTCATTCTCGATATTTTCTTCTTTCCCAATTATGGGATGGTGGAAAACCATAACTTATACTACCAAGGTGATTAAAGGATGGCTCTCTCGTAGTTTAATTTTCCTTCGAAAATTTTACTATTTTTATTTATTTATTGTGTCACACGCACTAATTTAATTTGGGGTTTTCTTTGAAGGTACGTACGTAAGTCATTCTCTCTTAGTCACTTTTCTCGAAGTTTGGACTCACCACAAATTAAATATTTATCGTCTTTTCCGGCTCGCTGCCTTTATTATCCCATCGTGTTGAAAGTTTTGACCCATGAGTTATTCATGTAGCCGAGTTTGTTTCAAGAATGAAAAGTCCTATAGACAACTCATTCATGGATATTTTTAGCTGGCCAACTAAAATTAATGTATTTCCTTAAATTTTAATATTCCTTCAATGATTACTTCACTCAATGCAATTAACACCCTCAGAGGGATGAATTTGTTTTGTTGAGTTTTATTCAAAATTTTAGGAGAATATATATATATATATATATATATATATTCCTAGTGGGCTCTTCATGTCTTCTTGGCTAGACTACTATACATAATCATTAGTTTATAATTATGTGTCAATGGAATTCTCTTTGTTTAATGATAATGGCTTGTGTGGCCCTCTATTAATAGTAATTTCTTAAGGTTTTACATTGTGGATATATAATAGGCCATACTAGTAAGTTTTAGTTGTTTTATTTCAATTTAAATTTGTAACATATATGCTTTCCTTACTATGTGAACAATATTATATATACTTTATTTATAATGTGAACTATATTATAGGTTCTTTCCTTACCATGTGATCCAAACTATGTTTTATAGTAGTTGTTATCTCATTTAATTAAACTTAATCATTTGATTTTGTTGCTTTAATTTTATTTTTCTTAGTACTGTGTTCCAGATATATAGGTTCATATATCTTTTTTAACACTAATCCCCAACATTGGTTGTCAGTTCCCCTAAATCCATTTTTTTGGGTATAACATGTACTTAGGAATCTACTCACCATTCCAATACTCAAAATTATCATTATTTTATGAGTGATCACTCCTTTCTCTATAATATGTAATTTAAGAAATTATACACTAGAACTTAGTTGAATCTGCATATCTTGTACATAAAAGTTCTGAGTTTCTTCAACGCATTCATGGTCTAATTTCTACTGGTAACTGCATTCAAAACTTCACCTTACTATCTTATTTCAAACATGATTATGGCATGTTAAGAGATAACCCAATCTATTAAATTCCACTTATACTTCTACTCTATCATGCAATTTTCCTCCCAATCAATAATTCCATCTAATAGATATTAATCTCTACCTATAGCATAAGAAAATGTAGGTCATTAACCATCATATTTACCTACTCGTTCCCTTAACCTTGTTCTTGGATATGGCCTCCGGTATATGAATTTAAATTTAAAGGTTTTTGATAAATTCATATCTCTATCACTCTAACTCAGTCAAGTAAATTTGACTCTTATACATATCTTCTTTTTTTAACCCCTAATACAAATATTAAATATCAAATTTTAATGGGTCAGAGGATTTCCTCTGTTATCAACTAAGAATGAAAATTATTTACTTACAACAAAGAATGCAAGATAATTATCACATAGTATTTTCATAACATATTTCATAATCATGAGAATAATTAACCTTACAACCGAAAATCACCATTTTAAACTATGAATTATTATAAGAAATCATTTCCACACGATTTTCAAATACACTGTTTTTAAATAACAATTAATCTTGAGTTTGTGACCCTACAATCCACCCCAACAATAAAACTTGATATATATACTAAAATTAAACATAACATTGATCAATCTTGCTATAGATAGGTTTTATACACAATCAATTCGATTGTCAAAAAATATAACTTCATTCACAAACAAAGTTAAGCGCATAGATTTCCTAACCAAAAAATATGGGAGAAATCACTTGATGAGTAGACTAACCACCCAACCATAAACTGCTCTCCAGTTCCCCCTGAGCCAAGAATTTGTTTTCCAAATGAGGTCCAAGAGAACTCAACAATCCGTTCCTCTCCTCAATATTTATTTTTCTACCTTTCTTCGATAACGTATTTTTCCATTAGCGACATCCCTCTTTTATGGAAATTTGTTTTCCTGTTAAATAATTATTTTCCCACCCACAGTGCTTTATCCTTCCATATGTTTAGAATCTTTATCCAGCTAGGAAGATTAATGGATATTTTTCTCCCATCCATTAAATATTCATATTTTGGAAACATCTTAATGGGTGTTTTTCTCCCATCCATCAAATTTTCATATTTTGGAAACATTTGTTTCCCGTGGAATATTCATCTTAGTCTTATCAATTATTGGGATTTGGAAATCATCTCTTCCTGAATTGTCTCATTCCAAGTAATTTCCATTTATTTATTATTAATAAAATATTAATTTACATAAATATTCCAATTTACTTCATGGTTTTTCCACCATTCCCTTGAACACAATTTAATTTAAACAAAAGAAACATTACAACAATGGAGGGGTGTCACAACAAAGAAGGTAATCAACAACATTTGAGTACTACTAGTTTTATCGTTAAGGTGGTAGAACATACATAATATATATCATGCATTTTCACTATATTATAATTCTATCAAATATTATTGGTTGTTCTCATCCGGCCAACTACCGTTTGTGCATGTTCATATGCAAAGCGGCATGTCCCGACATAACAATGAAAAAATTATTTTAATGACACTATTGTATCGTGACCCAAGTTTTTTGTAAAATTTAAGAACTTTTTGTCATATGTATGCATTTCTGAACAAGTATTCACTTTCACGATCAATGTAGTTTTGTTGCATACGACATTGTTATGCATAAAGGCATATGGAAATATTTATTCATATAAGAAATTGATTTATCATTAATTTATAAGTGTCTGTAACAATCTAAAAAAACCCCAAATTTAATATTGTATTGTTACAAATAGGCCTACAACATGAAATAAACTATTGTAATTACTTTGTTTACAAATTTTAATAATCTTTAATAAAATCAATTCATGGATATAGTTAGTCATGTAATACTAACTAATTAGTGGTACCAACCATATTAATTCAATAAAATCCACAACAAGGCTCAATAATGAATTATCCATTACATTCATTGTTTATCATTAAAATACAGAAGGGTCCTTTCAACGTCTCTTAAAATATCCTATTTTCTTATTCAAGGATAACCCCCAAATTTTACATTCTTTTATTATGAGGAAAAGTAATAATTTCATTCATTCTTTACTTATAAGAAGTGCATTAAAACTCGAATTATTTTATTTAAATGCACCATTAATAGTGTTATAAGAGTATGCATGCAAAGGTTTGTAGTTAATCCACACTATTAGTATTGAGTGTTCACGATTGTTCATAAATGAAATAAATAGTTTATTGTATATTATCCTCATAAATATTTAAAGGAGACATTATCACGTATTATTATTTAATGTAGTTATTAAAGCTCATCATGCATCTGATGTAAAATGTATTGTATTGCATATATCGTTATTGACTTTGTTAGAATCATACCAAGTAAGTTGATTTCCACTATCGTCATACCTCTACTTATTTTCTTCTTACACATTCCTAAAATTCGCTAGTGTTACCACCTTTTTCTCTTATAGAACTTGTAACATTCCCTCATAAACTGTGAAGTAAAAACAAATAAAATTAGAATTTTTTTACATAATTTACCAATTTTTAACTTTTTGAATCACCATTCCATATTCATTCATTTACCATTAAATAAAATATTCATCATTACATAGAGTAATTTTAGTAAATGAATAATAAGTTACATAATAGAACATCCAATAGATATCATTTTGAGGATTCAATTCCATTAAGTAAGTCATTCATCTATGAACATTTCCATGAGAGATAGTCATACCTAAATAAATTCTCATGAACTTTGAATAGTCCACTTAGCACTCATTTCATCAAGTGATACTCAGATGGGTGAATAATTGTTATTGCACATGGTAACCAAGACTTCCCGAGAGGTCACCCATCCGAGACCGCGTCTAGCTCAAGTGTACTTAACTACAAAGTTTTCTCCACAATGAAGCCCACTTAGCTTGCTACCCCATTTCGAAAAGCTTAGCAAGTGTTGTGCCTCATGAACCATTTAAGTAGAGCTCCCTTCACTCTTTTTAATTAAGTATTGAGGATTTTTTCATAGTGCATTATATTAGATATCATTTTGAGGACTAAATTGCGTAAGTAAGTCATTCATATATGACCATTTCCATGAGAGGTAGTTGTAACTAACTAATTTCTCATGAATTTTGAATATTCCACTTAACAGTCATTGCATCACGTGATTCTCCCACGAATGAAGATGTGGGACTGAAACTAGTGAAATGAGTCATATAATGTCAATCATCACTTCTGGGGTTTGCACCCAGTAACCAGGACTTTTCGGGAGGTCACCCATCCTATATCGCCTCTGGCTCAAGCATGCTTAACTGTGTAGTTTTCCCAATAATCAATCTCACTTAGCCTTCTACCCCATTTTCAAAACCTTACCAAGTATTGTGCCTCATGAATCATTCAAGTAGAGCTCCCCTCTCTCTTGTAGCATATTATCATAATATCCTTGTTGTAATATTACATCATTATAATTATTCACTTCATTAAAATAGTGAATCACATATTTGATGATGTAAGTGTTACGTCATGTAAGGAAGAAACAATAAATAAAATGGCACAAAAGGTTGACACATCATTGGACACCGACATACCGTGGATACCCCATTGGAAAAAACCAGAAAATATTTAATTTTATTAAATGCTCACGTTGGTGTCCACCTCTCTCTCATTGGAAGCAAGGAAGTCCATCCCTTAACCATTGTTAAAATAATCTTACAAAGAAATTTAATCTCAAATGCAACATCACTAGCTAGAAGTTATTAAATAAATCATGATATCATTTACCCATAAAGTCTCGAAAGTTATTTCTTTGTGGCTTGACTATTTCCAATAGTATATTATCCTACAATTGAACTTCTTTTAATCTACACAGAACACTAATTCATTTTATTTTATAATTTCCATGTTTCGCATACGTCTCAATCATTTCCTGCAACTTCTACTTCTAAAAAATAATTGATATGATGATTAGATATAATATTAATCATATTGATAATAAATATCTTTTCAGTTTTCTTCAAATATCTATTCATGTGTATACATAAAATGTAAATAAAATATCGACACATGCCCCTTTTAACAACAATAAACATGCATAACTATCAAAACATGTCTATTATTATTTACATGTGTATGGTTATAACACATGTATGTCCATACATAACTCACTTGTTGAAGGTAAAATATATAAATATTAGGAAGGCATGCTCACTTCTGCATATTTCACATGTATCACAGGAAAGGAAATAGTTACAAGCTACTTCTACCCAAAATCAACATGACAATATTAAAGAACCTCCATGTTTATTACCCTCTCTTTGCAGAAGAAGAGGGAAAAACTTTCCGAGATAAATACCACATTAACTACTATTATTCCCCTCACACAAGCACAGATTTTTCCCAGACAAAAACCACTACAACTATCCATATTTTTTAAAGGATACTTTCACAATAGTTGATCTTCTCTTCCAAAAGAATCGTTTCTAAAGGAAAGATAGCATAGTATTTGTTATTCATAAATGCAAATACTTTTGAGGAAATTTCATTGTAAAAGTTTCCATAAAATTTTCACATAATTTCTATGTAAAAATATGTAAACCAATAAAATTCTTTAAATTTAAAAAAGAAGAAGCACATGTCAATATTTTGGAGGGAAAAGAAGAAAAAACTATTTTTTATTGTATTTTTGGCTTATCTCCTTATAGGTTTACTCAAATTTCAAGTGTAGACAGTCATTGGATGCGGAATTAAATTCCACATCTAACGAGTACGTATTATGCATAATTTTTAAAAGACCCGCGTTCATAAACATCGAAGGTACAATAAACAAATGTGCTCAACACGTTATTTTAATGTATCTCCAATTTTTATCAATGTGAGTCTTCTCACAAGTATGCATAACGTGTATTCATTGGATGTGGAATTTAATTCCATATGAAATGAGTGCCTACACTTCACATTTGAGTAGAATTATAAGGAGATAAGCCAAAAATACAAGTAAAAAATAAGTTTTCTTCTTCTCCCTCCAAAATTCATAACGATTATTTTAATATTTTTCATTAGGAGAACACTTTTAGGCTCAAAGTTCCTCTAATGTATGCTCTATTCCAAAATAAATCCAATGTAATATCTATCATGTTTGCATGCAATACAAATTCTTTTCCAAAAGAATATTAACATAATAACTATCCTTTTATGCACAAATATCCTTTTCAAGAAACCTAATACATTAGCAATTCTTTTATGGATACAAAACCTTGTTCTTTTCATCACACCAACATAATAGCTAACCTTTTATGTATATAAACACATATTTTATTTTAGGAAAATGAACACATTAGATATTTTTTTTCTTCACCTAAAAACCTAATATTTTCAAGAAATCTAACCCAATGGTTAATTCTTTTCCACTGACACAAATACATGTTTCTTTTTCAAGAATGTATAAGAATCCACAATTACTTTTGTACATATAAATACATTATAAAAAAAATCCAAAAGAAAACTAACTTAATAGCCATTCTTTTCATGCATTTAAATGAATATTTATTTTCATGAAAGCTAATTATAATTAACTATTATTTTATTCATGCATCACCTATCTATTCCTCAAATTAGATATTCTTGTTCAAGGAATTTATCACCATATCTATTATTCTTGCACACAAATACATATTGCAAAAGTCATAATATTTCCCAAAATAAACTAATAATATAGCTATTAATCTAGCATTCAAACATACTCTTTTCTAAACGATACTAACATAATAACAATTATACTTAAATTTACAAAAAAATATTTTCCTAAATAACTAATACAATAGATATTGTTGTTATGCATGCGAATGCATTTTCTTTTCGAAAGAAAAACTATCGTAATAGATATTATTCTTGTGCATGCAAATGCATGTTCTTTTCTAAAAAAATGTTTTCCAAAAGAGATTTATTCACAATAACTATTTTACATTCAAATACATGCTCTAATCCAAAAGAAAATTAAAATAATAGTTATTATTTCTTAGATGCAACTACATGTTCTTTTCCCAAAATTCAAACATAATGAGTATTCTTCTTATCCATGAACATATATTCTTTTTCCAAACAAAAAGTAAAATAATGACTATTTCTCCTTGTGCCAGTATATAATACTTATCATTATTCACAAAAACTAATTTAGTAGTTATGTTTTTCTATGTATAAAAATGCATAAACTATCACAACACATATAAATTTTTGCATAAACACATTCTTTTCAGGAAAAGTATAGTTACACACATAAACAAATATGTTTTTCTTCCTAAATTTAACAAAATAAAAAATTAAACTTTTTATGAAATGATAGTTACTTAGCTTTTCCAAGACATACCTGCCTTATATTTTCCAAAGAGAAATTCATAAGGTAATTATTTTTACACATAAATACATTTTCCTTTCCAAAAGAAAATTCCACAACTTATAATCAGTGTATGAAAATTCATGGAAGTCTTCTAAGAAACTAATCCTAATTGTTATTGTTTCATACACACATTCATATGCAACCTTTCAAGCAAATAAACTCAATGAATCAATCTTTATTATTTCATGCACAATATGCAAATGAAATCGTTATCGAAAGAACATGGTTACTTATCTTCACAATATAGCTCATGAACCCATCCAAACTTGATTCGATTGAGTTATCATAGTAGAGCTTCGGATCAGATGACCAGAAATTTCAGTCTTCTTACAAAATGTGGTTGGCCTCCAATTTTTCCTCTAATTGATCTCAAGGCTTCTTCCTACATTAGCAGGCCTTAAAAATAAAAATCCCACCATAATAGTCAGTTCAAACCATAAACGGTCATATCACAATATTTAATTAAAGAAGCAGTAAAATAAAAACTAATGTGATTGCAAATATAAAGAATGGCTTTGAGATGGTTCTTCCCTAGCTGTAACCTAGGCGCATAAAACTATGATGTGTATTCATATCCATTCCATCAGCCCACCCTGTACACACCACACATGAACCATTTCCATAGCTTGATTCAGATTACTTACCTATGAATTCTCCACATCAAACGTTAAACATTAATCACCATAATCTTTTACATTACTAAATTGTAAAATATTAATCACTTCTTGATGGTTAATTTTCAATAAACACATATTTCACCATATTTTAATACATGAGCTTTTTAAGAGAATTTTCTTTTCTTAACAATCCAAAATACGGATATTACAATTCAATTACCTTCTTGTTAAACATATTGTTCTGTTAATATATGAGTAATTTATTAAATATAAATTTCAGATCATTATGTTATCAATAAATTTTTAAAAATCATTTTTTTACTATTATTATATATATTTTATTATATAATGAACATAATATATTTGAGTGCATAAGTTTTTATAATTAGTTATAATATATTTATATAAAATAAACAATTTTAAAAAAAATGTTGTATTTATTTTCTATAATAAACTAGTATTATTTTCAACATTTTTATATAAAATTGTAAAATATATTTCAGTAATAATCACATGTAATGGAACATTGTTGACGTATTTTGAACCAACCAGTGTGATTCATCATAGGACTAGGTGAGAGATCAAATCATGACATTAAGTTTAAATAGATGTAAAAATAGGTAAACTTTTAAAATTTATTTATTTATCTATTTTAAATATATTTTATATTATTTCAATAAATTAATAATGACTAGTTTCATTTTATTATTGAAATATTTGATTAATTTATTCAATTAATTAATAGATTAATTAACTTACACACACACATATATATATTTTTCTTATTTTATTATTTAATTACTAATTTTATTTATTTATTCATGCGTGAGGTCCAACTAAAAAATAACCAATGACCTCTATCTATATATATAATAGAAGAAGAAAAAGATAAATAAATAATAATAATAATAATAATAATAAATAAAAAATAAAATAAACAATATATAATATAAAACATATAAAAATCAAAATAAAAATATAAAAATATAAAAATATAAACATATAAAATAATAATAAAAATAAAATAAAATAAATAAAAAATAAAGATAAATAAAAAAAATTGCATTACTGATCCAGATATGGCCCATTTATTTGGGATATACTTAACCTCCACTTTATTTAGTTTTTAAGGTGAATTCTATGAGAAAACATGTAGTGTTGCTATGGGTTCTCCCCTTTCCCCGATTGTTGCTAATCTGTTTATGGAGGACTTTGAATCTAAGGCTATTTCCTCAGCTCTTTTCCAACCAAAGCGTTGGAAAAGGGTTTTAGAAGATACTTGTGTCCTATGGCCTCATGACAAAGAAAATTTACATCCATTTTTCTTTCATCTTAATGATCAACCGTGCTCCCCCCGGATGCGGGTGCTGGCAGAGTAACTGTTGGCGATGGGACGAAGGTCAATTGGACGGGAGGCCACCTGCCTTCCCACATGGGACCAACGAGCCCACCTGACCGCAGTTAATACCCCCCGCCTGCTCTTAATGGAATTTGCAATGGAAGCGCTTCTCAATAAGAATGTTGATGTTCGAGGCAGTCTCGACTGCCGCAACAGCGTTTCGCATCGGGTTAACAGGTCTGGTCATTCAATGCTGAGGATTGATTGTTGCAGGAACAGGTTGTTATATGTTATGGCTCCACTCTCCCCTGCGCCGATGAATTCGTGGTGCAATTCTGTTGCGGACAAAGCCAGCAAATGCACCATCAGTGGGAAACGTAGTCGCAGTACCTGCTGCTTGGAGCCCGCCGACAGTCTTCACATTTCCATTGCAGGTTATTGCATGTCTGCTACGGTTGTTCTGGGCATTCCTCCTGCGCTGAACTCAGTCAATTCTCCGTCACTCCAGAGCTCCAGCTCCAATTCGGATGCAAGCATGCCCCGGCTAAGGCAGAGGATTCGTTGCAGGCGGGGGTCCTCTCGCAGTGCCAGGAGGCGTTCGCCCTCCACCTCCACTTCTCCCTCAGAAATCTCCTCGCCCTCAGACAACCTCCCTCGCCTCTTCCATGGACGCCTGTTCCGCTCAGGCCGCCGGCTTGACTCACCCTCCGGTGATGCGCTGCCTGCACAGTCGCATACAGCTCTCTTTTCGTTCGATTGTGCACTCAACAGACCGAGAGTTACTGTGGCCATCTCTGTTGTCTTCCTGGAGGAGCCCCAACCTGAGAATCCGATGGAAGAGCAGGGTCCTGTCGAAGGTGCAAACATGGAAGCAGTGCAGCAAGATTCGCGAGGACAGCCTAGCGGGAGTAAGGAGATTATACAGGAGGACTCGGGACGCGTTCAAGAAAATTTGATGGAAACTCCTTCAGCGGTCCACTCCAACGCAGAACTCTCCCATGATCGTGGCGAACCAGAAGATTATGGATGCAGGATCGAGGAGGTTGCTCCTGATGAGTAATTCGGCCCTCTTTTCATGTTTCTCATGCTATTTCTCTGCCCTCTCTGAGGGCGTGTTTTGTTGTTTTAATGTTTCCTTCAACTATGGTCCAATTTTTGTCAGTGACCAGTCTCAGTTTTTACAGTGGTCCAGTTTTTTTATGGTTCAGTTTCACTGCTATATAATGTCTATGTTCCTAGTTTTTAGTCAAAGACATTCCAGTCCGATCCCCTGCGTGGGATTTTTTCAGTTGGTGGTTCTTCAGGCTGGTTTCCCTCTCGCAGGGCAGCCAAAAACTAGTCTCTGTCAGTTCAAATTGCCTCCACGAAGGCACTGTTAAGGCCTCAGCATGATGTACCATATTTTTTACTGTTAATAGAATACTCTAACTTAGAAAAAAAAAATGATCAACCGTGTTCCATAAAATTCACCATGGAATATGAGGTGGATGGTAGTCTTCCATTCCTTGATGTTCTTATCTCTAGAAAGGATGATGGTTCTTTCTCCCATCAAGTTTTTCGAAAGAAAACTCATATTGAGAGATATCTTCACGCTAGTTCACACCATTTCCCTGCTAAAAAATTAGGTGTCCTAAACACCTTAGCCACGAGGATGTTGAGGATATCCAATGAGTTTCACCTTGAGGGAAAAAAGTCCCATCTGTTAAGTGTCTTTTGTAAAAATGGTTATAGTAGGTCGCAAGGCCTTAAAGCTTTCCTCAAAGTAGAAAAAGGTCATTTAATTAAAAATAATAAATCCCTAGTCATTCGTCTAGCGGTGTGCATCTTCTGTTCATTCAGGGAATCAGTGATAAAATTGTTACGGTTCTTCGAAAGCATAAGGTGTATTCGTCGTTGAAGCCCATTAACATGATTCACAGCTCTCTCAAATCGGTTAAAGATCTGGTTGAACCTAGGGATGGGAAAGGTGTCTACATTATTCCTTGTTCTTGTGGGACTCCTTACATTGGTGAAACTGGTCGGTCTATAGATCAAAGGATCTGTGAGCATGCTGATGACATTAAACATGGAAGATCTCGCTCGTTTTCCCTAGCTGAGCAGGTACATAAAACTAACCATCATATCTGCATCAAAGAGGCTAAGGTCATTGCTAGGATCGACCATTTCCATCACCGGAAGTTAGGAGAGGCCTTAGAAATTGAAAAAAGACTCGTTAATCTCAATAGAGAGGATGTTTGGAACATCAACAGGTGTTGGATACCTGCCTTATATTCATGATTACCTTTTATTTCTACCCTGCTTATTGTTGCTTTATTTTTCTATTTATCTTTATTTCTTATTTTTTTATTTTATTTATATTATTATTTTATATATTTTATATTTTTATATTTTTATTTTGATTTTTATATTTTTTTTATTTTCTATTGTTTATTTTATTTATTATTTATTTATTATTATTATTATTTCATTTATTTATCTTCTTCTTCTTTTAAATATATATATATATTATTGGTCATTGGTTATTTTTTAGTTGGACCTCGCGCATGAATAAATAAAGAAAATTAATAATGAAATAATGAAATAAGAAATATATATGTATATATTATATAATTTAATTAATCTCTTAATTAATTGAATAAATTGATCAAATATTTTAATAATAAAATGAAACTAGCCGCTATTAATTCATCAAAAAAATATAATATATATTTAGAAATAGATGAATAAATAAATTTTAAAAGTCAAACTAGTCATTTTCCTAATAGCTAGTTTAGCCATCTCTACATCTATTTAAACTTAATTTCATGATTTGATCTCTCACCTAGTCCTGATGATGAACCACACTGGTTGGTTCGAGACATGTTGACAATGTTCCATTACATGTGATTATTACCGAAATATATTTTACAATTTTATATGATGGATCTCAGAAGCGTAGATTCTAAAAATATTGAAACCCTGCTCGGTAGGGCCTTGGTGACAAATATTCATCATTTCAAATGGGCACATTTGCAAGTATCTAATTTGAGATTAGATCATACCTTTCTAAAAAGATGTAGTGATGCTTCTATTCTTCCTTATTTTGCTAAAATTAATCATCCTCTCAATATTTCTAAGAACTAGAATGCGTTTTGAAAGGCCAACCTTGTGCTCATTCGGTGTGAGATCTCCAAGTTAGAAGAATTCTTGATATTTTATCAAGAAAATTATTGTCCTAGCATCTGAATCTGTGCAATTCGATTCCAACAGACGTATGGACTTTAATTGATGCTCGCTCGGCTATTAAATCCATTCATTGGGAAGCTTTATGGAAAGAGAAGCATTTATTAAAAATCCAAAAGCTTTCGAGGAGGTCTTCTCACTTGAATAACGTTTTGGTTCATTCAGAAAGCAGGATCAATGCCAACAAAATCTTGGCACTCAATTTGTGGATTGCACATGTCTCTTCTCCTGCGGATATAGAAAGTAGAGGTCTTCCCTCTTATTCCGGGTTTGAGCCTCTTGTCGCTAGGGTGCCCTTCATTGATCCTCTTTCCGCAGCCAGAAGGAATAATTGCTCTCCCCTTAACTCATTAAGCTTTGTGCCATATTCCTTGGCGGCCAATGATGTCGATGTCTCCGGAGAAGCGGTAAGGGAAGGGGTAGCTTGCGTTTCACCTGTCTTAATCCTCACTCGGTGGCTCTAATATAGATGGACAGGTCAATTTGTTGGAATCTCCCCATTCAGTTTTGCAGCATTTATCTATAGATTTTTTATTCGGAGATAGTTTTTCTTCAGTGCTGATATGTTTCCTGTCCTTGTCGGGTCTCCATTTCTGCCAAAGGATTCGTTGAGTTCCGATGACGTGGGTGGATACTCGGTATCTAGTGAGCCCATTGATAACATTGTCCTCCACTGCAGCCTTTGTAATTTAGGATTTTATCTTCCTTCAGATTATGCATCCCCTTTTGATGGAGAGTCTAGTTTATCTAATAACCTAGGCAACCCTAACATAGATTCCTATAATGATTTTAAAATTAATATGAATAGGAATGACTCTAGTAGTATCATTTTAACTAATTTGGATTGTAATATGACTAATAGTATAAATCAGAACCTTGGTAAGAATAATAAAAATTATTTAGCCATTAAAAAAGACTATGACAACATAAAAGATAAATGGCTTAATAATAAGACATAACGAAAATAATAATACTAGAGATAATATTAGTAAGAATGTTAAGATTGAGAATAATAAAAAAAGAAATATTGCTAAACAGGATTATAATAACAAAAATAACAATTTTATGAAGAACATAGTTAATAATAATTTTGAATATGAGGGTAAACTTAATAATATAAATAGTAATTCCATTAATAATATTAATAAAAACTCTAGTAATAAAGTGTTCAATATCTCTAGCTTCTGTTTTGACCCGTCTCTTTGTAGTCTCTTAGGGAAAGGCTTTAATTTTGCGTTAGCCCCTAGAAAAATCCCCATCCATGATATTATTTGTGATAGAATTTGGTGTTAGGAACTTCCCGGATTCCTCCAAGGAAATCATTAGGCAAGATTGCGCGGTCATCTTGAAGAAAGCCAAGCCCCACAAGAGCAACTCGAGCAAGCTCGAGTTTGAGGCTCTAAAATCATTTAATAATAATAAGGACATTGTTTTTCTTAAAGCTAACAAAGGTGGTGTGACTATCATCCTTAATAAGGAGGATTATAGGATGAAAATGTTAGATCATTTGGAGAATAGTGGGAGTTACAAGAAAATTGCTAAAAATCCCTTAAAAAATATTTCAAGAGCTGTTGCTGATGCTATTAAATCAAGTAGCTCAATGAGCACTCTGAGTAAAAAATTGATTGAAAGCAACCCACTTACTCCAAGAATCTATGGTCTTCCTAGAATCCATAAGGATGGTGCCCCCCTTCGGCCCATTGTTAATATTGTTGGTAGTCTGACTTATCTTCTCGCCAAGTATCTAGCCCATAACCTTAAGCCTCGCGTAGGTCATACATATTCCTTTGTTAAAGATTCATCTTCTTTCATTAATGAGTTGAAGGATGTTAAAATGGATCATGAGGATAGGATTGTCAGTGTTGATGTTGTTTCTCTTTACACCAATATCCTTATTAATGAGGCTATTGATGTCATTAATAGCATTACTGATCCAGATACATCCCATTTAGTCAAGATCTACTTAACCTCCATTTTATTCAGTTTTGAAGGTGAATTCTATGAGAAAACAAGTGGTGTTTCCATGGGTTCACCCCTTTCCCCGATTGTTGCTAATATGTTTATGGAGTAATTTGAATCTAAGGCTCTTTCCTGAGATCTTTTAAAGCCAAAGCTTTGGAAAAGGTTTGTAGATGATTCTTGTGTCATGTGGGCTCATGGAAAAGAAAAGTTAGATCTTTTTTTCCTTCATCTTTTTTATCAATCGTGCTCCATAAAATTCACCATGGAATATGAGGTGGATGGTAGTCTTCCATTTCTTGATTTTCTTATCTCTAGAAAGGATGTTGGTTCTTTCTCCCATCAAGTTTTTCAAAAGAACACTTATAGTGAGCAATATCTTCATGCTATTTCACGCCATTTCCCTACTCAAAAATTAGGTGTCCTAAACCCCTTATCCATGAGGGCGTTGAGGATATCTCATGAGTCTCACCTTGAGGGAGAAAAGTCCCGTCTGTTAAGTGTCTTTTGCAAAAATGGTTATAGTAGCTTGCAATGTCTTAAATCTTCCTCAAAGAAGAAAAAGGTCCTTTAATTAAAAATAATAAATAGCCTAATCATTGGTCCAATAGTGTGTGTCTTCCTTTCATTCAGGGAACCACTAATAAAATTCCTAGGATCCTTAGGAAGCATAAGGTGTCTTCATCGTTCAAGATCGTTAACATGACTCGCAACTCTCTAAAATCAGTTAAATATTCAATTGACCCTAGGGGTGGGAAAGGTGTCTACATCATTCCTTGTTCTTGTGGGACAAATTACATTGGTGAAACTGGTCGGTCTATAAATCAAAGGATCTGTGAGCATGATGTTGACATTAAACATGGAAGATCCCGCTCGTCTGCCCTAACTAAGCATGCAGAAAAGACTAACCATCATACCTACATCGAAGAGGCTAAGGTCATTGCTAGGATCGACCATTTCCATTATCAGAAGTTAAGAGAGGTCTTAGAAATTGAAAAAATACCCGTTAATCTCAATAGAGACGATGGATGGAACATTAGTAGGTGTTGGATACCTACCTTATATTCATGATTGCCTTTTATTTCTGCCCTGCTTATTGTTCCTTTATTTTTCTATTTATCTTTATTTTTTATTTATTTTATTTTATTTTTATTATTGTTTTATATATTTTTTATTTTTATATTTTTATTTTGATTTTTATATGTTTTATATTATTATTATTATTATTTTATTTATTTATCTTCTTCTTTTTCTTCTATTTATTATTATTATTATTATCATATATATATATATATATATATATTAAATAATTAATTAATAAGTTAATTAATATATTAATTAATTGAATAAATTAATAAAATATTTTAATAATAAAATAACACTAAATGTTATTAATTTATTAAAAAAATATAATATATATTTAAAATAGAAAAATAAATAAATAAATAAATAAATAAATTTTAAAAGTCAAACTAGGCGTTTTCCTAATTTCTAGTTTAGCCATCTCTACATCTATTTAAACTTAATATCATGATCTGATCTCTCACCTAGTACTAATGATGAACCACACTGGTTGGTTTGAAATGTGTCGACAATGTTCCATTGCATGTGATTATTACTGAAAGATATTTTACAATTTTATATGATGGATCACAGAAGCCTAGATTCTAAAAATATTGAAACACTAATCGGTAGGGCCTTGGTGACAAATATTTAGCATGTCGAATGGGCACGTTTTCGGGTATCTATGTTGATATCAGATCTTACCTTTCTAAAAATATGTATAGATGATTCTATTGTTCCTTATTTTGCTAAAATTAATAATCCTCTCAATATTTCTAAGAACCAGAATGTGTTCTTAAATGCCAGCCTTGCACTCATTCGATGTGAGATCTCCAAAGTTAGAAGACATCTTGATATTTTATCAAGAAAACTATTGTCTTGGCATATGAATCTATCTTATTCGATTCCGGCAGACATATGGACTTTAATTGATGCTCATTTGGCTATAAAATCCATTCGTTGGAAGCTTAATGTGTTGTGAAACCAGCTCCAAAAAGAGAAGAAAAGAGATATCAATGCCTTATAAATAAGCCAATCCAAGGGGGAAACCTCCAATACATTACATGAATGAAAAATTCTTCGATGATTCAAATTACAAAACCTCATTTCTATATATAGGAGTCCATGGGGCCACAATGTAATCCTAGTGGCGCCACAATGAAATCCTAGCCGACCTAACAATAATAATTTAAGGGCACAATAATAACAATATAGGGGTTACAAGGGTACAACAATAACAATAAGGGGGTTACACTAACAACAATAAGGGACCATACTAGTAATATAGGGACCTAACATGCCCCTCTCCTTCAAAAAAGTGTTGTCCTCAACGCTTGGGTAGCTCTAGGTTCTTTTGTATAAAATTCTCATCCTCCCATGTAGAATCTTCAGTGGGTAAGTTCTTCCACTTGATGAGATACTCTGAAATTGATCAATTCCATAGCTGTCGAGTTCTTGTTTCCGTGACCACTTTAGGTTCCAATATGATTTTTCCTTCCTCATCAAGTTCTGGAAATATTTTTTGAACTGGAAGATTTTCACCTATAACCTTCTTTAAGCATGAAACATGGAATATTGGATGCACTAGTGAAGAAGCAGGAAGCTCAAATTTTTATTCCATACTACCAATCTTTTGCAACACCTTGTAAGGACCATAGTACTTTGGCGATAATTTATTATCCTTCTTAGCTTGCTTGAGGGACATTTGTTTGTATGGTTGTAGCCGTCAAAGTACCTACATCAAAACTTCTCTCGCTGCGATGTTGATCTACCTGTTGTTTCATTCAATTTTGTGCCAAATTTAGGTTGTCCTTTAAGAGTGGGAGAACTTCTTGTTGATGCTCGATGTGATCTTCCACTGCTTGAACCTTTGAATTTCCTCTTAAAGATGATGTGATGGAAGATGGATTATATTCATAAAGTGCATAAATGGGGTCATTTTTGCTGCAGTATGGAGGGAAGTGTTATACCACCATTCATCTAGAGGTAACCACTTGACCCATTGTGTTTTTTTATCAGATATAAAACAACGAAGATATCATTCCAAACATTTATTTTCTATCCCATTTTGACCATCAGATTGAGGATGATACGATGAGCTATGAGCTAACTGAGTACCCAAACAAGAAAATAACTCCATCCAAAAATTTCCAGTAAAAATTGGATCTTTGTCGCTCACAATAACCCCTGAGTTTCCATGTAGCTTTTGAGTTGTGTCCATAAATGTAGTAGAAACTGTACTTTATTTAAATGGATGAGATAATACACAAAAGTGTGCATACTTGGTAAGTCTATCAACTACCACCATGATGACACTCTTTCCTTCGTACTTAGGTAAACCTGTGATAAAATCCATTGAAATCTCCTCCCAACATTGACTTGGAATGGATAAAGGTTGTAGAAGACCCGGGGTCTTAATTGTGTCAGCTTTATTCTACTGGAAAACCAAAAATTCAGCCAAAAACTTTTGAATATCAAATTTAAGGTCATCCCAAAAAAATTCTTTCTTCACCCTTTGGTATGTTTTTAAAAATCCTGAGTGTCCTCCTAAAGGAGAAGTGTGCAATTCCAAAACAATATTTTGTTTTAGTTGGGAATTCTTACAAAGATATAAGCGATCTTTGTACCATAAGGAATCATTTTTCCTACAAAATGTATCAGATGTACTAGGATCTTGCTGCAACTTTTGAATGAGTGTCCACAGTTCTTCGTCCTTCTTCCATTCATCTCTTGCTTCGGTTATCCAATCTGGTTGGATAAGAGAAATGGCACAAAGCAATGCTTCCACCTCTTCATTCTTTCTTGAGAGTGCATCTGCAACAACATTTAGCTTCCCTTTTTTGTCTATTATTTCAAAGTCATAACCCAACATCTTTGTGACCCATTTTTGCTGCTCTTCTGAAGATATTATTTGTTCCAAAAGTGTTTAAGATTATCATGATCAGTTTTTACCTTGAAGTGTATTCCCATTAAGTAAGGTCTCCACTTCTTTACTGCATGTATTATTGCCAACATTTCCTTCTCATAAATAGCCTTTTGTAAATACTTTCCTTTGATTTAATGACATTCAAAAGAAATGGGTCTTCCTTCTTGCATTAAAACAACACCAATTACATTTCCCGAGGCATCACATTCCACAATAAAGGTTTTTGTGAAGTCTGGCATAGCTAAGACTAGTGCTAGGAACATTTCCTCTTTAAGATGTTCAAAGGCCTTAGTATCTTCAAGAGTCCATGAAAATGCATCTTTCTTCAATAATGTTGTTAGAGGTGCTACTATTCTCCCATAATTCTTAACAAAATTTCGATAATACCTTATTAACCTGAGAAATCCTCGTAACTGCTTTATGGTTGTGGGGACTTTCCATTCCTTAGTGGCTTTAATTTTTTTAGGGTCTACCTTATCACCCTCGTGAGATACAATATTACCCAGATATTCCACCTCTTGTACTCCAAAGAAACATTTGGATGTTTTTGCATATAATTGTTTCTCCTGCAATAGTTTGAGCACCCTGTCAACATGTTGAACATGATCCTTCTAAGACCTGCTATAGATTAGTATATCATCAAAAAATACTAGAAAAAAATTTCAAAGGAAGGGTTTGAAAATGGAATTTCTCAAACCTTGAAATGTAGAAGATGCATTGGTAAGGCCAAAAGGCATGACCAAAAAATCATAATGACCCTCATGAGTTCGAAATGTTGTTTTCGGAATATCTTCATTCTTCATTCTAATTTGATGATACCCTGAACGAAGATCCAATTTGGTAAAATAAATTGCTCCATGTAATTCATCCAATAATTCATCAATCACAGGAATGGGAAATTTATCTTTAATTGCGAGCTTATTGATCTCCCTATAATCCGAACACACGCTCCATGATCCATCCTTCTTGTGTACCAACACTACAAGAGTAGAGAAAGAAGTTTGACTAGGTTGAATTATACCTGCCTCTAACATTTCTGCAATCATACGTTCAATTTCGCTCTTTTGGACATAAGAATATCTATAAGGATTGATGTTTGGAGGAACACTTCCTGGAATCAAATAAATAGCATGATCATGATCACGAATAGGTGGGAGTCCTTTTGGAGTTTCAAAAACCTTGGAATGATTATCCAAGAGTTTTTGGAGATCTGCAGAAATAGATGATTTTGATGTTGGAACTTCTAGTGAGCCTAATTGTGTAATTATGCCTTGTTGTTATTTATTTAGAAGCTTTGTCATGAAATTAGAGCTTATTATCTTTCTCGGCTTCCCTGCAATATCCCGTAATTCGACTTCCTTTCCTTCTGAAAAAAATTTCAAGAAAATTTCTTGAAAATTAAAAGCTATTGTCCCTAAAGAATGTAACCATTGTACTCCTAGTACAACATCAACACCTCCCATACAAATAGAAATCATTCGACTATTCAATACATATTCCCCCATGGTTAGCTTGATATTATGGCATTTTCAAGAGCAATTTATAGTTCCTCCATTTGCAACCATCACTTGACATACTGGTGTTGGATATAGGAAACAATTCAATTACTTGGCTAGCTTACAATGAATAAAATTATGGGTACTACCTGAATCAATCAACACTATTACCTTTTTCTTCTTGATATGTCCTTCTATCTTGAGGGTTTGAGGAGTGGTAATTCCTACCAATGCATTAAACAATATGGTCAGACTCATTTCTTCCTCTTCTTGGGTTGGTTCCTGGTGTATAGCCTCTTCTTGTTCATTTTCTTCTTCCTCTTCACAATCTATGTAAAATAATTTCTTCTTAGCAGACTTATGACCTTTAGTGTATTTGATATAAGAACTGTAGCAAAGCCCTTTTGCTTTGTTTTCTTCCAATTTTTGTGGTTTCAACCTTGTAGGTTGTGGAAATATAGGAGTAGCAACACTTCCCTCTTTATACGAGTGAGTGGTAGGCTTCCTTGTCGCCATAATTTTACATTCAAATTTTATTTCCAACCTGAATGCCTTCTCCAATGAATCAGGTTCCAAAACGCGAACTTCATGTTGGATGTTATCCTTTAAAGTACCTATGAAGAGACCAATCTTGTGTTCCTCTGGAATATCAGTTACCCTTATATTGAATTTTTGGAAGTCCCCCATGTGCTCCCCCATTAAACCCTTTTGTTTGAGATTTATCAATTGGCTAAAGAAGGTGTTGCTCTTTGTATCCTCATAATGTGCTATCATTTCCTCCGTAAAAATTGACCAAGTGACAATTTTTTTATGGGAGCAAAAGAATCGATACCATACAAATGTATTTTGTTCTAAATGTAAAGTTGCAATGCGTACCTTTTGTGTGTTTTGCACATTATGGAGATCACAATATTGCTCCATTTGTAGTATCCATGTTATAGGATCATTTCCATCAAACTTCCTCATATCCATTTTTCAAATATGGTGGTTCTTCCTGCCAAAATTAGATTTTATGAAATCACGATTAACATTTATTTTGTTCTCATCATGAGTTTCCTCTACTATCTTTTCACAACTAGGAAACATTTCTTGTATCAAATTTGTCAAACCTTCCATGTATACTTTTAGATAATTCTTTATGTTTTCCATTTTCTCATCGATCTTAGCTTCCATGTCATCCATCTTACATTCCATGCTAGCTTCCATGCCATCTATCTTAGATTCCATGCCATCTTCCATGCCATATATCTTAGATTCCATGCCATATATATTAGATTCCATGCCATTCTTCAAACCATCCATCTTAGATTCCACGCCTTTCTTCAAACCATCCATCTTAGTTTCCACACCTTTCTTCAAAACTTCCATGTCATTTTTTTCTGTTCTTTACGAGAGCAAAATTTGTTGCACTTGCTCTTGTAATTTTGATATGTCATGTTGCCATTCTTCGTCTTCATGAGTCATAGTAGAGCTTTCTAAAGGCTTAATGGGTGTTGAATTCTTTTTATGAGCCATTTTAGAATCCAATACTGATATATATACCTTTTACTTGCTTTTGAGGAGCTCGATATTGAAATTGAATTATATCTATAATTTTGGATCCTCAATATCTAAAATTTAGCCCTGTACTAGCCCTCCGAAGCTTCTTTCAAATGCCACAGGTGTGATCTGATTTGGATTCTCCAAGGCAAAGCTATGTCTAATCTCCCACAATGACCCAATTTTGGACTGGTTCAGTAGAGAGAAATTGTACGACTTGACACGTGTCACTATTTCCTCCTTTGGCTCTAAAATTGATAGAACAAAAACTACAGTCTGTGTACTTGTGGCCACTTTTTACAGAATTCCAATCCGATGCTCAGAGAGAGAGCTATGAATATTTTCCCACGATCACCTCTTTGAGATGAAATTTAGAAGCCTCAAAAAGCCCTAAATTCCACAGATCATATCTCCGAAAATATTGTGAACCAATATCTGAAATATTGCGACGATGTTCCTCAGGATTGCGGCTTTGCACTCTAACAATTTCAGCTTCTGAACCTTCATAGAAAATAATTTAATACGAAAATACCACGATGAATTTTTTAGGTTAAATTCATGAGCCTACAAAATGACCTAACCTGCACAGATCATATCTTCGAAAATATTGCAAACCAAGCTCTGAAATTTTGCGATGGTGTTCCTCAAGATTTTGGATTCGCACTCTAATAATTTCAGATTCTTAACCTTTGTAGAAAAAATTTATAGCGGAAATGCCACGCTGACCTGTTTGGAGCAGCAAAACCATAAAATCTCAAAGCTGTGATACCAAATGTTGTGAAACCAGCTCCAAAAAGAGAAGAAAAGAGATATCAGCGCCTTAGAAATAAGCCACTTCGAGGGGGAAACCTCCAATACATTACATGAATGAAAAATTCTTTGATGATTCAAATTACAAAACCTCCTTTCTATATATAGGAGTCCATGGGGCCACAATCTAATCCTAGTGGGGCCACAATGTAATCATAGCCGACCTAACAACAATAATTTAATGGCACAATAATAACAATATGGGGGTTACAAGGGTACAATAATAACAATAAGGGGGTTACACTAACAACAATAAGGTACTACAGTAGTAATATAGGGACCTAACATTATGGAAATAGAAGCATTTGTTAAAATTCCAAAAGCTTTCTAGGAGGTCTTCTCACTTGAATGAGGTTTGAGTTTGTTCAGCAATTAGGATCAATGCCAACCAAATCTCAGCGCTCAATTCAGATTGCAGATGTCTCTTATCCTACGGATCTAGAAATTATAGGTCTTCCCTCTTGTTCTAGGTTTAAGCCTCCTATCGCTAGGGAGCCCTATGTTGATCCTCTGTCCTCAGGTAGAAAGAATGATCTCTCTTCCCTTAACTTATTAAGCTTTGTGTCTTATTCCTCGGCGGCTAGTGATGTCGATGTCTCCGGAGAAGCGATAAGGGCAGGGCGGCCTGTGTTTCAGCTTTCTGAATCTTCATTCGATGGCTCTAATATATATGGGTAGGTCGATTTCTTGGGATCTACCCATTCAGTTTTGCAGCATTCATCTGTAGATTTATGATTAGGGGATAGCTTAGTTTTCAACACTGATATGTTTCTTGTCCCTGTCAGATCTCCATCTCTGCCAAAGGGTTCGTTGAGTTCCAATGATGTGGGTGGATACTCGGTATCTGGTGACCCCATTGAATCCGCTGTCCTCCACTATGGCCTTTGTAATTCATGTTTTTCTCTTCCTTCATATTATGCATCCCCTTTTGGTGGAGAGTCTAGTTTATTTAATAACCTAGGCAATCGTAACATAGATTCCTATAATGAAATTAAAAATAATATGAATAGGAATGATTCTAGTAGTAGCATTTTAACTAATGTGGATAGTAATATGACTAATAGTATAAATCAAAATCTTGGTAACATTAATAAAAATTATTTAGCCATTAAAAAAGACTATGATAGCATAAAATATAAATGGCTTAATAATATGACATATAATGAAAATAATAATATTAGAGATACTATTATTAAGAATGTTAAGATTGAGAATAATAAAAAAAGAAATATTTCTAAACATCATTATAATAACAAAAATAACGATTTTATCAAGAACATTGTTAGTAATAATTCTGAATATGAAGGTAAACTTAATAATAGAAACAATAATTCCATTAATAATATTAATAAAACTCTATTAATAAAGTGGTCAATCTTTCTAGGTTCTCTTTTGACCCGTCTGTTTATAGTCTCTTAGAGAAAGGCTTTAATTTTGCCTTAGCCCCTAGAAAAACCCACATCCATGATATTATTTTTGACATAGAATTTGGTATTAGGAACTTATTGGATTCCTCCAAGGACATCATTAGGCAATATTGTGTGGTCATCTTGAAGAAAGCCAAGCCCCCCAAGATCAACTCGAGCAAGCCCACGTTTGAGGCTCTAAAATACTTAAATAATAATAAGGAAATTGTTGTTCTTAAAGCTGACAAATGTGGTACGGTTGTCATCCTTAATAAGGAGGATTATAAGATGAAATGTTAGATCATTTGGAGAATAGTGGGAGTTACAAGAAACTTGCTAAAAATCCCTTAAAAAAGATCTCAAGAGTTTTCATTGATGCTATTAAATCAAGAAGCTTAGTGAGCTCTCTGAGTAAGAATTTTATTGAAAGCAATCCTCTTACTCCAAGAATCTATGGTCTTCCTAAAATCCATAAGGATGGTGCCCCACTTCGGCCCATTTTTAATACCATTGGTGGTCTGACTTATCTTCTTGCCAAGTATCTAGCCCATAAGCTTAAGCCTCTCGTAGGTCGTACAGATTCATTTGTTAAAGATTCTTATTCTTTTGTTAATGAGCTGAAGGATGTTAAAATGGATCATGAGGATAGGCTTGTCAGTTCTTATGTCGTTTCTCTTTACACCAATATCCCCATTAATTAGGCTATTGGTGTCATTAATCACATTACTGATATAGATACAACCCATTTAGTCGGGATCTGCTTAACATTCACTTTCTTCAGTTTTGAATGTGAATTCAATGAGAAAACATGTGGTGTTGCCATGGGTTCTCCCCTTTCCATGATTTTTGCTAATCTCTTTATGGAGGACCTGGAAACTAAGGCTCTTCCCTCAGTTCTTTTCCAGCCAGAGCTTTGGAAAAGGTTTGTAGATGATACTTGTGTCATGTCACCTCATGGAAAGAAAAGTTAGATCATTTTTCCATCAAATTCACCATGGAATATGAGGTGGATGATAGTCTTCCATTCCTTTATGTTCTTATCTCTAGAAACAATGATGATTCTTTCTCCCATCAAGTTTTTCGAAAGAAAACTTATATTGAGAAATATCTTCACGCTATTTCACACCATTTCCATGCTCAAAAATTAGGTGTCCTAAACACCTTAGCCATGAGGGCATTAAGGATATTTGATTAGTCTCACATTGAGGGATAAAAGTCCCATATCTTAAGTTTCTTTTGTAAAAATGGTTATAGTATTTCGCAAGGCCTTAAAGCTTTCCTCAAAGTAGAAAAAGGTCCTTTAATTAAAAATAATAAAGACCCTAGTCATTGGTCTAGCAATGTGTGTCTTACATTCATTCAAGGAACCACTGATAAAATTGCTAAGGTCCTTAGGAAGCATAAGGTGTCTTCGTTGTTCAAGCCCATTAACACAATTCACAGCTCTCTAAAATGGGTTAAAGATCTGATTGACCCTATGGATGGGAAAGGTGTCTACATCATTCCTTGTTCTTGTGGGGCTCCTTACATTGGTAAAATTGGTCGGTCTATAAATCAAAGGATCTGTGAGCATGCTGCTTTATTAAACATGGAAGATCTTGCTCGATTGCCCTAGCTGAGCATGCATAAAAGAATAACCATCATATCGGCATCGAAGAGGCTAAGGTCATTGCTAGGATTGAATAAATAAATAAAATTAATAATAAAATAATAAAATAAGAAATATATATATATTAATTAATTAATTAATAATTTAATTAAATGAATAAATTAATCAAATATTTTAATAATAAAATGAAACTAGCTCTTATTATTTTATTTAAAAAAATATAATATATATTTAAAACTAGATAAATATATAAATAAATATTTTTTAAAAGCCAAACTAGTTGTTTTCCTAATGGCTAGTTTAGCCATCTCTACATCTATTTAAATTTAATGTCATGATCTAATCTCTCACCTAGTCTTGATGATAAAACACACTGATTAGTTGGAAACGTGTCGAAATGATTCATTGCATGTGATTATTACCGAAAAATATTTTACAATTTTATATAATGAATCAGAAGAAAAGCGTAGATTCTAAAAACATTTTTATATAATTTATTTAAAAAAAACTTAACCTATATACCATGTAATATATTCATAAATTTCACATATATTGTATTTTTATAAATTTATGATATATAATATATCATATCTAAATTATATTAATATATGTGAGGACAAAATTTAATAAATCAATTTTGATTTAATTGCCTTTAATAATAGGTACCAGGATATTACAATGCAACTACCCTCTCGTTAAACATATTGTTTTGTTAATATATGAGTACTTTATTAAACATAAGTTTCAGATCATTATGTTAGCAATAAGTTTTTAAAATTTATTTTTTATTTTGTTATTATTTATATTCTATTACTAATAAATATAATATATTTGAATATATAAGTTTTTATAATTGATTATATATTATTTATATAAAATTGAAAAATAAAAATAAAAAATTGTTATATTTATTTTCTATAATAAACTAATTATATTTTCAATATTTTTATATAATTTATTTTAAAAAACTTAACCAAAATATAATAATGATGATGATTAATATCTACTGAAACCAATTTTTAATCTATCAAACCTAAAAAAAAAGTTATTTAATTATAAATATATTATATTTATAAATTTCACATATAATATAATATATTTATATATATTTATATATATTTATTTAATAAATCAATTTGTATTTAACTAAATGTTAATATAATCATTATAATACTTATTTATAAATATAATTAAATCCAAATTTTGATATTTTATTTTTTAAATAAATAAATATAACAAATAATATGTTTTGTTTACAAAATATGTTTTACTCTAATATGAATGAAACTTCAATCATACGACAGAAATAAGAATATAAGAATGATCTGTTGTATAATGTTGTGCAAATGTTTTTCTTGACAACTTTGGAATTAGACAAAACTATATATATGTTTAGAAAATGTAAATATATTTGTATAATAATAATAATTTTTTCATTATGAATAATTTTGAAATCTTTAATTTTTAATATGAAAACCTAAAAAAACTCTACACTATTTAAGTTTTTATTTTAATACTATTAATATTTAATATATAGAAGTGTAAAATGAATATAGATAACCATGATTGCAATAAATATGTGATAAAAATAAAAATATATATAGCCTACTCTACCACAATGTCAATAACGGAATATTAAAAATAAAGATTACAATAAATTTGTGATTAAATAAAGAAATATATACTTCCTATTATACAAGAAAGTCCATCTTGAAATATTAAAAATAATATACAGCATTGATGTATATGTACATCATCTTTAAAATAAAGGTAAATATATTATTAAAGAAGTAAACTGTAAATATTTTCCTATCTCATAGTTAATATTAAAAATTGTATCGCTATCAAAATATCGGAACATATCATTTCGTTCTAGAAAAGCTAGGGATGGCTTGGTGGACTTTGATTTTTTTCGAAATCATAATTAGTTAGATGTTATACTTCGTATTAAAATATGAAGAAATATTATTTTATTGTGGATCAATTAAATCGAGAACACCTTGTTTCTGGAAGTGTAGTTCTCTCTAGAACTTGGTAATGTGACATTGACATGCACATTGGACATTCCTCCTAGAAGTTATCCGTATGAATGTTTGACTATCATAATGTGTCATAAATATAATTTGATCTTTTGGTTGACACTATTAATTTAGTCTTCATTAAAACTTCACTGTTTATATTTTAATATAAATTATTATAATAATTTATGTTCATTGTAATCATTTGATTGTTATAACCATTTATATTTTCTATATTGTGGTTTATTATCATTATTTGATATCATGAAAATCATAAATATTAAATTATCATATCATTATTATCATTCTAGAGCGGCCTTTATGTTTTCTCATTTATGTAAGATGACAATGTGATTAATTTTTTAATGAAAATATTACTTCATAATTTTGGTTGTCATTCAAATTATTTTTATCTTTTAAATACTACATCACAATCACAATTTGATTGAAAATCACAATTAAATAAATATACCCCTTCCAATACAGAGAAGAGAGTCGGGTAAAAAGGTTTATTCGTAATGATGCTTTAAGTTTCAAAATTAGAATTTATTCATAAATGTGTTTTTTATATGGGTGGAAGGCACGTTATATTGTTTTCGGAATTAATTTTTAAATTTTTAAAAATAATTTATAAAATTTATTAAACTTTTTTAAAATTAAATATTAAATTTATTGTTTTTAAAAATATAAATCATTTTTGAATTTTTAAAGTTTGTTTATTTTTATTGGTGGATGTACCTTAAGAGAGTAATCATATGTGGTTTTAAATAATATTATTATAAGAAAAAAAATATTTTAAATAATAATAATAATAAAATTATGCTACCAAGTAACTAAAGAAATTAAATACCCAGCTTGATTTGAGACATGCACGAATTATTTTTAGTATAATGACAAGGGGATTCATCATGGTCCTATGTGTGACAAATGAGTTCCATCCAAGGAGATAAATGTGTGATAAATGAAGGGTGGTAATATCTTTCTTGGTACAAGTAATAAATAACACAATATATAATATTTTTGTATGACTCGAGACAAGTATAAGTACAATAAAGGTTAAAGTGTCATGTACAATCCCATGATTTCTGTTTTTAGATGTGGTGAACTCTCATGATGTGCCACTTCTGGAGATAGGGAATCTCACATAGAATTTGATATATATTTTAATGATAGTAATCTGGAATTGAAGGAGAACTTATCCTTTCAAAAACTAACCATCATCTATGCTTTGCAAGTAAAAAGAAATGGGTCTTAAAAGGTAAACAAGTTTCACAACTGCTTTAATATGGTGAGATTGGTTTCCATATAGAAACTACATCTACATACAACTAAAATGACAAAACATGAAGATAAGAAACCAATATTTGATGATGGATCTCACCCCTCCTGGGCTATGTCTCTGGGCGTAGTCCAACAACTAGATGCTCTATTGATTTTAGTGGAAAATGAGTACATACAAATTGTTGACATTGCAGTGGCTTCTTTCTCCTACAAAGAATTCTCACACAAAAAATATGACTCCCTACAGCAAGTCATGAAAATGTCAACATAAAAGGGACTTACAATTCAGTTCCTTGCACTCCACCTGAAATCGAAGCAGAAAAAAATACAACATTTCCACATCGAAGTACTGAAAGGATCTTCTCTCATGAGCACATAATGAGAAAATACTAAAAGCAGTTGCACTATAGAAGTAATAGTTGTTGAAGATGGAATTAGAAGGATGGAAAACCTATGACTAAGCTCCCTCCATGCTCAATATGCCTTCAAATTCTTTCAAAACACTGATTTTCATTGGTAATAAAAGACTTGTACCTACAAAATATCATTCATAAAGAACTCCCAACTCCAAATTAGTTCAATTTCAAATATAAATTGTTCCTTTAGTTGGTTAAGAACCAAATCTATGGCATGATGGTGTAGGGCAGATTATATATGCGACGAGTGTAGGGGTTGATCCCCGCCGAGTCCTTCAAGCCAAAACCTAAAATTTTGACCAATGTGAAGGTGCCACGTGATGACCTCTGATAGGCCTATGTGATGGATTCCTATTGGGCCACCTCAAAAACTTCGACCAATAAAATGATGCCAACACATCCCTATATGGAGTGACAATTCGTAGGTTCTGATTGGCCCTTCGTACACCAAGTTTTCATGTCGACATCATCATGATATCAGTAGTATAAAAATTTTTGTTAGCAGCCCATCTGCAAATTTTTTTATTGTTGGTCAAAAACTTCAAAACATCACAACTTCTTCTTATGACGTCAAATTTATTCGATTCAAGCATCATTGGAATGAAGATGATGAACACTATGACTTAATGTCATTTTTAGGAGATTCTGAGCACTTTCATTTTTAGCCTAATTTTGATCTCTAGATCATACCTCCACAATAGGAACTTTTGGACCCCAAAATTTTATCTTCGCATACCAAATAAGTTAGAAAAAATCTCATTAACTTTCCCGATTTCAATGATTCTTGTTTTTTTTAATTGGTGCATTAAAACCCCAATCAAGGTACTCCACCTTGCCTTTGCATGAAGTGCTTATATTCCTATCAAGAATTGAACCAGAAGTCTTCTGAACATGCGGGAACAACAACTTTGATGGATGAAATCTAAACATTTTTTTTGAAACCATCTTTCTTTAGCTCAAACAAACTTCATCTTGAAGTACTTCTTTGCTGAAGACAAACTTGATATTCCATCTGGATGTCAGAAGAAACTCAATGCTTTTCATGCAGTGATTCATACTTTTCATTTGTGTCTTCAAGCTACCCTTGTACTCTCAACTGCCTGCATTTTTTCAATAACATACTTGTCTTTGTCCACACAATCATGGTCATCTTCTACACAATATTTATAAAATATTAAACTCAAGATCAAGCTTCATTTTGAAACACTTGTATCAGTGAATTCTTGACATAATTTTGGAGATATTGGATCACATACAAATTCTCATCCAAAAAATTCCTCACACAATTGAACTCATCATTAAGCCAAAACAACATAACATGTCAAAGAAAACACAGTTGTCGCAAACAAGAGATTTTACATGACTTCACTTTATGAAGTACCCAAATGGGAATATACAACAAGAATTTAATATTTTACAAAACAAGAAAACTATAAAAAAAATAAAATAAAAATTACATTCATTGCCTATCTGAGACTTATGGCTTCTCTTTATACACCCAATATTCTTTGAAGGCTACTTCATGAACTACACTAGATTCTTGTTTTCCACATGTCACTGTCCTAGTAGTGGATCACATGACCTCTTTTTCCTTCTTCGGAAAAAGTTCCAAATTAAGTTTCAAATACTTTTCAATCTAGTGCCCATTCATGTTACAATGGGTATGAAAATTATTTTTCTTCCCATTGACTAGGAAGTCTTCAAACTTGAGAGAGGTTGCTCATATTTTGTTAAAAGTATTTTTTCCATTCTCTTGACCATCACTTTGTGTTGATCACAAATAGCCACACAATGGTCAGATGCATCACAAAATGTGTAAGGAAACATGTCCCATAAATAATCAAAGTCACCAACATTTTTAAAATACCCATGACACGTATACTTGTCCTTAGGGTTGTTACTTTGACAATGAGGACTGGAATTTCCATGTCCTTTGAAACCTTCATCTTTACTTCATGACAACTTACTATTATCACTACCATCATGGTGTGACATATCATCACATGATGATTTCTTTGTCTCAAGAAATTTAGAGGAATCTCTAATTGCTCTTTGACCATAACCCAATCCTCCATATTGTGGTCGCTACTTCACCTCGATAGGATTCATGATACCTTGTCCATTGATTCAAATACCTATTCCTTCGTAACCCATTCGAGTTAAAAGATTCATACCAATACCTTTGGTATGATTTTCAAAAGCTGAAAAAGACGTGTTATCAACATTAGTCGATGGAGTAGAAATGGAGATTCTAATTACCTCCTTTGATTTGTCACCCATATTTTCTATTTCAGATGTTGATGGCGAAGTAGATGATGACTCAAGACACCTACTTTTACCAACATGAATATAAGGATAATATTTTAGATGCTAACAAAACTCGCAAGTATCATTCTCAACATACGGTCCATATCCTATGTTTTGACCATGCCCACAAATTGCCTTCATCTTTGAGGGATTCTTTCCTCCTTCTAGAATGAAACTTTCACCAATAATTTCCTTTAGTACATGCTACAATTGTATATTAATTTTCTTTTTCTCCTCTTATACAAATTCAAGCAATCTCCTCATCTCAACATTCTCATTTCGAAGAGACAAAATAATATCCTCTAACTCTTGGATCCTTTCACGCTTCAGATTCTTTCCCATACCTACAACTTGGTCAAAACCAACTCTCATACCACCTGATATGGAATTGGAGGATAACTTCTCCTCTCAACAAGTAATCGTCCTCAAATGTTTTTCAAGTAAAAAAAATGCGTGTTAAAAGGTAAACAAGTTTCACAACCTCTTCAAGATGGTGAGTTTGGTTTCCATATGAACTTTAAAAAGTAACACATTTTAATTCAATTCAAATGAAAAAATATGGATAAGAAAACAACATTTGATGGCGGAGTTTGCCCCTCCTAGAATACATCTTCATTCCTACTCCAACAACTAGACCACTCTATTGAACTTACTGGTAAATAGGTACATACAAATTGTTGAAAGTGGAGTTCCTTGTTTCTCCTACAAGGAAAAATTCCCCTACAAATATTTCTCACTCCAAAAATATGAGTCCCTATAACAATCCCTGAAAATTGTAACATAAAAAGGACTCATGCATAAATTCCTTGTACACCACCTAAACTCCAATCGCAAAAACATACAAAAATGCTAAATTGAAGTACTGAAAAAGAGCTTCTCTCCTAACACATAATGAGAAAAGACTAAAAATATCTGCACTATAGAAGTAACATTTCTTGTAGATGAAATTGTAAGGCTGGAGAACTTCTAGCTAGGATCTATCCATGCTAAATATGCCTTCAAACTACTTCAAAACACTGATTTTATTTGGTACTAAAAGACTTGAACCTAAAAAATTTCATCCATAAAGTGCTCAAATCAGAAAAATGAGGCTTCCAATGAGTCTGGGATGCTCAAAACCACCATCTAGGCTCTTCTTGAGCTCAAAAAGGTTAAAATTTGAGCAATTTATGTGTCTCCATGCCAATCTCTATTATTTGTCCTGCAATTTGGCCAAACCTACTAATTGTCCTACAAATCCACCCTTTACCTAGTTTTCTAATTGATAATTACATCCAAAAAAGGTGCACTTTTTCGCCTCCTTAAATTTCCCAAGAACCCCTATGCACAAAAACAGGGTCACGTGGAACACCAATAACGCCATCGGCTGGGACCAATGATCCACCCCTACTAGTTTTGCTCCTTCTCTTTCAGGATATATTCACATGGTGGCAACGTGGTCGAGGGTTGGGGCCAACTACCCGAACCCTTTGGCATAGCTCCCAAATTTCAGTCATTAGTTACGCACCAACAACATCACTATGGGTCCAGTATTGACTATCGTCATCATCAAACTTAGCCCCATGCTATGCCCCATGGCTTCCACAGCACCGTGGGATGTGGTTGAATCCCCACCCCCACTCGGATAGTATCCTTATTACTCACGCTAGGTCCTGTGGAGTGGTTTCTGACCAATGGCTAGGGCTGGTTCTTGCCCCCTCCATTGAGTATTTTGCCTTAGGCATATGCGGGTGACCTATCCCCCACCCTTCCTCTCAACTCCAAAACAATTTCAATTCAAATATAAATCATACCGTGAGTTATTTAAGAACAAATTCTATGTCACGATGGTGGAGGGTGGATTTTATATGTGGCAGTTCTGGGGTGAAACCATGTCGATGCCCTCAGGCCCAAATATAAACTTTTGAGTAATGTGGAGGCACCACATGGTGATCACCGATAGGGCCATTTGGTGGCTTTCTATTTAGCCACCTAAAAAAATTCGACTAATAAAGCGATGCCAACATGTCTCTATACAGAGCGACACATTGATTGGTATGATTGGCCCTCCATACACCTAGTTGGCATGCTGACATCATCATGACATCAACAATGCAGAATTCCCAGTCAGCTACCAAGTCAGGAGTCCAGTCAGCCCATCTGCAACATTTTTTCATGTTTCTCAAAAACTTTAGAATTTCATAACTTCTTGATATGACTTCTTATTGATTTTATTCAAGTATCGTTGGAATCAGGATGACGAACACTCCGAATTGATGATGGTTTCGAGAGCACTTCAACACTTTCATATTTTAGCCTAATTTTGATCTCTAGATTAGAGGGGAAGGTGTTAACTGTGGAATTTATTTAACATCGACCAATTTATTCCAAGATAATAGTTTAATTCCTAATATTTTTATAAAATTTTAATGTGGTTCTCTATTTTGATTCCAAGTGTACATATCATACTTTGTGGGGAACATATTATCAAATTGGTTGTTATGAAGCTAGCTCCAAAAATAGAAGGAAAGAGAGATCAACACATTATAAATCAGCCTCTTCGAGGGGGAAACTCCTTTACATTACATAAATGAAAATTCTTGGATGATACATATGATCAAACCTTCTTTCTATATATAGGAGTCCATGGGGGTCAGAATATAATCCTAGTCGACCTAACAATAGTAATGTAAGCGCACAATAATAACAATATGGAGGCTACACTAACAACAATAATGGACTACACCAGTAACATATGGACCTTACATGCCCCTCTCCTTAAAAAAAGTTTTTTCCTCAACACTTGAGTAGCTCTAGATGCTTCTATATAAAATTCTCATCCTCCCATGTAGAATTGTCAGTGGGTAAGTTCTTCCACTTGATGAGATACTTTGAAATTGATCGATTTCGTAGCTGTCAAGTTCTTGTTTCCGTGACTACTTCAGGTTCCAATATGATTTTTCCTTACTCAGAAATTTCTGGAAATATTGTTTGAACTGGAAGTTTGTCACCTATAACCTTTTTTAAGAATGAAACATGGAAAATTGGATGCACTCAAGAAGAAGCAGGAAGCTCAGATTTGTATGCCATAGTACCAATATTTTTCAACACCTTGTAAGGACAATAATACTTTGGCGATAATTTATTATCCTTCTTATCTTGCTTGAGGGAATTTTTTTGTATGGTTGTAGCCGTAAAAATACACAGTCTCCTACATCAAAACTTATGTCACTACGTTGTTGATTTTCCTGATGTTTCTTTTGATTTTATGCCACATTTAGGTTATCCTTCAAGAGTTGGAGAACTTTTTGTTGATGCTCGATGTGATCTTCCACTTCTTGGACCTTGGATTTTTCTCTTAAAGATGATGTGACGGATGGTGAATGATATCGATAAAGTGCCATAAATGGGGTCATTTTTGTTGCAGTATGGAAGGAAGTGTTATATCACCATTCAGCTAGAGGTAACCACTTGATTCATTATGTTTGTTTATCATATACAAAAAAATGAAGATATCCTTCCAAAAATTTGTTCACTATCTCAATTTTCCCATTGGATTGAGGATGATAAGATGAGCTATGAGCTAGTTGAGTTCGCAAACAAGAAAATAATTCTATCCAAAAATTTCTAGTAAAAATAGGATCTATGTCGCTTACAATAATCTTAGGGTTTCCATGTATATTTTGAATTGTTCACATAAATGCAGTAGCAATTGTACTTGATTTAAATGGATGAGATAATGGACAAAAGTGTGCATACTTGGTAATTCTATAAAATACCACCATGGTGACACTATTTCCTTCAAACTCAGGTAAACTAGTCATAAAATCCATTGAAATCTCCTTCTAACGTTGAATTTGAATGGATAAAGTTTGTAGAAGACCTAGGGTCTTAATTGTCTCAACTTTATTTTACTTGCAAACCAAACATTTCGCCACAAACTTTTTAATATCAAATTTATGTCCATCCCAAAAAAATTCTTTCTTCACCATGTGGTATGTTTTTAAAATCCCATGTGTCCTCCTAAGGGAGAAGTGTGCAATTACAAAATAGTATTTTGTTTTAGTTTGTAATTCTTACAAAGATATAAGCAATCTTTGTACCATAATGAATCATTTTTTGAGCTAAATGTATTAGATGTACTAGGATCTTGTTGCAACTTTTGAATGAGTGTCCATGCTTCTTCATCCTTTCGTTCATCCCTTGCTTCGGTTATCCAATCTGGTTGGGTAATAGAAATGGCACAAAGCAATGCTTCCGCCCCTTCATCCTTCCTTGAAAGTTCATTTGCAACAACATTTAGCTTCCCTTTTTTGTAGATGATTTCAAAATCATTACCTAACATCTTTGTGACCCATTTTTGCTAATGTTTTGAATATAGTCTTTGCTCCAAAAAGTATTTAATACTATCATGATCATTATTTACCTTGAGGTGTCTTCCCATTAGGTAAGGTATCCATTTCTTTAGTGCATGTATTATTGCCAACATTTCCTTCTCATAAATAGCTTTCTATAAATAATTATCTCTTATTGGATGGCTTTCAAAAGCAATTGGTCTTCCTTCTTACATTAAAACTACACCAATTCCATTTCTTGATGCATCACATTCCACAATAAATGTTTTTGTGAAGTATGTTGTAGCTAATACCGGTGTTAGGCATATTTCCTCTTTAAGATGTTCAAAGGCCTTAGTTGCTTTCATAGTCCATGAAAATGCATCTTTCTTCAATAATGTTGTTGGAGGTGATGCTATTCTCACACAATTCTTAAAAAACTTGTGATAATACCCTTTTAACCTGAAAAATCCTCAAAATTTCATTATGGTTGTGGGGCCTTTCCATTCCTTAATGGATTTAATTTTGTTATGGTATACCTTAACACCCTCATGAGATACAATATGACCCAAATATTCCACCTCTTGTACTCCAGAGAAAAAGTTGAGGTTTTTGCATATAATTGTTTCCTCTCCAATAGTTTGAGCACCCTATCAACAAGTTGAACATGATCCTTCCAAGACCTGCTGTAGATTAGTATATCATCAAAAAGTACTAACACAAATTTTCTAAGGAATGGTTTAAAAATGGAATTCATCAACCCTTGGAATGTAGGATGTGCATTAGTAAGGCCAAAAGGCATGACCAAAAATTCGTAATGACCCTCATGAGTTCAAAATGTTGCTTTCAGAATATCTTCAATATTCATTTTAATTTGATGATATCCTACACGAAGATCCAACTTCATAAAATAAATTGCTACATGTTATTCATCCAATAATTCATCAATCACAGGAATGGGAAATTTATATTTAATGGTAAGCTTATTGAGCTCCCTATAATCTGGACACATGCACCATGATCCATCCTTCTATTGTACCAATACTATAGGATCAGAGAAAGAACTTTAACTAGGTTGAATTATATCCGCCTCTAACATTTCTGCAATCATAAGTTGAATTTCGCTCTTTTGGACATAAGGATATCTATAAGCCCTGCTGTTTGGACGAACACTTCCTGGAATCAAATGAATAGCATGATCATGATCACAAATAGGTGGGAGTCCTTTGGGAGTTTCAAAAACCTTGGAATGATTGTCCAAGACTTTTTGGAGATCTGCAGAAATAGATGATTTTGATGTTGGAACTTCTAGTGAGCATAATTGTGAAATTATGCCTCATTATTATTTCTTTGGAGGCTTTGTCATGAAATTGTAGCTTATTATTTTTTCCCGGCTTCCCTGCAATACCCCGTAATTCGACTTCCTTTCCTTCTAAAAATTTTTTCAAGAAAATTTCTTGAAAATTAAAAGCTATCGTCCCCAAAGATTGTAACCATTGTACTCCTAGTACAACATCAGCACCTCTCATAGGAATGGAAATAATTGGACTATTCAATACATATTCCCCCATGGTTATCTTGATATTATGGCATTTTCTAGAGCTATTTATAGTTCCTCAATTTGCACCCATCACTTGAAATTATGGTGCTGGGTATAGGAACAATTCAATTCCTTGAATACCATACAATGAATAAAAGTATGGGTACTACATGAATCAATCAACACTATTACCTTTTTATTCTTGATATGTCCTTCTATATTGAGAGTTTGAGGAGTGGTAATTCCTGCCAATGCATTATACGATATGCTCGGACTCATTTCTTTCTTTTCTAGGGTTGATTCTTGGTGTATATCCTCTTCTTGTTCATTTTCTTCTTCCTCTTCACAATCTATGTAAAATAATTTCTTCTCAGCACACTTATGACCTTTAGTGTATTTGCTATCACAACTATAGAAAAGCCCTTTTGCTCTTTTTTCTTCCAATTTTTGTGGTGTCAAACTTGTAGGCTGTGGAAATCTAGGAGTACCAACACTTCCCTCTTTATAGAGGTAAGTGGTAGGCTTCCTTGTCTCCATAATTTTACATTCAATTTTTCTTGCCAGCCTGAATACCTTCTCTAATGAATCAGGTTCTAAAACACGAACTTCATGTTGGATTTTATCCTTTAAAGTACCTATGAAGAGATCAATCCTATGTTCCTTTGGAATATCAGTTACCCTTATATTTAATTTTTGGAAGTCCTCAACGTGCTTCCCCACTAAACCCTTTTCTTTGATATTTATCAATTGGCTAAAGAAGGCGTTGCTCTTTGTATCCTCACAATGTGCTATCATTTCCTCTGTAAAAATTGACCAAGTGACAATTCTTTTACCGGAGCAAAGCCATTGATACCATACAAATGTATTTTTCTGTAAATGTAAAGTTGCAATGCATACCTTTTGTGTGTTTTTCAAATTATTGAGATCAAAATATTGCTCCATCTGTAGTATCCATGTTAGAGGATGCTTTCCATCAAACTTCCTGATATCCATTTTTGGAATATGGTGGTTCTTCCTTCCAACATGAGAGCTTATGAAATGACGATTAACATTTATTTTGTTCTCATCATGAGTTTCCTCTACTATCTTTTCACCATTAGGAAACATTTGTTGTATCAAATTTGTCAAACCTTCCATGTCTACTTTTAGATCATTCTTCATGTTTTAAATTTTTTCATCGATCTTAGATTTCATGCCAGCTTCCATGCCATCTATCTTAGCTTCCATGCCATTCTTCAAACCATCCATCTTAGATTCCATGCATTTCTTCAAACCATGCATCTTAGTTTCCACTCCTTTCTTTAAAACTTCCATGTCATCTTTTGTTGCTCTTTGCGAGAACGAAATTTGTTGCACTTGCCCTTGTAAATTTGATATGGCATGTTGCCATTCTTCGTCTTCATGAGTCATAGTAGAGCCTTCTAAAGGCTTAATCGGTGTTGAATTATTTTTAGGGGCCATTTTAGAATCTAATACCGATATATATTCTAGAATATGCCCTTGGAATCAATTCAACTTGATTCTTCAAACAAGCCTTATGCAATTTTGGAAAAAACTTGATTCTTGAAAGTGAATTTGTAACAACATTTAGCTTCTCTTTTTTCTAGATGATTTCTGATGTAGGAGCATTAGGTTCCAATAAAATACTTTGTATTTTTGTAAACATAGGGGGGGGTTGATGTTTTTAATTTCTCATTTAATCCTTGAATAATTAGGGTGATTTTAATTAAACATAGTGAGGAATTGTAAATGTTCTCAAATCATTGGAGAACATGAGGGGAAGTCGATTAGCTAAGACTGTGAAGAGTCAATTTCATTTTGTTTAGGGATTTAGGCTAAATTTAGGATTTGAGTATTAGAAGGGTTTTGTTGAGTCATAGAAGGAGCTAAATCAATTCATTATCAGTTTGTATAAAAATAAGCCTCAGAGGCATTAAGTGGACAGACCTGGAAAGTTGTTCAGAGAGGCAGAGTAGGAGAATAGAAGGCCATTGAATTCAAGACCTGGCCAGAACAAGAGGGTTTTGTAACTAATTTCAATAGCATAAATGAAGAATCTATTTCAGAAATACATGTGTTTTGCCTGATTGGATTATGCTTGTATTGACTCGTTCAATTCTCTATGGGAGCATGAGTTAAATACTCAAAACTTATGAGCATTGGTTTATTTCATTTCTGTGTGAGAATGTTTTTATCTTCATGATATATGTATGAATAAGAATCCGTAATTGGGTGTAATGTTGCTCTGCATGAAATTGAAAGAATCTGTTTCTAAATTATGTGTATATGGACCGGTTGAATTCTATGTAAGGAATTGTAGAAATTCAATGCAAAACCGTGATGGAACTCTGTGTTGGGTTTAGGATGCCTTCTGTATATGATGGAGGAAACCCATATATTTGTTGAGACAGGGTTGATTGCGAGGTTGATGATGATTATTCATTTGAACTCTATGGCTAGATCGATAATATTAATGAGGTTTCTGCAGAATTTGAATTGAAGTTTCGAATTACCGGAATGTGCTGCTGGGCATAAAGAGAAATTGATATTAATTAATGTCAATATTAGGTTTGTTAATTGAATTGGGTAGAGTATAGTGGAATTGAATCTTCTGTCCAGAATTCGGGTTGGTTGAGGTCACATTGAAAGGTAATAGCAAAACTGTGGTGAATTCTCATCACATAAGAGGTGCAGAGTTATTATTTTAAACCCTAGATGATAAGGAATTATCTTATGAAACCAATCTCAGCGTTGAAACGCAATTTTTCATAGGAAGCAAGGCCATGAAGTTACATTAAAGCTAGAAGTGGAAAGGTGGACCGAAGTGAAGGAGGAATAGAACCTTGACTCGATAGTGGAACCGAGTGTTGAAAAGTGAACCCGGAGTTAGAAAACCGGCAATATCATGTGCGGTTAAGAGTGATAAGTTGTTTCCACTTTTCGAATGAAATATCGTTCGTTGGAGGGCACGTGGAAAAGGTTGGTTTTTACAAACCATTCTTATCGCGTAATTTTTGAGAATTAACACTCGCACATCTAAGTTGCGTGATTATCATTGGATCATCCCAAAACAACACAAAAACTCCTCAACAGTCGAATGTGAGAGGTATGTTATGTTGCTGGGGCCCACTTGATTTATTGTGTTAATGTTGAATGGGTCGGAGTTTAATATAAAGTGAACGTTTGTGTAAGCGCATGAATAGGGGTGGATTAAAGTCCTTGAAATATGATAATTGGACCCGAAACTATATAAGTCGAATCTTAATGCGTTGATAAAGCTGTGGCCTAATATAATATTATGTTAGGGGTTTGATTGTATATTCCATTGCAATGTTTATTGAATAGGGGAGGACGATTACATAGCATGACCATTATATATATAAGCGATTATATAATGGGTTTTGTTCCAAAGTTTGAATGTTACTTTGAATCTTTATGAGGGGGATTTTAGCATACGGTTCTTACCCATAAAGTTATAACACACAGAGATTTGAAAGGAATATAAGCTTCCACATACATATTTAATAATTGCCCAATTTTTAGAATAGAACTGGTGTGTGATTTTTATAAGCATAAGAAAAGTACTTCAATATCTCAAATCTCAGATTTGAGATATGGAAGCTTCCGAAATTATATTGGAATTACCCAGACTGACAATTTATATTGGATTGAGAATAGGAGATGCATTGTTATATGCATAGCTAAGGAAAAAAATTGTCGGTAAGCAGGGGATCCCGTTATCATGTGGTATCAGAGCTGGAATAGCTCGTTTGAAAATTTAATTTTTGAAATACATATGTACTGAAGCAATGAGGAAAAATTGAAGTTTAAATCTGTTTAACGAAAATTGCAGACTTGATTAGGTGTGCAGTGAAGGTATTTAGATTTGCACAATCTGGAGTTGAAGACAGTTTTTTGAAAATTGCATCATACAGAGATGTAGTGCAGGTGAAAGAAGAAGCAAGATTATATAGAATCTTGAAGGTGAGCAGTATTTAACTCTGGTTTGAAGTATTTATTGCAGAATTCGTATTGCGAGAAATTGAAGAAATCTCAGCAACGACAGATCACAGCTTTGAGAGCCATGATAAAAGAGTCCAGCACAGGATTCTAAAGTGAAGAAAAAATGTGGCAGAACCTGGAGAATTCCCAACAGAGGTTGGATGAAAGAAGAACAGATGTGTTCTTGAAAAGTTGCAGAGTGAAGCCTAGAGAGAGCAAAACAGAGTGCTCAGAAGGTTCCAGCAGATAGGGGCCTAGTACTTGCCAAAAGCCCAGATCCGGAGGAAAGGATTGGTGAGGTAAGTGGCAGTAGGAGAGCTTGCTATTTTAGAGGCTTAGTGCAACTTGTGAGTGAATAAATCATGGATAAAAGGATGACTACAGATAGTCATAGCAGAGATTGCAGAGGTTCTGAGAGAGGCCACAACAAAAAAGAGAAAGAAGATGCCATGACAAATGGCATGAGAGATAAATTGACTGATGCAGAATATTTGAAAGAGGTATCTAAGATATGGGAGAAATTTAACAAATTGGAACTGATGATAAATGAAATCCAGAGAGTTGGTTGGCTCATGAAGAAGAAGGTAAAGTGGCATAGGCTACAGATGAAGAAAGATCAGAGGATACATGCTCAGCAGAAAGAGAGATTACTCACAATGATTGAGTATCTGGAGAAGGACTTGAAGACTGAAACTTCAAGTGATACCAAGAGGTCAAATGAATTTACATCTGATGATTTTTGTATATTTGCAGAAAAATTGGGAAATCTTGAATAGAGGATGGATGTATAGTTGGAATGTGCAGAACTCGGAGTAGCTGAGTTGAGAAGAAAATTTTATGTTTGTGAAGTAGAATAGAGTACAGATGAAGGATGGATATCTACAAAATATCTTATGAACCATGGTGGAGGTTTGAGATAGCAAGAAGTTTGCCTTGTTGAAGAGGAATTTATTGATGATTTCCTGAGTTATTGGACAAGTACAGATCAGTTGGGTGATGTACAACCTTGTATTTTTGTGACTGATAATTTTGAGATGATTACAGGTTTTATAGAGGAAGAGGAACTCAAATTTCTTGAGTCAAGGATGGAATTTAAAGATTCCACATGCAGATCTGTTCAAAGGGAAATGCTTTAGAAAGCAACCAAGACTGAAATGTCTTATGGTTTTAAAACTTAAGAGTTTTGTATGTTGGTAGGTACATCATAGGGAGATGACCAAGATTTAAAGTTTGTTGAGGAGGAGGACGAGCAATCTTGTGAAGTTTTCACAAGTATGAAGAAGTATCCCTCAGAAGATGAATACTCTGAAGAAAAATGCAATGTTGGAGAATGTCTCTTGACTGAAGGAGGCAGTGATACATTTATGATTGAAGTTGTTGCAGCACAGGAAGAAATTCTTGTGGATGAAGAAGAAATGATTTAGTTTGCAGAACTGATATGTGAAACACTAGTTGAGGTTGTTGAAGCTTGTGAGTTGCAAACTGAAAAGTTGTGTATGAATGCAGGGACTGTAAGTGATGATGAAGTTCTTAAAGAATTCCAAAGATAAATTGCATTGTTGGAATACTTTTTGGAGAATTCAGAGTATGAAATAGAGATTGCAGAAGGTAGAGTTCATCACAGTGAACAGGAAAACATCATGGGAGCATATGGTGTGGAAAGAAGACTAGTTTATAGTCCTAGGAATTCTTCAAAGAATTCTTTGGAAAGTTTGGATCAACGTATTGATGTGCTAATAGTGGAGGAGAATTCAAGACAACATACTGAAATGCTGGCAGAGGAAGGAAAGGCACTGAGGCCTTATGAATTTTTTTTTAACAATTGTTTCATGAATGAAGATTTTGTTGGTGATGGGGAAAATTTGGCACCACTGGACAGCCAAAGAAAGGAAAAGGAAAAATATTCCGTGGGAAACTTTAATCAATGGAATGAGGAAATTGGATTGCTGGAGATTATGTTGAATCAACAGAATTCAACGCAAGAGAGAGAACCTCAATTTCAAAATTGGGGATTGCAGAATGTGAAGATACAAAGGAATGAAGATAGGGAAGATTTTATGAGTCTTGGAAAAGACTTAGTACTACAGATGGAAGAATTGGAGAATAGATCATCAATTGAGATCATTGGGTCTTGTAGTGTTGAATTTGACAACCTAACTATAATTTCAGGTATTGCAGAAGACAATCCATCACTTGGATTTGCCCTGAATGAAGATGGGTTGTTGAGCGAAGTTGAGACAGTCATGTCTCATGTCAAGGACCTTTTTATTACTGTTGATGACAAGAAGGAACTGATTTTTATGATGGAAAAGGAAAAGGGTGGAGGACACATTTTTGGAAATACTACAGTGGTGGAGAATTAGAACTTTACTCTGATAGAAGATGAGGACACAATACTGGAATAACTTGATTTGATTACCAGAATAAATAAAGATGGTGAAGGAAAATTACTGAATATTGTTAAGGAAGAAGAAGAAGAATATGCTGAAACAAGTCTGCAACATATTGATGAAATTTTTGAAATTAGATGGCTAAATTGTTTGCTGAAAAAAGCTAGAGAAGAGAATGAAATGGCAGAGCAGCAGATTTAAGTGTTTCCAGAGAGGGAAGAGACACAAGGATTTTGTAATTTTGGTGTTTGTTTTATGATTGCAGGTATTGATGGAAGGACTAAAGAATGTTTGGTATAGGAGAGGAAAAGACATGATGACAGTGACTGGAAATTTAAATATCAGTCCAAAGAATTGTTGAAGGCAGAGAATGGAGAAATTGTCATAGGTGACAATCAGGAAGAGTTTTATTGTTGCATAGAACAAGAGGGTATGGATGATTGGGTGGCAGTTACGGATCAACAATTAAGAGCAAGAGCCAGAGTAAAAGCAGCAATAAGAGTTTAGCAATTAAGAACTCAGCAAGCAGAAGTGGAAGTTCAGCAATCAAGGAGAAATACTATCTAGCAACCAGAAGACATATTAGACAGGGAAATTGAATTGATGAGAAAGCTAATGTTGAAGGTGCCTCAGAAAAATACAACAGTAAGAAAACAAAGGAGCAGCAGCAGCAAAAGAAAGACAAAAAGAGAATGTAAAAGTGTAGCTAGTGGAGCAAGACAGAATAAGATATGGAAGCCTGGTGAAGTGCAAAAAAATAATATTGCAGCGAATGATCAACTATAGAACAAAGTGTGGGATCCAGGAAGACCAGGATGAAAGCACATGATCAAGAGATCATGATAAATTTTAACCTTGGGAGTCTGATGCAGGAACATTAGTTTCCAATAAAATACTTTGTATTTTCATAAACATAGGGGGGTCTGATGTTTTTAATTTCTCATGTAATCCTTGAATAATTAGGGTGATTTTAATTAAACATAGTAAGGAATTGTAAATGTTCTCAAATCATTGGTGAACATGAGGGGAAGTCGATTAGCTAAGAATGTGAAGACTCAGTTTCATTTTGTTTAGGGATTTAGGCTAAATTTAGGATTTGATGATTCCAAGGGTTTCGTTGAGTCATAGAAGGAGCTGAATCGATTTATTATCAGTTTGTATAAAAATAATCCTAAGAGGCATTAAGCAGACAAACCTAGAAAGTTGTTCAGAGAGGCAGATTATGAGAATATAAGGCCATCAAATTCAAGACCTGGCCAAAACAAGAGGGTTTTGTAACTAATTTCAATTGCATATATGAAGAATATGTTTCAAAAATACATGTGTATTTCCTGATTGGATTATGCTTGTATTGAGTGGTTGAATTCTCTATGGGAGCACGAGTTAAATACTCGAAACTTATGAACATTGGTTGATTTAATTTCTCTGTGAGAATGTTTTTATCTCCATGAACTATGTATGAATAAGACTCCTTAATTGGCTGTAATGTTTCTCTGCATGAAATTGAAAGAATCTGTTTCTAAATTGTGTGTATATGGACCGGTTGAATTCTATGTAAGGAATTGTAGAAATTCAATGTGAAACCGTGATGGAACTCTGTGTTGGGTTTAGGATGCCTTCTGTATATGATGGAGGAAACCCATATATTTGTTGAGACAGGGTTGATTGTGAGGTTTAGGATGATTATTCATGTGAATTTTGTGGCTAGATCGATACTACTAATGAGGTTTCTACAGACTTTGAATTGAAGTTTGGAATTGCCAAAATGTGCTGTTGGGCATAAAGAGAAATCAATATTAATTAATACTGATATTAAGTTTGTTAATTGAATTGGGTAGATTATAGTGGAATTGAATCTTCAATCTAGAATTCGGGTTGGTTGAGGTCACATTGAAAGGTAATAGTGAAACTGTGGTGAATTCTCATCACATAAGAGGTGCAGAGTTATTATTTTAAACCTTGGTTGATAAGGAATTATCTTTCGAAACCAATCTCAGCATTGAAACGCAGGTTTGCATAGGAAGCAAGGCCACGAAGTTATATTAAAGCTAGAAGTGGAAAGGTGGACTGAAGCGAAGGAGGAGCGGAACCTTGACTCGATAGTGGAACCGAGTGTTGAATAGTGAACTTGCAGTTAGAAAACTGACAGTATCGCATGCGGTTAAGAGTGGTAAGATGTTTCTACTTTTTGAACGCGATATCATTCATTTGAGGGCACGTGGAAAAGGGTGGTTTTTACAAACCATTCTTATCGCGTAATTTTTGAGAATTAACACTCGCACATCTAATTTGTGCGATTATTGTTGGATCATCCCAAAACAACGCGACAACTCGTCAATCGTGGGATGTGAGAGGTATGTTACATTTTTGGGGCCCACTTGATTTATTGTGTTAATGTTGAATGGGTCAGAGCTTAATATAAAGTGAATGTTTGTGTAAGCACGTGAATAGGGGTGGATTAAAGTCCTTGAAATATGATAATTGGACCCGAAACTATATAATTCGAATCATAATGCGTTGATAAAGCTATGGCGTAATATAATATTATGTTATGGGTTTGATTGTATATTCCATTGGAATGTTTGCCGAATAGGGGAGGATCATTACATAGCATGACCATTATATATATAAGCGATTATATAATGGGTTTTGTTCCAAAGTTTGAATGTTGCTTTGAATCTTTATGAGCGGGATTTTAGCATATGGTTCTTAACCATAAAGTTTTAACACCCAAAGATTGGAAAGGAATATAAGCTTCCGCATACAAATTTAATAATTGCCCAATTTTGAGAATAGAACTGGTCTGTGATTTTTATAAGCACAAGAAAAGTACTTCAATATCTCAAATCTCAGATTTGAGATATAGAAGCTTCCGAAAGTATATTGGAATTACCCAGACTAAGAATTTGTATTGGATTGAGAATAGGAGATGCATTGTGATATGCATAGCTAAGGAAAACAATTGTGGGTAAGTAGGGGATCTCATTATCAATTTCAAAATCATTACCCAACATATTTGTTACCCATTTTCGCTGCTCTTCTAAAGATATTCTTTGGTCCGAAAAGTATTTAATACTATAATGATCATTTTTTTACCTTGAAGTGTCTTCCCATTAGGTAATGTCTCCATTTATTTAGTGCATCTAGTATTGCCAACATTTCCTTCTCATAAATAGATTTCTCTAAATAATTTTCTTTTATTGGACGACTTTCAAAATCATTGGTATTCCTTCTTACATTAAAACTACACCAATTCCATTTCCTGAGCCATCACATTCCATAATAAACATTTTTGTGAAGTATGGTGTAGCTAAGAATGGTGTTAGGCACATTTCCTCTTTAAGATGTTCAAAGGCCTTAGTTTCTTTCATAGTCCATGAAAATGCATCTTTCTTCAATAATATTGTTAGAAGTGCTGCTATTCTCCCATAATTCTTAACAAACATGCGATAATACCCTGTTAACCTGAAAAATCCTCACAATTTCATTATGGTTGTGGGGACTTTCCATTCCTTACTAGATTTAATTTTGTTAGGGTATACCTTAACACCCTCGTGAGATACAATATGACCCAAATATTCCACCTCTTGTACTCTAAAGAAACATTTGAGGTTTTTGCATATAATTGTTTCCTCTCCAATAGTTTAAGCACCCTATCAACATGTTGAACATGATCCTTCCAAGACCTGTTGTAGATTAGTATATCATCAAAAAATACTAACACAATTTTTCTAAGGAAGTGTTTAAAAAAGGAATTCATCAACCCTTGGAATGTAGAAGGTGCATTAGTAAGGTCAAAAGGCATGACCAAAAATTCGTATTGACCTGCATGGGTTCGAAATGTTTCTTTCATAATATCTTTATTATTCATTTTAATTTGATGATATCCTGCACGAAGATCCAAATTCATACAATAAATTTCTCCATGTAATTCATCCAATAATTCATCAATCACAGGAATGGGAAATTTATCTTTAATAGTGAGCTTATTGATCTCCCTATAATGCGGACACATGTGCCATGATCTATCCTTCTTGTGCACCAATACTACTGGAGCAGAGAAAGAACATTGACTCTTTTTAATTATACTAGCCTCTAACATTTATTCAATCATACATTCAAATTATCTCTTTTGGACATAAGGATATCTGTAAGGCCTGATGTTTGGAGGAACACTTCCTAGAATCAAATGAATAGCATGATCAGGATCGCGAATAGTGGGATTTCTTTGGGAATTTCAAACACTTTGGAATGATTGTCCAAGACCTCTTGGAGATATGGAGAAATAGATTATTTTGATGTTCAAACTTCTAGTGAGAATAATTGTGAAATTATGCCTTTTTGTTCTTTCTTCAGAAGTTTTTTCATGACATTAGAGCTTATTATCTTTCCTGGATTCCCTACGATACACTGTAATTCAACTTCCTTTCCTTATGATAAATATTTCAAGAAAAGTTCTTCAAAATTAAATGATATTGTCCCCAAAGATTGTAACCATTGTACTCCTAGTACAACATTAGCACCTAAAATTGGAATGGAAAGCATTGGAGTATTCAATACATATTCCCCCATGGTTAGCTTGATATTATGGAATTTTCCAGAGAAATTTATAGTTCCTCCATTTTCAACCATCACTTGGCATTGTGGTGTTGGGTATAGGAAGTAATTCAATTCGTTGGATACCTTAAAATGAATAAAATTATGGGTACTGCCTGAGTCAATCAACAGTATTACCTTTTTCTTCTTAATATGTCCTTCTATCTTGAGATTTTAAGGAGTGGTAATTCTCACCAATGCATTATAGGATATCATCGGACTCATTTCTTCTTTCTCTAGGGTTGTTTTCTGGTGTATGTCGTCTTTTTTTGAAGTTTCCTTTTCATTTTATTCCTCCTCTTCACAATCTATGTAAAATAATTTATTCTTAGCACACTTATGACCTTTAGTGTATTTTTTATCACAACTGTAGCAAAGCTTTTTTTCACTTTTTTCTTCCAATTTTTGTGGTGTCAACCTTGTAGGTTCTGGAATTCTAGGAGTAGAAACACTTCCATCTTTATAGATGTGAATGGTAGGCTTCCTTGTCACCACTACATTCAATTTTTCCTGCCAATCTGAATGCCTTCTCCAATGAATCAAATTCCCAAAAGTGAACCTCATGTTGGATGTTATCCTTTAAAGTGCCTATGAAGACATCAATCATGTCTTCCTCTAGAATATTAGTTACCCTTAGATTCAATTTTTGGAATTTCTGAATGTGCTCCACCATTATACCCTTTTGTTTGAGATTTATCAATTGGCTAAAGAAGGTGTTTCTCTTTGTATCCTGATAATGTTCTATCATTTCCTCTGTAAAAATTGACCAACTCACCATTTTTTTACGAGATCAAAGCCATCGATATCATACAAATGTATCTTTTCTAAATGTAAATTTGCAATGCGTACCTTTTGTGTGTTTTGCACATTATGGATATCAAAAATTTGCTCCATGTGTAGTATCCATATTATGAGATCCTTGCCATAAAACCTCCTCATATCCATATTTCGAGTATGGTGGCTCTTACATCCAACATTAGATTTTATGAAATTGCAATTAACATTTATTTTTTTCTCATCGTGAGTTTCTTGTACTACCTTTTCGCCATTAGGAACCATTTCTTATATCAACTTTGTCAAACCTTCCTTCGAACCTTCCATGTCTTCTTTTAGATCATCCTTCATGTCTTCCATGTTAGTTTCCATGTCATCCATATTAGCTTCCATTCCATTCTTTAAGTCATCCATCTTAGCTTCCATGCCTTTCTTCAAGCAATCCATATTAGCTTCCACGCCTTTCTTCAAACCATCTATCGTAGCTTCCACGCCTTTCTTCAAACCATCTATCGTAGCTTCCACGCCTTTCTTCAAAACTTTCATTTCGTTTTTTGTTGTTTCTCTTTGTGAGAGCCAAATTTGATGCACCTACTCTTGTAATTTTGATATATCATGTTTCACTTCTTCCTCTTCATGAGTCATACTAGAGCCTTCTGAGGACTTAATGGGTATTGAGTTCTTTTTAGGGGGAATTTTATAACCAATACTAATATCTGAGCTTCAATATTCCCTTGGAAACACTTCAAACTAATTTTCAAGCAACAATATGCAATTTGAAAATAAAAGAAAATACACACTTTTTTCTTACTTTTGAGGAGATCGATATTGAAACTGATGTATCTCTATAATTTTGGATCCAAAAGAATTTATATTTGGTCTTGTAGTAGTCCTCTAATACTTCTTTCCAATGCCATAGGTTTGATCTGATTTAGATTCTTCAAGGAAACGTTATGCTCAATATCCCACAATGTCCTAATTATGGACTTTTTAAGTAGATCAAACTTGTATGGAGTTCCACGTGTCAATATTTCCTCCTTTGGCTCTGAAATTGATATAGAAGAAACTATAGTGTGTGTGCTTGCAACCACTTTTTACAGAATTTGAATCTAATGCCTAAAGAGATATTTATGACGATTTTCCTAGGGTTACCATTTTTAGATGAATTTAGAAAGCCTAAAAAAACCCTAACTTCCACAGATCATATCTCTGAAAATATTTCAAACCAAGATCTGAAAGTTTTACATGAATTTCTTTGGGATTTCAACTTCGCGTAGTAAACATTTCAACTTGTGTACCTTTGTAGAAACAAATTTATAGCGAAAATTACACGGTGACCTATTTGGAGCAATGAAACCCTATAATCCAAAGCTCTGATACTAAATGTTATGAATCTAGCTCCAAAGATAGAATAAGAGAGAGATCAATGCTTTAGAAATTAGCCACTTCGAGGGGGAAACCTCATTTACGTTACATAAATGACAATTCTTGGATGATACAAATCACAAAACCTCCTTTCTATATATATGATTCCATGGGGTCACAATATAATCCTAGATGACCTAACAATAATAATGTAAGGGAACAATAATAACAATATGGGGGTTAGAGGGGTACAACAATAACAATAAGGGTCTACACTAATAACAATAATGGACTATACTAGTAATATAGGGACCTAACATTGGTATGAATGATGCGAAAATACATAAGAGGTGTAACTAACATAAGTGAGAAGAATTTGAAAATACATTTTCATAAATGAACGTAAATAATAGAAAATGAGAGATGTGTAAAGAATTAAAGATGAATTGAAGCAAAATAAGAAGATTTATAACTCATGGTAATAAAAGATGTTAAAATGTAAGAAGGACAATGCAAGTTCATATAAAATTGAGAAGGAAAGGTAGATAAATCAAAATGTTTTAGAATCATAATAAATAAGAATATATAGAGTATTAAAGGTTGTCTCAATGATTTTCCATCAAAGGTTATTTATGAAAAAACTATTGAAATAATTGAAGATACAATTAGGAAGTAGATGGAAGAGAAAATCATATTCATGGAATAGAGCATAGAGGTTTCATCAATTTATATATTTTAAAAAAATTAAGAATTTCAAATTATATTTGTAACATTATCAAGAGTTATGAATATTTCAGCCCTTAGGTTTAACGCAATTATTGAGTTTCAGTGGGTAAAGGACCTCGCTAATGGGAGGTCACATGGTAAATTATCATAGACACACCATAAGTGATCAAATAATACATTATGATAAATATTAAATTTTTTATAATTATTTTAGCTTTTCACTTTGAATTACTTTCAATTATAACATTAAAATAATTTTAGTAGGTAGGAATAAGTAGTTTCAATGCTTATAACATGAGATTTCATATCAATTTCCCTCTTTATTGTTTCTACTTCAATTTTTTTTATCAATTAATTTTTGCATTAGAGGTAAGCACTAAGCAACACTATTGAATATTAGACTTTTTTTTCTATTATACTACGTATCCCCCTCCCTGGGTGGTGAGACTATTAGATCTATTTAAATTTTAGCTCTATCAATATCTTTCAAGCCCAGGGATCTTTTTTTCACTCAAAAAGAGGTTTTCACATGGATGGATTATATCCTATGAGGGCTTGAGTAGTGTGAGGTAAATTACATTATACATACATTCATATTTTTATTTATAATGATATAAACATAACTCATAATAAAATCAGCCACTAGAAAATTAAATTTTATAAATCTTAAATATTTATTAATTTTTACTTTGATAAAATTTATCTTATACAAACACATTTTAACTATTGTATATTTTTTACATAGTTTATTTTACTATTATTTTTCATTTACAATACTATTATCATTCATTATTTTCTTTTCTTTTCTTTTTTTAGACAACCAAGGTTTAAAAATTTGTTTGATTAAAAAACATGTAATATATATATAAAATTTTGCTTAAAAAATACCTTACACAAAAGCATTTTAATTATGATATAAATTTACCTCATTTATATATGAAATAGTTCTTAATTTTCACTTAGATAAAATTCACATCATAAAAAAGCACTTTAACTATAATATCAATTTACATAATTTTTTATAACAAAACATTTATTAATTTTTACTTGCATAAATTTTACCTCAGACAAAAATTCTAACTATCATATCAATTTACATTATGTATATACCAGAAATACTTATTGTTTTTTTACTTTAAGAATAAATTGGGCACATAAAAACATTTTTAACTATCATGCAAATTCAGTTAATTTATATATTTGAAATACTAATTGATTTTTACTTTGATTTTAAGTATGATGTCAATTTATGTAATTGTTGTAAGTAACTTTTTAGCTATATAAGTAATCCAATTTCATGCAATATATACACTTAATAAGAGTTGACCTATGTTTATTCAATTTCATGTTTTTTCAAATAATGTTATATGAATTTTAACATTATAGATAATTTTTTTTATTTTTGGTATTATCATCAAATCTAAGTGGAATGAGGAATGAGATGCTCGTAAGTTTTATAGTTGTTTGATTTTTTTTTTTCAATATAAAACCAAGATTTCTTTTTTTTGGAGAACAAACATATCTTAGTAGACTTTATATTCATTTTATTTTCTTGAATTTTTTCCAACCTTTATTTGGATTTGTGGTTGATAATATTATTGTGTCTATGGGAAAGTCACGATTCCTCACTACAAACACTATTGTTAGCCAATACTATAATATCAAATTGCCCAATCCCGTTTCATCCGATATGACGTGAGAGGATCAAAATATCCACATCAAATATTCAATCAATATTGGTTGTGATATTTATTTCAACCTTATTTGGATTACACATCTTTGCATGAAAATGATTTCTTGGGCATCCATAAATAAAAGTACAAGTCATCTCTAAAACTAACAACTATTGAATTATTGCACTGCATTAACTACTATATGAAAAAGCATAATTTGAATGCACTTAATCCAAATAAAAAACAATGAAAATATATTTGTAAAACTATGGTATTATTTTCCAAATATTCTTCTCTTTGAAAAACGATGGGCAACAATTTACTTGTTTCTTCTACTACAAAACCATTCTTGTTATTACCCTTTGAAATAACTTAGGTAAATAATATAAACTACCAATTAATATTGTTGTCTTTTTTCTTTTCTGTTTTTGTAAGTTTAGCAGTTTCTTTGATTTTTCTATTTATCAAAAAATAAGAAGGTTTACATATCAAAACGCGATTATCTGCTCGAAGGAAATCAGGCTTGTTTGCCATCTTAACGAGTTATAATCCATCCAGTATTGAAATTTTTTTTCCTCCTATAAACTATTAACTCCATACTATTATATTTACCAAAGTCTGACAAAGAACTGTAAATATAAATGCTATACACTAAAAACATGAAACAACAAAAATTAGAAACAGTAATTCAGTCATCTAAGGACTCAACTAGTGCAGGGTCTTTAACACTAGATCCCGGCATGTCTACTTGGTGCATTGTTTGAAGTTGCCTCTCAATTCTTCCCATTCGAGCTGTTTCATGATGCTGAGATACCCGTATGTCTAGAAGTTCCTTTTTAATATCATGCAGAACTGAAATCACCTGTGAAACCACATGTGCGTCTCCTCCCACTTCTTGAAGGCTCGTGAAAGACTTTGCCAAAACACACTTAAGATTCCAGTAAGTCTAAATATACTGGTGGAAAAAGGATAATCAACCTCTAGTATTCCCTGGATCAATGATGAAGCCCATTTCATCTTCCTGTATTTCTATATCTTCCTCTTTTTGCCCACTTTCTCTCTCCCAATCCCTGAATGAGATTGCGGACTTGAAGGGGATTACCTGTAGTGTAGGCTTCGAAAAGGTTCTCTATAACCTCTTTCTTGGATTTCCTTCCTCTCTTGTTTGAGTTTGCAATGGTTTTGACCTGTTTCTGTTTTCCTTTTTCCCTACCCTGCTTCTTTGAAGTCTGTCCTTTTGCAATTGTTGTATGTTCTCATATAAGCAAGATTCGATTTTTCCATGGATTATCAAACAGACAGTTGGAGGGACCTGTGTTTAAATTTGCAGAGCCTATGTAAGGCATGAGAAAGTCAGTGACAATGTTGATTTTACTGCAGATAGGGCCCACAGCGTTACTGTTAATTTGGAAGATGGTAGACAAGGTATTCCAAATATGACGTAAGTCTATGAACCCAGATAGACTCAAATGCATCATAAATTGACTCAAGCGTAGTATAACCCAGCTAAAATGTAGAGTAGAGTGCGTGAACAAAAACCCCAGATGGATGGTTTTGCTACCCCCCTAGAAAAATAAACAACAAGATTCCATATTATAAACCCTATAGAGTTGCATGTAGCGTAAATGACAATTAGCGAAATGAACCTGAGAGCACAACCTATTTCCACCTCCCACATTGTTACCAAGATGGTCATGCATAGCCATACTTGCTAGCTCATACGATTGACAAACTGGAACAACATACCTACCCAATACTCTTCCTATCGTTGCGAAAGGAAAAGAGACATTACAAGGGGTTCAAAAGCTAGGGATGACCATAGCAGCCAGTATAATCCGAACGACCGTTAAATTCTTCGACCAATAGAAAAATACTGCATGTTGTAAAATCCTAGAACCCTTAACCTTGCAATTGAATAAAACAGATTGAAGACTATCTGCATAATCTAAAAAAGCTAAATAACTATAGGGAAGGGCCACATGCACATATTGAGGCATTCTACAGCCTACTTCTAGGTTTCAGCAGGGGCTTGGACTGGAAGAATAACCACTAGAGGATAAATTTCTGAATGGAGACATCCAAATTACATTTACATTCATGGTGATTATCAAGGTTAGGAGACGTAGAACATACTAGATGACCAGTTGTTGATGCCAACCTTCTGCCTTCGTTGTTGTGTTTTCTTCCAATTGTCGTCCGAGATCAGTGATTCCCCTCCAGCATGCCTCATACTTTAGTGTGTGATCTTGACGGCGTTGTTTCTGAAAATTCTCTGATAATTCCCGATGTTTTCCAACTGCGCCTATGACAGGTTTTATTATCTGGCATGTGGTCATGCCCCTTCCCATCATGTGTTGTACTATGTCAGTCATGTGATGTATGCACGGCATCGCGTGCCACCGCCAAACCTCGACTCTGAACCTCCTCAAGGCACCCGGATTAGGGGTTGTCTTTATTTCCAATGCAATATGCTAATTCTCACAATGATAAGTGCACATCTATTTTTCCATATTTCAAATAAATTAAATAAATTTACACAATTATAAATACATGTCTATTATTAAATATTTCATATATATTAAATAAATCCATACAACTATAAAAATATTCTTATTTATCCACATTTCACATACATTAAATAAATACATACAATTATAAAATGGAAAACGTAATGACATAAGTCAACCCTTATAATTATAAATATAAAAAACTATTATAAACTTAGTATCATTTGTCCTATCAAAAAAGTATTTACCAATACAAAAGCCATATTTTAAAATATCAACCTTGTAGGTTTCATATAAAGGGCGTACAATAGAGAGCAGGCATGCAAATGCTAAATAAAAATTCCCATGAACATTATAAAGGAAAAACAGAGATTACGTATCCATTCCTCCATTCCTGACATTTTTTTTCAGAGACAAAAAAATACTGTTATATATATTATGTATATAAAACGGTACATGAACTTGGATAATAATACCCACACTACAGGAGTGGAGTAGTCAGTTTTACACTACCTCTACTAAACATTAATCATAGTTTGTTAAGTCAACTACTGCTGTAACTCTAAAATGAAGAAACAAGATCAAATATGTATTAGTCTTACGTATAATCCTTTGGTCACCATATCAAATTTTACCAGTTTGCAGTTTCCAAAACTGTTGAGAAGTCACTTGTGCCAAAAAATGGATTATCCCGTCCCACCTTAATTATTCACGCTCGCTTGAGTTTGGTCCCATATTCCCTTTAGGGAATCACGATTGAAAAGGAGCTCCTACTGCCGACCCTTATGCTCAAAATATGAAGGTTGCTAAGGGAGAAGACCAGACCTTTTTTTGACAGCTTGTCTGCCCTAGTTTTAAGTTCTTTGAAGATGTGATTCCATGAAACTCTATCAAATTTTGTAATTAGATACTTCACTCTATCGATCCATCCTTGTGCTCCCTGTAAAAACAAGACACTTTTTCCAGACAAACCATCGATTATTACCTTTTAATCCCCATAGATTTTTACCTCTTTGATTTCCAAGTGTCGAGCCATCCATAGACCACTCCATAAGGCCATTAACTCTACCCTGTTGCTTGATCCATAAACCCCGGACCACCAAATGTGATACCTGATCTCTTTTCTTAATTTTACCCAGGCACCACAACCACATTTGCCTCCTCGTTGAGCCTTGTCAAAGAAAATTGCCAGGAGTTCAATATGGTGAGGAGCAACTCTAATCGATAGACCCCTGGTATGACCAGCATCTCCAGACCCTTGAGGCAACCATCATATGATCAAAGAGTGTATCATTTTCACATATGTGGAGGTGCCCTCGAAGATCCTGTGGTTCTAAGCTCGTCATATTTCCCATATTATGGCAAGAGGAAACGTTTTAAAGGCACCCTCTTTCATCCCCCATACCTGTATTGCTTCTTCCAAACATATCAGGTGCCAACCTCTTCTTCCTACTTCAGGGTAAAAAAGCTCCCAAATCTCAATCGAAAAATGACATCTAAAGAATAAATGGGAAGAGGTCTCCTTGTAATAATGGCACAGAGCGCACCATCCAAGGCCATTAAAACCCCTGTGTTGAAGTCCCTCCCACGTCAAGATCTTCCTACTCCAAAGCAACCATACGAAGAGAAAAATATTTGAAGGGGCAACCCAACGCCATAACTAATGCAAAAAAGACTCTGATCTATCCCTCATGTAACCGTAATCTTGTGCATGTATATGTCCTTCACTATTAACGCCCCCTATTTGAGCCGCCCATTACATACAATTTTGTCCCCATCTCCATGATAATTTAAACCTGCCATACTCAAATATTTAGCAATCAAATCCCATTCCACTGCTTCTGCTTGATGTAAACCCATGCTACTCCCTGACTTCCATATTGGAGACCCCATGATCCATCTTTCAATTGTCTGATAAAGGAAGAATATGCGTTTTTGTGCCAATCTATGCAGAATATTACTATTTTCTAAAGGTAGGACTGCCACCCCCTGGATCCAATCCCCAGCTAGCATAATATCAAGGACATTCCTTAATCTCCAGCAAAGAAGCTCTGTCAAGTCCATTGTTATTTTAATAAAACCTCTCCATATCATCGACACTGAGGAAGAAAACAATGTTTTGGATCTATAGATCTCAAATAAAGATAGATTCCTTCCGTATTTACACTGGATAACAGAAGACCACGTCCCCTCCATATTGATTTATTCAACAATGCCTTATTGAACACTCTAATATTGAGCACTCCCCATCTGCCATATTTTTTGGGGATAGAGATGGCCTCCAGCCCCACCAGGTGGATTTTTCTCTTGTCCATCAATCTCGACCAAATAAACTATGCAATAATTGCCTTGAGCTTTCCCATTCTAAACTCAAGAATGTAAAAAATATGAGCCTAGTACACCAAAAATTGTGATAGTACCATCATAACTAGTGTGTACCTTCCTCCCAACGACAGCCATCGATCTGTCCACCTCTGGATTCTGTTCTTGAATTTGTCAGTCATCCAAATCGAATCTGCAATCCTGAAAGCAGTTGCTTTCAAACGATAACCGAGATACAATAACCGCTCCTTTATGTCCTTAGTGCCAATCCCCAAGAATTCTGCCATGAAAAGTATCTCTTGTATATCCCCATGTTCATATATCAACACAGATTTTCCTTTGTTCACACCTAGGTCGGCTACAGCCTTGAAGCGAATAAGAATGAAGTGTAAGTAGAACCAATATTTTATGTGTATCTTTCCAAATACCAATAGGTCGTCCACAAAAAGGTAATGATTGATGCATATGGATGATGAGAAGAAAAGGCCTGCAAAAAAACCCAAATCATTAGGCATCTTGAGTCTACGGCTAAAATTGTCCATACAGAGAATGAAAATAAGGGGGGATAGGGCGCAACCTTGTCGAAGGCCCTTTTCAGCTTTGAAGAAATGGGTAGGCAACCCATTTACGATGACAGAAAAACTAACCAAAGTTATGCATGCTATTATCCATCTTATGTTTTCCATCGACAATCCCAGTTTTAAAAGAATAAGCAGAATGAATGACCAGTCTACTGAGTCATATGCTTTATGAATGTCTATCTTCATGATCATTGCCTCCATTTTTTTTTGTGAATGAAATGCATTTCTTATTGTGGAATGGCCACCGCATTGTGGATCAATATGCCCTTAAGAAATCCGTATTGATCCCTACATTCTACTTTGGTGCACAAGTTGTGATGTCATTGAAATTTTGGCTAATGGACTTCCACTATTTTCTATTTAAGAAATGTCATGTAGAAAGAGACAAAATATGGCCATTTTTAATATACATAGGAATGCCCTGAATGCAGCTTCTTTCACCTCTAGGGGGCACTAAAAATCCTGTCCCTTCGTTTGTCACTACTCTTTTAACTGTTGGTGTGGTCGTGGTCAGGAGAGTTGAGTCGAGTTTGAGGTCTGGAATTCATTGTTGGATATGTCTGTTTGATGCTACAACGACTTCGAGAACGATTTCCGTTAGAGCAGTCGCAAATGTGCTCGACAGTCTAGCTCATATAACAAAAGACACGCTAACAAATTTATCTATGTGGGAAACGAGAGATTGACTTAACTCCATTCATTTTCAAAGATATTTTTTTTTGTTTTTATCACACTTTACCATCAACGACAAAGAGAAAGATTCCCCTGCCATGGTTTGATCGTGAAACGAAATGATATGGTTAATCATATGGAAGTTTCAACTATTTTTTTTTGGGTGGTAATAGGAACTGTTGAAAAAATATTTTCTATTTTACTGAAGAGGTTTGGTTTTAGGAATAGGATAGTATAATGTATTCAAGTTTTGTAGGTTATTAATTTATTTATACATTAAAAATACAATTTAATCAAACTTGTAAAATAAATTTTGAAGTATTTTTGAAAAGAAATAAAAAAGCCTTAAAATAGTTAAACAATATCATTAACAATAAGAATATTATTTTTACACTAATAGGCATGTTTATCTTGAAATACATTTTCTAGAATTTTAATTTAATTTAATTATTAGGTGAATAGTAAGAATTTAACCTTCACATTATACTTTTAATAGTATTCAAAGATAATGGTTTGAGATTTATTTAAAAAGTTGTTATTCCTTCCTAGATTATATATATATATATATATATATATATATATATTCTGTTTAGTTTTTCACATTTTCTAACTATCATACATTTCAAAGTTTTTGGATTTTTAATTCAAACTTGTGATTCTAACCAATCCTATTCAAAGTTTTCAAAATACAAAACTATAGAAGGTAGAATATATTTAACTCACATGTTAATTTTTTTTTGTAATTAATACTAATAATTTAAAATAAAGTGATAATTTAGTTAATTTTCATGAAATGTTTTCTTAAATTTTGGCAATATGAAATATATTATGAAGTAGGTGTATTTATGCTTGTTATACCTTGATGCCTATTTCCTAGCCATTGAGTTCATATGGCTAAATTATTAACTTTGATAGGTGTGTTTATTTTGAATAGGGTCTCTAGAAATTTAATTTAATTATCATTATTTGTAAAATAACTTTAGTCATGTACCAATAATAGTTACGTGGATCCTAGGAATTTAACTCCCACAAAATATTTTAGAATATTCTTAATACTAGTAATGGATCAAAGGTTGATATTTATTTCAAAAGTAATTATATCATTTCATCATTTTTAATTAGATTTATTAATTAAATTAAATGTCATATAAACATGAATTATAATTTTTTGGGTATGTCTTAGTACTAAGACATGGTATTCGTTCATGGTATTGTAAAATATTATTTATAAATAAAGAGTTTGTATGGTAATGTGGAGGTGAATCTCCATCGTTAAGAATAGTGTTACATGATTTTATATAAGACTAGAGTGGTTCTATCTTAACTAGGAAAACTATGATATTGATCCATCTTATTGTAACAAAGCTTATCAATAGATTAAGAGTATTTGTGGTAAATTGGAGGTGAATCTCAATTTTTAAAAATTTCTTTACATGTTTTTATATATCACCATTCTAGATCCATCTTAATTTTGGATCTATGATGTGTCAAAATGGATTAAATGTTTGAAGATACAAACATTTGCTTAAATTTTTAACTCAAAAAAAATGTTTGCAAATTAAAATATTTAGTCCTCAAGTTTACAACTTAAGATATTTAATCCCTTTCAAATATTTATAAATTCATATTTAAAATCAATCTATACTAAATTAGAAAAAACTTTTAAAATCCATTAAAAAAAAAAAAAAAAAAACCTAAATTTTAATCAAAATATTAGTCTACCGTCCATCTCTAACAAAGGTAAACTCAGTAGAAGCTAGTCTTTTTTTCCATTTATGATTAATAATTTAATTGTATTATTAATCAAATTATCAATTAATTTTTAATTTATATTAATAAAATTAGAAAATTTATATTTTATGTGCTTCTTAAAAGTATTTTCAAGTAAGTTTTTATTTTTGAGATAAAGTTTTATGTGCACTAGTTGTAAAAACTATAATTAGAAAGTACTTACCAATGAAGAATACGATTCAGGAGTTGATAATAAATAATAAAAATTACCAATACAATAAATACAATAATTAATAATACTTTCATAGAAAATTTTATGTCAAAGTTTTCATGTTCATAATAATGGGTGGATTGTCTACTTAAAGTATTGGATATACTATATTTGTGAATACAATTTTTTTTTCAGTAATACAGATAAATGTTAATATTTAGATTTTCTGAAATGTAATAAATAACATAAATTCATTTTAAGCATGGATCTAATATGCACTTAGAAAGATAAAAAAAAATTAATTGTAAATCTCTTTAGAGTGCAAAATTTGTAAATAAAAGCAATGCATCTCATCCTTTAGTATATCTCAAGGAATATGTCTCTATATATACAATGTGTAATTTTTAATTCTTAAAATTATATTTTTGATCAAGTCCATTTAAAAATATTTACTGGATTTTATGGAAAATTGACAAAAAACAAATAACCAAGATGTAAAATAGTAAGACTACTTCAAATGTTTTAACCATAAAAACATTTTTTTCAATTTCTTTACATAATATATACATAATTTTTTTAAACAATATATAATATATAAATAGTTATCATTAAAATATTTTGCATAACATGTGAATTGATACATTTTATATATGGATTACATTGTCTATATTAAAATAGTTTTTTTTGTTATTAATATATATTTTAAGTATACATATATACTAGCATTTTGCAGATGGATCTGCAAAAGAAAACGCCGAAGGAAGCACAATGTGGAGTGACGGACCGGATTTTCTGTGCAGCAGAGAAGCCGCCAAGAGGGTTGTTCACGGCGTCGGTCACATCATCAACGGGCAGGAAGGCGGCGGTGGACACGTGTCATAGATTTTGTCGAAGACGACGAATCTCTACAATGTGGTGAGCTAAACGCTCACAATAGAACGCCTTCATTAATTACTTATTCTATTGTTTAATCTTATAAATATTTCTAACTGCTGCGTATTAATTCTTATATTAGAAATTGAATGCATTACAGATCGTTATCTTATTGTTCTTATTAGGAGGTGCTTGATATTTTTTTATTTTATATTCTAACTTTCAATTTCATTTTTACTGTGGGCATAAAACATTTTCTTATATAAAACATTAGAATATATATATATAGCCCATACAAATTAGTAAACATATATCTTAAAATAGTTTATTTAGATGTTAATTATTTTTGGAAAGCTTAATGTTTAAACATATTACTCACACTTTTATTCTTAATTCTAATTACTTTATATGTTTTTAAAGTTGATAAAGTTCATATGAAGTGATATTATTTTATGTGGACATTGAAATATTTTATTTATAAGCAAGAGTGAATGAAATATTTTTATGACATTGGAATGTAAAATCATTAGCAAATAGAGTGACCATAGAGAAGTTGGAATTATTGATGTTTTATAACACTTTGATCAAAATTAACCAAAAAACATATATAGTTGAGATTATTGATGTTTTATAACAATTTAATTAAAACTAACCGAACATGTATATATATATATATATTTTTTTTTGGAATGTGCATCTCTGTCTCAATATTAATTTCTTAAATTATTAATATTACTAATAACTACTCTAGATCAATCTTAACTCATAACTAGATCAATCCTAATTCCATATCTACTAAATTCGAAAATAAAATATATCTCAATTATATTTTATTTTATTTAATTAATTTATTTTTAATTTAATTTGTTTTTAATTTTTATTTTTGATATTATATAATTTTATAAAGTCAAAATATTAAAAAGACATTATATTCACAATTGAAATGTTTTACACTTAGAGAGATTGATATTGGTTCACTCTAACTTTACAATATACTCCATGCATATTTTTTTTATCCTTAAACATATTAGTAAGCATGTTAAATTTCCTATCTCTAACTTCATGTGTTCTGGTGATGCTAAGGATAGTAAGAAGATTCCTTTAGTTAGATTGGATGAAATATCAAAGAGGCGAAATATTGGGTTAGGGAACATTGAATTATTTCGATGGGCTTTAATAGTTAAAATCTTATGAAATACTTCATATGGAGAGGGAATATGGCATTGGGGAAGGAACATTAGTTGAAATTTCTTTGGACCCTAACAAAGGTTTCTTTCTCGGAAAATGATTATTTGCCTTGTCCACACATTGGGTATATCCATGACAAAGGAATTTATTTTTTATATTAGATTTTGATACATGCTCATTAGATTTATCATTATCCAACCTGGACATGCTCCATTGTATTGGTGATAATTGTTTTTAATATGTATTTGGCTACTATCTATTAATTGAAAATGTTGATTACTGGACATGGGATGGAAATATATTTCGGTGACTTAACACTGTAAAGAAGGTTTATAGTTACAGTTTTTAATCATATCTAAAAGAAGGGGAAATTTGGTTGTTTAGGAAGGTTTCGAAGTGGAAATTTTTAGTGAGACTCGAGTGTTTTGGGTGTTTAGTATTTAAAAAAAATATTTTAATTTGGAAAAATGTATGTAAGAGAGGATTTAAAGTTACAGGAAGATGTGTCACGAGTAAAGAATAAATTGAGGATGTTATTTAATTTTTCCTCAATTGGTTTTTTTGAAGATTATATATCGATAATGTTACACATATTTCAAATTTCAAATTTTATTTTTTTATAATAGAGAATGAATTACACATTATGTGATATTTATATTGTCATTTTTACATGTTATTTGTTAATTCCATATTAATTAGTGAAAGAATTAGACTTTCCTCATATTAAAAAGAAAACTAATTTTTTTAACGTTCAATTACTTTATCTCTTTAAAGTTTGATGTAAAATTAAGATGGGAACTGGGGTATTTTATTTATGGCTACAATTGGTTTTTTTGTTATGTGTATTTCTAAATTTGTTAACATAATTATAATTTTATTATTTTTAAATGTAGTGTTAAGGGACAAGATCACCTCATATTAAGAGACAAACTCACCTCATATTAAACTATAGAGTGCCTCTCCACACAAACATTAAAAATATATTTTATTTAATTTTAGAAATTTTTTAATTTTTTGTTTTGGCAATGTCAAATATATCATAAAGTCAAGTATTTTGATATCCATATTAAAATATTGTACATCTCCATAATTAAAAAATTGTTGTTTTTGTATATATGTTTAACAAAATAAATATTTTGATGTTTATTAAGAGTTAACAACCATTTTATCTATATAACTATTTTAACTTATCATATTTTACATTTTCCAGCATATTTTGTTGGAGTTGATTATTGGTTTATAGTAGATTCTTTGATTCACCCTAGCTTAATTTTATTTATTTATTTGAAATTATATTTATTTTATATAAAGTAATTTTTAAATCGAGTACAAAATTATAATTTACATACATTGTTTTTTATTGGTTTTATTTTATCGTATAATAATAATTTTTATATAAAATATAAAATTGCATTTATATGTTTTATTTTTAATAATTTGAATTCAATTATGTAATAATATATACTCAATTCAATGGGGTAAGGTTTAATGGTGAAGAGTGGGTTGTTAAGACATTCGTGTTGAAAGGTGTTCGAATTGAAAGGTACAAAAAAATATCTAGCCATTTTAAGGATTGGAGTGGCAGAAACCCAATACCTTCTCTAAGTAATTTTGACGGCTTAAATGCCCCTCGTTTCAAACCAACATAATTGCCATATTAAAATCACATAACCCAACAAACCAAAAAAAACATTTACACAAACCAACAAAGCATTTACATAAACACGCAAAGCAAGCTTCTTAACATCTTTGTTAAATTGCCAAGATAATGGACTAAGAAGACTTTAGTTTATCGCAATCGAAAGATATCATGGTAGACAAAGGAATGCCACAAAGTATATTATAGTTTAAATATTAACTAGGAACATTTTATATTGTAAACTTTTTATGGAGAAAATTAACACCTCGGCAATAATATAATATTAACTAGGAACATTTGATATTGTAAACTTGTTATGGAGCAAATTAACACCTCTGCAATAATATAGATTTATGAACGTATAGTTAAATTATACAATTTAATCTGGGCCTAACTATATTCATAAAAGTATTAGTTTTTAAATGAACGAGGGGTTTGAGGTGCAACAAGTCCCTACTCTAGTGAGTTTCGTTTTTGTCTCGAATCATAGCTCACTCTAAACTAAATTAAAAAGCTTAAAGGTAGAAAAAATAAAGGAAAACTGTTGTGCATGTCAAAGGAAAACAAAGTCAACTGTTGGGTCTTTTAAGTTATATCAATATTAATGATTTACATACGTCGTATAAAGAAAGATATACGAATATTCCACGGCACAATGTACGTAAGGATGCGAGAAACTGGGGAGATTTCTTTGCTATTTTCATATAATTTTAACCTTAAGAAATATGAAATTAATTCAACTTCTTTTAAATCACATAGTGTGTATAAAGTATTCTTAAAGATAAATTATTGAAAAGTTAATAAATATAACACAATTCATTATATAAATTATTTAGTGAAATAATATAAATATTTAATAAAATAATATAAAAAATGTATTGATATTTTCAATTAGTGAGTTCCACAAAATAGATTTATAATAATTTGCTAGTGCATTTTATACCATGTATTTTTATGATGGAAGTTTCATTTGATATTGAATTATTGATTATTCTGAGGGTCATGTATGATGATAAGTATTTTGGATTTAGATTCTCACCATTGTTTGAACTTTTGTATGAGACTCTCTTGTTTGTGGGACAAGGGTCTCATTTCCGCGTAGCAATTTGACTGCTAAATCTATGAGGCATGCATTCTCTACCTCCTTCTAGTTTTGAATGTGTGACTTCTTAGGAGGAAACACATGCTTTTAACCATTAAGCCCACTCAAGCTATATCTTCTTCTCTACCCCTCTACTTTTGAAAATGTGACCTCTTAGGAGGAAACACATGCTCTTGACCATTACGCCCACTCAAGCTATATCATCAATACAAGAGAGAACACGTCCATTAAAAATATTATGTCCACCTATTTTTAATCTCAAATAATAATAGGCTCTTGAACATATTTCTTTTTGTGATTATTTTGTTCGCTTTATCTACAAGAATGCCTCATGGGAACAAACATAGATCAATAGGTAGACAGAACAAATATGTCACATACATGGATTCACACTCTACCAATGAATGAAGGAAGGATTATATTTTTTCCTCACAAGACCTTGTATAACGTACTATTTATACCCAATTGGGATGTTACTGGTGACTCATGAATCGTTGTGGGAAAGCTAAGAAACCAAGTGCAAACCAATCTAGTGGGTGTTGATCACTGTCATCATCCTATCACTATACTAATCTTAGATATAAGTTAAGCCCTAAGGATAGACAGGTTGACTCCTAAATATCACTATCATAATCCTATCACTATACTAATCATGGATATAAGGTAAACCCTAGCTATCAGTATTATAATCCTATCACTATACTAATCCTAGATATAAGGTAAACCCTTAGGATAGACAGATTGACTCCTAGCTATAAGTTAAGTGTGGTAATCGAAATGGCATTTATATTTCCTCTCCTTTTAATATAGAAGTCATAGTTAGGATATTTGTGATATTTAGTTGCATCCCTCATCATCATTCATGAGAGTTAAAGCTCAGGTTGTCATCTCAGTATAAGGCATTGGCCTAACAGATAACCGAGTGAGAAATGGTGATGTCAACGTAGCAAGAATTGCTTATGGTGATTACTTAACAAGAATTTGTTGTCAAGCTCTATTGAAAAATTATATTTTACTGGATTAAAATCAAAACTCCTCTTTTATAGTTTTGGTTAACCTCATTCATAATTCAAAACTCATTGTTGCATGAGGTGTTATCATTCTACCAAAATGGTTTAGGATAGACTATATTTCAATTTTAGGAGATGCAAAAGGTATTATAGATTGGGTTCAACATGTTACATGTTTTAGTCTCCCTATTCTTAAAAATTGTTTGTGCAAAATTATGATCCTGGTAAGTACCTTTGAATATATCAAATTCGATCATATTTACAGAGAACATAATTGAAGACCTGATCTATTGTCTAAGAGAAGAACGAGTAAACCTACAAATAAATTATACTTTTCTTATGAAGAAGCCATATAAGTAGGAAAAAGACATGAAAAATGAAAGGACTGTTATTTTTTTTTTGCTTTTGTGCTATAATATTTTGTGGTTTTGAGTAGAATATAGGACACAACAAGTGGTATAATCATATAGGATTCTTTAAAGTGATGTAATTTTATGTTTTTTAGAAGAAAAATAAAAAAAGAATATGTAAATGATGATATAGCAGGGATATAATGTTAATAAAAAGGACAATGTAAAGTCACAATGAAGTTAGAAAAGAAATATTATCATATACAATTTTTTTATATAATATGAAGAAGTAACTTTATTTTCTACTGAAAACAAAATTCCCATATAAAAAAAGTGTGAATAAAATTATAAATAAATGGAAAACATTCATTTGTTTCTTTATTTTCAATGTGATATTTGTCTGTAAACTTAATATTTGTCACTCAATGCAATCACAGTTGTTGCATCATAGGCGTCGTTAGTAGTAAGATCTATGTGTGCTGCATGAGGACGAGATCTAGATGGTGGTAATTCTTGTCATGTCATAGATGAACTTATTAATGAATTTGACACCTCATCTCTTAGAGAAATGTATGATGGCAGGGTTTTTTGTTCATGGTCTTAGAGACCCTCTTATGTATTGTTTACTTATTCCTTTCTGCAAAACATCACAAGAATGGAAGAGGTTTTCGTTATAAGCGGGAGGTATTTATTGGAAAATAGGTTCCACTAATCTGAATGTCAATGTTATATTTTCCACCTTATTACTTACTATTCCTAAACACTGGATTTAATTGTACGTTTTAAATGGATTCAGGGTTCTTATAGTCAATCTGGTTTGTCTAGCTGAAAAATTTGCTATACTTGCCTTTTCCGTTTGATGCCCGAGTCATTTTTATTCGATACCATGAGTTTTGCAAGCATATGGGACATTGTATTTCGTTTTACAGACTCAAGCATTCACTTTATGCCATTAGTGTCAAATCTTATAGGATTCCGCTCAATTTTCTTACCAAACCTACCAAAAGTAGCTTCTCCCTGAGTATTTGTTGTATTCAACCATTATAAGAAGTAATTCGACTAGCCGGTCTATAAAGCAACTAAACACAAATTTCTTACAATTATGCAAGGTAATAAAGTGATTTTCCTAATTATGTGAGTAAATAAATTTGGAAACGCTTAGTAATGAGTCAATGTAACTCATCAAGAGCTTGGCTAGCCTATTCAATGACACCATTCAATAGGAATCAACCCTAACATAACGAAACATGAAGGTTTATTCCTTCTATAATTTTGATCATAGATTTTTCAATCAAAACCTAGGTCTACATCAGTACTCTATCCACCATACCATTAATGCTGGTTCGAATTCTCTTAAAAAAAATACAAGTTCGTTCTAGAGTTTGATGGAGCTCCCAGTTTGCGGGCATAAAAAGAGCTTCTTATGTTGTATGCCTTAACCCCCTGTAAAGGGAGCATGAGGAAATCCATATATATTTCTTATGTATCCGATGGGAAACTCCCCCATAAAGATTTAGTATGAAAATGAGCATGTATGGATCCGAATGTGCTTATATATGCAAGTATTTTCTACTATGTCTACCATTCATTTGAGAATTTCAGGACCATGAAGCTTCATTTTACTACCAAGACATCGTAAAATGTAAGGTTCCCTAAACGAAGTATAAGATAAGGAAATTGTGCGAAAAATTGCTAGTGATTGTAACATCCTATTATGGTTAATTTTTGTGTCACAAATTGGTGGTAAGTATGCCTATATGCTATGCCTATTGACATATTATTAAGGACATTGGTTGAATTTTAGTACTAGCCTAGATCCATGTAACTCTGAATCTATCACGCGCTGAGAGGGATCAAATCTCTCAAGGTGAAAACCTTTCTTTTGAGCGCAAATCTTGACGAAAGGTTTGCACCTCGAGAGATTTGATCTCTCTCGATGCATGATGGATCTAGAGTTAGATGGATCTAGGCTAGTTCTAGTTGGGGTCACCAAATTTACAGTTTTCAGATTACTATAACTTTGTATATTTTTTAGATGTACATCATACTTTGAAAAATACAAATACTAACAAATGTTGTGAATATAACTATGTTTGGAAATTAACAAAATGAAAAAATTAATATATAAAATAACAAATACACTGATCATATCATCAAAATCTGATATGAATAAAATATCGAAAAACACATAATCTGTCTTAAATGTGATATTTAGTATTTAACCTTGATCTGTCTTCTTCTTATTTTCTCTTATAAACACCGACACATTCTGCCATATTTTCATATCGATCATACAGAAATGGCAGTTGAAGTAGAATACCATCAAAATATTTAACTTGAGCTATTGCAGTAAAATTGAGACCTTGTCGCTCTGTCCTTCCTATATTAATAGTCGCCTTTTATAGTGTCAGTCCCTGAGACTTATGAATTGTTAATCCCCAAGAAAGTCGAAATGGAATTTTTCTATTATTACCTCTTTCAATAGGAATAATAAGAAAAATTAGAGGGAATCATTTATCCCACAAAACTCTGACTTAGTTACCAAATGTTACTAAACCATATGTTGGAGGATCAGGAGGTGATGTTCTAGGATTATAAAAAATTTCTTGAACTGCTCCAAGAGAACCATTGATAAGTCCTCCATTAGTCCATAAATTTGATGTTAGCATAAACCAGCTCCAACATCAAGAAGGAGATCATTATCCAAATTTTCCTCATCTTCTTCAATGTTGTGGTTGTTATTTGATCTTGTAGCAACACTACGTCCAACAGGGAGATTTAGGGATATCAAGCAACACATATTGTGATTGTGCACGTGATCATTTGTTGCAAATAAATGTATAGCCGTACTAAATGAATCTTTTGTTGAAGCATCCAAATTGGAATTCATACGTGTCATGAGTACTTTCCAGTCTTCTATTGTTGGAATCATATCTTTGAAATTCATTAATAAATGATGAAAGAATATTTTATCATTTCTCTATCCATCTTGCCTATATATTGAATTAAGTGTTACGACAGTTGTGAATAAATTCCATAATTATTTTGCATGACCTTCACATGCATATGCAGGTCTATCCATTATAGGAGGTAGTTTTTTGAAATCACCAACCAATATAATTCATATACCTCCAAACGAGACTACTTTATTATGAGGAAAAGGTTGACGAAGTTGAGAATCAATATGTGTCAACAAATTTCTCCCTATAATACTCATATCATCAATAAGAATGTACTTAGCATGTCTCATCTCATCTTGTAAGGTAAGAAAACACGACCCTTGTAAAGAAGTTAAGTTCCTTACTAGTATATAAAGAGTAGAGTGTATTGTTGATGCAGATATGTTGAATGCTCCAACACCAGTAGGGGCCAAAAGAAGCAATGGGCTCTTATGAGGAGGAGAGCCAGTTTCAAGTCTTTGTTTTCTAGTACCAATCAAGTAATACTTTCTAGTACTTGTTATCCCTTAGATAATCATAAGCAACTTTTCTTTCTTGTCATCTCCTTTTATATGATCAAGAACTACATTAAATGCTATTTTTTGCTTTTCTCCTAAACATTCAAATGAATATTCTTTTAGAGATTTAGTAGTAACAATTGCATTGAATTTTTTCTTATCAGATATGAAGTTCACTACACATCTTGATGTCTCTTCATCCACAAATCTAGAGCTCCAATTTTTCATAACATCACAATCCCTAAATCCAATCATGTCAAATTAACTCACATGTATAAACTTATTCTCGTACAAACCTGAAATAATCTCCCACTCATGTTGCCTAGAATCATTTTGTACATGTAAAACATCTTCATCCTCATCTGGACAGTCAGCTGGATCCTTTGAAGGTATTGGACTACGATCAATATGCCAAGGACTATAAGAAAAATTTTCCCAATTTTGTATGATGTCATCATCTATAGCTCCAATATCTATATGAAAATCACGAAATGGCTTGTACAATACTAATTGGGACCAGAAAATCTCAACAAACCTATTATTTTTGCGAGGGGAAACTGAATTAAACTTAGTAAATACTTGTACAATGATTGCATTATTTCATAGTAACCATTTCTCACCACGAAAATGTTTGTCATATGACAAATATCTAGCAGCTTCTATCAACAAAAGGTGCTCCATAATCATAGGTCTCTTCTTATATGCATCAATAAGAGAATTATCATTATGGTAATCATGTTCATCAACTTTTACTTTTTTAAAAATCTTTATCTAAACATTTAGAACAGTGAATCTACGACTACATTCGGAAATAGGAAGCTCCAAAAGCATATGGCATGTTTCTTGTGCTCCTATATCCTTGTCAACGATAGTATCACACAAAAATGTTCTATATGAACGTGTTGCTAGTTCATTTGGATTTTGAATAGAAGAAATACACATCAACATATCATGGAAGCTCTATGACTCTTTTTCTGCTTTTGATGCATATTTTTCTATATATTTAATCACAACATGCCTAGAAAGAATAGGTTCCCAATCCATAATAACATGGCACAACATCAATGTTTCATGATTATGTCTGTTTAATCAATCATCATTTCGTCTGGGTTCATATATTCTTTCTCCACCCTCATCAATATAAAGTCTTGACATTTTTGCGTACCTCCCATGCTGCCTTAAATATACACACCAATTTTATGCCCTTCTTTCTAAGGCATGATTTCTCATTGCAGGTGATTTGGCACTCAACACAATTGAGAAGTTGTTCATAGTCCATCATAGGATCATATTGAAATATTTTTTCAGTGTTATTTAAGAAAGGATGATCATCATCATTTTTTTGAATAGGGATCGTTATTTTATATTCATTACATGGATTGAATGCATAGAAAGATCCATCAAAGTATTCTTTTGCAAATCTAACTTGAGTCGGGTCATTCTAATTCAATTTTTCCATATTAGGAGCATCTTTTAGAGAAAGAAACCCATGCCCATGTGGAGATCCATGATGTTTCCATTCATAATGACACCAAAAATCTGTACCATGATGAAATTTTGAAAAAATTTCATCTCGAAACAATTTATGTATCAAATGCACATAACATGCTACAATGTGAGGATTATCAATCACATTTTCACGTCTCCATTTTCTTTCATCCTTTTGATCTCTAGCAGAGGTACGAGACATCAATTTATCAAAATCAGGCCATTGCATATCTGCTACACTTAGTGTGAAGAATATTGTAGGAGATCCAATTTTTTGTACCAAGTCACATAGTTTAGCAAGAAATTTGATCCAATATGCACGTTTACCTCTTAGAACATGTCCAAATATCATCAATCTATCTGCAATTTTAGAATTAAGAATATTTTGTAAATTCTCTTGTAAGTCATCAACTGTTGTAAGAAGTTATGTCACATTTTTTTAACAAAAACTACAGAAGACGCTTGAGCTCAATGTATCATGATGATATTGATTAAAAAGTATCTAAATTAAGGATGTATACCAAACCTATTATCACAAAATATAAGGAGATGTTTTGCATACTCATGAAGATGCACATTTCTTAGTCGTGGTTGTAACCAGTCAACTTCTCCTCAACGAAATAATGTTGGAAATGCCATATCAAATAACCCTGCAGTATTATACTCATTTATAGGAGATGAACCAATTGTAGGCGAATTAATGACATCTGTAATTTCACCATCTATTTCGTTTGCTTCTCTATTAGGATTATCTGCACATGCACGAATAAGTTCAATTTCCCTATGTGCATTTCGAGGCTTTGCAAAAAAGGAATTTGTGGCATAATCTTCTAGAGAATCTTCATGACTTGGAGCACCTTCTAACAATTTAACTCCTATGTCATTGTCCATATCGGTTAGTATAATATAATTAATTAGATGTGACACATATTTTGTTTTTTCCTGTAACTCGTCCAAAACATGCATATCAAATATAAATTTCTACATCTTTATAATATGGATCATTTTTAATCTTATAAGGTAATGCATCTAGCACCTTTTTCCTTCTAACAATGAAATCATAGATTGATCCTTGCTGACCTTTTTTTCGCACCACCATCATTAAATCCAAGTCTTCAATATGTCGAGGTAATTTCTTGGCAAAATATTTAATATCTTGAGGAAAAATGATTGTATGCCCTCTCTATTTGTATTGTCCACCTATTGAATGCATTACTTGCAAAATTCAACTCACTTGTGCTATCAACATTTCCTCAACTTGCGTAAGACTTCGTAGGATCAAAGGCTACAACATGAGATTCATATGATTTTGTGATGAAAATATATGATTATTACCCTCTCATTTACTTCTTGTACACATTGGACCTGACTTTGTAGTTTCCATTTGAATTCCAGGATATGACTCCACACACACATGGCACATTTTAGGATAACCTAATTTTTCAATTTTTTCATGAAATATTTTATGTGTAGTAACTTCATCTTCCACTGGTGCATTAGTCATCATTGCATTACTCTATTGATTGATGATCTTTAATTTTCATACCCACTGGTAAATTGGAAATCATTTCAAGTTCATGATCACATTTCTCCATTGGTTGATTATTTTGGAGATTCATACCTATAGGAGAAAGAGGCTCAATTATTGGCCTTACGTCACTAAAACCTTTGAATTTTCTTCTTCGATCTACTCTTACTTCTTGTCTATTTTGAATTTTGTGCTTTTCTTTATCATCCTCATTCATTCCTTCAAATTTCATTATTTTTCTTTGAGAATTATTCATTCGTTCTTCTTCCCTTCATCACCATTCTACCTTTGTCATTTATGCCTTTTTCTTTCACGATCCTTCTTTCGTTGTTCTTCCATTTGATCATCAGTAATTTGTTGTCTTCGCAATATTCAATGCTCATTTTTTTTCTATCCTCTTCTTCTCTTTTTCCATTTCAATTATCTCCTTCATAATATTTAATCCTTGTCATTTAACTCTTTCTCTCTATACACTCCCCAATTCTTCAATTGATGGATCCATATTTGTACCTCTTTTATATTGATTCATGTAAAAAACACGAAACATATAAATTAACTGCCCCCCCCCCCCCCCCCCACACACACACATATATATTAAATACCGATCTACAAAATATTTAATATGATTTGCCATGTTTAAAATAAATTTAAATCCAATTCGTATTTATTTTTATTTTAAATTCAAAAAATGATTCAAAAAATTTGTTCATTAAAAATCATTGTTACCCAGAATGTGAATTTTTTTTTACACCAAATCATAATATACCCCAATAATTAGTAAAATATTGAAACAATATAAGCGTTTGGTAAAATATTTAAACAAATAACAGTTTGGATTTTCTTTTCAGAATTGAACATTTTTCATATCTTAAACAACTCAAATATAACTTGGTAACTATGCTTTCCACCATTTCTCAATGTAGATCCTAAAATACTGGAGTTGATCTCAAAGGTTTGATATGGAATTGGTAAACAATAATTGATATGGAATTAGTGGGACATAAATAAAGGAAGATTTTATTTATCAAAATTCTGTGTGGCTTTGTATTTTTGATACTTAAAATACGTATAATATATTTGGATTTGATGGATAAATAAATGCAGATTCTATTTATTAGGGTTTTTTGTAGAGTTTGTTTGTTTTAGAATCTGCCCCTGTGGAGAGTCATAATATATCCCTTTTCCACAGTTTCTCAATGTAGATTCTGAAATATATCTCATTCCAATTTTTGTTGGCATTCGATAGAAGTAATAAATAATTTGCAAAACTACATTAGTCTATGTCTTTTTCATGAAACTAAACTATTTTATGCATTTCACGGTGATTACATCTATAGTGTATGCATTTCACAGTGCTTACATCTGTGTGACTGCTAAGATTGGTGTTATTGCTAAATCGTGATATATTGTAATTGCTAATTTTGACAACATTTTGTGCATATCGAGTGAAGTCATCGTACTGAACAGGTTAATATTTCACATATTAAATCAATAAAAATTGGTTATCATATGCGTCCATGGTAGCAAATGGAGATATTTCACATATCTAATGTAGGCATTGTTGCGTTAATGATTTGAATGGGCGATTGAAAAAAATAGGTCTAATTCGAGAGATGATTTTAGTATACAATAGAGCCTCTAGTAGTAGTAATAATTCACATACTTGAAAGGTATAAATCATATTTATGAGAGCGAAAATAATTCTCATAGTAGATTTAAAAAACACGCAGAACGAAAATATATTTCAAACTCATAGTACTTTTAAAAAACTAATAATACTCACAGTAGATTTAAAAAACACGTAGAATGAAAATATAATTCAAACTCAATCTACATAGATTAAGAAAACAGGCTGAAGGAAATTGAGTAGCAGTAATAATTCACATACTTGAAAGGTATAAATCATATTTATGAGAGCGAAAATAATACTCATAGTAGATTTAAAAAACACACAGAACGAAAATATATTTCAAACTCACAGTACATTTAAAAAAATAATAATACTCACAGTAGATTTAAAAAACACACAGAATGAAAATATAATTCAAACTCGATCTACATACATTGAGAAAACAAGCGGAAGGAAATTGAACTGGATATTTACCTGGAAGTAGTCGGCCTCTGAATAAAAAAAAATGATAGTTGAATGAAAAAAAATCCACCATACAAATAGTAGAACTCAACTATTGTTCAATTGATTTTTTTTGTTTATTTATATGGCTATTAAAATTTGATTGTTTACATCCATAATTGAAATTATTTTTATTTTCTAAATTTAAGATTTAAGTCCATATTAACCAAAAATATTTTAATTATTTTTTTGGGGACGTGACATACTTACACATCAGAGTCATCCTAGGCTATAGAATGCGCCTCTCGCTGCAAAAGTAGCCCAGAAATGAAAGATTCTAGTGACTAAAAAGGCAGGAATTTCATGACAACTTATAGGTGCATGTCTATATCTATCTATCTATCTATCTATCTATCTATCTATATATATATATATATATATATATATATATATATATATATATATATATAATTTTTTTGGAAAAAATCTTATACTCTCTTCAACAATAGTTTATATATGTGAAAGCTACTCAAAACATGGAAAACATTTTGTTGTGTTTGACATGGTTTGGCATAGTCATTCACAAAAATGAAAACAAAAATAGATTGTTGTGACAAATTTTGGGATTAAAAAAATTGAGAAGGGGTTGCAGAGGCACTACATGTGAGGGTCACAGACAAATACCTAGAATAAATTACTAGTGAGTTGGCCCCAGAACACAACACACAACACATGCATAAGGTATAATGTTACAATAATGAAATTAGGTAGTGAATTTAGAGATTATTCAATAATGTTATATGAATATAATTTCAAGTACATTTGTAAATCAAATTCTAATTATTCTTATTTTTATTCTATTTATAACCCAAAAATTAGAGAGCCTCATACCTAAAGTGAATATCCTATTGCAGGAAGATTGAAGGATTGAAAGAAAAATGTAGACTCTCGAGAAAATACATGTGGGGAGTATTGGATAATTACCATTGAAGGAAAGAATAAAAAACTTTGGGAGGAAAATTTAATTCCAACCTAAAAGGTATGAAATTCAAACCCAAGGCGCGGTGGTGAAGTCAACAACCATTAGAAGAAATTTCAGCCTAAAATTACCCATGAAATTTTTATGTACTTAATATGTAAACCAATCAAAATCCTTTAAATTTAAAAAGATATATATTTCAATATTTAGGAGGGAAAAAAAAAAAAAAAAAAAACTACTTTTTTCTAAATGTAATTTTGGCTTATCTCCTTGTAGGTTTTCTCAAATTTTAAGTGTAGACACTCATTCGATGCAAAATTAAACTCCACATCCAATGTGTAGCCATTATGAATACTTGTGAGAACACCCACATTGATAAAAAAAATTACGATATATTAAATAAGCATGTTGAACACGTTCTTTTAATGTATCTTCAAATTTTATCAATGTGGGTCTTTTGAGAAGTATGTAGAATGGGTAATCGTTGGATGTGGAATTTAATTTTGCATTGAAAAGATGTATACACTTGAATTTTTACTGAGCCTAAAAGGAGATAAGTCAAAAATACAATAAAAAAATTAGTTTTATTCATTTCCCTGTGAAATTCATAACTCTTATTTTATTATTTTCCTATTATTTTATTATTTTTCCTAAGGATGCCACTTTTAGGCTAAAATTTCCTCTAATTATCTCTTCCAAAACCAACAACTAACCCATTATAGATCTCACTGAGTTGCAAGTTTAATTTCTTACCTTGATCTCATAGAGGCAAAGGTGGAGAGGGAACAATCGAAAGAGAGATAATATCACCCATAGTAAAGAAATGAGAAGAGGCCCTATGTGCTGACGAGGAAAACGCTAGATGTCATACGTCACCAAGCGAGGTATCCCAAACGTCACAAAAGTAAACTGGAAGGATTTAAATAAACTTAGCAAATCGAAAGGAGTTAATTAAACATTTATTGTTAGTGAAGTAATGCTGAGTAATCCTAGAATTACTTTGCGAGGAAAATCCTTGTTCATCAAAGGAATTTATATCCCAGTTTCTAATATGGTAAGTTCTTCGGAAGAGGAAAAATAAGACCTCCAAATTTAAACTTTGATTAAAATAGTGAAAACTCGTAAATGTTTTGAAATAGAAATATATAATTTCATGGAACTTTGGTTTAGTATCTTGAAATTGGCTTTGGTTTTCATGCACTACTAAAACATTATGCACAATTGATTACTATTGCCCCTTCAGCAAAAAGGGCAGGGACTAATAAGTACATGATTGAGGTCAATATTTTTTAATTAGAGATATGTAGGAATTTACAGGGTAAGCTCTTTAGATAAAACACCAAAGGTCACTACTCACAAACCGATCACAGATCAGTACACCAGTATTTGACGTGGTTAAAACCTTCAAAGATGGAAACATTCCATGACCTGAGCCAACACGACCACTTTAGGAAATTTATTAATATAAAGAAAGAAAATTTACATAAGCTTCTCTTGTAAACGATCACCGGAAAAATAACCCTCCATGATCTTTAGATATAGATCATGGACTAATTAGGTATTAAGCCACAGATCAAGTGTGGGTAATACCGACGAGAAAATAAACCATGGGATCACTACATATTGAAACCACCGGATTATAAGTTACAAAAGAACATACTAAAGAAACACATTTTACCTAACTTTACGCTAGACCAAGTTATATTTAACTATTTCCTATGTGTCTTAATATCCTAACATTCCCATTTAAGAACAAATTGGGATAGGATTGAAGGATTTACAAAGGTGACACAATAGGAGAAGGAAGGAGGCATTAAAGAATATTCCCCTTTAATGATAACTTTCTTGAACTCCAAGCATAGATCGAACTTTGATAAACTTTGATTTTGTGAGAACCTTTGTAAAGATATGAACAACTTGATCATTGTTGAACAATACTACACTTCAATAACACGATCATGAATGAGATTTCTAATGAAGTGCATCTGTAGCTCAATGTGTTTGTTGCGCTGATACTGAATTGGATTTTTACATAGTCGAGTGGCACTATGATTATCACACCAAAGCGTAGTTGGATCTTGTTGATGAAGACCAAATTTGGAGAGGATCTGATGAAGCCACGTGACCTCCTTGATGGCTTCAATAGCACCATGATACTCTACTTCTATTGAAGAAAGTGAGTTAGCACTTTTTTTCTGAAAATACCATGTAATAGGTCCTGAACCTAGAGTGAATACATAACCTCTAGTCGACTTTCGATCATCAAGGTAACTAGCCCAATCAGAATTAGTGAAACCAACCAACAATGGATATGCTCCTTCACTGTATTCAATCCCAAACTAAATTTTACCTTGAACATATCAAAGTATTTTGTTAGCCTCTTTCCAGTGACTTTCATGAGGTTTGTGCATAAACTGAGCAACAAAACCAATGACAGAGGTAAAGGTCAGCACGAGTTTGGGTTAGATACAAAATTTTACCAACAAGTTAACGATATAAGGTAGAATCAACTTCACAAGAAGTACAAGTCACTAAAATCTTGTCTCTAGGCTAAAAGGGAGACGAGGATGGCTTACAGTATTCCATGTTAAATTGGTGTAGAAGATCACATACATACTTGGACTGAGAAAGGGTAATACCTTCCTTGGATTGCAAGACTTGAAGAATAAGGAAATAATGCAAGTGTCCAAAGTCTGTCATTTCAAACTTGTTTTTGAGGCTAGACTTCACATGGTTTATATGATTGAGTTCACTACGAGCAAGGATAATATCATCAACATAAAGAATAAATATTATTAAGTACTTGCCCACTTTCTTGGTCTAGCTAGTGTTGTCAGAATGACATCTAGGAAAGTCATTATGTAAGAGAAAGCTATCCATTTTGGCATACCAAGCCTGAGGGTCTTGTTTTAGACCATAGAGAGACTTCCTAAGGCAATAAACAAGGCTAGAGTATTTTTGGATAAAGCCATGGGGTTGTTCTATGTATATTTCTTCATGGAAGTCCCCATGTAAGAAGGTGGATTTAACATCTATCTGATGGACTTCCCATTTAAAGGAGGCATCAACAAAAAGAATAAGGTAGATATAATTCATTTTGGAAGCATGGGAGAAGGATTCAATATACTCAATGCCTTCAACTTTTGAAAATACTTTAGCAACAAGATGAGCTTTATGCTTATCCACTTTTCCATCTGGTCTAAACCTTTTTTTGTAAACCCATTTTCATGTGAAAAGTTTTCTTCCCTTTAGAAGAGGAACAAGATCCCAAGTATCATTTTCCAATAAGGAACGATATCATTCATTGATATTTGTATCCTAATCTGCATAACTTGAATCTTCTTCAAAGGTATCTGTATCATTATTTTCTAGAACTTGAGCCAATAAAGAAGAGGGGTTTTCGAACTAAGAATGTGTATGATGTTGATCTGCAGGCTCACCTGCAAGAGAACTTGTTGCATCCCAAGTAGATCAGACCCATTTTGGAAGGTGTGGAGATAAAGTAAGGTCCTGGGGAGGTGGAGGGGGATTTTAATCCTTACTATCATCATCCGAAGTAGAAGGAATGTTGTCATAAGTACAAGAGATAGAGAGAGGTGGCAGATATGCTGAATAAGGCTAGTAGGCCAAAGGTGGCACATGCACTGAACTAGGCTCGTAGACCGATATCTATTCATCAAACTTTACATCTCTCCTAATGATTACATTTTTGGATTTACATTGAACAAGTCTATATCCTTTGGAATCTTTAGAATATCCAACATAAATACATTTTCACTCTTAGGTTCTAAGGTTTTATGTTTCTGATCTGGAATATGGGCCCAAGATTCACTTCCAAAAACATGAAAGTGAATTACATCTGGTTTGGTTGAGCTCTAGGATTCTTCTAGAGTGATATTCCTTAGAACTTAGTAGGAGTGCAGTTTACTATGTAATTTTCACATTTAATTTCTCCTACCAAGAAATTAAGACTAATTCCTTTAGATTGAAGCATATAGTTGGCCATTTGTTTTAGAGTGCGATTCTTCCTTTCAACTACACCATTTTGTTGTGGAGTATACAGAACAATATGTTTCAATTGAATGCCATGCTCAATGCAAAAGTTGATAAATTTGTTGTACACATATTCTACTCCATTCTCAGATCTTGACGTAAGAGTTTGATGTCCTGATTGTTTCTCAACAAACACCTTAAAGCCAAGAATATGTTAAAAACTTCACTCTTGAGTTTTAAGAAGTATACCCACGTGCATCTAGAAAAATCACCAATGAAATTTAAGAAGTAGTTGTAGCCAGAGAATGAAACAACTGGAAGTGGATAACCTAAATCACTCTACACAAGTAGCAAATGGGCTGAAGTGTGTCAAGAGGCACATTTGTCAAAAATATCCCAATGATGTTTTATGATTACACAACTAGAACAAACACCATCTTGGAAAGATACCATAGGAAGACCTCTTACCATATTTTATTTACATAGAGTTTGAAGAGAGAGATAGTTTAAGTGACCAAATCACTCATGCCAAAGTTTTCTCACTTCATCATTAAGAGAAACAAAAATAGAGGGAATACATGATGACCCAAAGTTGTAAAAATTATAAAACCTTGTGGAATCATTACCAATGCAGTAGTTAAAATATTTCTAGGATCTCTTAGGTCTTTAATTACAACATAATTAGGTGAGAATTCTACAGTCTTCCCTTCACCTGAATGAGTTATCTGATAAATAGATATAAGGATGCAAGACAAGGTAGGAACACATAATAAATTATTAAAATAACCATTATCTAGATGAATGGTTCCAAACCCTATAACACTGAGAGATCTATCATCACCAACATAAATATTCTTGCTGTTACAATCATTTAAACAATAAAACATGACTTTATTTTTTTCCATAGGGTATGAGGCTCTGGAATCAATGAGACACTCATGAGAATGAGAAGAAGAAGATACATTAAATGCATAACCATAACTTGATGCTTGAAAACCACATGCAGAAAATTCCATTCCTGAAGATGAAGTTGAAGAGTTCTCCAAATGGATGTTGTTGCTCTTCATTGTTACTTCCAAGGCTTCCGTCTTCTTAAAACATGTTGACTCTACATTTCCATCACATTTACAAAAGTTTAAATTTCTATTTGTCTTCTTCCCTTTATTTTTCTTTACCTTATCAGTTTGTTGAGTTTCTTTTTCAGTTTGAAGCTGAGATTACTTAATACCCTTGTCTCGTTTAGGACCATTCTTTTGGGATGTTTCCTATTAGGATTCTTTGGATTTGGTTTTTTTTGGGCTGCTAAGGCTTTCTTAGAAGAGTTTATAGTATTAAGAAGAGCAAAGTGTAAGGGTTTTTCTTGTTCTCTTATCAAATAATCACAAAAGGCATCAAAGGAGGGGTACTTGTAGTGTGTTCCTTGAGAAATGAAGGCTTCTATAGTGGAATGGAAGGTGGAAACAAATACAGTGTATGTAGGGCCTAACTTAGTAATAATAGAATAGATAAGAATACTATATTCACTTTTGACCTTAAAACCTTCTAGGATAAGTCTAAGGGTCTTGAATTGGGACAAAAAATATTTAATAGAGGAGAAATTATTGGGGTCCAAAGTAAAAAACTCATTTTCAAGCTGGTAGGCTCTAATTTCAGTTTGAATGATAAAAATGATATTTATATTTTTCATAGTTTCATCAAGAGAGTCAATTTCATGGATATGAAATATAATATCTCAAGCAATGGAAACTACTATCAACCCTCGTACTTGATCTTATTTATTTTCCAATTTAGCCTTTTTATCTTCATCATTAGGTTTAGATTCTATCATGAGGCAATTCTATAAATCCCTTTACTTCTAAGTAAGTCTACCGTGTAGAATAGCCATTGGAAATAATTATTACTATTAAGAATAACTCAACATGCACTTTCCATTTTTTAAAACTGAAGCTGTAAATCTTGAAACTAACTGCACCAATGGAAAGATCTCTAAAAATTATGCTGGTGAAAAAAAAAGGCTCTGAAAACGTCTTCCGGATGAATAATTTATGTCTTTTTGAAGAAATGTTGAAATAGATGCCAAGTAGTCACGTGATAGGTTGAAAGTTGATGTTGGAATTGTACTTAAAAAACAAAATTCCAAACTTAATATATTAAGCTCACTTTTTTTCTTTTTTCTTGAGAGTTGAAATTTAACGGGCATTTTTCTTGTCATAGTTCATTTTACCCATATTATAAAATAAAAATATATCCATGACCATTTTTTGTGATATGCATTGGAATGTGTATAACGTATTTTTGACTATTAATTTTTCTCTCAAAACGTTATTAATATCTTTTCAAATCCATATATTTTGAAATATGAAATATTTAGTTTCTAATTATAAACATTAATTATAAATGTAACCATGTTTTTCACTGCATCATATTCAATTGAATTTCGTATTGTCTTATAAAATGTACTGCGTTATAAAATGTACTTCGTCTCCCCTCGATGCAAAATATAGTGATTTAACCCACTGTTTTTCTGCATTTTATGCCCTTCTTTATTACATTTAGGTAGTTTTTCAAGCGAGCTTCCTAAACCAAAATATAATCTTATTCATCAAGCCTTGAAAACGAAATATCTTTCCTCTGTATATGCCATTCCATATGACTTTTTCGATTTGGAATATTAATACGCATAAAAAGAGTTTTGTATTTTTACGATAAAGTTTTGTTTTTAATGAATAATGGTAAAGAACTATAATTTTAAATAAATAAAAAAATAAAAAAATAAAAATTTAATGCTTATTGTAACGTTTTTCTATTTAATATATTTTTTATTCTAATTTTAATATTTTTTAGAAATTTGTATCTATTTAATTAACAATATATTATATTGGAAATATATTTTATGTTGTAGGTCATATTTTAACTCATATTTATTAATATAGGTAACGTTGTGGTTTTTATTTTTTAAAATAAATTATAATTATGTTATATATTTATTATATCTAGTTTTTCACTTAAATATAATTAAAATATTTATATTTTATAACTAAGTTTATAGATATGTTTATTTTGAAAGAGGATTTTTAGAATTTTAGTAATTATCAATAATCATTTCGTAAATGGCAGAGATTTAACTTCTATGAAATATGTTAGAATATTCGTACTAATGCACAGAAAACAAAGGTTGAAATTTATCTTTATGACATGTCTTCATTTTTAATTAAATTGATTAATTAAAAAAAATAATCATATAAACGAATATCATATGAAGTGATTTATGGTTTTTTGGACATGGTGTACTCATAACTCATAGTATTGGCCCATGATATGTAACAGATTTAATATGGAAATTAAGAATCTCCATTGTAAATATGGATGGTTAAAACTGTATAAATGTTTAACTTATATATTAATTATTTTCATAATTAATAATAATAATAATAATAATAATAATAATAATAATAATAATTTAAAGTAAAATTATAATTTTTCTAGTTTTTATGATTTTTGTAATTTTAGCAACATAAGGTGTTTAATGTGGTAATTGTTTTTCTAGCGGCACTAGTGATGTGTTTATTTTCATTTTTTTGAATCACATATTTTACTATGTATTTTTCTATTATATTATGTAAATCTTACATTGACTCACATTATGGGTCTATGATTATTTATTCCAAATTAAAAAGTGGATTTGAATAAAGATGTATATTGCTATGTATCATATATGTGTTCATTGAATTACTATCATTTTATTTAAGCAAGTACAATATGAGGAAGGATCTGTCTTAGGTTTAGGATATGGATCCACTATAGTTTTAGTTTTGGGATAAAGTATTTAAACATTATATTGAGACTTAGGGTTTTAGTATCAAGCTTATGGTAGGAAAGAATAAGTTGGTTTGTGTAGGTTAGTGATTAGATTAAGTAGTTTAAGATAAAGTAGAGTCTAGGTTAAGATAGGATACGCTAGATTAGCTTAGTTGGCTAGGTTAGATTAGATTAGGCTAAGTTAAGGTAAGATTTAGGTAGGGTATGGTAGGCTATTCTAACATAAGTTCGGTTGGGTAAAGCAAGGCTAGCTTAACTAGAATAGCTAGAAGCATCCCATTGAGAGATGGGATGAAAATTATTTGTCAATTTTCAAGGAAATTCTTCTATATAAAAAATAAACTAGTAATATATGATATGGAGCGCTATTAGAGTGAGTTTGTAATGATTTAACTCAATTTTACTATAATACACGCCTTTTTTTCTTGTATATGTTTCCATCTTTTGTGTGTGTTCAACTGTATATATATATATATATATATATATATATATATAGAGAGAGAGAGAGAGAGAGAGAGAGATATATTGATTTTTCCACCTAGTAGAACCAATATTTCATAAATATCACAAGGTTGAACATATCTCTCTAGACTTGAACCCATGATATTTGGGATAAAAATCGTGAACCATATCACTTGAGCTAAGTTCCTTTGAAAATTTTGCTAATTTTTGGTGATAAATAGAAGGATTTTATCAAAGTGTGTTTTTACCACATTTAATGCTTATTAGTATTTTCTCTCTGATAATATAATAATGAAGGAAGAAACAATAACATAAGCCTATAACATGATGTTAAGAGATCCCCAATATCCATTTCTTATAAGTTTAGTCTTTTAATTTTTAAAAGGTTTAAATACTATGCATTCAGTCTTTGTAAATATTAGTGTATATCTCATGATTCACAACAATGCTAAATATATATTATAAGATGCATACTTTATTTTCCAAACCAATAGTATATATTATATTATGTAAATATTAGCATAAACCATATTAATTAATCTAATTTTTAGTTTTTATTGATAAATTCAATAGGTTTACTTATTTTTTCATCTTATATGTCCCATAACATCTCCTTAGTCATATTTCATATATATACAAATGCTATGGCATGTTATGGTCAAGGACATTGGATTCCAGAGTTATAAAGATTTTATTGTGAATATCGAATTCATTTTCAAACCAAGATTCAAGATTTGATAAGTCATTATGTGAAAAAATTTAACATAACTATGTTATTGAAGGGTAATTTGTAATATTCCCAAATTTTCACATGATATTTGGAATATTAGAGTTCTTAATTTTCTTAATGAATTTAGTAAATAAAGGGTGGAGGGACCAATAATCCTCAAAGATGAATAAAATCCACTTTTAATGTGTGAATGTGGATATTCTAGATCTAGATCTAAAATCATGGAGTAGTGGGGCAACTCCATTAATGGATATCATGTCTCATTTATGAGATAGATTATGGAGGATGAAACAGTCAAATAAGCTCATGGATCTTAAATGTAAAATCACGAGGATCTTTTATAACGTCAACTGAGATTATAGTGCATTCAAAGAAGATCATAGAGCACTTATGTTAAGTTAGTGGAGGAAGTGATGCCTTTAATGCTCACATGATGGAGGACATGTAGAAACAACATAGTCAACCATGAAGACTTATTTCCACATGTATGACGCAGTTTTGGAGTGGGCGTAGGCTATGGAAGGCTCATGTCTATATAATGAAGGTGAAGGCACAATAGAAGGTATGATTTGGATTATTCATTTCTTGATATGTTTAGATATAGATTTGTCTTAGGACATCTCTATGCATTCTTGAGCTGTTTAGCTAAGTTTATAGTGTTGTTTATCACAGGGTGTTCCCGAGCGAGAATCCCACCTCTTCCCTTGAGTGATCTCTAAGGAAGAGGGTTGTACTACATTCCCTATTAGGCATTGGTGCCATCTTCAGGAGGTTGTTTCTAGCATTCAACTAGGAAACCAGTGGAGGATTCATCCCACCACTTTTTTCTTCACATTCAGTCTTCTAGGAGTAGCATATCTCTATTCGGTATTCAGGCCATTGGGTTTTACCTCCATGTAGTAGCAGTCCCATCAAGGATTGCAATGTCCAATCTTGTAGATCTATTGGAGGAAGGAAGTTTCCAGTATTTCATATGTATATCCTATGAGGGATCATCTCATCACACTGTATCTATTGTTTCCATCACTCAGAAGCTAATTTGATATATATAGTATCAGACTATTGAGCCTCCCTCTCTTACGGTGCAGTTTTCTGAAGTTGTTGTTCATCTAGCAGCTATTTTCAGTGGAGGAGATTGGAGGAGTTATATCTTGAGCTTTTAGCCCAAGGATCTAGTGAAGGGATTAGCCCTTCTTTCATATATCTTATAGTGCATCATCGCAGCCATCATATCATTAGATCTAGCTTCAAATCTGCATACCCAATAGTGTATATCTGAAGCCCTAAGAGGGTGGTTTTCTTAGATTGACATATCTGAGAAACCCTTTCTGGGTTATCTTGGCTATCCATCATAGAGCCCGGGTCTACATTTTCAACATCATCGAAGCTCCCAATCTTCCTAGATCTGACTTTTTATATTTTGGCAGTTGCTGTCTAGATATTTCCCATTAGGGAGAGTTCAGCTTACCTTCCAGCAGTTAAGAATTTATGCAGCCCCTCTTGTGGGATCATTTCAGGGTCATTCTAGGCCATCTCTTTGGCTTTAGCGTCTCATATTTTGAGCACTATTTTACTTGCTATTCACCTCATATATAATAAAATGGCTCAACTATTTCTGTGTATTCTAATGTGTATTTATATTTAGTGTTTACTTTGTTGTTGTTCTTATATTTTGTTTCAATATTGCTGAATTCTCCCTTTTGGTATATTACGGTGGCATGAGAGCATGATCTTTGACTCAGCTCGCAGACACTTCATCTTTTGCATCAAAAGAGGAAGTAGATAGATAAGATCTATCATGAAGGATGATTGTAGTTTTGCCACTACTCTCCTTAGATCCATGCAAAATATCTCCAAAGAGGTCAATCAAATGGAGAGGAAAAGGAAAATGGAATATCCAAGAATAATATTTGATGAGGAAGGTCCAAGAACTTCCTATTAGCAAAAAAGAAAACCAGAGAATTATAGACCTCCTCATAGATCTACTATACCCACTTTCTCTGAAGAAGGTGTATGGTATAAAGATGAAGAAAGAAAAGAAACTCATACTCATGAGACTCTCATTCTATATCTAACTCAAGGAGAAGCTAACTCTCCAACAATTCTTCCAAATCAAAGAAGAAAGAAGATCTTATAGCAGCAATAGAAGAAAAAGGCGCAATAGATTCTATTTTCCTACATTTGATGGATCTTCCACAAACATTGTTAAGGCTTGGAGGAAAGAGTTAGATGTATTATTTAGGCTACATACTATAGCTGAAAGAGATGTTGTTCAGATTGTATCACTTCATCTTTTAGGTGAAGCCAATGAGGTTTTCTCACATGGATCAAGAAAGGGTGACTAAATATTCATATTTCTTTCACAAGTTGAGAAGGAGGTTTGATGTGAGAAAACTAGAGATGTGTGACAAAGAGAAATTTCCTAATGAAACAAAGGAGGATGTCAACCTTGTCACTGTGGACAAGGGGTCGCTACATTCACCACTAGCTACAGAAGTAATTGTATCTAGAGAAGAGACACTTGCATTTTTGCAAGATATTCTTGATCTCTTGACATATTTAGGTCCATGCATGATTCAAGAGATGCATGAGGAAGAGGAGGAAGATTCTAGCACCGGTACATTGATAGAGGAGCAACCATCACTCTTACCAATAGTTGGAGAAACCATTGTCCCAGTTGGAGGAATTCTTGTGGTCTTGTAAGAGGTTCCCACACATCAGCGGATCCAAGGTATTCATACACTTTCATCAGATATAATTTTAGTAGATCTTATTGAAACTTATGAGGACATGCCATTAGGGCCAATGCATAGGCAAGGGTTAGAACAAAATGCTAATTTGAAGTAGCAACATATCATTGTGCAGAGGACCCTTGATCTAATCAATGAGGAGATGAAGAGCTATCCAAGTTCACCATTGATGAGCTACATTCAACCCTTTGAGTTGAAGTGTAGAATTTCAAAAGATGGGATGAGCATGATCCTATGTACAATGGTTGGCTATGAGTTTAGCATTGTGTGTTGCCATGAGACAACATATGTATTACCATGTAGATCTACAACATTTTCACTTAGTAGTGGTAATAATGAAGGGGCCCCATTATTCTTGGAGCATTATGAAGGTGGCTTCACTCATGAAGAAATGGAGGTAAATACGATAAATGGTAGACATCTTGAGATGATGAATCTTTTCTACTTTCTAGATGACACTTTATTAGTGAGCATCTCACAGCTCAAATAGAAACTTCTACATGTAGCAAATCGAGAACGTCAATGATTTTGGAGGGCCATTAATGAGAATAAGGTATCATTAAGAGATCTCATGGGATTTTCTCTTCAACATATCATGGAGTGCAAAGTTCTTCATCAGTTTTAGGTGGATAGTATTCTACAATGGGAGGATACCATGTTTCTGCAGAACATCAGTCATCATCCACATTGGAATGAGTGGGTGAGGATGATAAGCAAGGGGTCGCATGACCACTTGCAGATATATGACATGGACTAGCAAGATGCTTGGTTACACTAGTTTCGCTTGGGTGAGTTTGGTTACTACCCAAAGGCTCCTATTTCTTTGATCCATGCCTTGAAAAACACTCATGAAATGAAGAAGGAGGCATGGTTGTGCTGGCTACTCTTGGGTGAGTATGGTTACCACCCAGTAGCTCATATTTTTTTGATTCATGCCTTTTGTATTAACAATAGAATGTAGCAAAAGAAGGCATGTTCACTTTGGTTTCCATTGAGAGATTTTGGTCATCACATGACATATCCTATGCCTATATGTTTTGTATTGGGTAGAATTTGGCATGATGCTCTCATGATGTGTATTGATGGTGTTTTCTTGTATTGGGATGATGTGACATTCCACATGTTCATCAGTATGTTTTTACTCCATGATTCACATGAGGAGGAGAGAAAGAAGCAAGATATCTTGTTGCTTTGGTTTCTTTTGGGGGAGTTTGGCTTGTCCATATTGCATGAGGGAGATGGAGGATGGTAGAAAAGGGCCTTGCTCCAGTGGTTACTGTTGGGAGAATATGGTTTGACGTCTTTGTATAGCCATATATCTTTATTTCTTCTTTTGCATAATGTTGGAATGATGCTTGGATCTAACAAGGTTAACAGGGCTAATGATGAGGGCATGTCAATGCTCAATATACTTCATAAAGCATGGAATGAAGAGATGTATTGTGAGATGGAGCTTTTCCTCTATGGAAAGAACCAATTTATTTTATGTATCTCATGTATTGATGATGATGTTGGACATCATATGGTTGTCACATGGTACTTCATGGTGGAAGGAGGGCATCTAACTATACAGTTGGACGTCATTCTATGCATTCTTTAGAGACAACTTTGGAACCAAACATGCATGACACATTGCAGGAAATCGAGGAGGCATTCATTATGTGGGTGCCATTTGGAAGGGAATGGATGGATTTGAATCTACTTTTGCAGTTGCTTGAGGACAAGCAACATTTTTCCAAGGAGGACTCTAATAGTCCTAAATTTTCACATGATATTTGGAATATTAGAGTTCTTAATTTTCTTAATGAATTAAGTAAATAAAAGGGTGGAGGGACCCATAATACTCAAAGATAAATAAAATCCACTTTTAATGTCTGAATGTGGATATTCTAGATCTAGATCTAAAATCCTGGAGTAGTGGAGCAACTCCATTAATGTAGATCATGTCTCATTTATGAGATAGATTATGGAGGATGAAACAGTCAAATAAGAGCATGGATCTTAAATGTAAAATCATGAGGGATATTTGATAAGGTCAATTGATATCATAGTGCATTCAAAGAATATCATAGAGCACTTATGATAAGCTAGTGGAGGAAGTGATGCCTTTAATGCACACATGATGGAGAGGGTGATCACCCCATGTGAACACGATGGAGGACATGGAGAAAAAACACAATCAACCATGAATACTTATGTTCACATGTACATCACAGTTTTGGAGTGGGCCTAGGCTATGGAAGGCTCATGTCTATATATTGAAGGTGAAGGCACAATAGAAGGTATGATTTGGATTATTCATTTCTTGATCTGTTCAGATATAGATTTGTATTAGGACATCTCTATACATTCTTGAGTTGTTTAGCTAAGTTTGTAGTGTTGTTTAGCACAGTATGTTCCCGAGCGGGAATCCCACCTCTTTCCTTTAGTGATCTCTAAGGAAGATGGATGTACTACATTCCTTATCAGGCATTGGTGCCATCTTCAAGAGGTTGATTCCAGCATTCAAGTAGGAAACTAGTGGAGGATTCATCCTACCACTTTGTTCTTCACATTCAGTCTTCCGGGAGTAGCAGATATATATCTCACATTTAGGCCATTCGGTTTTACCTCCATGAAGTAGCATTCCCTTCAAGGATTGTGCAGTCCAGTCCTATATATCTACTGTAGGAAGGAAGTTTCTAGTGTTTCAGCTAGAAATCCTATGAGGGATCAACTCCTCACATTGGATCTATTTTTTCCATCACTCAGGAGCTAATTTGACATATCTAGTAGCAGGCTATTGAGCCTCCCTCTCTCACAGTGCAGTTTTCTGAAGCTATTGTTATTCCAGAAACTATTTTCAGTGGAGGAGATTGGAGGAGCTATATCTTGAGCTTTTAGCCCAAGGATCTAGTGACGAGATCAACCCTTCTTGCATATATCTGATTGTGCATCATTGCAGCCATCATATCATCATATCTAACTTCATATCTGCATACCCAGTAGTGTATATGTGAATCCCTAAGAAGGTGTTTTTCTTATATTCAAAGATCTGAGAAACCCTCTCTAGGTTATCTTGGGTATCCATCATAAATCCTGGATCTACATTTTCAGCATCATCGGAGCTCCCAAACTGCCTAGACATGAATTTCTATCTTTTGGCAATTTTTGTCTAACTATTTCCTAGTAGGAACAGCACATTTTACCTTCCAGCAGTTCAAAAGCTATGCATCCCCTCTTGTGGGAGCATTTCAGGGTCATTCTAGGCCATCTCTTTAGCTTCGGTGTCTCATAATTTGAGAAATGTTGTACTTTTTATTCACCTCCTATATAATAAAATGGCTCAACTATTTCTATGTATTATGATGTGTATTTAGATTTATTTTTTACTCTATTGTAGTTCTTATATTGTGTTCCAGTATTATTGCATTCTCCCTTTTGGGATATTACATAATTTCTAAATGAAACTTTTATTGGTGAAGGGTTAATATATTATCAAAACATCACTCATGAAGGGAAACATTTTAAAGATAAAGTTCCTTGAAGGGAAAATAAAGATCCAAAACGTGAAAAAAAAATTGTTTGATGGGTAAAGATAAATCCAAATTTCAACACTTTATGTGACCCAATTTTATAAATAAGTGAGAGTAACTTTTACAATGTTACTTTATGAACTAATGACCAAGTAGACTGTAACTTAAATAAAATATAAAGTGGAATTAGACTTTAAGTGACTCACAGTTTATAATGGGTGAGAAAAACTATTACATAAAGTAACTTTACACCATAATTTTCATGTGATTTTTAAAAAAACTTGACAAAAAACTTTTTAGAAAAATTAATTTGACAATTTTTTTTTAGAAAAAGTAAGACATTTTTTTTTGAAAAAAATATTTTTAGAAAAATTAACTTGACCAAAAGACTTGAACCCAAGACCTCTATCCTCATAAAGTAACTTTACACCAACTAAGCTAGTTAAAAAGTTTAGTAGTTGTTGGAAAAAAGGAAGAGGTTTTTTTTTTTTCCTCTTTGGGGTGTGTTCTTTTTTTTCTACAAAAAATAACCATGCAAACAAGAACAAAAAAAATACAATCCTTACGGCAGAATGTTATATTTCCGGTTACTCCACCGAAAAGCTAAATATTTTTCTCACTATCTCTGATTTCCCCAGATCGCACAAAGTCGTAGGGAAAGAGAATACGTAGGAGATATATCATGTCTTTATATTTTTTGTTTTCCAGATTGTACAAAGAGCTAATAACAGATAATACATAGATAAGAGGGTGTAGATCCAGTAATAAAGAAAAATGACTATAGACCGAAATAAATAGAAGGATAAATAAATCTAATTTCAAATATAATTTATACCTCCAGATCTAAAATGACATAACTAGGGCTACAAAAACCCTTTTTCATGAAACAAAAGGGTTTCCTCACTAGAGGAGAGTCTCCAGACACAACATAGCAGTTCTCATGTCCTGAAGGTGGTCAAAAATAGTAGATCTGGAAAACGAATGTCGCATGCAGTGAAAATAGCTTTGGATTTGGATCAAAAATGGATGCAACCCTTAAATAGCTCTGATACCATGTAGGAATTTACAGGCTAAGTTCCTTAGATGAAGCACCAAAGGTCACTGCTCACAAACCGATTACATATCAGTACACCAATATTTGACGTGGTTAAAATGCTCAAAGTGGGAAATATTCCATGCCCTAAGCTGATGCGACTACTTAAGGACAATTATTAATATAAAGAAAGAAAATCTACATAAGCTTCTCTCATAAAATTTCATTGGACAAATGACCCTCCATTCTCTTTAAATACATATCATGGACCAATCAGGTGTTAAGCTATAGATCAAGTGTCAGTACTACCAAGGAGAGAATGAACCATCAGATCACTATATATTGTGACCGTCGGATTATAAGCTACAAAAGTACATACTAAAGAAACACACTTTACCTAACTTTATGCTAGACCAAATTATACTTAACTATTTTCTATGTGTCGGAATATCCCAACAAGATAGTGTATATTTTCTCCAATATGTGTCAAGTTATGCATAGGATTTTCTTTGGATACAATAAATTAATATATGATGGATGAAGAAATTGTAGGTAAATAACTCACATTAATTTAAATTTAGGTGGTGTTGAAACTAGTGTCGTTCTTCCACGCACACACACACAGATATATATATATATATATATATATATATATATATATATATAAGCATATGCAATTGTATAAGAAAGGCTATTACCATATTTTCCTTAATTTATATTTGGATTCTATTTATGACATTATCCATTAGATATTCTCTTAGAAAGGAACACATTTATGTCTACAATGTTTTCTCTAGAATAAGTGTATTATAGAAATGTTATTATAAAAAATTATGTTATATGATATATTATATTTTATAATTATTATTACAAATTTGAAGGAGATATGAAAAAATGTATGGTAACACATATGTTTGGAGAAATATTATGTTCTTAATTTAAGGTACTAACAAATTTGGCTATAAAAATATCTTTATGTGCCATGTGCTAGACACTTAGGGTATTAGAAAAAAATTTAGTTATAAGAGACTAGTTTTTTTTAATTCATAAAATGAAGAAATATGTGGCTAATTATATAGTTCAATGTATTAAATATTAAAAATTTAAAGCATAAGCATATCGCATGTTGGCACATGAGATCCTGACATATTGGGGATTTTTTATGTGATGGTAAAAAAAACCCGCTCAATATCGTGTATTTCAACCACACCCACGAAGTGGGTGAAGTCTCACCTGAGATGTTAACATGTGATTTTTTTGAACCACGTTTACACATTATGATAGGACCATCAATGACTTATGACATTAGACTCCCACCAACAAACACTCTACCATTAATCTAGTGATGCGCAATGCATAGTGCTTTAGCCTCTCAACTCATTAGACAAAGCACCAATCAGAAGCGACTACGAGTGAGATGTCACCATAAGTTATACTCTCAAACTTGGTTATATCAATAATATAAAATATCAATTTCTTTACAGACAAAATTCATTATCTACAAAGATTTAGACACCTTCTAAACATCTAGACCTATAAGCACATTCCCAAGTATTCAAAAAACCAATAAACTAGCTAGTATACAAAAGTCTTATACAACATAAACATCATTATATATTCAGGCATCAACAAAAATTATATGGGGAAAATAAAACATCCATCTAATCATATTATCATAAGGAGAAAATGATCTATATGTTCTATTACATTCATAAGATCAGTGAGCTCACCACCCTTTCAAATCCATAACATATACAGATATTGGGAAAAACCTATAACCCAAAACCTAGAGATAGATATATACATGAATGGTACTATAAGGTTTATCAACATCTACTGACTCTAACGTACCCTCCTACAAGTAAAAAAATACAAATGCACACATTACATATACATTACAAAACTAATGATAGAATCTATCATTCTGATTTCTCCTTTGTCCAGCATCCAACCCATGTCATGTCTTTAGTGTCCCTTTTTATCCTCACTTGGAAGCCATTTGAATCTTCTTTTCCCTCTGCCAGATTTCTCTAGCTATCCTACAAACTGTTGGGATATTTCCTGATCCTATCCTCGAGATTTACCATTCGTAACAAAGACCCTCCAAAATATCTGCACGTTGAACTCCTCCACTTTGTCATTCATCCTTATGCTGCAAAATATTTAAAACCTCCATCCTATCATGACATGCTTCGTCTACTCAATTCTGCAACAAAATCTTATCTGTCAATATTTCCTTGTATGCACCTCCTATCCTCATGCACCACCATCTTCTTTCTGTGTGGCGTCCACTTGCATCATGCCTTACCTCTTGCACCATCCTTTTGTTGTGTGGAATCAATACCTTTTGTGCTCCTTAATCCTCCTATGCAAACCTCCATTAAGAAAAATTAAACCAAAAGAAAAATAGGCTCCAACATGCCCCCAACAAAAAAATGTGGCTCATCCGGATCCACACAGTCCTCCTTCTATTCCCATCGATTCAGTGATCCTTTGTTGTTACTGAGTTTTTCTTCATGATTCTTGTACAACAACCGCAAGGAGATTCAAGGAGTTTAGCTTCTCTAGAGCTCTTAAAATAGGTGAAAGGGTGGTTTCCATATCCCTTCCCCACAATGGCAAGATCATAAAAATAATACATGCCACCACTACTACTCCAAGGTCGTCTTCTATGTTTGTCCCTAGTCATCACCCCGTTATTATTGTTATGCATGCTCCTTCTTGTGGTGGGTATAGGCTAGGTATCAGTCCTCCAACCTCCTCAGAGGTACAATGAGGGTCATCATGATGGAGGGGATTATCCTTTTTTCGTGAAGCTGTCATGTAGTTCCATCCATATACTAGAGTAGGAATTATTTCTCTTATGTCCCCATGACAGTTAAAGGAGGTGTTACACATCCTAAAGGAGAAAAATTTATATGCCAAGATGTATGAATATGAGTTTGAAAAAATGATAATGTTGTATCTTTTCCATGTGATTGGTGAGGATAGGGTCAGTTTATATCAGGAGAAGATTAGGACCATTTTGGATTTTCCTACACGTTGGAATATTATAGAGTTGCAGGGGTTCCTAAGTATTTGTACCTAGTAAAGATAGTTTGAGAAGGATTTTTCTCAGTTGGAGGCACCCCTCATAGACTTGACCAATAAAGGGGTGTTTGAGAGGATAAACGTGGAATAGGATTCTTTTCCTATGCCAGTTTTCTTGAGAAGTTGTCCAGTCTTGGCCTTAGTTTATTTTTCAAAACCCTTTTTTCTAAAGTGTGATGCATTTGGAGAGGGCCTTGGGAAATTTTTGATGGAGGGATATATCTCAATGGAATTCAAGAGGTGGAAGATATAGAGTCATGAGAGATTTTATTCCTTATATGGAAAGGAGATGTTGTACATTATCCATGCATTGGCCAATTTCTGAGAGTATCTGGTAGGAAACAAGTATAGGGTGAAGACTGATCACAACATTCTTCGATTCTTATTGAAGCATAGAGAGTTGAATGAGAGGTAGTAGAAGTGGGACAGTATGATCTAGGCATATGATTTTGATATAGGGTATGTGAAGTGAAAGCATAATCTAGTGGTTTATGCATTATCAAGGGGCCCCACAACACTCTCATTGCTGGACATCACTTTATTAGAAAGAACAATTGATGGTGGAGCACTTCAATGATCAACAATAATGTTATATCTTGGATGGAATTATGGGAGATGATAGGTACATGGTGATGGATGAGGCATTTTATTACATAAAAAAGATCTATTTGGTGCCAGGCTCATATTTCCAAAGAATATCCTAAAGGAAACTCACGACATTTGACTAGGCATGAAGGGATTTTCAAAACATACAATAATATCAGGGAGAGCTTCACTTGGATAGGCCTTAAGGAGGATATTTTGAGGTATGTACATTATTTTTATGTTTATTAGAGAAATAAGGGGCAGTAGACATATTTTACCGGCCTACTACAACCTCCTCTATTCAAAGAGGAAGTGGGAGATTTTCTTCATCGATTTCGTCATAGGTATTCTAGTTGCATAGGGACATGATTTGATCTACATAGTGGTGGACAGGTTGACCAACATTTCTCACTTCTTTGCTATCCCATCCAGGTCCTCATATTTACCAGTAGCTAATATTTCATTCAGGGAGGTATACAACCTACATGGTCTTCTAAATACTTTCATCAGTGATCAGGAAAACGGGTTTATGGGATAATTTTGGAAGAAGTTTTTTAATCTAGTGAGTACTAAGCTCACTCTGATTACTATCTAACACCCCCAAGCACATGGTTATACATAGACCATGAATAAATTTCTGGAGGAGTAGTCGAAAAATATGTGACCACTATGTGACCAAAAAATAGTGTGCATGGGTGAAGTGGCTATACCTCGAAGAGTATTGTTGTAACACCACTCACCATATATCCATTGGTTTTTCTCCTTTCCATGCCCTTTATGGTTATGATGCATTATATTTTTCTGATTTTTTTTTTATATATTAAGGCCTCTACAAAAAATGGTTGGATATAGGAGACCTAAGAGATATTGGGGGATATCAATGAAAACTTGTGGACAACACAAAACCAATAGATGATGTATGGAGACAACAACTAGGTTGAGAAAAATTTTGAGGTTGAGGACTTCGTTTTTCTCAATCTCCAATCACACAAGAATCCTACATTGAAGTATAAGGGATATGAGAAGATCAAAGCATGTTTTTATGGGTCATATAGAATGACACCTGGGTTGGAGAGGTAGATTATGAGCAATAGCTCCTACCAAGAAGAAAAGTTCCCAACGTGTTCCATGTGGCTTGCTTGAAAAAGGCCTTGGGACAATAGATTTAATTTTTGCAACTAGAGTCAAATTCCCCATTGGTTAACTCATTTGGTTAAAATAATAATTTAATTAGATTCTTATTTTCAAGAGGATCAAAATTGACCTATACATTTTTCTAAATGGTTAAGTGGAAGTGAATTTATAAATTATTTTATTATTTTATGATTTGGTTAAATTTCATGTTGATCTATTCAAAGCCCCAAGCAGTCCCTCATCAAGTTATGAATAGAAGTGACCTCAAGCTCATTTGCATACATTCGCTCATGAGATCATCCTCATGCTATTTTTTTCATGGGTCATATTTTTTTGTTTTTGGCTCACACGAGTACGTCACAAGGGACTCACGTAGTGCATCGGGATTAGAGTCTAAGGTATATTTAAAATATGAAAAAAAAAATTCATGGCCACGAGAAGGAGAACTAGAGGTAGCGGCTCTGTAGGGCCATAGCCATTGGCTAAGCATGATGAGGTCATGGCTAGTCACTGGCACGTAAGCTTCAGGTCAAGGTCAGTCTAATAAGGAATTTTGACCCTTGGCCATGGGCACAGAAGGCTCAAGTAGTAGCTCAGAGCCTGAAATTTACACACACATAAAGCTCAGGTAGCGAATCAAAGCCTAAAAGTCAAGAGCACAACCTGTCAATGCCACGCCTTAGGAATTATCTGGGTATATTAGATTTTTTATTCTATTAGTTGCTCAAGCAGTATCATTAGTCATCCATCATGCAGTGACATTTGTGTCATATGAGTTATTAACATTTTCCTATACTCATATCTAGATCGAGGTAGCTAAGATCACTTGGTATCAGTGATCCATTGATTTTGTGTTATTTTTATTTATAGATCAGATCAGATTATTATCTACTACATTATTGTACTGGGCTCATTGTACTCTCTACTGAAATCTTTTGAAGACAATCTATATAAGAATAAGTTTTGAAAGGGTTTCCCCCTAAGTGGGTTTTTTTCCCTAGTATTGGACCAATTTATCTGTCTCGTGGTTGTGATATTGTCTTCTCTTTTGTTGCATGCGTTGTTCTATATTGAGTTACAATTAATGGCTATTTATGATATGAATATATTGGTAATGGAAATCTAATTTGGGCTTAAGTAACTGATACAACATAGAACAATATTGATAAATTAACATGGTATCGAAGTTGTGTTGAAGGACAAGCCCAAGAGAAGATAAGAAAGGAAGCATGAGAGCATATCTACAAGTTTGGTAGTCAGATATACAAGTATAGATTTCACATCTACAAGGCTAGAGAGCATATCTACAAGTCAAGGTTAAAATTTCTTCCTCTATCTTCAAGGAACATGAGAAACTCAGTGTCGCTTCTAACTATGTTGCATGAAAAGCCAAATTAGAGATTATTTCTTATAACATAAATGTGTTGGACTATATTCAAGGGAAGATGCCCAAACCTTTAGAATATGGCTCCACTGTCATTAAGAATAGGTACAAGAAAGGTGAGTCTAAAGTGAAACAAATCTTAGCTGATGGGTTACAAGATTACTTACTCGCTTATGTTGGGAATTTGAATAAGTCTAAAGATGTGTATGATAAATTAGTCAGCATGTATGAGGTTAAAAATATGAATGAGATTATTACATTGAAAGACCAACCGAAGGAAGTGAATATGAACAAAGTTGAAATTATTTAGTCTCACATTATGAGGATTTCTTGTCTCAAAGATCAACTCCTAAATGTTGGTGAAGATGTGCCCGACAGAGAACTAGTTATCATGACTCTTATAGGTCTCCCTCTTGTTTGGTAAACTTCCATTACCACTATGAGAAACAACAATGTTCTTCCATCATTTAATGAAGCAGTTGGGAACCTGACTCAAGAAGAATCTAGAATGATAGCAAGAGGAAGGGTTCAGAAACATGAAGAAGTAGAACCTGTTACTTATGTTACCTATAGCAAAAGAAATAAATTTAAAGGAGGCCCATCTAAAAGACCTCCTCATCATCAAAACTCAAAATGAATAAATTGCAGGTCTCTTGCTCACATTGAATGCTACAACTACCATAAGAAAGGTCTCTTTGCCAGTGATTGTCCATAAAAGATGAAGAAGCCACGATACAACTACTATTATAAAAGAAGGAAAGACAATCCAAGGATCAACCATGACAAGAAATATGAGAGGAGAAGAAGAGATTCATCAAGCGGAAGTGAAGAATACCATCCATCTCAAAAGAGGTCAAAATATTTGAGGTATGAAAGTAATACTATAGATAAAAATGAACACATTCTTATTTTCGAACTTACTAGCTATTCTCTACCAGATTCATGGAATAGTTGGCTAGTTGATAGTGGGGCCATTCATCACTTTTCTAGTTATAAGGAAGTCTTCTCTAACCTAGTAGAGAGAGAGACTAAATTAAGGATAATTATTGGATATAATTCTACTCATCCTATAAAAGTATTTGGATCAGTTAAATTTTAGTTAAACACTAGAGAATCAGTATTGTTAAATGTTATCATGTATGTGTGGGGTCTTATGAAAAATTTGATTTTCTATATCTACATTAGAAGATAAAGGGATGAGGTTTTCCTTAATAATTGATAAGGTCCTAAATAAACCTACTCACTCACATATAAAATATACATTTACATTAGGACTGAGATATGAGGGAGTCTACAAGGTCACAAGAATGCCACTCTTTGCATTAACCCATAACACACATCATCTCAGTGAATTATGGAACCGCAGGCTGGCTCATTTACATTATGAGGCTCTTCTAACATTGAAGACACAGGTTTATGGTATTCCTGATGTACATGCTCAGCATGAGGGATTTTCTCCTAGTTTCACTAGTGGAAATAAAACAAGGTGACCATTTCCCTCAAGCAAGAATAGAACATATGGCATACTTCATCTCATCCATTCAGACATATGTGGTATGATGCTTGTGCACTCGGTTAGTGACCATCTCTATTACATTACCTTCATTAGCGATTATTCCATAAATACATGGTTATATTGCATTTTTGGCTTGAGGGGTCCTGACCCAGGTTTAGAGCGTTCATTGGCCCATAACAACAATCATCTCAGTCAATTATGGCACCGTAGGCTGGCCCAATTACATTATGAGGCTCTTCTGAAATTGAAGGGACTAGTTTATGGTATTCTTGATGTACATGCTTAGCATGAGGGAGTTTCTCCTTGTTGCACTAGTGGAAATAAAACAAGGGGACCATTCCCCTCAAGCAAAAATAGAACATATGGCATAATTCCTCTCATCCATTCAGACATATGTGGTCTGATGCCTGTGCACTCCATTACCAACCATCTCTATTACATTACCTTCATTGGCGATTATTCCATAAATACATGGTTATATTTAATTTTTGGCTTCAGCAGTCATAATCCAGGTTTAGAGTGTTATGCACAACGGACATAACCCTCCGGCTACTGCCCCTTTCAGTAGTGATCTGCTTGCGCTGACCAAAGTCTCAGCTGAAGCAATATCAAAGAGTATTGGAACCAGGTTTCTACATCCTAAGGGAGTGTATGATGTAGATATTATCCCTTATTAGCATATTGAATGATTACTTCCCTATAAAATGACTTCCTTTACCCAACTCAGATCTAACACAGGAAACCCTTCACTTTAATTTGATCTTACGAAAAACAAATAATTGTCCTTACTTAGATATACTCAATAGATAATGGAATAATCCTTATGCATTTATAGATATTTATCCTTAACATAAATACTAACCAATCATGTAATACTTGATTGACTACAAGAATGTATTATCTTATTCCTAACTTCAGATAAATGCATTCATTAAGAACAACTGACCTATGAGTACATCAATCCATTAACATGTAAACATGGAAATCATACAAGTTTATCTTGATTCACAAAAATATTCTCTTTATTAATAGATCAGTAATCAGTACATTAATATTCTCTTATGCACACATAACCAGGGTTCTTGCAAATAGCTCAAGACTAGGTCTCCCCGCACATAGCCAACAGGAGCCTATCCAACCTAGACTAACATATAATTTTCCAAAGTTAGACAAGATATTTCTAAATTATATTCTGTGATGATATCTAAATTGAATTGGCTTGTACATATTTATAGTACTAATACACGAAAATACCATGGTCTCAAACCGTGGTTTGAACATGATGTTTTCCCTTTTACCCATTACTATGATAAAGGAACTTTGACCCATCCCAAAGCTCCCTGAATTTTTTGCGTGCAACGCATTGTAGAAAAAATTAACCAAAAATTGTACTCAAAACTGGACCTTAGGGGACCCTAACCAAACAGGCCCCCAACAGAATCTAGTGACTTGTCCTTGAGTCACTTTGGTCTAGATTTCTGTAACTTGGCCCACAGTGCCTGGATGGATGATGTCAGTGCTTTGTGCTGCGGCACTCTGTGCTTCTCCAATGAGATTCTTAGTGGTCAGTCATTTTTATTCTAAGATGATGCTTCACTCTGTCTACTTGAGCCCCTCCAAGCCACTATAATTGGTATATTAAAACTGTAGTGCTTCCTGAGCCAAAGACTTCATTTTGGCTTCTAGTAAAAAAAAAACAGTCGGTGAAGCATATCAATATTTTTGTGAATGGAAAAACCTTCTTTCAATCGGGTGAATCTTTGGGTTTTTACCAAGGTCAGTGCAACGACCTGGATTTCGTCGAACTAGTTCCTCTTGGCTCATAAATCCATCTGCAACTACTAAACCATGGGGTTATCCTAGATGGAGGTCCAAATTCCCATGACCTCCTCAAAGAGAGTGATGCATTCTTCCATTGTCATAGTGATACTAGTAGTGGCTTCCTTAACGACTATGGCGCATTGTGCTCTGACTTCAGGTGGCATATTTGGGTGTAATTTGTTCTGTAAATTTGTGATTTTCTGCTCCATCTCAGTGTGCACAGTGGCAATCTCTTTCTTCAAAGATTTAAGCGGGGAAAAAAGAATTTCTAACATTTTTGTGGCCATGGTAGTGGTAGGTATTGTTAATTTAGGAATCTCAAAGCACAACTGACTTATGAGGGACTCTAATTCTACACATTGGCTCTCTGTGGTGCTCCTAGATATTCGGATAACTACTATCCCTTACGCAATATCTCAGCCTACTTATAGCATCATACATGACCTGCGACGCCTTGTAATCCTTGTACTGTAGGTGATCTGTAATCATTATATGGATGGAATGTATCTTGCCACTGGGAAACATAGCTAAGTTAATTCCAACCTCAGGCCCTACATCAATGGTGGTATGCAGTGCTAGATTATCAAGGTGAAGAGCTACGCCCAGAATCTGAAACAATCAATTCTCTGAAGTAGATGGGTTTCAAATGGTCAACGTGATCTCTTGTCCTGAGCTCGCTTGAACCATGATTTCTTGTATCTCGCTTCCTTGTACTCACAGCTAATGGATTCCTTTCTACACATCATCAAGGACCGATTTTTATTGTGACTCCATGTTGCTCCATATATGTTTGGTGACTACCTTGATTTTGTTTCCAATCTCGTCAAAATATCCATCTGTTAGTGTCAATAGATCTATCCCACTCTTCTTATGTGGTTTCCTCTTTGGGCGTGGACCCAGCGGGGATTGAGGTCCTCTCTTGGTGCCTCAATGTGTGTCTATCGAGGGAGCTTCTATGCTATCTCTTTCATTGTCCTCCATCTCAACATCACTTGCAACAACTAATATTTCTATGGGTGGGTTATCTGTCTCTATCATGGTGGTCAGTTCTTGTGTTTCCTTGTTCTGATCCTTCTTTTCATATTTCTTCATCCACAAATTTGATGTAGATGGCTTGGGTGGCACAAATTAGGTCACACCTGCATATGTAGCTACGGTCAACCAAACAAGGGGCCATTTTGTTGTAACCTATGCCAAATATTATTCTATAACTAGGTATACCAGGTCATACCAGATGCCTTCCATGTCTAGCTTTGTGTGAATGAGGACGTTGTTGAACGTTGCCTTGAAATCTGCAATATGCTTATACTACTTGTGCAAGGTTGGTGACAGGCACGATTTAGACTGAACCGCCTAATACAACTTTATCTCAGAGAGAACCCAAAAGACTTTTTTTCTTTGCAACCTCATTGGAATCTTTGTTCCACCACATCAATGCATAGTGTGTGGCTTCACATAGTTGTGGCTCAATATTTGGTAGCTGAGACTGCGCTAGTGGTTTCCATCCAATCAATGCAACAAGCAGCAATATCCAGGCATAATGGAATAGTTTTCCATCCTCTAGCTCTTCTCTAACTTTCTCTAAGAATCCTTGGCAGAGGTATTTAGCCCAATTATATTGAACCCATTTCTCACAATGCACAACCAACATAATAACTGGTGCTCGTGCATCTTTAGCACGACACTTCCTCATCATTTTGCATGATAGTATCAATGTGCCAAATTTGATCACAGGGTCATTTATTTCATAGACTACAAATCCTCGAGTGTTTTTTTTACCCCATGTCTCTTCTTGACATCCTCTACGACCTTCTTCTCTTTACCCTTCCCTCCATACGTCATGACAGGGTCTTCTCCTTGGTAGGGAAAATTAGTAATGCAATGGATCGATGCTTTGTCAATGGGAATGGGCGTTCCCACCCAGAGCCAATTGTCATACACCAAGGCCATCAACTAGCATAGAAAAATATCATTGATAGAAATATGCCCGAAGTGTGGAGCCATCAAAAGGTTCAAGAGCATAGACTACTTTAATCCTAGGGCCCATCGCATCGCTTCAACTTTAAGAACCCCTCCATCATAGGGCACTGACTCCAAATATTCAGACCTCACAAGATCTAGAAAATTTTCTTGGTTTGCCAACTCCCAATCCTCCAACTTCATCGCGGGGGCCTTTTCAAACATCTCACCTTCAAACAACACATCCTCTTAGTGCAAGGGTGTATTTATGTGTGAATTAACCTTATCCAAGTCCTTTTTTACCTCAATAATTATTTTCCACGGCACCATGTACATAGGCATCCGCGACATCGGATCAACCTCCTCGGCAATATCTTCTTCTACTGTCATCTCTAGTTCTTTTTCCATTGGCCACTTCTGACACTCTACATGGGAGGGATTTGGTTTCGGATTTGCCTTTCGAGGAGACATTCTAGTCCCCAATGACTGTCCCTTCTTCTATTGTGTTTTTGGAGTCGTGTTGTGGTGCATAAGAAGTAGGTTCTATGGAAGTTATAGCTTCGTGTATTAATTGACCTAACCCTCATTTTCACAACTTTTCTTCAAATGTTTAAAAAGGGTCAGACATAAAAATCAATAGAGGAAGAAAGAGTAGAGACTTCAATGTTCTCAGCACACTCAGGAAGCAAGGGGATCTAATGCGGCCCTTCATGTTGTATTTATACAGATGGCATGGCCTAAATAGCCTTATGTCCATTGATGTAGCTTCATAAATGTTAAAATGGCTCCAACTTTGGTATAATCTCTTCCCTAAATGAAAGTTACCTACTCCTCCAAATGTTAACCTAGTTGTCTTGTCCACATTTACTCTTCCAACAACTAGTTTTTAGGTAGTTTGCGATGACAACATCACCTTGAGACAGTCTCTCCACTAGCGTCACAAATACTAGTGCTCACTCAAAATTCATCATGCAAAATATTTTTTACAACTTCTAACATATTTCTTTAGACTACTCCGCCCTCTTGCAACTGTCCAGGGCGTTAAGACAATCCACTGACCAAATAGTCATTGAGCACATGCAGGGACAGGGTTGACCCAATAAGGTTTTAAATGACTTCCATTCACATATCCAGTAAGTAATTCACCATTCAATGTAACCAAAAGAACCGAACCTCCTTCAATGTTTTCGTTGATAATATAAGGCCCAAGCCAGTGCATTTTGAACTTCCCTGGAAATAACACAAACTTACTATCATAGATCAAAACCAAATTCTCCTTCTTAAAGATATTATGTGTGATATTTCGGTCATGGAAAGTGTTTTTTCTTGCTTTATGTACCTGTTGATGAAAACCAAAAATGAATCTATCTTCTTCCATCGCAACCAGTTGTGACAACCTTTATTCCCTAATGTCTTCATAAACCATGTTGGTTATTGCAATGATGTACAAACTATGAATAATGTATTTCATTGGTGTAAGAGCCTCGTGTCCATAGACCATCTTAAAATGAGTCTTTCATGTTAGCTTCTTGCATGTGGTCCTGTATTCCCATAGAATATCAGGTATGCACACATCCCAATCATTACAGTTAGCATTGCATATCTTTGGGAGCGGATTCTCCAGTATCTCATTGAAGGCCTCTAACATCCCATTCACCTATGGATGATATGGTTGATCCAAGTGGATATTAATTTCCACCAACCTATTCCACTTGGGGCCCCACTATTGTCTCCTTTAGTTTTTTAGTTTTGGCACAACTTACTATTTTTAGCAGTTTTTAAGGTCCTAAACTTCTGTAGCTGTTTTGAGGCCCTAAATGATGTTTTTTGGGCATTGCTTTTCCAGTGAATATGGTTCCATTCTATAATATACATTCATGGGAATCAGTTGTAGTCCTTAGACAGATATTTCTAATGTTGTATCATGTGCATCAAACCGAGATAGTATGCCAAAGTTACAACCCTGGGAAATTGATGTACCAATTTACCCCGACGGGGCCCATATTCTAGCGTTTCATCTCATTGGGTTAGGTTTTTGGATGTTTATGTTTTTTTATTGTTTATAAAAAATATATAGGCATTCGAACCTCATTATAACATAGATATCAAAGTCCTGTAGCTGCCACATCCCTCTTGAGAGATAAGGTACTAGTGCCCTAGCTAGTTTATTTCCATTCTCGCTGTAAGAAAATTTTAGTTCTTTGATATTAATGAAATGAAGCGTTATTTCCACTACATATTTGTATTTATGGTTATATGTGTATTATTTTTTGTTCCAGTATAAGTCAGGATCAATGGTATTAGAGCAGTCTACCTTTCCTTGATCCTTCTTTGCATGTCCCCAACGATGTCAAGGCATAAGGAGTTAGCGCTTGATGTGGTAGAACCTTTGCAACACCAACCTCACAAACCCTAATGGCCGCCCATGGGAGATGAAAATAAAGATGATGGAGTAGGATATCCTATCAAAATATTTCTCAAGGATGCCCTTGAAAAACAAAGGAACGCGATGATGGATAACTTTTCCCAGATCCTTCAATGCTTGCCCATTGGAGGCACATTTGTGTCCAATAGCCATTCCAGAGGTGTGACTCCCATTAAGGAACAAGTAAACATTTAAATTACCATTTTGAGGGTAAAATAGATGCAGATGTCATAGATAGATGGTTGAATCTATTAGAAGGATATTTCTCGGTTCGTGAATTTTTCAACTGGGAGAAGATTATTTTTGCACTCCTCAAAGCTACCCCCCATGTCAAGTACTAGTGGGCAACCTACTATGAGAAAAAGGACTAGACAAAACCATATCTGTTCTTAGTTGTACCCACTTGGAATTATTTTCGAGATGCCATCAAGGAACAATACTATCCAGTCGGGAGCTATGAGGACAAGTACATAAAATGGATCACTCTGTAGCAACAAAGGGATCAATATGTGCATGAGATGATGAATTGGTTCCATGCCCTGCGCAAAAAGTTGGGTATCAAAGATTCAGAGAAACATTTGATGCTAAAGTATCGAATTTGTTTTCACAGATACATTCAAGAGGAAATGGAGTTCCTCGGCATCTCCTCGCTTGGTACAGCATACCGGTATGCTACCAAGATTGAGGAGAATTTCAGATAGAAGAAGTGAGACTTTAGATCTGTGAATCAAAATCAGGGGAAAGGTGCCCCCAAATCACAAAAAAAATGACAAATCCAAGGCATGGTGGCCCAAGACAACCTAACAAAGCTGCAAGCAAAGAAAAAAACCGAGAAGCGAAAGAAGGACATGTGAAAGTGGTGTGAGTTCCATAAGAGCTCCACTCACAACACAAGTGAGTGTTGGGCTAATCAATCACTAGAGGTTGAGATAAGGGCTTTTGAATTAGATGCATGCTCTAAATCTAAATCAGAACCTAACAAGGGAAATGACAAAGGGAAATAGATTATTGATGCGGATCCCAACACTACTGTTTCCACTGTGAAAATCCAGAAGGAGGAACCAGAAGATCCAGAGGAGGAGGAGCATCTCTTCCACTACGAGATGTGGGTAAAGGGTTCCCTGCTATATTTCATTATCGACAATGGAAGCTAAAAGAACCTCATTTCATTAGACTCCATGAAGCGGTTGGGCTTGCCAACACAGCACACCCATAGCCATACACCACTGGGTGGCTTCACTAGGGACGAGATCTTCGTGTCATCCAGTAGTGTTGCCTTCCCTACAACATCAAGCCCTTCACGGATGAGATATTATGTGACATTTCTCCTATTGATGTTTATGATGTATTATTAGGCCAACCATACTTGTGGAAGCGACATGATGTGTATGAGTCTCGGCCTCATGTTGTTATTGTTACTTTGGGAAATAAGCTATATAGGATATCATAGATACCACCACCTGCTGCTATCTCTTTGGTTACTACAAATCAATGTGGTAAGCTCATTTCCAAAACCAGGAAATTTTTTTCCCAATGATCCGCCCCCAAGGAAAGAAGACTATTGTGGCCATGACCTCCAGACAAGGCTCCTCTGCATGACAACAACAAATGGAAAAGGTTGTGGAGGAGTACGGGGACATCTTCACCTCACCCATAGGGGTGCCTCTACATGTTCAGGGCAAGAACCCCATTGATCTAACCCCAGGTGTGCCACTAACCAATGGACCTATCTATCGACGCTCTATTTTGGAGAACGATGAAATCAAGAGGCAGATTTAGGAGCTGCTGCAGAAAGTTCACATCCGGCCGAGTTCATCACCCTATGGGAGCGCAATCATGTTGGTATAGAATAATGATGGGAATTGGAGACTCTGTATTGACTATTGGGCATTGAACAAGATCAATGTCCGAAATAGTTACCTGATGCCACAGATTGATGACCTTCTGGACCAACTCAAAGGGGTGAAATATTTCAGCAAGATCGACTTGAAGTTTGGGTATCACCAACTACCAATCGAACCCTCTGATGGGTGGAAGACTTCCTTCAAAGCCAAGGAGGGCCTTTTCAAATGGTTTTTCATGCCTTTCGGGTTGACGAATGCTACCACAACCTTCATGAGGTTGATGGATGATGTCTTGAATCCATTCACCAGCTCATTTGCAGTGGTTTACTTGGATGATATTTTGATCTTCAGCCAGACTTGGGAAGAGCACCTCCAACACATCTGATAAGCCCTCCAAACACTACAGCACCACAAGTTTTGTGCCAATTTGGAGAAGTGCACTTTTGGCATGACCCAAGTTCAATAGTTGGGATACATTATTGATGAAAGGGTGGTGCATGTGGATCCAACCAAGATCCAACTCATTCAGGATTGGCCAGCCTTAACCACTCTAATAAAGTTTTGACGCTTTCTAGCTCCTGCTAATTTCTACAGCAGGTTCGTGTTGGGATTATTTCATATCAATTGGCCCTTGAGTCAACTCACCAAGGGAGGAGCTAAATCAAAATTATTTTGGTTGGAATATCAATATAAGGTGTTCGTAGAATTGAAACATCACGTCTGTTCTACCCCAATGCTCACATTACTAGACTTGCAACAACCATTTTAGATCGAGACTGATGCCTCTAACTATGCTATTGGGGTAGTTCTTACTCAACAGTGGCATCCAGTGGCATATCACGGTGAGACATTGTCCGACATAGTCTACAAGTATCCCACTTATGACAATGAAATGTATTCCATTGTGCAGGCTTGTTGACAATTGAAGCATTACATTTTGGGGAGGGAAACGATCATCCACATAGACCACCGACCCTTGTAGTTCATACAGACATAATGGAAGCTGCAGCATGATCTCCATCAGAAGTAGTCCACATACCTGCAAGAGTTTCATTTTAACATGAAGTACAAGAAGGGTAGCACCAATAATGTTGCAGACTACTTCATCCGACCACCGATCGTGGCACTAACCACCATTCTCAACTCTTATGGGAACGATACTTCTGATTGGCCACTTCTCTACAAGAGTGATCCAAAATTTGGTCACGCATACAAGGCATTCTTGGGGGGTACACAAGTTCGAAAATTTCACCTCCAAGATGCACTATTATGTCACCTAGGGCACCTTTGTGTTCCTTCGAGCGAGCGTGCCAAGATGATATGGGAAGCACACTACGGTCGAGTTGTTGGGAATTTTGGGATCGAGAAAACAGTGGCAGTACTACAGAAGTATTTCTATTAGCTAAACCTTTGACAGGATGTTGGGAAGTATGTCAAATCCTGCACTTCTTGCACCATTGCTAAACTTACCATCAAGAAGCAAGGCCTTTATACTCTACTACCTACCCCTAGTCGACCTTGGGAATCCATATTCAGGAATTAGATGTCGGGCCTTCCTTCTACAAAGCATATAAATGACTGGTTTTTCGTGGTCATTGACAGATTCTCGAAGATGGCCATTATGGGGGACTGCAAGAAGAATATAACAATAGAAGCCACTGCTAAAATCTTCTTTGAATGAGTGTGGGTGTACTTTTGGATCCCATAGTATATCATCTCATATTCGGACAGCAGGTTCCGCAACACATTTTGATCCAGCCTCTGGTCAATGCTGGACACCAAGCTCACCAAGTCCACAACTTTCCATCCCCAAACTTATGGCCAGACGGAGGTCATCAATAGGATGATTGTACACATTCTGCACTTGTACAATTCAAAGCGTCCACGCACATTGGATGAGAGCCTCCCCTATGTACAACATAGTTATAATCAGGCTCTCCACAACTCAACTGGCCACAGCCCTTTTTAGGAAGGCTTGGGATTCGGGCCACTATGTCCCATTGATGTAGCCATGCCATTTGCAGCTACTCAGGCTGATTTAGCTCATGTCCAGTATGAAGCTGACAAAGCAAAAAGATTCATCAATTGCATTCATCACATCTACCAATAGGTTCATGAAATATTGTACAGAACCAACGCTAAGCACAAGCAACATCATGATCAACATCGAGTGCCACACAACTTCCAGGTGGGCGACAAAATCTGGCTACATTTGCAGAAGGAGCGCCTCACTGGACCCCACCGCAAGGTTCGCCCGCTCCGATATCGATCGTACACTATCACCAAGGCTATATGGAAAAATTCCTTTTAGCTAAGTATTCAACCATTCCTTGGTCTACACCTAGTATTCAATGTGGACCGCCTTTGTCCCTACTTCCCACCTCTACTAGACACCTCTGATATTGTAGAACAAGTCACGCCAACAATGTTAAACCCAGAATGCATGGAACAAGTCACCATAGAATGTATCATGGAAATGCAAATCAATAACACTCACCAATAGAGGATCCAACTATATTGGGTTTTCAAAGCTGGCCAACTCCTACACCAACTCAAGTGGTTCATCAGGGACAAATTTTAGTAGAAGTTTCATCATCTCATCAAGGAAGTCAACACAATGGGGACCATTGCTTCCTAAAGGAGGAGTAATGGTCTAGGTGGATATTTATGGCCACTCACTTATTCCACTTTTTCCCCCACCATTGTCTCTTTTCGTTTTTCATTTTTGGCACAACTTACTATTTTTAGCAGTTTTTCGGGTCCTGAACTTCCGGAGTCGTTTTGAGGGCCTAAACGATGTTTTTTTTGCATCACTTTTCTGGTGAACACAATTTCATTCAAAAAATATATATTCATGGTCAAAAATTGTATTCCTGAGATAGACCTTTCGAACAATGTATCATGTGCATCAAACGGAGATAGTATGCGAAAGTTACGAACCCGGGAAATTGATGTACCAATTTACCCCAATGAGGCCCATATTCTGGTGTTTCATCTCCCAGGGTTAGGTTTTTGGATATTTATGGTTTTCCATTGTTTATCAATAATATATAGGCCTTTGAGCCAAATTTTAACACAAAGTTCAGAGGCCTTTAGTGGCCACATCTCTTCTCAAAGATAAGCTACCAACGTCCTTACTAGTTTATTTCCATTCTGTTTGTAAGCAAATTTCAGTTCTTTGATATTAATGAAATGATGTGTTATTTCTGCTACATCTTTGTATTTATGGTTATATGTGTATTCTATTTCATTCCTGCATAAATCTGGATCTATGGTGTACTCTTATGATGGTGTATCTTGAATTCAATAATCAATGCTTGAATGGTCTCATTCAGAAAATGTGTATCTTGGTAGCTCATTAGAATTTTAGGGCACCAAAATATTGTCAATATATTTTCAAAGATGAAGTGCGCAACCATCTCAGCATTGCAATCCTTCACATGTTGATCTTCTTCCCATATAGTCAAATAGTCTATATCAGTGATGATATAGTGTGCTCCCATATTCTTCCCTGGAGAGTTAATCGACTCTACAAAGTTGATTTCGCATTTGTAAAAGGCCTGCATAGTTACTTGGGGCTGTAATGGCATTTCATATCTATGTGAGGGTCTCCCAATTCTCTAACATATATCACAAGTGCAAATGCATTCTTTAGAATCGGTCTGCACCATGGGCCACCAGAAACTAGCACTCAAGATCTTCTGTGCCATGGGTTTTCCAAAGTAATGACCTCCTGGAACATTGCCATGTGCTTCTGCTAGTATATTGTGCCTTTAAAATTTGGGAACATATGTCCTCAAAACTTCATCAACTCTGAGCTTGTATAATTGGCTTGCGATCAAGGTAAAATCTTCTGCGCCCAAAACCAACTCTTTCTTCTCCTTAATAATATACTAAGTAGGTCTACTTATAGTGGTTAGAAAATGGATAATATCTACAAAATGTTTGTTGGCTACCTTAATAACACATAGTTTCACATCTGGTAACCATTCCTCCAAGTTATTTTGTTCCTCCCCACTTTCAATTTGTGATAAATGGTTTGGTCCAACATTCAATCTTCCTGTCTTCACAATTATTCAAAATCATATTCCTTGAATAATAAGAACCATCTATAGATATTCCATCCCAACATAGGTTTTTTCACGTAGTAATTCAAAGAATAATGATCAATGAATATCTCAAAGTGACCTCCAAGATAATAGTGACGAAAAATATGCATCTCATACACCATAGCTAACCCTTCTCACTTTGTTGTGGAATAATTGCACTCAGCCCTTGACAACTTCTGACTTGCAAAAGCAATCTGACATTCAATATCTCCATCCCCTAGTGGTGTTAATACAACTCCTAGTGTGATACATAATGCATTCATGTGTACGTAAGACTATTTTGACCAGTATGTGAATCCCAAGATAGGTACAGTTACCATTTTTTCCTTCATCATATCCAAACTCTTCTAGCAGTACTCATCCCAATAGAAAGTTACATCCTTTTTCAACAGTTTCCCCATTGGCACAGTGATCAGCGCATATGCCCAAATAAAATTTTGATAATTGCTAGTAGGTCACACGATTGAGCGTAGCTTCTTGACATTCACTAGATCTTCCAGGTTAACAATAACAACAATCTTGGCGAGATCGACCATCAATCCCTGTTGACAGACAATATGGCCCATCAAATTACCAAAAGGAACATAGAACACACATTTCTTCAAATTCATTGAGATATGATACTTGCAACAGGTATCCAGCATTAAGTGCAGGTTGGAATCATGTTTCTTCACTAACCCAAAGACAGTCCAATGATCCAAATATACTTCTAAAAAAATATGGATATAGTCTTTAAAAGAAACAACTACTATGTGCAAGAATATAACTGGTGCATTATTCAATCCGAATGGCATCACTGTGTACTGGAATGATCCCCACTCTGTCGCAAAGGTTTTCTTAGTTAATTTTTCAGGCGTGATCCTTATCTTTTGACCATGAGAATACATCAGTGAATTAGTAGGAATCTTTCCCTCCGACACTGTCCAATACTTAATCCCAGAAAGGAGTTGGAAAATTATCATGTACAAAAGCATCATTTAATTTACGCAATCAGCACAAATCCTGATTTCACCTTTAGTCTTCTTTTCTTGGACTACCATAGGGCTTACCCAAATATATTCTTCCATTGGTTCAATAATCCCTATAGAAACCATATTTTCCAGCTCTTCTTTGACCCTTTTCTTATTTCTTGGATTCAATTGGTAAGCACTTTGCTTCACAGGTCGAGCATCCAGTTTCAAAGTGATCATCATCACACCAATATCTCCAATAATCCCTTTTAACTCTGAAAATTTCCTAGGAAACAATCCATGATATTTAGTGATTACCTCTGCAGCCTTACCCACTATATCTTCATCCCATTAATCTCTTATTTTGGTAAACTTAGGTTGTTTGTCTATTCCAATACTAACTTTCCTAGTCTTTACAGGTCCAATCACATTTGGTAATTTGATCTCGAGTCCAGCGACTACGCGCTGTCCTTTAGACTCAGTATTATTTTATTTTTTTTGGGTCTTCCTTAGTACCTTTAGTTGTCACATTCAAAAATTCAATTGCATTGCTCATCTACGCATCCCATGTTGGTAAGGCCCGTTCTACTAATTCCTTTGGCATGTGAAAGATAAAATCATAAATCGGTTGCAATGCCTCATTGATGCCTTGGTACCTGCTTTCAAAAAAGAAGGTTAAGATGAAGCTTTCTTTCAACGCAGCCCATTCAGCAATGTCACGAGACAACTCATCCTCGAGATTCTAGTTTGTGGGTATCCTGCTTAAAATATGAATGAATATATGCACCCATATAGGTTCCTTCCATCTGGATATTATGGTTTCTGAATTGAAGCCGCATCATGCAATTACATTCTTCCCAATTAGCCAAATTTTCCTTTTGCGTCCCCAACCAACATGCTGGGATTGAGCGCAGAATTAGATCAAGAACATGGAATCATTGTGCCTTTAGAATAACCTTTTCTAGTTCTTATAAAAATAAATTGACACTGCCTATACCGTCATAGTATGGTAATTCACGTGCCTTAGAAGATATGAAACTCAAATATTGGGTTACTTGATTACACTGCAGTCTCTATATTTGATGCAACTGGTTATGCCAATTCCCCAATTCCTCATATGAGTATGATAATCATGAACTATCCTTCTCCCACCTAAGTCTACCATCTGTTGTAGGATTGATCGAATTCTCATCGCCCACAGTTAGCTTGTAGATATGATCGAAATCTGCATCTGTAAATCCTTCTCACACTAGCTCTGTGTATCTTTCTACTTCAGTAGGGTCCAGCGGGACCACAACCCTTGCCCCATTATTTTCAAATACCATACTTATGAGCTTGAGGTTGATAATAACATCCACATAAATAGCCCAATCCAAACCAATCAATGCAAGGTATGGATATATATAATCAACAACTTCAATAAATTCAAATTCAGGAAGTGCATTAACTCCTTCAATGTCAAATACCAACCCAGAAAGTATACCCATTGGGATAATCTTTTGTTGATTTTTCATGCCCAACTAAATTGTAGACGATTCTACCTTAGGTTCTCCAATTTTCTACCATGTATTCTTTGGTAGTACCCTTTCTTCAGAGCCCAGATCCAAAATGACCTGTTCCACATTAACGGAACTTTGAGGTCTAAAATTGGCCTCCTAAAAAAATGTATAACTAAAATAAATTTATAAGAACCAATAGGATTCAACATGATGATGTCAACCATGGGGGATGATTAACCATATTTAGAGTAAAAAGTAAAAATATTAAAAAATAATAAAATAATAAACTACTTTTTCAACTCGTAATTTCAACTTATCTCCCTAAGGGTTTACTCAAATTTTGAGCAGGAATAATCCTTAGATGAAAAATTTAACTCCTCATCCAATAAGTACCCATGTTGCATACTTTTGATGGACCGAACTACACGAAAAATGAGAAATACATTAAAAAAAAACATGATTGCAATCATGTTTTTATGTATTTCTCATTTTTCGTGTAGAAAAGTCCATCAAACGTATTCAACATGGGTACTCCTTAGATGAGGAATTGAATTCTTCATCCAACGAGTATTCTCACTAGAAATTTGAGTAAAACCTTAGGGAGATAGGTTCAAAATACGAGTTGAAAATGTAGTTTTTTCCTTTTTTCCCTCTAAAATTTGATGATGTAATCAAATCTTATTTTATAATATCCACTATTATTTTATAATTTGCTTAGGAGGCCCATTTTAGACTTTAGAATTCCCCTAATGTCTCAAACTCACCTATATGAGCAGTCAAGGGTATCTCTTGGCTAGTCCTTCTATTGTTCCTATAATTTTTTTTGACAACCCTTTGCTCCATCTAAGGCTGCTCTTTCTCGACACAAATATCAATCAAAGCATGAAGATTCTCAACTTCCCTTTTATTTAGGAGAAGCTTAGTACAAGTTTGGAAAAATGGTTTCAACTAGGCATCGACCCCTTCAAGATTATTTATGGTACACTTTCCTAGTACCTCAGATTTTGATGTGCCAGGATCTTTGAACTCCTTCTTTGCTTCAACAAAGGTTTCCTTATCTATTTCTAAGCTAAACCCTCCTTTTTATCAGGAGCTTTTCGAACCCAAACATCGGTAATAGGATTCTTACCTTCTTCTTTATCTTCGCTAGTTTTTGCACCACTTACGGTCACAATATTCATGCTAGGTTCTTCATCGCGCAGTTCTACCCTCATCATCTGAATGTTCTGCGTGGTTGTTTGTGTTTTATTTTCCTGCATTTTGTAAAAAATACATGACAGCCTTCAATAAAATGATCAAACAACTGACAATACCTGCGTGATTACTACCCCGGGTTCAGACAGTCACACGCATAATGGCCAACATGTCCATAGTTATAACAAATGATTTCACCTCTCCCACGACCAGCTCCTCCTCTTACTCGTCCCCTCCCCTGAAATCCACCTCACCTAGATGGTGATGTAGGTGAATCTAGTCCTCTACCTTTGCCATGCAATATATAAGAAGAAACATGTTCAACCATGAGATGAAAGCTATGATATTTATTTTCATCATGTCCCATAAATCAAAAAAATCTTCAATATAACTATTTGAGACCCAAAACATATTTACCAATTCTAGGACAAAAGTATTTTTTTTTTCTCTAGTTACTTGACAATCATGGACCACGATGCAGGGCTCTCACTAGGCTTTGCCACGTTATTAATCGGACTTGGTCCTTTAACTGCCAGATAATCACCAAATAGAGGGCATTGCTCCTTGTAGTGTCCTTTTTCCTTGCAACATACGCACCATACCTTCATGCACATGTCCTTTTCATTTTATTTCCACAAAATTTGGAGCTCTAAATGTAAGGTATCCAAATAGATCTAGATTTTTTGAACCCCAACTTGCGTATTCTGCACCGACAAGGCTTCTAATTTCATTGTGATTTCCACAAGTTCTTCCTGTGTCACAATCTTCTGCTAAGATAGAGGTAGGTGCAAATGTGGTAGCAACATTGTAATGAACTACTTTTTATGTTGTTGATCGTCCATAGCAAAGCCTCCCTCTCTAATGGAACATTTCAACCATTTATTTGCCTCAAATACAGTTTCATTTACTTCTTCATGGATGTCCTTGAATTTATTAACACGTTGCACATATGATTTTGGCTTTATGAATTGCTCCTTCAAAGCATATTTGAGCTCATTGATCCTCCCATTAGGGTTTTTTTAGCATACCTCATATACCATTCCAACGCGCATTCTTGAAATGAAGTTGTGAGTTTTCTTTCTTAACATTATTATCATTGACCTATTGTTTTGTCCACATAGCTTCTAAGACAAACAATAATTTTTCAATATCCTCATTTCCAACACCCCTAAAGTTCTTAAGCTTCATGCAGTTAGCCATTTCAGATAATAGTGGTGGAGGTGGGGTGGATGAGATGATAGTGTGAGATGAATAAGGAAGTGGGGTGGACGTGATTTGAACTGTAGTTGGGATATTTTCTCCTGAGTTCATTGATTCACTAGAACTACTCATTTTAGACTCTTGATTGCTGTCAAATCTACCTTTTAGGGGCTATACAAAAAATATTCCTCTAGGATTTCTCTATAATTTTTTCTACTACGTGTAGAGCTAGGTGGACCTCTTCTGAAATTTCACTTAATGTGTGTGCATAAAGTACCCCTTTCACATAACATCACCTTCATTCAAAGCTTTAAAGACGAAAGGATATTATGTGTAGGACCCTTGAAAAATATCCTTTTAGCTTCATAATATGACACAAACACGTCGACAACAAATTCAATAACAAACCTACCTAGAATGCTATCATTCCAATAATGTACTGCGTGGGTAATCTTATTGCCAGAATTCTCAAATTGTTGGATCAACTCAGATGTCCACTTGGTAATCGTGTCATCCTTCCAATAGGTCTGAAACTCAGTAAGCCAAGATAACCACTCTTGTACTTCATTATCGAAGGAAGAAAAGAAAATTTCCTGGACTTCTATATAGATATATTTTTTCTCTTAAACTTTAGCAGATAACTTTGGATTTTGGTTTTCTTGGATTGTGAACTCGCACACTTTTCTATCAAGCCAGTCTTGAAATTCATTCCTCTTTAGATGCCACATAAAAATTCCCTCAAATAGATTCAGGTCCCAATAATGGAACCATTTTTTGGCTTGAGGGGTCCTAACCCAAGTTCAAAGTGCTCTGCACAACCAAAAAAACCCTCCAACTACTGGCCCTTTCAATAGTGATCTTCTTGCGCAAACCAAAGTCTCACTCAAAGCAGTATGGGGTAGTGATGGAACCAGGTTTCCGCACCCAAATGGAGCATATGATATGGATCTTATCCATTCTTAAAATATCTAATGATTATTTCCCTATGCAATGACCTGCTTAAGCCAATTTCGATATAACATAGGAAACCCTTAACTTTAATATGTTCTCGCGCAAAAAAGACAATTATCCTTACTCAGATCTACTAAAAAGAAAGAGGAATAACCCTTACACATTTATAGAAATATTTCTCTAATATAAATTCTAATCAATCATTCAATACTTTCGTGACTACACGAATCTATTATAATATGCGTAACATTAGATAAATATGCAGTCACTAACAAAAACCGATTTATCGGTACATCAATGCATTTACATGTAAAGATGGAAATCATACACATAGATTGTGATTCACCAAAATATTCTCTTTATTAATTTATCATCAATCAGTATAGAAATATTCTCCTACGAACATAGAAGCAGGGTTCTTGCACACAGCTTGAGGCTAGGTCTCCATGCACACAACCAAAAGGAGCCTATCCAACCCAGACTAACACAGACCTTTCTAAAATCAAACAATATATTTCTGAATGATACTATATGATGATTTATATCTTGACTTGACTCATACATATTTATAGGACTAATACATGAAAATACCATGCTCTCAAAAATTTTTTTGAGCCCCATGTTTTCCCTTTTACCCATTACAATGATAAAGGAACTTTAACCAGCCCCAAAGCTCCTTCAATTTTTTTTGCGCGGTGGGTTTTAGAAAAACATAACCAAAATTGTACTAAAACATTTACCCTAGGGGACCCTAACCCAACATGGATCAAGCAAAAGGATGAAGCCTTTGACAAATTTCATGAATTCAAAGCATTGGTCGAGTACGAATCCGAGAAAAGGATCAAAGTGTTCAGATCCGACAATGGAGGAGAGTGCATGTTAAATGAATTCATAACATTCTGCAAGAAGGAAGGTATCAAGAAGGAAACTATTGTACCTTATAAACTAGAATAGAATGGCCTTTCTAAATGAAAGAATCATTCGATATTAGAAGTTACTCATGTTATGCTTCATTATCAGAAGGTACCTAAGTTCCTATGGGCTGAAGCAACAAATGTTGTTGTATACATTCAGTATCGAGTGCCTAATCAACCACTAAAGAATAAGACTCCATAGGAAATATTCATATGTAACAAGACAAACATCTGTCGTCTTCACATATTTTGATGCCCTGTATTCTTTTATATGCTGAAATACTAAAGGAATAAGCTAGAAGCTAGAGGTAGAAAAGGAATATTTTTGGGTTACTTTGAAAATGCCATGGCTTATATAATATACATTTCTGTGCAAAGGAAGGTTAAAATTAGAAGAGATGTAACCTTTAATAAATATGCAACACTTTGTAAAGAAAGATATATTTCTCTGCCTCCCAATAAATATAATGTTGATAAGGATATTCTAGATATCATGTCTATGCCTGAGTTAGGAAATGATGATACTCCCATGGAACCGATGGATCCATCAGATGCACCTCCTAGTGATCTACCTTCAAGAAAGAGATGTTTTACCTTCATGACATAGTGAAATATAGTGAAAGGAATGTTCACATTTGTTTATCATTCAGAGAAAGGAAGGAACCTTTCAGGTATCAAGGTTATCTAGCAGCCATGAGTACTATGATTCAAGATGAACCATCCTCATTTGAAGAAGCAGTCAAAGAGAAAGCATGGAAGGATGCCATGAGAAAATAATATGAATCAATCATGAATAACGATGTATGGTATGTTTTACCAAGACTGCATGAGAAGTCAGTTGTGAGTTTGAAATGGTTGTTCAAAATCAAGCATGGTGTCAATGGTAGCATTGAGAAGTACAAAGAGATATTCATAGCTCATGGTTTCTCTCAAAAATATGGAGAATATTACAATGATATATTTTCTCTAGTGGCTCGATATGCAACTATCCATTCGATAGTTTCCCTTACTGCTATTCAAGGATGGTCACTTCATAAAATGGATGTCAACACTGCCTTCCTCAATGGTATGTTACAAGAAGAACTCTATGTGGAACAGCCACAGGGATTTCAAGTGGAATACCGCACAACACATGTCTATAGGTTGAATAAAGCACTATATGGATTGAAGCAAAATCCCTGAGCTTGGTATGGCCAAATTGATAGCTATCTAATGAAGTTGGGTTTCACTAGGAGAAGTGTTTATCACAACCTCTATTTTATGGTTGCTCATGGTATGATTTTAATTTCATTTCTATATGTTGAAGATTTATTCTTAACAGGAAGTGAACCATTGATATTTGAATGCAAGAGGAATATAGCATCTGAATTCGAGATGAAATATCTCAGTCTCATGCATTATTTTTTGGGCGTTGAGATATGGAAAAGGCCTGCAAAAATATTTCTCTCATAGGGAAATTATGTAGTAAAGTTATTGGAAATATTTGGTATGACTGAATGCAGAGCCATGGTCACTACAATGGAAATAAATTTTAAGAAGTTGTGTGTTAAAACAACTGGACCTAATCTAATAAATCCGTCCTAGTATAGATAGTTTATTGGGCCTCTGATGTTCCTTGTGAACACCCATATAGATATATGTTATGTTTTAAACACATTGATTTAGTTCTGTAGTATTCCCTTTTTTGGTGTCACCTATGACAGGGCTAGGATGGACTTCCAGAGTTAGAGGCAGACCGATCACAGGTACAAGTTGGTGTCATCAGCAAACCCATGGGCTTTTGGAGGATTTTTGTGGAGTTTAATGCGATCAGGTGGCATTCGCTTGATATATTCCATCATCCGAGCAGTTTCACTTTCGTTCCAGTGCATTCCGATAACTTTCGTAAATTTGAGTTATTTCTGAGCTTAACTCAGCTAATTACATGCAAGGTGGCATTCTGGGAGGAATACATGATGGAACACCTTAGTGTAATAGCTCATTGGAACTGAGACAAGGATTCCTACATGGTGGGATTGTTAGACATGGGTTCCAGTGACCGGAGGAGGCATGGTAGCCGATTTACCCTTCTCTGCATTAAAAGGAATATTTTAATAAGAGGGAAAAGTGCTCCATGAATAAAATAATAATAAAATAATTCTCTAGAAGGCTCCAAGAGATATATAAAATAAAGGGAGGAGGCCATTGAGAGATATCTTTGGATCATATCATTTTATTGTATGAGAGGTGTGAGATGAGGTTCTCTACTTCAGCCGTAGCCCCAGGACGGAAACCCTCAGGTGATTTGTGAGTGTTGGAAAAAAAACCCTACTTTCTTGAGGAGAGCTTCAGGGATTGGTATGAGGATCATTTAGGTCTTCAACTAATGCTTCATTATCTTCAGTGGGTTCAGTGACAATTTTTGCCAGAGGGAGAGTGCATCAGTTTATTTTTGAGGCTAGCGCAATGTAGCAACTCATCTTGGTGGCCAGTTTTCCATCTCAGCTCTTCCTTTGGGTTAGATGTATTTGTAACCCCAGTATTCTCTATAATAAAAAATGCCTAGATTCTTCCTATTTCATGTGTTGATTGGTTTCAGTGCTTATGTGTTCTATTTTACATGGCAATCTTCTGTTTATTAATTCAAAAATTTTATGGTAATATGTTGGGTTAGTGTGATTTATGCAAATTTAGTTAAATATCCCATTTGGGGATATTACAAGTTCATGACTGAGTGACTTCATGTGCATTGGCTAGCAGCCAACAATGTATTTAGATACTTACATTGATCAATCACATTTGGTTTGAGATACTTTGTTGTAGATATCCAACTTCATGGATTAGCTGACGTTGACTGGGAAAGTGATGTCATCGATAGAAAGATTACATATGAATGTTGTTTCATCCTTGGTTCTGTAATGATATCCTAGATGAGAAGGAAGCATAATTCAGTAGCATTGAGCACTGTGGAAGTAGAGTACATTGTTGCTAGAATAGAAATCTATGAAGTTGTGTCATTAAGGAAGCTATTTGGAAAGCTCCTTCGTCAAGTGTTGGAAACTAACTACATCGATATAATGTGATAATAAGAGTGGGATTATATTGGTATAGAATCCTATATTTCATGACAATTCCAATCATATCAAGACTCGATATCACTTCATCCATGACATGGTGCAGAGAAGAGTTGTTAAACTCCAACATATTGCAACAGATGATCAAAATGCATATATTCTCACCAAGGCATTACCTAAAGGGAAGTTCCTCACTTTCAAACATCAATTCAGACTGATGGATGTAGCCCCTCTAGATAAGGGGCAGAGCTAATCAAGGACACTGAGTTATCTCTTCCTACCTTGTTTGAGCTCTGAAGGTGAGGAATTGAAATGAAGGGCTCCTGCCATTGAAGGATCTCTAGACAATATGGAACTTGCCTATAGTTTACCCAAGGTTGAGAATTTTTCTCCACTATATTCATATGGTCAAAGAATGTTGCTCCCCTATCTATTCTTTCCAAATTATACCCTAGTTTTCATCAAAATTAAAATAAAGGCTTATTGGGAATATCCCTCCTCGTTTTTCCAACAAGTTGGGGGTGTAATTTCGGTGTACAACCCAAGTGTATTAAGATGCAAATGTTCTACCACTTGACTGATGAGAGTCATTAATGGGAATATTGGTAGGCGACATGATTTGGATGAGACTGCGCTCCCCGATGATTCTCCAGGGTCAGAGATGTGCTCCCCTATGAGATAATTTATCATGTTTCTAAATGCGGGTAGAAGCTATTTCTCCTCGATTATTCTTATTGTTATAATATTAGATAAATTTTTAGTAGGTTGACTTCATTCATGATGACACCTTGATCCAGAGATCTATAAGTAGATATTACAAAGTAGAATTATTCCTAGTTGAGAGGGGGTGTTAATTTTTGCAACTAGATTCAAAATCCACATTGGTTAACTCAAATGGTTAAAATAATAAGTTAATTATATTCATGTTTTCAAGAGGATGAAAATTGACCTACATATTGTTATAAATGGTTAAGCGGATGTTAAGTTATGAATTATTTTATGACTTCACAAAATTTCATGTTGATCTGGTCAAAGCCCAATGCGGTCCCTCATCAAGTTATAAATAGAAGCGACCTAAAGCTCATTTACTCACATTCTCTCATGAGATCATCCTCATTATATTTTTGTGATGGGTTGTATTTTATGTTTTTGGATCGCACAGGTACTTCGCAAGAGACTAACACAGTGGATCGAGATAAGAGTCTGAGGTACATTTCAAATTTGAGAAATTTGGGTTTGGGCAGCAGGCAGGAGGACTAGAGGTAGCATCTCTGTAGTGCCATAGACACTGGATAAGAATGAAAAGGTTGTGGCTAGTCACTAGCAGGAAAGCTTCAGGTTGCAGCCAAGTTGCCAAGGAATTTTTACCCTTGGCCGTGGGCACAAAAAGCTCATGTAGCAGCTAAGAGCCTAAAAGTCGCGGGCACATCATGTCAAGGTCATGGCTTAGGAAGTTTCTCGGTAGATCATATGTGGTATTATGTTAGTTCCTCACCCAATATCACTAATCATCCATCTCACAGTCACATCAATTTCATATCATTTATTGACAATTTTCTACACTCAAATCTAGATCAGGGCAGCTAAGATTACTTGGGATCGGTGATCCATTGATTTTGTGTTTTACTGATCTATAGATCAGATCAAATTATGATCTGATATGTTATTGTACTCAGATCATTATACTCTCTTCTTATATATTTTGAATACAATCTATATAATAATAATATTTGAAGGGGTTTCCCCCACAATGGGGTTTTTCCCTGGTCTTGGACCAGTTTCCATGTCTCATGGTTGTGATATTGTCTTCTCTTTTTTTGCATACAATATTATATCTTTAGTTGCAATTTATGGTTATTTATATTCTTCATATATGAATATATTGTTACTAGAAATCTAATTTGGTCTTAAGTAGCTCAAAAAACATACAAAAATATTGAAAAATTAACAAGTAGGTGATGCCCGCCACAAAGTTTCCACCCTTGGATGATGAGGAACACTTGGTTTTTGTGATGGGGGTTATTCTAGCGGTGAGAGAGAGGACTATTACGAATAGGACCATCCGGGAGCTCCTTCTGAGGTGGAGGGAACTACAATAGGAAGATTCCACAAGGGAGGGATAAAACTACAATAGCCAACAATATAATTGGTTGAGGAAATGGAAGCTTTGAGCAGGGAAGACTGTAATATCCCCACTAAATAATTTTACTAAGTAAACTCCTTTTATTCATTTTTTCCATTGAAAAAACATTTCGACATAAGAAACTTAGGAAATTGGTTGATAGATCTCCCACTAATGCTTTGGAGAAAAGAAGTTATAAATATTAAAAGTGAAGAAAGTTAGTTTGGTAGTAGAATGTGGGTGCCACACATAAAGACGAATTCAAACCGCTTTGGAAAATCGAACCAAGGGGGGAGGAGCTAGAACTGGTCGATCCCATAAGAAAAGAAGGGACAAATAATTATAAATAGAGGAGAAACACCTAATTTTTGTTTCATTTGAAAAATTTACATCTGAGCTAAATTTGATTGAGTCATTCAGCCAAGTTGACCTATGTTGTTAAGCACAAGTGATTTCCATGTGGGAATTCCACCACTTCCTTCCGTGAAATTCAAGTTTCACCCTACGAGATAATTTGGGAGATTGTTCCAAGTAATTAAGGATTCATTTCACATATATTTATCTTGTTGGTGTGTGCTTCTCATAGGACACAGAAATAAATTTGTGGCATTGAGAGAGGCTACAAAATAATTGAGTTTTGGCTGGAGGATTTGCAAAGATTTATTCATCGGGAGGACTAGTTTTTCCTTGGTGATTTGCAGGGCTTGGAGATTTTCATTTTCATTAGGGGATTTTTGAGGTCTAAAATGGACCTCCTAAGAAAAACCTACAACTAAAATAAAATTTATAAGAACCAATAGGATTCAAGATGATGATGTCAACCATGGGGGTTGATTCACCATTTTTAGAGTAAAAAAGCAAAAAGATTAAAAAATAATAAAATAATAAAACTACTTTTTCAACTTGTATTTTCAACTTATCTCCCTAAGGTTTTACTAAAATTTCAAGTAGGAATACTTGTTGGATGCAAAATTTAATTCCTCATGCAAGGAGTACCCATTTTGCATACTTTTAATGGACCCCGCTACATAAAAAATGAGAAATACATAAAACAAAAACGTGATTGCAATCACATTTTTTATGTATTTCTCATTTTTCATGTAGAAAATTCCATCAAAATTATGCAGCATGGGTACTCCTTGGATGAGGAATTAAAATTTTCATCCAACAAGTATTCCCGCATGAAATTTGAGTAAACCCTTAGAGTGATAAGTTCAAAATACGAGTTGAAAAGGTAGTTTTTTATTTTTTCCCTCTAAAATTTGATGATGTAATCAAATCTTATTTTATTATTTCTGCTATTATTTTATAATTTCCTTTAGGAGGCCCATTTTAGACCTCAAAATTCCCCTAATGGGAGGGCCAAATTTGTCTATTATAGGGTCTGAAAAGGGCCCATTGGCCATATACTATGCAATCATAGGGTGCAAGAGCTTATGGGGGTTTATAAAGGAAAAATAGTGATGTCTGGAGAAAATATTTGCATTGGGCTTGGAGGATAATTTTCCAACAGAGGTTTTGGGCATTTTATAAAAATTTCTTCACTACAAGAAATTGAGTGAGTTAGTTGGAGAGACACAGATTTCTTTGAGTCACATAGGCACTTTCGATTAATCCCATACCCTTTCTAGGTTTTTAAGGGTTTCATGTATGAAGGATCCAATTAATTTTCATGAATATTCTCATTAAACTTGAGGGCTCAAACATAGGGCCAATTTTAGCGAGCAACAACAATTTTACTAGGAATTGCACAATTTTGTATGGGGAAATTTATAGCACTTGGAGTTGTTGTATTTACACTTGGGTTTTTCCATAGATTGCAATACTAAGCCCAGATTCCATACCATTGATGAACCTATATTTTTAGAGTTAATACCGTGGCTTTTATTTTTTTCTCCAATTACTGTGTTTACTGATTGTGGTGGTGTTATCATAATTTTTATTTTGGTGTCTCTTATTGTATGTATTTGATATTCACTGGTATTTAATAGTTAGGAATATTACATAGGGAGCCTTCCTCCATCCAAGCCTCTAGATATAACTTAACTACCACCATGTATGAGCTCTTTTATTCTTTGTATACCATCTCAGGTTATTTCTATGCAGCCCCCCTCTCCACATCCATGTCATCCCATCATCTCCATGAACTAGAACATCTCCTATAACTATCCCCTAAATTCCTCTCAATACTCATTTATCTCCCTCTATGCATTTCATGATGTCCCATTCCTTTCTACACAACTTTCGCATTATCCTTCTATCTACAACAACAAAATATTTTTTGTGCTCTAATTTTCACTATTTTGATATGGATTTCTCTCACTTAATCATTCCTTATTCAAACCTTGAGTAGTGCTTTAAAGCACTTCAAGTCCCCTAATTCGCCCCCACCCCCCATATTTTATTGCGACACTGATCCTAGCATTATCATCTTTTTATGTGAATAACTACATTACTGCACAAGCCTAGTAGCAATCTTCTTTCATATAAACTTGGTATGATTGTTCTCACATTATCCTACTCTTGTCCCAACTAGTTTCATTTGATTTTATTGTCTTCACCTTAGTATTAGCCTCATTTAGGTATCAATCCTCATAATCCATGGTCTAATGTGATAGATCGTGTGCTTTCCTCTATAGCCCAATCAGATTTGGAAACCTACTCAGCCACTTTCTTTCATTTCAACTGAACTTACCATACTAGGGATGGTCCCTTAACCATTCTTCTTTTGATGTGTTCTGACCTTCCTTGAAATTTATAAACATTCACATGCTAGCGTATTTCATCATTGGTGTATTCAAATCGCAAGGATACACTTCCCACAATCCCTTTTTATGTTACCCATAGGATATCTCTTTCTCGAGTTTGCCCCTAGAAATGTGTGTTGTCTATCTTATTAATATTTCATACACTATTTTCTTCCCTTTTATAATCACTCCCTCCAGCATGTGATGTCATTTTAATCTATAAATTCCTAATATATTTGATCCCTACTATCACTAGCCATCACTAATGCATGTCTACTCTTAATATATGCACACTCAACTTTATTTATATACAAAGGGGGTAGCATCATTTCTTATTAACCCTTAAATAAATCAACCATATTCCCTCAAGTTGGCCCAAACTCTGACTTTTTAACCTTCCCTATTAGTTGCGATCATTACATTCACCCCATTGTTTTCAACCATGGATCCAATGGTTTCTACCACCCCCTCAACAATGCTAAAGAATAGATTCTCGTACCCATATAACAAGTCTATCATGGCTGTAATCATCACATAATCCCCAATGGTCTCCATCTTGGTAATTTCCTCTATCCAAATTTTCACCTTTCAAGTCATGATAGCCTATTTATACTCTACTCACTACAATGTTGGTTCTCCTACGGTGTGTTCTCCCTTTACATCCATAATTTGAATATTTTTTCCATTGTCCTTATTCTCTCCTTGCTTCACTTTATTGTAGCACTTCAAAAAATCCTGTACCCACTACAAATGTTGATACACAATACACAATGCTAGTTTTTTAACCATTATCAGCTCCTTCACATCAAATATATTTCATCGTAACACTTTCAATGCCTCATCAAGCTCTAGCTCTTCTACTTCAAAATTAAATATGGTCCTAAAATTCCATGCAATTTCATTCCAATCATGTGTTCCTTTTCACGCATCCAAATCAATATACCAACTAGTTGGATTGATTTCAAAGGTATGTTTGAATCGATGCACCCAATCCTATTGTGGTACTTGTCCCTTGGCCCATGATGCAACAAATCACTTTAGGCGTATCCTTTGGCATTCCATGCCTGAATATTTATCTCCAAGAACCCTAGAACTAGGTCAAATCTAACCTTCAATAATTTCTTACACTACTTCCATTCCCTCACTTCTTATTTATGTGCATCCCACCATCTGGTCATGTTTTGATGCAATGCAATGTCCAGTGTGAGAATCCTATGACATTCTAGTAGTTGGTACTCATACTCCTATACAAAGATATTTACTTCTTATAATACATCAATGGTACATGGGTTATGCACCTCAATTCCTATCCAGTGCACTATCCTCATGATGTGTGTGCATGTTTTCATACTAACTTCATGTAGCCGGTTCTACTAATTCTCCAAAGTCTTTTATGAATCTAAGGTGCAAGATCCAATACTGCACCAGCTCATATTTTTTCTAGTTATGTGATTTACATAGTATTCCTATCAAGTGGTGACATTTTAAATATTTTCCAGTTCCTCCCGACTAATATCACCCTTGACTGGCTCGATGGACCAGTCTCCCTTGCATGGATCCAACTTTGCTATGATCCAGATGTCTTCACCCTATAAAATCATTTGTATTCTATTTAAATTAATTATTACTTGGTTACCAAAATCCTAATTGATCCCCATCAATGCAGGATAGGGATTAGTATCATCCACGATGTCGATCACCTCAAAATTATCAGTGTGCAATACCATATCAATGTCCACTAGCACTCTTGGCAGTCCTCCAATCAATAATATATGATGTTTGTTCCCCAACCTTTGTTGAATTGAATACTAAGTCAGTTTCAGCTTCCCCATCATATCTCACATTATTTTTGGTAAGACATTGACATCAGACCTTAAGTCCAAGATGACATTATTCATCTCATATTCCATGATCTGTGTACCAAATCAAAACTCTTTGATAATTCTCTCTCTTGTGTGCCACCTGGATTACTACACACATTGAAGTTTATGCACTGGTAACCTTAGGTCCCTTGGCACACTATTCCACCATTCTATTGAACTTTTCTAAAGCATGGTGGTATTTTACCAAATCTAAAAATATTTGCAACATACCTTGAACTCAATCTATTATTGTCCTCTCCTCGTCACCTGTAGTGTTATCATATATATATGAAACAGTCACCTCATTCATTTCTTCTGGCCTATCCCATTATTCCACGACTAGCTCCCATAGAGCCTCCTTGTATGTAGCCTTCCCAACATAGGGTAACATTTTGGAGCTTGTTCAGGTGTTCTCCTTACCCATTGTGGTTGCAATGTCTAGGGTTTAGCATCATCTTCCCCTTTTTTTAAAACACCCCAAGTTAATGCACCAAATCGTTATTAGGCTTTACTAGGTTCAAAAATATCACCTACACATTAGGTCCCTTCTTCTCCTACCACTTGGAAATCCATTGGACCAGATATCCATCAAGTGTTATAATCATTTGCAATAGATTTAGGTGCAACAAGGGTTGTTTTAGTCTCACAAAAAGTGCCTTTCTTCCCCATACTTGTAGTGGAATATGGTTCTTTTTCATTTTCAAAATCATCTTCTTCATCGACCCGACCCTATAGGTCCTCTAGCCACAATTCATGACCATCACACTTGCTGATTTGATTGTCTAGCCCAGTTATACCCAACTTGGGTGAAGAAAACCATCATTACCTTTGTCCCTCTGGGTCCCTACACCCAGAATGATTAAAAGGTGCATTCATGCATCAACTCCAGTGCTTGGAAATGATGGATGTCATGCTGTCAAAAAAAAATATATATATGTGGGTTGTGGTGTCATACTTCTTCATCATTAGGCAACTGGCCCTTATGTGGCCCCACACATGACAAATTTCACACCACATTCCTATATCTTAAGTTAGCACATTGGCTACACCAGTCACCATATAATATGTCAAAATATTGTATTCATTTCTATGATGAGACTCCTTCTGGCAGATGGTACACCATACTTCCTTTTGCATTTCCTTCCCTTTGATCAAATAATGAATTTAACGCAACTAGCTATGAATGCACCTGAGCCATGCCATTATTCCCTCCACCTCCTACTGGTGAAGCCTCCAACTACAACACAAGTTCTAGAGCCTCCATATATGTACCTATCTATTGTTATCTCAATGGTATCCTAATATGAGGGAGTAGTCTCGTAATGATCCATTGTTTATATTGCATGTCTAGGATCTCGAATGTCAGCCTGTCCTTCAAACCATTGAATTGTTGGTCAAAGTCCTATATTGAATCACTTTGGACTTCCTCAATTTTCTTCAATTTTGTAATGGACTAAGACACTAACGTTAGCTTCTATAACTCCTTGATCAATGGTTATGTGATCTCCAGTACAATCCTATTCTTTTGAGCCAAAGTTGTGCTTTTGAATTTCAAATACCACATCAATGCATGGCCACAAAAATTTTCTTCCAGCTATGAAATATTTTTAGCCTCATCCTATACGTATTTGGTTGTCCAAATATCTTCACACATGAATATATTTGCTATGGGTCTTTAGTCAAAACATTATGAAACATTGGCATACATAATTCTACACCCTCCATTGTGATCAGCACAGTACTTCCTAACAAAGTACTCCCACCTACGCTTGTTGAACTACTAGAAAATTACGTGACCAATTTTTCACCAATCAAAAATGGAGCACCCTGTGTCAATCCTCCTACAATTTTACCAATTCAACTACTACTATTATTTCCTTCTCCTTGACTACAATTAGACTCTACACTATTCGAATCATTGTGTTGAGAACTTACCTCTTGGGTTGTGTATGCACACAAAGTTGTGGGCTCAACACCAAACACAGTCTAATTATGTTGGTCTAGTTCCAAAGCTTCTATGCTACATGGAATTAATTGTTCTTGTTGGATATGGGATCCCCGCGAAGTAAGAAAACAAAGAAAGACTCCACAAATTGAGGAGTGGAGCACACATCACATAACATTTTGAGTCATAGGGGCTTTTGGGGTGGCTCAAAGCCACTTATTATGTAATAGGACATGATATTTTTTTAACATTGGACTCTGCCCATGTTTTAGGACCATGATATTGTAAAGGAAATATTTGTATAAGGAGTCTAGATAGAATTCGTAGGATGGATAAAAAGGAATGGATTTAAATGATGATTTTGGATGTAATATTGTTTTGAGTCAAACTTTGTGTTTGGGTTAGAGGAAAGGCTCCTATACCCCTATGCACAAATACCTTAGGAACTCTGCATTGGTGTGCACAGACCCCTTGAGTTGTGTGTGCAGGGTGGAAAGTGGATGTATGAGAAGGATCTTGTTGTTAATTAAAGAACTATTGAGAAATATGTGAGTCCTATTGATGTTTTTTTATTTTACTTACAATTTTGAATGTTTATGTTGAATAATGGTTTTTAAGTTGTAATTGAATAAAGATTCTTGCTTATGGTTAATTACTTTGTTTAATTCATGAATAAATAATATGCTACAATATGTTAGTGACATCAACATATGTGTTGAAAAACGCTTCTGTTCTTGATAAATCTGATATGTGAAGCTCTGTAAATAAGGAAAATACCTAAATCCACATTTTAGTGTCTCTCTAGATGTATAAACTTGGTTCTAGCATCCCCATATATTGCCTTGGGTGAGACTTCGATCTACGCAAGTAGGTCATTGCTAAAAGGCCTAGTAATAATGGGTTTTGTTTGACAGTGCAGTAAAATTGAACCTAGGTTTAGACCCCTTCAAGATAACAAATGGTTCCATTGTCAGGACACAGATTTGATTGAGGGATAGTTGGATGTGGAATATTTATAAGGAAAAGATTAAAAATTGGGTTGATAATAAAGAACATGAATTTGTTGTGCAAGAAAAAAAAAGTTCGCACATCTCTACTAAAAATTGGCTACAGAAGTATATCTATACAGATCAGTATGATATATTTTTTGCATCATTTTCTAGCGAGTTGTAGAATTGGATATCAAGAATAGCATGGCAAGTGGGTTATTTCAATAATAAGCCCATTGTGTGGATCTCAGAGTCGATTGAGAAGCTGAAAAGGACTGATAATGAGATCACGAGGGTTTTTTATTATTTTATAGGCATTATCCTTGGAGGGTTCATTATTCAGTTCTCAATAGATGCTCCTCTATCATATAGTGAAGCAGAGCACAAGTTCGTTAGAAATCCTAAGAGGTAAGTACATGAATTCATTGAATTTATAGATTAAAATGATATCGTGTGAAAAGGGTATATTACAGATGTGCTCAGATTGATATTTGAAGAAAGATAACCTAGTGCTACAAGAAGTGGTAAGCAATTTAGAACTTGTTGGGGTACTTATGTTGAAAGAACATAAAAACCATTGATTGAATCTGTAAAAGGAGAAAGAAACCCCACTACTCCATGAATTTTTTCACTGAGATCTGAAAGTCAATAAAGTGATGAGAAAATCCACCAACTTTCCACCCCCATCGCAATCCATCCCATTTTTTTCCTCAACCTCCACCTCCACCTCCCCCTATAGCCCAGCCATGAAATATGCAAGTGTTCAAGGTAAAAAATACCCTGAACAATTCTGGTTTTTTCTTGAAGCGATATGGACTTCAATGAATGTTACAAAAGAAAATATGAAGAAAGCACAGTTGATTATAGTGCTGCAAGATAGAGAATTTTCGTGGTACATGAAATATGTTATGAGGAATTCAAGTGCTTCTTTCACTAAGACAAAGACCACAATGAATAATGAATTCAAGAAACCAAAGTCGCAGTCCCAGTGTACCAAAGAGATCAAAGAAATTATGCAACTGACTACCAAGTCCGTATGGGAGGTAGATTAGAGATTTAAAATGTTTTTGAGACAAATTAGTTTCAATATCTAGGATGAACAACATAGAGAATGGTTCATTTTTGTGTTGTTAACTTATCTCAAACTTACATTGTCTGAAATAAAGATTGCAACTTAGGCTAAAGCACTAGAGATCGCGATGAAGATTGAAGCATCGATTGTAGCTTATAAGTATAGGAGTGGAATAGATTAAAACTCGGTTGGTGAACTTGCATATGGAGCTCCAGGATCTAAAGAAGGGAAAGGAGGTTCACCCAGACATGAGAACAAAGGTCTAGTGTATCATATGCAAAGTAGAAGGTCACTATAAAGAACAGTGCATTTTTTATACAGACTATTTGAACATTGGGATGTTGATTCCATTGAATCTTGGATCGAACACAGGGCCAATTGTAAGGCCTGGTGTATTGTGTTTCCTCTTCAAAGTTCCATTCCATCATTCCACGTACTTTTTTCATATATTGGAAAAAAAATTGAGATCACTAAATAAATTGTTCTATAACTTCTACAGTTTGAGAGGGCACAACGAACAACATTGTAAGGGCTATGACTTGATGATGCAGAGAAATCCTAGTGCATATCGGATGTAGGTAGAAGTGCGCAAATATTTGGGCTTGCTCATCATGCGAGGAGGCTTTTTATGCTAAGGCCATGTCCGAGGAGGAGGCGTAGGTCATGGATGAGGTTAGATCACATGCTACAACTGTGGACAGGCTATACATTTTGTGAAGGAATTTCAAAATCCCATGGAAGTTTATTGTAAGTATTGTCAAGAATTTGTTCATGAAATTGAATATTGTCCCATTTTGTTAGCTAAAATGTAGTAAAATCACAACCAATAGTCAGCTCAGAATATACAAATGATAAGGTATGAACCATGCCACGTAAATTAAAGCATTAACGTAGTAATGTGTAGTGGTGTGAATACCAGAGGAGACCGTTTAGAAGGAAAAAAGGTTGTGAAAAAGACATGGTTCAGGAAAGTTGAAGATAAAAATGTTGGCTTCAATTTGCTGTGAGAAAGAGACATTCATGGAACCAAGGAAGACATTAATGACTCCTAAAATTTCTCCACCTACTGCACAAAGACAATTGTTTCTAGGGAAGTATAAACCTGAGAAGGATGTTGAAGTAAAGGAAGTTAATCACTTTTTTTTGGCATCCTTCTTGTAGAGAAGTATGAAATTTTTTAGGGACCAGAGGGTTGTGGAATTGTTATAGGAACTGATAGATAACTATGCTAGCAAGAAAAAGTTGCAACTGGAGTAGCACATGGTAAATAAAGTGTACAAGAATAGGAAGAGAACTGGTCAAGAGATACAGTTGACTACACATATTGGAGATTATGAGATGGATCAAGTCATTCTAGATCTAGGATCAAATGCCAACATTCTGCCAAAGTAGGCATGTGAGCATATGAGAAGGCCTAAGCTGCAATGGTCGCCAATTTAGTTGCGGATGGAAAATCAACTAAAGATCATTCATATGGGGAGATTGCAGGGTATTAGAGTATATATTGATGGTGTTATCATGTTGTTTAACTTTGAAGTGATTGATACTGATGATGATAGTAATTCATATCCTTCATTCTTGGGGTTTGACTGGGCTTACGACATGGACGTTATAATTAACTTGAAGAAGAGAAATATGATATTTGAACATAATGGTACTTGGGTTTTTGTGCCATTAGATCCTTCTGAAGTTGTGCACTATATAGAACATATCCAGCATGAGTACGAGGATGCTCAGCTTTATCATATATATAATATGACTGCGCGAGATGAAGATTGGATTATTCCCACCACAGATGGTAGAATATGTTGGGAGCACAATAGTTTGTGGGTTTTAGATTCTGATGAAGAACTAGAGAATTAGCACAATCATTTGTGTGAGGTAGCTTCTAAGCATTGTAACAGGGTTACCAAGTCTCTGTGCTTTGTAAGATTGGAAGTGCGTGATTTACCTTTTAATGATGGAACAAAGAATGTTGTATTATTTTTACATTAATTTGAGAAAAGGGTACAAAAGGAATAGAGGTATGAAGCTTCTGAATTCTCATTGAGACCTACCCAAGCCCAATGGTGGGCCACACACAGAGAGAGTTTGGGCGGATGGATAGAGTTCTGCAAGTTGCTAAGGCTATAGTTTGGTGAGGTTGATATGAATATCATGGAGAAGTATGATGGTCAGAAGGACACTCGTGAGAACTTGGCTAGTTGGACTGAAACTTGGGGCATTGAATGCCAACCATAATGGGTGCACATGTTATTTCATTTCTTAGAGATGATAACTCATCAATTGTATCTAGAAATAGAACTGCTCCACGAAGTTGTGGATTGGAATGGGATCATAGAAGGATTATTATTAACCTATAGCTTTGATGATGGTTGGGAATGCATTAATGAGGCTCTTCAGGAAATGAAAGAAAAATTATTTCACATTACCAAGTAGCCAAGGATGTTGGTTCAGGATTGGATAGACTTGGCCAACAAGCATGTGTTGACGAAGGAGATCTGTGGGTACCAAGGTGAATGGATGCAGGAAAAATTTGTTGGAGGGTGTCCCTAGTATAGTAGGAGTACTGCATGGAAGACTAAATGGACGTGCAACAGGAGGTTATTATGCTAAGGAAGGCATGACTTTCTAAGGGGTTGAGTCTTGCAAAGTCCATCTAAAATATGATCATTGGAAGAGTAAAGGTTGATTTTACAATGACTTGGTCATTAAAAGGAGTGGGGGGGATGAAGATGATGGGAATACCTGGTGAGATCTACCACAAAGTCGGAATTTATGAGGTTGATCTAAGAGCGATGATGGGATTTGAATTATAATTCCACTATAAATCAGGAATCTCGCTACCAATTCAAACACTTTGCATGCTAATTGTTGGAAGAAACCATCACTTTCTACAAGAGTGTCGTGCAAGCTATTGCATGTTAGTGAATATATTCAAAGAAATCGAACGAGAATTTCCCCATAGAGGATTTAGATAAATCATGAAGGCTATGAAACCTATGACCATCACTAGGCCAAGGTCATCCAAGGTGAAAACTTTTGTAGGCGTGGCTTCATCTGCAAAGCTAAAGAAACTAATCTTAAGGTCATCATCCCGAAAGAAATTCTAGAAGGAACAATGGAGTAAATAGGCTCGAGATTAGCTGAATAAGCCCATGGTGGTAGAATCAGAGGCAGAAGAAGAAGAATAATCACGAGAGGAAATTGACATTAAGGAGGTTGCGCCTCTCTCTAGTTATCCTCCTTATATTTGACCCTGCAAACCAGAGGCTAAGAAGTCAATGAAGGATCCTGACACAGTCAAGTACAAGGTGTCCACACCACTGATTCTAGATGAAGTACCAGTTGAAGGTGATTTACTAGCCAATATTCCCTAGTTGAGAATGGAGGACTGGGATTTTAATGACAGAAGAAAATACCCACAATTTGATCCTAGTAGGTATATGTGCCCGTAGGACTACCCAAGAGGAGTTATGTGATTAGAGCCGATGAAATGGGTGAAGGGTATCCAATAGTCCGAGATACTAAACATGTTATATGTACCATAGTTTGGGGGTAGTACTATCAACAATATTTGTGTGTGCCAATTTCGGGCTTTAGTGCATGATGATTGTTTGTGGTTAGGGAAGAATATCCACATTAATGATATGCTAATAAGCAGAATTATGACCCTCCCTTTCCTGGCATCGGGCCCTATGGAGACCTTTGTGGGAAAGAGTCAGAAAAACCAACTGGCAGACAAGATGAAGAATTATTACAATCTCACTAATGGGATGTGGGGTTATTTAATTAACTCCATTTCTAATCGAACAGTGCACTTCAACATGCACATTCTTGTGGGGAAGGTTATGAAAAAAATCCATGGAGAGGAGGCTTCCACATGTGTCATAGCCTTAGCTACAAAATGCATCAAGTGCATTGTATATAACTGACTAGGGTACTTGTGTAACGATTTCCTCGTTGATTGTAGAGAAGCGCAAGAAGAATGAAAGAAGTTCCACTACGTGTGCCTCTTGCTTCTCATTGCATTGATGAACTAGACAGAGCCTAAGGGACCACAGTTCAACATTGCATACCCTGATCTATGTGAGAAGCCAAATACGCTTTGTTATAGCATTTAATAGATCCATTGAGGGTTATGTCCAATAAATTATTTTGGGTCAGAGTTGAGATGAGTTTAAGCAATGTGATTAACCAAAAGCCCCGATTATCATCAAGTATTATAGACTAGTATAAACAATTTTTGGAGTTCAAAGAGGACTTCCATCATATACACATCCAAGTGAAAAAGGACTTCGCTGGGATCTGGTACAAGTTGTCAAACCTAGACGAGGAAGAAGACATAGAAACCATCATCCACCAATGGCTAAGCGATTTGTTAACTCTACCTCCTGAAGGTCACCTCTGTGACTGAGAAATAAACTAAAGCATAAATTATGGAGACTGAAGGAGGTGACATTATTGGTGGAGATATTAGTGTGGACCCAGCTGTTATGACCAAGAGATGACAGATACATAAGGGTGGCACGAGAAAGAAGGAGAATTCTGATAAGTATGTTGGTCCAGAATCCATGGTCCTTACTGAAGGGGACCTCTATGAAATTGCGGACACCCTGAAGAAGGCCACTAGGAACTTATGGGGAAATATTGAAGAGAAATATAAGAAAGTGTTCGCAGATGCTCACAAGGCCTTGCAATAATTGCAGATACCAACAAGCATTCTTCGGGCAAGCGTGAGCAAGTTTTAAGTGAGCGTGATTCCACCGAGAAGGGCCTAGGCCAACAGAAACACATCTCTGAAGGAATTTTCGTTGACTTCTGATACCCGCCCGGTGAATAATCCTATGTGTTCACTAAGTTTTGAGACAAAAAATCTGCTAAGGTAGGTGTCCCATTGGAGTAATACAAAATTGAACCTTACTACGCTGCCACTACAGGCTCTGCATGAATTCCACCAGGGAATTGATGACGAGTTGAAGATCTGCAAACAACACACCATCATAATTAATGAGGAAACATATAATGAAAGGTGAAGCATTGCTGATGAAAAAGCATCTTGTCATCCAAGAGTGTGTGTTTGAGGTAACAGAATTATAGAATCTTGAGGAGCCTATCTATAAGGCGTGCAGTGAGCTACTAGAGCTCGAAATTCAGGCTGCAGCTACGCCTATGGAGAAAGTGGTGAAGTTGTCCATAGATGTCAAGGAATATAAGGTTAGATTTGATGAAGTACATATAGAAATGGAAATGAAAATCGTCCAATTAGAGCTGCAATTGCAGCTTTCCACTCCACCTGAAATCTGAGAGAAGTGAGTTGCCGAGCTAAAAGCGGCCACAGAAAAGATTGAGTCGCGCATACAAGAGTGTGTGATTATCTTTGGGGAGGTTGTGGATGTATGTTCTTCACTACAGGAGGATGCCGAGGTGAAATTTTTTTAGACTAAAGTGCGCAAAAAACTTTAACAACTAGATGAGATTAAGGTCACTACAAAGGCCTTAGCAGAGACACGGTGGATTAACCGCCTCAAAGAAGGTAAATATTTGCGGGATAAATTTGTTGTGCTAGACACGAAGGAGGAGCTACCTGTAGCTAGGATAACACCATGGGAAGCTAAGGCCAGTCAGCTCTCCCAAACTATAGAGTAAAAACTGAAAAAATCTATGCAAGGCGCAGAAAGAGTTGGAGAAGAGGGCAGCTATGAATTTCATAGAGACATTGCTAAGAGACCTCAAAAATTTTGAAAAATAGTGTGTCGAGAAAATCCCACCATTCAAGGATTCCTTGAGTGGCATCAGAGAGAATATCGATCACACACCATCATTATGACTCGGGACAAGTCACAGGTTTGTGTTGAGGGACTGTTGGAGATGGGATTCCTGTAAAGTAAGAAAACAAAGAAAGACTCAGGAGATCAAGGAGCGAAATTCACAACACAAAGTATATTTTGAGTTATAGGGGCTTTGCAGTGGGCCAAATCCCGTTATTATGTAATGGGACGAGATATTTTGTGAACGCTGGATTATGCCCATGGTTTAGGACCATGGTATTGTAAATGAAAAATCTATATAAGGAGTCTAGATAGAAGTCATAGGAGGGCCATAGAGGAAAGGACTTAAGTGATGAATTTGGGTGTAAGGTTGTTTTGAGTCAGAGTCTATGTTTATATTAGAGGAAAGGCTCCTGCAACTATGTGCACGAAGACCTTAGGAAGTCTAAAGTTGTTTGTGCAGGCCCTTGCAGGTGTGTGTGGAGGGTGGAAAGTGGATGCATGATAAGGATATTATTCTTAATGAAAGAACTACTGAGAAATCTTTGATCTCTATTGATGTGTTTTATTTTACTTACTATTTTGAATGTTTATGTTGAATAAGTGTTTTTAAGTTGTAACTAAATAACATAGTCTTTCTTATGGTTAATTAATTTTTTTAATGCATGATTAAGTAATATTGTTAATAGATGCATTTAACAATGCTTGTGTTCTTGATAAATTTGATCTGTGAATCTCTATCACGCAAGAAAAGCCCTAAATCCATAGTCCAGTGTCCCTAAGGATGTAGAAACATGGTTCTAGCATCCCCCTATATTGCCTCTAGTGATACATCGATCTACGCATGTAGATCATTGTGGAAAAGGCTGGTAACAGTGGGTTTTGTTGGATTGTGCAGTCAAATTTAACCTATGTCTAGGCCCCATCAAGCCAACAATTCTCCTTCTCCTTCCTTTTTTCCCAGTGTACCAAACTATGTCCCTTCATAGCTCTAATCACTTGCATTACTCTGTGTCCTCTTATGGCCTCTCCTAGCCCCTCCCTCTAGGATTCTTCTTTGGCGAGGCATTGACACTGACCAACCTCCTCCTACATGAACCATTTAAAACCTCCTTCCACTCCTCAAAGTTCCACGCTAGAAACTCCCTCACTCCATCCTCTTCCTTCTCTTTTCTATGTGCAATTTTGAGTCCACTATTAGCTTCCACCACATTCCTTATACCTTTTTTTCTTTCCTTTTCCTTTAACCATTCCTCGGCTCTCCCCCACTTACCTTGGAATGTGGGTGTCCTAGCTACTCATGTTATCATATTCTAGAGGTATAAATCCATGATCATATAACAAAATCTTAGTAGTAACAATATCTATATTATAAACATCCCTCTTATTCACTTTAGAAATTTTTGCTCCACTGTAGTGTAGGATGCTATCTGTTCCACTACAAATTCTATAATGTATCCTTCCAACACACTTTCAAACCTTAAATCAACAACATGAGAGGTTTTATTTCCTACCTCTTGGAATTATAATACTTCTTCTGATGTCCACTTCCTTGGTCCATTGTGATGATATGTCGAGTTATTTTCCTTTAATCATTGGATCCACTTTGTTAGTATAATTGGGAACTTCACAAAGAATACTTCATGAAAATCAGTATTCACATAATTATGCAACCATTGCTCTCTGCTCTTATTCCTATCTTTTATTTCCTTCACTGTAAACTCATACTACTACTACTTAAGCCACCTTGTAATATCATTCTGAATGGGATTCCATGGCTTCCACATCCCTAGAAGACAATCCCATCACATATCCATCATGGTCCTAGAAACAAAAACATTCATTGGCGCGTGATATTTTGATGGAATTAATATTTTTTATGCAGTGGCCAACAAAAACCTACTCAACATCAACCCCTCCGGAAATACCCACAAAGTGGGTGAAGTCTCACTCAATATGCTAATGGGTGACTATCAGAACTATATCTCTATAATCTGATAATGCTCTCTATGACCTATGACATTGGACTGCCAATGACAAGCACTTTACCATCACTCTAGTACTTGACACAATATAGTGCTTAAGCCCCTCAGCTCATCATACCACACACTAGTGTGAAGGAAAATCCCATAGAAGGTTCATTAGGGGAATTTTGAGGTCTAAAATAGGCCTCCTCAGAAAAATGTAGAGCCAAAATAAACTTTATAATAACCAATTGGATTCCAGATGATGATGTCAACTAGGGGGGATTACTCAACATTTTTGGAGTAAAAAGGTAAAAAGATTAAAAAGTAATAAAATAATAAAACTATTTTTTGAACTCATATTTTCAACTTATCTCCCTAATTTTTTACTCAAATTTCAAGTGGGAGTACTTATTAGATGAAATTTTTAACTCCTCATCCAAGGATTACCTCTACTGCATATCTTTGATGAATCCTTCTACATGATAAATGAGAAATACATGAAAAAACTTGATTGGAATCACACTTTTAATGTATTTCTAAATTTTTGTCTAGCAAGGTCCATTGAAAGTATGCAACATGGGTAATCATTGGATGACAAATAACATTTTGCATCCAATGAGTATTTCTACTCGAAATTTGACTAAACTCATACGGACATAAGTTGAAAATACTAGTTGAAAAAATAGTTTTTTCTTTTTTCACTCTAAAATTTAATGATGCAATATAATCTTATTTTATCATTTCCACTACTGTTTTATAATTTCCTTAGGAGGGCCATTTTAGACCACAAAATTCCCCTAATGACTGTAAGTTATAATGTCAGACATTAGCGGTTATATCGACAATCTCAAATGTCAGTTCCTTTACAAAAATAATGCAATATTTACCAGCATTTAGTTACCTTACAAGAATTCAGACCATTAAACACATTCATAAGTATTCATAACTATAATGACATACTTATCATACAATTGTCGTATATGACATAAACATCATTATATATTCAGACATTAAGACAAAGTATATGGGGCAACTTGAACATCCATTGTTTTATATTATCATAAAGGAAACAAGTGTTATATGCTATGTTACATCCATAATACCAACATGCTCACAATCCTTTCAAATCCATAACACGTACAAATAGTCGACAAATCTTGTAGTACAAAAGCAAGATATATATATATATATATATATATATGCATGAATGGTACAGTAAGTTTACTTCAAAACTACCGACTCTAATATACCCACCTACAAATATAAATATACAAACACGGACATTACATAACAAAGGGTAGTCTCTACAATTCTACTTTCTCCTTTGTCCAATTCCCAACTTGTGTCTTGTCTTCAACACCTCTTTTTATCCTCACCTAGAAGCCCTTTGAATTTTCTTGGCCCTTTTCCTGATCTCTATAGGTTTCTTACAAACCGTTAGAATATTTCTTCATCCCATCCCTGATCTAGCCCATGCATAGTAACATTCCTTCAAAATATCTTCCTATCGAACTAATCCAGTCCATTGTTCCTCCTTCTCCTACAAAATATATATAACCTCCTTCCTGTCATGGCATACTTTTTCAGCTCCATCATGCAACAAAATACTAAAGGTGAATATTTCCTTGTATGTGTCTCTTGTCTGTGGGTTCTACCACCTCGTTCCTATGTGGTGTCCACCTACATTGTGCCTCACCTCTTGCACCGACCCTTTGTTGCACCCCATTCATATCGTTAAACTTTCAAAATATTTAATCCACCTATGTTATCCCCCATTCTACAACATTAAACCAAAAAAATTCTAGGCTCTAACAACTGATAATTGCATTAAAATGGGAAGTAGTTACTATAAGTTTCCTTAGCAAACTGTGGAGAAGAACATGTTAGCATAATTCCATCATGATAGTAGTGGATAAGCTTACAAGGGATGCATATTTGAGCCCTTGAATGTTTCTCATAAGAAATCCAACATTGAATATATTTCTATGAAAATAACTGTTAGTATACACGGTGTGCTAAAGGACATAGTGTATAAAAAATATATGATGATCACTTCCAATTTCTGGAATGGGGTATTTAAAGGATTTGAGAGAAATATGAATTTTATCAAAAGATAGAATTCAAATTTTTGATGGGAAGATAGAAATGATCAATTAAATAATTCAAAATATGTTGATAATATATGTAAAAAATGAGCCTTCCAAGTGGAAATTGTATCTTGATTAGGTTGAGTATGCTTCTAAAAATGGATAATTGGTAACATTATGGACGAGATCATTTGGATTTTCTCTAGTTGAAATTGAAACATTTATGTGAGCTAGGATAACCCAATAAACAAGTACATTATTGGTCCAAATATACTCAATGAAATAGAAGATATGATTATAAAAATGTGGTAGAATTTAACGACTACATATAGGACATAAAAATAGCTATGCAACTAAAATAAGAAGGAATAGGTTTTTTGAGTGGGTGAGAATGTATTTCTAAAGTAAAGAATAAAAATAGTTCATTGGTGTTGGGAACCTATCTACAATGGGTAGGGGATATTATGGTCTAATTTTAATCATAGGTAAGGTATGCTTCAGCACATCGATTTTTACATTACCTTAATCCATGTCAATTCATAATGCATTTCATGCTTATTTTACGAAAATGTCTGTGCCTTATTATAACCATGTGATTGGTTGGACTATAATCTAGACAGATCATGAAGATGATTTTTTGATGGAGGATCTTATACGTAATTTTAACGATTGTGGATAAAGGTGAATTCCTTATATTTAGTGGTATGATCTAGAACAATATAGAACAAAGTTAATTAATTCCTTAATGATATTGGTATATGGAAAATAAGCCTACTTAGAATTTGTAGCAAGTCCTTCTCTCTTCTTCGCTTGTAATTTCCAATCCTAGATCCACATACTATAAATAGAACCTACAACAATGACTAAACAAGAAAATAAAATACAACATCCACATAGGATAATCCAATATTTTCATTCAATGAGCCAACATGACATTGAAATACAAGAGCATAATCATAATACAAGTATACAAAACAAGATGCCTTTTGTATTAATCATAAAGGAGAGAGTTAAAACCATAAATAGAAGTTGAATTTATCGATGTCTCTCCAAGTTGACTTGTCCTTCCTTGTCACAAAGCACACCTGAACATAAACCCTAATGCATGAATGTGATGACGCCTTTAGGTTCAAAGCATGAACATGAGGGCACTAGGAATATCCAAATTCCAACACAAACCTTATGGGAGGCAGTAAATTTATAGGATTGGTATGGTAGTTTAGGATTTACCATTATGGGCTTAAGATCCACATATGGTGGGAGGATGATCTCAAGGGATAATAGATAACATTTCCAAGATAGGATCATATACAAGTTTGATCTCTCTATACATGGTAAATAGTTAAAACTACCTTTGAAGCTTCTAGAAGAATAGCCTTCAAATTTATTTATTTTTACTGAATTTATAGAATCAACATAATTGGTCAGTTATGTAGTGTTCGCTCCAATGCACCCTCAGAGAAGGAAAATATGCACTGCATCGTAGTTGTGCAGTTATTCAGAGTTTGGTGGGCCAAAAATTAGGGTTTATGGCCTCTAAACTCAGTTTTTAAGTTCCTCAAGTCAATGAGATACTTAGGGATTTGTAGAGGGATAATGAAAAAATGTTCAAATATGTTTATTGATATGTTTTTAAATCCTATTGAAAATAGGTGACAAAATGGCCTATAACATATTGCCCCATAAAATAAAAAGTTAGAACTAGTTGTTGAGGACTAGCATGATTTACCTTGTGATAGGTCTGGATCATGAAGATTTGGTGAAGATCATAATATATTACAATAATTATTATCATGGTATCACCACTGGAAGAGGATTACCATCCTAAGAACATAAGCCAATATTACAACATGTATAATGATAAAAAATTATCTTCCACTAATGATAGAGAGTTGACCCATGGATGATTATTTTAATGATCATATCCATCATTCTTTGTAATACTATATTAATCCTAGAATCACATCCTAGATGGATGAGACTATATCTAGGGTATTTTACCTCATTCACTTGATTTTTTAAGGTGAATTTCTAACCATGCAAATAAATGAGCTATACTCGAAAAAGGTAGACACCATATGACTATAATTAGATGATGTAAGTTATTAACAAAAGTGAAATAAAACACTGATGATGTTAATGCCTCTCAATGTACCATAGTACAATCTATTTGGCGTGAATGTATGAGTTGAAGGTTAACACCACACAAAATATTTAAGTTGAAGGAGAATGATGAGGACCCATCGTCGAGAGCAAGGAAAATTGTCATAGATGTATGCAAGCTCGACGGTGTTGAAGGGAGTTTATAAGTCATATTTCAGGATAATGAGCTGATCTCAACAGAAAGTGACCTGTCATAAGAGGGCCTTGATGTATCCCCCATTAATGACATGAAATGTGTATCGAATTTTGAGACATAATGATGTTGATGCAGAGCTGGTTCAAGAATGACACACACAAATGAAGTATTAGGAGTACTGCAATAGATATCAACTAAAGGAATTATCTTAAGAATATAGACAACATTTTATGTAGTTGGCAACATTGATCGAAATCCAATTATGGAATCTTTTAATATGGTGAGACGAACTAAAGAGGCAAGCATATTTCCTAACCTTAAACTCATGGAGATGAAGTGAAAGAGTGACATGCTATGTAATATTCCTTCTTAGGAAATTTAGCAATATAGACAAATAAAACGTAGCTTTTAGAAAATTACACTATAACAATGAGAAAAAGCACTTGGATCCTTTATTTTATACATTATATTTCTCACATACAAAAGGGGATCATAAAAAAAATCCCTCTAGCTATGTTAAATATATGTCCCCAGCTCAATATGGCTTAAAAATTGCCAAACCCCATGACTTACACCATACAGAATTTCTGAAGCATGTGATAGTGTAATTATATGAGGGTTTCTACAAAAATAAGATAGGAAACAATAGATATGGAGTTATATTACTCAAAGAGATGAGAAAATGGAGATCTCACCCCTTTTATACAATATGAAGACAACCCGACAAGGGTTTCATGAAAGCATGAGTACAAAATGGTACATCTACATATCTATATCTAAAATCATGTATTCCAACTACTTCTTTGCATACATGTGGCTGAAAAATACAATAAATGGCTGAAAATCCTCATTACTAGCTTTCCGGGAGATGGATTGCCCCTTTTGCTATAAAACTAGCTCAAAATCAAGGGTTTTAACCCTCCCACTGTAACACCATGAGAAATGATGCAGTTTCTGCAAGATACTGCACTGTGTATGTGGATGACTGCATGAACCAATGTCTGATAGTGTAAATGTAGCCTAGAATTATCCTCTTATATTCCTTCAACAAGTTCTCCATGAAAGAGTGTGGAATTCCTGCATGAGAATCCCTTGCACTAAACTGTGTTGCAACCCCAGCTAAACAATTGAAGCATGCAAGAAGTCATAAGACCCAAACATAGACAATATTTATAATTCCCTTCATGGCTTCCATCCCTTCCTTTTTATTCTCGGTGAGCCTTCTCACCGCTGACCCCCCTCATTCATGAGGTTACTTCCTTGCAAAGAGTACTCCTCCAAAACTACGTTTTCCCCACTAGCTCTATCTTCTCTTTTGGCAGTGTTGTTGATTTGGTCAACATATATCTAGTCCACATGCATTGCCCCATTTCACACCCAAGGTGGCTTTAATTTTCCTACCTAAATTGATCCCCATTCACATTGGGAATGTTTTATTCCTACTAAAGAAATTTTAGGGTCTCCCTACCGCTTTTATTCTTCTAGACTGCAAAATAGAGCAACACATAATATTCCAACTAGCAACAAGCTAATTTGAAATATTACAGTTCTCCCCTCCAAAAATTTTCTTGTCCTCAAGCAACAGGAAAGAAGGATGCTACAAAATATTCTCTCCTTCCCAAGTGGCATCCTCATCTGGAAGATTCCTCCATCGAATCAGATATTCCTTGATCACCCTACTCCTTAGCTTCCTCTCCTATGTATCAAATATTGCGTCTGGAAACAAAATTAGATGGCCTTCATCATTAATGGGTGGGATATCCATGTTGGCAACCACATTTTTTCCAGTGGCCTTCTTGAGGCATGAGACATGAAAAATATTATGGATCTTACTCCCCTTAGGAAGCTCCAACTCATATTCTACTTCCCCAACATGATGGATCACCCTGTATGGCCCATATAATCAAGGTTTGAGCTTCTTAGCCCCCTTCTCCTTGAGTGTGGATTGTCTATAAGGCTGCATATGAAGATAGAACAAATCATCTACCTCAAAATATCTCTCTATTCGACCATAGTCTGCATATATTTTCTGTTGGTTTTGTGCAGTAGCAATGTTGTCCTTGAGGGCCTGGAGTATGTCTTAACTCTCTTGAATCCAATCCTTTTCTCTAGGAGCCTTTCTTTCCCCACACATAACACCAGCAAGTGAAAGTGCATCATACCCATAAAGAGCTCGAAATAGAGTCATAACAATGGACATATGGTAAGTTGTGTTGTAACAGTACCCCCCCAAATGGAGCCAACACAGACATGCCCTCTGTTTGCGTGAGACATAGTTTCTCGAGTAGCCTTCAAACCACTTGTTCACTATCTTAGTATCTCTGTCAGTTTGCGGGTGATAGCTGGTACTTGGTTTCAATTCAGTACACACTAATCGAAAAATTTCTTGCCAAAAGCCACCCATAAAGCGGCTATCCTGATCACTGACTATGGTCTTTGGAAGACCATGGAGTCTAAACACATCTCTGAAGAAAAGATCAGCTACCTGTGAAGCAGTATATCTTGCAAAAATAGAAAGGAAATGTGAATACTTTGTTAGTCGATCAACAACTACAAAGATACAATCCTTACCCTGAACTGTAGGTAGATCAGTGATGAAGTCCATGGAAATTCTCTCCCATTTTCCATCTAGAATAGGAAGTGGCTGCAATAATCCTGCAGGATCATTGTGTTCTCCCTTGTTTTTTTGGCATAATATGCACTCCTTGATTTGTTGGAGTACATATTCCTTGAGACCCTTCCATGAGAATCTCTCCCGTATAGCCCGATAAGTCTTGGTGAATCCTTGATGCCCTGCAAGTGGGGAATCATGTGATGCTTGCAAAATCTTCTCCTCAAGCTTAGAATTTCTAGTCAAGAAGACCTGGTATCTTTAATAGATGATGTCATCCATCACTCTATAACTCTCATCAGATATCACCCCATCTAGTATCTCACATGTAAAGTTGTCTTTGGAGTACTCCACCAACAACTAAGCTTTCCAATCTGCATCTATGCCCCTTAGGGATAGCACTGTTGGCCTCCTAGATATTGAATCTTCCACCACATTACTCTTCCCCTTGACATACTCTATTTCAAAGTCATATGCTTGGATTTTACTTACCCATTTTTGCTGTCTCTCCTGAAGCTGCTTCTGCTCAAGGAAGAATCAAAGAATATTGTGATCAATCTTTACCTGGAATTTATTCCCCACCAAATATTGTCAGAATTTGGCTAAATCATGCATAATAGCGAGCATCACTTTATCATAAATCAGGTATAGCCTCTCATGTGGCAGATACTTTCGACTCTCAAAAGTTATAGGGTGTTCCCCTTGCATCAAAACTGCTCCAATGCCTTCTCCTAATGTATCACATTCCAACAAAAAAGGTTGAGTAAAATCTGGTAGGACCAATACCAGGTAACTACTCGTTGCCTCTTTGAGCTTATCAAAATTTCTCTGCGCTATAGGTGTCCAACTAAAGTTTCCCTTATTTTTTAGATATGTAAGTGGTGTTGCTAGTTGAGAGAAACCCTTTTCAAACTTCTAGTAATATGTACATATGCCTACAAACCCTTGAAGGTCTATGACACTCCTTGGTTTAGGCCAATCTCTAATAGCACGAATCTTATCTTCATGGAATCTCACTCCATCCACTCCAATGATGTGGCCTAAGTAAAGCATCTTTTTGAGCCCAAAATCGCATTTGGAGAGCTTAGCATAGAACTTCTACTCCTTAAGAATGCATAATACTGCCTCAATATGCTGCAAATGTTCCTCCCATGTATGGCTGTAAATAAGTATGTCATCAAAGAAGACCAATACAAATTTCCTCTGATGACCAGAGAAGATGTGGTTCATGCATGATTGAAATGTTTCTAGAGAATTGGTTAGTCCAAAAGGCATTACCAAGAACTTAAAATGCCCACAGTGACACTTGAACACTGTCTTGGGGATATCTTCATCCCTCACACTGATTTGATGATACCCGAATCCCAAATCAATCTTGGAGAAATACTTGGACCCTCTTAGTTCATCCATCAGTTCATCAATCCTGGGAATTGGGTATAGATTCTTCATGGTCTTCTTATTCAAAGCTCTATAATCAATACACATCCTCAATGTGCCATCCTTCTTCTTTACCAAGACCACTAAAGAGGCAAAAGGACTAGTGCTAGGCCAGATGTGTCCTAGAGCCAAAATCTCTTGAATGGCCTTTTCAATCTCATCCCTGTAGGATTTAGAGTGCCTATATGGTATGGTAATCACTGGTTGGATCCCTTGCTCCAACTAAATAGATTGCTCAAATCCTCGGTCAGGAGGTCTCCCAGGTGGGATATCTCCAAATATTGTAGGGTATCGGTCCAAGAGAGGTTGTACATCTAGATGTACTGATGAGTCCTTACTCCTAGTTTCAGACAAATATAGTTCTACTACCCATTCTATGTCTCCTCTATGTAAATCTACTTCCATCCTATGGGCTGAAACAATCTGAGGTGGATAATTGTGTATGCCTTGGATTTTTTGATGCTTGTCATTCCCCTTTTCTTTCCATTCCATCTCTAAGTTTTCCCAATCAGTGGTAACCTTCACCAAAGTTATTAACCACTAGACACCCAATATATCATTGGTGTCTAGAATATCAACCACAAAGAAGTGGTCTGTCAATGTGTAGGTTCCCATGGTGATGGATAGTGCTGGAACATATTTGGCACACTGCATGGTTCTAGCTCCTGGAGCCAAAACTGAGAAACACTCAAAGTCTTCCATGTGAATGCCCCTCCTTTGTACTACCTGTGTATCAATGAAGTTAAGAGTAGCTCCACTATCTACCAAAATTGATACTCTTTGTCCCATAATAGTGTCTCTAACTCTCCATGATAGATACTTGGTAATTCCTCTTAACACTGCAAGAGCTCCTCCCATTGGAGCAAAGGCCTTTACTTCATGTTCTGTGGGAAGTACATCGTTGGTCTTCTCCTCGTCATCAGACAATATTTCAATGCAATGTACCTTCCCTACAACATATTAGTGGTTTCGCACCTATGGCTCTTGATAGGTGAAACATAGTTTTTTCTTCCTTAGACCATTCTGATAATTTTCAAGAGGTATCCTCCCTTGATTCTCCTTTGGCCATGAAGAGATATTTTGCTGAAAAGGTGATTTAGCCTTGAGCAAGGTATGTTTTAAATCCCTTGCCTTCTCCACAGCTTATTGGAGTGTAGTAGGTATAGTAGATCACATGCAATGGTTTATCCATTCCATCAGTAAACATGCATACCCTTCGATTCATAGTGAGGTATGAAACCATCACTAAAATCTTCAAATACTCAGCAATATAAATTTCTAGATCTCCTATTTGCTTGAGCTTGGTTAGCTCATCAAAGTAGGCCTCTGAATCCCTTGGATCAAATCTTTATACTAACCTCCTAGTGAAATCTAAATATGAAGTGATATGAGCATGCCCAAGTGTATATAACCCATGGAACTACCATTCATGAGCTTCACCTTCCAGGTGTAGTGCTAATATTTTGATAGCTTCTATTTCATAAACTCTGTTAAGTTGGAAATAAGTATCCAAATTCTCTACCCAAGCCTTGGCTGTGCACTTGGGTGATCCATCATAAGAGGGAAAAAATAACCTTCCCAACATATGCTGTAGATCTAAGCTCTGCATAAAACCTCCCTTTTTATGGTGATGGAAAGACCTCCTTCCATCCTTGATCCGATAGAACTCCTGAAAGCTCAAATTTTCTTTGAATATTCGAGATTGAGATTCATATTCTACAAAATAATCACCAAGGGCTTTTTCCTTCCAAGGTATTTCTTCCTCACTTTCCTCAGATAGGAATGTGGGCATAATGGAGCATTGTGCAGAAGGTTGTGATGCTATTTGTCCCCAAAGATGTGATGTGCCAGAGCTTTCTCTATGGTGAAACCCTCTAGGGGATTCCTTCTGCCTCATCTGCTTGATATCTTTGGCAATGTCTTGCATAGTTTAAAGAAGAATTTTCAATATTGTGTAGAAAGGAAACCAATTCCAAGCATAGTCTTTCCTTGTTTCAATCTTGGATAAAAATTAAACTAATTTCAAGTATTCGCAAGGATAGTTTTTCCTTGTTTCAAGATTTTGAAAAAAAGAAACTACTTTCAATCAATCTCAATCATAATTTTTCTATGTTTCAAGATTTTATAAAAATGAACCTATTCTTCTGATTTCCATTTATATCATCATGTTTCTTCTAGATGATCCTTTGTTTTCACATTCCATCATCACCATAAACTTGGTTGATCATACACTATCACTTCGTTATATTACCCTTTCTTGGGGAACCACTGGGATGAGTGGTCTTATTAGCCATCCTCTTGACCTCTATCTATTTTGAGTACTTCCATCTTGACCGAAACTAATTGTTTCCCTTTATACTTCTCGTTCCTCTAAGAGGAGTCCCCTTTCAACCCTTTTCATACTCCCTAAACATGAAAATATTGTCGATCACATGTCTTTCTTATCTTTTTAAAGTAAATGAAAGATGTATACTCAATATAAGTTTAACCCCTTTCTAGATGGTGATAAACTATTTATGAAAAAGGAAAACTTTAGTCGAACATGACTAAAAGGTTCTGTTAATGCTCTGTAATTTCTGAGGTTTGTGGAAAATACCACAGAGGTAACCACAAAACCACTTCAGAGCTTAGGATCTAGCCTTCCTAAACTCAGAGAGGGGTATCTCTGTCAGATTTAGCTTTGTTGTATTAATGATTTTAGGCTAGTTATTAATGGACAATTGTTTGTTTGACTGTGTTATCACAAATAAAGTTTCATTATGGTTAGCAGAGTCATTTAGCATAGGTTTCATTTGTCTCATCAAAATTGGTTCATGAAATTGATGAAATATTATGAAGGGGTTATTATCCTAAGTTTAATGAGTCCTACTTGTCATGTCGTCATAGTCAAATCCATCAAAATCAACCAAAGGTCTCAATGCATTGGGTTAAAAATCAGTAGTGGCCACTTATTTGTCTTTTCCTGATTCTGAAGCAAATATAGTTGATTTTTTTTTTTTTTTTTTGCTACGGACTCACCTAACTAGTCCGTTGTGAATCTGCCATAATTATAATGGAAACCTCTACGAAAACATGGTTTTCTGCACCAATCAAGGGAATGGTGAGTTGTCAAATCTTTATAGGTTCAAGGTCAATCCAAGGTCACATGATCAGTTAGAGGATTCATGCAGCATGTTTAATCATAAGTGGTCACTCATTATTTCACTTAACCTCTCCCATTTTGTCATTATCCCTCCCATATTCGAATTTCACCTTTTAAATTCACCTTCAGAGCTACTATCTATCATCCTTCTTTCGACCTCTGTGTATATTTGTTGTTTTTATCCTTGAGAAGTCCAGCTTCATCGTAATCTTATTTATTTTCAAATTCATTTATTTGCAGGTGTTTTAGCATCAAGAGGCTAGCGCAGTGTAAAGGTAGATGGTCGTGTAGAAGAAGACCAATAAAGGGGGCTCGTGTGTAAGGTATGAGCCCATGGATCTAAAGTTACTCAATTAGGACCCTATATTTGCAGAATATTTCAAAAGTGTTGGATGTATGAGATTCTGCCAAAAATTACAAGGTTTTCATGCCTAGGTTTTGAAATATTTTGTAGAGAATTTTGTAGGTACTGCATCAAAGGTGGGGGTGTTTAGTTTTTCAGTGTCACCTTAGACAATTTCCCAAGCCACACAGATTCCAAGGATGGAAGGAAAGTGGTTAAAAGCCACTAAGATTAAATTACATAAATATAATGAGTTTATGAAACCTGTAAATATTGGAGTAGATGTGACCTCTATAATCCCAAGGACATGCCTTAAAGAGAACTACTCCAAACTTCTACTTTTAATTCAAAAATACTTCACATGTGAAGGGAGGTTCCATATGGTCTATCAGTACCATTTTAGGCTCTTAAGGCATTTCGCTGGTAACAAATCTCTAGACCTTCCATTTTTCTTGTTTATGAGCCTAGGAAAGATGTCAGACAAAGTTTAATCTAGACTAGAAGGTAGTGAGACTTCAATTTTCCATCATGGGTCGATCAAACTTCTAGTGTTGGAGGAGTTGAAAAAACTGAACAAAGACTGGGCCACATTCCTTTCTCACAATGGTTATGAGGTAGATAGATTAACACCCAAGAAGACTCCAAAATCAAAAGCCACTCCTTCAAGTAAGAGTGACAAACTTGTAGCTGACACATAGGGTGTGAATGAGGAGGAAATGGAGCCCATTTTAGATCCCATGGATGTTGAACTACAACATGCACAAGAAACAGAAGTTCCACAACCTACACCTGCAAGTAGAGAACCAAAGATCAATAAGAAGAGTCATGGAAGGATAACAAGAATCCAAACACTTGGGAAAGGAAACCTTGAGAATATTCTTCAATCCATGGACATAGAGGAGACTCTAGTGGTCAAAGCTATAGATATTAAAGGATGCAAGAAGAAAAATAAGGGTATAACTGCTAAAAAGCTTGATTTATCAGAGAAGATGCAGGGTTTATGTTTCCACCAAGAAAACCACTCACCAGGCTGCAGCTTGCCAAAGGTTTCATGGAAAGTAAAAAGACAGAAGTTACAAACAAAGCCAAGCAACCTATGATAGAGGATATCATTGATTTGTCTCCAGCAAAAGAAGATATCATTGTGCAGAGGAAGGGTAAAGAGAAATTTTTTGAGAAAACTGAAGTGCATATCTTAAGAGAACAGTTAAGAGAAGCCAGAGAGGAGGTTATTGAAATGAAATTGGAATAATAGGAAGCCAAGCTATATATAAAAATGATGGAAGAATTCAAAGAGAAGGTAAATGAGAAAATCAATCAATATGATGAGTCATTGACCAATGCCAAGAAGCTGTTGAAAATGACACTTCCTCTACGCGGGGTAATGAAAAACACAAGAAAGAGGAATATTTGGTTGCAGGAAGAGAGAAAGAAACTTCAAATCCAATTCAAAGAGCTAGAAGAGTATATGGAGGTGATACAGTTAGAGCTAAAGAAGAAAGTTCTAAAAATTACAGCCATAAATGAACCTGAAGAGACTCAATCCCCTACTACCAAAGGTGAAGCTTCTAAAGCTTGAAAAGTGGACAAATTAAATTTTTTATATGTTTTGCATAATTTTGAATTGGCACTTGAAGAGAAATATAGAAATTTTTAGGAAAGAAGCACCATTTTCAGGTTTTCTACAAATTAGGCAAGTTCGTAGCGTATATCAAGCTTGAAGCCCAAAATTCGCTACGAACTCGATTTAGGTGTCTTTTTGTTATAAATCACAGGTATTGTCATAATGAAGGTGGATAAAAGTTTATCTCTAGTTATTTTGACTTAATAAACAAATTCAAATCAGCGGAGGGAGCAAAAAGGTGGTAAACATCGCTAAAATCAAAGTGCTATAGACTTTTGATACGAACTTGCCTTAACTCCCATGTTTCTGTATCGAAGAATTTTTTGTAGCATTTTTTAGTTTTGATGGTCTATTGGGGATAAACCAGCCACGCCGAAAGATTAAAGGACATCATAGGAAGTTTTGTGGAGGCATGGAATTGGAAAAAAAATTTCAGCTCACTAATGCATCATGAAGACACTCATCCTTCATCATGACACCACCTCCTACAATGTAGGAAGACAAATCTCCTAACTTGGTAGGGGAGATTATGTTTTGGTCATGGTCAATGCCACCCAGGAACATGACTGTTCTCAATGTAAATATGCAGTCTTCAAGTTTTTTGATGTAATAAATAGGTTATAGAGTCGTATTAGGTCTCTAAGTCTTAAAATTAATAGATGTCAGTTTTATCTCCATATAATCTGCTTATGGTTAGATTAGGTGTCAGAAAAGAGACTCGATGGTATATCCTTGTTAGCAGAGCCAATGTAAAGATGCTTGATCCTATTAATAGGCATATTATTGAAGAAAACAGGGTTGAATGATGTTGAATATAGAACTACTATTGTAAAAAACTTCTTATTAGTAATATACAGTGGCTATTGGCTCTTACTTCACCTCAAATTCATTGATGTTTTCATGAGAATTTGTCTTATGTATCATGCTATTTTATCTTCAGGACTTTGATGTTTGATTACCTAGAATTCATGTATTTCATGTTCTAACTTCCTTCAAGAATTAGACTGTTGTGTATCTGTGTATGTTGTCCTTTCCTCAAAACATCTATATGCCTCAGCTTTGATAAGAAGAGTTCCCATGTCACTGAGTTTATTAACACAGACTCCATATACCCAATGGTAGTGATCCCTACACATACTTCACATGCATACAAACATACTCAAAAAAATATTTGGGCTGCCTGTTTCATCTTTTCCCTTTTATTCTGAATTGCAGTTGAAAATATTTTCATCAAGGTTTGTATACCATGTTCATGGTGCCATTCATCGAAATCTAAAAACATATATTTTTTATTGTGTATTTCATCACATCACCCACAGCCATGGAGTCTGCAAACTAACATGGGTTTGTCTTAGATTTTCAAAGGAGTATCACAGGGAAAGGAAGGTGAACTAATTGGATATTTTATATTTGAATGAAATTTAATAGAAGAAAAGAAATAGATTCAATTGAAGCTAAAGAGAAGTTAAGAATTATTTAACTTGATATGAAAGGAAAACATTTAAATTACCCATAGCCAAAATCAGAGTGTATGTTTCAAAAAATTATGTTCATCAACTTTCTATAAACTAATTCGGATTTAAGAATACATAAGGATGGAAACAAAGAAATAATCACATCAACAGTGAGAGAAACACATCACAAAATAGTCCAACACATGAATCTTGTGAAGAATGTCATTTTTATTACTGATCATCCCTTCAAATGAATAAGTACAATAGCTTCTAGAATGAAAAAATTAACCATCAATACCTCGAAAACTGATGTATTTATACAAATATTTGCAAAAATCCTATCATAACTAATCAAGATATATTTTAGGTAAATCTAAAACAAATTTTATCTCCTCAAACTAATAGGGCAAGTTGGAAGTGTTCGAAAGGTGGTCATGATTTGAAGGAAGTTGTTGTTGATCTTTAAATTTGGTCCTTGCCACACTGTTATTTCTATGAGTGAAGATAGAGTCACTCACTTAATCAAGTAACTCACACAGCTTTTCCCATCATTCTTCATTCAGAATTGACAATTTATTCACCCTCATGTATATCCCATCTACATCATTATACTTGGAAAAAGTAGGATTGATGAAAAATATGTGATTTAAGTCATGTTTTGTGGTTAAATCATTCTCCAGTGCCTCTAGAAAATCTTTCCCCATTATGCTACCTTTAATACCTACTGTAATATTCCAAAAATTTAGCCTTCAAGATAAATGGAATATTATAGTTATTTTATCCCTAGGTAGGTGAATAAGTGGGTGGGGAGGCCCATAAGTCTCCTTAGCAGCAATAAAAACACTTCAAGTGTGAAAGGAGACCCTCTTAGCGGCTAAATAAAGAACCTCCAAGTGTGAACAAGGGTTGGGTCATGTTGATTCAGTCAACTTTGACCAAGTCAACAGCGTTGTTATGGAGGAGTGGAGATTGATTAAGGAATAACACAGTTTTGGAGGGAGATGGATCTCATGAAGGAAATGACCTAATTGAGTGAGGCCAAGGGCAAGCAAGCTCACATACTATTTAAGGAAGAGGATGGTAGCCATATGAGTTCATGTTTTAGATTATTATTCTAATATTGGTCTGCTTAGACTATTGCTTCCTCTTACTGTTTAGCAGGGTTGATGTTTTGTTTAGCACCAAGTGTTCCCGATGGGGAATCCCACCTATTTCCTTGAGATTCCTCTTGGAAGATTATTTTATTCATTTCCACATCAAGTTTTCAGGCCAAGCTACGACTTTCTTCATCAGCAGAGCTTCGGCAAGTTATTGTTTTGTGTTGCAGGGTGTTGTAGTGGAGGGGTTAGAATCCCACTTTCTAAGCTATTTTCTCATCTTGGGAGATCTGTTTGGAGATTTATTGGGCACATTTCATATCCTTGGCATTAGGCCATACATTTCCTATCATTTCTAGCATTGTTCCAACTAGGAAATGTGTTATTTTTGAAGGTAGCTCCAGTGGAAGATCTTCTGGTTTCTCTATAGTTTTTCCTTGTGAATGAGGGGTTCATCCTTTCCTGGGAGGAGACCTTTGAGGGGATATATTTCAAATATATTATACTTCAACCTTCTACACTCTTGTTATTAATTTTTTCAGTGTATCTTCAGCCATTGGGCTTTAGATCCCATCTTGTATAGAGTGTATTTCTGAAAATCCTTTCTGGGTTCTTTGTAGGAGTTGGTATTGAGCATAGATCTATATTGGGCATATATTTTGAGGCTTATAACACCCCCTACATATTTTGTACATAATTTTTCTATAGTATTGTGTTTTTAACTGCACTGTAGCAGTCTCCGACATTCTTGTATTGTGACAACATCTCATTTTGTGGAGTGATTTCTTATGGGAGGCTTGTTCCTTCACTGTATATGATTCATTCCTCACTATTATGTAATTATTTTATGATATAGTACATGATGTTATGTCTCCATATTGGTCTCTAATGATTATGAGTTGATTTACACTGATACTTTCAATTTTTTGTTCATGTATTGCTGCATTCCCCATTTGGGATATTACAGTGGTATCAGAGCATAATCTTGGCTCAGCCTGTGGAATCTCAGCCAATATGCTATCAAGAAGACAAGAAGAAGAAAATATGATTAGAAAATACAAAAATAATACTCCATTCTTTGGAGGAAGGAAAGAGGAGATACTTTCAAAGTTTCTTTCTCAAAATTTGGATAGCATTCGTGGAGATATCAAGAAGATGAGAAGGGAGATGTGTATGGAATCTCCAAAGGAGTTTGGATCTAAAGAAAACTCTAGAGTTTCACATGATGAGTGTGAGCATGAAGCTACACACCAAGGTTCACAGCGTAGTCATATGTCCAGATCTACTATGAGGGAGATGTGAGAAGAAGAAATGCCTAGAAGGGAAGCTCTTGGTGTTTATCTACAAGAATATGAGTCTCAAACTGAGAAGTTTAGAGATCATATCACTTTCCAAGAGTTTTTCAAGAAAAAGGTATAGAGGATCAAGTAGCATGATAGGGGTAGATTTTACCTATATAATTTTTATGGGTCACCAACATGTTCAGCTAGAGCTTCGGTGGAGGAGTTACACACCTATTTGCAGCAGCACAAACTTTCTAAAGATGAAGCCATCAAATTTGTAGCGCTGTATTTTGGAGTTAAGGCCTATTCTTGGTGGATATTTGAGTCTTTTTCATTAAGAAATGAAAATATTTCTTCTTATGAAAATTTCACTAATAGATTGGTGGAAAGGTTTGATGGAGAACATTTGGAAACTCATTAGTGGAACCAAACAAACCAAAACAAACAAAACCTTTTCTTATGATGGAGGAACCTATGAACTAAAATCCACTTCAGAAGACTGTTGAAGAGGCTCACATCTTGCATACTACTTTTCTAGAGGAAAAAACTCTGTCCCATGTTCTTGAACAAGAGGTCATGAAGATCCCTTTTCCAAGAGAGGACCCTCTTATTGAGAATCTGACTCCCATTCATATTGGAGTGGAAGAGAAGGATGGGGGAAACAACGCTGTCATATATAGAGCACATCTAGCACCTCATGTACAGTTCGATGGAGCACTTGCTCCAACAAGAGGGATTCTTGTTTCCTTGCAAGGAATTCCCCATGGTCTCATATGTGGAGATCAAGGCACAATGAATGAACAACATGACTGTGAAGCATTGTAGATGGAAGGAGAAGGTAGGGAGGAAGGTCAACATCACATGATGAGGAGCACACACCCCTATCTATTTCATAGGGTTAATGCAAAGAATAGGTAGACTGATTTGCGCTGTAAGGGCAGGGACGAGGTTTTCCATCAATATGTACAATCTACTCTTGTCATTGATCTCTCATTACAACATGGAGGTATTCCACCAGGGAGGCCACCATATTAGGAGATGATGAGGAATGCTTCACATTGGATAGCACCACCCATAGATCCCGAAGAGGTGAACACTTTGGAGGGGTCTACTACAGTGCAGAGAGTTTGGGGTAGACTCAAAGAGGAGGGAGACATTCCCCCATTTTCAGCATCACCCACTCTCACTATATGTACTGTGCTGACAAAAGTTTCTACAGTGATGGAGGATGGCACCTTCATGGTGCAAGGGAGCTGCTCCATGGATTTAGAGAAACATAGGGTACTTCCTTTGAGGAAGGAATCCTCCATACATTGGAGTATATGGAGGCCACTCATGCTTACATTGGCCAAGGTCAGGAGGTTCTTTTTGGATTGTAACTTCTCATGGGAGGCCAACCTCCAAAGGTCACCACTTCTATTTAAGCATGAGAAACTGCATAATGGGCATGGCAGAAATTTGGATGATGAATTTGGCATGAGGGATGTCAAAGGAGAAGACAACAACATGTGGGGAGCTTCACATTTCAGATATTCAGCAATGTCTCTTAGGAGAATTGATCCATATTGGAGGTCTCAACTCTTGGTAGATTACTCTAAGGATCTTAGTGCTTGCATGATTCTTGATGACCCAGATGGAGATGATAGATATGTGGTGGATGATGTGTTCATCTATTCTTATGGCAGAGTCTTCTTGACTAAAGCTTCTGAGCTCAAGGAGAAGCTGCTACATGCAACATATGAGGACTTCCTTTATATGCACTTTGATGCATATCATTCTTTGATGGAGGAGTTCACTTGGGAGGGTATCCAGCATGATATATTTCAATATATGGAGAGATGAATAGCCCAGATGTTGATGGAGATTTTGGCACAGCCACTTCCCTACCCATTGAGAGTGAGGGAAAATTTCTAGTTGAGCCATTTCAGCTCAAGGACCAAGGGACATGCTGGAGAAGGTACCATTTTGCATTATTATTTGTACTTATTTACTTTTTATGAGCAACATGTTGTATTAAAGAGGGTCATTCCTTCTTATACATTATATTATGATGTACTTGAGGCCAAATGTAGCATTGATATTGGCTATTCTTTTGGTGGTTTGTGGGGGAAGCCACATGATTCTTGGTGTGCACCATTGACACCACATTTTACATTAATGATTACAACTTATGGGATGATTGTGGCAAAAAAAAAGTGGCTGGAAGTGCACTTTTTATTCTTTTCTTTGAGGCAAGCAAGTGATGCACTGTGTTGGTTCCATGTGTGGAACTATGATCCACTTTTCGGTTGTCATATGGCAACTTGTTTTCATTGGTTTTTGCTTCCATATATTTCTAGTGTCCTTATGTTCATGGGAAGCTTTTTTTGGAGAGTGGGACAAGAGTTGGAGGTTCCCATTGGGGGTATGATTCTCCCTACTTTATATGTTGCATGTCTCAGGAGAAATAATGGGAAAACCATGATTTCCATACTACGCCTCTTTCCTTCATATGGGGGAAGCCATTTGAAGAACTTGAGTTCTTGGAGGAGGCACTTCATGATTGATTTATTTTGAGGGGTAGCTTGGGACATTCTTGGGGGGCATGAAATTTTATCCCAAGATCAGCAGTAGCCCCATACATACCATAAATGAAGAGAGAAAAAACTTGGGTATAAGAATTTTATCTCTCCATAAAGCCCTAATATATTGCGTGAACCGGGGGTTGAGGATTATTTTGATGAGCTACCTAGAATGGCTCATTTCATTTTGATGATAGCATGGGTTTAGGAGTTTCTCATTGGGAATGAGATCCCCTATGCTTGTCATAACTCCTACCTTGAGGAGGCCATTGGACAACAGGAAGGTTTACACTTGCACCTTCCACCTTTTCATGATGTGAACCATTTGGTTTTGCACACTTAGGAGGAAACATTGGAGGATAGCTTTATTGTATATTATTTTGAGCAGTGGTGGGAACTATTGATGAGGAGGCCACAAGAGGACGGGAGGAATTTTTCTCTCCCTTTACAGTTGCTTGAGGACAAGCAACATTTTGGATGGGAGGACCGTAATTTTCCAAAAATTTAGCCTTCAAGCTAAATGGAATATTATAGTTATTTTATCACTAGGTAGGTGAATAAGTGGGTGGGGAGGCCCATAAGTCTCCTTAGCATCAATAAAAACACTTCAAGTGTGAAAGGATACCCTCTTAGCAGCTAAATAAAGCACCTCCAAGTGTTAATAGGGGTTAGGTCATGTTGATTTAGTCAACTTTGACCAAGTCAACAACGCTGTTATGGAGGAGTGGAGATTGATTAAGGAATAACACAGTTTTGGAGGGAGATGGATCTCATGAAGGAAATGACCTAATTGAGTGGAGCCAAGGGCAAGCAAGATCACATTATATTTAAGGAAGAGGATGGAATCCATTTGAGTTCATGTTTTATATTATTATTTTGATGTTGGTCTGCTTAGACTATTGCTTCCTCTTGTTGTTTAGCAGGGTTGGTGTGTTGTTTAGCGTCAGGTGTTCCCGAGTGGGAATCCCACCTCTTTCCTTGAGAGGCATATTGGAAGAGTATTTTATTCATTTCCACATCAGGTTTTTAGGCCAAGCTACAGCTTTCTTCATCAGACCAGTTTTGGCAGGTTATTGTGCTGTGTTGCATAGTGTTGTAGTGGAGGGGTTAGAATCCCACTTTCTGATCTATTTTCTCATAGGAGGAAGTTTTCCTTCCCTTGGGAGATATTTTTGGAGAGTTATTGGGCACATTTCAGATCCTTGGCATCAGACCATACATTTCCTATCATTTCCAATGTTGTTCTAACTAGGGAATGCATTATTTTTTAAGGCAGCTCCAGTGGAAGATCTTGTGGTTTCTCTGTAGTGTTTCCTTGTGATTTAGGGGTTCATCCTTTCATGGGAGGAGACCTTTGAGGGGATATGCTTCAGATATATTATATTTTAGCCTTATACACTCTTTTTCTTCAGTTTTGCAGTGTATCTTTAGCCATTGGGCTTTAGATCCCATCTTGTATAGAGTGTATTTCTGAAAACCCTTTCCGAGTTCTTTTAAGGAGTTGGTATTGAGCATAGATCTGTATTGGGCATATCTTTTGAGGCTTATAATAGCCCTACATATTTTGTACATCATTTTTATTTTGGAAGTGCATTTTTAACTGTGCTATAGCAGTCTCTGGCATTCTTGTATTGTGACAACAACTAATTTTGTGGAGTGATTTCTTATGGGATGTTTCTTCCTTAATTGTATATGATTCATGCCTCAATATTATGTATTTATTTGCTAATATAATACATGATTTTATGTCTCCATATTGGTCTCCAATGACTATGAGTTGATTTATGCTACTACTTTCATTTTTGTGTTCATGTATTGCTACATTCCCCATTTGGGATGTTACAGTGGTATTAGAGAATAATCTTAGCCACATCTCTCAATTTTTTGTTGTAGTCCTCTAGGGTGATAAACTAGTAAATTATCACAAATAAAATTTAGCACTTCAACCCTATTGAAAAACCTGTTAACACTAATCTCGAGCCCCTGACATTTTTCTTCCAGCTGAAGGACGAGGTTATTTTTAGTTAAAACATTCTAGACTTACAGTATTGTTTATATTATATCTTTAACTCCCATTTCCTACAACTCATATTTATTCTTATAATTTAGAAATCTGATCATATTAGTGGCATCAGTTGGCTTATCACCCAATTGTTCTTTGATTTGCACAATTTCTTCTTTTGATTTCTGAATTAATTCATTTTGTTCGAAAATGATTTGCACTAAAGGAAAAATTTCATTCACTAACTTAAGGATGTTTGACCATATGTTCTCTTTTTCATAGGCTAAGTTTTGTCCCATGCCTATCCCTTTTCCTAGTTATTGTATCATTTCCATCACTATTTGGGAACTTTGTGCCTCAGCAATGTGTGAAGCTTCACTTCTATTCTTTTTCTCCTATATAGCCTTCACCTGTCCCTACAACTTCTTGATTTCTTCAGTTTGTATTGACATATCTTCCATGAATTTGGTGAGTTTACTTGCAGCATCTATGGGCTCGGCTGGAGGTCTTGTTGATGTAGAATTACTTGTAGTTGGTATTTTTGTAAGGGGCACTGCATCCAAAGGAACCATGGCTAGTTTTTCATTTTGTTCCTTCTCCTTGACCAATTTATCCATCTCTATCTCCATATTTATGATTTTTGTGTTCTTCTCCATGATCAATATGAGCATATCTTCTTTCTCCTTCTCTAATTCATCTATTTATTTTGTCTGTGGGTCTTCAGTTGTTGGCATATTTAGTTGCTTTCTAAGTGCTACAATATCAACATTTTTCTTCTTGATTATCTCTTCAACTACTTTAAAATTCACTAGATAATACCCCATATTTATTACCAGATCTTCTAATGACTTGATTCTGGTGTCCTTTTCCAGAGATGAAATCCTTTCAATCTTTAGCTTAGATTGAAAATTTTTGAGAGACACCTGCAAATTTGAATAACTTATAGAAGTGTTAGTCAAAGTACACAAAATTATCTCTCCTATTTGTTTATTCATCTCCATCTAATTGATGGGATGAATTGTTGGAAATATGTTTCCTATGTCCTAAGATATTGTATCAATTGTCCTTGATGGCAACTCTCTGGCAAAGGATATAGTATATGTCTGTCTGGCGAATCTCAACAGTCTATCAGAAATATTATGCAGCAGATTGGATATTTTTAATATGTCACAATGTATACGCGGGTTTGTGAATACCTAATCGTGTATACACACAGATAAGTACATTCCAAGTCGCGTATGCCTTTTTTCGCTCTAAAAGTATGATACCAAGGGGAATTACCATGGTATGAGCACACAGTATTGAACGTTGTATTGTCTATTTGATTCCATCCAAAATTACCACCAGCTGTTGTGTGGTTTTGACTGATGGTATTGGTAAAGGCTAAATCTGTATAAGGAGAAGAAGATCATAGTGCAAACATGGTATGGGTAAGGGTTGTTAATGAATAATCTTCTCTAACGTATATCTGGATGGATGAACTCTGTTTTAATTGATATATCTAAATCTATGATGCACCCATGGATACAATGATGGTTCAAGATCTCTAGATCTGAAATGACTATGCTCTTGTGAGATCCACTGAAGAGATGATTAGATCTATGACCTGGCGCAAGTTTGCTGAAGTCCAATGAAGAAAATATGGGTAAGTTCTATGGATCTAGTTCATTCTGCAAAGTTTAAATTTACAGATCTATACGGTAGTTCGTCTCAGTAAAAATGTGTATATACGCGGGTTTGCTTCAGAAAAGGTGCGTATGGAAGTTAGGGCTTTCTGAAGCCTATTGCAGATGTTTTTACTATGATTCCTACTATTTGTCTGTTTTCTGTCAATGAAGTCTTCTTGAAGATCTAGGTTGTTTGAATACTGTATATGCTGCTAAGTTGATTATCTACAAATCTAATCAATGAGAAAATAAACATGGTTGATGGTGACTAAATGATGAAGGGTTCTGCATTTCTAAATATATTTGGCTGAAAGCCTCAGATCTTGATCTGAGATTGATTACATTTTGAAAAACTATATTCACAGAGGTATACATAGGTTGGTGTGAAGGAAAACGTGTATACATGTAGCTTTAGTGAGGCGAAGTAGTGTATGCATTTTAAGTTATGAAAACAATATTCACTGAGGTATACACAGGTTGGTGTGAAGGAAAGCGCATATACACGTGGCGTCAGTGAAGCGACGTGGCGTATTCATTTTAATGTTGATGAATGTTCAGGGTTGAGTTTGTATCTACATATTTATTCTGAAGTCTGGGTTATTTCTGATGTTTTTGTTACAGTGGTCTCAATGTTCTGATTGAAGTATTGGGTAAAGTTATGATTGTTGATGTTTGTGAAGAGTTGTGTTGATGCTATTTGATCCAGTATGAAAATTGATGAAACATGTTCTGCAGTGGTTCTGAGGGTTGAAACCTTTAGTATGGAAGTAGAAGCTTCCTGGCAATATAAGCTGGTGCTCTATTAAAGTGGTTGAAGCTCCCTTCCAAGAGAGGCTGGTAAATGAGAAGCAAGGGGGTTGTAGCTCCCTTCTAGTAGCAGCCGGAAAATGAGAGAAGGTTGTAGCCTTCTGCAAGTAGAGGCCTGCGTACTGATATGAGTCTGCATCAGTGCAATGTTGTAAATAGTTTTCCATATAATAAATATTGAAGACAGAGATTACAACAACAATGGTTTTCTCCTGAATTGGTTTTCCATCTTAAATATTGGTGCTCATGTGTGTTTCACTTGTGTGATGATTTATATTAATGTTACTACACATATTTACTGATTATCTAATAGATGCATGGCTGGTAAACTGATTTAAAGACTGTTCCTAAAAAAATTTCTAATCTGTAAAATTATATCAGTATACTCTAGTTTCTTTCAGCATATGTGTGTGTATATGCGATTTGGGTTCATCAAAACCATGCATGGAATTATGTAAAAGAAAAAGTTAAAATATTTTCAATAACCTCTAAATACTGATTCACCCCCCCCCCCCCCCTCTCAACATTTTTCCAACAATTGGTATCAAAGCAGGTCCTTCTGAAGAAGCTTAGCCACTAGAAGGAAGATCAACCAAGATGAGCAATCAATATGGGACAACATCTATCAGGCCTCCTCTCTTCAACGGAAAAAATTTAATATTCTGGAAGACAAGGACAAGATCCTATCTTGAGTCTCTTAGAGAATATGTATGGGCTATAGTTGAAGGAGGTTATCAATATCCAACCTCAGTTCCAATAGATGCTACGGTAAGAAAGAACTATGAAATGAATGTAAAGGCTGTCAATGCATTATTGGGGAGTCTGACTGAATCGGAATTTGTCAAATTCATGTAGTTGAATAAAACAAAGGAGATATGGGACAAAATTGTTCTAAGCTATGAATATGATACAAAGGTAAAAAGTGCTAAACTCCAAACTCTCAAAATTCAATATGAAAATCTAAGAATGCATAATGAGGAGAGCATTGCCAGTTTCTTTTTACATCTGGATGATATTGTAAGTCGTATGAGAAATTTGGGAGAAACCATAACTGAAAATACTACGGTAGAAAAGGTATTAATATCTCTAACTTCCAAATTTGAGTCAAAAGTATCTGCTATTGAAGAGAAGCAAGATCTACAAACTCTTACTATTGTTCAACTTCATGGTATTATACCTGCTTCTGAAATGAGAAAAGGAGGTTCATCTGAAGTCAAAGAAGCTATCTTTAGAGCTGCTACAAAAGGAAAATAAGTACAAGAAATAGAAGGATCAGGGTATGTTTCAGAAGAAGATGAGGTAAAATTTGTAAAGAAGCTACAAATTTGCACCAGAAGGTTCAGAGGTAAGCTTCCTTTTAAATGTTTTTCTTGTAGAAGAGTTGGTCATTATGCTGTAAAGTGTCCTCATAAGGAAATTCATGAAAAAGGAAAGGAAATAGAAAGGGGAAATAAGAATCTTTTTAGCAATAGAAAAAGTTATTATACTCATGAAGATAGTGATGGTTATCAAATAGTGAAGAAGAATCTGATCAAGATGTTAGACTTCTCACGGCATTTGAAAAGGATTCTAGTGAGGATAAGGATAACTTTATGGATGCTCTAGAAGATAATTATTTGTTTGAAGAAATAAATCAACTCAAAATATGTTTGGAAGAAAACAAAATATCCATAAAAACTCTAAAGAATCAACTTGTAGAAAAGGAGAAACACAATGAGAAATTAGAATGTGAAATAGTAAGTCTAAGAAAAGAAATTGAGAAAGTGAAAACTTTGAATCTTAGATTTGCTAAATGATTTAAAACCTTAGATGAAATTATCAAGGTACAACATTATCCTCCTTTAAAGACAAGTCTTGGATATGTCGGAGAATCCTTTCAATCTTCAACACCAAACTATCTAAAAGCAGTTATATCCAGCCTACAACATTTTTTCACTCAGCAAGGGAACAAAGAAATTTTACAGGTAAAACATGACCACCTCAATACAAAGAACAATAATAGAAATATCTTTAATAGAAATACCAATCAATAGGTAAACACAAATAGAAGGTTCCATGATCGCAAAAATTTATTCTTTAATGGACAATATTTCTCATGTCATAATTTTGGTCATAAAGTTGTTCAATGTGTTGCATACAAAACCATCATGACCATAGAAGCAACAAAGAAAAGAAATGAGTCTGGAATAAATAAGATTACGTATAACAAATTTTCTCCTCTTCAAAATGAAATTGAATGTGCTTATTGCAATAACTTTGGTCATGAAGAATTTGAATGTAGGAGAAAACTTCAGCCAAAAGAGAATATACCTTCAAGTTCCAAAGTATGGAGAAAGAAGGACTTACAGGTTGAGAACTGTAGCATAGCTTTATTTGTATAAGGAGAAGAAAATCAATGGTACATTGATAGAGGATGCTCAAAACACATGACAAGTGATAGAAATAAACTTCTTGCATACAATGCTCTAGAAAGAGAAAAGAATGTCACTTTTGGAAATGATATTGCTACTGTTATTAAGGGAAAAGGATCTGTTTTTCTAAGAGAAAAGGTGAAAGATAAAAATTTTGTGTATGTGGATGGATTAAAACATCACCTGTTAAGTGTAATTCAAATGTGTGATAAAGGAACTAAAGTTGTCTTTAGCTCAAAAGAATGTGTGGTACGTGATCTTGACATAGGAAAAACAATAATAAAAGGAAGTAGAACACTAAGCAATTTATATGTATTAAAAAGTTGTAAGGAACAATGTTACTTGGGTAAATATTCAGAAAATTTGTTATGGCACAGAATATTGGGGCATTTGAGGTTCTCTCAAATCAGCAAATCTAGCAGACTCAAATTTGTTCGTGATCTTCCCAACATTACTCTGCCTGAAAGTACCATATGCAAATCTTGCCAATTCCGTAAGCAAACCAAAGTGCAATTTAATGCCGAAGAAGGATCAGTAAGTAAGCTTCTTGAACTCATTAATACCAACCTATGTGGACCTATGAGAAAAAATTCACCCCGTGGAGAACAATACTATATTTTGTTTATTGATGATTTCTCCAGAATGTGTTGGATTGGGTTGCTAAAACACAAAGATGAAGCATTTTAAAAATTTCAGATCTTCAAAGCCCTGGTTGAAAATGAATTAGATCTAAAAATAAAATGTCTTATATATGACCGAGGAGGTGAATATATATCAAATGAATTATTTGATTTCTATGAGCAACATGGCATAAAAAGAATTTTTTGTCTAGCTGGTACCCCACAACAAAATGGCGTAGTAGAAAGAATGAATAGAACAATTCAACACATGGCTCGAGCTATGCTTGATGATTCTGGAACACCTGACACATTTTGGGGAGAAGCAGCACATACTGCTATAAATATTCTTAACAGGGCTTATGTTCATGTGAATAATGATAAAACGCCTTATGAGCTTTGGTATGGTAATCTTCCAACTGTAAAGCATTTTAGAGTTTTTGGAAGCAAATGTTATATCAAGAACATTGATGAAAAACTTGGTAAGTTTGAACTTAGAGCAGATGAAGGAATATTTCTTGGTTACTCTTGTAGAAGTAAAGCATATAGATGTTACAATAAAAGACTTCAGAAGATTGTTGAATTCATTGATGTTGTAATTGATGAGTCTCTCTCAGCTCCAAAATGGGAAATACCAACAGCAAATGAAGATGATGGTGATGTATATCTTCCTGCATCAAATAGAAATAATATAGAAGGAGAACCCAATGAAGCACCAGAAGAAGATCTATCTGAAAAGGATCCATCCAGGTATGTTCAAAAGAATCATCCAAAATTTCAAATTTTGGGAGAAAAGGGATCATGTGTCCAAACAAGAAGAACTCTTGTAGGATCTCCTAGCTATCTAGAATTTCTATCCACTATTGAACCACATAATGTTAACCAAGCTAGAAAAGATGAATGTTGGATTTAATCCATGAATGAAGAACTTGATGATATTGAAAAGAATCATACTTGGGAATTGGTTCCAAGACCTCATGATAAAAATGTTATTGGAATAAAATGGATATTCAAAAACAAGTTAAATGAAAATGGAGATGTTATTAGAAACAAAGCTAGACTTTTTTGTAAAGAATATGCTCAAAAAGAAGGTATAGACTTTGAAGAAATATTTTCTCTTGTAGCTAGACTTGAAGCCATAAGAATTTTTCTTGCCTTTTCAAGCTTTCAACAATTCAAAGTTTATCAAATGGATGTTAAATCTTCTTTTCTCAATTGTGAACTAGAAGAAGAAGTTTATATAGAAAAACCAGAACGATTCATTTTGGGAAATGATGAAAAGTTTGTTTGTAAAATTAAAAAGGATTTATATGGTCTCAAACAATCTCCAAGGGCATGGTACTATCGTCTTGACGAATATCTTCATTAAAAAGGTTTTTCAAAGGAATCTGCTGATAGCAACTTATACACAAAAATTGAAAATGATAAACTATTGATTGTAGTTGTATATGTTGGTGACATCATTTTTGGGAGTAATGAAGAGTCCACGAGTCATAAATTTGCTTCTATTATGCAGCAAGAATTTGAAATGTCTTTACTTGGGGAACTAACATTTTCTCTTGGCTTACAAGTGCAACAAGCAACCAATCGCATATTTTTATTACAAGAAAAATATCTTAAGAAAATTTTGAAGAAGTATGGGATGGAAGATTGCAAACCTATAAGTACACCAATGGTAACTGCGTGTAACCTTATTTATCATGATGATTTTCGCACGGTGAATCAAACAGAATACAGATCCATGATTGGAAGTCTTCCTTATCTAACCAGGACAAGACCTGAAATTATGCATGCAGTTGGAATTGTTGGACGATTGTAAGCTAATCCAATAGAGTCACACCTTCAGGCTGTAAAAAGAATATTCAAATATCTACAAGTGAATCAAGACTTTGTTCTATGGTATCCAAAGAATGCTGATCTCACTCTTCATGCTTACACAGATGTTGATTGGGCTGGAAATGATGATGATCGAAAAAGCACTAGTGGTGGTGCATTCAATATGGGGCCTCAATTAGTATATTGGTTCAGTAAGAAAAAAATTTATATTGCCTTATCTACAGCAGAAGCAGAATATGTGTTTTACACATCATGTTCACACAACTAATTTTGGATGATGTAGAATTTACAAGGCATTCAAATAAAATTTTCACCTCCCATCTCCATTTTGCGTGATAATACAAGTTCCATTAGTATCTCAAAGAATCCTGTTATGCATTCCAAGACCAAGAACATTCCTATCAAGTATCACTTCTTACGTGAAAAAGTTCTTGAACGAAAGGTTAAATTGGAGTATGTTCCCTCCAAAGAACAAGTTGTTGATATATTTACTAAACCTCTTCCGAGGGAAGTATTTGAATATATCAGACAGAAGCTGGGAGTTGTCTCTACGTCTCTGAACAAATTTTCTTAATTTCAGAAGATTAAATTTGATACGCGGGTTTCATAAAGGAGAATTGTGTATATACGCAAGTTTCTATGCATAAAACCGCGTATGAGTTTTGCTGACAAAATTTCTCTGGGTCAGCATTTCAGAACAATTTTGGTGTTGTTCCAGTACTCACCTTTCTATATCATTCTCTAATATTCTTATCCTTGATGAAGAAGCTTTGATGATTTTCTATTGAAAGTGTTCAGGATGCACAAGCTAAGGGGGAGCACTTTTCCTATGGAATAGGATGCATTGTTGGCATTCTGATTGATTGTTCTGTTATGATCTCATGGTTGAGATTCTTTGGTCTTGGAAATTCATATCTGTAATTTGATAAAAAGGTCATGTTGAGACCTATGATGTAAAATTGTTATATTCAGTCATGTAAAAACTTGTTCAAATTTGTAAACCCACTTGGTTGGGAAGTTGAGTCAAATATGTAGATCCACTTGGTTGGATCATTGTTGTAAGTATGAGTCCTTAGGAAAAGTCATACTAGGTTGTGTTATAGATTCATGTAATTCATTGAAAAATCTATCTGAAAATTTAGCATGAACTCAGGGGGACCATGGTAATTTCAATACAACGGAAGAGAAACCTTGTTTTGGTGTTGATATCCTCTTTTCCCTTGATTTCAAATGCAGAGAATATTGTGGAAGGTTCAATAAAGGTTATGCTTAATGTATCTATGATCATGGTTGCCATCAAGTCCAAAGTGGGAGATTGTTGGAAATATGTTTCCTATCTCCTAAGATATTGTATCGATTGTCCTTGATGCAACTCTCTAGCAAAGGATGTAGTATATGTCTATCTCGCGAACCTTAGTAGTCTATCATAAGTATTGTGCAGCAGATTGGATATTTTTAATATGTCACAATGTATACGTGGGTTTGTAAATTCCCAGTCGTGTATACACGTGGATAAATACATTCCAAGTCGTGTATTCCTTTTTTCACTCTAAAATTATGATACCAATGGGAATTACCATGGTATTAGCACACATTATTGAGCGTTGTATTTTCTATTTGATTCTGTCCAAAAATACCACCAACTGTTGTCTGGTTTTGACTCATGGTATTGGTAAAGGCTAAATATATATAAGGAGAAGAAGATCATAGTGCAAGCATGGTATGGGTAAGGGTTTTTAATGAATAATATTATCTGAGGTATATCTGCATGGATGAACTCTCTTTTAATTGATAGATCTAAATCTATGATGCACCCATGGATGCAATGATGGTTCAGGATCTCTAGATCTGAAATGACTATGCTCTTGTGAGAGCCATTGAAGAGATGATTAGATCTATGACTTGGTGCAAGTTTGTTGAAGTCCAATGAAGAAAATCTGGGTAAGTTCTATGGATCTGGTTCATTTTTCAAAGTTTACATTTTCAGATCTATACGCTAGTTTGTCTCAGTAAAAGCACGTATATACGCGGGTTTTATTTAGAAAAGGCGCATATGTAAGTTAGGGCTTTCTGAAGCATATTGGAGATGTTTTTACTATGATTCCTGCTATTTTTCTACTGTTTGTCAATGAAGTCTTCTTGAAGATCTAGGTTGTTTGAATATTGTATATGCTACTAAGTTGATTATGTACAAATCTGATCAATGAGAAAATAAACATGGTTGATTGTGACTAACTGATGAAGGGTTCTGCATTTCTAAAGATATCTAGCTCGAAGCCTCAGATCTCGATCTAAGACTGATTATATTTTTAAAAATAGTATTCATAGAGGTATGCGCAGGTTGGTGTGAAGGAAAGCACGTATACACGCAGCTTCAGTGAGGTGAAGTAGCGTATGCATTTTAAGTTATGAAAATAGTATTCACTAAGGTATACACAGGTTTGTGTGAAGGAAAGTGCATATACACGCGGAGTCAGTGAAGCGAAGTGGCATATTCATTTTAAAGTTGATGAATGTTCAGGGTTGAGTTTGTATCTACATATTTATTCTGAAGTCTGGGTTATTTCTGATCTTCTAGTTACACTGGTCTCACTGTTCTGATTGAAGTATTGGGTAAAGTTATGATTGTTGATGTTTGTGAAGAGTTGCATTGATGTTGTTTGATCCAGTATGAAAATTGATGAAACATGGTCTGCAGTGGTTCTGAGGGTTGAAGCCATCAGTATGGAAGCATAAGCTTCCTGGCAGTAGAAGTTGGTGTTCTATTGAAGGGGTTGAAGCTCCCTTCCAGGAGAGGCTTGTAAATGAGAAGCAAGGGGGTTGTAGCTCCTTTCCAGTAGTAGCTGGAAAATGAGAGAAGGTTGTAGCCTTCTACAAGTAGAGGCTTGCGTATTGATATGAGTCTGCATTAGTACAATGTTGTAAATAGTTTTCCATATAATAAAAATTGAGGATAGAGATGACAACAACGGTGGTTTTCTCTCGAATTGGGTTTCCACCTTAAATATTGGTGTTCATGTGTGTTGCACTTGTGTGATGATTTATACTGGTGTTACTTCACATATTTACTAATTATCTAATAGATGCATGGCTGGTAAACTGATTTAAAGATTGTTCCTGAAAATTTTTCTAATCTATAAAACTATATCAGTATACGCTAGTTTCTTTTAGCATATGTGCGTGTATACGCAAGTTGGGTTCATCAAAGCCGCATATGGAATTTTGTAAAATAAAAAGTTAAAATCATTTCAGTAAGCTCTAAATACTGATTCACACCCCTCCCCCCAAGTATTTTTCCAACATGAATGTCCTTTGTGTCAAATTCATAGGAGTTTTTCTTGTAATCAATAGATTTCTATGGATGTGGAATATAATCTTGTAAGAATAGCATTTGCATTCTTCCCTTTTCTGAATCAAACGATGAAAGAAGCCTACTTTGAGCACTGGGATTTTGTTTCCAGGATTGAGTGTAGGTGTTCCCTTTAAGGATCTCATTCTTGATATTTATCTCTTTTTATTTTTCAAAAATACTCTTCTCTTTATCTCCTTGAATTAACCCAGATGTTTAGGTTGGGTATTGATGATTTTCTAACATTGATGATGTTGTTGGGGACTCTGTGAATTTTCTACCTAATTGTGCAGAATATAGTGACTCTTTAATGACTATGGTAGCTCGTTGTTATGCTTTGTCTCCTAAATCTGTCTTAGGACTCTTTTTGGTTTTCTTTCTATACATTATCTTGAATTCCTTTGGTAAACATCCTGAAACTGAATGATATCCTTCCTCTCTATGTGTTTTCTTTGTCTTCTCTTAAGGAGTAGTAATGTGTAGAGTAGATGTGGACATGAGCTGCTCCTCTACTTCTTGTAAGGTGTTCTCTATAGAGTCAAACTGATTCATATACCTTTCAATCTCTAGCCTCTGTGTGTGCACATAAGGAGTGGTATTTTGTTCCACCCTCATCTTCGAGATTAGGCCCAAAGGATCATAAGACCATGTAAAGCTAAGGTTAAAATTCATTTTCTTGAGGAGATTGTCTACTTCTTCACCAGCTACCCTATTGTTACAAATAAAGGGACCAACCAGTGTCTTTATTCTGAACTGACACTTCATCTTTCTTGAGAGAAAATGAATTTCATCCAAATTTATCATTTGTCTTATATACTCCAGGGAAAATAATTTCATTTGGAGGTATTTAGGCAGCTTGTATGGTGGGAACTCACATGCATACACCCTTGATCTAGATTTATGCATGAATGAGAAACAATACACATATAACCATAAATAAAAATATGTAGCAGAAATAACACTTCATTTCATTAATATCAAAGAACTGAAATTTTCTTATAGACAACATGGAAATAAACTAGCTAGGACATTGGTAGCTTATCTCTAAGAAGAGATGTGGAGGATACAGGCCTATAAACTGTGTTACAATGAGGCTCGAGGGTCTATTTATTATTTATAAATAATGGAAAACCATAAACATCCAAAACCCTAACCGTAGGAGATGAAGCGCAAAAACTATGGGCCTTGTTTGGGTAAATTGGTGTTTCAACTTCCTAGGGACGTAACTTTGGCACATGATTTCCATTTGACGTGCACCATACCTTGTTAGAAATATCTATTCGAGGACTAAATTTTTTTATCATGGGCCAATTTTTCTCTCAGTTTTCCCAAAAAACATCATTTAAGGCCTCAAAATAGCTCCAGAAGTTCAAGACCAGAAAAAATACTAAAAATAGTAAGTTGTGCTGAAACTAAAAAACTGAAAGAGACAATGGTGGGGCCCCAAGTGGAATAGGCAGGTGGCCACCAATATGCACCTGGATCATTCCTCCCCCCTTAAGAAGCAATGGTCCCCATTGCGTTGAGTTCCACCATGAGATGAGGAAACTTCTGCTGATCTTAGTCCCTGGTGAACCACTTGCCTTGGTGCAAGGGTTGGCCAGCTTTGACAACCCAGTATAGTTGGATCTTCTGTTGGAGAGTGTTCCTAATTTTCATGTCTATGATACAACCTATGCTGGCTTGTTCCATGCAGTCTATGTTTAACTCTGTTGGTGTGAGTTGTTATACAATGCCAAAGGTGTCCAACAGAGGTGGGAAGTAGAGACGAAGGAAGTGCACATTGAATACTCGGCACAGACCAAGGAATACAGGAATATTGAGCTCGAAGGAATTATTCCCTACAGCCTTGGTGATGGTATATGGCCCATATCGAAGTGAGCAAAGCTTTTCATGGGGACCAGTGAGGCGCTCCTTCTGCAACTGTAGCCACACTTTGTCGCCCTCCTGGAAGTTGTATGGCACCCGATGTTGATCATGTCATTGCTTGTACTTAGCAATGGCTTTGTCCTATATGTCTTGAACCTATTGGCAGATGTGATGAATGCACTCGATGAAGCTATTTTCTTTTTCCTCTTTAGATTGGACATGAGCCAAATCGGCCCGAGTAGCCGCAAATGGCATGGCTACGCCAATGGGACATAGTGGCTAGAATCCCAAGCCCACCTAAAAGGGGTTGGGGTAGATTGATCTATGGAGATCTCAGTTATAACTGTGTTGTACATAGGGGAGGATATCATCCCATGTGAGTGGATTCTTTGAATTGTACATGCATAGAATTCATACAATTATCCTTTTGACGACCTATGTTTGGCCACCAGTTTAGGGATGGAAAGCTATGGACTTGGTGAGCTTGGTGTCCATCATTGACTAGAGGCTAGACCAAATGTACTGAGGAACTTTTTGTCCTGATCTAATATGATATAATATAGGATCCAAAAGTGCGCCCACACTCATTCAAAGAATAGTTTAGTAGTGGCTTCTATTGTGATATTCTTCTTGCAAGCCACCACAATGGCCATCTTTGAGAATCTGTCGATGACGATGAAAACACAATTGTTTCCATGCTTAGCAGAAGGAAGGCCTGACATGTATCCATGGATATGGATTCCAAGGTCGAAAAGAGGTAGGTAGTGGAGTATATAGGCCTTTATTCTTGATTACTATTGTTCTGCAACTTCCCTTGTGTTTTTATGAATGACAGGGGTCAGTGGTCTGTGTGGATGATTTTTTCCTTCCCCAAAATGTAATGCTTCCATTATGGATAAGCCTGCACAATGGAAAACATTTCTTTGTCATAACTAGGATACTTGAAAACTTTGTCGAAAAATGTCTCACTATGATATTCCACTGGATCCCCCTGTTTAGTAAGAGCTACCCCAATAGCATAGTCAGAGGCATCTATCTCAATCTCAAATGGTTTTTCCAAGTCTAATAATGTGAGCACTGGGGCAAAACAGAGCCAATGTTTCAATTCTATGGACGCCTTCTATTGAGATTTCGACCAAAAGAATTTTTCTTTCACTCCTCCCTTGGTGAACTAACTAAAGGGCCAAGTGATATGAGAGAATCCCAACACAAACTTGCGGTAGAAATTAACAAGACCCAGAAAGTTGTGAATCTCTATTAGAGTGTTTGGGGCTGGCAAATCCCGAATGCCTTGGATCTTGGCTGGATCCATGTGCACCCCCTTTCATCAATAATGTATCCCAGTTATTGAACCTCGGTCATGCCAAAAGTTCAATTCTCCAAATTGGCACACAAATTATGTTTCTGCAGTGTTTGGAGGACTTGTCGGATGTGGTGGAGGTGCTCTTCCAAAGTCTGGATGAAGATCATAATGTCATCCAAGTACACCACTAAAAATGAGTTGATGAATGGCTGCAAGATGTCACCCGTCAACCTCATGAATGTTTCAGGAGCATTATTCAACTTGAAAAGCATGACCAGCCATTCGAAAAGGTCCTCCTTATCTTTGAAGGCAGTCAGACATCGGAGGGTTCGATTGGTACCTAGTGATACCCAGATTTCAAGTTGATCTTCCTGAAATATTTTTCCCCTTTGATTTGGTCTAGAAGGTCATCAATCTATGGGATTGGGTACCTATTCCAGACAGTGATCTTTTTTAGTACCCAATAGTGAATACATAGTCTCCAAGTCCCATCCTTCTTCTGTACCAACATGATCGGCCTCCCACAGGGCAATGAACATGGCCGGATGTGACCTTTCTGCAACAACTCCTGAATCTGCCTCTTGATTTCATCATTCTCAAGAACCAAGTGCTGATAGATTGGTCCATTAGGTAGCAACGTGCCTATGATTAGATAAATCAAGTGCTTGACTTGGCAGTGTAGAGGAACCCCTGTGGGTGAGGTGAAGATGTCCCCATAATCCTCCACAACCTTGTCCACTTTTTTTTGTCATGTAGAGGAGCCTTATCTAGAGGTTGTGGCCACAGTCTTCTTCTTGCCCTGGGGGTAGATCATCAAGAAAACAAATTTTCTGGTTTGGGAAATGAGCTTACTGCATTTTTTTGCAGTAACCAAAGAGATAGCGGTAGGCGATGGTACCTCTGGCATCCTGTACAATTTATTTCCCAAAGTAATCATAACAGTACGAGTTTAGGACTCATACACAACAGTTCACTTCCACAAACATGGTTGGCCTAATAATCCATCAGAAACAGTAAGAGGAGAAATGTCACATACCTCCTCCATGAAGGGCTTGATGTTGTAGGGAATTCAGCACTGTTGGTTGACGCGAAGATCCCTTCCTGGTTGAAGCCACCTGATGTTGTATGTCTATGAGTGTGTTGTGGTCAGCAAGCCCAACAGCTTCACGGCGTCTACTAAAATGAGGTTATTTTGGCTCTCATTGTTGACAATAAACTATATTGGGGAACCCTTTACCCACATCTGGGAGTTGAAGAGACGCTCCTCATCCTCTGGATCTTCTGATTCCTTCTTTTGGATTTTGGAGTGGCAACAAAAGCATTGGGATATACATCAAATTTATTTTTCCCTTTTCCATTCCCCTTGTCAAGTTCTGATTCAGAGTTGGAGCATGCATCTGATTCAGAATCCCTCATCTCGACCACCAACGAACGCTTGGCCCGACACTCACTTTTGTTGTGAGTGGAGCTCTTATGGAAATCACACCACTTTCCCATGTTCTTATTTAGCTTCACGATGTTTTTCTTTGCTTGTGGCTTTAGCAGGTTGTCTTGTGCCACCATGCCTTGGATTTTTCCTTTGTTTAGTAGTTTGGGAGTACCTTTCCCTTGCTTTTGATTCGCATATCCAAAGTCTCGCTTCTTCTGTTTGAATTTCTGCTCAATCTTGTCGACATACCGGTATGCCGTACCAAGTGAGGATATGTCGACGAACTCCATTTCCTCCTGAATGTATCTTTGTAGACAATAGCGATACTTTAGCATCAAATTTCTCCAAATCTTTGATACACAACTTTGTGTGTAGAGTATGGAAAAAATTCGTCAGCTCATGCACATCTTGATCCCTTTGTTTCCGCAGCATGGTCCATTGTATGTACTTTTTCTCATAGCTCCCCATGAGATATTGTTGTTCCTTAGTGGTGTCTCAGAAAGAATTCCAAGTGGGTATGACTGAGAACGAATACGGTTTTGTCTCATCATTTTTCTCACAGTAGGTTTCCGAGTAATCCTTGACATGGGGGATAGCTTTAAGGAGTGAAAAAATAATCTTATCCTGGTGGGAAAAGTCATGAACTGATAAATATCCTTCTAATAGATTCAACCATCTATCTATAGCATCTGCATCTATTTTAACCTCAAATATGGGAATTTCAAAGTTTACTTGTACCTTAAAGGGATTTTTTCCTCCAGAGTGGTTGTTCGATGCAGATGCACCATCGGTGGGTATTCGTTGAAGGATATGGGAAAATTTATCCATCATTGCATTCCTTTGTAATTCGAGGGCCTCCTCAAGCAATATTTTGATAGGATCTCCTGCTCCATAATATTTCTTTTCATCCCCCATGGGCAGACGTCGGGGTTTGCGAGGCTGATCTTGAAAAGGTTCGACCAGAATGAGCCCTATCTCCTTATACCCCAAGCTCATTGGGGACATGCAAAGAAGGATCGAGAAAAACTAGACAACTATGATACCACTGATACGGATTTATGCAAAAGCACAAAAGAATACACATATAACCATAAATACAAATATGCAGTGGAAATAACACTTCATTTCATTAATATCAAAGAACTGAAATTTTCTTACAGAAAACATGGAAATAAACTAGCTAGGGCATTGGTAGCTTATCTCCAAGAAGAGATGTGGCGGCTACAGGCTTCTGAACTATGTTACAATGAGGTTTGAAGGCCTATTTATTATTTAGAAACAATGGAAACTTGAAACATCCAAAACCCTAACCCTAGGAGATGAAGCACCAAAACTATGGGCCCCGTTTGGGTAAATTGGTGTTTCAACTTCTTGGGGACATAACTTTGGCATACGATCTATGTTTGACATGCACCATACCTCGTTAAAAATATCTATCTGAGGAATACAATTTTTGATGTGAGAAACATGGTCCATGGACCCATGCTTATGGACCATGTTGTGATTGGTTTTCCAAAAAAACGTCGTTTAAGGCCTCAAAAGGGCTCTGAAAGTTTAGGACCCGTAAAACTGCTAAAAATAGTAAGTTTTGCCGAAATTGAAAAAATGAAAAAGAATATGGTGGGGTTGCAAGTGGAATAGGTGGGTGGCCACCAATATCCACCTGGATCAACCCTGATCTATGTGTAGTTTTGGTAAAGGTACCAATCTCTTGTTTTGGCCTATTGTGTTAGGTGCAAGATTTTCTTAATTTATTCATTTATTCTTGGATGTACATTACTATTCAATAGGCCCATGACTGGATGAATGAATTATTCTATGTATTATTTAAATTTATACTCATCTGAATATTTTCTCACCGAAGAGGTCCAGAAAATCACTCACTGTGGGTTCCCTTCTTCATCTAATTTATGCATTGAACTTGGGAACTTGTCTACTTGGTAGTAAATGAACATATATGAAATAATGGAAGCATACTTGAATATTCCTTCAGTTGGTAACTCTAGGAGTTTTTCATGTTTGATTTCAGCCAAAAATTGAATAAAATTAAGAACAAATGAGTTTTTTTGATATGTAGAGAAAATTGACAAAAAACCTGCAAGAAGGGGTTCTACTATCCACTCATCAGAATAATAACCTAGTAGGCATGAAAGCACATAGATGATATGTTTGACTTGATCAAGGGAAATGGAAGAAGCATTAGGTTAATTCTTCTTGGGAAATTAGACATTCTCAGGCATAAAATATAAAAAATCTATGCTCTTTTGGAGAAATCTAACTTTTGATACAACTTTTTTAAGGCTTCTATGAAAAAAGGTGTACTGGCTTCAATAGGAGGGACCTACATCATCTGATAATTTTTTTTGGAAGTAATGGTGAATAAAACATCCCCATATTGGGGCTACAATGGCTATTTTATTGGGTAGATAATAGGCTTCAAATTTCATAATGAATTCAAGAAAATGATGGGTCTAAGGGAAGATGTAGATGGGTAAATTGGACTGCCAGAGATGAATTTCATCGGTTTTATCAATCTATTTCTCATTGAGCTAGTAGTGAAGTTCAAAAAGGTCGAACTTACACTTGATCTAAAGAATTTTGTAATCCATGTTTGCAATTTGGATGTGATTAAGGTTGAAAGGGGGATGAAGCATCAGGTTGATCGAATCATCATTTTTTTTCTTCTTGGGAGGAATTCTGCTAATCAAAATGTAGGAAAAGGAATGAAATGCCAAAAAAATACCAGGCATTGTGTCTTTCAGTTGAGTTTTGGTGGAAAAAATGGATTTCCCTATGCTTGAAAAATCCCTTATTGGCTTCGAAGGTTCATTGTGACAACAAATTTTTGAAAAGTATGGTAGAACAAGAAATCTGTAGGAAAAAACATTGAAAATGATGCACAGGAGGGGTTTTTATGGTCGTGGTGCATTTCCATTGGAGGCGCACGTTCGTTGTCAAATTAAAAATATTATCCCAAGAAAATTAATGGTGTAAAGATATGTACTAGGTTTTGGGATGTGAGTGGAGGGAAGCATTCTGAAAATATATTGGGAAAAGTCAACGGTTTGGCAGATTTTGGAGGGGGTCAATGTAATATTCCAAATTTGCAATAACACAACAAGCCTGCTGAAATAACACACTCCTGGGAGATTGATGCATAGAAATGATTTTACAACACTTGGATCCCTTACATCAGAAAATCAAGAGTCTATATCTAAAAGAGGAGAAAAAACAAATCAAACTAGGTGTGGTCAACAGATCTCCCACCACCTAGTCTAGCTAAAAAACACCCTACAAGAGGGTCTGCAGCTATGCACAAAAAAATGCTTCAGAAATAATGTAGTCTTGGACAGTATGAGTAGGAGGCTATCAAATATGATTAACTTATGAATATACAATAGAAAATTAGAATTAAAATGAATCTCTTTCAATATACAGTAGAATACATGAGACAATAGAGCAAGAAATCTTTGAAAAAAAAGGTTGCAACACATATATAAATGCAGAAATGGCTCAACAACGTTATTTTGAGGAGATGTAGTAGCTTAATATTACAACTTATATCTAGGACAAGTATATGGACAAAAAATCAGATCTATTTCATATCTAGAAACTAGATAGTCTTATTTACAAGATCCCCTTGGGGTTTTGACCAAATCATCCATAAAAAAGAGTAGATCTGAGTTTTAAGTTGCAGAGCTGTAAAATGTTGTAGTAATTTTTGAATATATCTTTACATTACAATATATCAGATTTAAATAGAACATGGATCAGCAAGCTAACCCATGGATCACCAAAGTGAAAGGCAAAGCCCAGCACCAGAGATATCTCATCAAAGTTGGGATCAAAACACCCTGAAGAATCTCATATGAAAATAACACAGTTCCTCAATGAAAATTGTGTTGTAGCTTGAATAACATGGATGTCCAACTGCCAAGATATAGATCTCAAGTACAAATAGGAGAGGTACTCTTCCAGGAGGTTAAAATACACACTCCATGAGAAGAGGCTCCCAAAACAAGCTAGATCTATGCAGATCCAGAATCCCACTTGCTGCAGCTTGCAAAAGTAGACAAACCCTCACTAGATCTGTGTTTCATTTGGAAGTAGAGCTTGGCCTCAAGCCTGATAGTGAATCAAATCAGCAAACACTCCTCCAAGAATCCTCAAAAGAAGAGGTGAAATCCCTACATAGGAACTCCAAGTGCTAAGGAGCACAATTCTCTACTAAACAACAGAGAATAATATTTGTCTAAGTAGACAAGATACTCAAAAATATAATCAATCAAAAACCTTCTCTTGTTGCCTTCCCTTTCCTTTTATAATATGAAATCCTTTGCAAACCCTAAACCATCTTGATGAGTTAGCTCCTTTCACATGAGGGGCCTCCTTCTATAACTACGTTGTCCCTTCATGAGATACATTGAACCTAGACAGCGTTGTAGATTTGGTCAAGGTTGACCCAGTCTCACAGCTCAAACCCCTTTCACACCTGCAAGTGATTTATTTACATGGCACTGATTTATCTGTGTTCACATGGGCATTGATTTATTCAGTCTTTTTAGGAGTTTTACATGTCCTCCTTTATTCATTTATTCATGCAACAGAAAGTAAAACAAAAATGAGTATTCCTCTTAGCTTAGGATAAGTAGGAATATTACAATCCTCGCCTCCAAAATGTTCCTTTTCCTCAAGCAACTGATAGGGTAAGAGCTGTAATAATTTTCCTCCTCCATTGATGGCATCATCAAGGATCAATTCCTCATCATAAGCCAACTGCTCAACAAGCCAATACATCACGAATTTTTCCTCCAAAACCAACATAATATTTGCATAGTCCATCCCTTAGGTAGTGAAAAACTCAACAGAATAAACATGGCTAAAGCAATGCTACATCTAAAATATGTATCATGAAGTACAGGTAGAAGTTCCAAGCCATGTGGTATATACAAGTTTCTCATTGTCTATCCATACAATCCCATACACAATACAACTATATCATCCAAGTATGGAAGCAAGACTACATATATGCAAACTGAAATCTGAACTTAAGGAGGTAGGTCAAAATCCCACATGTGATGCCACCGTAGTGCACACCTTGTCTTCATTAGATCTAGGTGTGGCAAGTGGAATTCCCACCACAAGTTTGCTACATGAGTCACCGTAACATGGCTGAATATGTTACATAAGTTTGGTGCCTTTGGGAAGCACCCATCATGAAAAGGAATCTCCCTTTTCAAAACAAGGGAGTGGCCAAGCTAAGAATTTCTATTGGCCCCCAACAAGCTATGAGATCCACAAGATATATCACTCCATTTAGGAGTCATACCCTGCAAAAACATGGCAAAGGAGTGTAATAGATCAAAAAATACAACTTTCTTGGCATGATCAAATCCTTTACCATCATAGTCCTTCATACATGTGGAGTTGTGCATGAGAATTCAACTCCTCTCAAGCAAAGCAAGAGCTGGCTGGGATGACTCTTGCAAAGAGTCCATTGGATTCCCCAATCCTCCATAGCTATTGCACTCTTGAAGGTGCTGATGTAAGTCCTCTCTCATGCCTTCCCAATCAAAACTCTTCATGATTAGGGTATATATCTTCATTGAATACATATGGCTGAGGAAGATTTTTTCATAGGTTTCTTGCAGGATCTTCTGCTTGAGCTTGGAAGCTCTAGCCAAGAAGACCTTACCATGATAATAGATGATTCCCCCTTGAAATAAGTATCCCTCTTCTTGCTACATGCCATCTAGTATCATACCTGTGTGGAGATCTTTTGAATACTCTACAAGCAGTTGAGATTTCCAATAAAGATCCACACTGCTCAACAATGATAGCGCTACTGATACATCCATGGAAGTGATTTTCATGTTGCTGATCTCCTTTTTGACATTACACATGCCAAAATTGTTTATGGGAAGGTTGATCCTCCCATTCTTCTCCTCCCACAACGTAGATTCAGAAAAGAGAGAGGGAGATAGTGATGCAGGAAGAAGATCTCCCTCATATTTGGGTTGTCCCAAGCCCTCTAACGTTGTGAATTGTTCTCTCATTGCTCCAATCCTTCCTTGATCTAGATTTGGAGAAACACTTTGTGGAGCCTTCCCCACAAGATCTGAGTCTGATGGAATTCAAGGTGGCTTGCCATTAGATAAGAATGTCCCTTGCAGCGTGCTCATGAACATGAGAGAAGGAACTGTGATATCCCTTCTTCCACTGTGAAAATCCATCTATGTTGTTTGTGTGGAAGTACTAGGTGAAGGATAAGTGTGCATGCCTTGAATCATTTATGGTTTCCCACTCTTCAAGCCCACCCACTCCATTTTCAAAGCTTTCCAATCAGTGGTAACCATCCCCAAGGTAATCAACCATTGGACACCCAAAATGATGTTGGTGTCTGGTATGTCAACTACAAAGAAGTGATCCACTAGAGTGTAGGATCCCATAGTGACAGAGAGTGATGGAACATATTGCATGAATTGCATGGTCCTATCTCTTGGGACCAAAACAGAAAATCCCTCAAAATTGTTAGTGGGGATTTCTCTCCTTTGCACAAGATGAGCATCAATAAAGTTGTGGGTTGCCCCACTGTCAATCAGGATAGATACTCTCTAATTCATGACTGAACCTTGTACTCTTAGTGTTAGGTACTTAGGCACTTCTCTCAAAGATGCAAGAGTCCCACTCATTGGAGCAAAGGCTGCCTTCCAATATCTGGATGATCTTCCTCATCATCATCAGCACTGTGACCCCTCCTAGGTTCATCCTCTTCATCTTCCTCCTCAAGATCTGAGAAGACTTCTAGGTAGTGTGCTTTTCCTGCAGCACATCTATGTCCCAGTGCCCATGAATCTTGGCAAGTGAAACACAATTTATTTTTCCTCAATTCCCTGCTAAGATCAATATCAAGAGGCTTCTTCATAGATCTCTCCCTGGGAGGAGCAATTTTTCCATCCTTCCCCTTAGAAAAGTGATGGGCCTTTATTTGGAAATTTGCCTTTACTTTTAGCAAGGAATCTCGGAGGTCTCTAGCCCTCTCAATGTAATCATGCAAAGTGATGGGCTTGGTAGATTTAACCAACCCATTCAAAGGCTCCTCCAGGCCATCAATGAACATGTAGACTCTCCTTGCTACAGATAGATTAGGGACCATGACTGATAATCTCAGAAATTCAAAGATATAAGTCTCTGCATCCCCTGATTGCTTCAACTTTGCAAGGCTTATGAAGGGTGCTTTGGGAAAATTCCTGTCAAACCTCTCCACTAGTCTTCTAGTAAACTCAGAATAGGTAGTCACATTGTTATGTCCCAATGTAGACAACTCATGGAACCACCAATTTTTTGCTTCACCTTTAAAGTGCAGCGCTGCAATCTCGATGGCTTCAGTCTCAGGGACCTTGTTCAACTAGAAATAAATATCCAGCTTTTCTACCCATGCCTTGGCAGAACTAGAGGATGAACCATCAAAATTGGGCAAAAGGAATCTACCCATAGAGTGGTGTCTATCCTAATTATGAAAGAACCCACCATCTCTATACTGCTGCCTTCGTCCTCTTCTATCCTTGATGTGACAAAAGCCTTGGAAAATCAAGTTATCCTTGAATCTTTGACTCTAAGAATCATACTCCACAAAGTAATCTTCAAGGGAAGCTTGTTATTTTGGTACTTCATTCTCCACAGCCAAGAAATTAGGCATAGTGGAGCGTTTTGAAGCTTGTGGGGCTTGTGGCAGATTCACTGGTCGACCAGTCCCATGATGAGACATGTCAGAGCTTTCTCCCAGATGAAATCTCCGAAGAGATTCCCTCATTCTATCCACCCTCATCTCCTTTATATCTCTGGCAAGATCTTCCATGGCCACCAAAAGAGTTCTTGCAAACTCTTCCCCTTCCTTGTCACTTGCAGTCTCAGGGGCTTTACCCTTATCTTGATCTTCAGTAGTATAATCATACTTCTTGTGACTTCTATTATGATACCTCTTCTCCCTCTTATTAAGAGGTTCATCTCATTTTGAGTGCAACATGGCTATGATGCTCCAAGGAAAGCATAGGTTGTGCCAAGAAAGGAGCTCTGATACCACTGTAATGTTCCAAATCTGGAATAACATAGCAAGCCTACTGAAATAATGCACTCCTGGGAGATTGATGCATAGAAATGACTTTACAACCCTTGGATCCCTTAGATCAGTAGATCTGGATTCTATATCCAAAAGAGGAGAAAAAACAAATCAAACTAGGTGTGGTAAACAGATCTTCCACCACCTAGTCTAGCTGAAAAACACCCTACAAGAGGGGCTACAACTATGCACAAAAAACTTCTTTAGAACTAATGAAGTATTGGAAAGTATGAGTAGGAGGCCATCAAATATGATTAAATTATGAATATACAACAACAAATCAGAATTACAATCAAGCTCTTTCAATATATAGTAGAATACATGAGACAATAGAGCATGAAATCTTCACAAAAAAAGGCTGCAACACATATATAAATGAAGAAATGGCTCAATAGCATTATTTTGAGGAGTTGTAGTAGCTAAATATTGAAACTAAGATCTAGGACAGATCTGCAGACAAAACATCATATCTATTTCAGATCTGGAAACTAGATAGTCTTATTTACAAGATCCCCTTGGGGTTTTGACCAAATCATGCATAAACAAGAGTAGATATGAGTTTTAAGTTGCAGATCTGTAAAATGTTGTAGTAATTTCCGAATATAACTTTACATTACAATATATCATATCTAAATATAACATGGATCAGCAAGCTAATACATGGATGACCAAAGTGAAAGGCAAAGCCTAGCACCAAAGATCTCTCATCAAAGTTGGGATCAAAACACCCTAAAGAATATTATAGGAAAATAACATAGTTCCTCAATGAAAACTGTGTTGTAGCTTGAATAACATGGATGTCAAACTGCCAAGATATAGATTTAAAGTACAAACAGGAGAGGCACTCTTCCAGGCGGTTAAAAGACACACTCCATGAGAAGAAGCTCCCAAAACAAGCTAGATCTCTATAGATCTAGAATCCCACTTGCTGCATCTTGAAAAAGAATACAAACCCTCACTATATTTGAACTACAATTGAAGGTAGAGCTTGGATTCAAGCCTAATAGTGGATCAAATCAGCAAACACTCCTCCAAGAATCCTCAAAGGAAGAGGTGAAATACCTACATAGGAACTCCAAGTGCTAAGCAGCACAATTCTCTACTAAACTGCAAAGAATAGTATTTGTCTAAGCAAACAAGATACTTCGAAATATAATCAATCAACAACCTTCTCTTTCTGCCTTCCCTTTCCTTTTATAATATGAAAGCCTTTGCAAATCCTAAACCACCTTGATGAGGTAGCTCCTTTCACATGAGGGGCTTCCTTCTAGAACTGCATTTTCCCTTCATGAGATACATTGAACCTAGATAATGTTGTAGATTTTGGTCAAGGTTGATCCAGTCTCACAGCTCAAACCCCTTTCACACCTGCAAGTGATTTATTTACATGGCCCTGATTTATCTGTGATCACATGGGCATTGATTTATTCAATATTTTTAGGAGTTTTACATGTCCTCCTCTATTCATTTATTCACACAATAGAAAGTAAAAAAAAAATGAATATTCCTCTTAGCTTAGGCTAAGTAGGAATATTACAGTCGAGGTCGTTTGTGGTTTGTGGGGGTTGTGAGGTACTAAGAGGTTGATGCGTAAGGTGGGTTCGGTGGGGAGGAAAACTCATTTTCGGACCCCCCCTGCCGATAAAGGTAGGATGGAAAGGAAGGGGGGGGGGGGAAGGGCTATGGACCGTTGATCTAGTGGAAAAGTGATCATGCGGCTGGGTGGAGCGCATGATTTAACCGAATGCAAGAAACACCTTTTGTCATTTAGCAACCTTATTATATTGGCAGAAAATTTTGGACAAAAACATTTCCAATCTGACTTAGGATAAAGGCATTATGATCCCAATACTCAAGTTAATAGCACACATCTTATGATCTTTCAAACTCAGGATAAAACCCACTAATGAATTTTTCATTTAAAATTAATCACATTTCTACCCTTTTACTCTTTTTTAACTCAATTTTTTCCTAATATAAGACTATTTTTTACCAATCAATAGGGTGCATTTGAATGCTCAGACCCATGTTTTATTTTCTTTGAGGGGAAAACACCTACTCTAGTCCTATCCATCAATTTTTTTTTGCATTGATCCAGATTAAAAAAATGAATCAACTTATTCATCTACCTAACTGATATTAGCCAAGACTAGGCAGTTCATCTAATTTTATTCTCTAATCTAATTGGCAAAAGTTGAAACTTGTTTCATCATCATTAAAATGTATGATCTAAACAATGACTCAGGGTTGTGGCATATTGAACAAGTTTCACACAACATTCAATTTATTCTAAAAAATCAAACTATCTATCAAGTGGTGGCATTTAAATTTGAATCAATTTTAGTTATATTTTTATTGTTTCATGGGGTTCTCATCTTTATTTTTATTAATTCTCTATTTTTTTTCTTTTGTTTTACTTTATTCTTTTTTTTCTTTTCAAATACCATGTTTTCATTTTTCTTTATTTTTATTTTTATATTTTTTTTTGGAAATCACTTTCAACATGCAATATTATTTACATTTTTATATAACTGAGAGAAAATAGTAAATCACCTTTGGATCCTATAAATTATAGGACCCTAATAGGTTCTCCTAAGTATCCTTTTATATCATTTCTTACTCAAGAGACTAAATTTACAAAAAATAACCTTTGCAATTTCCTTTTCCCTTCTTTTTCAAACTCTCTAAACATGAAAAAGAAGTTTAGTTACACCTTAATTGGAATTATAATATCATCAAACATCATTGGACTCATAAAACATGATGAGACTGAAGAAATCCTTCTTAGTCTTTGTTAAAAATATTGAGAAGGATTCATCCAAAGGATGACCTTATAGTTCAAACATATGTTATCCTCCTCAATCTTGTCAAAAGTAAAGAGGTATTGATCATTTTTGGTTGGGAAAAGTTGGTGAATGGGGTACTTAACCTATTAATGGTAGAGAGTTGATCCTGAAAATGACAATATTTCACTTGGTCTCCATGACTATTTGGTTGGGAAATCAGCTTGCCTATTTGGTTCATCTCACCATATAAAAAGCCTCCATAATAGGTTATGGGTCAATGTCTCCAACTCGGTAAATTGTCATTGATATTTTCAAGGCAAGTCCTTTAGTTGATATTTACTACAATACTCCTAATCATTCATTCACGTTTTTCATTCTTGGACCAAATGTTCATCAACATCATTCTGTCTCAGATTTATATTCCCGCTTTTGTCATTGATTGGGGATACATCAAGCCTACTCCTTCGGCAGGTCCCTTCCTATTGACATCAACTCATTATCTAGGAAATTGACTTAGAAGCTCCCTTTGATACCTTGGAGCTTGCATACATGAATGGAAATTTTCCTTGATATCGGCAATGAGTCCTCATCATTAGCCTCTGACCGAAAGATTTAGTGTGGTGTTCAACTTCACCTTATACATTCATGCCACATAGATAGTACTATGGTACCTTGAGATCCATTAGCATCCTCGATGGTTTATCTCAAATATATTTATGACTTACATCATTGTTCGATAATCAGATGATGTCTACCATGTTCGATTCTCGCTCATTTATTTGGATGGTTAAACTCATACTTTGAAAGATGAAGTGAATGACATAGAAGTCCCTATATCTAGTTTCATCCATCTGGGTTTTGATTTTAGGATTAATAAGATTACTGTAGGTTTTAACCCTGTACAGAAATTATCTGCAAACAAATATTTAAAACATAAAATAAATAATAGCGAGAGCATAAAATATAAAATAGATAAATATAGAGATTTTCCCCTGGATCCCAAATTGGGATGACCACCTTGATTTTTCATTATATTCCTTTTTGTGTCACAACACATATATATACATTCCTAAGCATACATAAACCCCAATCCATTAACCCTAGATTAGAACATAGCCATAGTTCCCTTAACCAGATCTACAAAATACCAGGGGCTGAAAACCATCATGCCCCAAAACCATGTGCAAACCCATGCACAAAACCATGGGCGGGTCCGCCCACTGGAAAATAAGGACCAAAAAATTTTTCTCAGGGAACTGCCCCGGACCCCCTGTCACCCCCTTGTATGTTGCGCCCGACGCAATGTACAAGGGAGCCTATCGCCCCCCCTGTTACCCCCCCGCCCCCCGCGTGTGACTAGTCATGGAAATAATATAGCACAAACCCAACATTATCCCACTTGTTGTTTTCTTTACGCAGGGGACAACAAGAGAGCTGAGTCATTAGCCCAACTTTGAAACACCCATTGTTTCTCTTCACCAAGAGAACTTCTGAGTGCTCACAAACATTGTCAATGAATTTGAAACATTCTTCAAAGTGTCCACATTTACCAGCAACACCCTTTTAGCTTCAACCATATATCTCACAAATTGATATTGAAAATCAATGTGCTTTGTCTTTAAATGATAAGCAGGGTTCTTAGCCAAGAAAATTGCACTTTGGCTATCATAGTCTATCCTTATAGCTTGTTGTACCAACCCCATACTTGAACACAATCTTTTCAACTAAACTTATTCCTTGCTTGCATGAATGGCTGCCATGTATCCTGCCTCTGTAGTTGAAAGAGCTACTACAAATTTTCTTTTACTCAGCCAACTGAATGCACCTCCAAATAGGCTAAACACATACCCAATTGTAGATCTTCTTTGGTCTAGATCTCTAGCCTATTATGCATCAAAAAAACCATGAATATCCAACACTCTTTCCAATCCTGGTCTTCCCTGGTAACACAAGCCATAATCACTAGTGCCATGCAAATATCTGAAAACCCACTTCACTAGTGTCCAATGATCCTTCCTTGGGTTTGACATAAACCTGCTCAATACTCCCACTGCATGTGCAATTTCTGTTCTAGTACGAACCATTACATACATCAAGCTACCCACTACACTTGCATATGGAACACGAGACATATCCTCCTCTTCTTCTTGTGTCTTGGGACATTGTTCAGTAGAAAGCTTTGTACCTACAAGAATCGGAACATTCATCGGGTTACTATCCAACATATTGAACCTCTGCAATATTATCTCAACATACTTCCTCTAGTTTAACCAAAGCCTCCTCTTTGCTCTATCTCTCTTAATTTCCATGCCCAAAATATAGTTTGCAACACCAAGATCCTTCATGTCGAATTTGGAGAACAGTTGGGTCTTCAAATCTTGGATAATTTCTTTGTCATTTCCAGTCAAAAACATATCATCCACATATAAGACCAAATAAATAACACGGTCACCAATTAATTTAAAATAAACACAATGATCCTCCTTGCTTCTGGTGAAGCCAAGTCCCCATATATAGGTATTAAATTTCTGATACCACATCCTTGGTGACTATTTTAAACCATAGAGAGACTTCTTTAACCTGCATACCATCTCTTTCTTCCCCTTCAACATAAAGCCTTTAGGTTTTTCATGTAGATCTCCTCTTCCAGATCCTCGTGAAGAAATGTCGTCTTCACATCCATCTGTTCTACCTGAAAATCAAATGCAGCAGCAACAGATAAAAGTAATCTAATAGAAGTAACTTTGGAAACGGGAGAAAAAATATCACCAAAATCAATTCCTGGCACTTGGGAATAACCTTTCTCTACCAACCGATCTTTATATTTCTCCACCTTTCCTTCTACATTCATCTTCTTCTTAAATACCCATTTTCTCCTGATGGGCTTCCTTCCAGCCAACAACTCCACCAGATCCCATGCCTCATTTTTATGTAAGGATGACATTTCATCAACCATGGCCTCCTTCCAAAGTTTTCCATCCTCTGAATCTACTGCCTCCCTGACGGTTCTGGGATCATCATCAGTTATAGTTAAAGAAAAATTTGAGTAGAAAGTAGATGGACTATACCTTTCTGGCTGTCTTCTTTCTCGAACTGATCTTCTCACAACTAGAGTTTGTGGCTCTTCCTCTTCTGAGTCTTCTTCCGTTGTAGAGTCTAATTCATCCTCCTTTATCTCAAACTCTATCTTCTTAGGTTCCTTTGGTATGACTTCATGTTTAACAACATATTTCACCTCTCTAAACACTACATCTCGACCGTACGTTTAACCTTCTGTTGATTCGAGAAGTAGAAACCCTTTAAACCATCCTTATACCTAGTAAAGATGCACCGTTCAGATTTATTATCCAACTTGCTCCTTTTCTCCTTTGGAACATGTACATATGCATCACATCCAAATACCCTTAGATGTGAAAGAGATGGTTTCTTACCAGTCCATACCTTATGTGGAGTCTTATCCTCTAACAATGATGAAGATGATATGTTAACCAAGTAACATCTAGTCTTCACTACCTCTACCCAGGATTCTTGTCCTAACCTGGTACCACTGAGCATGCTTCTTTCCTTTTCCATCAGTGTTATGTTCATTCTTTTTTCAACTCCGTTTTGCTGAGGTGTGTATGAAGTGGTCTTCTTCCATGCTATACCACACTTCTTATAGAACTCTTTAAATTCCTTCTTGTAGAATTCCCCACCATTATCTGTCCTCAGCACCTTTATCTTCTTCTTTGTCTCGTTTTCCACCAGAGCCTTAAATTCTTTAAATATGTCAAAGACTTCAGATTTCTTCCTCAAGAAATATATCCATGTATTTCTTGAGAACTCATATATGAATGAAACATAGTACATAGACTTACCCAGTGATGGAACTGACACAGGTCCAAACACATCACTCTGCACAAGCTCTAATATATTGTTCGCCCTCTTACAACCAAAAGGAAAATTCACCTAATTCTACCTCCCATATACACAATGTTCACAGAAATAAAAATCTAGAGAGATATTAGACATACCTTCTACCATACCATTTCCATGTAGTATTTGAAGGTCCTTCTCTCCAATATTTCCAAGCCTTTGATGCCATAGCATGGTGTTTTCTCTACAGACTGCTAGGCTTTCTGCTCCACCTTCAGGAACCATAGAATTGTTGCACCCATTTATAAAATTGTTGCCATGAAGCTTGTACAAAGTTCCAATGTAAACTCCCCACATTAATACCAGTGCTCCCTGAACCATCTTACAGGCATCTTTCTCGAACACTATTTTTACACCTGAATCATCCCTCTTGCTTACAAAAATCAGATTTCTAGCCAGTGAAAGAATGTTCAGAACACTAGGAAGTGTTCTAATTCTTCCACCTTGCATCTTTAGCTTTAATTTTCCACATTCGATGATTCTGGCCTTCCTATCATCATCCAAGAAGACATCACCACCATCATATTTCTCATACTCGCGGAACCACTCCCGATGGGGAGTGAAGTGAAAGGATGGACCTGAGTCAATCAACCATGACTCATGATCTACATGTGTATTTGAAGAAGAAGCCAAATACACATCCCCACCTTCATCCAAGGTGGTTTTTGCTTCTGCAGAAGGAGCATCATCAGATCCCTTTCCTTTCTCAGGAGCTTTATATCTGCAGTCCTTTTTGTAGTGCCCTTCCTTTCTACATTTCCAGCACACCTTTACAAAATTTCTAGGAGATTTAGATCTCCCTCTAGATTTAGATCTCCCACTCGAAACCTTTTTCTTGTTTATGCTTTGGGACCTTCCTCGTACAGATAAGGCATCTCCACTTTGAACCTCCATATTTCTGCATCTCATTTCCTTTGACAGCAAGGCTGAGACAATGTCATCAAAATTCAAGGTAGTTGTATTGCTACCTATTTCAATAACCAGACTGTCCCATGAGTCTGGTAGAGAATGCAAAAAACTAATGCACTTATCTTCACCTGAGATTTTAATATCAACAGATGACTGCTGACTTACCATAGTATTGAAGGTGTTCAGATGCTCTTTCACCGAGTCTCCATCCTTCATCCTCAGGTTATACAAATTTTTCCGCAGGGAAAATTTATTCACCAGGGACTTAGATTGGTACAAAGTCCCAAGTTTGTCCCACAAGGCCTTTGTCATAACTTCCCTAGATACATTCAACAATGCTAAATTTGAGATACACAACCCTATTGTGCTCTTTGCCTTCTGATCTACTTTATTCCAATCTTAATCTGACATTGTTGTTATTTTAGTACCTGGATCTACCACGATCCACTGATCTTTATCCACCAGTAGATCCTCCATTTTGAGCTTCCAAAACTCAAAACTATGACCATATCTACAAAATATCAATGGACGAAAACCATCATGCCCCAAAACCATGGGCGAGTCCGCCCACCGAAAAATAGGGACCAAATTTTTTTTCCTGGGGCACTGCCCCAGACCTCGATAGGGGGGCTACCACCCCCCTTGTGACCACCCCATACGTTGCACCCGGTGCAACATAAAGGAGGGGCTATTTCCCCCCTTGTTACCCACCCACGCGTGACTATTCATGGAAAGAATATAACACAAACCCAACAATTACAACGTATGATGGTTATGATCATTCAAACAATCATCCAAGCATATGTCCACTCTTTTTCATTAGTGGATGAGACTTTTTGAAAATTTTACATGTAATATTGGCTTATATGTTAAGCATGGGTATGCCTCCTTCAGTTGTGATATCATGAAAATATGTACTATAATATATGATGGTCTCAACCAATTGTTCCTAATCCAAAGTTGTCATAAGATAAAGAGTTGAGTCCTCATAAAATCCTTCTAAATTTGTAACTTAGGGGGCAATCTGTTATAGAAATTTTTGTCACACCCATTCAATAGGCCTAAAAATTTGATCAATCAACATCCTTTAACATTTTTCCATTATACATCTGCAAATTGCTAAGCCTCTCCTTGAATTGCAACACATAAAAAATGATTTATGAGGCCCTAAACCATAATCTTGGGCCCAAAAAAAAAAATTTAACTAATAAATTGCGTTACAGTATGGTTTCTCCTTCTCTAAGGTTGTTATACAATGCACCCTTCATAACTAAGAAATTGCGTTGATTCTATAATTTTAGGAAATTAAGAAAACATTTTCAAATCCTTTTCTTCCAGAAGCTTCCAAGGTAGTTTTAACTATTTACCATGGATAGAGAGCTCAAATTCCTATTTTATTCTATATTTGAGACATTATCTCTTATCCCTTGAGATCATCCTCCCATTATATGTGGATCTCAAGCCCATAATGGTAAATACTAAACAACCGCACTCATATTATAAATTTACTACCTCCCATAAGGTCTAGGTTGGCTTTTGGAAATTTCTATTTCCCTCATGTTGTTTCTTTGAACCTAAAGGAGTCATCAAATTCATGCATTAGGGTTTATGTTTAGGTGTGCTTTGTGACAATGAAGGAGAAGTCAACTTGGGGATACATCTACAAAGTCAAATTCTATTATAGTTGTAACTCTACTCTTTATTATTAATACAAAAGACATATTCTTTTCCTATACTAACTTGAGGCTTTCACCATGTTAGTGTCAGTATTTTCATACTTCCACCAGGGATCAAAACACATTTTCCATGTGCATCTTAGGTGTCCCAATATAAAAAAAAAATTCAATCATTCAATTAGGTCATCATATAAAATTGTTCCACCAATGGTTGTCTTTATCAATAAAGCTTCACTCTCCCTCAGAGATTCATATTGGCTGACTCATTCTCATGTCTCCTTGAGCATAAAAACACCTATGAAAATTCTCTTTTCACCAAGAAGTCTTATAAATCAAATCTTATTCATGAAATTCAAGTCTAAAGAAGTCCAATTAGGTCATTACGTTTTCTATTTTTCAATTTCACTCCTCCATTTAAGATGAAGTCAGCAAATATATGAAAGGGAATAAATAAGAAATTTTGTTTTCCTATATAGAAGATCATCATGATGTAACTATCATATTTTCAAAGTTTTAATTTTTGAGTTTAATGACTTTTATATCAAAATGTCATTTTGATATAAAATTGAATATGTAATTTATTAATATTTTAACAAATGTAATTTTATGAATCTCATAAGTAATAAATTCATCCCAAGCTATCAATGCAATCATTTCCAACCTAAATGGAGTAAATAAAGCCAAACTGCATGACTTTATCAAACTACAAAATTCCAAAAAGTCAAAAAGTTAAAGAGTATCAGTGCTAAAATCCAAAGCGAAAAGTGAACATAGCGAAAGTGGTTTATTCAAAATAAAATTACAATTCCTAAAGATATAAAGATATTCAAAATATTCAAAAAAATCATTTTCCTCCATTCATCCATCAGGAGTTTCCAGCATAGGAGAAAATTTCACTAGTCACTACATGTTTTCCCTAGTCGTTGTGCATTTTCCCTAGCCACTACACGTTTTCCTGGATGTTGTGCATTCAGCCCAAGTGTTGTGCATTTGATCGATCATCCACAGAGAAAAAAGCAATGGACACTGCATGTTTGCCCAGACATTGTGTGTTCCTCCAAGATGTTGCGTGTTTGAATGAAGAGGGTTTCTCAGGTTTCTATCACTCCCAACAAGCTTAGTTTTTTACACAAACTTCTTCATAGCTCCTTCAAATAGTAAGTTAACCCTAACAACCTTCTCACTGAAATGTCTCATGATTAAATACAAATTTGAAGTGTCTATTTCTATGAAACCCTAGTTTTCATTTCCTTTTTCCATTTTTCTTTTGTATTTCCCATACTCATGTTCCTAAACACATATCACTCATAAAAGCTAAAATATCCTAGGATTTTCTTAGACATAGGTTATCATTTAAATTTTCACTTCCTCCATCTGTCATAGCTTCTCCTTTCAAATCCACATTCCCTTCATCTCATTCCATTTACCCTAGGGTTTCCAAAGATTTCAAGTCCACAATTTCTGAAGAAGAAAATAGAAATTTCAGTGAGGAGCAAACGCCAAAGAAGAAGACATATAAGAAAGGAGGGAAAATCATCATATATGAACGAAAAAATACAGAAGAACTCATGGCTTCTCCACTTACTGTGTCATGTTTTAAACATGTTGGTTGCCTTGAATTTTGTGAGAAGGTGAAAAAGGTCCAATATCACCCTATGTTAACAAGGCTATTCATCTCATATCTTCATGATAGGTAAGTCACTCTCATTGACGTTAATTTTACCATGTCTACTAATGCCATTGCAGCTGCTACAGGGATCCCTAATGTGGGAGAGAAATGGTTTAAACAAGGAAAACTTGATCATAGCTACTATGAACCATATCTCAAACCTAGATACAAGGATGACAAAAAGACCATTTTCACTTTCTCTCATCTTCTTGACTGATTTTCCCTATGATGAAAATCATCCTAAAATACTTCACCTATGAGGGGAGGTTTTCTCGAATCTATTCATATCATATACGGCTTCTTATGCATTTCAATAGAGTCATAATGATTCACATACCCTATTTCCTCTCCCGCAACATTGACAATATGATATACATTACACAAAAGAGGGATTATAATCATCAAATGAAGAGACTCTTTCACCACTCCCTAATAAAAATGATAGTCAGGCATCAGCTTGATAAAAAGAACATTCCATGGGACACATTCATAAAAATGAAATTTTCAGTACCCCACCTAATCAGAATGATCAGAATATCCCCTCATAATCTCATCCTCCCATATCCACTCCTCCATCTCAACCTTCTACTCATACATCATCACCAAGTCAGTTTCATTCACCTCATGTTGATCCTTCTTCTTCACCTTTCCATATCCCTTCATCATTGTCACATCATGCTTATGAGTCATTAAGAAGTGAGGAGGATATTCAGGCAACTTGGGCTAATTTGGCTAATGTTGAGCCATTTCCAAAAAAATATCAGGGAGGATACAGGCATGTGTTTTCTTCACTTGGAATGAAAGGGGCCATGCCTTCTTCATCAGCAAAACAAGTGGACAAAGACAAGGAAAATACCAACGAGCCAATCATTGATGATGAGGAGGACAAACATGAAAAAGAGCATGAATTTCAGCTGAATGACCTAGGTGAGGAAGGTGAGTACAAAATCACTAGTGCAGCAATTAAAGGCAAAGAACTAAATATTAGTGAACTTAAAGCTAATCTTGAGAGAGAAAAATATTTCATTAAATTTCTTGAGCAAGAAAATCGACAGCTGAAAACTAAGAAAAACATCAATGAGGTAAATACCATCAAAGCACAAAGAGATGCAGAAAAGGCTAAGAAATTTCTTGAGGAGAACTTGGAAATATTTGGTGAAACTTATGACGAGGAGTATCAACCTCCAAGACAAAAACCAAAGACTATTGGGCTGGAGAGCTTTAGCTCGAGAAAGACAGAGAGAAGCTGAGTTGGTAGAGAAGCTCACACCAAGTGAGCTACTTGTCCTAGAGATTAGCAAAGACAAGGATTCATGGCTTGATAGAGCCAATCTACACTTGGAGATATTACTTAAAAAGGCCAACAAGGACAATGAATTGTTGAGGGAAAAAGTTAAACTTCATGCACACAAAGAGAGAATCTCATTAGCCAAGCTCAAAAGAGATAATGACAGAATTGAAAGTTTGACTAAGCAAGGGGAGAAATAAAAGTTGGACATAATTTTCAAGGTGTCACTTCATGCCTCAATCACTCAATGAACAATTACTCCAACAATTTTGGCACATTTTTGCACTCATATTAATTTTTGCAACTTTTGATAATTTTCAACTTAGAAAATTTTGTTAAAGGCGTGGCCACTTGGACGTTGTGCTCCTTTTGGGGGGCGCCAAATGCCAAATGGCCACAACCAAAATATTTATAATGATGATGACATCAACCCTAGCAATTTTTAGAATATGTGGAGGAGAACTGGTCCCTCAAACATGCAAAAAACCACCTAAAAATCATGTTTCTGCCTCTTTTTTGACCTGGTCGTTGTGCATTTACCAGTCTTGGGATATTGGTTTTTTTATAGGGAAAATCAAAACTATTTTAAAAAATGAATATATATATATATATATATATATATATATATATATATATAGAGAGAGAGAGAGAGAGAGAGAGAGAGAGAGAGAGAGAGAGAGAGAGAGAGAGAGAGAGAGATAAGATAAACTCAAAGAGATTTCCAATGAGCTATCGTGGAGCTTATTTGGACACCGGGAAGGCACTCAAAACCAGCTTGCAAAATAGGATATTTTTCCTGCTTGGATGCTGTGTGTTTGCCAGAGAATTGCAAATTTTTACAATCTTAAACAAATATTCTCCAGTTTGATTTTTCACTTTGGGAAATGTAATTTTACAGATGTAAATGTTCAAGATGAATTTAATTATGATGATGATTATTTTACTCTGGGTAAATTCATTAGCCTGAGTCCTCTAGAGGTCAAATGAATCAGTTTCCCCTCTTTTAAAGGCAAGTTATTGGGTCTTCCTAGTCTTCAGATTCTTGTTTAGAATTTGGTGGAAATTGATTCTCATCTCATGGATTCGACTCCCTGAGGCTACGAATATCAGTTTTGAGGTCTATATCTTCTTCTTCATTCTCATTTGTAAGGGTTGGACTCAGTTTGGATGCTTGGATTTTGAAGAGACATATTTTGTATCATTTCTGAGTAGGAATATTAATCAAATTTGTAACTATTTTTATGGGATCCATGTGGTATGGTTTTTAGTTTTATTTTCTCCTTTTTTTCTCATTTGTTAGAATGTTTTGTTTATTTCATCCATCGTTTCATTTATATTAAGTGAATGTTTTCAAGTTTTATGAACAGAATCCATAATTTCTATGCTCTGTTTTGGGTAAATATTCATAGTCTGTAATTTCTTCAGTTTAGAAAGAAACCATGATTTCACCATGCTCTTTCTAGCTCCTCACCTATCTTGATCATCGCACCCATTGAAATCCTAAATTTCTAAATCACTATGCCTACCTTGCCCCATAGAAAACCCTACAAATTTTGACCTAATTTCCCTTGCCCTGACTGCTTTTATCCTTCTAGGCTAGCACAACCCTATACAATAAAAATAAAAAACCCCAGGCTACTATACCTAGCCTAATATCTGCTTTCCTCAATCATCTTGGCTATGATTTTTTTCTAAGAGAGCCCTCTCCTTTCCTAGTAGGGATAACTACTTGGCTAAGTGTGGTTTGTGGTTACCTCGGAATTTTCTTCATTAGCCTGAGGTTAAATTCGAGTGATAACATTTTGGCAACCATACTGGAAAAAAAATAAATTAATATTAGATCAACCCCGGTAAGTTTTAATTTAAATTCTTAAACTTGTGAATGATAGTTTTATAGTTTATTCAAAGGATGAATTGAAAATTTGTAAAATTAAAGTTGGTTTTCAAAGTTGGACATATTGGCTTCCCAAAGATACACTAGATCCAATCCTAATTCAAATCCTCCCACCATTGTTATTGATCCTCAGAACATAAGAATAAAAGTCAAAACTGTTGTGGAGACATCTACTTCAGCCGGAAATCAATCAGAGAAAATTTCTATTCCTAGAGCTAATTCATTCCCTAGAAAGTTAGAAAACTTGCAAGATATTGAATTTGATATAAATTTTGAACAAAGCTTATTTCGGAGAAAATATTTGAGTTGATTTGACAGAATAGTTGTGTATTCCACTATTTCCTTTCACAATCCTGTTGAAGATCTGTTTTCACATTCTCAATCAAGGTCACAATCAGGGTCACAACTTTTACAAGTTCTTAATGATCTTTAGAAATTTTCTTCAAAAATAAATTCTTGGGTAATAAACAGACCTCAGATCCCAACTTCTTCCACCATCACTTCATCTATTGTTTACACTACTCAATCAGTGAAAAATCCTTCCTTGATTACATCAAGCATCCAAATCCCTATTATAAATCCTCCACCTACAATCATCATGGATGCAAGATATGACCCCCTTGTTCTCCCTCAGAACCCGAGTGTTATTCCCCAATATTACCAAACCAAAATCCATTTTTTCAACCATAATCAACCTATGACAGCCCAAAAGCATGCAGATAAGATGAATGATTTCTTTGATCTTCATGAAATTGATATCGAGGATGTGACGATGAGGCTGTTTGCAAAAAGTTTGGGAGGGGAAGTAAGAAAATGTTTCAGAGCTCTACTGGTAGCCACTATTGACACTTTAGAAGTTTTCGATCGATAGTTTGTAGAAATATGGGAAGGGAAGAAAATTCCCCTTTAAATTCTGTCCGAATATGAGAACATCAAAAGAAATCTTGGCGAGACTATGCAATATTATTGTGTGATATTTAATGTAGTGTACAGTGTTCTTCCTGCACATATCAAACCACCATAAGGTTTGGCTTTATTCAAATTCTCGGATAGATTTGATACTGATATGGCAAATCAGTTGTGTGAATGTGATCCTATGTTAGGTCCCTATATTACTAGTATATTCCCTAATTGTTGTTAATGTAACCCCCTTATTGTTATTATTATACCCTCGTAACCCCCATATTGTTATTATTATTCCCTTAAATTATTATTGTTAGGTTGGCTAGGAATACATTGTGGCCCCACTAGGATTACATTGTGGCCCCATGGACTCCTATATATAGAAAGGAGGTTTTGTAATTTGAATCATCTAAGAATTGTTCATTCATGTAATGTATTGGAGGTTTCCCCCTTGAAGTGGCTTATTTCTAAGGCATTGATATCTATTTTCTTCTCCTTTTGGAGTTGGTTTCACAACATTTGGTATCAGAGCTTTAAGATTCTAGGGTTTCGCTGCTCCAAATAGGTCATCGTGGCATTTTAGCTATAATTTTTTTTCTACGAAGGTTCAGAATCTGAAATTTTTAGAGTGTGAAGAAAAAATCTTGAGGAACGTATTCGCAAAATTTCAGAGCTTGGTTCACAATATTTTTGGAGATATGATCTGTGCAAGTTAGGTCATGTTGCAGGCTCCTGAATTTAACCTAAACAGGTCATCGCGATATTTTTGTAATAATTTTTTTTCTACGAAGGTTCAAAAGTTGAAAATTTTAGAGTGCGAAGCCACAATCTTGAGGAACATCATTTCAAAATTTCTGATATTGCTTCATAATAGTTTTGGAGATATGATCTGTGGAGGTTAGGGATTTTTGAGGCTTTTGAATTTCATCTCAAAGAGGTGATTGTGGGAAAATCTTCATATCTCTTTCTCTGAGCATCGTATTGGAATGATGTAAAAAGTGGCTAAAATTAAATGGAATTTAGTTTTCGGTCTATCAATTTCAGAGCCAAAGGAGGAAAAAATCAGACGTGGCAAGTCATACAAGTTAGCTCTACTGAACGAGTCCAAAATTGGGTCATTGTGGGAGATTGGACATAGCTTTGCCTTGAAGAATCCAAAACAGATCAGACCTATGGAATTTTAAAGAAGCTTCAGAGGGATACTACAGGGCTGAATTTCAGATATTGAGGATCCAAAATTATAGATATAATTCAATTTCAATATCGAGCTCCTGAAAATAAAGTAAAAGGTATGTATTTTTTTTTTCCGAATTGCATAAGTCTTGTTTGAAGAATCAAGTTGAATTGATTCCAAGGGCATATTGTAGAATAGATATTAGTATTAGATTCTAAAATTGCCCCTAAAAATAATTCAACAGCCATTAAGCCTTTAGAAAGCTGTACTATGACTCATGAAGACGAAGAATGGCAACATGACATATCAAAATTACAAGAGCAGGTGCAACAAATTTCGCTCTCGCAAAGAGAAACAAAATATGACATGGAAGTTTTGAAGAAAGGCGTGGAAGCTAAGATGGATGGTTTGAAGAAAGGCGTGGAATATAATATGGATGGTTTGAAGAATGGCATGGAATCTAAGATTGATGGCATGGAATCTAAGATAGATGGCATGAAAGATGGCATGGAATCTTAGATGGATGACATTGAAGCTAATATCGATAAGAAAATGTAAAACATGAAGAATGATCTAAAAGAATACATGGAAGGTTTGACAAATTTGATACAAGAAATGTTTCCTAATGGTGAAAATATAGTAGAGGAAACTCATGATGAGAACAAAATAAATTTTAATCGTGATTTCATAAAATATAATGTTGGCGGGAAGAACCACCATATTCCAAAAATGGATATGAGGAAGTTTGATGGAAAGGATCCTGTAACATGAATACTATTGATGGAGCAATATTTTGATCTCCATAATGTGCAAAACACACAAAAGGCACGCATTGCAACTTTACATTTAGAAAAAAATACATTTGTATGGTATCGATGGCTTTGCTCCCGTAAAAAAATTGTCACTTGGTCAATTTTTACGAAGGAAATGATAGCACATTATGAGGATACAAAGAGCAACACCTTCTTTAGCCAATTGATCAATCTCAAACAAAAGGGTTTAATGGGGGAGCACATTGAGGACTTCCAGAAATTGAATATAAGGGTAACTGATACTCCAGAGGAAAACTGGATTGATCTCTTCATAGGTACTTTAAAGGATAACATCCAACATGAAGTTCGCATTTTGGAACGTGATTAATTGGAGAAGGCATTCAGGTTGGCAAGAAAAATTTAATGTAAAATTATGGTGACAAGGAAGCCTACCACTCACTTCTATAAAGAGGGAAGTATTGCTACTCCTATATTTCCACAACCTACAAGGTTGACACCACAAAAATTGGAAGAAAAAATAACAAAAGGGCTTTGCTACAGTTGTGATAGAAAATATACTAAAGGTCATAAGTGTGCTAAGAAGAAATTATTTTACATAGATTGTGAAGAGGAAGAAGAAAATGAACAATAAGAGGATATACACCAGGAACCAACCCAAGAAGAGGAAGAAATGAGTCTGATGATATCATGTAATGCATTGGCAGGAATTACCACTCCTCAAAATCTCAGGATAGAAGGACATATCAAGAAGAAAAAGGTAATAGTGTTGATTGATTCATGTAGTAGCCATAATTTTATTCATTGTAAGGTATCCAAGGAATTGAATTGTTTCCTATACCCAGCACCAGAATGTCAAGTGATGGTTGCAAATAGAGGAACTATAAATTTCTCTGGAAAATTCCATAATATCAAGCTAACCATGGGGGAATATGTATTGAATAGTCCAACGCTTTCCATTCCTATGGGAGGTGCTGATGTTGTACTAGGAGTACAATGGTTACAATCTTTGGGGACGGTAGCCTTTAATTTTCAAGAACTTTTCTTGATTTTTTTTTTAGAATGAAAGGAAGTCGAATTACGAGGTATTGCAGGGAAGCCAGAAATTATAATAAGCTCTAATGTCATGACAAAGCTTCTAAAGAAATAACAACGAGGCATAATTGCACAATTATGCTCACTAGAATTTCCAACATCAAAATCATATATTTCTACAGATCTCCAAAAAGTCTTGGACAATCATTCCAAGGTTTTTGAAACTCCAAAAGTACTCCCACCTATTCGTGATCATGATCATGCTATTCATTTGATTCCAGGAAGTGTTCCTCCAAACATCAAGCCTTATAGATATCCTTATGTCCAAAAGAGCGAAATTGAACGTATGATTGCGGAAATGTTAGAGGCAGGTATAATTCAACCTATTCAAAGTTCTTTCTCTGCTCCTATAGTATTGGTACACAAGAAGGATGGATCATGGTGCATGTGTCCAAATTATAGGGAGATCAATAAGCTCACCATTAAAGATAAATTTCCCATTCCTATGATTGATGAATTATTGGATGAATTTCATGGAGCAATTTATTTTACCAAATTGGATCTTCATTCAGGGTATCATGAAATTAGAATGAAGACTGAAGATATTCCAAAAACAACATTTTGAACTTATGAGGGTCATTATGAATTTTGGTCATGTCTTTTGGCCTTACCAACGCACCTTCTACATTTCAAGGGTTGATGAATTCCATTTTCAAACCCTTCCTTAGAAAATTTTTTCTAGTATTTTTTGATGATATACTAATCTACAGTAGGTCTTGGAAGGATCATGTTGAACATGTTGACAGGGTGCTCAAACTATTGCAGGAGAAACAATTATATGCAAAAACATCCAAATGTTTCTTTGGAGTACAAGAGGTGGAATATCTCGGTCATATTGTATCTCACGAGGGTGTTAAGGTAGACCCTAACAAAATTAAAGCCATTAAGGAATGGAAAGTCCCCACAACCATAAAGCAGTTGCGAGGATTTCTCGGGTTAACAAGGTATTATCGAAAGTTTGTTAAGAATTATGGGAGAATAGCAGCACCTCTAACAACATTATTGAAGAAAGATGCATTTTCATGGACTCCTGAAGCAACTAAGGCCTTTGAACATCTTAAAGGGGCAATGTGCCTAGCACCGGTCTTAGCTACGCCAGACTTCACAAAAACCTTTATTGTGGAATGTGATGCCTCAGGAAATGGAATTGGTGTTGTTTTAATGCAGGAAGGAAGACCCATTGCTTTTGAAAGTCGTCCAATCAAAGGAAATTATTTACATAAACCTATTTATGAGAATGAAATGTTAGCATTACTGCATGCACTAAAGAAATGGAGAGCTTACCTAATGGGAAGACACTTCAAGGTAAAAATTGATCATGATAGTCTTAAACACTTTTTGGAACAAAGACTATCTTCAGAAGAGCAGCAAAAATGGGTCACAAAGATGTTGGGTTATGACTTTGAAATAATCTACAAAAAAGGAAAGCTTAATGTTGTTGCAAATGCACTCTCAAGAAAGAATGAAGACGTGGAAGCATTGCTTTGTGCCATTTCTATTATCCAACCAGATTGGATAACCGAAGCAAGAGATGAATGGAAGAAGGACAAAGATGTATGGACACTCATTCAAAAGTTGCAGCAAGATTCTAGTACATCTGATACATTTAGTTGGAAAAATGATTCCTTATGGTACAAAGATCGCTTATATCTTTGTAAGAATTCCCAACTAAAACAAAAGATTCTTCTGGAAGTGCACACTTCTCCTTTAGGAGGACACTCAGGATTTTTAAAAACTTACCACAGGGTGAAGAAAGAATTTTTTTGGGATGGCCTTAAATCTGATATTCAAAATTTTGTGGCGGAATGTTTGGTTTGCCAGTAGAATAAAGTTGAGACAATTAAGACCACAGGTCTTCTACAACCTTTATCCATTCCAAGTCAACGTTGGGAGGATATTTCAATGGGTTTATCACAGGTTTACCTAAGTCCGAAGGAAAGAGTGTCATCATGGTGGTAGTTGATAGACTTACCAAGTATGCACACTTTTGTGCATTATCTCATCCATTTAAAGCAAGTACGGTTGCTACTACATTTATGGACACAATTCAAAAGCTACATGGAAACCCAAGGGTTATTGTGAGCGACAGAGATCCCATTTTTACTGGAAATTTTTGGACGGAGTTATTTTATTGTTTGGGTACTCAATTAGCTCATAGCTCATCTTATCATCCTCAATCCGATAGTCAAACTGAGATAGTAAATAAATGTTTGGAAGGATATCTTCGTTGTTTTGTATCTGATAAACAAACACAATGGGTCAAGTGGTTACCTCTCGCTGAATGGTGGTATAACACTTCCTTCCATACTGCAACAAAAATGACCCCATTTATGGTACTTTATGGATATCATCCACCATCCATCACATCATATTTAAGAGAAAATTCGAAGGTTCAAGCAGTGGAAGATCACATCGAGCATCAACAAGAAGTTCTCCAACTCTTAAATGACAACCTGAATTTGGCACAAAATCGAGTGAAACAACAGGAAGATAAACATCACAGCGAGAGAATTTTTTATGGAGGAGACTTTATTTTTATGGCTACAACCATACAAACAAATTTCCCTCAAGCAAGCTAAGAAGGATAATAAATTATTGCCAAAATATTATGGTCCTTACAAGGTGTTGCAAAAGATTGGTACTATAGCATACAAATTGGAGCTTCCCACTTCTTCACGAGTGCATCCAATTTTCCATGTTTCACGCTTAAAGAAGGTTATAGATGAAAATCTTCCAGTTCAAACAATATTGCCAGAACTTGATGAGGAAGGAAAATCATATTGGAACCTGAAGCGGTCATGGAAACAAGAGCTCGACAGCTATGGAATCGATCAATTTTAGAGTATCTCATCAAGTGGAAGAACTTACCCACTAAATATTCTACATGGCAGGATGAGAATTTTATACAGAAGCACCCAGAGCTAATCAAGCATTGGGGACAACACTTTTTTGAAGGAGAGGGGCATGTTAGGTCCCTATATTACTAGTATAGTCCCTTATTGTTGTTAGTGTAACCCCCTTATTGTTATTATTGTACCCTTCTAACCCCCATATTGTTATTATTGTGCCCTTAAATTATTATTGTTAGGTTGGCTAGGATTACATTGTGGCCGCATGGACTCCTATATATAGAAAGGAGGTTTTGTAATTTGAATCATCCAAGAATTGTTCATTCATGTAATGTATTGGAAGTTGCCCACTTGAAGTGGCTTATTTCTAAGGCGTTGATATCTCTTTTCTTCTCTTTTTGGAGCTGGTTTCACAACATCCTACAACTTTAGCATATATACAAAATAATTTTATAAGTGTGGAAGATAATTTTCTAGCAGAAAGAGAAAAGATTAGATCTGAAAAGAGAGTGACCATCAAGGAGGATACATCTACTTCTAATGCTAAAATGGATTCATTACTCTGAGCTATGGAAAGAATGGTGATTGATTGTCTATCTCAGATAGACCTGAACCACAGATCTGGAACCCAAATTTCAGAGGGAAACAACAGCCTCAATTTGGAATCAAGCAAAGAAAGAAGAAATCACCCGACCAAACAGTACAAAAATAGTAGATTCAGACCTCTTTGAAACAGAATTATGTTCAAGGAGTGGAAGAGGAAGAATATGAAGATCCGGTGGTAAAAACAAAGCATTCCTTTACAATAGATGGTCTGCCCATGTTTTTGACTGAAGATGAAGAGTATACTAAAAATTTGGATATTCCAAAAGATGAGGACTATATCTTAGAAAATTATGATGATTTTGAAACTGAATCTGATGATTAACAGCGTGGGTATATGAATGCTTTGAGTGCACAACAGAAACACTATTCTTTGAGCATAGATGTACCTATCAATCCTATTCAGAAAATAAAAGAGGTCCAGTCAAAGAATTATCTTCCAAATAATCAGAGAAAGGGTAAAGAACATGCGGATCAGAATCATATCAACATCAACGAGCCATCAACAAGCTCAACTACCAAAGATAAAGACACTCATAAAAAGGAGAATATAAAAAAAGATCAAAATGATAGAAAAGATACTGTCACCAAAGAGGTGGATAAAGTCACAGCTTTTAATTTAGAAAATTAAATAGATAAATTGAAAGTTTCTATTCCTTTGAAAAAATTAGTAAAGAATAGTCACTGTAAACATAAGATGTCTAAAATGTTGCTAGTTGATCCTTTGTCCAATTTGGTTAATATTGAATATGACCACCCTGAGCTCATTTTCGGTCCATCTATAGATGGTCAGTTAGAAGAGAGTGAAGTTCCCCCATTTTATTTAAGCCTTAGACTACATGAGTACATACTTCATAATGCTATGCTTGATTCTAGGGCTTCTTGCAATTTAATGCCAAAGGCTATTATGGAAAAGATGGGCATGGATATCACCCGACCGTATCATGATTTTTATGCGTTTGATTCCAGTAGAATTCACTACATTAGTCTCATTAAAGATTTAGTGGTTTCCTTAGACCAAATCCTAGCAAAGAATTTCTTAATGGATGTGGTGGTGGCTGATATACCACTTTGATTCGACATGCTACTATCTAAATCATGGGGAGCCAACCTCAAAGGTACTTTACAACTTCACTTCTCTTATGCTTCTATTCCTATTTTCGGGAAATTGAGGAAATTGCATTGGGAAAAGAAAATGAAGTACATGATAAATAGTAAGGAGAAGCCATAAATCGTCCACTATAGGTTGTACATATAGATCTAGAATATTTTATTTTGTATAATGATAGTAGTTTGAAAGATATAAATAGTCAGCTAGTAGAGGTAAAATATGTACCAGAAATTTCAGAGTGTTTTAGAGCAGGTCTTGATCAAGAAAAAATAGTGGTGCCTTCTTCTAAAAATCCCTTAGAAGAACATCTATCAGTGCAGATTAGAAAAAAGTGGTGACCAGAAAAATTAAATCAGAACCAATAGTTAGTTTTGAGCATCTAGAAGACAAAGATGGCCTTTGGAGCATGGATTTCGATGGTGCTTTGGGTAAGGATGGTGCAGGTATTGGTATTTGGATCCGAAGTCTTGTTTGTAAGTCAAGTGGAATTCCATGTAATGTTAGAGAATGCTCTTATAAATTGGATTTTGACTATTCTAACAACAAATTGGAGTACAAAGCATTGATCACAAGTCTCAAAATTTTGAAGAAACTTGGTGCAAAAAGAATTTATGTTTATGATGATTCTAAGCTTGTCATAAAGCAGGTGAAAGGACAATATCAAGAAAAGCATCTGCGAATGAGAGCCTATAGGAATGCAATCTTGGATATCTTGAAAATGTTTCCTAAATATACATTAACAGCGGTACCATGAAGTCAAAATATCATTGCAGATTCGCTTGCTATGGTAACAAGTAATCTCAAAATTCCAATGAACTCAATTAATAAAATTGAAATTCATGTCAAACATAGACCTAGTGTTCCTGATAACTTAAGGTACTGGCAATTTTTTTGGGATGACAAAGAAATTAAAATATTTTTCAGAATGGAGGAAAGTTAAAAGATTCTTTTATTGATGATGTTTGTGATTCTAATGATCAAAACATAGAGACCAATCAGATGAATGTTTTGCAGCTGAAAGATAATATTATTCCTAGAGGTCTCATACCTTTAGAAGAACTGTTTGATTGGGATGATGTGGCTAAAAAACCAACATTGACTCCTACATAAAAGGGTGTGGAGGAGGTGAACATCAGAATAGAAAATAAGCCCATTATGGCTGAGCTGTCTAAGACATTATCACCCGAGGAAAAATACAAGTACATCAAATTTTTATTTGAATTTTCTGATATTTTCGCATGGGATTATGAAGATTTTAAGGTCTATGAAAAAAATATTATTCAGCACACTATTCCCATCAAGTTTTATAAAAACCTTTCAGATAGTAGTTGAGAAGGATAAATCCAAGACTATTTCCATCCATAGAGAAAGAGGTAAATTGATTGTATAAATCTATTTTCATTGTTCCAATTAGATTTTCAGATTGGATTTCAAATTTGGTTCCGGTAAGGAAAAAGACCAGAGAGATAAGGTTGTGCATTGATTTCCAGAATTTGAATAAAGTGTCTTTAAAGGATAATTACCCACTTCCTAAGATGTACCATGTTCTGCAAAGGGTATTTGGTGCATTACGAATGTCGCTTCTTGATGGTTATTTAGGTTATAATCATATTTTTCTACATGAAGAAGCCCAAGGTAAAACTGCTTTCACAACACCGTGGGGGACCTTTCAGAATGTCAAAATGTCATTTGAACTCAAGAATGTAGGTGATACTTTTCAACAAGTGATGGATATAGCCTTTTCTAATGAGAAATATGTTTTCTTATTGGTGTATTTAGATGATTTGACCGTATTTTCTGGTTCTCATGATGAGCATTTACACCATCTGAGAATTGCTTTTCAGAATGAAGGAAGTTTAGAATTTCTCTGAATCCGAGAAAAAGGTCTTTTTACCATGGAGGAAGGAAAAATTCTCAGTCACATAATTTCCAAATATGGCATTCGCATTGATCCTTCCAATGTAGAAGCAATTTAGCAAATAGTTTTCCTGCATAATAAAAAGGAGATACAAGATTTCAATGGTAAGATGAATTTATTACATAGATTTGTTCCTAATTTGGCTGAGCATTTGCATGAATTGACTAATATGTTGAGAAAGGACTGTATTTTGAAATGGACCGATGATTCTATGAAGTCTTTCAACATGGTAAAGCTTTCTTTATCTACAAACCCTGTTTTTGTTAGTCCATATTATACTAGTGATTTTATAATATTTTCATTTGCATCATGTTGAGAAACCCATTGTTTTCTTCAGTTGAGACATTAGAGATTCTACTCTCCACTATAATATTATTGGGAAGCAAGATTTGGCCTTAATCAAAGCCTTGAAGAATTTCTAGGTCTATACTCTACATTCACACGCTATATCTTATGTTCCAAATGCAGTTGTAAAATAAATTCTCATGCAATCCGATCCGGAAGGAAGGAGAGGTAAATGGATAAAAAAAATGCTAGAGTATGATCTCAAGATCAAGCCCACCAAGATGATCAAGGGATAGGGGTTAGAAAAACTCATGGTTGAATCCAACTTTCATGCTCTAGACATAAACCTTATTGCGACAATGTCAGATGATGAAGAATATGGTGCTCTAATACAAGTATCATAAATGTTTCTCACTTCACCATGGTATTCAGATATAGTGTATATTCTTCAGCACTTATGTCCTCCTCCTGTAATGTAAAAAAGTAAGGGTAGGTATCTGAAATTAAAATCTACTAAATTCTGAATTCTAGGTTGTGCCCTTTATTAGAAAGATCTGGGAGGTGTTCTTTTAAATTGTCTGGTTGAAGATGAAGCTAAATAGATAGTGGATGACTTCCATAGGGGATATTGTGGAGGCCACTTGTTTTGGAAAAAAACAGCTAATAAAGTGTTGGGAGCAGGGTATTATTGGCCGAATCCATTTTTATATTTGTACAAAACAATCACAAACTACCATGAATATCAAGTTTTTCAGGGAAAAATTAAACTCCTTTCTCTTCCGCTGAAGCCTATTGTAGTAAATGCTCCTTTTCAATAGTGGGGAATTGATTTTATTTGGGAAATTCATCCTACATCATCATCACAACATAGATGGATTCTGACAGTCACCGACTACTTCACCAAGTGGATTGAGGCTATTCCTACAAGGCAAGCTATGGACACGGTAATTACTCAGTTTTTAGAATCTAATATTTTGTCTCATTTTGGTTGTCCTCACAAGATTATTACAGATTATACAGTGGAATTCAAGTCAAAGAAGATAATTAAATTTTGTCCCAAGTATAGTATCAGTTTGGACCATTCAACCGCATATTATCCGTGGGGAAATGGATTAGTTGAGTCCTCTAATAAATCATTGGTTAATATCATTAAGAAAATGTTGGAGCATAACAAGAAAAATTGGCATAGGAAGCTTACCAATGCTTTGTGGGCATAGCAAGTGAGAACCAAGAAGTCTATAGGTATGTAACCCTTTGAATTGGTTTATGGTATAGATAGAGTGTTTCCTACATCACTTACATTCCCGATTATGAGATTATTGCAGGAAGAAGATAATGAGGAAGATGATATTCAACATCCAATTAATCAAATGACTCACCTTCAGCAAACAAGGGAGGAAGTTTCTCAGACTACTTCTAAACTTTATCATAAAATCAAAACGATTTATGATCGAAAAACCAAGGCAGATAAGTTTCAGCTGGAAGATGTAGTGTTGCGATGGGATGCAAGAAATGAAAAGAAGGAAAAGCACAGTAAGTTTGAAAATATATGGAAAGGACCCTACATGATATTAGCTTATCGAGGAAAAAATGCCTATTTGCTAAAAGAGATGAATGGAAAAGGATGTTCAGGAGGATCATTCAATGGTAGGCTCTTGAAACATTATTATTTCTGATGAAACTTTATGGTAGGCTCTTGAAATACTAGTTTGTATGTTCTGCAAGGTTTGGAGTGGAAAATCATTTGGGCTTGGGGCCCAAAGTGAAGGCTATAAATCTTGTTGATTTTCTGTTATTTTTAGAGTTTTTGAATCAGTTTTGAGTTAGTTCATAGTCATTCCTCAAGTCAGTACTCAGTCACTTTGATTAGTTTTTGAGTCAGTTTTATAGTCTGCAATATTTTAAATTGTTTGACCATATTGGCCCAAAGGTTAGGCATTTTCTCTACGGTGTTCTTGACACCTCCAAGGAGATGCCATCCCAAGTAAGTCCAATGTTAGTGTCAGTATTTTCATACTTCCAGTAGGAATCAAAACACATTTTTCATGTGCATCTTAGGTATCCCACTCTAAATAAATTTTCAATCATTCCATTACGTCATGATATAAAATTGTTCCACTGGTGGTTGTCCTTGTCAATAAAAATTCACTCTCCCTCAGAGATTCATATTGGCTAACTCATTCTCAAGTATCCTTGGGCATAACAACACTTATGAAAATTATCTTTTCACCAAGAAGTCTTTTAAATCAAATCCCATTAATGAAAGTCGGGTCTAAAGAAGTCTCATTAGGTAATTAGGTTTTTTATTTTTCAAGGTCACTCCTCCATTTCAGATGAAGTCAGCAAATATATGAGAGGGAATAAATAAGAAATTTTTTTGTCCTATATAGAATATCATCGTGATGTAATTATCATATTTTCAAAGTTGTAATTTTTGAGTTTAATGACTTTTATATCAAAATGTCATTTTGGTATAAAATTCAATATGTAATTTATTTATATTTTTCCAAATGTAATTTTATGAATCTCATATGTAATAAATTCATCCCAAGCTGTCAATGCAGACATTTCCAACCTAAATGGAGCAAAGAAAACAAAACTCCATGGCTTGATCAAATTGCAAAATGCCAAAAAGTTAGAAAGTTAAAGAGTATCAGTGCTAAAGTCTAAAGGGAAAAGTGAACATAGGGAAAGTGAGTTATTCAAACTAAAATTACAATCCCTAAAGATATAAAGCTATTCAAAATATTCAAACAAATAATTTTCCTCCATTCATCCATTAGGAGTTTCCAATAGAGGAGAAAATTTCAGATTTTTTGAGAATTTTGAGAAGATTTCACTAGTCGATGCATGTTTTCCCTAGTTGCTGTGCATTTTCCCTAGGTGCTACATGTTTTCCTGGACGTTGCGCATTCAGCCGAGGTGCTGCACATTTTCCCTAGTCATTGTGCATTTTCCCTAGGCACTACATGCTTTCCTGGACGTTGCGCGTTTAGCCCAGGTGCTACGCATTTGACCGATCATCCGCATAGAAAAAAAAATGGACGTTGGGTGTTTACCTCCGGACACTGTGCGTTTGCCCGAACATTCCGCGTTCATCCAGGAAGCTATGCACTTGAACGAAGAGGGTTTCTTAGGGTTCTATCACTCCCAACGAGCTTAGTTTTTTGCACAAAACTCTTCATATCTCCGTCAAATAGTAAGTTAACCGCATCAAGCCTTCTCACTAAAATGTCTCATTATTTAATGCAAATTTGAAGTCTTTATTGCTATGAAACCCTAGTTTTCATTTCCTTTTGCCATTTTTCATTCATATTTCCCACACTTATGTCCCAAAACACATATCATTCATAAAAGCTATAATATCTTAGGATTTTCTTAGACCTATTTTATCATTACATTATCACTTCCTCCATTTGTCACAGCTTCTCATTTCCAATCCACATTCCCTTCATCTCATTGCATTTACCCTAGGGATTCCAAAGCCTTCAAGTCCACAATTTCTAAAGAACAAAACAAAAATGTCAGTGAGGAGCAAAGACCAAAGAAGAAGACATATAATAAAGGAGGGAAAATCATCAGATATGAACCAACAAGAATAGAATAACTCATGGCTTATCCACTTACTGTGTCATTTTTTAAACATGTTGGTTACTTTGAATTTTGTGAGAAGGTGCAAAAGGTCCAATATCACCCTATGTTAACAAGCCTGTTCATCTTAGATCTTCATGATACGTAGGTCAGTCTTGATGGGGTTACTTTTACCATGTCTACTAATGCCATTGCAGTTGCTACAGGGATCCCTAATGTGGCATAGAAATAGTTTAAACAAGGAAAACTTGATCATAGCTACTATGAACCATATCTTAAACCTAGATACAAGCATGAAAAAAAGACCATTTTCCCTTTCTCTCCTCTTCTTGACTGATATGTCCCTATGATGAAAATCATCACGAAATAATTCACCTATGAGAGGATGTTTTCTATACTCTATTCATATCATATCCGACTTCTTATGCATTTCACTAGACTTAGAATGCTTCACATACCATATTTCCTCTCTTGCATCATTGATAAGATGGCATATATTGCACAAAAGAGGGATTATAATCATCAAATGTAGAGTCTCTTTCACCACTCCCTAATCAAAATTATAGTCATGCATTAGCTTGAGAAAAATAACATTCCATGGGACACATTCATAGCAAATGAAATTTTCACTACCCCACATAGTCAGCATGATCAGAATATCCCCTCATCATCTCATCCACCCATATCCACTCCTCCATCTCAACCTGCTACTCATACATCATCACCAAGTCAGTTTCATTCACCTCATGTTGATCCTTCTTCTTCACCTTTCCATAACCCTTCATCATCATCACATCATGATTCCGAGTCATCAAGAAGTGAGGAGGATATTGAGGCAACTTAAGCTAATTTGGCTGATGTTGAGCCATTTCCAAAGACTTATTAGAGAGGCTACAAGAATGTGTTTGCTTCACTTGGAGTGAAAGGGGCCATGCCTTCTTCATCAACAAAACAGGTGGACAAAGAAAAGGAAAATACGAAATAGCCAATCATTGATGATGAAGAGGACAAACATGAAAAAGAGCATGAATTTCAGCTGATTGACCTAAGTGAGGAAGATGAGGAAAAAATCACCAGTGCAGCAAAAAAAGGTAAAGAAGAAAATATTAGTGAACTTCAATATAAACTTGAGAGAGAAAAATATTTGATTGAATTTCTTGAGCAAGAAAATCAGCAACTGAAAACTAAGCAATTCATCAATGAGGTAAAGACCATCAAAGCACAAAGAGAGGCAGAAAAGGCTAAGGCCTTACTTGAGTAGACTTTGGAAATATTTGGTGAAATTGATGAGGAGGAGGATCGACATCCAAGATAAAAACCAAAGACTATTGGGCTGAAGAGAGCTTTAGCTTAGGAAATACAGAGAGAAGCTGAGTTGGTAGAGAAGTTCACACCAAGTGATTTTCTTTCCCTAGAGATTAGAAAAGACAAGGAATCATGGCTTGATAGAGCCAATATACATTTGGAGAGGTTAATTAAGAAGGCCAACAAGGATAATTACTTGTTGAGGGCAAAAGTTAAAGTTCATGCATGGAAAGAGGGAATTTCATTGGCCAAGCTCAGAAGAGCTAATGACAAAATTGAAAGTTTGAGCAAGAAAGCGGAGAAAGAAAAGTTGGACATAATGGTCGAGGTGTCACTTCATGCCTAAATCACTCAATGAGAAAGTAATCCAAGAATTTTGGCACATTTTTTCACTCATGTTAATTTTTGCAATTTTTGATACTTTTCAACTCAGAAAATTTTGCTAAAGGCACAACGACCTAGATGTTGTGCTCTTTTTTGGGGCCTCAAAATGCCAAATGGCCACCATCAGTAGGTTTATAATGATGGATAAATCAACCCTAGAAATTTTAAGAAGATTTAGAGTATAACTGGTCCCTCAAACATGCAAAAAACGACCTAAAAATCATGTTTCTACCTCTTTTTTGACCTGGTCATTGCGCGTTTACCAGTCCTAGGAGATTGTCTTTTTGACATGGAAAATAAAAACCATTTTCGAAATTGAAGATAAATTTAGAAACTAGACTCATAGATATTTCCAATGCGTTATCGTGGGGCTGATTTGGACACATGGAAGGCACTCAAAACCAGCTTTCAAAACAGGCTACTTTTCCTGCTTGGACGATGCGTGTTTGCCAGAAAATTGCAAATTTTTACAATCTTCAGCAAATCTTCTCTAGTTTGACTTTTCACTTTGGGAAATGTAATTTTACTAATGTAAATGTTCAATATGAATGTAATTATGATGAGGATTAGTTTACTATGGGTATATTCATTAGCTTGAGTCCTCTAGAGGTCAAATGAATCAGTTTCCTCTCTTTTAGAGCCAAGTTGTTGGGTCTTCCTAGTCTTTGGATTCTTGTTTAGCATTTGGTGGAAATTGATTCTTATCTCATGTATTTGACTCCCTGAGGCTAGGGATAGTGGTTTTGAGGTATATATCTTCTTCTTCTTTCTCATTTGTAAGGGTTGGACTCAATTTGGATGCTTTGCTTTTGAAGATACATTTTGTATCGGTTCTTAGCAGGAATATTAATCAAATTTGCAGCTATTTTTATGGGATCCATGTGGTATGGTGTTTAGTTTCAGTTTCTCCTTTTGTGCTCAATTGTTAGAATTTTTTGTTTATTTCATCCATCATTTCATTTCTATTAAGTGAATGTTTTCAAGTTTGATGAACAGAATCCAAAATTTCTATGCTTTGTTTTGGGTAAATATTCATAGTTTGTAATTTCTTCAGTTTAGAAAGAAACCATGATTTCACCATGATCTTTATAGCTCCTCACCTATGTTGATCATCCCACCCATTGAAATGCTAAAGTGCTAAATCACTATGCCTACCTTGCCCCATAGAACACCCTGCAAATTTTGACCTAATTTCCCTTGCCCTGACTGCTTTTCTCCTTCTGATCTAGCACAACCCTATACAATCAAAATAAAAAATCCTGAGCTAATATAAATAGCCTAATATCTTCTTTCCTTGGTCATCTTGGTTGTGATTTTTGCGGAGAGATACCTCTCCTTTCCTATTAGGGCTAGCTACTGGGCTAAGCATGGTTTGTGGTTCCCTTGAGATTTCCTTCTTCAGCCTGAGGTTCAATCCAAGTGATAACACACCAAACAAAGAGGAATAATAGGAAGGATACTGAAGAAGTGAAGAATGAAAATGTTCAATGTTAGCATTAACTTGTTCTGGTGGAGGAATACTTGGTTAAGAAGCGATTTCGAGATTCAAAACCAAGGAGGTTGAAAATAACCAAACTAGAAAACCAATGATAAATTTGGGAAGGGACAATGTTTCCGTATAAAGAGCTGAAATATTTCCAAAGGGAGGAAAAGGACCAGGATTTCCATAAGATGGGTTTCGTTGACTAGTGAACTCGAGAACTGTTGCCATTAGTATCAAGCAAATATACACTAAGGAGATTTTCCATGATGAAGATGTTATTCTACGGTCAATTAATCAATTTTAGAAATTAAAGATGCATTATTAAACAAAACAAAGGTAACTAGAAAAAGGGTTTACCAAGTAACTTTGAACTATAATATACCACCTTGGTGAGCCAAGGAATTATGTATGGGTAGGAAATCTCTCTGAATGTTGTGCTCGATGTACCAAAATGTACAAGGAATATGACTCAGTTACCTATGGCAGGATATCAACCTATAGCGGACTTCCAAAATATACTTCAAGGTACATGGAAGCATAGTATGTGGTAGTGTTGTCAAATTCATAACTATTTGATGAGAGCATTCCCATATACTTTTCATTTATGGAGTCACATCAAATATACTTGAAGGTACATGGAGAACGACCCTATACACGTACATACGTGGAATGGGATATAACCCCCACAATGTAATGCTGAAAAAGAATGAAAACTCCTACGTTTAAGGATATCATAACACCTCTATAGCCTAGACCTCAAAATTTTAATGTGAGAAATGCTCCTTAGGTTGATTTAGTGATTTTTAGAAGTTTATCTTGAATTATGTTTCTATTTCAAGGCTCAAAAGTTTATGTCGCCAAAACACACATATGATGCAACTAATATGGAAAAAATAACTATTTTCATTTTCCATTTAACATTGAAAGGCCTAAGTAGGGGAAGAAGAAATCAATCAGCATTGTAAAAAACAAGTGATGCAAAAATTGATTTCCCCAACTTCACTATTATAATAAAAATCAATGTCGTATATGCAATAAAAATTACTATTTTCATTTTCTTTTCTTTTAATTTTTCAAATGAAAAGAAACATAAGAATGGAAATTGATCATTGACAAAAAAAAAACCACATAGACCTTAACTGTAATGTAAAATTTACTTTTCAAATTAATCAATTTATCTATGCATACAAACGTGAATTGACAAGAAGAAAGAAAGAACGAAACAAAATCTTATTAAAATGGTGATGAGACTGAGACGTGATTAACATTATTGCACATTTTAGCCTCGTCAGTGATTAAGGGGGGGATTGTTTTGAAAAAATGAAAGAAAAAACATACAATTTTACACAAGGGATTGGATATACAAATACAAATACAAACTTAGAGACAAAAGGAAAACTTGTTGGAAAAATAAAGATCAAAGAGAAAGGAAAATGAATGTAAATTTTGTATTCCTACAAGATTCAACACACGTTTGGAGCAGACACCAATGCACTACATCTCAGGTAGAGACAAGGAGAAGGTGCATTGGGGCACTCTGTCTTCAAATAAGGGGATGTGCTAGGGTGGTTTCAGTTAAAAAAAAAAGAAACTCAACCAAGCTCAAAAAGGTATTTTCATAAGTATAAAAAATGTGTGAATGAGTCAACCAATATCACTTTAAGAGGTGAAAATTAATTTAAGGACAAGGAAACCACTAAGGAAAGAATCGCTCCCGAGGGGAATCGCCAATTTCTTATATGAAATTTTCACGATTGTAAAGAAAGGTGAATTCCCTAGATCTAGTTGTTTGATCTAGAAAAAAAAAGGACAAAAATAATCAAATATTTACTTTAAGAGATTGGAGTATGGAAAATAAGCCTACCTGGAATTCGTAGCAACTCCTTCTCTCTTCTTTGCTTGTAAGTTCCAATCCTAGCTCCACACATTATAATGGAACCTATAACAATGTCTGAAATAGGAAAAGAAACTACAATATCCACATAGCATAATCCAATATCTTCATTCAATGAGTGAACATGGCATTGGAATAGAAGAGCATAAGCATAACACAAGTATAGGAAAACAAGATGCCTTTTGTATTAATAAGAAAGGGGGGAGTTACAACAATAAATAGAAGTTGATTTGTCCTTCCTTGTTATAAACCACACCTCAAAAAAAATGCTAACGTGTGAATGTGATCACTCCTTTAGGTTCATTACAGTAGCATGAGGGAGCTATGAATCTCCAAAATCCAACCTAGACCTTATGGGAGGTAGTAAATTTGTAGGACAAGTGTGGTAGTTGAGATTTACCATTTTGGGGTTATGCTCCATGTAAGATGGGGGGATGAGCTCAAGGGATAAGAGATAAGGTATACTGGATAGGATAATATAGTAATTCAAGCTCTCTATTTTTCTTACATGGTTAAAACTGTCTTGGAATCTTTTTAAAGAAGAGCCTTCGAAAGTATTTTTTTTATTTTTCTCAATATTATACAATCCATGTACTTTTTCAATTATGAAGGGTGCATTGCAGCACACCCACGGAGAAGGAGAAACTACACAGTAGTGTAGTTTCTTAGTTATATAGAGTGCATTGGGGCCAAAATTATGGTTTAGGGCCTCAGAACTCAATTTTTAACTGTTGCAAGTCGATAGGCTTAGGGATTTACAGAGGGATAATGACAAAGTTTTTAAGGATGTTGATCAATTTGTTTTCAAGACTATTGAACAAATGTGACAAACTGACCTATAAAAAAGAGTAAGCGCATTTTAGAGTAAAAGGTCAAAGATATTTGGGCTAAGTTATTAGTTTGGTAAATGTCCAGTAAATATCTAGTAGACATTTTATAGTTCTCAAGATGGCGAGAGCACAATCAGGCAATCCATGAAAAGTATTAATAACATATCATATCTTTTTAGGAAATCTAAATGTACATTTTCATATAATATTTAAAGACTCCATCAGTGTAGCTACAAATTCTAGATCCGCAACACTAAGACTTCCTCAATAGCCTATTATAGAGCCTTCAAAGGAAAGTGGGATATCTTGAGAAACTTGAGAGTATATAAATCTAGAAAGTGGCTACATCCCATAAGTTTGGTGTAAATGAGGAATGTGGAGATATTTTTAGCTTAATAATCTATTGGATATAAAATGAATCAAATTATAAATCTATCATAACATTTATATATATATATATATATATATATATATATATATATATATATATATATATATATATTTGTGTTTTTGTGTGTTCCTATGTGTGCACTACAAAAATTTTAAAAACATGGGAAAGGTAATATGACACCACTATTTTTATCCCCATATTGGTAATATATATTTTTATATGTGGTGAGTGGATCAAGCCAAGTGATCTAATATGCAATCATTGTGCATTGAGAGTAATAAGGAAAAGGTACACCACCAACTACAAAATGACAATGAAAGAGTCATGAGGGAATATGACTCTATAAGGAATGGGAGCTAAAGAGGTGGTTTGATTGGACTCCAGAAGTTTAGGATCCTATGTCACCTCCATAAGTAATTTTTAACATTACTTAATTAACCTTTTTAAGTTTTTAAAATAAATCATTAAATGTTGTGAGATTTTTATAGAAGAGCCACTCACCCACTCATAACATGGGGTACTTACACTCGTGATGGCTATTTTATCATTAAATGCATGTAACATGTGAATGAAAGAGTCATCAAAACTGATCATAAAATAATGGGATGGGTAAGATCATCTTCTGAAACTGCGAGTATAGAAAAGCACAGATGAAAATGAAAATGGAATACAATGGGGGATCTAATTTTTGGGAGGAGGATGAAAAGTGGAAAAATGGATTTTATGCTAAGAAAAAGGAGGTACCCCTACTATGTGTGAAAATATCCACGAGTGATAAGGGAATTGTAGTTGTAATGAGTATGTCATGCAGGTGTGGATTTGTTGAATAATTAATGAAGAACATTTGAAAATGTCGACATGTCTAGATTCATGTTCCAAGTAATCCACTACAACTAAAATTCCTAGAGACCCCATATTATATATTCAAATATTTTTTTTTTTCCTTATAAGGGTTTATGATTATTTAATGGGTTGTAGTGAAACAGAGAAAATCCTGTCCCGTGGATTGTTGAAAATGATGGGGAAGAAGGTTGGGTAGCTGAAACTACTATAGGAGTCAAGTCACAATGAAATTATTGGGTTTTAGACAACTGTATGGACAATATCCAACCATGGAATCCAATATTGACTTGTGGAAACAGATCATTAACTTTGAGATGGCTTTATATACAAGAAAATAATACAACAATTCCTATGGTTGTGTAAAACAAATAACACCTACAATCTGTTTGTGTAATCATTTATAAATATAAGTGTTCGGAATAACAATATTATTTATTATTTGAAGGATGTGTATTATGTGTTTTTTTGTGTTGAAATGATATTATTTTGGTGATATTTTTGAGTTTATAATTTTCAAATTATCTACAGTTGCTTGAAACTATATGTCATGTTACAACCATTGATTTATAAAGTGTATTAAAGTAACTCATTTGGTTTGGAAATGGTTACATCACATGTTTAACTCATTATAGTAATGATATGGTAATTTTAATTTACTAATTAACTAGAGTTGCAACTACAATTATATGTATGTGTTGGAATATGTGGGAAATGTTGAAAAATAACTCAAAATAATGTAATGACTAAAATTTTCAATTCCTCTTACTAATGGATGGTGGTGAAAACCATAAATTCAATTCCTCTTACTAATGGATGGTGGTGAAAACCATAAATTTTGTTTTCTTCTTTAGTAGTAATTATAATAATTTGTATTAGCAAAATTCGTTCATTGGGAACAACAAATTACATCCAAAATTGGAAGAGTTGTTCCAATATTAATTTTTCATAAGGAGCTTAAAGTCATCTTTTCTTTTTTACAAACTTTATCTCATATATATATATATATATATATATATATATATATATATATATAATGGATTCCAATTTTTTTACACAATTTGAATATAATTCTTAAAATTAAAAGCTAAAGATAAAACCAGTCATATAAAACTATGATATCTTCCACCATTACTACATGATTCGTCTTTGGAACAATAGGTGATTGTAATTTTAATGAGTTAGATATAAAGACTATGAAATGGGCTCCTTATTGTCCTCCTTTCTAAGAAGTTTTAACTGATCCCAAGGTACCAAGACTGACAACCTCCAATGAATGATCTTCTAGGTTCTAGGATTTCCACTGACTTCATAGGTCTTCTAAGCACCCATATAGAATTCCACTACCACCACAAACTCCATGCCTCCATGGACATTGATGGGCCTCCCAAATAGGTAAAACATAATACCCAATTAACCAATCATAGGCAAATAAAAGATACATTAAGCCTTGTTTTTTGCACTTAATAACACTTTCCTATCTCATTGGATTCTTCAAAGGTTCAAGGAGTTTTTTCCATGCTTTATATGCCCATCATGATTATTTTTTGGGACATTAAGATAATTTTCAACAAATTTAGAGGATATCCAATCAAATATATCCATGGGCACATTCTCTGATACTTAAGACTTCCAACTAGACTTGTTAAGGATAATAATCAATCATTCTTGCTATTGCATGGTGACACAAGAAACATGATCCAAATTTTTATGGATTTTGGAGGGAAATAAGTCCTCTACCGAAGGATAATACTTTGTACCTATTTTTTATAAATATATGGATCTAGTAGCTCATTAGAATGAAGAAGGAAAAAGCTATAGAGTAGAAGCATAATATTATTAGGATAAGTTTAGTAGAGTTATGTAACTTTTTCCATGTAAATGAAACTTTTTATTAATGGAAATGATCTCTAGTTTCAATTCTTAGTTTGATTCTCCTACAGGTTTCTTAGCTTCCTTTTGTTAGCACCCACCTGAGGTGCACAAGAACCCTTTTTTACAATTAATATTTATCAATTTTTTCATATTTTTAGTTTATATATGAATATTTCTTTTATGTATGGTTAGTTATATGAATTATGAATATTGTTTCAATAGAAAGAATATGAAAATTAGATGAGAATATTGATAGTGGTTACATAGATCAAGTAGCATTCTTCTGTATGAATTTTAGTTCACTTCACTTGTTATTGTTTATTTTTTGTCCATATTTATTGGATTCAATGTGTCTATGCAGTCCCTTGTTTTGAAACTACTATAAACCATACAACCACATATGTTGTCGAATAAAATCTACCCACACTATATTGATGACTTGGACATGTGTGACTTATTATTCCCTAGTGCTTCCTAAGATTATTTTGGTTTTGAACCTTTCATTTAGCACATTATTCTTCTCACTGGACTATCTCCTATCGCAAAACATATACTCCTATAGAAGTTTGCAATTCGCTTATGAAATTATCCTAGCTTTGTATCCAACTGACAATTCACCTTATTGGATGTGTTATAACATCCCTGGAACCCTAAAGATGGAATTTAGTAGTGTAGAGACAAGGTAGATGTCTTCACCTAGATCACAGTACAAATTTCTTTAGTCCTATAGAATTAGAGTTTACTATTTGCAAGCTTTTACTTCCTCGTTATTTTTTTATTTATTTTCAATGTAGAATAGATATTCCTTCATTTCATTATAGCTAATATGGGTTTCCTTCAGTCATTACAATTAGCCTAGGTTTTCCTATTATCTTTCTTTGCCTGTGATTTCAAGATTTTCTTATAGCATAAAATAGTTAGAATGGTATATGAATAACCATATTCTATACCTATACCCATAAGAAAGTTACTGAAATAAAAGTATAGTGCTTACTATAGTTATAACGTCAACCTCTCTTATGTTTATATGAACCCTAGGTTGACAATTAAGGATGACACCATCGGGAGTTGCAAAATTGTTGCTAGAATAATGAGGGTCATCATGTTTTGATGCCATTTCCTAGGAGGTTTCAAAGTATGGTATGCCTTCTTCCGTAGTTGATCTTATATTTCTCTCATTTCACTTTCTGCAAAAATAAAAATTACATTATCATTTTCATTTCAAAAAAATTATAAAAACAAAAAATTTGCAAATTTAGAATTTTCATTTAAAGAAATTGCAAATATATATATATATATATATATATATATATATATATATAGATATATATATCATTTAAGCCTTGAATATTTAGGCCCATAGAAATACTAAAATTCTTACCAAAACCCCCACTTCCAATACCATCCAATCCTTTTTTTTTCTTACTGTCAGCCTTCTACCCTCTCAGGAAGGACTATTGAGGCCTTTTTTGTTGATAAATATATGATATATAAAGATCTTGAATAAGGAGAAATACCTTCAGTTGAATATGTCCTTCAGAGATAAGTTAGAAAAAATTAAAAAAATCATATGATGAATGAAAGAAAAGGGAAACAAGAATTCTTGAAAATAAGGGACTATGATACTACTTCACTAAAAGAAAAAAATAAAAGAGATGAGGATACCTTGGTAAAACAACTGAAGGAAAAATTGCAAGACTCGGAAGAGAAGAATCATAAACTTCAATGTAGATGAAGAACTTTGTCACTTAAAGAATGAGTTGAAAGAAGCAAGAAAGAGAGATGATATTTTCATAGGTCATCTTAAGGAAAGATATGGCTACTTGAAGAAACATGAAGCATAATTTGGTTAACATGAAAGATAATTCAAAGAATAATTCATATCATTAAAATCATATCCTGAATAAGAAAAAGGAATGGAAGAAGTATAATTGAGATGTAGATGATGAAGAAAGAATACTAATGTGAGGAGGTTGAATAATAAGTTACTGTATTAAGGATTGAGGTTGGAAAGATGAACATGAACTTTAGGAGTTTGCAAGTATTGGATGACATTCTTAGCTATCACATATCGGCATGCAAAAAACAAGTCTTAATTACATAAGTAAGTCTCCATGCAAAGAGGAATCAAGCTCCAATTATCTAAAGGTTAAATTTGAAGAAAATTTCAAAGAAAAAGTTAGCATTCCTCAAAATATAAATCATGGGGAACATCAGAGGAATATTGGAATTTTTTCTACTCCAGGAAGTTATGATGATGTTCTCAAGAAGCCTCAACAAAAAGAGGACAAAAATACAATGGAGGACAAACATCAACAAAGGATTGAACCTATTCTAAGGCATAGTATATCCATAACATATCCAAGGGAACCTTTTTCATTCAGGTATAAAATTATATTTCTTGGTTATTACTTTTCATGTACAAATTTTTATCATAAGAATAGGGATTCCAAATCCTATGACAAAAATGACTATAAAATTCATTATCATGCATCTAGAAGCAAGTTTGTAGGAAGACAAGGCCCAAATGGATTCTATAGTATAAAGTATACATCAGTTTCTATATCATTCAAGTACACTATATAATTATTCAAATTCCATTATATTTGCCACATTTCATGATAATGCGACATGAAAAGGTTACCTGAGAAAACTAGGGAAGAAAATGTTTCTTTGAGTCAAGGAGAAAATTTCACTAAGGTTTGGAGAAGAAAATAGGTTGAACAAAAAATGAACATCATGAACTTTGCTTGAGTTCTCAATGAATTTATATGATTTGTTCACAGGTTATGTGTTTAAAGGAATAATCCATGATTTTACTATTTAAAATTCTTCCTATTGAAGAACTTATATGTACAACTATAAGTCAAAGAATGATAAGGACAAAGAATGAAGAACTTTTATGTCAAAGAATGATAAGGAAAATGGCAAGGTTTATCTAGAAATGGATGATATAAATCTTGAATTTGAAGGAAGAAAGCGAATGGGATCCAAGCATAGAGGAGTAAATAGGATGAATTAAGACACGATTATTATTTGTAGGAAAAACATAATTTCTATGAGGGAAACAACATGATAACAATAGGAATATGTATATAAGGAAGTTGATGGAAGCATATTGAAGAGGGGGGGTTATCACAATAGGAAGTATTTTTTGAGGGGGATATTTCATTAATCATGTCAACAGGTAAGTTAAGAAATAGTTGTGTAGCATTGGCATGCACTTACAGATGAAGATATTATGCACAAAAGAAGAATGGTCTTATGGGGAGACTCCATTTACAAATTGATCAAGTTAAAAAAAAAAGCTCAACAGCCATTGGATAGCTTTGGCAAGAACTTACATATGAAGGGATTATGTAGAAAGGAATAATATTATTAGGGGGAGACTCCATTTACAATAGTATCAAGTAAACATATGGTAATGGAATCATTGGTATGAGACCATGTCCCTTTTCCATTAACGTCAAATTTGAAGAGAATGCAGACATTAACAAGGAAGACAAATAAGCAAGACAAGGACAAAGAAGATATTGAAGGAGAGAAATAAGGAAGAGACTTCACTACTAGTCAAGGGGAGTCGCCGAATGCATGTTAGGGGGAATTTTTTCCATTTCCATCAATGACCATCAATGTCTAGTGATGTTTCCACATAAAAAAAAGCAAAATATTGTTACATGTAGTTTTGAAATTGATGACAACTAGTGTGATTGATTTGAATGGGAATGACTAAGGAAGAAAAATTTCCATTCATCACTCAAAGGAATCAATATGATAATATGATATCTTGCATGCGCTCGTAAAGTGAATTCAAATAGTTTTGAGGTTTACTGATTTTTTTTTTCAAATATTATTGTCCTAATTAGTCTATGGATGGAATCATTCGATATTCATCTCCAATACCTTTCCAAAAATATATAACACTCTAAAAAAATTCTCTTGAATGAGAAGTTATGGCCATTTGAATATCATCAATGGGAAAAAGTCTTGATATATGGCAGAAAAGCAAAAAACCTTAAAATAGTTAAACACCACATAGGCTTGATAGTGGATTTATGTTCATGGATAGATCAATGGAGGATAATAGCCCAACTTGTATGAAATTTAACAGTGCTAAATTATGAGCATTTTCATAACATAGGTCTAGTAGCTAGATCGAAAAGGGAATTACAGATGAAATATCAACTTGCCCAAGCTTCAAAAAGGGTTGGCTCTCCTTGCTTGCCTAATTATATAGTGACATATGGACTCTTCTGTCAGATTTCTCATAGATCTGTTGCACAATCAACATTGTTGTAGAAAATCCGACTAGGATGATGACAATGACACATAGCATGTTATGTTTGGCCTAATATGATGAAATGGAAAAAAATAATCACATGGATTTTAGTAATGACATGGTAGCTTGAGTATTGAAAAGCCTAATTATGTAATGGTACAATAACACATGTTGTCTAGCTACATGTTGAAAGGAGATAATGTGGTAGAAAATATGATGTGGTGACGATGTAGATCGATGTTTCATCAGGATGATGTCTATAGGGTGATATGACACCGCCACGGACTACCACATTTTGAGTACAATTGGAAATTTTTTAATGGCCAAATGAACAAAAAATTCATGACATATGACACCATTTAGGAGTTGTCATGTGGCATGATGATTTTCATGTTGATGTTAGCAAGTTGATGTTATCATTTTGATGACCGTTGACCCCTGAGGACTAGATCATGATGTATCTTCATATGGTTAACATATCTAGCATCATGATACATAATATAGTACATATTCATATGCTATGACCTTATGAGAAAAAGCACGAAGCCCTATTGGTCCCATTGAAGGTTAAGGTTATGAGACACTCACATGGTTTGATATCTCTAGTTTTTAAGGAATGAACATTAGCTCGAGGTTGGGCCTTTGAGCCTCAGGAACACACAAAAAACTATATATACACATATACATTGGTTCCAAATTATAAAAACAACTTGTGATATACAATTGGTTCTAATTTTTTGTCTGGATGGTTCGAATTTATATTTCGTGAACAATGTCAGTTCAAATCATGTGGAGAAGTTTCATTTTTTATGCACATAGGAGAGGGTAATCCTGATAGATTCATTTATAATATTGGTCTATGTCATTTAGTCAGGAGGTTAGAAAATATTATAAACATCAAAAGTTTGGATCTATTCACATGTTGATTGGGCATGAAGTGAATCTTGTGCCACCCAATTTCAAGACTAGTATTGTGGTATGAAAATAAAATGGGTTAATGAAGATTTCATTACAAAAACATCATGAAAATAAGTTTGTAGTGGACTTGTGCTTTAAACCATTATTATTTTTTTCTAACTAATATTGTAGGTGATCATGCAAAAGATAGAGAAGTGACGCGGGGAGGTACCGTGCATAGGAGGAAACATCATCTGGTAGGCAATATGCAAGCAAATAAATCAAGTAGTTATGATTTTAGAGATGATGGTGAAGGACAGGAAGGATTTCATGGTAGTTGAATATGGATATATTTAAAAAAGGGAGGAATTTGGCAGAGTGGTGAAGATATAGTGGTCAATATTTTTATGAGGGTCGAGTAGACTTGTAGGACAACTAGAGGGAGGATGCCAAAAAATATCCAATATGTTTAAACAATGTGGAGGACAATTGGAAGAATAGGGAATAAAGTTGAAGTAGAGCAAAAAAATATGATGGATCAAGAATAATATTCATTCTAAATAGTTTGAGGGGTGGGCTAGAAAATATATATGAATTGTTAAGATCATGTCATTTCCTATAGTAGATATAGTCTAGAGGCTAACTGTATGTTTCTGTAGTTGTTGTGCAATATAGGTATAAAAGGAAAAAGTTCATCAAGGAGTAATATTTGGTATTTTAATGGTTATTTTATCATTCCATGAATAAATATTAAAGTTTGGTGAGCTTAGTTTTGAAGGACCTATATTGTAATGCACTATTCCTTTTGTTTTTACTATCTATTTTCTCATTAGCTATTTAATGAAGTCATGTTGAACTAGTGTCTCTTAATGGTTAGAATGGTTGAGAAAATTGATATTCTTGTGATAATTTTAGTATATTAAATCATAGTTGTGATGAATGGTGAATATATTTATTAATTGTAAAATTACTAATGAGAAGAAAAATATAATTCGAACATATTATTTTTGTAGCTAATGACCTGCACAGTAATGAGAAAATGTGATAATTTGTGAAGTCGTGTGTAGTGCACAACCCCAACATGACTACTAGGTGTATGGTCGATAGGTGTTTAATTATAACAATCCCATATAACTACGAAAACATGGTTTTATCAATCCCCCATAGCATCTCAAGTGATGCCGAAGGGGCCAATGCTATGTAGGTTTGTTGGCCAACTGTGCAACAAATCCCGAGTCTGATAGAACATCGTGTTCCAAAAAATGGGTTTGCTGTCGGGAAAATAATTGTTTATGATGGTATTGTTCTGTGATAGAGATGTGGAAACCATGGAATCCCACCAAGGAAGATATTACTAAGTGGTTTAAGTAGAAGGAGCATGAGTTTGCAGCAAGAGAAATTGGGGATAAATGACAAAGAATAGAAAAATCGTTGCAGAAGTATGTACTTTAGCAAACCTTCTTTAGAGAATTTTTGAATATTCCGAGGAAGTGCATTAGAGAAATTTTGAGGTCTAAAATGGGCCTTTTTGGGCCTCAAATATGCCCAATTTTGCACTATATATCACCATCATTCATAACCTATATTCTGACACTTTTACATTCATTTCACATCATAATTCCATCATCTATCGCAAATACATACCATAGACCTCATGGTTAAGTGTCATTAGTTTTCTTAATATTTTCTATGATTAGAGATGATTTAGTCATGATTTTCTAATGATGGTTTCACTAAGGTCATTTTTCCTAGGGTTCCCTTGCCGAAAATCTCCACAAGTCAATTAAACTAGTTACTACAGGTTGAGTAAAGAATAAACTTTCTTTAGGTGAAAATATTAAATTTTTGATCAAATGGTGAATATTATTGACATTCAGAGATTTGGATCGTCTTCCAAATACCCTCTTTCTGGTAACCTACAAACTGTTTAGAAAAATTCATGACCAAAAGGAAGTTAAGGTCAAAATGATTCTTAAGTACAATATGAGTGCTTAAGTACATAATCATGAATAGGTCAAGTCGTGTTCGGTCTGAACATGCAGGGTCAAGTTTGGTATGAATGGGTCAAGTCCTATTCGGTATGAATGGGTCAAGTGAATTCAAATAGTTTTGAAGTTTACTGATTTTTTTTTTCAAATATTGTTGTCATAATTAGTCTATGGATGGAATCATTGGATAGTCATCTCCAATACCTTTCCAAAAATATATAACACTCTAAAAAAATCCTCTTGAATGATAAGTTATGGCCATTTGAAGATCATCAATGGGAAAAATTCTTGATATATGGCACAAAACTAGTAAACCTCAAAATATTTAAACACCACATATGCTTGATAGTGGATTTATGTTCATGGATAGATCGATGGAAGATAACAACCCAACTTGTATGAACTTTAACAATGCTAAATTATGAGCATGTTCATATGATGGGTCTAGTGGCTAGATCGAAAAGGGAATTACAGATGAAATATTAACTTGCCCAAGCTTTAACAAGGGGTGGCCCTCCTTGCTTTCATAATTATATAGTGACATATGGACTCTTCTATCAGATTCCTCATAGAATATATTGCACAATCAACATTGTTGTAGCAAATATGACAAGGATGATGACAGTGACACATAGCATGTTATGTTTGGCCTAATATGATGACATGGAAAAAAATAATCACATGGATTTTAGTAATGACATGGTAGCTTGAGTATGGAAAAGTATAATTATATAACGGTATAAAAACACATGTTGGCTAGCTACATGTTGAAAGGAGATAACATGGTAGAAAATATGATGTGTTGATGATGTAGATCAGTGTTTCATCAGGATGATTTCTATAGGGTTATATGACACCACCACGGGTACCACATGTTGAGAACAATTGGAAATTTTTTAATGGCCAAATGACCAAAAAATTCATGACATATGGCACCATTTAGGGGTTGTCATGTGGCATGATGATTTTCATGTTGATGTTAGAAAATTGATGTTATCATTTTGATGACCGTTGACCCCTGAGGACTAGATCATGACATATGTTCATATGGTTAACATATCTAGCATCAGGATCCATAATATAATACATATTCATATGCTATGACCTTATGAGAAAATGCACGAAGCCCTATTGGTCCCACTGAAGGTTAAGGTTATGAGACACTCACAAGGTTTGATATCTATAGTTTTGAAGGCGTGAACATTAGCTCAAGGTTGGCCCTTTGAGCCTTAGGAACACACAAAAAACTATATATACACATATACATTAGTTCCAAATTATAAAAAAAAAACCTTTGATATATAATTGGTTCTAATTTTTTTTCTGGATGGTTCGAATTTATATTTCGTGAATAATCTCAGTTCAAATCATGTGGAGAAGTTTCATTTTTTATGCACATAGGAGAGGGGAATCCTGGTAGATTCATTTATAATATTAGTCTATGTCATTTAGTCAGGAGGTTAGAAAATTTTATAAATATCGAAAGTTTGGATCTATTCACATGTTGATTGGGCATGCAGTGAATCTCGTGCCACCCAATTTCAAGACTAGTGTTGTGGTATGAAAATAAAATGAGCTAATGAAGATTTCATTACAAAAACATCATCAAAATAAGTTGGTAGTGGACTTGTGTTTTAAACCATTATTTTTTTTCTAACTAATATTGCAGGTGATCATGAAAAATATAGAAAAGTGACGCAGGGAGGTACCGTGCATAGGAGGAAACATCGTCTGATAGGCAATATGCGTGTAAATAAATAAAGTAGTTATGATTTTGGAGATGATGGTGAAGGACAGGAAGGAATTAGTGGTAGTAGAATATGGATATATTTAAAAAGGGGAGGAATTTGGAAGAGTGGTGATGATATAGTGGTCAATATTTTTAGTAGGGTCGAGTAGAATTGTGGGACAACTAGAGGGAGGATGCCAAAAAATATCCAATATGTTTAAACAATGTGGAGGAAAGTTGGAATAATGGGGAATAAAGCTGAAGTAGAGTGAAAAAATAAGATGGATCAAGAAAAATATTCATTCTAAATAGTTCGAGGGGTGGGATGGAAAATATAGATCAATTGTTAAGATCATGTCGTTTCCTATAGTAGATATAGTCTAGAGGCTAATTGTATGTTTCTGTAGTTGTTGTGCAATATAGGTGTAAAAGGAAAAAGTTTATCAAGGAGTAATATTTGGTATTTTAATGGTTATTTTATCATTCCTTGAATAAATATTAAATTTCGGTGAGATTAGTTCTGAAGGACCTATATTGTAGTGCACTATTCCTTTTTTTTTTATCATGAATTAATGGAGTGAACATTGGATGTCCTCCTCTATATGGGTGTATAAATTTATTTTTTTATTGTTTTTACTATCTATTTTCTCATTACCTATTTAATGAAGTCATGTTGAACTAGTGTCTCTTAATGGTTAGAATGGCTAAAAAAATTGATAGTCTTGTGATAATTTTAGTTTATTAAATCATAGTTCTAATGAATGGTGAATATATTTATTAATTGTAAAATTACTAATGAGAAGAAAAATATAATTTTTAAATATTATTGTTGTAGCTAATGACCTGCACACTAATCAGAAAATGTGATGATTTGTGAAGTCGTGTGTAGTGCACAACCCCAACATGACTACTAGGTGTATGGTCGATAGGTGTTTAAAGCTTTGAGCTATAAGTGGAAGTTCAAGTGTCACATAATTATAACAATCCCATCTAATTATGTAAACATGGTTTCAGCAATCCCCCATAGCATCTTAAGTGAGACTTCATCCACTTTATGGGTGATGCCGAAGGGGCCAATGCTAAGTATGTTTTTTGGCCAACCGTGCAAAAAATCCCAAGTGTGATAGAACCTCGTGTTCCGAAAAGTGGTTTTGCTGTTGGGAAAATAATTTTTTATGATGGTATTGTTCTGTGATAGAGATGTGGAAACCATGGAATCCCACCAAGGAAGATATTACTAAGTGGTTTAAGAAGAAGGAGCATCAGTTTGCAGCAAGAGAAATTGGGGATAAATGACAAAGAATAGAAAGATGGTTGCAGAAGTATGTACTTTAGCAAACATTCTTTAGAGAATTTTTGAATATTTTGAGGAAGTACATTAGAGAAATTTTGAGGTCTAAAATGGGCCTTATTCGGCCTTAAATATGCCTAATTTCGCACTATATATCACCACCATTCATAACCTAGATTCTGACACTTTTATATTCATTTCACATCATAATTCCATCATCTGTCGCAAATACATATCATACACCTCAGGTTAAGTATCATTAGTTTTCTTAATATTTTCTATGATTAGAGATGATTTAGTCATGATTCTATAATTATGGTTTCACTAACGTCATTTTTCCCAGGGTTCCCTTGCCGAAATTCTCCACAAGTCAGTTAAAATAGTTATTACAGGTTGAGTAAAGAATAAACTTGCTTTAGGTGAAAATATTAAATTTTCGATCAAATGGTGAATATTATTGACATTTTGAGAGTTGGATCATGTTCCAAATACGCTCTTTTAGGTAACCCAGAAATCATTCGGAAAACTTCACGACCAAAAGGAAGTTAAGGTCAAAACAATTATTAAGTACAAAATGAGTTCTTAAGTACATAATCATGAATGGGTCAAGTCGTGTTCGGTCTGAACGTGCACAGTCGGGTTTGATATGAACGGGTCAAGTCAGGTTTGGTTCTGCATGTCTGTTGCTAAACAAACTTGTGATAAAGATATCAATGTTTCCTCCATTCATGCGTTGATCATAATGAATCTAATCATAGGATATTCGAAGGCTCTCTAGAAGTCTGATACATCATTCTTTAGCTTGTTTGTCTTTTAGTTAAATGAGTATGTATTGTTTTCTTCAAACAAGCTCTATATAAGTTGATGCCTTGTATGAACGGAAAGAGGATAATGAGCAGAATATAGAAATTTTATGTAATAGGAGTAGTAGCATGTATGCAATAGGAGCAACAATGATGATATACACACTATTTACATTCTGAACCTCAATACATCAGTTTATTTCACATGGATATCTGTAATTATTATGGTGTTTGATTTATGAATAACATATTGAGTAAATATAACTTCCTCAAGGAGTGGAAAGGACTGACCACACCTAGAAACAAGTGTTTTTTCAACCAGAATAGATCTTAGATTTGTGTTTAATTAATTATTTAGCAGTGTAATTACTTAAATTTCTGAGTTATGATTTCAATTTCATACTCATATTTTTCCTCTTTTTATAACGCTGAATTGAGTTTATATTTTGAACTTCATACTGCTATATTCATTTCTCAAATGCTAAGGGTTATTTATTTTTGAATGAATTTTGATTTCAGATCCAATACAATAAGAGAAATATTAAATCATGATTGAAACACCGTGTGCATTATTATGAATTTTTCGTACATTAAGTACAAAATCGGATATAAAATTTTGCATGAATTTTCATATTAAGCGTTAAGTACAAAATTGGTTCTAAAGATTTCAGATTGGAGTTGTGTATAAGTGTGATTGGTGTGAGGTATATTAAATGGATCGACACAATATTAATTTTAAGTTTAGCCTAGCAAGTAGAATTCTTTTTAATTAGAGGTTTTCTTGTTTTTTATAAGATAATTATATCCTTATATAAATAGAAACATGCTTGAATAGGAGTTTGATTGTAGAAATTATTAATTTAATGTTAGTTGATTTATTTTTTATTCACTTTCATAGTTTTAGCTTATGAATTTCTTAAGTACTTGTGTTTGAATTTTGAATAGTTCATCTCGATTATGAATATGTATTTTGAGTTTGTTTATAGATTATAAAATGGGATCCCGTAGGTAGAAATAAGTTTATGTAATTAGAAGTTACTTTCCAGAAATTGATTTATGTAATTAGAAGTTACTTTCTAGGATTTAATTGAAAGTTTACTTTCCAGCAAATGTTTGGTGTGATTAGAAGTTTATTTCTAGCAAGTGAATGATGCAATGAGAGGATTATTTTTTGGTAGCTTAATGGTGTTATCATGCTTGAGATGAGTAGTGTATGCTTTATTAATAAAATTCAACAAAGGGTTTCCTTACACTCAGTAGATATTATGTTCTTCTATAGAGATAAGTGTGGATTCACTTATGGAATCATAAGTTGGATAACAATTTCTTTGGTTAATCAATCATTCATTTGTGATTGTAGATATGTATTTTTGAGTCAAGTTAATTTATTTAGGATTCAACATTCTGTACTTAAACAACAATTTGATTACTCTTTCTATTTTAGGATAGACGCTTTGATCCTCAATTTCCTGTGCATGTGCCTCAAAGGTTATGAGCCCTCGATTGATAGTTTAATGTCGGAATTATAACACATAATTTCACCAACATTTTTGGTGACGTTGCTGGGGAGGTTCTAAAGGGATTAGAGCACAGATTCTTTCAAAGTTTTTTTGTGTCATCTTAGTTGCAGGGAAATCAGAGGGTAGAGAGCCTATGGTAACACATGAGTGAAGAGCCCCACATCCACTATGTGGGGTTGATCCAAAGTTTGGTTGTCCAAATAACAGAGGAGTTCAAGTTTGGTAATTTTTATTCCAATTAGCAATTTTAATTCATTTAGGTTAAAATTTCAAATCTCTTTAAAGACAAACATTTTTGGGGTGTTATAAGGACCCCCAGGTACTAATTCATGTTGTGAGACATGTATCATCAACCAGCAGGAGAAATTACATAATTATTAAGAGCTTGAAGGATTCCCCTCAAGTACTTTATCAAATCCTAGCAGTATTTGTGATATTTGCCTCTCAGGAAGATTTCATCCTCACCACATTTAGGAAATTCTCTCTCTCTCCACATTTTATAAAAGGAGTTGGAAGTCTCCCTTGATTCCTCTTGCCTATCTATCAAGACGATCAAGAAATCATGTACCAAATTAGATGAGAAGCATCCTGGTGAACCTTTGGTCGAGGAACTCTCACCATACCTAGTAGTAGGCCTTGTATGCATTCTAGAGACCAATTATCCAAGTTTTCCTGGCATGACTGAGGAGGAATTTTAGAGTGGTTCAAATGAAGAAATGGGCCAGTACCACCAATATTACATCGAGAATTGGTTCCAGATCACAATCCAGTCAAAGTACCACTCTCATCTTCAAATACTCTTTTTATCACATCTTTCAAAGCTACTGATCTTTCGTGCTCATGTATATTCTAAATTTTATATGTTAAATTTGGGCATGCATATATATTTGTACCTAATCCACACATGACTTCATTGGAATTTCTCTTTCACTTGAAGGAGGATGGATTTTCTTCAGTTTAGTAGGAAAGTTAGTATTGTAATAAATAAATGAAAATAGTAAAGAGAAAAATAAGTACTTTTGTGAAAACTATCTTGTCTGGCGAAACTGGACAGAACTTTGCTTGAAAACCCGATAACTGGTGGGCAAGGTTCCTAATTAAGTTTGTAAATTTGCATGAGTTCTTCAAATCATGTATTTATGTTTGTACTTGAGTTGGCTGATGTGGGATTCCTTAAGGCCCACCTATTAATAATCCTTGTCCCATCGACATCAACACATTATTTGGGATCAAGGTTAGGGTTAGATAAGATACCTGGGAGCCTGCATGCATTAATGGAATGCATCCTTGTCATCTACTAAGGAAATACATTAATGATTCTTGGTGGATGAATTATGCAGTCCATTCGATTATGAAAAATCCATTCAAATGGCTAGCAGAATGTACCTAGTGCCTTGATTCCCATTGATATTAAAGGTAGGATATCTCAAATTGGTTAATGAAATCCTCAATGGTCAGTAATCCAAGCATGCTTTCTTATGTTTGACATCAAAACCATTTATTCATATATGAAATATTGCACATGGGTGTGTAGCGGTTGAAGACTATATGGTTTGTTAATCTCGACATAGATTTGCAGTAGTTTGGATTTTTTTATTAGCATTTCCATTATTATTTACAGAAAAAATAACCTTTCCTCAGTTATTTAGGGACATACAACTCCTTAGGCATAGGGGAGAAGGGGACCTTCAGCTCATTCGTGATACTTTCAGTTCATCCTTCAGCCCTTCAGTTGAACTCTTCAACTCATTCTTCAACCTTCTTCAGCAAATCAGATTAGCAGTCACATCAGCTCCATCCATGACATCCTCCATTTCATCTTGCAGTATCGAGCACATCAACATGAAAGGTAAAATTTGAGGTAAATTTGGATTATGATTTTATAATTCATTAAAATTTTAAATAAGCTTAATGACTCACCACTTTTCATTACACACATTTCATATTTCATAGACCATTATCCTTCTATTTCTTTCTATTTCCTTATATTTCCTTCTTACAAAGACAGAGTATGCAAGTGCCCATTCACCATCTCCATCAACGCCTCATTTCATTCATTCATTTCTTGTGCTCAATTTGTATTTCTTAGTAAATTAGTGTGACATATTAAATGTGAATATTGTTGCTCCACAAGAACCAACACGGCCAAGTATTCAAGTAGTGCTGCTCCACAAGAACCATCACCTTCAAATATCCAAGCAATGTTGTCCGACAATAACCAACATCTACAAAACAATGTTAAGAATCTGCCAATGAGCAAGATATTTGTTTGCATGAAAACACACAAACCCTCGGGCAAGGGGGGATGTTTGGCCTCAAATATTCCCATTTTTCTGGTATATATCACCACCATTCATAACCTAAGTTCTGACACTTTTACATTCATTTCACATCATAATTCCATCATTTATTGCCAATACATATCCTACACCTCGTGGTTAAGTATCATTATTTTTCTTAATATTTTCTATGCTTAGATATGATTTAGTCATTATTTGGTAATGAAGGTTTCACTAAGTTCATTTTTCGTGGGGTTCCATTGTCGAAATACTCCACAAGTTAGTAAAACTAGTTACTGTAGGTTGAATATGGAATAAAATTGTTGTAGGTTAAAGTATTAATTAAATTATCAAATGGTGAGGAATATTGATATTCTAAGACTTCGATCGTGTTGAAAATAAACTCTTTCAGCTAACCCAGAAATAGTTCGGAAAAATTAATCACCAAATGGAATTTAAGGTAAAAACACTTTTTAAGTACATAATGAGTTCTTAAGTACATAATCATGAACGAGTCATGTCGGGTTCAATCTGAACGTGCAAGGTCAGGTTCAGTCTGAATGGGTAAAGTCGGGTTCAGATTTGCACAGCGTTTATTGAATGACCTTGTGATAAACATAGCAGTGGTTCCTCCATTCATGTGTTGATCATAATGGATCTAACCATAGGCTATACGAAGTCTCTCTAGAAGTCTGATATGTCCTTTAGCTTGTTGTTTTCTTTTAGTGAAATGGGTATATATTTTTTCATCAAAAAAGCTCTATATAAGTTGATGCCTTGTATGAACAAAAACAGGATAATGAGTAGAGGATATAAATTGTATGTCATAGGAGCAGAAGTGTGTATTCAATAGGAGCAACAACGATGATGTACATGTCATTTACATTTTGAACCTCAATACATCATTTGATTTCGCATGAATATCTGTAAGTCTTATGGTGTTTGATTTCTGAATAGCATTGATTTAATCTAACTTGCTCCAGGAGTGGCAAGGACCCACCACAGCTGGAAATAAATTTTTTTCTTCAACCAATATAGATCTTAGATTTGTGTTTAATTAATTATTTAGCAGTGTAATTACTTAAATTTTTGAATTATGATTTTGATTTTGTACTTAAATATTCTCTCTATTTTATAAATCTAAATTGAGTTTATATTTTCAATCCTATAGCGCTATATTCATTTCTCAAATGCTTAGGGTTATTTAGTTTTGAATGCATTTTGATTGTAGATCCAATAAAATAAGAGAAAGATTAAATCATGATTGAAACACCATGAGTATTATTATGAATTTTCTATGCATTAAGTATAGAATTGGATCTAGCATTTTGCATAAATTTTCATATCGAGTGTTAAGTACAAAATTGGTTTTAAATATTTCAGATTGAGGTTGTCTATAAGTGCAAGTGGTGTGAGGTATGTTAAATGGATTGACATAGTATTAATTTGAAGTTTAGCCTAGCAAGTAGAATTCTTTTTAATTGGAGGTTTTCTTTTTTTTTAATAACATAATTATATCCTTATAGAAACATGCTTGAATAGGAGTTTGATTGTAGAAAATCTTAATTTAATGTTAGCAGATTTAGTTTCCATTCACTTTCATATATTTCTCTTATGAATTTCGTAAGTAATTTGGTTTTAATTTCAAATATTTCATCTCGATTAGGAATATGGATTTTGAGTTTTCTTTCTAGATTAGAAAATGGGATCCCATAGGTAGAAATCAACTTATGTAATTAGAAGTTACTTTCCAGAAATTGATTTATGTAATTAGAATTTACTTTCGAGGAGTTAATTAGAAGTTTACATTCCAACAAATGTTTGGTGTGATTAGAAGTTTATTTCCAGCAAGTGAATGATGCAATCAGAGGATTCTTTTTTAAAACATAAACAGTGTGATCATGTGTGAAATGAGTAGTGTATGATTTATTAATAAAATTCAACAAAGGGTTTTCCTTACAGTTAATAGATAGTCTGTTCTTTTATAGAGATAAGTGTGGATTGAGTTATGGAATCATAAGTAGGAGAATTGTTTCTTTGGTTAATCAATCATTCATTTGTGATTGTAGATATGTATTTTTGGGTCAAGTTAATTTATTTATGATTGGGTATTATGTACATAAACATCAATTTGATTTATTATTCTAGTTTAGGTTAGATGCTCCGATCTTGCGTTTCCTACGCTTGTGCCTCAAAGCTTACGAGCCCCGGATTGATAATTTATTGTTGGAATTATAACACATATAATTTAATCAACATGCCTCCTAAGAAAAATGTACAACCAAAATAAAATTTATAATAAACAATACTATTTAAGTTGATGATGTCAACCATGGGGGATGATTCACCATTTTTGGGGTAAAAAAGAAAAAGGATTAAAAAATAATAAAATAATAAAATAATTTTTTGAACTTATATCCCTAAGGTTCTACTAAAATTTCGAGTGGGAGTATTCATTAGATGAAAAATTTAATTCCTCATCCAAGAATTACCCATGTTGCATACTTTCGATGCACCCTGTTACATGAAAAATGATAAATACATGACATGATTGCAATTATGTTTTTTCATGTATTTCTCATTTTTCGTGTAGCAAGGTCCATTGAAAGTATGCAACATGTGTACTCCTTCTATGAGGAATAAAATTATGCATCCAACGAGTGTTCCCACTTCAAATTTGAGTAAACCCATAGGGACATAAGTTGAAAATACAACCTGAAAAGGTAGTTTTTTCTTTTTTCCCTTTAAAATTTGATGATATAATCTAATATAATTTCATTATTTCTAGTATTATTTTATAATTTCATTAGGAGGACCATTTTAGACCTCAAAATTCCCCTAATAGGTTTAGCGGCTAAACGAAAATAATTTGACCTATCATGACGAGGGACCAAGGCAATGTAATCTAGAGGAGGTATAAAAGTTGCAAGTGGTGTGTAACAATGTTTCACATGTTGTTGATTTCTAGTTTGAAAGTGTGTTTGAAGGTTATCTTGTTGAATTTGAAATAGAAGTGATAGTCTCTTATAGTTCAGCATAGAGGAAAATCCTGAAAGGACCACGAGGTAGGTTTACATAATAATTGCTATTACCTATTAAGATGTTGTTGTGTGACCATAGATTTCTTCCTCTGGTGTTGGATAACATGAGCGACTAAAATGTTCATGTGCCAGGGGAAAATGTGGAAGAACTGAGGGGTATCGTGAAAGAAGAGGAAGGAGGAAGGGTGGGAAAACTGTGATGGAGGCTGACCATAAGTAGGTGATTGTCTAGGTGAGAAAAAAGAGATAATTTTTAGATAAAGAGTTTTGAGGGTGGAAACTTGAGGACTGGATGAAGTTTTCAATAGGGTGATGCGGGAGGATTCCAATGAACGTTGATGCCTATTGAAAGGAGAATCCTAGGGAGATGGAAAAGGAAATTATGGAAGAGGACAAGGAGTACTGTGAGTGACTATATTTATGAGGGAATGCAATTTAGTATGCCACACACTAAAGTAGGGGAAGAGGAGCAGTTATGTCCATATAGCAAAAATTCCTTAGACCCGTGACAACAGAGTCAAACCATACCTAGTGTCGAAACCATAACCCCATGCATATATACAATTATAGAGGAAAGTATGCAACACACTATAATGAATAGTGGAGAAGGTAATTGTAGTCAAGGGGGTGGAGGTGCTAGTAGTAGTGAAGTCGATGAAGCAATCGGTGGAGCAAGACAAGGTTCCGAAGATTATTTTGGTGTTCAGATAAGTGCACAGTCTTATAATACTTTAGTGGGTGATATTAAGAGTACTTTAGCAGAAATTATTGCATTGATTACGATTGAAAGTGTAGGGTTAAGAATTCCTAAGTTCCATTGTGCTCAGAATCAGGACCCATATAAACATTTATTCATTTTTGAGACTATATGGAAAAATAGGTAGGTCCAATATGAGGCAACAAGGATTATACTATTGGAAGCTACCTTGATAGATCGCACATTGACATGGTACATGAAATTTAAAAGTGCGGCCCATGTTGGACATAATAGGATGCTAAATGATAATAAGTATGTTTTTATCGCAGAGTTTTATAATACAAAATTGAAATCTCGATGTATTAATGAGTTGAAGGAGATCAATCAAGTTTCAAGTGAGTTTGTGTGGGAATTTGACCAACGATTTATGATTTTGAAGGATAGGTTAATGTTTGAGATTTCAAATGCATAGAATTAAGAGTAGTTTATTTTTTTACCATTGCCAAATATTAGGATATCATTGATACAACAATGAATCATCTCACAGTTAGAGGCATTGGAGGTTGTACTAAAGCTAGAATATTTTCCAGTCAAGAATGGAGAAAATCATTTGATGGAACAAGTGAAATCATAGTTGGCTGCACTGACTCTTCAGCTACAATGTCTAATCAAATGGAAAGGGAAGTGAGAGGAAGTGTGGTGTACCATTTTCCAGATGAAATTTCACCACTAAAATGAATGCAAGTTGTTGGAAAACTATATGGTTACCAACGCAAAAAATATGCTTGTGCGAGGTAGAGGGTTTTTGTACGAGGGTTGAAGAACGAATGGGAATCAAAGAAATTTAGGAAGATGGTAGAACAGTGTGCCATGGACACAAAATTATCTACAACGTGAGCAACACCACACATAGTAAATCAAGTAGCACAAGTGAATATACCAAGTAAAGAATTCATATTTTCTACACATGTGGGACATTAAGAAATGGAAAACATCATACTAGACTTGGGGTATGATGTGATTATCTTGCCGAAAGGGACATGGGAGATGATGGGAAAGCCAAGACTAACCTGGTCTCCAACTCAACTAAGGTAATCCAATCAACATTATATCTTCCCCATTTGTATATTGATGGGTGTGCCAGTAAATATTGATGGATTTAAAAGTAATAATAATTTCGAAGTTATAGATATCATTAACGACATCGATCCATACCCAGCTCTGTTGGGGATTTTTTAGGCTTTCAATAATCAGGTGATTATTAATATTAAGAAGAGACAAATGATATTTGAAGCTGGATATTTATTATTTAAAACACCTTTGGATCGATGGGAAGGAGACTGATATGTTGAATTGATTAAAGCTGAACTAAGTAGGGAGGAATTAGATAATATTTACAATGTGAGAACTCATCTAGATGATTATGTGAACCTTATCACTAATGATCTGATAAGTTGGTTCAGTGTTAGGTCATTCACTTCTAGCTGTGAAGAGGCGTTGGAAAATTACTAGAAGATACTGCATGAGGTCAACACATAATGGTGTGAAGATATCACCAGGGTAGTGCATTTGGTGGGAACCAAGATGGATAACCCACCTTGCTTTGATTTATTTTCATAGGTGATGATTTTTGTGCAATAATTTGATGATGGAATATGTGAGTAACCACGGATTCCTATGTTGGACTTTTCCTTTCATGAAGCACTATACATATGGTATACTGCACACAAGAACCAAGTTGTGGGGTGGGAGAAATTTATAAATTTGATGTGCATTAGGTTTAGGACCAATTTTGGGGTCCTTAGGGAGAATAATTTTGGAATGGAGTGCCCAGGACACACTTAAAGTGGTGTTTCATGACATGGATGAGAGAATATGTGCCTCAATAGGAATGGGTACACAAGTTTTTACATACCCTAAACATTATCCCTATGAATTGATATATTGAGTTGGAGGTATGCAGAGAAATGAAGGAGTGGAATGAGATGGCGCATAGATTTAAAGATACATTTACTTTTGAGCTGAAAGAACCAACACTCGATGAGGACTTTAAAGTATTGTTACAAAAATATTGTACTTATGGAAACCTGATAATGCTAAAACATATTGTCCTGCACATAGTCATTCACATTAGATATAGGAGTTCATCGAGTGTTATAACTTAACAGAGCTACAAGAGTAGGATGATGATAAAATAAAAATGAAGATCCAAAAAATCGAAGGGGAAAATATATTAAGTGGATTGAATTTGCAATCTATCGAGCATGCATATGCTATCAAAACTATAAAAGTAAACATTGGGGCAAAGGAATGTCCCAAGATGGTGGTTATAGAATATTATTGGGATGAAGTGTTGGTAGAAAAGGTTGCAGATTTAATGCACAAATATCAATATTTGTTCCCCAACACATTTTAGGAAATGAAGGGAATTGTAGGAGAATTTGGAAAGAATCCCATTGAAGCCCTATGCCAAGCCTGTGAAGGAATGACCATATCGTTTCAAGTGGTAGTTGGAAAATATGCTACACACAAGGATTATTGAACCTTTCAAAGACTCTAAATGGGTAAGCCTAATGGTGGTACAGAGAAAGAATAAAAAGGAGATTAGAATTTGTGTAGAACTCCAGAAATTGAATGATTTTTATGCACATGACCCATTTCCTATGCCAATTACTGATGAGATATTCAAAAATTTGGGTGAACATGAAGCTTATTAATTCACTTGAAAATTGTATAGCTACCATTTGGTGAATATTGCTAAAGAGGACCAACATAATACCACCTTTGAAGTAGAGTGGGGATTTTTTGAATACATAGTCATACTGATTGGGTTGAAAAATGTGGTAACCATTTTCTCGTGCATAGTGGTTGTAGTGCTTCAGGAATTTATTCATAAATTATTGGAGGTTTACCTGGATGACTGTAATATGTTAGGTTTACTAAAGAGGCATATTTAGGTTCTACAAATTTTGACGGACAGGTTCAGACAACTAAAAAAAATTTTACATCTAAAAACATATATTTTTTAGCCTTTTGGTATTTTGTTGGGTCATGTTGTTAGCAAGCAAGGTTTAATGGTACATCTTGTTATCACCCCAAAAAAAAAAAAATCAAAACATTATTGTGTCAAGTTTGTTTTTGGTCATGGTTCAGAATTTTTTTTAGAAGTCAATTTAGGATTTGATCAAGGGTAGGTTTCAGATTTTTTTTTTTAATTTTAAAGCCCATCCTTAGGTTATGATAAAGTCTTCTTTTAAGTCCCTTCATGTCAAATATCCATCATTTTCATTTGTGGGTCATTTCCAAAAAAAATTCATGTTAAAACTATTCAATTAGCCAAGAAACGTTGCTTTCATAACACCAGTACTTCAAAAAATTTGATTTTTGCTACGAAAGTGCTAATAGTTTCATAGCGCAAATAGGAAAAAATACACTACAGGCGCTATGAAAGTGTGGTTTCTAAATTGTCTTGTCATCTGAGATGGAAAAGGTCAGAAAACATTGGGAGATAGTAATTTAGTGGTATGATGAGTCAGTTAATGATGAAATTCAATGTAATTACCCACGTTGCAGTCATCATTGTCATGATAGGGTATGAATGAGGCATAATTCAGTTATGAGATGACATTTTAAATTAAAAATCTTGCCTAATTGGTTATTCTCATTTCATTTGGCTCCATTCGAGATGTCTGAGCTCTGAAGTGTTAACGCCAAACATGTGACTATTTTATACAAAGGTTTTCTTTATCCCTATCAAGTGAGGCTGATATAAATTAATCAATCAAGGCTATTGTTTCACATTCAAGCGAGGCTGATTCAATTTATCAATCGAGTCTGATAGGATTTCTGAGAAGCATGACAGAGGAAAAGAAAGTTCACAGAGGGGGACACTGCTTAAGGCATGAGCCTGAAGATATGAAGGCAATAATTTAAGACCCAACAGTGATGGAGGCATTTAGAAGAGTAGGTTACCTTCGGTTTTGTGAAAAATTTCAGGGCTGTCACACACAGGTCTCAAAGGAATTTTCCATGAACTTCAATGGAACGACTACTAAGTTTGGGATGCTAAGTATGTCAATTACACCAAATATCATTGATACTATTACAGAGATACCAAGAGGTCAAGAAACTTGGTTCAAAGGTTTCAAATTTTATGTGGAAAAATTTAAATAATTCATGAAGCCTGAGTATGAAGACATGGACCTTAATAACGCTATCCATAGAAGCTGCATCAAAGACACTTATTCAAAGCTTCTTCTCAACATTCTGAAGTATTTTACATGTGAAGGAAGATATCATAAGGTTTACACATATCATTTCAGGTTGCTTCTGCATTTCACTGGTAATATTTCACTCAATTTGCCTTTTTATCTGCATAGGAGTCTTGCAAAAATAGCTGATAAATTACAAGCAAAATCTAAAGGTAGTGAAACATCCTTGTTTCATCATGGTTTAATGAATTTATTGATTTTAGATGAACTCTAGAAAATAGGCAGGGATTGGTCATCTTTCTTGTTTATCAATGGTTTTGAGTTGGAAACCCTAACCCCTGCATGAAACCCTAAAACTAAAGGAGTTCCATCACCACCAGTAGTAGAGCCTAATAAACCTATGGTTGCAAAACCAAAGGAATTTACAAAACTGAAGCCAAGGAATAAAATTGAAAAAAGGGCAGAGCAAACACAATTGTTTGATACCCCAACTCCATCATCTGCAAAACCGAGGTCAAATATTGTCAAAGAGGAAAAACAGAAACAAGATGTCAGCAAGAAGGAAATTAAAAGAGTAACAAGAAGCCAGGCACTGGCATTAAAAGGGAAGACAATTGCTACAGAGGATATCCCAATAACAAAGGGAAATTTAGATGACATCCTTCATGCTATTAACATAGAGGAGACACCCATTGTTCAAGCTGAGTTCATTGGGGAAGATGAGCATAAATAGAAAAGGGCTAAGTCTACAAAGAATCTTGAGTTTGAGGGGGAAGATGCAGCTTTCATCTTTCAAGCAAGAAAGCCTATAACTAGGCATGCTAAAAAACTCAAGGAAGGCAGGCAAGAAGTTCAAAAATATTTTGAGATAGTTAAAGCTCCTGAAGAAGTTGTTGATCTCTCATCACCTGTACTGAGGCATACAGCCAGCAGAACAAAGAGGGGAAAAGAAGAAATGACCGAGTTTCAGCACCTTGAGGAAAAATTGAGGTTGGAAAACCAAGAAATTTATGTGATGAGAAAGAGGGCTAGAAAGCATGGCATTGAGAAAGAAAATTTTAAAATAATGAAGGCACTGTGGGAAGGTCAAACTAGTTCTATTTCTAAAACTTCAAGTAGTGTAGAGAAGTTTTTCAAATGGACAGTCCCAGCAATTAAGGTAGCCAAGTTTTTCATAGTAATAAATACTCAATTTAGAGCTAATAATAGAAAACTTAAAGATCAAGTGGAGGACTTGGAGCAACAATTGAAATTGATTCAAGATGAGTTAAAGAGCAGAGGTATTAAAATAACAGTCATTGAAGAGGCAATAGCTAAATCAAGTGAAATTGAAGAAGGGACCTCATGAAGGCTGGAATGATTGTGTTTTTTCAGTTCATATGGTTTTTAAATGATGAATCAGGTTTATTTTGAGTTTTTGGCACATTTAAAATTTATACTTTCGAAAATTTTTGACAAAACTGCCCACTCAGCAGTTTCATAGCGCAGACAGTGTAAAAAGGGAGAAAAGTGCTATGAAACTGTTGTAGTAGCTTTTCTTGCCCATTTTCATCAAATTTTGAGGGGTAAAATAATGTATCAAGAACTGAAATTTCTATGGAAGATGTATTTAAAGGAAATTAAGATAATTTTGTAGGAAAGAAGTCAAAAACTTGAAGAAAAAAGGGTTAAAGGGCAGCACTACGAAAGGCGATACGAAACTGCTTTGTTTTCGTAGTGCAGTGTATTACAACTCATTTGAACAGTTTGAAGATGGTTTTGGACAATTGTAGCTTAAGGAGGAGTTTTTGCATGTGTTAATTCAATTTCCAACAGCTAAGGACCTCAAAATAATGAGTTCATTGATGGTTATAATGTTCCAAGAGTGCAAAGGACCCTATGCCTAAAAAACCGGCAACTGTTTCCTATTTTGGTGGAGGACTGAAATATGCTCATGAAGAGTTGAAGCCTATAATCGAGATTCGACCATGTGCCTATACACTTTGAAAATGATGTAATTTAATTTATATAAGGTTGTTATGGATATAGATAACGAGTTTGAATCCTATTTGTAATAGGACTGTTTAGTAAATTAGTTGTCTTTTTGTAATAAATCCCATCTATTATGGTTATGCAAGGTGTCAAGATTCAGGAATTCGATGTGTCTAGCCTAATATGAGATCATCTGATGTTGTAAATTGTTTATTAAATACTAAGAAGTTGAATTATTCAAGTGTTGGAAATTTTTAGCAAAAGACTGTGCTTATTGTAATTGACTGGTTTTTAGCTAATATAGAGAGTTTCTACTTAACCAACTTGGGATTCAGAAGGAGTTTTGGTGTGTTACTATTCTATTTGCATCTATTATTATCCTATTGAAGTGGTGTTTATCTATATTACTCAGAATTCATCTTTAGATGCTCTGACTTCCTATATAAATGAACTGACTATGTTTTTATAGTTTCATGTGTGTTATTTCTTGACTAAAACTCTAATATGCCTCAACTTCCATGTTAAGTAGATTCATTGGTTATTGAAACTATTTTGACTCCATAAGCCTAATTTGTACTTTTTGATGTGATTCTCAACCTGTCTCTATCATTTATATGTTTATTATCCTACATAGAGTTAGCCATCTATACTTTTATCCAAATCATTAACCCTTGAGAGAGCCCTCTCAGGCTGAGGAGGCTAAGCCTCAGTCAAAATATTAGGTTTGAAATAGTTACATGAAGTTGACTGATCAAGCAGCCTATCAGGTCCAATTTTGTGATAACACATCCTTCCTAGATTTCAATAATAGTATACCTATGAAAACCCACATCAGCCTGATACCTACAGTTTACCTTAGGGCATATGAGTTACGGTGAGAAGTTTATTCAAGGACATGCTCAGATCACTAATACCATGGATAAATTATTGAAGAAAGGGGCCAATTTTTAGTGGAATAATGAGTGCCAACAAGCTTTACACACCTTGAAGGAGAAGCTAGAGTCAACATCAATTCTGGTAATTGCCAATTGGCATAAGTAGTTCCGCGTTCATGTTGATGTGTCATCAATTACAGTAAGCACGATATTAGCACAACCTAGGGAGGTAGGTATTGATCATCCCATTTATTTTGCAAGAACAAATCTATCAATGGTTGAGTAGAACTACACCTTGACAAAAAGAGAAGGATTGGAAATAGTGTATGTACTTCAAAATTTTAGTCATTACCTGCTGGGAAATAAGTTTAAATTATACACTAATAACTCTATGCCGAAGTACATTATAAACAAGATCGTTTTAGGGGGGAGGATTTGTAGATGGATACTCTATTTCCAGGAATATTATTTTTACGTGGTGGTAAAGCCTGGTAACCTAAATGCAGGACCCTATCATTTTTCTTGCTTGACCTCAAGAAAGGACATGTAGAGTTTGGAGGACAAACTTCCAGATGTGTAGATTTTTGTTGTGACCTTGGTAGATGAACATTTTTTATATATTAAAAGTAATTTGACAATAGGGATGGCACAAGAAGACTATATTGTGGCATAGAAGAAAAAAAAATAGTCATAAATGTAGTTGACTACCACTTAATTGCATGTTCCTTGTATCAGTTAGGCGAGATGAAATTTTGTGCAAGTGTGTAATGAATCACGAATGACATATGGTTTTAAAAAAATAAAATTTAGGTCGTAAATTTTTTTTTATGTAGGACATGCCACTACACAAAATATCCTATGTGTATGGTGTCCGACTCTACATTCCGACGTTGAGTAGTTTTGTAGGACATGTGACATATGCCAAAGATTGGGTGATATGAAATTATACAAGAATGAAATTGAATATAGATATAGCCATAACTATAGAGATTTATCATAAATAACACTTCATTTCATTAATATCAAAGAGTTGAAACATTCTTACAAACAGAATGGAAAGAAACTAGCTCGGGCATCGGTAGCTTATCTCTCAAAGTATATGTGGAGGTTACATGCCTCTTAACTGTGTTAAAATGAGGTTCAGTGGCCTTTTTATCATTGATAAACAATGAGAAACCTTAAGCATCCAAAAAAATAACCCTAGGAGATGAAGCGCCAAAAGCTTGTGGGCCTCGTAGGGGTAAGTTAGAACTTCTACTTCCCAAGGTCGTAACTTTGGCATACGATGTTCGTTTGGCTCTCATAATACCTATTTTGGAATCTCTCAAAGAGGAGGATGAAAAAAACCAACAATTTTTTTTGGATATTTTTGGTCTCTCCATTTTCCCTAAAATTTTCTTTTAGTCCCTCAAAAAGCCTCTCGAAGTTTAGGACCCAAAAAACTTCTAGAAATAGTAAATTGTGCTACAATTAAGCAAAATAAAAAATAAAAGAAAAAATGGTGGGTGTCTAAGTGGAATAGGTGAGTGGCCACCAATATCCACCTAGATCAGTCCGCCCCCTTAGGAAGCAATGGTCCCCATTGCATTGAGTGCCGCCATGATATGGGGAAAATTTTGTTGAACTTGGTCCCTAGTGAGCCACTTGCCTTGGTTTAGGAGTTGGCCAACTTTGACAACTCGATATAGTTGGATATTCTGCTAGCGAGTGTTCATGAACCCCATGTCCATGATCTAATCAATTGTGGCATGTTCCATGTATTTGGGGTTTAGCTCTATTGGTGTGAGTTGTTATGCAATGTCAAATGTGTCTAGTAATGGTGGAAATTATGGCCGAAGGAGGTCCACATTGAAAAATGATTGCAGGAAAAGGAACAATAGAATGAAAACTTGAAAGAATTGTTTCTTATAGCCTGGGTGATGGTGTATTACCCATATCAGAGTGTTCAAACCATATAGTGGGGCCTAGCAAGGCACGCCTTCTTCAAATGTAGCCATATTTTTTCACCCACTCAGAACTTGTGTGGCATTCGATGCTTATCATGTCACAATTTTACTTAACATTTTCTTAATCCAAAATTTCATGGACCTTATAGAGGATGTTCTAGATTTTCTCAAAGAATTTTTTAGTCCTATATGTTTTAGACTAAACATGGGCCGAAGCTACCTAAGTAGCTGAAAATTGTATGGAAACATGAATGGGACATAGTGAACGGAATCCCACACAAACCTAAAATGGGTTGTGGCCAGTTGAGATATGGAGCTCTCTGTTGTAGAAATGTTTGAAATAGGCGAGGCTTCCATCGCATGTGTGAGTATGCTTCCAGTAGTACATGTGTAGAATATGTACGATCATCCTGTTGACACCCTTTATTTAGCCATCAGTTTGGGGGTGGAAAGTCGTGGACTTAGTGGGCTTTGTATCTAGCATCGACCAGAGTCTTGATAGAAATGTACTTAGGAAGCTGATATCCAAATCTGAGATAATGGACTATGCGATCCAAAAGTGTAGCCACACCCGTTCAATGAAGAGCTTAGTGTTGGCTTCTACTATGATACTCTTCTTATAGGCCACCAGAATGGCCATCTTATAGAATCTATCGATGACCACAAAAACGCAGTCATTTCTATGCTTAGTCGAAGGGAGGCTCAACTTGTAATCCATGGAGATGGATTCCCAAGGCCGGATATGAGTATAAAAAGGAATATATAGGACTTTCCTCTTGATAATAGGTTTGTAAATGGCAGAAGAAGTGCATGATCTAATGTACTTCCCAAGACTGTGTCGAATGTTTGTCCAATAAAAATAGTTTTGTAGCTTTCCCACTGTTTTGTCTACTCCAAAATGTTTAATGACCCAGTTGTAGTATGCCTCCAAAATAATCTTGGCATGATCTCTTGAATGACCATAGAGGTTTCCTAGGTGACATAACACTGTATCATGGAGGTGAAAATTTGGAACTTGCTTTCCTTACAAGAGTGTTTGGTATGTGTTGTTAGAATTTCTGATCACTCTTGTATAGATGCAGCCACTCTAAAGTCTTGTGCCCACAATATTTGAGCACAGTGGTGACCGTCATGACTCATGGTCAGCCGAGGTAGTCTGCAAAATTATTGGTGTTTCCCTTCTTGTACTTAATTTTCAAGTGGAATTGTTGCAATTATGTGGACCATTTATAATGGAAACCATTCTACAACTTCCCTTGTGTCTGTATGAACTACATGGGTCAGTGGTCTGCATAGCTAATTGTTTTCATCCCCATAATGCAATGCTTCCATTTCCGAGAGGCATGCACAATAAAATACATCTCTTTGTCATATGTGGGATACTTTCAGACTGTGTTTGAAAGTGTCTCACTATTATATGCCACTCAATGCCCCTGTCAAGTAAGAAAAAAACCAATAACATAGTTGAAATCATATGTCTCGATCTCATATGGTCGTTGAAGGTATGGTAATGTGAGCACTAGTGTAGAGAAGAAGTGATGCTTCAACTAGGAATATACATTTTGTTGGTATTCAGTCCAAAATATTTTTTCTTTCACTCTGCCCTTGTTGAATTGACTCAAAGTCTAAGTGATATAAGAGAACCCCAACACGAACCTATAGGAGAAATTGGCAAGACCCAGAAAGTTGAAGAGCTCTGTTAGAGTGGTTGGGGCTAGCTAATCTTGAATAACTTGTATCCTGTCTAGGTCCACATGTGCACCCATCTCATGAATGATGTACCTCAGATATTGAACCTAGGTCATATGAAAAGTGCATTTCTCCAAATTGTCACACAACTTGTGTTGTCACAAAGTTTGGAGGACTTGTCAAACAAGGTGGAGGTGCTCTTCCCAACTCTAGTTGAAGGTCATGATGTCATCCAAAAAAACACCATGAATGAGTTTTTGAATGGTTACAAGATGTTTTCCATAAGCCTTGTGAAGGTTGTGGGGGCATTCGTCAACCTAAAAGGCATGACCATCCATTTGAACATGCCTCCTTGGATTTTAAGGTTGCATTCCAAACATTGGAGTGTTAGATTGGTACCTGGTGATAACTCGACTTCGAGTCAATGTTGCTGAAATATTTGTCTCTCTTGAGATGGTCCAAAAGGTCATTAATCCGTTGAGTGCCCGAGATAGAAAATAAAGAGTCTCTAGGTCTCATCCTTCTTCTATACCAACATAATGAGGCTTCCACAAGGTGATGAAATTGGCCTGATGTTCCCTTTCTACAACAAATCCTGAATTTTCTTTTTGATTTCATCGTTCTCTAAAACATAGTGTTGATAGATTTGTCCATTGCATAGCGATTCACTTGGGTCATATCAATGTATTTCTTGACCTGATAGTGTAAAGGTACCCCTATGGGTGACATGAAGATGTCCCTACACTCCACCACGACCTTGTCCATCTTCTATTGTCATGCTGAGGAGCCCTGTCTAGATGTCATGGCCACAATATAATTTTTTCCCTAAGGGAAAATAATAAGGAAAAAAAATTCCTAGCTGGGGAAATGAGAATACTACATTTCTTCACATTGATCAAAGGGACGGGGTAGGCAGTGCTACCTCTGGTATCTTGTACAACTTATTTCCGAAAGTAATAATAACAGTGACAGCCTAGACTCACAGCATGCTACTTCCATAAGTATGGTTGGCCTAATAATACAACACAAAATTCAAGAGGATAAACATCATAGAATACCTCAGTCATGAAGGGCTTGATGTTGTAGGGTAGGCAACACTATTGGCTGACACGGAGATCCTATCCTTGGTGTAGCCACCTGATCGTGTACGTCTGCGGGTGTGTTGTGGTCGGTAAGACTAGTTGCTTCACGAGCTCTGCTAAAATGAAGTTATTTTGACTTCCATTATTGACAATGAAATACAACGGAGAACCCTTCACCCACATATGGGAGTGGGAGAGGCGCTCCCACTCCTCTAGATATTTGAGCTCATCCTTCTAGATCTTGGTGGTGGAAATAGTGGCAATGGGCTTCCCATCAATAATATGCTTCCCTCTGTCATTCCCCTTGTCAAGTTCTAATTCAAAGTCGCAGTATGCATCTGATTTGGAAGCCTTCAGCTCCACCTCTAGTGACTGCATGGCCCTACACTCATTTGCGTTGTGAGTGGCGCTCTTATGGTACTCACACCACTTTCATGTGTCCTTATTTGTATTTGCGGTGTTTTTCTTTTCTTGTAGCTTAGGTGTCTTTTCTTGGGTCACCTCGTCTTGGCTTTGTCCATTGTTCTGTAGTTTGGGGGCACATTTCCCTTACTTTAGATTCAAACATAGAAAATCTCACTTCTTCTATTTAAATTTATGCTTGATCATTTAAGAATATTGGTATGCTGCACCAGGCTAGGAGATGTCGATGAAATAAATTTCCTCCTGAATGTATCTATGCAAAGAATTTTGTTACTTAAGAACCATATTTTTATCCCAATCTTTGATATGCAACTTTGTGCATAGTGTACGGAATAGATTCGTCAACTCATGAACCTATTCATCATTTGCTGATTTAGCGTAGTTCATTGTATGTATGATGCAGGGGCATTAGACACAAGCCAGCAATGTAGGAGGTTTTGTCCACATGTTGTGGCTAGGAGGGTTCGAAGTCACTTGAATTGTAACAGCTAGGTGTCAATACCTCAGTTGACTGTATTATTCAGATTAGTTAGAGTTGTAGAAGTTGAATAGTTAGTCCATCTGTCATGTTTTAGTTTTTGAACAATTGTAATTAGGCTCTTGAATTACCATAACGGTCCTCACAGACGAACCGAAAGGACATATGTTGATGTATAAATTGTATTCTCTAGATGGAGAATAAAAAAAAGGAGAGGAGGAAGGAGGAGAGAGATTCTGCAATAAAATCTATGTTCACAATTGCTTCCAATTAAATAGTTTATGTGCGCATTTACCATAGAGTCGTTTCAAATCCTTAATTGTCAAGAGATTGTTTAATCGCGAAATGATGAACTTTGTGCGTGTATAATTGAACTCCTGTATGAATTCCACATATCTCTGTCTGTTGTTTCCCTTAATTATTCGAGCAAACCCTGTGAATTTAACCCCACCACAGGCGAGGTCTGTGTGGAGAACCCATGGTCATCAACCCTGTTCATATATAAAATTCCCGCCTACTAAAGAGAAACCAAGTCATTGATTGTGGAACCTGACCCTGGGATTAGACCCGAGCTAAATGACTAAGAAGGCCAGCGCGACCCTGCATTAACCCTAGTCAATCACTGTAGAAAAACCACGAGCGGATTTGAGGAGGTGGATTGCCCATATTGCACTACTTTTGGTGTACGGGTGGTATTCCCCGGTCGAGGAGTGATTCCATAGAGGAGTTGACACGTGGCAAAGTGGACCCCTAGAAAACCGCCGTTTAAACCGCGCCATCGTACGTTAACATTCATACCAAGACGCCGAGCGATATTGATGAGAGCCGTCGATATGGGAAAGGGCCATCGAACGGTGGTCGCCTGCAGGAGATGCGCAAAGGATAACCAAGGTGCACAGACAATAAAAGAGGTACGGTGCATGCATTTGATTGGTCTATTGACCGTAGAAGTGGGGCCCAGGGCTAAAGTTTTATTACACAGTTAATTATTCAACAGTGTGTCGGATTTATATTAAACGCGAAGGTCTAAACATTGGATATAAGGTTGGTGGCATAAAATAAAGTTTGGAGATAATATATATAAGCCAGAATATAATATAACATTCGTAAGTTGCGAATATGTTTATTTTTAAATTTCCTTGAAATTGATAAATAAATAAATAAATAAAAAAAGAGCCACGTCACAGTTGACCACCTCTCCTCAGGGCTGACTTTCAGCGTTGTTGCGTCATTTGTGGTATCGAAGCCATTGTTTTAAGGTTGTTTTGTAGAAGAGCTGACATGGCAATCCGAGTTGGTAGAGGTGTTGGAAGAAGGAGGCCTATTGCCAACGCTGAGGTGTTGGGGATGTTGCAGAGGGTCGAGGCTAGAATGGATGCCATGGAGCGAAGACAGCCCAGAGATCCAGAAGACATCAGTGAACCTGAAACAGAAGAAGCTGAAGAAAATGTTGAGATTCCTCCTGACATGAGGCTCCTTAGAACGGTTCTGGGGTCTTCAGTTAAGCCCAGAATTGAAGTGTCGAGTTATGTAGGGGAACTGAATCCAGAAGAACTAGTGGACTGGATTAATGAATTGAACAAGTGCTTCGATTATGAAGAAATAAGTGAATATAAGAAGGTCAATTTTGCAGTAACAAAGCTGAAAGGACATGCTGCACTTTGGTGGGATGGAGTGCAGGCAGAAAGGAGGAGAGTTGGCAAGCAACCTATCAAGAGCTGGACCAGAATGATGGCTAAATTAAAAGGTAAATTCTTTCCTAGTGATTATCAGCTGACATTATATAAACAAATGCAGAACCTGAGACCGAGGTTGCTAACAGTAAAAGAATACATAGAGAAATTCTACAGAGTAAGCATAAGGGCCAGGAAATTCCAAGACACGCCTGAGAAGACTGCCAGATATGTGAATGGGCTCAAGATGGAGATCCAAGATGAGATTGGTCTCATGTCCCCTAAGATAGTGGAAGAGGCCTATCAGATGGACTTGAAAGCAGAGGAGAAACTCCTGAGGAAACATTCTGCCAAGAAAAGAGGTAATTTCCATGGGAAGGGAAGTCAGGGTGGTAGAGGAAAGCCTGCTACACCCAGGGATGGAGCTAACAGTAGCTCACCTCAGAATGCATCTACAGAGGATGATGCAAGGGGCAGAAGGGGTTCTTACAGAGGAAAAGGAAGAGGAGGCAGAGACAGAGGCAGAGGTAGAGAATTGAGGTGTTATAGATGTCAGCAAGTGGGACACAAGCACTATGAATGTCCAGAGAATGTGGGTGCTGGTCCAAGGAATGCTGTTGTTGCCCAGGCTGGAGAAGAGGCTGAAATTGAAGAATAAATTCTTCCAGAGAGGGGAGAATCCTTGGTGGTAAATAAGGTCCTGTTGAAGCAAGCTAAAGAGGTCACTGAGCCTGCACAAAGGAAGACTTTGTTTAGGAGCATATGCAAAGTCCAAGGGAAATGTTGTCAGCTAGTCATTGATAGTGGCAGCACAGACAATCTGGTTTCCACTGAGGTAATAGAAAAGTTGAAGTTGAAGACAAGGGAGCATCCAACTCCCTACAGGGTGTCCTGGCTACACAAAGGGCACCAGCTGGTTGTAAAAGAACAGTGTGAGATAGAGTTGCAAATGGGAAAATATAAAGATAAGGTCCTGTGTGATGTAATGCCCATGGATGTGTTTCATATAATGCTGGGTAGACCTTGGCAGTTTGACAGAACAACAGTGCATGATGGCAAGAAGAACACTTACAAGTTCTTCAAGGATGGGGTACATCATACATTGATACCCATGGAAGAAGGAGAGCCATCCAAGAGAGTGATTGATCCGAAGACCTTGTTGCTGAGTGGGAAGGAATATCTGTAGCAGACAGAAGAAGAAGAGGTAAGTTTTTCTTTAGTTTGCAAACCTAAGGTAGTTCTTACTTCTACAAAGATTTCTGATTTGCCAGTAGAAATCCAAGGGATGTTAGACAATTATTGTGACATTATTATGGATGATTTCCCTGATGAGCTGCTACCTGTGAGAAAGATCAGCCATCAGATAGATTTTATCCCTGGTTCAAACCTGCCAAATAAGGCAGCCTACAGAATGACTCCCAAGGAAAATGAGGAAATCAGGAGACAAGTACAGGAATTGGTGGACAAGGGGCTGATCAGAGAAAGTTTAGGTCCATATGCAGTACCAGCAGTATTGAGCCCAAAGAAAGATGGAGGCTGGAGGATGTGTACTGATTCCAGAGCAATTAATAATATCACAATCAAGTATAGATTCCCTTTGCCCAGAGTTGAGGACTTAATGGACTGTTTGAGTGGTGCTAAATATTTCTCAAAGATAGATTTGAAGAGTGGATATCATCAGATTAGAATAAGAGAGGGTGATGAGTGGAAAACTGCCTTTAAAATGAATGAAGGATTGTATGAATGGATGGTAATGCCTTTTGGATTGTCAAATGCACCCAACACTTTCATGAGACTTATGAATGAATTATTGAAGGAATTCATTGGTAAATTTGTCATAGTGTATTTGGATGATATAATAATTTTCAGCAGAACTAGAGAAGAACATTTAAGGCATCTTAATCATGTCTTGAAGAAGCTGCACCAAGAGAAATTGCTGATAAATATGAAGAAATGCTCATTCATGAAGGAAGAGTTGGTGTATTTGGGTTTTGTTGTTTCTACAAAAGGATTGAAGATGGACCCAGAAAAGGTTAAGGCAATTGTGGAGTGGCCTTCACCCAGGAATGTCTTTGAGGTAAGAAGTTTCCATGGACTTGCTAGTTTTTACAAAAATTTTATAAGAAACTTCAGTAAGATCAATGCACCAATAATTGAGACAATAAAGAAGATAAAACAACCATTTAAGTGGACTGCTGAAGCAGAAAGAAACTTCAAAATTTTGAAGCAAAAGATAACGGAGAAGCCTGTTTTGATTCTACATGATTTTACTAAACCATTTCAAGTAAAATGTGATGCCAGTGGAGAGGCCATTGGAGCTGTGTTGAGTCAGGATGATAGGCCTGTGGCATATTTCAGTGGGAAGTTGAATGACACTAGAAGGAAGTATTCCACTTATGAGAAGGAATTCTATGCAATTGTTTAGGCACTGAAGAAATGGAGACATTACTTGATGTCCAGGGAATTTGTATTATATTCTAACAATCATGCTTTGCAGTATATTGTACAGTAGCCCAAGTTGAAACATAAGCATGCTAAATGGGTTGAGTATCTCCAAGGTTTTAATTTTATTTTGAAACATATAAGTGGTCAAGCCAATAAAGTAGTTGATGCTTTGAATAGGAGACACATGCTTGTTCAAGAAACTAATTTTGAAGTTGTAGGATTTGATTTTCTCAAAGAATTGTATAAAACAGATCCATATTTTAAAGAAGCATTTGAGGCAGGTGGTAACCCTGTTTTAGCAGATAGAAGCCGGTGGCTGGATTATTTCCTGCAGGAGGACTTACTATTCAGAAGAAGCCAACTGTGTGTACCAAAATGTTCCATGAGGGAAAATTTCATCAAAGAGAAGCATAGTGGTAGACTTGCTGGACACTTTGGTACTGATAAGACTTATGAGCAGCTAAGTCACTTCTATTACTGGCCCAAGATGAGAGCAGAAGTGGACAAGTTCATGAAGAATTGAAAAATCTGTTAGTATGCTAAAGGAAGGAGCCAAAATTTAGGATTGTACACTCCCGTACATATTCCAGATAGGCCTTGGGACATGGTGAGTATGTATTTTGTTCTAGGATTTCCCAAGACTCATAGGGGGAATGATGCAGTATTTTTTGTGGTGGACGGATTCTCCAAAAAGGCACATTTTATTCCATGTTATAAAACTAGTGATGCCACCCATGTTGCTAACTTTTTTTTCAAAGAAGTTTTTAGATTTCATGGGTTGCCCAAGAGTATTGTTTCAGACAGAGACACCAGATTTGTGGGGTACTTTTGGAGGAAATTGTGGAAGAAACTTGGTACCAAACTAAGTTTCAGCTCAGCTTATCATCCTCAGACTGATGGACAAATTGAGGTAGTGAATAGGAGTCTGGGAAATTTGTTGAGAAGTCTTGCAGGAGAGCATCCCAAGCAGTGGGATCATATTTTTCCCCAAGAAAAATATGCATATAATGATTCACCAAACAGGAGCACAGGGCAGATTCCATTTCATGTTGTTTATGGAATACACCCCAGAGGAATATTAGAGTTAACAAATATGGGAAAGGCAGAGCTGAGAAGTGCAGATGGTGAGGAATTTTCTTCAGAGATCCAGGCCATACATGAACAAGTGAAACAACAACTACAAGGCAGCAACATCAAATATAAAAATAGAGCAGACTTGAGCAGAAAAGAAGTTCATTTTGGAGTAGGAGATCAGGTCTTGGCACACTTGAGAAAGCAGAGATTCCCAAAGAAGCAGTATAACAAATTGAAGTTCAAAAAGATTGGGCCATGCAAGATACTTAGGAAGTTTTCTGCAAATGCTTATGAGATTGAATTACCTCTTGATGTTGGAATATCTCCCATTTTTAATGTTGTAGATTTGTACAAGTATGAAGATGATGGAGCAGAAGAAGGATCAGTAGAGAATGAACAGATTGAGTTTGAAGAGCAGCTACCTCCAGCACAGCCATTGCTACCAGAGAAGATACCAGATAAAAGACCATTCAGAAGGACCAGAGGAAAAGATTAGTTTCAGTACTTGATCAAATGGAAGGATAAGCCAGAGGAATATGCCACATGGATGACTGAAGGAATGTTGCAGAAGATAGGTAGATCAGTGGAAGAGCTCATGGACAGGAGCCCATGAAGAAAATTGCCCTCGGGAGTCTGATGCAGGGGCATTAGACACTAGCTAGCAATGTAGGAGGTTTTGTCCACATGTTGTGGCTAGGAGGGTTCGAAGTCACTCGAATTGTAACAGCTAGGTGTCAATAACTTAGCTGACTATATTATTCAGATTAGTTAGAGTTGTAGAAGTCGAATAGTTAGTCCATATGTCATGTTTTAGTTTTCGAACAATTGTAAATAAGCTCTTGAATTACCATAACGGTCCTCATAGAGGAACCAAAAGGACATATTTTGATGTATAAATTGTATTCTCTGGATGGAGAAGAAGAAAAAGGAGAGGATGAAGGAGAAGAGAGATTCTACAATTAAATTTGTGTTCACGGTTGCTTCCAATTAAATAGTTTCTGTGTGCATTTACCATAGAGTCGTTTCGAATCCTTAATTGTCAATAGATTGTTTAATTGTGAAGTGATGAACTCTGTGCATGTATAATTGAAATCCTTTATGAATTCTACATATCTTTGTCTGTTTTTTCCCTTAATTATTCGAGCAAACCCTGTGAATTTAACCCCACCGCAGGCGAGGTCTGTGTGGAGAACCCATGGTCGTGAACCCTGTTCATATATAAAATTCCCGCCTACTAAAGAGAAACCAAGTCATTGATTGTGGAACCTGACCCTGGGATTAGAACCGAGTTAAATGACTAAGAAGGCCAGCGCGACCCAGCATTAACCCTGGTCAATCACTGTAGAAAAATCACGAGTGGATTTGAGGAGGAGGATTGCCTATATCGCACCGCTTTTGGTGTACATGCGGTATTCCCCGATTGAGGAGCGATTCCATAGAGGAGTGGATGCGTAGTGAAGTGGACCCCCAGAAAACCTCCATTTAAACTGCGCCATCGCACGTTAACATTCATACTAGGACGCCGAGCGATATTGACGAGAGCCGTCGATCTGGGAAAGGGCCATCGGACGGTGGTCGCTTGGAGGTGATGCGCGAACGATAACCAAGGTGTACGGATGATAAAAGAGGTACAGTGCATGCGTTTGATTGGTCTATTGACCGTAGAAGTGGGGCCCAGGGCTAAAGGTTTATTACACAATTAATTATTCAACAGTGCGTCGGATTTATATTGAACGTGAAGGTCTAAACATTGGGTATAAGGTTGGCGGCATAAAATAAAGTTCGGAGATAATATATATAAGCCGAAATATAATATAGCATTCACAAGTTGCGAATATTTTTATTTGTCAATTTCCTTGAAATTGATAAATAAAATAAAAAGAAAAAAAAGAGCCACGTCACAGTTGACCACCTCTCCTCAGGGATGACTTTCACCATTGTTGCGTCAATGTACTTGTCCTCATAGCTCCCCATGGGGTAATATTGTTCCTTGATGGCATCTCAGAAATAATTCCAAGTGGGTTCGGCTAAAAAAAGTGAGTGCTCTTTCTCGTCCATCTATTCGCAGTAGGTTTCCCACCAATCCTTAACATCGGGGGTGGCTTTGAGGAGCGAAAAATAACGAACTGAAAAACATCCTTCCAAAACATTTAACCATCTATCTACAACATATTCATATATCTAGCCTTCAGATACGGGAATACCAAATTTGACTTATACCTTGATGGGAGTGGCACCTCCAAAGTGACCGCGAGACAAATATGTGTCACCTGTGGGCATCCACTGAAGGATCTAGGAAAAGTTCTATATCATCACATTCCTTTGTCACTCGAAGCCTTCTTTGAAAAATATTTTGAAAACATCTCTTTCTCCCTCATATTTATTTTCTTCCTCCATGGGACGTCGTCGGGGTTTGCGAGGTTAGTGTAGCAAAGGTTCAACCAGTTCGATCCCTAACTCTTTATACCCTGACATTGTCAAGGACTTGAAAATAAATAAATAAAATAGAAAGATAAGATCTCTCTAATACCACTGATCCAAACATAGACATTAATGCAACAAAATATAGATATAACCATAAATACAGAGATGCAACAAAAATAGCACTTCATTTCATTAATATAAAAGAACTTAAATATCCTTACAAGCATAATGGAAATAAACTAGAGCGGGAATTGATAGCTTATATTTGAGAAGAGATGTTGTAGCTACATGCCTTTGAAAAATGTTACAATGAGGCTCAGTAGCCTTTTTTTTCATTTAGAAACAATGAGAAACCGTAAACATCCAAAAACCTAACCTTAGGAGATGAAGCGCCAAAATATTGTGGGCCCCGTTAGGGTAAGTTCACACGTCAACTTCCCACAGTCATAAATTTTGCATACAATTTCCATTTGGCTATCATAATACTTTGTTTCAAATATCTCAAAGAGAAGGCTAAAAAAAATCATACAGCATATTGGGAATTTTTTTGTCTCCCCATTTTCCATAAAAACATATTTTAGTCCCTCAAAACGGCTCCAGAAGTTTATGACCCGAAAACTACCAAAAATAGTAAATTTCTATATAATTAAGGAAACTAAAAAACTAAAATAAACAATGGTGGGGTTCAAAGTGGAATAGGTGGGTGGCCACCAATATCCACCTAGATTAGTCCTCCCCCCTTCAGAAGCAATGGTCCCCATTGCATTGAGTTCCTCCACAAGATGGGGAAACTTCTGTTGAACTTGGTCCCTAGTGAGCCACCTACATTGGTGCAATATTTGGCTAGCTTTCAAAACCAGATACAGTTGGAAATTCTTCTAGTGAGTGTTTGTGAGTTGCGTTTCCATGATCTGATTATTTGTGGCATGTTCCGTGCAGTCGGGGTTTACCTTTGTTGGTTTCAATTGTCCTCCAATGTTGAATGTGTCTAGTAATGGTGGAAATTATGGTAAGAGGTGGTCCACATTGAACACTCGGTGCAGTCCAAGTAAAGGTCAAATGCTGAGATCGAAAACATTGTCCCCTACAACCTTGGTGATGGTGTATGGTCCATATCGGATTAGTCGCAGCTTACGGTGAGGCCTAGTGAGGCGCTTCTTTTGTAAATAAATCCAAACATTTTCACCCACCTGTAACTTGTGTGGCACTAGATGCCGATCATGCCGCTACTTGTACTTAGCATTGACTTTGTCTTGTATGTCATGGGCATGTTGGAATATGTGTTGGATTCACTCAATGAAACTACTAGCCCTGTTGGTTTCATACTTGACATCGGCTGAAGCTACTTCAGCAGCTGAAAATGGTATGAACACATCAATGGCACATAATGGTTGGATTCGCAACCCCACATAAAAGTGGTTGCAGCCAGTTGAGCCATGGAGAGTTCTATTATAGTTGTGATGGAAATAGGGGAGGTTTTTGTCCCATGTGAAAATATGCTTCAAGTTGTACATGCACATAATATGTATGATCATCATATTTATGACCTTTTTTTGTCCATCAGTTTTGGGGTGAAAAGTCATGTACTTAGTGGGCTTCATATCCAGAATCGACCAAAAACTTGACCCAAATGTACTTAGGAACTTGTTGTCCTGATCTGAAAAAATGGAATGTGCGATCCCAAAGTGTACCCACACTCGTTCAAAGAAGAGCTTATTAGTGGCATATGTTGTGATACTCTTCTTTCAGGCTGCTAGAATGTACATCTTAGAGAATCTCTCGATGGTCATGAACGCACAATCATTTCCATGCTTAGCCAAAGTGAGGCCCAACATGTAATCCATGGATATGGATTCCCAAGGTTGACTAGGAGTAGGCATAAGATTATATAGGCCTTGTTTCTTGATGGTCATTTTGGAAATGGCATAAGAAGTGAAGGATATTATGAAATTCCCAACATAGTGTCGAAGTTTCGGGTAATAAAAATATGTTTTTAGCAATGCCACTATTTTCCCTACTCCAAACTATTTAGCGACTTGACTATAGTACACCTCCCAAATCCTCTTGGCACACTCACTTCACTGAAAACATAGGTGTTCTAGGTGACATAACAATGTATTTTGGAGGTGAAAATTTGGAACTTGCTTTCCTTCCAGTAGTTTCTGGTATGTGTTGTTGAATTTTAGATCACTCTTGTATAGAGGCAGCTACTCTATAGTCTCGAGCCCCCAAGAGTCAAGCACAGTGGTCAACTCCATGACTGGCAGTCAGCTGAGGTAGCCTACAACATTATTGGTTGTTCCCTTCTTGCACTTAACTTTCAAGTGGAATTTTTGTAAGTATGTGGACCATTTCTTATGGTGATCATTCTCCAACATCCCTTATGTTTGTATGAAATGCATGGTTTGGTAGTATGTGTGGATAAATTTTTCCTTCACCACAATGTAATGCTTCCATTTTCAGCAGGGTTGCACAATATAATACATCTCTTTATCATAGATGGGATATTTTCAAACTATTTTATAAAGTGTCTCACTATGATATGCCACTCGATTCCCCTCCCGAGTAAGAACTACACCAATATCATAGTCAAAAGCATATGTCTCAATCTCAAATGGTTGTTGAAGGTTTGGTAATGTAAGCACTAGTGCAGAGTAGAGGCAATGCTTCAACTCGGAAAATTCATTTTTTTGGGATTCAAATGAAAATAATTTTTCTTTTGCTATGCCCTTGCTAACTTGACTCAAAGGCCAAATGATATGACAGAACCCCAACACGAATCTGCCCTAAAAATTGGCAAGACCTAGAAATTTGTGGAGCTCTGTTAGAGTGGTAAGGTTCAACCAACATTGAATTCCTTCTATCTTGGGTGGGTCCATATGCACACCATACTCATCAAAGATGCACCCCATATATTGAACCCAGGTCATACCAAAAGTGAATTACTGCAAATTGGTACACAAATTGTGTTGTCACAGAGCTCAGAGGACATGTGAACAAGGTAGAGGTGCTCTTGCCAACTCTGGTTGAATATCAGGTTGTCATCCAAATACACCACCACGAATGAGTTAGTGAAGGATCACAATATGTAATTCATCAACCTCATGAAGGTTTCGGGGGCATTCATCAACCCGAAAGGCATGACAAGCCATTGAAACAAGCCCTCTTTGGATTTCAAGGAAATCTTACACACATCAGAGGGTTTGATTGGTACTTGGTGATATGGGGACTTAAATTCGAGCTTGCTGAAATATTTGACTCCCTTGAGCTGGTCCAAAAGGCCATCAATCCATTGGATTGGATCCCTATTCTATACATTGATCTTGTTCAATGCCTGATAGTCAATACAAAGTCTCTAGGTCCCATCCTTCTTCTATACCAATGCGATCAGGCTCCCATAGGGTGATGACATTGGCCTGATGTGCCCTTTCTACAAAAACTCTTGAATCTACCTTTTGATTTCAATGTTCTCCACAAGAGAGAATCGATAGATCAATCCATTGCGCAGTGGAACACTTGGGGTGAAGGAAAATTTTAAAGACATATATTTATTTGAAAGTTTAGAAACCTTGGTGAATATTAGTAATCTCTAATAGAAAATTTATAAAATGTTGGACGTGATTTTTGTAAAAATATATAAATTAGTTATTATATTATATTATTCTATGTAAGATATTGGCAATTTTTAAGGTAAAATAATTTCATACTATAAAACTTGGGCGAATTATTTTTAGAAAAAATGGAGATTGGAGAATATTTATTTTGGAAAAATTATAGGAAATCAACCCACCTACAAATATTAGCCCCTAAAATTTTCCTTTCTTGGGGTTATATCAATGGAGTGCTTGACCTAACAGTGTAGAGGCGCCCCTATGGGTGGGATGAATATGTCCTTGTACCCCTCTGTGGCCTTTTCCATCTATTGTTGCCATGCGAAGGAGCATTGTCTGGAGGTCGTGGCCACAATCCTCTTCTTGTCCTATGGGTGAATCACATGGAAAACATATTTCCCAGTCTCGAAAATGATCTTACTGCATTTTGTCGTAGTGATGAAAGATATGGTTGTAGGTGATGCTACCTCCAGTATCTTATACAACTTATTTCTCAAAGTAATAATAATAATGTGAGGCCTATACTCATACATAGCATGTCCCTTCCACAAAAATGGTTTTCCTAATAATAGATAATAAACTTGAAGAGGAGAAACATCACACAATATCTCATTTGTTAAGGGCTTGATGTTGTAGACAAGGTGGCACTGCTGGCTGACACAAAGATCTTGTCCTTTGTGAATCCACCCGATGGTGTATGGCCCCATGTGTGTTATGGTCAGTATGCCCAATCGCTTCATGATCTCTGCTGAAATGAGGTTATTTAGACTTCCGTTGTCAAAAATGAACTACACTGGAGAACCCTTCACCCATATTTGGGGGTGGAAAATGTGATCACCTTCCTTTGGATCTTTAGGCTCACCCTTTTGGATCTTGGTGGTGGAAATGGTGGCACTAGGCTTTGCGTCAATAGTATTCTTCCATTTTTCATTCCCCTTGTGACGTTATCACTCAGAGTAGGAGCATGCATCTGATTCGAAGGCCTTCAGCTCAGCCACCAATGACTTCTTGGCCCAACACTCACTTGTCTTTTGAGTGGCGCTCATATGGAACTCATATCACTTTCCCATTTCCTTCTTTGTCTTCATGGTGTTGCCACTGCCTGCAGATTAGATGGGTTGTATTGGGTCTCCCCGCCCTTTATTTTTCATTTTTTTCTGCAATTTGGGGGTGCCTTTCCATTTCTTCAGATTTGGAGATCCAAAGTCTCCCATTTTCTGTTTAAATTTTTTCATGATCTTGGCAGCATATCGGTATGTTGCACCAAGCGAGGATATGTCAAGGGAATCCATTTCCTGCTATCTGTGAAAAAAAATTCGCTACTTAATCCTTATATGTTTCTCCAAATATTTGATACCCAACTTTGTGTGCAAGGTATGGAATATATTCGTTAGCTCATCCACATGTTGATCCCTTTTTTACCGCAACATATTCCATTGTATGTACTTGTCCTCATATATCTCCATGGGGTAATATTGTTCCTTGATGGCATCTCAAAAAGAATTCCAAGTGGGTTTTTCTAAAAACAATTAGGATTATCTCTCGTCCCTCTGTTCACAGTAGGTTTCTCACCAGTCCTTGACACGAGGGGGAGGGGGGAGGGGGAGGGGGGACGGGGGGGGTGGGAGGGGGGGCATGGCTTTGAGGAGTGAAAAAATAATCTTTTCCCTATTGGAAAAAATATGAGCTAAAAAATATCCTTCCAACACATTTAACCATATATCTATGGTGTCTAAATCTATTTGGCCTTCAGATATGGGAATGTCAAATTAGGCTTTTACCTTGAATGGAGTGGCACCTCTAGTGTGAATTTTGGATAAAGATGTTTTGCCTATGGGCATTCGCCGAAGGATCTAGGAAAATTTATCCATCATCGTGTTCCTATGTCACTCGAGGGATTATTTGAGCATTATTTTGAAACTATCTCCTACTCCCTTGTCTTTATTTTCTTTCACCATGGGATTTTTTTAGGGTTTTCGAGGCTAGTATTTAAAAGGTTCAACCAGTTTTATCCTAACTCTTTATACCCTAACCTCATCAGGGAAATGCAAAGAAAATAAGAGAAAGACAAGACCCCTTTGATACCACCAATTCTAACATAGACTAGAATGCAATAAAATACAGATATAACCATAAATACATCGATGTAGTAGAATAACACTTCATTTCATTAATATGAAAGAACTAAAATGTGCTTGAAAACATAATGAAAATAAAGTAACTCGAGTGTCAGTACCTTATCTCTGAGAAGCGATGTGGTCACTACATGATTCTGAACCATGCTAAAATGAGGCTCGATGGCCTTTTTATCATTGAAAAACAATAGGAAACCATAAACATAAAGAAACCTAACCCTGGGAGATGAAGTGCCAAAATCTTCTGGGCATTGTTGGGGTAAGTTGGAACGTTAACTTCTCAGGGTTTGAACTTTGGCATACGATCTATGTTTGGCTTTCATAATACCTTGTTTCAAAAATATCAAAGAAGAGGCTAAAAAAAATTGAAATTTTGAGTTGGGATATTTTTTATCTCTCCATTTTCTCTAAAAATGTCTTTTATTCCCTCAAAATGGCTTTGGAAATTTAGGACCTGAAAAACTGCCAAAAATAGTAAATTGTGCTACAATTATTTAAACAGAAAAACTAAAAGAAACAATGGTGGGTGTAATATTCCAAAATGGAAAATACATGAATATAAAACATTTACAACATTCCAAATAAGAAAAATAGGAATATAACACTAAAATCTTGAAAATGCCTGAAATATGCTGCAACTTCAAGACATTATAACCATGAGTAGAAACAATTGAGTCATATCATTATAAACAACAAAAAATATAAAGTACACATTGCTCCAAAGAAGATGCACTCAAACAAGAATAAGTGGCTGAAATACCCTAATGAAAACTAGCATTGGAAATGTCGTGCTACTACTATTGTTGCTACTGGAAACTGATGTTATTGAGAAGAAGAACCATGTGTGTGAGGCCTATGGAGTGATCAGAATTATCAAATATTTTAACCATGGATTCTATTCAAAAAAGCCAAAAAAATCCAAAATTGGTTTGGCCAGATTTTAACTTTTGATTTTCGGCCTTTTCGGGTTGCCAATTGCGCCCCTACTGGCTGACTTACGCACTCCTCCTAGGTAACTGCTGAGATGGGGCTGAATTGATGATCTAACTGCTCCAATAGCACCCAATTATCTCAATACATGAATTTTTTGTCCCTTCTCTCGATCTCTAAGCTATAAGCTTGAGATCTAGCTCCTCCTTCCTCTCCTCAAGTTGCAGTTGCACAATGCATAACTGTTGGAATGAACTACGTTGTCAAGAGGCTCGAAGCTATAGACTGCTGCTAGGTGATTGAATATAGCTAAAATATAATGGAAATAATCTCTCCAAAGTGATGGGATGATCCCTCACAAGATTCTAAGCTGAAATACTTGGAACTTCCTTCCTCCACTAGATCTACCTAGCTGGAATGCGCAATTCTTGGAGGTACTATTGCTACATGGAGGAATAAACTAAAGGACTAATGCCAGATATCAAAATTTTGATCTTGGAGAATTGAAATTGAATCACAAGATGAAAGGATGAACCCTTCATCGGTTTCTTAGCTGAAATGCTAAGAACTACCTTCCCACTCTCAAACCCTCAGACAAGAATGCATAATTTTTTAGGATGCATAGGAAAAAGAGAGGGCTGAATGTGGCACCAATGTCAGATGATGAATAGCTACTCAAAATAACCTTCCCATATTAGGAACTCAAATTCCCCCATGGGTAAGGGTGGGATTTCTGCTCGGAAACACCTGTGTGCTAAACAACACAATAGAATTAACTAAACAACTGAAGCATGGAAACAATGTCAAACGAAAATACAATATCAAATTCTACACTAATTTTCTTTGTTGCCCTCATCTTCCTTATATGGTTGTAATCCTTCCCTAGCCTTGGCCAACCCCGTACTAAACTGCACATGTGGCCACTAGTCTCCATGAAGACTGCATTGTCTCTCTGTGATCTCCATGATCTCTGCAATTAATCTCCACTCTCTCCATCATGTGTACATTTAATGCACCACTTCCTCCTTCACTGCATCATTAATTCTCTATGATCTTAATTTTATTCCTCCACTATCTCCATCATCTTCCTCATTATCTCTCCATAATATATACTCTTCCTTCATTAATGAGCTGCTCCACTACTCCATGATGTTGATCTACTATCTACTAACTGACATTCACACAAAAAAAGTGGATTTTATTCATCTATAGGGTTTATTGGTCCCTCCCCCATTTTATTTACTTAATTAATTGAGAAAATTAAGAACTCTAATATTCCAATTAACTGATGGAAAATTGGGAATATTACAGTCCTCCCCGGAAAAATGTTGCTTGTCCTCAAGCAACTAAAAAAGTGAATTCTACAACAATCCTCCTCCCTCAAAATGGCATCCTCATCTGGAAGGTCTCCCCATCTGATCCAATGTGTAATGAATTCCCAACTCCATAGGTGCCTCTCTAGAATGTTTAGAATGGCTTCCAATTGTATAGATAGATGCCTCTCCTCATCACTGAACCTCCAAGTGGCAACCATCTGCTATTCCAGAGCCTCTTCTCTGCATGAGACATATGAAGTGAAGTGATTCCTCTCCTGAAAGGAAAGTTCCAACTCATGAACTATCTCTCCAACCCATGCTACATGGAGTAGGATGTACCTCTCCATGCTCCCATCATTGGCTCTGTTAGCCCTTCTTGATCCAAGAATCATCTCAACACTGTGCAAAATAGGAAACAGAGACATATGGGTTGACATGTGAAATGTTTCCATAACACCCCGTCATCATACCAAGTATGGTGGCCATACTCTCCTAACAGAAGCTAACGTAGTAAGGCCTCCTATTGCCACCCCCCCTCCTCATCATTCAAGGTATGTGAGAAATTCATCCTATACTCTCCCAAGAGTAACCAAAGCAACAATGACTATTGCTTCCACCTTACATCATTATCATGAAAACCATGGAAAAACAACATACTTATTGACATGTAGAATGTCACATTAGCCCAACATAATCAATCTCCCTGCTGCCACATCATGTGAGTGATATGCAATGTTCCAAAAAATGACACACCCATTTACATAAGATATGTCATGTGATTTCCAAACCAGCACAGCCATGCCTCCTACTTCTGCATCACACCAATAATATACAAGGCATGGATCATACACATGTGAGATGTAGGGTGGTAACCATACTCACCCAAAAGCAACTAGGGAAACCATGCTTCCTTTTGCCCCATGTCATAGATTTGCATGTAGCTCACCAGCCACTTTTTCATCATCCTCACCCATCCATCCAATTGTAGGTGATGAATCACATCATGCTCCAACTTGGTATCCACCCAATGGAGAATACCATCCTCCCCAATATGATGATCTTTCACTCCATGATATGTTGAATTACATCCTCCTTGAGGTTACTCCATGAGAACCTCCCATTCATGACCTGGTAGAATCCATAACATTCTAAATATGTTGTAGGTAGAAACTTCTCTTTGAGCTGTGACATGCTCATCAAGAAAGCTTCATCCTGATAACGGAAAATGATATCAATCATAAGATGTATACCAACTATCATATGTGCCTCCAATTATTCATGAGTGAAGCAGTCATCACAATGTTCCAAGAATATTTGGGCACCCAACTCGTCACTGCTCCCCAGTGATAGCGTTGTTGATCTCCATGATGGTGCATCTGCTATCTCATGACCATATTCAATGTTGAACACACAGTTTTGCATTGGATTAATTAGTTTTATGCTCATCCTATCCTCCAAAACTCTGCAATCCAACCCAAAGTGTTGTGTTCAGCTCAACAATGAAAAACTAGGATGGCTATACATCTCGTCCTTGACCAAGTCAAGGGTCCTCTGCGCAATGATAATTTAATACTCCAAATCAAAAAGGTGCTCTAATCCTTGGTTATGAAATTTCCCTGATGGCATGTCGCCACAAATATCATTTTGAGGTATTGAAATATGATGGGATGGAAATTTTTTTAAACCTTGGATCAGTTGAATCTTGGTAAAATCTTTCATAGCTACAAGAGTTCTTCCAACTGTTGCAATGGCTTTTTCCAACTATTGGTGATGGTGATGGTTGCTCGTCTACTGCTACACTAGTGCTCGCATCTGCCTTCTTCCTCATGCATATTTTGAATCATGCATGGGACTCCCAATGTGAAGAGCTCAAGACCATCTTGCAAGGATGCAAGTGATCTTTCTCTTGATGCAAGTACTTTTGCAGCTAGTGGTGGTGGTAGTTTCTCCTTCTCCAGAGTGATAATGCTAACATATTCCTTTTTCTCCTCATGTACTCTCTCATCAATGACGGTAAATGTATCTATGGAAAGTGTATCCAATTTTACTCTATCAAAATTCCTTACCAAAATTTGATTGAAGTCTACATAAGCAATCACTCTTGCATGTTTCATATGGTTGAACCACCGATCCTTTACTCCACTCTCAAGTTGCATTGCTACAATCTCAACAGCCTCTATTTCCACTATTGGGTGTACCTAGAAGAAATGATCTAACTCCTTCATCCAATATTTTAATGTGCTTGTGGATGATCCATCAAATGTAAGAAAGAAGAATATATTCTGTATATGCCTTGTTCTTCTATTACTATTGTGGGATCTCTGGTTTTCTTTGATTTCAATAAAATGTTGGAGAGTTAGATTCTCCTTGAATTCTCTTGATTAATATTTGTACTCTACAAGATAATTAATCAGAGTCTCATGCTCTAAGTATCCCCCATCTCCATACCATTCATCTCCTTTTGCAAGGAAACTCGATATAGAAAAGTGTTGTGGAGCTCTTTGCATTGTCAGTTTTTTATGTTGTTGATAGGAAGTGCTTGGACCTTCCTCATTCTGAAACCTTCTTGAGGTTTCTCTTTTCCTTCCCCTTCTCATTTCTTTAATCTATGAGGGGAGATCTTCCATAAATCGAAAGAGAAGTGTGGCAAAACTTAATCCTTCCGCCATTTTAGATCTCTTCTTTCTGCTTCTTATTTTGATGTCATAAGATGTATTGCCCACAATTTTAGCCAAATATAATGCTCTAATACCACTATAATATTCCAAAATGGAAAATACAGAAATATATAACATTTACAACATTTCAAATAAGAAAGACACGAATATAACACTAAAATCTAGAAAATGCGGGAAATATGCTGCAACATCAAGACATTATAATCCTTAGTAGAAACAACTGAGTCATATCATTATAAACAACACTAAATATAAAGTACACAATGCTCCAAAGAAGATGCACTCGAGCCAACAATAAGTGAATGAAATACACTAATGAAAATTAGCACTGGAAATGTTGTGCTACTACTGTTGCTGCTATTGGAAACCACTGCTATTAGGTAGAAGAACCATGTGCATGAGGATGTTGGAGTGCTCAAAATGATCTATAATTCTAAGCACTGATTTTGCTAAAAAAATCCAAAAAAACCCAGAAATGTTTTGGCCAGATTTTAGCTTTGTATTTTCGGCCCTTTTTGGGTTGCCAACTGCACCCCTACTGGCTGAATTGCACACTCCTCCTGGGTGACTGCTGATATGGGGCTGAATTGATGATATAACTGCTGAAATAGCACCCAATCAACTCAATACATGAAGGGTTGGTCCCTTCTCTCGATCTCGAAGCTAGAAGCTTGAGATCTAACTCCTCCTTCCTCTACTCAAGTTGTAGTTGCACACTGCACAACTGTTGGAATGAACTACACTGTCAAGAAGGATGAATACGTAGCTTGCTGCTAGGTGATGGAATATATATCATAGCTAATGGAAATAATCTCTCCAAAGTGAGGGGATGATCCCTCACAGGATTTCAAGCTTAAATAATTGGAACTTCCTTCCTCCACTAGATCTACCTGGATGCATTGCGCAATTCCTAGAGGAATTATTGCTGCATGGAGGCATAAAATGAAGGCTTTATGCCAGATATCACAATGTTACTCCTGGAGAACTGAAATGGAAGCACAATATGAATGGATGGACCCTGCATTGATTTCTTAGTTGAAATGCTAAGAACTACCTTTCTCCTCTCAAACCCTAAGACAATAATGCATAATTACTGAAGTTGTATATGCATAAGAGAGGGGCTGAATGTGGCACCAATGTTGGATGATGAATAACTACTCAAAATAACCTTCCCAGAGTAGGATCTTGAAGTCCCCCATGGGTAAGGGTGGGATTTCCGCTCGGAACCACCCATGTGCTAAACAACACAACAGAGTTATCTAAACAACTAAAGCATGTGAAAAATGTCAAATGAAAATAAAATATCAAATTCCAGACTGATTTTATTTTCTGCCCACATCTTCCTTATATGGTTGTGAGCCTTCTCTAGCCTTGGCCCACCCCATAACTGCGATGCACATGTGGCCATTAGTCTCCATAAATACTGTATTTTCTCTGCATGATCTCCATGATCTCTGCAATTAATTTCCACACTCTCCATCATGTGTGCAGTTAATGCACCACTTCCTCCATCACTGCATCATTGATGCTCCATGATCTTACTTTTATTCCTCCACTATCTCCATCATCGTCCTCATTATCTCTCTATAATATCCACTCTTCCTTCATTAATGAGTTTCTCCGCTACTCCATGATCCTGATATAATATCTACTAACCGACATTCACACAATAAAAGTGGATTTTATTCATATATGGGGATTATGGGTCCCTTCACCCTTTTATTTACTTAATTAATTGAGAAAAGTAAGAACTCTAATATTCCAATTATCTGATGGAAAATCGGGAATATTACAATGGGGGTCTAAGTGGAATAGTTGGATGGCCACCAATATTGGCACCGGGATTAGTCCTTTACCCATATGAAGAAATGGTCCACATTGCATTGAGTGTCTCTATGAGATGGGGAAAATTCTACTGAACTTGGTCCCTAGTCAGCGACTTGCCTTGGTGCAAGAGTTGGCCAAATTTGACACTCTGATATATTTGGATATTCTGGTGTTGATTTTTCTTACTTTGCATGTCCATCGTTCGATTATTTGTGGCATGCTTCATGTGATGAACCTTAGTATTGCAACAAGAATGCTACAACTACCGAGGCTACCAACTTTAACTATCAACTCTGGGTTCGTACAAACTTAAGAGGTATCGGAACTATGTGTGCAACAAACAATGTGTCCTTATTTTATTGAGTGAATGTAATGGAGTTAATGTTATGAAATCGAAAAGCCTAAACTAATTTCAGAAATGGAAGTATTTCTTTGGAAAAGAATTAATCCTAAGAAAGAACAACACTTTGTAATTGAAATCCTAAGAGCATGAATTTAAATAAAAATATCTAATATAGTTTATGAAAATGCATGTCCTAAGTGGTGTTTATTCTTCCTCAATCATGTATTTAGGTCCTAGGGGTTAGGATTCAAGCCTAAGAGACAAAAATCAACCTTTGGGATAAAACATGGTTGAGTTTACACATGCTACAACTGAAGTACATCAGGGAAAATTTTAAGGATGGAATATTATCTTGAAGTTTAAAAAATTGGCGAATCTCACTAGTCTCTGATATGCAAACTATAAAATGTTTATTGATGTATTTGTAAAATTATTCAAATTTATAATGATATTATATATACTCTCTATATAATTTTGGCGATTTTTAATGTAAAATAATTTTATATTATAAAATTTGGGTGAATAATTTTTAAAAAAAATGGAAATTGGTGAATATTGTTTTGGAAAAACCATGGAAAATTAGCGCAACTACGAATATTAGCCCCTAAAATTTTCCATGAAGTAATGCAACTCTGTTTTTGCTACAGGCAAGTACGTTTTAGAAATAACTCACTGAATGACTAAGTAAATAAAATGAAAATGGGATGGAAATTTTTTTTTTATTAATTATGATGTCTTAGATCTCCATTCTAGGTGGAATCACTCCAAAATACCCCTGTTCACACATTCTAAAAAATAACAAAAAAGTACTACTCTAAAATATGGAAATTCAAAAACTAGTGAACTAGTTAATCTATCAAATGGTTAACCTAATTAAGTGAAAATGAAATGGGGTAAATTTTGTTATAAAATTTAACATTATTAAGGCCTAATCCAAATGGTATCATGTCAAATAGATATCATTAAACCATTCTAAAAAATAGAATAAATTTACTACTATTTCGCTACAAGGCATTTCCAAAAATCTTATATTGATGAACTACTAACCAAATCCAAGTATCTTAATGATTAAGATCACATTAAAAAGTTATTCTAATGATTAATAATGTTTTTTAACCTATAAAAAACTTGAAAAAATAACTCACTTAAATCTTCTAACTCAATCCTACAGCAAGAAAAGAAACAATATTAAATACAGAAATATGCAAAACATAAATAAGAGATGCATGTGAATAATAAGTGAAAATAACATAAAGAAATTGTGCAATAGAGATCCGAGGCTCCTGGTATGGCCAAGCCCAAGGAGGACTCAGAGTCCTATGGAAGAAAACAAGCCTTATAAGTGAATGACACCAATATTAATTATTGAATCAATCCAAGTACATCCCTTCAAGAAAAGAAAGTGGAGCTTCTAGAAAATAGGTTTTATCCACAATGAGACTAAACAATACATGCCCCTAGAGGCCAATTCGAATTGATACCTATAAAAAATAATGAGGAAGCATTATCCTTCAAAGGAGGAAGCTTTGCCCTCCAAAACCACTCAAATACTGGATCTAGTTCCCAACACTAGGAGTTTGTAGTAAATGACAGGGAACACGTTCCTATATTTTCTCAATCATCGGAGCTCTATAATATCTCCATAATTTCTTAGTTATTTCATAATATTTCATTCATTTATTCTCTAATATTGATCCTCCAGTCATAGGGAGCAAGTCCCTAAATTATATCCTTCTCCAAATCTTCATAATCTACCCAATATTCTCACTATATTCTAGGAAAATAAATAATATTAGGGAGAAATATGCAATTATATTTAAAACTTCCTAAGAACATACTAAAGCATAGAAAAAATTATTAAGTGTAGAAGGAGATATTTAATATATCTTTTATGTGCCTAATAAATGTTAGATGGGCCTTAATTTATGTCTAATTTAGAGGCCCATCATACCCCCCTACTAAAATTGTTGCTCATCCTCTTAGCAACCTATTCATCCTCCTTGCCTTCTGGTTCTTCATGTATGCTGGCCTATTTCATTCCCTTTTTACTGGTCCATGTGTCGCTCCTCCTACTGATCTTATTTCTACTCTTCTATTTGTATTTCTTCTTCCAGGTGTTGCATGGAGATCCTTAGGTGTATTTCTTGGTGTTTCTCATCCTTCCAAAGTCTGTTGGTGGTCATTTGAAGCCATCTTCATCAACTTATCCTCAAATTTTAACCTTGTTGTTCCATATAATGAATTGCTATAGGAGACTTTTCAACTTCCTGTAGTAGTCTTCTCTCTGCTTCTTGGGGCTCCCGATTTCTTAGAGATTAATGGAAATGGTTTATTGAGGTTAGGGATGGAGTGATGGAATGATTGGAGTGATGGAGAGGTAAGGGGATAGGTCCCATGCCAAGGTATACGTGATCTAGCTATTACTAGTGCAACATAGTATTTAGGGAGTGAATCCTTGTGCATGGAGTGAAGTGAGGTTTAGGAGTGGTAGGTATAGGAAAATAAATAAATTATCATTCTATTTTTGAAGTTTAAAAACCTTTGAGGGAGCTACTTTCCTTGTAAATAAGTTTCCTATAGAAAATACAGGGTTTCCTGTAGTGCTACGGGAATCCTGTAGCTGCTAGGACTTTCCTGTAGCAATTATAGTCAGGAGTAAAAATGAAGTTTTTTGCCTACTTAAAAGGTGAAATGAGTGAATGGGTTTATTCTGGAGTTTTCCATGGATTTTGTAAGCATACGAGAGAGATAAGAAAGGAGGAAAACCACCTTTGATCAACAAAAAATTTCCTTTTTCTTTCTTGTAGAAAATTTGTTTTTTCTTGTAGCACCCCTATTTATCCTATAGCAATTCCATTTCTCCTGTAGCAATTTGATTTTGCATGCCAAGAGGTGGTGGGTTCACCATTTTTTTTTATTTTCTTTTCTTTTCAAATTTTTTTCTCTTTTTTCATTAATTTGTTTTTGCATGCAAAATAAACTAAGAGTTATTTTTTTGTGAATTGGGTTTGCCCTCAGTTACCCCTTGGAATTCCTTTTCTTCCAACACAACTAACTTCTTTCTTTCCAACTTCTCAAGTCCCCTTTACTTTTTTCTTGTTCCTCTCCCACGTGTGTGTGTCTTGGTGGAAAAGTGAAGCTAATTGTGACATAAGGTCGAGGTTGCTCTGCTACTAATTTTGACTATAAAAAACATTCCTTCTCACAGTTTTAAATTTTTCTTAAGCTAGAATAGATTCTAAGAAAGGTTTATATTATTGAATAAATGAGCCTTACCCTTGATTTTTGTTTTTTCAGATCATATTGAAGCTGTTGATATGATTTTTGAAGTTTTCTTTGGTGGTTTTGAAGCTGCTACTGAAGTTGTATGTGATAATCTGTCAGAGGTCCTATTACTGATAGCCTTGAACTGGAGGTCTTCTAGGGTTTATGTTGTTGTTGTTGTTGTTGCTACTTCACATCCCTGATTTAAATGTTGCTGATGCGATGTTCATGATGTGAGTGTTGTAGTCGATGATTTTGTTTCTGTACAAGTCTTCATAGCATGATGATTTTTTTTAACTAACAAATTGTTTCGTGTGTGTAGTCTTCTCCCAAAGTTCAATATTCTGCTCGTGGAGTGGATGGACTATTTCCTAAGGAGGGTGTGCTCTTCTCAACTTCAGAAATGGATTTATGATGGTCAAGGTGGCTGGATCTTCTGCTCTGTGTTGAAAAAAGAATTGATGTTGAGTTTTGATGTGACTGTCTAGGCTGCTCAGGACAACCCTTTTGTAGGAGACTTGATATAGGCATAGCTCTCAAATGGTAGATCAGATTGACAAGAAATTTTTTGAGAATATTACCATCATCATTATGCATCTCCCCATAAAAATTCGTGGCCATTGTATGCACAAATATCGAGAAAATTTAAAAATGGTTGTAGGCAATGGAGGTCAATTTGTCACAAACTATGCACCAAAAAATTCTGAAATTATTTGAGCATGTTACCATCATATATGTTCATCTCCTCCTAAAACATATCAGCAAATGGATGCACGGTTTTTGAGATATAATAAGAACAATCTCCTGTTAAAACTCTTTCAGGACAACCACTTTGTAGCAGATGTGTTTTAGTCATAGATCTCAAATAACAGTTCAGATTAACTTGAAATTTTTTGAGCATGTTATTATCATCCTCATGCACCTCCCAATTAAAAAGCTCATCCATTAGATTCACAAATATCAAGAAAAAATAAAAATATTTGATGATGGAGGTCGATTTCTCACAAACAATGCACCAGAATGTGCTGAAATTGCTTGAGAATGATACCATCATCTACATGCATATCCCCATGAAACATGTTGGAAAATTAAGACATGTTTCTTGAGATATAATAAAAAACATTTTTCTTCTAAAAACTATGAGTATCTTGTAGCAAAAACTTTGTTTCCTGTAGCATTTTAGGACAACGAGGAAAATGAATGAGAAAATCTTCAAAATCATGGGTGAATGTTGGAAATGGATGAGTGTCATGGATTTGCATGACCTAGGTCCTTTCGGAGCATCAGAGCAAAGGAGGAGGAATTCCAAGTTTGACTTCCTTTGACTAGGGTTTTGACCAACTTTTTCTTTTGGTATCAATTCCATTTTTTTGTTGCTTTTAAAGGTTAGAAAGCATCTGCATTCATTAAAGAGATATACATCGATCAAACACATTTGTTTTATTTTCATTTTTTCACTTTTTTTCTTTCTTTTTTTCTTTAGGCCTACTAGCTGCCTAAATGACGTTTTTGACTAGTAGGTATGCCTAGGCGCCTCAAAGGAGGTTTTCTCCTATGATCTGTTATTTTTCTCTTATTTTCTCTTTTTTCCAACCCATTGACGACCTCATGGAGGTTTTAAATTAGTGAGCCAATATTAGGCGCCTCAAAGGAGGTTTTCACCTAAGATTTTATTCTTTTCGCTTTTTCTCTTTTTCCATTTTTTTAAATTTTTTCCTATTCTACTTTACTTGAAAAAACGAAATCTATTTCAAGTATAGGAATACTTCCAATGGAGCCATTTCCACATCAATATGAAAGATAGAATCATGTGTACACTTGAAATACATGATTTTACATGTACCTAAATATGAGGGACCAACTTCTTTGACTGAGATGATAACAAGTACTATTGAAGAAGAGTGTGTTGCTGCAACTTAATGATTGTCTGGAACCATATTTCAATATAGTTGTGATACCCCTACTCCATTTGTTGATTTGGATCATCTTGGATGTAATATTCTACCATCAAATTAAAATCCTCCTTTTTTTGTTGATTTTTCTCTTGAACACATGGAGGATCTCATGGTAAGCATGAGGGAAATTTCTCAATATTTGATTCTGATGTCTGCTCCTCATCAAGTGTAACCCTTGATTCTTTGATTTCCTCATTTGAATCTTCTTCTTCCTGATGTTTTCCTTCAATGAAATCAATAAAATCTCTTTTTTGTAATACATTTCTTGAACTAGGATGCATACCATTTAGAACAAGAGGTTATGTTTGGTTGTATTTTACCTCAACATTGTAAGTGGGTTGAGATACTTCATTGTGTGGGTTTGTAAATGGTGGTACAGGTAGTTGAGTGGGAGTGAGGCAATGAGATGGATGTGGTTGAAGTTGTGGTTGTGGTGGAGGTGGGTTGTAGGGATAACATCGAGGATATTGAGGAAAATATTTAGGATATTGTAGATTTTTCCCATAATTTCCTTGCCAACCTTGTTGCCAAGTTTGGTTTTGGGATTGCAATAGACAGGGTTTTCAAGGAGGGACCGTGTTCCAATTATTTTGAGATGGATGTGAATAATATTGAAATTTTGAAGTAGGTCCTTGCATCATATCAAGTTGACTAGGTCCCCATTGTTTTGCTAGAGATACATAACATATCTTTTTTGGTGGTTGAATTCCTCCATTGTCCTCTTGTTACAATTTCTTCAACCTTGGTAATGATGGGTGTTAGCCCCTATGGAATTTTTGACAAGCAAATAGGGGGCTAAATCATTTTTGAGTCTTCAAGGAATGCATTTCCTCTGAAAACACAGTCTCCTTGAAGCCTCTTTGTGTCTTTTATCATTTGATAGTATTCCCTCTGCTGATCTCCCTTATAGAGCCTCTCTGCTGTGAAGAAATGCCCAAAGGCCCCCTTTTTCCCTCTTATTTCCCCTCATTTAAGCCTCTTTTTATCCCTCCTTGTCTCCCCTTCTATTTCCCTTCTTACCCTTCAAATGCCCCCAAAATCCCCTTTAATTTCTTCCCCTACCCTTTTTTTTCCTTTTTCTCCCCCTTCTCCCCCTATCGTTTCCCTCTTCCGCCTTCAAAATCCATTTAAAAGGGCTAAAACCCATATTCCGACCTTGTTATAGGCCTAGCCCCTTTCCACCAGTCCCTTAACCACTTCCCCACGTGACCCTTCCCCAAAGCCAAGTGCTTAAGCCTTGGGGGCCAATCGCAATCGGAGCGTCGGGCGTGTGCATTTCCTTTGTTACAGCCGCAAACCCCCGATGCGTTTGTTTTAAACATATAAGTCTCGCGACGAGTTTCGAGCCGTTGATCTACCCTGAAGATCTAACGGCGGGCCGCCAATCGCAACCCCTCTCCGATCGCAATCGCAGGTCTCAACAATGTCGCCCCGATTGCGGTCCTCCGATCCACTTCTCCACCGTTGATCTGTCCCGCCGATCCAACGGCTATCGCGCAATCGCTTCATCTCCTTCGCACCTCCCGTTTCTCCCTCCGATTTCATCCCCGATTGCGATCCTGACCGTAGATCACTTGTCCTCCGCTTAATCGTAATTCCTTCCTCCCATCTCCCGATTGAATCACGCGTCCATCCTCTCTCGGCGATCCGACGTGCCGCCACCAGCAATGCCCTCCCGATCGCAACGCAACCTCCATGGGTGCCGCCCGATTGAGATCCTCCGATCTCATCTTGACCGTTCGTTCTTCCCACAGATCACCGGCCGCCGCTAATCGCTCCGCCCTCCGATTGTTGTCCCCACCGTTGATCTCCTCGCCCGATCAACGGTTCACGCACCGCACCTCGCCTCGATCGGTGATCGCATCCCCTTTCTCTCCGCTCTTTCCACTCCACCGCAGCCTGCCCATTCTCCCCTGCTGATCGGACGGCCGGCCTGACCAGATCTCTCGACGCTCGATCGCAAGTTCTTCTCTCTGTCTCCCGATTGAATCTCTGTCGTCCGTTTCCTCCCTGATCAACGGTCAGCGCTCAATCGCTGGTTCCCTTCCCTCCATCTCACGATTCAATCATGTCCGTCCTTTCGACCCGTGATCTGACGGTCATCACTTGATCACTGCCCCATTCTCAATCGCAATCGGAACTTTCAAAAGGTGTGTTGCGATTGACGATCGCTCCGACCTCCGATTGCGATGGTGCGATTGCATCTCTGCCGTCCGTCTGCTCCCGGATCCGACGGTTCTCGTTTAATCGCCCTTCGCCTCCGTTGGGTCCCACCTCGTACGATCTTCCTACCACATTTCATTGCATTCCATGCATTTTCTTTGTATTTCCTCCATTATTCAAACCTTTTTGTTTTACATTAAGGTTCAGTGAATCGCCCTCCACCACTACCCGTGCTTGTGACAGTTTATTGCATCATGCAGGTAGTACAGAGAGGCCTTTTCAGCCGGCCAGCAAATCAGCAGAAAGGATTCAAAGGGGTTAATGACTGTTGATTGACATAATAAACGATTAACCCCGCATTCAAAGGCTTAAGGCACTGTTTGAAGACCAATGAGCTCACCAGCAACGCCATTACTGTGCTACCTAACAGCAGGACATGTTTCCTCCAGAAGTACACCTTCCCGCAGCGTCCTCCATGTTTCTCGAGCCCAGGAAAGTCAAGAACACCGACAGAGCTTCTTAAAAGATAGTAAGGCACCATTAAAGAAGCATGGAGGGCCTTGCAGACTTCCATCCAGTTCATTTATTCAGAATGGCAGCACAGAGTTCTAGACAGCCGAAGGACGCCAAAAGAAATATCCGAGGTCAATCGACCTGACAGAGGCTTCCCTAGCCGGCCTACAGAGTACCTACAACACTGCAGAAAGCCATTAAGCAGTATGGGCGTGAACGCTTCCGCCTTACTGTCTTAATGAGTCTCAATTATTTGTATATCCTACCACTGCTTCTTCCTCTCCCCCTATAAAAGATCCCCGAGAACATAATGTAAAGGTTGTTGTTGGAATTATCAGCGAGCAAGCATTTTGTCCCGAGCCAAGCTTCCTGTGTAACAGTTGTATGATAGGCTGAGAAATATGATGTATTCAGGCTGAATGTAAAAGCTTTAGGCAGTGATGTACCTGATTGGTGTTGTGTTTAGCACGATGAGCAGTTTTCATTGGATCCTGATCTACAGCAGTTGGTGATGTTTTTCTTATCTCTGTGTTTACTTCCATTTCATTTCATGTTCTTCTGACTGACATCTGAATGCATGATATAGGATTTACCCTTGTTAGGTACCTTATATCCCAGCTCTCTCAGTCTTTAATGTTTTCTGCTCATATGTGTGTCCGGATATTGCTTTTAATTGACTAAACCAGTGTAGCAGATGATTATTGCCTGCTCTCTGATGTGCAAGTTGATAGAATCAGTGTTCAGATGTCTTTGTTAAGATTTAATTGAAAGAGGTTAGGAACATTGGGAGGTTTAAAGCCCGTCGCCGCCTCTTCATAACCTGCCCTTCCAATACAAACCTTTTCAAGACCCCTTGTGTTGCCTATGGTTTTGTTCAAGCAGGCCTGGAGTTAAATGACCTCTGGCCTGATCTATAGATGGAATCAGATGGTTTTCCATCCTTCATTTTCATCCCCTAGTGTTCCATCTCACCAATCAGTCTTTAAGATCCAAATGCTCTAGATGACTAGCCCAACTGAAGCTTACACATTGAACATAAGTAAATCCTTTCTTGACTCCATTGCCCAATGGCCTTGATGTTCCCTGAGTTATCTATCTTTGTCTAGCTTCCTTCTTTACCCATCCTTGTCTTATGATGAAACCTTCCTTCCCGATTCTCAACAACCAAACTCAAACAATCAAACAAACGACCTTGAGCCTATAACTAGCCTAAAATCATAATTGAGAACCTTACAAACATATATCCTTTGATAATCATAGAGAGATCCCTCTCTGGACCTAGGAGGGCTAGATCCTAAGGTCTGAAAGCGGTTCTATGTTGTCTCATCTTTTGGTCTCTGTCAACCTGGCCAAAACATGGGAACCCCAACATAATGGCGACCATACTGGGGAATTCTGAGTGCTTTCATTTCAAACATCCTTAGAAGCTTAGAGCTCTGGCTAGGTTGACAGTAAGTCACACTTTTCTTGAATCAGCCTCCATTATTGAATATCCACCACACTCTTAGACAGAGCCTGGATAGGGCCAGGTAGCCTCCAGATCTCATCCTCTATTCAGGGGTGACATATCTGGTAAATGCCCTCCCAGTCAATCTCTGGTTGGAGCTTGTTGCTTTAGAGGAGATTCCTGAAAGGTGATAGCGCCTGAGCACTGTGGTGGACAGTGTGCCCTAGAATCATCCTAAACCCTCCACCTGGCGACTCCATTGTTCCTAAACATTATAGACTCCACTGGGAGACCAGTCCCAAGCATAATGAAAACTCCATTGGGAGACCAGTTCCCAAGACAATATTAACCGCAGTAGAAATAACAAGTAGGGCTAAGCTGCTTGGCTTATAAACAGCACTCTGGCTTACAGAACCATTCATACAAGAGCTTTCCCTGATCCAAACCCACCTGAAACAGTTGATAATCCTGAGAGAATCCTTAAAAGAACACCTGTGAGTAGGAGATCAACTATTTCCGGCAACATTCATAGAGCCAATTCCGCACCAGAAGATCTTGCAGCTCTATTAGACCCTTTCTTCGACCTAGGCCTCCAAAACAGATTACCTAGAACTAGGTCATTCAGTGTTTCAGACCAGCCAGACACTAGGGACAGCGAAACCCCTCCTTCCACACCACCTGATCTCCACTTTCTCCAAAACTCGGGGCTTTCTCACCCTAGATCCACTCAACAGACTTCTACTGGTCCTACCATCCCCGTCATCCAAATACCAGCTGCTCAAGCCAACCCTATACTTCACCAGAACACCATCATGGCAGCCTGGTATGCACCTCTAGTTTTACCTCAGCCTCTGCTGCCCTTACCAAATGATTATCAATCAAAAATCCCACACTTCCCTGCTAAAGAGCCTACAACAGCACAACAACATGTAGATAAAATGGAGGACTCTTTTGACTATATGGAAATTGATGATGAAACAATCAAAATGAGAATTTTTGCGCAGAGCCTAGGGGGAGAGGTTAAAAAGTGGTTTAAGAACCTACCTGCTGGTAGTATCCAAGATCTCCCTGCTTTATACCAGACTTTCATCAAAAAATGGGAAACTAGAGCAAACCCTCGCCAGCTCCTAGAAGAATACATGTCCCTTAAGAGGAACGTGGGGGAAAGCATTCATGATTACACCACTAGATTCAACAGTATTTACAACGCCCTTCCTCTACACATGAAACCTCCGCAAGGTATGGCCCTGGCCAAATATCCTGATGGATTTGATGCTGACATGGCCTATGAGCTTAGAGATAAAGAATATACCACGTTGGAGGATATGCAGAAAGGGGCAGTAAACATAGAGGCAAATTTGATTGAGAAAAGGGCCAAACTGAGAGCTGAGAAGAGAGTAACATACAAGGATGACACTATAGCCTCCACTTCAGATCCTAATATTGACAGATTGTCTAAGAATCTGGATAAGCTATGCCAAGTGGTCGAAAAGATGGCTATCACTCAGAACAGGAACCAAAATCAAAACCAAAATCAGAACTTCAGAAGAAACAACAACACTCCCAACAGACAGAAAGAGTCAGATCAGCAAGTCATTCCCCCGTTCCAAAACTTTCTTGATGAGGATGAGGGAATCATAGAAGAGTCTGAAGGGAATGTGATAAACATGTTCGAAACAAAGGACTCAATCCTAAACTGTGATTCAGAAGAGGACCAACCCTCAACCTCTTATGGGGAGGAGGAATGGTTTGAATCTGAGGATTATAGGTTGGGATTCGAAAATGCCATGTTACAGGTCAGAGAACAATATGAGCTCAGGAGTAAAAGGAACCAAGACACTTCCAAACCTCAAACTCCTGAGGTAACCATCAAAAAGAGGCCTGAAAAATCTTCTAAAGTAACTGCCGTGAACAACAATTCAACGGCCAAGAGTTCTGAGAGTAACAAAGAAAAGGACAACCAAAACAATGAAGAACAAAGTCAACCAACCAGTAGCACTAGCACCTCAGTTAGTGCTCCTGATAAAACTGTGTCTACACATGTACATAATGAGAAGACACAAACCGATCCAGCTACTAAGGTGGTTGCAAATAAAACAGAGTTGAATACTTCCAAGAGTCAATCCACTTTCAGTTTAGAAAGTGAGATTGCAAAAATCAAAATCTTTGTACCATTATCTGAGCTGGCCTCTCAGGATGTATATAAGGGCCAGATTTTGAAAGCATTAAATCTGAGTATAAATAATGACACTGTAAATTTGAGTGATGATCAGCTTGCCCTCTTATTCGGTCCCAAGATTGAGGGGAAATTTCAGGAAGGGGTAGTTCCACCTTTTTATATCAGTCTTAACATTCATGACAAGATCCTCCATAATGCCATGCATGACTCCGGTGCATCACACAATCTAATGCCTAAAGTAGTCATGGAGAAGCTAGGCCTAGAAATTACCAGACCTTACAAAGACTTATACTCTTTTGACTCTAGTAGAGTAAAATGTCTTGGCTTGATCAAAGACTTATGCGTGAGCCTAACTCAGATTCCTGCGAAATGTATGGTCATGGATGTAGTGGTGGCAGACGTGCCACCCAAGTATGGCATGTTATTATCTAGATCATGGGGAGCCAAGCTGCAAGGCACCATGCAGATGGATGGTTCATATGCCACTATCCCTATATTTGGCCAATCAAGAAGACTGTATAGAGAGTCCCAAATGAAATTCCTAGTCAGTAGCCTTAAGAAACCTGAAAATTCACCATTATACTCTGTGCATACCGATCTTGACTCCTTCATTTTTTGTAATGATGAATCCTTAGAAGAGCCAGAGTCCCATAGTAGGCATACGAATGAGAACACCGAGCCTATGGACCTCCACATAATGGCCACTCTGGAAGAATATGATCAGGAAAACCATGGGCAACGCACTGAAAACAAAGAGGAAGTCAGCAATGAAGCCTGTAGAATCTGTGGTGGACCTCTCACTCCAAGTGAAACAGAAACAGAACAAGAACAGCCGGCCAACCACCTCCCTGACATCCGCGGCCTCTATGAACAACAGGACAGCTTACAATCTAGTACAGACCTCCCGACTCAACCTAATGGCGAACCCAGCTGTAAGGAAGAAAGTGAAGTGGAAGTAAACAAAGAACCCCTGTGGGAAATGAACTTTGATGGGTCCTGTACTAGACAAAGCGCTGGAGCGGGAGTGTGGCTGCGTAACACCAAAAATGACCACACGGAGAACCACACTGTCAACCTGCATTTCAAATGCACGAACAACATTGCAGAATATGAGGCTCTAATCTTGGGTTTAAATCTGTTGAAAAAATTAGGAGCCCGTAGGATAGTCGTGAGAGGAGACTCTGAGTTAGTAATCAAACAGATGAATGGTGAGTATTCGGAAAAACACCTCAGGCTTAGGGCATATAGGAACGATACTCTAGATTTGCTGAAAACGTTCATTGAATATGATTTAGTATTCATTCCTAGGGGTCAAAACGCTATCGCAAATGGACTAGCCTGCCTAGCTAGCTCTTATCCTAAGGCCCCAGTTGACCAACAAATCATCATTCAGACTAAATTCAGGCCTGCAGTGCCAGACAATGAAAAATACTGGCAGGTCTTTGAAGGAGACAAACAGATTGAAGATTTCCTGATGGGCATAAATGAGTTTGAATTTTCTGATTCAGACTCAAAATCTGATGACAGCTGCCCAAGTGAGGATTCCACAGATGAACTAGAAACACCTTGTAGTATAGAAATAAACTCTTTTTCTGAAGAAACTGGAGATTCAGCCGTAAAACGTGAAAACGCAGATAGAGAAGAAATGGAGGTGCTGCAAGCCAAAGACAAGAACATACCAAGAGGCTTAGCACCCTTAGAGGATCTCTTTGATTTCGATGATGTTGCAAAGAAGCCCACAATAGAACATGCAGAATCAGATGTAGAAGAATGCAACATAGGCACTGAAGACAAACCCAAAATGATAAAAATGGCTAAGTCTATACCTGCAGACATGAAGAAAAGATACATTGACTTGTTTAAGGAATTCATTGATGTGTTTGCATGGAGCTACGAAGAATTAAAGGCCTATGACACCAACATTATACAACATAAGATACCACTGAAGGAAAATCAGAAGCCTTTTAGACAAAAACTTCGAAGAATTAATCCAAAACAATTGCCTGCAGTAGAAAAGGAAATTAAGAAGATGTATGATGCAGGCATTATAGTCCCCGTAAGGTTTTCTGATTGGGTGTCAAACTTAGTGGCTGTAAGGAAGAAAACAGGGGAGATTAGACTTTGCATAGACTTCAGAAACCTTAACAGAGCTTCCTTGAAAGATAACTACCCTTTGCCTAGAATGGAGCATATCCTACAGAAGGTAGTGGGCTCTAAAAGAATTTCCCTGCTTGATGGTTTTTCAGGATACAACCAGGTTCTGGTACTCCCAGAAGATCAACTCAAAACAGCCTTCACCACTCCATGGGGCACCTTCATGTATGTGAAAATGCCTTTTGGATTGATGAATGCTGGAGCTACCTTCTAGAGAGCAATGGATATTGCTTTCTCAGATGAGATTGGACACTTTATAGTTATCTACTTGGATGACTTAACTGTCTTTTCTAAAACAGAAGAAGAACACTTAAAACATCTGAGGAAAGTTTTTGAAAAATGTAGAAGGTACGGTCTGTCCCTAAATCCTAAGAAGACTATTTTTGGGCTGCAAGAAGGTAAGCTTCTGGGCCACATCATATCTGAGAAAGGGATTAGGATAGACCCCCAGAGAGTTGAGGGAATACTTCAAATTACACACCCAAGAAACATCAAGGAGCTACAGTCCTTCATTGGGAAGATCAATTTCCTTAGAAGATTTATCCCCAACCTTGTTGAGCATCTTAGGAAAATGACTGAAATGCTGAAGAAAGATGCTGGAATTAAGTGGACTGTCGAAGCCAAGAAATCTTTTGAGTCAGTAAAGCTTGCACTCACCCAGGCCCCTGTCCTTATCAGCCCTAACTTCTCAAAAGATTTTCTGATCTTTTCATTTGCCTCCCCACACACCATAGCAGCAGTTTTGCTGCAGAAAAATGTGGAAGGTAAGGAACAACCTATTGCCTTCTTCAGTAAAGCCCTGAGAGATGCACCCTTAAAGTACAACATCATGGAAAAGTAGGCCTATGCCCTGATTAAGGCCTTGAAAGATTTTAGGGTGTACATTTTGCATTCTCACACCATTGCCTATGTGCCAAATATAGTGGTCAAAGATATCTTGTCCCAAGACCCAGATGGAAAAAGGGGCAAATGGATTGCTGCAATTTTAGAATATGACATTGAGATCAAACCCACCAAGCTGATCAAAGGTCAGGGCCTGGCCCAATTGATGGCTGAATCTAATCTACATGCCCTTGATATTAACATGATGAATACCCTGGATGAGCAGGAAGAATTGCCCCATCCAACTGTGGAGGAGCAGTTTCAGAACTCTCCTTGGTATGCTGATATCCTTTACGTGCTCACACACCTCAATGCCCCCCCAGAACTGTCCAAAACAAAGGCCAGATTCATAAAACTCAAAGCTAGAAATTACTGCATTATGAATGAGAGTTTATATTGGAAAAATCCAAATGGCCTTTTACTGAAATGCTTGTCTGAAATTGAAGCCGAAAGAATCAAACAAGAATTCCATGCTGGGGAGTGTGGAGGCCACCTGAGTTGGAAGGCCACTGCAAATAAGATACTCAGGGCTGGGTACTATTGGCCTACACTCTTTAGTGATGTCCATAAAATGATTCTTGCCTGCCACAAATGCCAAATCTTTGAGGGCAAAAGAAAGCTCCTTCCCCTCCCCCTGCAACCTATCACCATAGAAGGACCCTTCATGCAATGGGGCTTAGACTTCATTGGAGAAATCCACCCCTCTTCTTCTGGGCAACACAAATGGATCCTGACTGCTACTGATTACTTCACTAAGTGGATTGAAGCCATACCCACTAGGAATTTCACTAATTCAGTCATCATTAGGTTCCTAGAGGACTTTATCTTATCTCGGTTTGGCTGCCCAAGGAAAATAATCACTGACAATGCTGCTGCTTTCGGGTCCAAAAGAATGACTGATTTCTGTCACAGGTACGGAATTGCACTTGGGCATTCAACTGCCTATTACCCCCAGGGTAATGGCCTAGCTGAATCATCAAATAAAAGCCTGGTTACAATCATTAAGAATCTGCTGGAAGAGAACAAAAGGTCTTGGCATAAAAAGTTGATACATGCCCTGTGGGCAGACAGGCTCACTACAAAGAAATCTATTGGCACATCACCCTTCCAGTTGGTTTATGGGACAGAAGCAGTTTTTCCTACTAGCCTTGGGATACCAGTGGTAAAACTTATTCAAGAAGTCCAATCAGAAGAAGATAGCATGATAAGGAGAATTAATGAAACAATCCATCTTCAGCAAACAAGGGAGCAAGTTTATGACAGAGCTGTCAGAGTACAGGAAAACATGAAGAGACAGTTTGACAAAAGAACCAAAGCAACAAATTTCAAGGTTGGGGACAAAGTTCTGAGATGGGATTCAAGAAGAGAGGATAAAGGCAAACATGGCAAATTCGACAGCTTGTGGCAAGGTCCATTCATCATTCAAGCCACCGTGGGTCCTAATGCATTCTTCTTACAAGAACTTGATGGTACAGAGCTGTTTGGGGGTCCTGTCAATGGCAGGATGCTCAAACACTATTTCTGCTAATTTTCCATTTCTAGTTTCACCTCCATTGTATATACCGTTGCAAATTTTCATTTTCAGCAAAAAGGAGAAGAAAATGTCCCAAAAAACAGAATGAGAAGAGAGGTTCAGACATGCTCAAAACATGAACCTCTGAGGCAAAAGGATTGGCTCTAATAAACTCAAAATCTGAGCCAAAGGGAAGAAGAATAGATGGTCCTTACAAGCTCAAAATCTGGATCAGCAAAGAAAGAACATCCAGCTCTAATACGCCCAAAACCAGAGCTGGAACAAAGGAAAGAAGTGACTCAAATATGCTCAAAACCTGAGTCACAAGAGAGAAAGAAGGATGTGTCACAGTTGCAGAATTCCATGCCTTCTCAGTTTCGTTTTCTTCAAGTTTCTGCCCAGCAAGTCAGACAGTCTAATCCTGGCTTGGCTGTGTTTAAATTTCCTGTCTTAGAATGTAGGTGAAGAAACCTGTTGGACAGTTTAATCCCAACGGGTAGTAGTTTAGGTAGAGAATCATATGAGGCCAACAGTCTAATCTGGCCTCATGGAGCAATAAGGGTAGAATTAGAATAGGTTTGTTTTTGTTTTGCAAAATAAAATGTGAAGGGTCTGCTAGTTCAAATGCACCCAAGGGAAAATTGTTAGAGCTCTAGTTTGGGTAGGTAGATTGGTTGGGAAAATGTTTCTGCTGATTTGTGTATCTAATATATTGTGGAAGCTAATCTAAAGAAAGAAGGGATGGTTCAAGCTGCAGGCATCTGGCCTACACCAAGAGATCATCTTCTGGTTTCTTGGCTCCTTCAAGAAGAAGCCATCCCCATGTGGAGCCACTGTTAGCCCCCTTATGAAATTTTTGACAAGAAAATAGGGGGCTAAATCATTTTTGAGTCTTCAAGGATTGCATTTCCTCTGAAAACACAGTCTCCTTGAAGCCTCCATGTGTATTTTATCCTTTGATAGTTTCCCCTCTGCTGATTCCCCTTTTAAAGCCTCTCTGCTGATGAAGAAATGCCCAAAGGCCTCCTTTCCCCTTTATTTTTCCCTCATTTAACCTCTTTTTATTCCCCCTTTTCCACCCTTCTATTTCCCCATTTACTCCTCAAATTCCCCCAAAATCCCCTTTAAAGTTCCCCTCTAACCTTTGCTTAGCCTTTTTTCCCCTTTCCCCTTCTATTGTTTCCCTTTTAACCCCTCAAAGTCCATTAAAGGGGTAAAAAACCCATAGTCCGACCTTAATATAAGGCCTAGCCCCTTTCCGCCAGTCCCTTAACCACTTCCCCACGTGACCCTTCCCCAAAGCCAAGTGCTTAAGCCTTGGGGGCCAATCGCAATCGGAGCGCCGGGCGGGTGCATTTCCTTTGTTACAGCCGAAAACCCCCGATGCGTTTGTTTTAAACATATAAGTCCCGTGACGAGTTTCGGGCCGTTGATCTACCCTGGAGATCCAACGACAGGCCGCCAATCGCAACCCCTCTCCGATCGCAATCGCAGGTCTCAACAATGCCGCCCTGATTGCGGTCCTCCGATCCACTTCTCCACCGTTGATCTGTCCCGCCGATCCAACGGCTATCGCGCAATCGCTTCATCTCCTTCGCACCTCTTGTTTCTCCCTCCGATTTCATCCCCACCGTTGATCTGGACCCGAGATCAATGGTCCTCCGCTAATCGCACCCCCGCCCGATCGCTGATCGCAAGTCCTTCCTCCCATCTCCCGATTGAATCATAGTCGTCCATCCTTCCCGCGATCCGACGGCCAGCGCTCAATCGCAATGCCCTTCCCGATCGCAATCGCAACCTCCATGGGTGTCGCCCCGATTGAGATCCTCCGATCTCATCTTGACCGTCCGTTCTTCCCACAGATCAACGGCCAGTGCTTAATCACTCCTGCCCCTCCGATTGTTGTCCCCACCGTTGATCTCCCCACCTGATCAACGGTTCATGTTTAATCGCACCCTCCGCCCGATCGCGATCGCATCCCCTTCTCTCCGCCTTCCGATTCAATCACAGCCGTCCATTCTCCCTGCGATCGGACGGCCAGCGCTCAATCGCATTCCCCCCCGATCGCCGATCGCAAGTTCTTCTCTCTGTCTCCCGATTGAATCTCTGTCGTCCGTTTCCTCCCTGATCAACGGTCAGCGCTCAATCGCTGGTTCCCTTCCCTCCATCTCACGATTCAATCATGTCCGTCCTTTCGACCCGTGATCTGACGGTCATCACTTGATCACTGCCCCATTCTCAATCGCAATCGGAACTTTCAAAAGGTGTGTTGCGATTGACGATCGCTCCGACCTCCGATTGCGATGGTGCGATTGCATCTCTGCCGTCCGTCTGCTCCCGGATCCGACGGTTCTCGTTTAATCGCCCTTCGCCTCCGTTGGGTCCCACCTCGTACGATCTTCCTACCACATTTCATTGCATTCCATGCATTTTCTTTGTATTTCCTCCATTATTCAAACCTTTGTGTTTTACATTAAGGTTCGGGCACCGTCCGCCACCACTACCCGGGCTTGTGACAGTTTATTGCATCATGCAGGTAGTACAGAGAGGCCTTTTCAGCCGGCCAGCAGATCAGCAGAAAGGATTCAAAGGGGTTAATGACTGTTGATTGAAATAATAAACAATTAACCCCGCATTCAAAGGCTTAAGGCACTGTTTGAAGACCAATGAGCACACCAGCAACGCCATTACTGCGCTACCTAACATCAGGACATGTTTCCTCCAGAAGTAAACCTTCCCGCAGCGTCCTCCATGTTTCTCGAGCCCAGGAAAGTCAAGAACACCGACAAAGCTTCTTAAAAGATAGTCAGGCAGCATTAAAGAAGCATGGAGGGCCTTGCAGACTTCCATCCAGTTCATTTATTCAGAATGGCAGCACAGAGTTCCAGACAGCCGAAGGACGCCAAAAGAAATATCCGAGGTCAATCGACCTGACAGAGGCTTCCCTAGCCGGCCTACAGAGTACCTACAGCACTGCAGAAAGCCATTAAGTAGTATGGGCGTGAACGCTTCCGCCTTACTGTCTTAATGAGTCTCAATTATTTGTATATCCTACCACTGCTTCTTCCTCTCCCCCTATAAAAGATCCCCGAGAACATAATGTAAAGGTTGTTGTTGGAATTATCAGCGAACTGCAAGCATTTTGTCCCGAGCCAAGTTTCCTGTGTAACAGTTGTATGATAGGCTGAGAAATATGATGTATTCGGGCTGAATGTAAAAGCTTTGGGCAGTGATGTACCTGATTGGTGTTCTGTTTAACACGATAAGCAGTTTTCATTGGATCCTGATCTACAGCAGTTGGTGATGTTTTTCTTATCTCTGTGTTTACTTCCATTTCATTTCATGTTCTTCTGACTGACATCTGAATGCATGATATAGGATTTACCCTTGTTAGGTACCTTATATCCCAGCTCTCTCAGTATTTAATGTTTTATGCTCATATGTGTGTCTGGATATTGCTTTTAATTAACTAAACCAGTGTAGTGGATGATTATTGCCTGCTCTCTGATGTGCAAGTTGATAGAATCAGTATTCAGATGTCTTTGTTAAGATTTAATTGAAAGAGGTTAGGAACATTGGGAGGTTTAAAGCCCGTCGCTGCCTCTTCATAACCTGACCTTCCAATACAAACCTTTTCAAGACCCCTTGTGTTGCCTATGGTTTTGTCCAAGCAGGCCTGGAGTTAAATGACCTCTGGCCTGATCTATAGATGGAATCAGATGGTTTTCCATCCTTCATTCTCATTCCTTAGTGTTCCATCCCACCAATCATTCTTTGAGATCCAAATGCTCTAGATGACTAGCCCAACTGAAGCTTACACATTGAACATAAGTAAATCCTTTCTTGACTCCATTGCCCAATGGCCTTGATGTTCCCTGAGTTATCTATCTTTGTCTAGCTTCCTTCTTTACCCATCCTTGTCTTATGATGAAACCTTCCTTCCTGATTCTCAACAACCAAACTCAAACAATCAAACAAATGACCTTGAGCCTATAACTAGCCTAAAATCATAATTGAGAACCTTACAGACATATATCCTTTGATAATCATAGAGAGATCCCTCTCTGGACCTAGGAGGGCTAGATCCTAAGGTCTGAAAGTGGTTCTATGTTGTCTCATCTTTTGTCTCTCACAACTCGGCCAAAACATGGGAACCTAACAATGTGGGGAATATGATTATGCATGGTCAAAACACATATCAACATCTTATTTTTTCTCATTTTTCGTTCTTAACATTTCTACTTGTTTAATTAGATTGTTAAGAATTTGTAATATTCCAAAATTAGCTTGTTGCTAATTGGAATATTAATTTTCTCTTTTGTCATTTTGACAGAAGAATAAGTGGATAGGGAGACCAATAAATCTGTTTAGTAGGAAATAAATCCCTCTTAATGTGAATAGGGATCATCTTAATAACTCGATAAAGAAGCCTCATGTGTGAACAGGGGCTAAAGAATGCAGACAAGGTCAATGTTGACCAAATCAACAACGCTCGTATGGAGAGAGTGGATCTTCAATGAGAGACAGTGCAGTGTTAATGGGAGGAAGTCTCCATGAGAGTAGTGGCTTTAATGAGTGGGGCTCAAGGTGAGAAGTCTCACAATGCATATAAATAAGGGGAAGGAAGCCATAAAGGGAATGATATTGTTGATTATTGATTTTGTGGTTTGTATGACTTCTTGCTCTCTTCAACTATTTAGCGAAGACTGTTGTGCTATTTATCACAAGGGTCTTGTCGAGAGGGAATCCCACACTCATCCTCGGGAAACTTCGAGCACTGTCTCATGAGAGGTTATTATGAGCTACATATACACATTCTGACATTAGGCCAAGCTTCAGTCTTCAACTACAATGTAGTTTCTGTCAAAGTTGTGTTGTGTTGCACAGTAGAAGAAGTGGAGGATTGTGAGGGCCATTTTCTGAGTTTTTCTTTTTTCAGTGGAGAGGTAGCCTTTCCATTGGGAGGCTAGCAAGGAAGGTCCTAGAGATTTCTTTCATTATTTTGCATCAAGACCAACTATTTTGACCTCCTACAACACATTTTCCCTTAACGACTGCATTATTTTATTGAGTATTGGCAAAGGAGGTTTAAGTGCTTCAATTGGAGGGATAGGTCTTCAGTGAGGGGATCATCCTTTCACTTGGAGGATCTATTGTAGGATTTTTATTCATTTCTACATCAGTTTCAGCCACCTCCTTCTATTTATTTAGTTGCAACTTCTATCCAACCCTACGGATGCATTCCGACATTTTTGTATGTTGTTTATTTCCGGAAACCCTTTCTGGGTTGTCTTGGAAATGTGCTTGGGAGCATAGATCTCTATCCCTAACAAATTTTGAGATATATAATAGCAAAACCATATCATTATACACATCCATTAGTATTATAATCACTAAAACTGAGTTGTATTGGCTCATGGCATTTGTATAGCAGTTATATTTAAAGTATTGGCATATTTGCTTATTGGAGGCTTGTGTTGTATTGCTTGAGTGACTTGATCCTCAATATTTTTGTACTCCATGTTGCTGATATGTTTAATAAGATGGCTCTAAATTTGTCTCATATATTGGTGTATTGATATTCATTTCTATTTTCCAATAGTTTGTTCTATATTCTTGTCTTTACCATTTTCGAATATTACAATGCTATCAGAGCATAATCTTGGCTCAGCCTGTGAGTTTCATCCAATATGCTATCAAGAGAATAATAAGAAGAAGTAGAAGAATAAGAAGAGATCTACAATGATGGAAGGAATGAGCTTTGCCTCACATATTTTTAGATCTATGAAGAACCTCTCTAAGGAGGTCAATTAGATGAGAGAGGAGAGATGCAATGAGACCTCAAGAGGGTTTCAATATGAGGAAGGTCCATGCACTTCCTATGAGTAGCAGAGAAAACTGGTATTGCATAGATCTCCAAAGAAATCTACTATGTCCACTTTCTTTGAAGAGGAAGGTGAAATACATGGAGATGGAGGAAACTTATATCATGAGATTATAAGAGAGTATATTTCAGAATATAAAACTCAATCAAGGTTTTTCAAGGAGAAACTAACTCTCAAGAAGCTTATTCAGATCAAGGAAGAAAGGAGACCTTGCAACAACAGAAGGAAAAGACACAATATATTTATATTGTCTACATCTTATGGGTCATCCACATGCACAACAGGGGCTTAGAAAATTAAGTTAGATGCATTCTTCTTGCTACATCCAATAGTAAAAAGAGAAGCTATTGAGATTGCAACACTACACCTTGAGGGTGAAGCAAACATTTGGTAGTTCAGCCATTTGAGACATGAAAGAGTGAGTTCTTATGCAAATTTTACTCAAACTTTGATCAATAATTTTGATAAGAATAAACTAGAGGAGCCAATGGAAGATATCAATATTATCATTCCGGGAGAAGAAAAACTTCCACCACCACTTTCTACAGGAGTACTTGCATCAGGAGAAGGAACACTTACACCCTTGCAAAGTGGTCTTGATCTCTTGAAATTTAGGGTCCCATGCATTATTCAGTAGATGAATAAGGAGGAGGAGATTTATACCAGTGATGGTGCAACAGTAGAGGAGCAGCCATCACCATAACCAAAAGTTGGAGGAATCATTACGCCAGTGGGAGGAATCCTTGTAGTAGTACAAGATGTTCCCAAGGATCATATTAACCAGGGTATGCAAAAAATTACACCCCATGTCATTTCAGTACATCATATGGAGAGTTTTTGGGACATGCCATCAGGGAATTACATGACCTAGTCTCAAAGCACACTGTTGATTTGGAGCAACAGACTATCACCCCACAGAGGACCCTTGACTAGTTCAAGGAGGATATGTATATCCATCCTGGATTCTCATTGTTGAGATGCACACAACACTTTGGGTTGGAGTGTAGAGTTTTGGAGGATAGGATGACTATAATACTAATCAATATAATGCAGAACTATATGTTCAGCATTGTGCATGATCATGAAACAACAGATGCACAATCATGGAGATCAAAAATTCTTTCATTGAGCAGCAATGATGAGTTGGGGACCCAACTATTATTGGGACATTCTGATGACCATTACACTTGTGTAGTAGTGGATAGGAAGATGGTTGATGGAATAAATATTATGATGGATGACATATCCCATTATTATGATAGATCTTCCTTAATGAGCACATCAGAGCTCAAAGAGAATCTTTTTCCTACAACATAATTGGAACCTTATGGGTTCAACTTGGTCATTGATAAGTGGTATTCATGTGGATATCTCCAGGAGGTTTCACTTCAACATCCCATGAAGTGAAAAGATATTAATCATATTTATGAGGATGGAATTCTCCATTGGAGGGAGACAAATTTGGAGCATGGTACGAGACACCCACATTTTGATGGATGGGTGATGATGGTGAGGAAGGGGTTGGTGAGCCACTTGGAAATCTATGACACACGTCATCAAGAGGCATGGATACACTCGCTACTCTTGAAAGATATTGGCCATCATGTGACATATCCTATTTCAAAGGGTGTGTTATGGTTTGGGGCATTGCATGGCCCCCATATGTTATGGCAGCAGAATATTGGGATGTATGGGGCATTTTACAAGTCGATAATCATGCTTATACTCCATGACTTGTATAATGATGATATGAGGAGAAAGTAAGAGTTGTTGTTGCTTTGGATACTCTTGGGAGAGTATGGGCTGATTTTCTCCCATACCTTGCATGATTTTGCAGGAGTAGAGAATGGCATAATTATGGTGCAAAGTGGATACTCTTTAGCTTTGGAGGATCAGGAGATACTTCCACATAGGAAGGAGTCTCCCATATGTAGTAGCATTATGGTATGTGACTTTGACATTGGGCATGTCCAAGACAAGAGTTATGATATGACAGGAGCCTTATCACAAAGGCCAATAACGTTGTCACTTGGGAGTTTGGATATATTGATGCAGTGTTCCCAGGATCACTTCACATATGACGCACTTGATGGGAAAGTTGGAGATGAGAGTTGTGTATGGGTGGATGGAGACACCTATTACCATGATATGATCTTCTTCACTTGGATATCCAAGCATAAGAAAAAGGCCTTACATCCAACACTTGATTCATTCCTTTACATTCACCAAGGCCTCATAAAGATATATCATACCACTATGGAGAGACCACCCACGGACCTCATTATCAACTTACATCATAAGAGTTGTACATTTTTACTTATTGATCATCTAACAAAGTATTTGCATTCTCTTTCCATTTATATACTTTGCATTGCTCCAGAAGAGGGCAAGTATTTTGGGCTTCATGATCTATCTAAGACCAACATCAGTGATGGAGATAGTAATTTCCTATATGGCTTTGGGAAATTTTTGTGCTATTCTTGATATGCTCAGTTGATACATAATGTCATTTAGCAATTTCTAGTAGATGAGAAAACATGCACAACTAGCGAATGGTTGGGAGGTAACTTCCCACATTATGTTTTGAAACAACAGTTAGCAAAATTGCACTGTAACCACCTGGGAAACTGCTGGTACCATAAAATATTACATAAAACCTTCAGTTTCCTTCTCATTTGGATTCCATATTGTGATGATGTTCTATTCACTCCATATGGGATGGTTTGGGCAAGCAAGGTCCATGAAACTAGAGAGGGGGTCTTTGAAGATCTAGTTGCATTTTTTCCTCTTGAAGGAAACATTATTGCATCCCAAAATGAGTAGCATCTCTAAACATATCATAAGTGGAGAGCGACACAGTGTGGGGTGGAAAATTTGGTCTATCATGTTCATATATGAAACCCACCTACATTGCAGGAGCACAAGGTGGAATATTTTTCCTATGAGTTACCACTTTGGAGAGTGATTCGTTTTGTTTGGATGATAGCTTGGGGATGGGAGCTTCACATGGGAATGAAGGTTACCAACATTTTTTTGATTCCATGCCTCAAGAAGGAATATATAGAGCATATAGTTTCTTACATGGATATCCCACTTCTTTATGATGATAGCCATTTGGATTTGTCACCAAAGGCTAACTTGTACACTTGGGAGGAACAACTAGGGGACATATTGATGAGAAAGCATCTTGTTCATTGGAGGAAGTTATCATATAAGGATACTAAAAAAGGAGGAGAGGAGGCTTTTTAGTTCTATCCTTTGAGTTTCTTGATGACAAGCAACATTTGGTAGGGGAGGACTGTAATATTCCAAAATTAGCTTGCAGCTAATTGGAATATTAATTTTTTCTTTTGTCATTTAGATAGAAGAATAAGTGGGTAGGGAGACTAATAAATCTCTTTAGTAGGAATAAAATCCATCTTAATGTGAATATGGATAATCTTAATAACTGGATAAATCATCCTCATGTGTGAACAACGGCTAAAGCATGTGGAAAAGGTCAATGTTGACCAAATCAACAATGTCGGAATGGAGAGAGTGGATCATCAATGAGAGACAGTGTAGTGTTAATGGGAGGAAGTACCCATGAGATTATTGCCTTTAATGAGTGGGCCCCAAGGTGAGAAGGCTCAAAATGCATATAAGGAAGGGGAATGAATCCATAGAGGTTATGATGTTGTTGATTATTAAAGTTGTGGTCTATATGACTTCTTTCTCTCTTCATCTATTTAGCAGAGACTGTTGTGATGTTTACCACAAGGGTGTTCCTGAGTGGGAATTCCAGACTCATCCTCAGTGGAATTCAAGTGACCACTCAGGAGAGGTTATTCTGAGCTAAATAACCACATTTTGGCATCAGGCCAAGATACAGTCTTCAGCTATAGTGCAGTTTCTGTCAGAGTTGTGTTGTGTTGCAGGGTAGAAACAGTGGAGGATTGTGAGGGTCGTTTTCTGAGTGTGTTTTTCAATGGAGAGGTAGCCTTTCCATTGGGAGGCTAGAAAGGAAGGTCCTGCTAATCTATTTCATTATTTGGCATCAGGCAAAACTATTTATACCTCCTACAACGAAGTTTCCCTCAAGTACTGCGTTATTTTATTGAGTATTTGTAGAGGAGGTTTTAGTGATTTAGTTGGAGGGTTAGGTCTTCAGTGAGGGGATCATCCTTTTACTTGGAGGATCTATTGGAGCTGTTCTATTCATTTCTACATTATTTTCAGCCACATCCTTTCAGTTATTCAGATGTAGCTGCTATTCATCCCTAGGGCTATATTCCGACATTTTTGTATTTTGGTTATTTCCGGAAACCCTTTCTCGGTTGTCTTGGAAATGTTCTTGGGACCATAGATCTCTATCCATAGCACCTTTTGAGCTATATAAAAGTAGTTCCATATCATTGTACACATCGAGTAGTATTATACTCACTGAAACTATGTTGTATTGGCTCATGGAATTTGCATAGCAATTACATTTCATGTATTGGAATATTTTCTTATTTGAGGCTAGTGTTGTATTTCTTGAGTGACTTGATCCTCAAGATTTTGGGTTGAATATTGTGGATATGTTCAATAATATGGCTCTAAATTTGTCTCATATATTGGTGTATTGATATTCACTACTATTTTCCAGTATTTTTTTCTATATTCCTGTCTTTTCCATTTTGGAATATTACAAAATTCTTGTTTTAAAGTTATCAAGAAAATTTCCAGGTTCGTCTTGACTTACCATGGTTGATGTCAATTTACTTACTCTTTCCCTTCCTCTTGATATGATTTTTCATGTTTCACAAATTTCTTCAAATGATAATTGGTATACATCTCCTTTACTCATGAGATCAAAGAGATGAATCCACTCATCCCTATTTGTTCTAAGAAAGAGGGTTTTTAGTGTGTCAAATCACAAATGATGCAATTTTTCCCTCTTAACATTATAAATGGACATATCTGTTAGATCCTCAAGGTTCTCATCTTTTTCTTTTTTCATTCTAAATATTTCTTCTTTAAGATCATCATCTTTATATTTTTCTAGAAATATATTTTTCATATCATTCCATGATCTTATTGAATTAGTACCTAGACTCATGAACCATTTAAGAGCTTTATCCTTTAATGTTGTAGGAAAAAATCTCAATTTTTGAGTGCGTGATAAGTAACCATAAGATATACCAAGTATTTCAAATTCAAAGAGAAATTTTTTCAGATCCTCTGACCTCATACCATGGAAGTTGGGAAGGAAAGATGGAGGGATGCTCTTCATATGCACACTGACATCAGTATCTTGAATGGGAAATCCAAGAGGATCTTCTTCATTGTAATCATCTCTATCCATTTCTTCTATATTTTCCACCACCTATTCTTCTTCTACTTGCAAAAGTGGATGGTGATGTGGTTCTTACTACACCACATGATCAAATACGGGGTTGTAATTGGAGAAGTAATTTTAAATATGTTTTTGAATAAGAATGCTATTGGAATTTTTTGTTTTGAAATGAAATATGCCTAATGATTTTATTTTATTTTTGCAGAACGAAAATAAATGAATCATCTAGGGAAGAAAAAAAATTCATTCTTTGACACCTCCCCAGCAATGGCACCAAAAAGTGATGAGACTCGGTATTGCAAAAAGAATGATGTAACTACCAAGGCTACCAACTTTAATTATAAACACATGGTTCATACAAACTTAAGTGGTATCAACACTATGTGTGCAACATACAGTGTGTCATTCTATTGTTCAGTAAAGGTAATGGAGTGAATGATATTAAATCAATGTCTAAACCAATTTCATAAATGGAAGCGTTGCTTTGAAAATGAATTAATCCTAGGAAAGATCAACAATTTGTAATTGAAATCCTAAGAGCATGAATTCAAATAAAAATACCTAATTTAATTTGAGAAAATGAATGTCCTAAGTGTTTTTTATTCTTCATAAATCATGTATTAGGTCCTAGGGGTCAGGATTCAAGCCTAAGAGACAAAAACCAACTTTTTGAGAAAATTTGGTCGAGTTTACACATGCTACAAGAGTGTTACAGGCAACTTTGTTTTTATTACAAGCAAGTTTGTTTTGGAAATAACTCACCGAATGAATAAGTAAATAAAATGAAAATGGGATGGGAAAATTTTTGTTATTAAGTATGATGTATTAGGTCTCCATTATATGTGGAATCACTCCAAAATACCCCTATTCACATGTGCTAAAAAAATAACAGAAAATTAATACTCTAAAATCTGGAAATTCAAGAACTAGTGAGCTAGTTAATCTATCAAATGACTAACCTAATCAAGTGAAAATAGAATTTGATAAATTTTTTTATCAAATTTAAAATTATTAAGACCTAATACAAGTGGAATAAATTCAAATGGATCTCATTAACCCCTTCTAAAAAATAGTAGAAATTTACTATTATTTCGTGACAAGGCATTTCTAGAAATCTTATATTCGTGAACTACTAACCAAATCCAAGTAGCTTAAGTAATAAGATGAAAATCCAAAGTTGTTATAAGGATGAATAATTCTTTTAAAACTATAAAAAACCTACAAAATAACTCACTTAAATCATCTAACTCGATCCTACAGCAAGAAAAGAAACAATACTAAATACAGAAATATGCAAAATAGAAATAAAAGATGCATGTGAATAAGAAGTGAAAAGAACATAAAGAAATTGTGCAAGAGGGCTCTGAGGCTCCTAGGATGGCCAATCCCAAGGAGGAATCAGATCCCTATGGAAGAAACCAAGTCTTAGAAGCTAAAAATTACACCAATCTTCATTATTGAATCAATCCAAGTACATCCCTGGAGGAAAAGAAATTGGAGCTTTTAGAAAACAAGTTTTCTCCACAATGAGACTAAATAATACATGCCCCTAGAGGCCAATTAGAAATATTACTTATAAAAAATGATGAGGAATCATTCTCATTGAAAGGAGGAGACTTTCCCCTCCAAAATCCCTCAAATAGTGGATGTGGTTCGCAACACGAGGAGTTTGCAATAAATAACAGGGAACACATTACTAGATTTTCTCAATCATCAGAGTTCCAGAATCTCTCCAAAATTTCTCAATTATTTCATGATATTTTTTTAATTTATTATCCAATATTGATCCTCGAGTAGTAGGGAGAAAGTCCCTAAATTATCTCCTTCTCCAAATCTTCATAATCTGCCAAATATTCTCACAATATTCTACAAAAATGAATAATATTAGGCACACATATGCAATTATCTTTAACCCTTCCTAAGAACATATTAAAGCATAAAAAAAAAATATTAATTGTAGAAGGATAGATTTAATATATCTTTTATTTTCCTAATAAAGGTTAGATGGGCTTTAATTTATGTCTAATATAGACGTCGATCACCATGGAGTTGGGGTTTAGATTTATTAGCGTGAGTTGTTCTCCAATGTTGGATGTGTCCAGTAATGGTGGAAAGTATGGCTGAAGGTGGTCCACATTCAGCACTGGTTCAGGCCAAGTAAAGATGTAGTATTGAGCTCGAAATAATTGTCCCCTACAGCATTGGTGATGCCGTATGGCCCATATCAAAGTGGCTGAAGCTTATGGTGGGGCTCATCGATGCAATCCTTCTACAAATGTAGCCAAAATTTTTCACCCATGTGGAACTTGTGTGGCACCTGATGTTGATCATGTTGCTACTTGTAGATAGCAATTCCTTTGTCCAATATGTCATGGACCTGTTGGTGGATGTGTTTTATTCTCTCAATAAAGCTATTAGCCATGCTGTTTTTAGACAGGACATGGGTCGAAGCTTCCTGAGTAGCTGCAAATAGTATGGCCACATTAATGAGACATGGTGGCTAGAATCCCAACCGGAGCTGAAAGGGGCTTTGGGTAGTTGAGTTATGGAGAGCTATTTTGTAGTTTTACTGGACATAGGGTAGGATTTCACCCCATGTGCATGTATTATTCAATGTTTACATGCATAAAATATGTACGATCATCCTATTGACGACCTTTGTTTGGCCATCAGTTTGGATGTGAAAATTTGTGGACTTAGTGAGGTTGGTATCCATCACCGAACAAAGAACTGACCAAAATTTACTTAGGAACCTTCTATCCTGATCTGAGATAATGGAATGTGGGATCCCGACAAGCACCCACACTCATTCAAAGAAAATATTAGTCATGGATCTGGTTGTGATAATCTTCTTGTTGAACTCTAGAATGGACATATTAGAGAATATGTCGATGACCACAAAAACACAGTCATTGCCATGCTTAGTCGAAGTGAGGCATGATATGTAATCCATGGAGATAGGTCCCCAAGGCTGACTAGGAATAGGCAGAGGATTATATAGGCCTTTCTTCTTGATGGTCGATTTGGAAATGGCGCAAGCAGTGCAGGATATAATGTACTTCCCAACATCGTGTCAAAGGCTTATCCAATAAAAATATTTTTGTAGCACTGCCACGATTTTCTCTACTCTGAACTGTTTAGCAACCCAACTATAGTGCGCCTCTCAAATATTCTTAACATGCTCACTTGAAGGAACACAAAGGTGTCCTAGGTGACATATTAGTGTATCCTGCAGGTGAAAATTTGGAACTTTCTTTCCTTCCAAGAGTGTCTGGTATATGTTGCTGAATTCTGGATCACACTTGTAAATATGCAACTACTCTGAATTCTCGTGTCGATAAGAGTCAATCATATTGGTCAATGCCATTACCGATGATATAGTTCTCAGGTAGTCTACAACATTATTGGTCCTGCCCTTGTTGTAAATAATGTTCAAGTGGAAATGTTGCAGTATCTGGACCATTTCTGATGGCAGTCATTCTACAACTTCCCCTGTATCTATATGAACATCATGGGTTGGTGGTCTATGTGGATGACATTTTCCTTCTCCATAAAGTAATTATTCCATTGTTGGCATGCCTTCACAATGGAATAAATCTCTTTGTCATAGGTGTGATAATTTCTTATTGTGTCTAAAATATTCTCACTATGATATGCCATTGGATGCCCCTAATGAGTAGGAACCGCACCAATAGCATAGTCATAAGCATATGTCTCGAATTCAAATGGTTGCTTCAGGTTTGGTAATGTGAGCATTAGTGAAAAGAAGAGGCAATGATTCAACTAGTGCAAAAAATTTCTTTTGCTCCGCCCTTGGTGACTTGACTCAAAGGAGAAGGGATATGAGAGAAACCCAACACCAACCTGCGGTAGAAATTGCTGAGACCCAAAAATATGCATAGCTCTGTTAGAGTAGTTTGGGCTAGCTAATCCTGAATTACTTGTATCTTGGTTGGGTCCACATGCATACCTCACTCATTAATGATGTACCCCAGACATTGAACCTGAGTCATACCAAAAATGCATTTCTCCAAATTGGCACAGAGCTTGTATTTTCAGAGATTTTGGAGGACTGGTCGAATATGGGAGAGGTTCTCTTCCCAATTTTAGCTAAAGATCACAATTTCATCTAAATACACCACCATGAATGAGTTAGTGAAGGGTCGCAAGGTTTCATCCATCAACCTCATAAAGGTTGCGGGGGAAGTCATCAACTCGTAAGGGATGACCATCCATTCAAAAAATCCCTCCTTGTATTTGAAGGAAGTTTTCCACACATCAGAGGGTTTCATTGGTACCTAGTGATACCAAGAATTCAAGTTGATATTGATGAAATATTCTTCCCCATTCATCTGGTCCAAAAGGTCATCAATCTGTGGGATTGGATACCTATTCCAGATAGTGATCTTGTTCAGTGCTCGATAGTCATTATAGAGTCTCCAAGTCCCTTCCTTCTTATATACTAACATGATCAAGCTCCCACAGAGTGATGAACTTGGCATGATGTGCCATTTCTACAACAACTCCTGAACCTACCTTTTCATTTCATCGTTCTCTAGAATACAGCGTCAATAGATCATTCAATTACTTAGCGATGCACCTATGGTCATATGAATGGAGTGCTTGACCCTATAGTGTAGAGGTACCCCTATGGGTGAGGTGAATATGTCCTTTTACTCCTCCACGACCTTGTCCATATACTACTCTCGTGTAGAGGAGCCATGTCTAGAGGTCATGGCCAAAATGTTCTTCATTCTCTCAAGGTAAATCACAAGGAAAAAAAAATTGCTGGTCTAATAAATTAGCTTACTACATTGTTTGAAAGTGATCAAAGAGATGGCAGTAGGTGGTGCTACCTCTGGTACCCTATACAAATAATTGACCAAATTAATAATAATAGTATGAGGCCTAGACTCATACATAGCATGTCCCTTCCACATGTATGGTTGGCCTAATAATACATAAAAAACTTCAAGAGGAGAAATATCATAAAGGACCTCATATATGAAGGGATTGATGATGTAGGGAAGGTGACACTCCTGGTTGATAGAGAGATCTCGTCCTTGGTGAAGCCACCTGATGGTGTACAGTTGCAGGTGTGTTTTAGGACCTCTGCTGAAATGAGGTTATTTTGGCTTCTGTTATCGACAATTAACTGTAATGGAGAAACATTCCCCCACATATGGGAGTGGAATAGATGTTCCCCCTCCTCTGGATATTCGAGCCCATCCTTTTGGATCTTGGTGGTGCCATTTGTGGCACTAGGCTCTACGTCAATAATATGATTCCTTATTTCATTCCCCTTTTTGGGTTCTGACTCAGAGTCAAAGCATGCATCTGATTCAGAAGCCTTCATCTCAGCCATGAGTGACTACTTAGCTTGATAGTCACTTGTGCTGTGAGTGGTGATCTTATGTAACTCACATAGCTTTCTCGTGTCCTTCTTTGTCATCGTGGTGTTTTTATTTACTTATGGATTTGATGGGTTGTCTTGGGTCACCCTGCCTTGGATTTTTCCTTTTTTCTATGGTTTGGGGACACCTTTCCCTTGCTTTAGATTCTAAGATCCAAAGTCTCGCCTCTTCTAGTTATTTATTTTTCGTTCTTGGTAGCATATTGGTATGATGCACCAAGCGATGAGATCTCGAGGAAATCCATTTCCTCCTGAATGTATATGTTCAAAAAATTGCAGTACTTAAGCACCAGATGTTTCTCTGAATCTTTGATATTTAGATTTGTGTGAAGGGTAAGGAATATATTTGTCATCTCATGCACTTGATCCCTTTGCAACCGCGACATAGTCCATTGTATGTACTTGTCCTCATAGCTCCACATAGGGTAATATTGTTCGTTGATGGAATCTCAGAAATAATTCCAAGTGGGTTTATATGAAAAAAATGAGGGTTCTATCTCATCCCTCTGTTCACAGTAGGTTTCCCAATAGTCCTTGACATGGGGGGAGGCTTTGAGAATCACAAACAAAATATTTTCCCTATTGGAAAAATAATGAACTGAAAAATATCCTTCCAAGAAAATTAACCATATATATAAGTTGTATTCATCTATCTAGCATTCATATATGGGAATTTCAAAGTTTAATTGTATCTTGAAGGGAGTGGCACCTCTAGATTGACTTCCAGACGAAGATGCGTCGCCTGTGGGCATCTGCCGAAGGATCTGAGAAAAATTTTCCATCATTGTGTTCTTCTGTGGCTCGAGGGACTCCTTAAGAAATATTTTGAAATTACCTCTTGCTCCCTCATATTTATTGTCTTCTTCCATTGGAGGCCATCATTGTTTGCGAGGTTGTTCTTGCAAAGGTTCAACTTGTTCGATCCCTAACTCCTTATACTCTCACCTCGTTGGGGACATGCAAAGAAAAATAGAGAAAGAGAATGCTCTAATACCATTGATTCAAACATAGAAATGAACGCAATAGAATATAGATATAAGTATAAATACAAAGATGCAACAAAAATAACACTTCATTTCATTAATATCAAAGAACTGAAATATTATTACAAACAAAATGGAAATAAACTAGCTCAAGCGTCGGTAGCTTATCTCTGAGAAGAGATGTGGTAGCTACATGCCTCTGAACAATGTTACAATGAGGCTCAGTGGATTTTTTATAATTGAGAAATAATGACAAACCCTAAACATCCAAGAACCTAACCCTAAGAGATGAAGCACCAAAATGTTGTGGGCCCCGTTGGGGTAATTTGCAACATCAACTTTCGGGATTTGTAACTTTGGCATGCTATGTTTGTTTGTCTATCATAATACCTTGTTTTAAATATCTTTAAGAGGAGGGTGAAAACAAACTATAAACCAATTTGGTTCTTTTTCTAGTCTCTCTATTTTTCCTAAAAACATCTTTAAGTCCCTCAAAACAACTCTTGAAGTCTAGGACCCAAAATACTGCAAAAAATAGTAAATTGTGCTACACTTAAGGAAATTAAAAATCTAAAAGAAACAATGGTGGAGCTCCAAGTGGAATAGAAAAGTGGCCACTAATATCCACCTCGATTATTCCTCCCCCCTCAGGAAGCAATTTTCCTCGTTGTGTTGAGTTCCTCCATGAGATGGGGAAACTGCAGCTGAACTTGGTCGATAGTGAGAAACTTTCCTTGGTGTAGGAGTTGGCCATATTTGAAAACCTGATACAGTTGGATATACTATTGGCGAGTTTTCTTTATCTACATTTCCATGATATAATCAATTGTGGCTTGTACCATGCACTTATGATTTAGCTCTATTGGTGTGAGTTGTTCTGCAATGTCGGATGTGTCAAGTAAGTGTGGAAGGTATAGCCAAAGGCAGTCCACATTGAACACTATGTGCATGCCATGGAATGATTGACTATTGATCTCAAAATCATTGGCCCCTATAGCCTTGGTGATGGTGTATGACCCATATCAGAGTAGTCAAGATTACATTGGGGCTAAGCAAGGCGCTCCTTCTACAAATGTAGCCAAACTTTGTTTCCCACCTACAACTTGTGTGGCACACAACGTTGACCATGTCATTGCTCATACTGAACATTGGGTTTGTCTACTATGTCATGGACCTGCTAGCGGATATGATATATTCGGTCAATGAAGTTGTTAGCCCTATCGGTTTTAGACTAGGAATGGGCTGAAGCTGCTTGAATAGTTTCAAATGGTATGGCCACATCAATGGGACATATCGGCTAGAATCCCAACCTCGCCTAAAAGGATTTGTGGCCAGTTTACCTATGGAGAACTCTGCTATAGTTTTTCTTAACATAGGGAAGGCTTTCGTCCCATTTGCGAGGATGCTTCGAGTTCTATGTGTGTGACATATGTAGGATGATCCTATTGATGACCTATGTTTGGCGATGATTTTGGGTGTGGAAAATCGTGGGCTTAGTGATATTGGTATCCATCATCGACCAGGGAAAATTTTAAGGATGGGAAATTATTTTGAAGTTTAAAATATTGGCGAATCTCACTAGTCCCTAATATGAAAACTGTAAAACGTTTATTGATATATTTGTAAAATTAATAAAATTTATAATGATTTTCTAAATACTCTCTATATAATGTTGGCGATTTTTAAGTTAAAATAATTTTATATTGTAAAATTTGGGCGAATCATTTTTATAAAAAATGGAAATTGGCAAATATTTTTTTTGGAAAAAGCATGGAAAATTAGCCCACCTATGAATATTAGCCCCTAAAATTTTCCATGTCATCGACCAGACACTTGACCAAAATGTACTTAGGAAGTTGTTGTCCTGACCTAATTTAATGCAATGAGGGATCCCAAATTTTACCCACACTCATTCAAAGAAGAGATTAGAAGTGGCTTTTGTTGTGATACTCTTCTTGTAGGCCATGATTATGGCCATCCTAGAGAATTTGTCTATGACCATGAAAACATATTCGTTGACATGCTTAGTGATGAGGCCCATAGTTAGGTATATTTTAAATAGTTAAAATTCCCGACTTCAACTATTAAGTTACCTCTCTCTCATATTTATTTACATTTTTTTCATATTATGCTTAACTAGAAGGTTGTATGATTTTTTTCATGTATTGTTGCCTAATATAAATTAATTGGAGGAAATGAAGCCATTTTTTAGTTATTTTCCACCTAAGGGATTATAGTAGACAAAAAGGAGAGATTTTAGTAGGTTTTTCCACCTCCTTAACTCTCTCAATCAGCTAAGATCACATCATGATCTGTCCCAACAGCTCGAAGGAAAAGACAACCAAGAAAAGTGATAGTTATGTGGATCCAACCTACACTCTTCTCAAGATATAGGAGGCCTTATTCCTACATTTTAGGGAGTTTTTGGTAGGTACTCGTTTTTGTAAATAAGAATATGAAAGATCTCATTAAGATTCAAACCTTCTATTTGGCTAGGTAACCCTTGAGCTATTATTTAGTGTTACTTTTTTACTGTCATATGATGTACTATACCTTATTATGCAATGTTGATGATAAGTTGCTTGTCCCATCACTGATTTAGTATAAAAGGGATGATGCTTTTGGATTAGGGCCCAATCCATTGGATAAGTCCCTCTTGTGTATTTACATATTCTCTTCATGTTTCAACATTTTTCTTAGTCTCTTCGCATTCTAGTAGCGGCAAAAATCTATCAAAATTATGTGTCTAGCCTCCCTTTCCCACCTCTCTCATGGGAGCTTGAGGAGAAGGCTTTCCAACCACATATCAAAATTAGATTTTTTATTATTTTTTGGAAATATATATAGTGAGATTATCATGTTCATAATATTCTTACTATAAGTTAGAAGTTGATTTTGTTCTTAGATCAAATCTTAGCTTAGGTTAAGTAGGGTTTTCCATTCAACCTATATTTTCCACTTTTTAACGTGTTAATTTGTCAATAATCAATGCATGAATGTGTGTAAGGATTGTAGGGATGGCTACATCTATAGGGAAAAGAATATTTTCATCACATCCATCCTTATTCTCTCCAACCTCCAAATCTTCCACCAAAACTCTGTGAAAAAAATCCTCCCAAGGGTATTGATTCTGGTTGGAGATATTGTTCACCTCTCCCTCACCTCTTTCCAACTTCTATCACCTTTCCATATCTCCCTTTCACCTTTTTCATCCTTAAAACACTCTCGACTTTTTTTGTGTAGCACTTCAGGACATATTGTAATAATTACAGGACATCTTGTAACAATTATTGTAGCAGCATTGTAGGTCACCTTTTCACTACAGTTGATCTCACTTTTTCCTTTTAAATCTAGATTAGGATGGATTTGAGCCCCACATTTGGATTCATGGTCAGAAGATACCCTTAGGCCACTCGAAAGCTTATTCCTTCCTTGCTGCAAAAACATAGTAGTAATTAGTGTTTTATTTCATTTCATAATTAGATAAAATTTAACATGAAAGTACAAGTTGAATGAAACTGTAGATAGGAGTTGGTTTATGCTTTGATAAACTCTTTGATGATAGAATAGTTCCTTTACAATAATTGGATAGATAACTAGATGAATGATTTCCCACAACATAGTTTCCTTTTTCTACAATTGGGTTAACTATTTATGATTTACATTCACTGTCAATTGTAAGTAGAAGTTTGATAAATACTCTCTCTATATTAGATTATAAGCAATTCCCTACTTTAAATTACCTAGCTGCACTTTAACCAAGAAGAAGGAATGGCCTAGAAGTACCACTAACCAAAAGACCTGGTGGAGGGTGGCATGAGTAGAATACATATATTGTGTATATATCACTATTACCTATAGGTTTGTACAAACCCCAAGTTGATAATTAAAGTTGAGTAGCCCTTGGGAGTTGCAGAAATCTTGGTCCCATAATAGGGCTCACCACTTTTTGGTGCCATTTCCGGGGAGGTGTCTAACTAGATGCCTATTTTTTTCTTAAGAATTGTTTTATGTTTTTCTTCATACAATTTGAAAACGTGAAAAGAAAAAAAAATGTCCTTCATCCCTTGTAGGAGTGGGGACACCCAAGGAAAATTTATGCCAAAAACCCCCACATCCCCACATAGTTAACCTTCGCTCCACTTCAATGATTTTGAGTTAGAATACTCTCTAGGTGAGCACCCTAAAAAATTTGAAGAACATATTAGGGAAGAAGAGGAACCTGCTTCACCTATTCAAAATATGGCTGAGAATAGAAACCATGGGGTATTTCCCATGAGAGAAACCAATGGAGACACTAAGATGAAAAACATCAGCCCTTTAGCCCTTCCACACACTAATGGCTTAACTTCTGTGGACCCTGACACTTTATTGATTTAGTTTGTTGTTGTCTATAGGACTTAGGACTGTGCCTTAGATGAAAAAAATTGAAATTGTTTCCCTCTACCCTCAAGGATGAAACCTTGTGCTAGTTCATGGGTCTACCTAGGGACAACGTCACTACCTAGGCCCAAATGAAAGAGTCCTTTAACAACAAGTATAGAGACTATTGTAGGTCCAAAGAAACCAAAAACAAAATATTTAGGATGACCCTAGGGCTTGATGAATCTTTAGAAGACTACCAGAAAATGCTTCAACTGAACTTCAAGAGGGAAAATTACACCCTTGATCCTGGATCACTCAAGTTACTTCTTCTCCAAGGGATCAGGGAGGAAGTGTTGGAAACCCTCAGAATGGTATGTGGAGGATAAATCTATCAGTTCACTTATGATAACATCAAAAATATGTCTAGAAAAAGTTCTAGGGAACCCATAAAAAAGGGTAGAAGTAATTATGGTTCAGGGATTGGAGGGCAAAGTGCCACAAGTAGGCTTCTGGGCTTGAAACCCAAGGTTATAGGTTTTTCACCCATCAATGTTTGGGCCAAAACCGTGATGATTCTTTAACATGTGATGGATGTCGATGACAGTTCTTGACAAGATGATTCTAACGGAATAAGGATCATCTAATTCTGAGTTCTCGTTGAAGATTCATGAATTTTTGAAGTATAGTGTGGGTGAAGGGGCCTAGTAGTTTAGGTATTCCTAGTGTTTTTGGTCACCTTATGACAGTTGGAAACCCACCTTCATGAGATTTGTCAAGGAACTTTATACGGCTATAAATTAGCTACATGATTTATGTTATAGATCACATCAAAGGGTGAAAAATATCACAATTTTTCTTTCAGGTAGCAATAGGGAAAGGAAGCCTAGCAAAGGTGGAATAGAAGGGTTGTTAGGGTCTATTCTCATTTATTTTTTAGATTGATTTTGTTCAGGAGATACCAGTGAAGAAGGAGGAAGGTTATGTGCCTTGTTGAAGGGTCTTCTCCTTAGTAAATGTTGTATGAATTCTCTATTCAGGTCGTAGTTGTAGAAGCATACCTGTAATGGACATTTGGAGGACCAAAAGTCAAGAACAAGAGGGCTGCAAGTGATGTTTTGGACAGTGAGCAAGGAGGACTTGTGTGCAAAGAGAGCTCGCATTCCTAAAGAAAATATTGGCTAAGATTTGGATCTATAACATTGGTTACATCATTCCCTCACCAGAGTGTCGAGATTGTAGTAGATGACATAGGATTTCAAAACAAGAATTACATCGATAAGGTAAGGCTTGTCATACTTTTGTGATTTTTCACAAGGAGACATAGAATTCCAATGATTGAACAAGTTTTATGTGAATTTTTGTGGTGGATCTCTGTCATAAAGGCCATAGGAAGAGGCTTCTATAGCAGCTGGTTAGGGTGGTATTTTGGAGGATGTGAGGGCTTAGAGAAGGCCCTCTATGGAAGTTGGATATGCCTATATTTGTGTTCAATTAGGAAAGATATCCTCCCATGTGATTGGGAATTTTTCTTTGTGGTGGTTGGTGTATAAATTCTATAGGGAAATTGAGGATCAACCTCACCCAAAAGTAGAGTTTTCTACCTATAATTGGACAATGAAAAGGAGCAGCCTAAGGGAGAATTTCACACTATCTTGGAATAGTGATTTAGTGCTGGTGGTGTTCCCTAACCAGTCTTCCACGATGCATAGAAATGAAGGACAAAGGAGGAAACAATAACAAGGTCTTTATGCCACCTTACTGATGATTGAGGGACTAGATTTTTGCAATAGTTTCTCTATTGCACAAGAAAAGTATAGATTGGATAAGTCTATTGGTGTTCATGTGTAAGGGTCTCGTAGGTGTGGGGATGCCATAAATAGGTGTCGATGCTACAACATGGACTTGGTCACTCGTGGACTGTTGGAGGGAATCGTGAGAGTGGACCAATTGTGGACAAGATTGGGCACTTATGGTCTATTGGAGGACATCATGATAGTGTCCAAGTTGGAACCCAATGTACAAAACCTTGATGGATACAGGTAGTTGCTAGAGTGGTAGTAGTTGGAGGTCAATGGTCTGATCAAACTAGGAGTACTTTGTGGAGCTCGAGACTTGTGTGTGGAGAAGTAAGTCTACAAAAAATCATGGGAACTCCTCCTAAGCTTGTTCATTGTGGGATATTTTCACTTCGTAATTTGTAATATTGGAAAGAACAAACATCATAGGACATCATCAAACCACTTTGTAGTCCATGAACTAGCCTCCCTATACTCAGAGAGGGCTCTCTCTTTTTTTATGATTTAACTTGATCATTATAAGTGTTGATATTAGGCTAGTTACATAAATTATGAGGGTTGTTTGTTTTGATTGATTGGGTGGTTCGAAAGATAGAGATGTAGGGACTAATCCATTGGGCTATGGAGTCATAAAAGCCCAAATTGTACATCAAATTTTCAAGGGAATTCACAGGGAAAGTTAACTATGCCGACTGGATATTTCTAACAATGTGAATATGAGATGCGAGAAGGAGATTAAGGTTAAAATTAAATGTAGAGTAGACTGTCTCTGGATTCTGCATTCAATTCTTAGATGAAAACATTAAGATAAAAAACACAGATAGAATTAAGGTGCTCTTTTAGCAAAGCTGAATCTAAATTTCCTGTTTTGAAATCAGATAAATTGATGCACAACATGAAAATATAGAAGGAAAAATTAATACAAAGGAAAAACATCACCATTAACATCGCTCAAAAATCCTATGAACGGTCTCTTATTATTGATGCCCAACTCAAACAGTTACTGTTAGGTCCCTATATTACTAGTATAGTCCCTTATTGTTGTTAGTGTAACCCCCTTATTGTTATTATTGTACCCTTATAACCCCCATTTTGTTATTATTGTGCCCTTAAATTATTATTGTTAGGTCGGCTAGGATTACATTGTGGCCCACTAGGATTACATTATGGCCCCATGGACTCCTATATATAGAAAGGAGGTTTTGTAGATTGTATCATCCAAGAATTGTTCATTTCTGTAATGTATTGGAGGTTTCCCCCTCGAAGAGGCTCATTTCTAAGGCATTGATATCTCTTTTCTTCTCTTTTTGGAGCTGGTTACACAACATTTGGTATCAGAGCTTGGGGATTCTAGGGTTTCGCTGCTCCAAACAGGTCATCGTGGCATTTTCGCTATAAATTTTTGTTCTACGAAGTTTCAGAAGCTGAAATTTTTAGGGTACGAAGCTGAAATCCTGAGGAAGATTTTCTAAAAATTTTAGAGCTTGGTTCACAATATTTTCAGAGATATCATCTGTGGAAGTTAGGTCTTTTTTCAAGCTCCTAAACAGGTCATCGTGGAATTTTCACTATAAAATTTTTTCTACGAAGGTTCAGAATCTGAAATTCATATGATGCAAAGTTCAAATCCGGAGGAAATTTGTCAAAAAATTTCAGAGCTTGGTTCGCAATATTTTGGGAGATATGATCTGTGGAAGGTAGTGATTTTTCAGTCTCCTGAATTGCATCTCAAAGAGGTGATCGTGGGAAAATTTCAATAACTCTCTCTCTGGGCAGTGGATTTGAGTGCCGTAAAAATTGGTCGTAAGCGCATGGACTTTAGTTTCTTGGCTATCAATTTCAGAGACAAAGGACGAAACAGTGACACATGGCAAGTCCTACAAGTTTTCTCTACTAAACCAGTCCAAAATTAGGTCATTGTGGGAGATTGGACACAAATTTGTCTTGGGGAATCCAAATTAGATCAGACCTATGGCATTTGAAAGAAGCTTAAGAGGGATACTACAAGAATGAATTTCAGATATTTAAGATTTTCAATTACAGAGATAATTCAATTTCAATATCGAGCTCCTCAAAGCAAGTAAAAGGTATCAATATTGGATTCTAAAATGGCGCCTAGAAAGAATTCAACACCCATTAAGCCTTCAGAAGGCTCTACCATGACTCATGAAGATGAAGAATTGCAACATGATCTATCAAAATTACAATAGCAAGTGCAACAAATTTCACTCTCGCAAAAAGAAGCAAAAAATGAAATGGAAGTTTTGAAGAAAGGCGTGGAAGTGAAGATGGACGATTTGAAGAAAGGCATGGAAGCTAAGATGGATGGCGTGGAAGTGAATATGGACGGTTTGAAGAAAGGCATGGAAGCTAATATGGATGGCATGGAGGCTGGCATGGAATCTAATATGAATTACATGGAAGCTAAGATCGATGAGAAAATGGAAAACATGAAGAATTTTCTAAAAGCAGACATGGAAGGTTTGACAAAGTTTATACAAGAAAGGTTTCCTAATGGTGAAAAGATAGTAGAAGAACCTCATGATGAGAAAAAAATAAATTTTAATTGTGATTTCATAAACTCTAATTTTGGCGGGAAGAACCACCATATTCCAAAGATGGATATGAGGAAGTTTGATGGAAAGGATCCTGTAACATGGATACTACAGATGGAGCAATATTTTGATCTCCATAACGTACAAAACACACAAAATGTACGCATTGCAACTTTACATTTAGAACAAAATAAATTTGTATGGTATCAATGGCTTTGCTCCCGTAAAAAAATTGTCACTTGGTCAATTTTTACGGAGGAAATGATAGCACATTATGAGGATACAAAGAGCAACACCTTCTTTAGTCAATTGATAAATCTCAAACAAAAAGGTTTAGTGGGGCAGCACATTGAGGACTTCCAAAAATTGAATATAAGGGTAACTGATATTCCAGAGGAACACAGGATTGATCTCTTCATAGGCACTTTAAAGGATAACATCCAACATGAAGTTCGTGTTTTAGAACCTGATTCATTGGAGAAGGCATTCAGGTTGGCAAGAAAAATTGAATGTAAAATTATGGCGACAAGGAAGCCTACCACTCACTTCTATAAAGAGGGAAGTGTTGCTACTCCTAGATTTCCACAACCTACAAGGTTGACACCACAACAATTGGAAGAAAAAAGAGCAAAAGGGCTTTGCTACAATTTTGATAGAAAATACACTAAAGGTCATAAGTGTGCTGAGAAGAAATTATTTTACATAGATTGTGAAGAGGAAGAAGAAAATGAACAAGAAGAGGATATACACGAGGAACCAGCCCTAGAAGAGGAAGAAATGAATCCGACCATATCATGTAATGCACTGGCAGGAATTACCACTCCTCAAACTCTCAAGATAGAAGGACGGATCAAGAAGAAAAAGGTAATAGTGTTGATTGATTCAGGTAGCACCCATAATTTTATTCATTGTAAGGTAGCCAAGGAATTAAATTGTTTCCTATACCCAGCACCGAAATGTCAAGTGATGGTTGCAAATGGAGGAACTATAAATTGCTCTGGAAAATGCCATAATATCAAGCTAACCATGGGGGAATATGTATTGAATAGTCCAATGCTTTCCATTCCTATGGGAGGTGCTGATGTTGTGCTAGGAGTACAATGGTTACAATCTTTGGGGACGGTAGCTTTTAATTTTCAAGAACTTTTCTTGAAATTTTTTTCAGAAGGAAAGGAAGTCGAATTACGGGGTATTGAAGGGAAGCCAGGAAGGATAATAAGCTCTAATGTCATGACAAAGCTTCTAAGAAAGAACAACGAGGCGTAATTGCACAATTATGCTCACTAGAAGTTCCGACATCAAAATCATCTATTTCTGCAGATCTCCAACAAGTCTTGGACAATCATTCCAAGGTGTTTGAAACTCCCAAAGGACTCCCACCTATTCGTGATCATGATCATGCTATTCACTTGATTCCAGGAAGTGTTCCTCCAAACATCAGGCCTTATAGATATCCTTACTTCCAAAAGAGCGAAATTGAACGTATGATTGCAGAAATGTTAGAGGCGGGTATAATTCAAACCAGTCAAAGTTCTTTCTCTGCTCCTGTAGTATTGGTACACCAGAAGGATGGATCATGGCGAATGTGTCCAGATTATAGGGAGCTCAATAAGCTCACCATTAAAGACAAATTTCCCATTCCTGTGATTGATGAATTATTGGATGAATTGCATGGAGCAATTTATTTTACCAAGTTGGATCTTCATTCAGGATATCATCAAATTAGAATGAAGACTGAATATATTACAAAAACAACATTTCGAACTCATGAGGGTCATTATGAATTTTTGGTCATGCCTTTTGGCCTTACCAATGCACCTTCTACATTTCAAGGGTTGATGGATTCCATTTTCAAACCCTTCCTTAGAAAATTTGTGCTAGTATTTTTTGATGATATACTAATCTACAACAGGTCTTGGAAGGATCATGTTGAAAATGTTGACAGGGTGCTCAAACTATTGCAGGAGAAACAATTATATGAAAAAACATCCAAATTTTTCTTTGGAGTACAAGAGGTGGAATATCTGGGTCATATTGTATCTCACGAGGGTGTTAAAGTAGACCCTAACAAAATTAAAGCCATTAAGGAATGGAAAGTCCCCACAACCATAAAGCAGTTGCGAGGATTTCTCGGGTTAACAGGGTATTATCGCAAGTTTGTTCAGAATTATGGGAGAATAGCAGCACCTCTAACAACATTATTGAAGAAAGATGCATTTTCATGGACTCCTGAAGCAACTAAGGCCTTTGAACGTCTTAAAGAGGCAATGTGCCTAGCAGCGGTCTTAGCTACACCAGACTTCACAAAAACCTTTATTGTGGAATGTGATGCCTCAGGAAATGGAATTGGTGCAGTTTTAATGCAGGAAGGAAGACCCATTGCTTTTGAAAGTCGTCCAATCAAAGGAAATTATTTACAAAAACCTATTTATGAGAAGGAAATGTTAGCAATACTGCATGCACTAAAGAAATGACGAACTTACCTAATGGGAAGACACTTCAAGGTAAAAACTGATCATGATAGTCTTAAACACTTTTTGGAACAAAGACTATCTTCGGAAGCGCAGCAAAAATGGGTCACAAAGATGTTGGGTTATGACTTTGAAATAATCTACAAAAAAGGAAAGCTTAATGTTGTTGCAGATGCACTCTCAAGAAAGAATGAAGAGGTGGAAGCATTGCTTTGTGCCATTTCTGTTATCCAACCAGATTGGATAACCGAAGCAAGAGATGAATGGAAGAAGGACAAAGATGTATGGACACTCATTCAAAAGTTGCAGCAAGATCCTAGTACATCCGATACATTTAGTTGGAAAAATGATTCCTTATGGTACAAAGATCGCTTATATCTTTGTAAGAATTCCCAACTAAAACAAAAGATTCTTCTGGAATTGCACACTTCTCCTGTAGGAGGACACTCAGGATTTTTAAAAACTTACCACAGGGTGAAGAAAGAATTTTTTTGGGATGGCCTTAAATCTGATATTCAAAAGTTTGTGGCGGAATGTTTGGTTTGCCAGCAGAATAAAGTGGAGACAATTAAGACCTCGGGACTTCTACAACCTTTATCCATTCCATGTCAACGTTGGGAGGAGATTTCAATGGATTTTATCACAGGTTTACCGAAGTCCGAAGGCAAGAATGTCATCATGGTGGTAGTTGATAGAATTACCAAGTATGCACACTTTTGTGCATTATCTCATCCATCTAAAGCAAGTACAGTTGCTACTACATTTGTGGACATAATTCAAAAGCTACATGGAAGCCCAAGGGTTATTGTGAGCGACAGAGATCCCATTTTTACGGGAAATTTTTGGACGGAGTTATTTTCTTGTTTGGGTACTCAATTAGCTCATAGCTCATCTTATCATCCTCAATCTGATGGTCAAACTGAGATAGTAAATAAATGTTTGGAAGGATATCTTCGTTGTTTTGTGTCTGATAAACAAACACAATGGGTCAAGTGGTTACCTCTTGCTGAATGGTGGTATAACACTTCCTTCCATACTGCAGCAAAAATGACCCATTTATGGCACTTTATGGATATCATCCACCATCCATCACATCATATTTAAGAGAAAATTCGAAGGTTCAAGCAGTGGAAGATCACATCAAGCATCAGCAAGAAGTTCTCCAACTCTTAAAGGATAACCTGAATTTGGCACAAAATAGAATGAAACAACAGGCAGATCAACATCGCAGCGAGAGAAGTTTTGATGTAGGAGATTGGGTATTTTTACGGCTACAACCATACAAAAAAATGTCCCTCAAGCAAGCTAAGAATGATAATAAATTATCGCCAAAGTACTATGGTCCTTACAAGGTGTTGCAAAAGATTGGTACTATGGCATACAAATTGGAGCTTCCTGCTTCTTCGCGAGTACATCCAGTTTTCCATGTTTCATGCTTAAAGAAGGTTATAGGAGAAAATCTTCCAGTTCAAACAATATTGCCCGAACTTGATGAGGAAGGAAAAATCATATTGGAACCAGAAGCGGTCATGGAAACAAGAACTCGACAACTACGGAATCGATCAATTTCAGAGTATCTCATCAAGTGGAAGAACTTACCCACTGAAGATTCTACATGGAGGATGAGAATTTTATACAGAAGCACCCAGAGCTACTCAAGCGTTGAGGACAACACTTTTTTGAAGGAGAGGGGCATGTTAGGTCCCTATATTACTAGTATAGTCCCTTATTGTTGGTAGTGTAACCCCCTTATTGTTATTATTGTACCCCTGTAACCCCCATATTGTTATTATTGTGCCCTTAAATTATTATTGTTAGGTCGGCTAGGATTACATTGTGGCCCACTAGGATTACATTATGGCCCCATGGACTCCTATATATAGAAAGGAGGTTTTGTAAATTGTATCATCCAAGAATTGTTCATTTATGTAATGTATTGGATGTTGCCCCCTCGAAGAGGCTCATTTCTAAGGCGTTGATATCTCTTTTCTTCTCTTTTTGGAGCTGGTTACACAACAGTTACAGAGTTCTAATACTTCTTACAGTGCAAGCTTTACCAGGGCCCAATTTTACAGCCCTTGATAATGAAAATTCTAGCAATATTTAACTAAGACTAAGTCAGTTGTCCTACCTTACTCATCAACCTGTAATTGATTACAATTTGACAGAAAATAGGCAAGTGTGGCCATGCAATAGCAAGAAATGGAAAATATGGTCATGTAAGGCCTATCAGAAAATCATTGACAACGACCACCTCTAGAATTAATTCTAGGAAACTCTTCATGGATCCAAACTCTTCGATGGCTCTTCGGAAGATCAAACAGTAAGCTTGGAGGTGGCTATGATGGTCATGAAGAGGTAACTAGTGGTGGCTCTGACATCTCGCTCTACTTTTCAGACGACCAGCATTGCGTAATTAAGTCTCATGTAGCACTGGCTACCTTTCATCGATTAGTGACTGTTGATGTGCTTTTATACCTTTTATGTTTCTGCCATTATAACATAACAATTATTCATGAATGCCCTTTGCTTCCTGACTCAACCTATGGTGTTTATGCGCTACTCGAGCCCTTTTAGCCATGTTTAACCCTTTTTCAAACAATAATAGTGTAAAAACTCTTGTACCCAAATTTGAAATTCTTTAGATTTTAGTTCTGAAGCCGCATCAAATCCACACTGGCATCGCATTTCACATGTTTTACAGTTTAAGATATAAGAATTTAATAGGGGATGTGAAGCAAAGAGGGAGGTGACGTGGAGGGAAGGTGGGACCAACTACATCTCAAATTACAGATATTAGGTTCAGTTATAAGCGATGGAGGAAAACTCTAAAATATGCGAAATGTGAAGCGCGGGGAGAAGGTAGTGACATGGACAAAAAGTGGGACCGAATGCATCGCAAATCAAAAACTTAAAGTTTTTTTATGATCATGGGGTCAAATGATAAAACATGTGAAGTGCGATTTGATGGAGCCCACTACATCGGCAAAGTTATAAAGTGGTGAATGTTTTATGCGGTAAGGAAATGTTTATGAGGTTTCATCATATACTAATGTATTTCAATGTATTTGAAACTACTTGAAGTGGGGGGCGGAGCTTCTGGAGTGGGGCCAACTGCATTGCAAGTTAAACAAAATACATGCAGGTGCTTCGAACGATAAGTTAAAAAATCTGTGATGCGATATATCACAAATCGGTGACCGCAAGTGTTAAGTTTTATTTATGATGTGAAAATTTATCTTTTGCGATATGCAATGGATGGTGGGGGAAAGGGTGACATTTCAAGGAGGAATGGCCCACTTTAATCTCAATCACGGAAATCAGAAGTGGAGGTAAACAATGATATAGCGATGAAACATGATAAAGTAGAAATATAAAGCGGAAAAGTGGAAAATGTAAGGTTTAATGTTTTTAAAGGGAAATGAAATGAAAAGGGGGTGTGGCAGGTGAATGGGTCCCACTTCATCACATATTTCCTTTCGAAAGGTTATATCATGAACTTAAAGCCCAAGGTTGGTTTTCGGAGGGGTCCCAAGGTGGTAGGAAGTATTGTGAAAGGGGGGTACAAAATAATTGTGAATTGATGGGTGGGAGTAGGGCCCAGACTCGAAACTACCCATTTCGGACCCCGCCTTCATGGTTAAATTTCGAAGGTTAAGGGGGGTGCAGAATGCATCTAAAACTATCGTATGTGGAGATGGGGAACATGGATGGTTAACGCGGATGGGTTGGGGCAGGTAATGTGAGGTTGAGTCATGGTATGAGAGTTGAGGGGGTAAAATGAAACTTATGATAAGAGGAATAACCAAGGGGCGGGGCTATAATATATGCAATGTGGCCAAGGAATTAGGATAGAAACATACCATAAGGTCCCAAGCTTAAAAAAAATCATCCCTTTTCAGACCTTTAGAGAAAAAATTGACCTCTTCAGTTTGATATCAAGAAACAATCAAGTATTTTTTAGGCTGCATATTTATAGCATGAACTTTTCATTTCTCTTTTTTAAAGAACCTATTTTCTTATTTTTTGTTTCTCTTCATCTTTCTTTGGAAAAGCCTTTGAATATTGACATCTATGTACAATATGAAAAATTTACAAAGAAAAAGTACATAGTCACCTTTTGATACTGTAATTTATAGGTTTCTAACAGTGGCTCTGGCTGGGGATGGCAGCTCCTTCAAGAGGTGTCAAAAATACCGTAGACTAGTGGCTTGATCCATTGGGCTGATCCCACCACTTGTATCTCAATCTGCCAGGAAACTTACTGACTCACAACTAGCTAATTGTTTCTCTTAACATTGACTAATAAAAATAGACCACGTGCTTGGCCAGCCAGCTTGTTAGCAAACTACAATTGAAATTATCCACTAAAATCCATCAAGATGAACATATTGTTGCACCTTGAAAACTTGAATGGTGAAACCATAACTAAGCTAAAACTAAAGTCTGAAACATACCGATCTAAAAATGAGAAGCAGTCTAAAACTAAAAGTCGAAAATTTCTCAAAATACTGAGCTTATTTTCAAACCTACCTACCCTAATCTACTCAAATGGTTTACCTTCTAAACAATACAATAATTCCAGTGTATCTAGCCAAGAAATTGTTCTAATATCTTTGTTCTTTTATTTATCTTTAACATGTTCAGAGACAAACCTGACAATGGTGATTGATAGAAATTCCTGGCTTGATCTTGTTTACATGGATCTTGGTAGCCTTGAAAAAAAACTGACATGCCGAAAATATGTGTTGGCTTTGTAAATAACAATTACTCCATATAGACAACCACTGGATCAAGATACTCTTGATTTATTTCTAGGCATTCTAACTCAACCAACTTAGCTTCATATCTTGGTATTGCAAAGGTACTATCATGGTCTTCAATCAACTTATAACATGTTTTCATGCTACCTGATGAGTGTTGTGCCACTACTTCTGCTGAATCAGACAATGGGGAAGAATGTCTGGTCATATCGATATCATAGCAGCTTTTGAGAGCATTATGAACATAGGAATATTGACTTTGAAAGAAGAAACCATCCAACATGTATGCTATTGGGTCATGTGGCGCTTTATATGGTAGTGTTGGTTCTTATGATACCTCATGTTTTCTCTTAGGACTATCAGCCAGAATTTGATCCCAATTCCATTTTATATCTGAAACACATTAAAGAAAAAAGTTAGAGAGTCAAACTAGATCAATCCATCATCTATTTCAAACTCTGTTATTTCATCTGCTACTTGACATTCAAAATAAATCAAAGGCTGAACCCATAGATCTAAAATAGATCTTTTATCATCCCTGATTTCCTCATTTGATTGGTGAGATAGTTCTCTTCTCCTGTGATTATCAGATAGAATGTGATCAGGATTCCATTTCACAATCGGAAGTGCATAAAAGCATAAGGGAAAAGAATCAATCAGATCAATTCATCATCTATTTTATATTCTATGATTTCAATATGACTCAGGGAGAGAGATTCTAGATCTGAAAAAGGTTCAGGATCATCCCTCTTTTCCTCAAATCACTCATTATAGAATTCATCCTCCTTCCTATTTGCAACCTACTTGTAATGCTCTCTTAAGAGTGAGGCAAAAGATAGAGGAATGCATTTTGTACTTACTTGCTAGCTTTTTGCATTTTCTTTCTTACAATCTTGCTCAACATGTAGTGTTTGGTTGTCATCTTTGCATTGTGATAACTAAGTTTTCTCATCCCAAGAACATAGTGTTGGCTGCTTCTAATTCTCATCCTAAACCTCAACGTTATAGCCCTCCTCTTGATAATTATATTCGAGATGGGTACCTCTATATGCAAGGTCATCTATCATGTACATTGTTGCTAAATATTTCCCTGCCTCCTTCTGATTTCCGACTTCATCTTTGGCTGTGTTATGGATAGAGAAAATGAAAGACTCATTTTCTATTTTAGGGTGTCTAGGATGGGCTACAAACTTCTCGGGTACATTGATGTTTTTCTTCGCCGGAGCTAATGGAATAGGAGGTATATGAACATCAAGTTACTCTTTCCTACTAATCATATGCATCATGTCGTTGACTATGTTTGTCAACAAATCTAGCTTTATCTCTATAGATATAAATCACTCTCTTTCTATTTTATCCTTCTCCACAACCTTTAAATTTTCTTCCCCATTCAACAGGTTGTCTTCCACATCAACTGCCACATTTTTCATTTCTTCTAGGGTTGCAGGGTAACTTTCTCTTAACTAGAATCCCATCTCTGGGTCAAATTCATGTGGGTAGTGCCAGAGAGATAATCCTGGGGGTGGCCTTATCTTAGCAAGCATTGAATAGTATACCTTATTGAACCTGGGCAAAAAAAATTGTACTTTCCCCCAGGCCATATTTTTAAATGGTTATACTCTTCTATGATGAGAAAAACATTTCCCACAACCACCCATCTATCTAGGAAAACTTGAGTGAATTGATGAAAATTGCTAATGCTTGCAACTGGAATATCTTTAAACCAATTTTTAACTTTACCTTGAAATTATAAGGCAAAAATTATTATACGCACATCATCTTCTCCCACCTCAAACAGATCAAGGAAACCCTCAAGATTTTAAATGTGCTTTTCTATAGTGATGTTTTCACTTTCTCCATCAAATATGGGTAGATTATTGATAAAATTTGTAGGGAGGTCATCGAGGATAGGAGGAGGAAAAAAAAGAGGCTTGTATATGTCTAGGAATTTATAGGTATAGGTAGTAAAGCATGAGGCTTATAACCATGTGTGAATTTATCGGGAGGAAGAGATAAACCTTGAGGCTCATGTTTCACTGGGTTTTCCACAAGTGCATCTGAGATTTGCACAATTATATAAGTATGTACATGGTCTAAAATTTGGGGCTTAGCTCCTTGAGGCTCACTAATTTACCAATGTTCAATGCAAAGTTCAGTAGTGTACTCTTGATTAGCCTTAAAGTAGTACAGAAAATAGTTACAGATAAAAACAACAATCTCTTTGGGCTTGAACACTTTCCCTTTCTACGCTGATTTGTCATGTTTTAGGTCCTCCCTCCAATGGAGTCTTTGAATGGAACTAATCTGAATTAGAGTTTCCAGGTAGATGATTTAAAAAAATTTGTGTCTCGCTTTTTGTCCACCGTAAAAAACCATATACCAATATTGGAAAATATTGAAATCATATAATGTTTTGACTGGGTGTTACACAATTTTTTGGTCATCTAACCTGTTACTTTTAGATGGACCTAAGTACACCATGTAAGACCAATTTTAGCCTAAGTAAAACTGCTTTGAATGTGAAAATTAACTTAGTAAACCACATTTATTAAGTTGTTTATGGTCTAAACAGGAAACCCTGTGAGGAAATATTAAATAAATCCACATTTTTTTTATTTTCCTCGAGGAATAATTAGTTAAACAACAATTTCATTAATATTCCTAGTCATATTTAACCTAAAACAAGAAAATTAATTAGATAAATCATTATTTATCTTATTATTTTCTAGGAATAATTATTTAAACCTTATTTAAATAATATTCCTTGTTAAAATTGACTAAATCATTTATAAATAACTGAATAAATCATTATTTATTGGATTATTACTCAACCACATCCTTAAAATAATAAATAAATCATTTATTTATTTATTATTACAAATAAAAATATTTGACAAAAGTCAAATAATTTTTCCCTCCAACAAATATAATAAAATATTCCATAAAATTTGGATCTTGATTTGGTTAATAATATTTTAATTATGCAGCATTATCTAGAATAACTCAATATTTTGTTATAAATATAAGGGTTTCTCCATTCACTCACTACCTTTTGTTGCCTAAAGATCACTCTAGATTTATACTTTTGGTCTGACTTTGATCCACCACCATTGTCATATTTTGCTACCATTTTCTTGTGAGCTCCATTTGAGTTCCATTTTTGTCTGGGTTTTCTACACCATCAAGAGAGAGGGATTTTAGATCTAAAGTGTTGAGGACTTACAAGAACCCATCCCATTGAGGGGGAGTGGTAACATCTTTCTATGTTCCCTTCCCAGGTATCAAAAAATACAAAAATTCTTTAAAAAAATCTTGTCTTGTCTAGTGGATGCATGGAGCAACTCTTGCTTTTATTTATTGCTTAATGTCTTTTAATGCATAGATCTAGATTTTTGCATCATTTATCTTGGTCAACTAATTGCAGATCTAAAGATATTGGCAGCCATCTTTGATGTTAGGGTTGTTTGTTATGCACAGCTAAAGTGAGCCTTTTCCATACGTTTGTGATTAAGATTCATACTAACAACTGGCGACTCCACAAGGGTTTACAATTATGACCTATCTCGTTTTTCATATCCTTTCATATCCAACTACTTCAAACTATAGGATTTATCTTTTGCTTCTTTTTCTTATTTTCTTCATGTTGTTTTTAACCTATACAACCCTAAAACAATGAAAACTCTAACTTTTGTGTGTTTTCGAACCTATTGCGCAGGTGACAGGCATCAGCTGCAGCTGAGACGACAAAATTTTCTGAAACCTACTCCTGAGATTGCCAGAAGTGCAGGTCACACTTTGTGGGCCCAAACCTACAACTTGAACCTCCAGGGCATAAACAACAGGCAAAAACCTGCGACCTCTGCATAAAACAAGTCATAAACTACGACCTGGACTTTTTGCGGGATTTTTTCTGAGATTTTTCTGGGTTTGTCTGGGCCTTTTCTCAGGGTTTTCTGATCTCCATCTCCACCTATTTTGGACCTATACTTGTTTTGTTTTACTCACTAAAGTGGGAAACTGGCCCCCTAGGGCTTTAGTACCCTCCACCTTTCATGGAAGAGTTTTAGCTGCTGCAAGTCATCTGAAATTTCAGTGTGTTCAACCATCTTTTAGATCTGATACCTTACCTTAAGATCCACTTCAGATTGGTTATTTATCCATCCAAAACACCTCCTTTTAGTTTTTTTTGGGTTTTCCTCTAGTGTCCCCTTTGCTTCCCTCCAGGTTATAGCCTTTTACGACCTCATTTATAGCAATGTTTCCTCTGATTTTTTGCTAATTTTCTACACCTATTTCTAGCAGATATGACCTTTAGATCATTTTCCCTCCTGAATTTAGATATATTGGCTATTTTGGTGTGTTTTGACAAGATTTTTTCCCACCTACAGACTACTTGTTGAGAGGCCCGCCTACTTCGGTTTAGATTAATGCATAATTACTTGTTTATTTTCTATTATTTCAGTTTCATATACTATTATCTGCAGGTTCATTTACAGTTATACAGCAAAATTTTTCTTTTTCCCTACAAAATTCTAGGTTTAAAAATTAAAATTAACACACTTAACACACACACTCTAAGTGAAGAAAATCTTGGTTAACACTGCCAATGTAATATGCCAAAAGGAGGAATGCAGTAATACTTCACACAATATAACAACTTACAGCAAGATAAACAATAAATCTTAAGTACACATCAAGTTATGGAGAAAGAGCAGAGCCATTTTATTATATTGGAGATGATTCAGTTACACAAGTACAGAATATAGGTAGATCTAGCCAAAATATGAGCTAGGATCACCCTGAAAACATTTATACAACAGGTACAGTGTAACTGGAGAGGCTATGCAGAAAATACTGTGTTGTCCCTTCAGCAGAATATTAACATATAGTTTTAGGCTGAAAAGAGAAATGAAGATATACTCAAAACTAGAGCTCAGATGATGCCAAGATTCAAGATTTTTCCATTGTGATGGATTCCCAAGATAACCCATAAAGGATTTTCCAGATCTACAACTTTGGAAAATCACCTCCCTAGGATTTGATCATTGATATGCTGGGAAATACAGATCTGAAGCTAGATTTGACAAATAGATGGCTGAAATATGACATCACATCAGATATATGCTTGAAGGGTTGATCCCTTCTTTAGATCTATGAGCTAGAAGCTCTAGATCTAGCTTCTCAATCCTCCAATAATGATTGCAACTGCTGCAACACAATTTCCTCTAGAAACTGCGTTGTGAGGGAAAGAGAGGCCTTCTGCCTGCTGAAAAATGCCACAATAAACTCCAGTCTGATGGTAATACTGATGGAAATGTAAAGGAATTATCCTCCACTAGATTGCTAGCTGAAGTACTAGCAACTTCCTTCCTCCTTCTAGATCTGCAATATGGACAACGTTATTCTTGAAGGGGATATTACTGCTAGGAGGTCAATAACTTCTGGCTTGATGCCATATCTTCAATGTGGCTCTTGGAGTACTGATTTATAAGCCCAAGTGATGGGAATAATCCCTCACCTTATTCTCCAGCTGAAGTACTAAATACAACTTCCACCTTCCAAACTAATCTTCAGAAATTTGCAGATTTCTCAATATGAATGTTCTGTTGAAAGTAGAAAAAGTAAATGGCACTTAAATCCTGATGTATAATGAATTAAAATCCTCCTTCTAGAGCTACTCTAAGAAAGAGGTGGGATTCCCGCCTGGCAACACCTTGTGCTAAACAACAACTACAATCTCTGCTAAACAACCCAAGAATGTTGTGGAATGTCACTTGAAAATTCCATATCTAAAAGACCATATATCAAATAATCCAAGATGCATTTCACCGTTGCCTTCACCTCCTTTATAATGTTTGAGCCTCCCCAAGCCTTGGTCCTAATCTCAACTGCGCAATCACATGTGGACAAAATCCTCCAACTGGAACTGCGTTGTTTGACCAAATCAACCAACAATTCTAGGTGCAATGTACACCTCTTCCATCATGTCTGCTTCATTTTCACATCATCTTCCATCACATGTTCATGAATGCTCAATGATCCTTTATTTGACATCTTCAAGATCTTAGTTTACTTAATCAACCCTTCATGATTTTTCTCATTAAATGAGACATGATCTCCAATCTCATTCATATTAGTAGTTGCTCAACTACCTCATTTGCAGATCTAGGCTAAATTAATCCACATTCACACACAAAAAATTGGATATTTATTCTTATTAAGGATTGTGGGTCCCTCCACCCTTTTATTTACTTAATTCATTAAGAAAATCAAGGACTCTAATATTCCAAGTATGATGTGAAAATTTAGGAATATTACAGTCCCACCCGGAAAAATGTTGCTTGTCCTCAAGAAAATCCAAAAGTAGATGCAAAGCCATCTATTCCCCTCCGAATGGCATCCACATAAGGAAGGCTTCCTCCATTTCCTGCAATAGGTTATGCATGTTTGGTTCCAAAGTTGTCTTTTAAAAATATAAAGAATGACCTCCAACTATTTGGTTTGATGACCTCCTTCCATCATGAAGTACCAAGTGACAACCATATGATGACCAACATCATCATCAATACATGAGAGGCATAAAATAAAGTAGCTCTCTCCACAAAGGAAAAGCTTCATCATAAAATACACTCAATCATCCCATGTTTCATGAATTTGATTAAGCATTGTTATGCTCTCATTCCTAACCATGTTGGCCTTATTGGATCCAAACTTCATCATTCCAAACTTAGGCAAAATAAGAAGGGAAGGAGTAACATGGTTAGACAAAGGTGTCAAACCATATTCTCCTAACAATAACCACCGAAGTAAGGCCCTTTTTTGCCATCCTCAATCTTCTTCATGTAAGATGGATAAGACAAACTCTCTTAAACACAACCAAAATGAACATGCCTTCCTTTGTTGCATTTTATCTTTGATTTCCAAGGCATGAATCAAAAAATTATGAGCTATTGGGTGGTAACCATACTCACCCAAGAGTAGACAGTGTAGCCATGCCTCCTTCTTCATTTCATATGTGTTTTTCAAGGCATGGATCAAAAAAATAGGATCCTTTGGAGAGTGACAGAAATATCCCAATGGCAACCAACGTAACCAAGCTTGTTGGCCCATGTAAATCTGCAAGTGATCATGTGACCCCTTGCTCATCATCCTCATCCACTCACTCCAATGTGGAAGATGAGTGATGTGCTGCAGAATCATGGCATCCTCCCTTTGTAGAATACCATCCCCTTCAAATTGTTGAAGAGCTTTGCACTTCCTGAAAGGTTGAAGTGCATCTCTAATGAGATATCTTAATGAGATTATTTCTCTATAAAAGGCCCTCCAAAACCAAAGAAGTTTTGGATTTGCTGCAAGTAGAAGTTTCTCTTTGAGCAATGAGATGCTCATTGAGAAAGGGTCATCTAGAAGGGAGAAAATGTTTCTCATTTCAAGATGTCTACCATTTGTCATATTTTCTTCCATTGCTTCATGAGTGAAGCTACCTCTAGAATTCTCCAAGAATGATGAAGCCCTTTCTTTGTCACAGCTGCTAAGTGACAATGTTGTAGATCTGCAAGGTGATTCATGCACTGTCTCAAAGCAAGTTACAACACTAATCTCATAATCAACCATTGTATATAGGATAATGCTAATCCCATTTTCTGAAACTCTACATCTCAACTAAAAGGGTTGAATGTATCTCAATAATGTTGAACAAGGATAGTTTTCAGTCTCCTCCTTGATTAGAATAAGGGTCCTCTGTGATGTGATATGTTTCTATTTCAAATCAACATTTTGTTCTAACCCTTGGTTACGAATTGGTCTTAAAACAATATGTGCTGAAATTTTATGCATACCTTGGATCAACTGATATGTGGGAACCTCTTTAAAAAACATAAGATTTCCTCCAACCAGGACAATAATGTCTCCAACTACTGGTAAGAGTGATGGCCTCTTTTCTTCAAGTGTACCAGCACTGGTATCTTCCTCCTCCTCCTCCTCATGCATCTCCTAATCCATGCATGGGACTCCATATGTCAAGAGCTCAAGACTACCTTGCAAAGATGCAAGTGTCTCTTCTCTAGATACAAGTATTTCTGTAGCAGGTGGTGAAAGTAGTGACCTCTTGTCTAGAGAGACAATATTGACAGTCTCCTTGGTTTCCTTGAGAGATGGATTTTTGTGGCTCATCTCTGTCTTCTTCTCATCAAACTTCTTCCTCAACTTGTGAAATAAATCTGAATACTTGGTCACCTTTGCATGCTCTATGTGCCCAAACCACCAATCTTCTGCTTCATCTAAGAGATGAAGTGCTACAATTTGAACAGCCTCTTCTTCAGCCACAAGATGCAGATCAAAAAATGAATCTGACTCCCTCCTCCAAGCCTTGAAATTGCTTGAGGAAGATCCATCAAATGTAGGAAAATATAATTTATTATGCCTCTTTCTTCTATTGCTACTATAGGATCCTCTTTCTTCTTTAATTTCGAAGAATTGTTGGAGAGTTAGCTTCTCCTTGAAAGCTCTAGACTATGCTTTTTACTATTCAGGATATAGACTGAGAGTTTCATGAGTCTCGGATTCATTCCTTTCTTCAATTCTATACCTCTCACCTTTTTCAAAGAAAGTGGGCATAGTGGATCTATGAGGGGATCTAGGATCCTCTCATCTTCTTTTCTGCTAATAGGAAGTACTTTCCTCATCACATCTTCTTCTTGGATCTTATTTCTATTCTTCCTCCTTTATTTGATTGACCTCCTTGGAGAGATCTTGCATGGATCTAAAGAAAGGAGTGACATATTTTTCATCCTCCTTGATAGATCTCATCTATCTATTCTTCTTTCAATGCAAAAGATGAAGTTTCCATAAGATGAGCCAAAGATCATGCTTTGATACCATTGTAATATCCCAAAAGGGGGAATGCAGTAATAATTCATACATTCTAAGAACTTACAGCAAGATAAACAATAAATCTTAAGTACACATCAGAATATGTGGAAATATCTTAGCCATTTTATTATATTGGAGATTATTCAGTTACACAAGTACTGAATATAGGTAGATCTAGCCAAAAGATGAGCTAGGATCACCCTAAAAACATGTATACAATAGGTACAGCGTAATTGGAGAGGCCCTTCAGAAAATATTGCATTGTCCCTTCAGCAAAATATGAACATATAGTTGCAAGCTGAAAAGAGAAATGAAGATCTACTAAAAAATAGAGCTTAGATGATGCCAAGATTCAAGATGTAGCCAATGTGATGGATTCCCAAGATAACCCAGAAAGGATTTTCCATATCTGCAACTTTGGAAAATCACCTCCCTAGGATTTGATCCTTGATCTACCAGGAAATATAGATCTGAAGCTAGATCTGACGAATAGATGGCTGAAATATGATATCAAATTAGATCTATGCTTGAAGGGATGATCCCTTCTTCAGATCTATGAGCTAGAAGCTCTAAATCTAGCTTCACAATCCTCTAATAATGATTGCAGCTACTACAACACAACTACCTCTAGAAACTACGCTGTGAGGGCAAGAGAGGCTTTCTGCCTGCTGAAATTTGCTGCAATAAACTCCAGGATGATGGTAATACTGATGGAAATTGGAAGGAATGATCCTCTACTAGCTTGCTAGCTGAAGTACTAGCAACTTCCTTCCTCCTTCCAGATCTGCAATATGGATAGCATTATTCCTGAAGGGAATACTACTAGTAAGAGGTCAATAAATTTTGGTCTGATTCCAGATCTGCAATATGGCAAAGGGAGTGCTGATCTATAATCCCAAGTGATGGGAATAATCCCTCACCTTGTTCTCCAGCTCAAGTATTGAAGACAACTTCCACTTTCCAAAATAATCTTCAGAAATATGTAGTTTTCTGAATATGAATGTTCTGTAGAAAGTAGAAAAATGAAATGGCACTTAAAGCCTGATGTATAATGAAGTACAATCCTCTTTCTAGAGCTACTCTAAGAAAGAGGTGGGATTCCTGCCTGGGAACACCCTGTGCTAAACATCACCTGTAATCTCTGCTAAACAAGCCAAGAATGTAGTGGAATGTCACTTGACAATTCCAGATCTAAAATATCATACATCAAATAATCCAAGATTCCTTTCACCTTTGCCTTCATCTCCTTTATAATGTTTGAGCCTCCCCAAGCCTTGGCCCTAATCTTAGCTACACAGTCACATGTGGACAAGATCCTCCAAGTGGAACTGTGCTGTTTGGCCAAATCAACCAACAAGTCTAGGTGCAATGTACACATCTTTCATCATGTTTGCTTCACTTGCACATGAACTTCCATCACTTGATCATGAATTCTCAATGATACTTTATTTGACATCTTCAAGATCTTAGTTGACTGAATCAACCCTTCATGATCTTTCTCATTAAATGAGACATGATCTCCAATCTCATTCACATTACTAGTTGCTCAACTACCTCATTTGTAGATCTAGGCTAAATTAATCCACATTCACACACACAAAAGTGGATATTTATTATTATTGAGGATTGTGCATCCCTCCACCCTTTTATTTACTTAATTCATTAAGAAATTCAAGAACTCTAATATTCCAAATATGATGTGAAAATTTGGGAATATTACAGCCAAGAAAAGACTTTAACATTGTAATCAATTGATCCTGCACCTCTCTGCCCTTGTTTTTACATTGTAATCAGTTGATCCTGCACCTCTTTGTCCTTGTTGGTCTCTCTTCCCTTTGTGACATGTTTGTGCCTTCATCATTTTTCCACCAAGGTGTTTATCCCATAGACTTCTTAGCCTTCATCCTCAGTTTCTAGTTGGACAACTTACTCCTTTGCGTAGGATTCGAGTTAGTCCTCCACCGAATGCGCACTCCAACTCCTCTTCTAGTTCATTGGGTTCCCCTTCTGGTTCCACCCCCGTTTCTCTCCTATCACCTTCACCATGTCTGGTTCAGGACCTAACATTGGTGGTAGCCCCGGCCCTAATGCTGGGAATACTACTAGTGGGACTGCAATAAGAACAACCTCGGGTACTCCCTTGCTCCCCTATATGGCAGGCCTTAGTCTTCCTGATTTTAACCAGTTGAGCAATGACTCTATATTCTATGATGTTGGTTGGCCTGCTATGCCAACCAAGCTCCCTTCCGACATCCCCAAGTTTTAAGGTCTTGCTGGAGAAGATCCTACAAACCATGTTTGATCTTTCCACATGTCGTGTTCGATTAACTCCATCATCGATGACTCTGTCCATATTCAGTTGTTCCAACATACACTTACTGGTGAATCTTATAAGTGGTATGTTTATCAGGCCTCATCCTCTCATACCACCTTTGCGACTCTTGCCTAGGATTTTCTATTTTATTTCCATCTTCCCCTTCATTATGACACTGGTATCGAACTTTTGACTTATTTTCGTCAATCGTCTGCGACCTGCATATCCGATCATGTCCAGGAGTGGTGGAGAAGAAAGAGCCTACATCAAGCCCCTATCTTCGAAGACCATGTCTACATGGACTGGTTCCTTAGATCCCTTTTTCCTGCTATAGGAAAATATGTCACATTGCATTTTTTTCAAATCGAAGAAGCCGCTCTCCAGATTGCATTAAAATATGACCTGATCTATGCTCAATCGGGTTATATTTATACCATCCTACTTGATCTTCCTAGACCCGGTGGTTTGAACACACCAGGGGCATCTCATGCCACCAACGGTATTGTTGGAGCTCTTTCTCATCCATATGCTCAGCCTCCTATGGGCTATGGTTTCCCTCGGGGAGGGGCCAGCACCTCCAACACTTTTCTCCCTCCCGGTAGCATGTATCTAGGATATGACATGCCTCCTCTATTTGCCCAACCTGTTTACCACAATGTTACTCAACCTCCTTATTATCTATATTCCCAGCCTGGTGCTCCAGCTCCTCAACCATTAGAATCCCTACCTCCCTTTCCTTCTCAACCCCCGCAACAACAGCCACCACCCCCTCAGGGGTAGGTGTATGCACAACAGGGCACGACTAATCATCATACTTCCAAAAAGAAGAGAAAAGGCACTCAAAATCAATCTACCCCTAATAATCCTACACCTAATCCCCAAGGTAATGCACCTAACACTGCTAACCAACAATAGGGTACTCATCCCAAGCAGGATATGTCTATTCACACAAATAAGCCTTGTTCTTATTGTGGTGTTTATGGTCATTACACTCACGATTTTCCTCTTTTACCATAGATGCAGAAGATGTGGAAGACTCAAGCAGGATCGCGAGGACAACAAGCCTCCCCTTCCATCCATCCCAATGTTGTGCCTAGTCAGCCGACTGTGTTTGCTAATCCTTTCCCTCAGCAAGGATTCATGGCTACCCAACCATCTGAAGGTCAAGCAGCCACTCAACCTCCTCCATCTAGTACCTCTGATTACTAGATTCTCGTGATGAACTCTAACCAATGTATAACTGTAGACCTCAACCTTCAGACTCGGTCCTGTAAATACAACAAGCCTCCCACTATGTCTGCCCCCGAGCCCCCTTCTTCAGGTTCTACAAAGCCTCTTTTGACAACCAATGGTCCTTTGCAAATCCCTCAGCCTAAGGAAAAGGTTCATACCAAGATCCCTAAGGGAACATTACATCGAAATGATGATTCTGGAAAAGCTGCCCATTCATATAGTATGGTAGATGATTTGGCACAATCTCCTACTACCATCTCAATGCTGAAACTCCTCCAGTTGTGCCCTTCACAACGAAAATATCTACTATCTTCCATGGGAGTTGTAGATCCTTCAAATGATCGATTGATCATCTTTTAAGTTGATCACTCAGAATATCCTCCTCTTCCTGCTTCCATCGCCTTCCAAATCCCAGTCAAAATCTGAAACACCAGTGTTTCCTGTTGTATCATTGATGAGGGGGCATCCACCTGCGTGATGTCTGCTTCAGTTTGGAAGCAACTTGGATCACCTGAGTTGGCCCCTTCCACTATCACCCTCTGATCATGGGATGGCCACGCTTCCAAACCCATTGGCCTATTCTGAAATTGTCCTATTACTCTTGCAGGAAAGACTATTTGCGTTGATGTAGAACTCATTGATGCCCCCTTAAATTACAACATTCTATTGGGTCGTAAATACACTTATGCGATGTCTGTTGTACCATCTGTAGTTCACCGCAAGATTTCCTTTCCCCATAATTGAAAGATAGTCACCATTGACCAGTTGAAATATTACGAACCAAAGTCCCAGACCTCCCCTGAGTCCATCATATCTTCGGTGGCCAGTAAGAAAACCATCGACCCCTTGACCAGTGTCTCACTCGGAGTCTGCAAAGACTCCTATTTGCTTGGTTCATTCCCTGGTCTTCCTCCTCCTATATCTAATTTGAGCTCATCGAATGTCTGCATGATGCAATCATCTCGGGCTTCTGTCAAGTGGCCCACTTTAGCTAGTCAGCAGCCCCGCCCTCCACAACCTGCTCCTAACCCTTCGATTCAGCCTTCTGGACCCCCTCCTCCTATCCCCTCACCTGCAACTAGTATCCATGAGCCTCTCTACCCTCCTGGAACGGTTCCTCCAAGCCTTAACCATCTCGGAACGATCCCGCCTAGCCATTACCCCTCTGGTCAGATACCGTTCCTAGCTCCCCCTCCTGGAGTGTTCTCGGTACCTATTATGGCTACCCTATCCCTTCCTAACTTGACCCTAGGGATCTGTGTCTGGTACATTGATCCCCTAGCCACTACCCCACCTAGTCAACCCAAACCTTATCTTTCTTTGACCCTGGTTCAACCTGTCCCCATGACCCCTCCCGTTGCTACCATGCCCCAGCCACCTCAACATGAACCTTCTCCTATTGCGACAACTTTGGGTAAAAGGGAAAAATCTCACAAGAAGGAATCAAAGACAAGGCAACCCTGAATTACCCTACTCCTCCTCAACCTCCAAAGCCTTGTGCTTTGTTTGATGTTATCGGTCATTCCACCCATCATTGTCCTAAATTTCCTCGTATCAATCCCATGGTTAGTGTTGCATTCCCTGAGTTTACGGTCCCTGAAGCCTTTTTTTCTTCCTCGAATACAGCCAAGGACCCTAAGACTATTCACACCAACCACCCCTGTGCTTTGTGTGATCTCCATGGCCATTATACCCACCTCTGTCCCTAACTCAAGGACTTTCGCACCTGTCTAGCGGGAGTTCGCCAATTCAAGGCCAAGCACAATGACTCCACCGCTCCCTTATTTGCACGTTTTGCTTCAGCAGAACCAAAGGACACATCCACTCCCATAGAAACTCCCCCTCTGGATGTTTAAATGACATAGTATTTATCCACTTTCCGCTACCTATCATCATGTATGAGATCCATGGTGGAAGATCGCCTTGGGACTTCCCCTTCCGTTTTGCATGACCTCCCTTCAGCGATCACCTTCGGCTCTGTTATCACTCTAATAATTCTAAAGTCATGAGATTTTTTATTTAAAGTCTAAGAACATTAGAGGTAACCACAAACCAAATTTTAAACTCTAGGATGTAGCCTTCCTAGGGTTCAGAGAGGGCTCTCTCTATAACATTTAACTTTGTTTTGATTATATAATATTAGGCTAGTTATGATGTGAAAATTTGGTTTGGTTTGGTTTGGTTTGGTGGGAAAAAACAATTAATGAGAGGGATAGTGGGAGATTTGTTTTTCCATTGGGCTAAGGAGTCAAAATTCAAGTAGAGAGAACGAGGATCAAGGTCAAAAAAGTCAAATGTTTTCAGGGCAAGAGAGAGAAGTCTTTGAAGATATTGGACGGTTGTTTGGTGAAGTGGTTTGATCAGGATAAAGAGCAATGAAGGATTATTTGATCTGGATAAGGAAGGAGTAGAAAGAGGTCATTCGAAAGAGGGAGCAATTAAGGGTTCCCTACTCTGGAAATCAACAGAAAGCATAGAAATGATAAACAGTTGAAGACAGGGTGCCTTTAACAAATCTTGTAATAATAATCCTAATTTATCATTCAAATTTAGAGAACATATATGGATGCATGTAAACATAAGAAAATAAACAAAGAAAATAGAGAGTACATCACTTTGATGGCTCATCACATGAATCCTAAAATATGATGCTAGATGATTTGATCCAGTTTGCTACTCAAATGTTGTAGCAAAAAGCCTTCAAGTAGAGCAAAAATGACTATGGAAATCTTCAGCAATTTTATTCCACAATAATACTTGAAAATATGAAGTATGTGTAAAAAAGTATTTACAAAATATCCTAGAATAATCATAGAATTTTTCTAAGGAAATAAAATATATTTTACAAAAAAATAGTGACATATGCTTAACAACTTAGCAAGTTCTCCTATTTATCCAAATAAAATAGAAAATGCTATTGTGCATTGGGTGCAGCTGGCTGCCTTGGTGTCTTCTTTACTGGTAATGATATTTCAAATCTATTTTGAAATATTATCTTCATATTTTGTACTCTTTCATCTGATACACTTTACCTGTGATACACTTTAAACTCTGTCAAAACTGCCTTACTGCTGTAAAAATTCTATTTTGACTGTGAAAAAATAAACAAATTGTTTTATCCCTTTATCTGCAATTTGACTTTTACATTAATCCAGTGAGTGATTGCCAAGCTTCATCATCAAGAATTTTTATCTTTTTCAGCTTCCTAAACTTCTGATATGCCTCAGTGTATGTATAAAATGTTGTTTTTATAAAAAATAAGTGTTTTATCTCATGCTGTAGATAAAACAAGTCTTCAAAACTTCTATGTAAAACCTTCCCTGTAGGAATTCCTTGTCTTTCTGTTTTGTTAGCCTGTTCTTTTGCATAATCTCTAATATTTTTGTTGTAGTCTTCCTGTGGCATGAGTTTATCATTAATGACCAGAATGTTAGGCAAACCTATTTGCCTCAAATTTTCAAACTTAACAATAAACTTGGTTATGGCTATGTTCATGTTTTCACATTTTTCCTCTAACTACTTCATTAAATTATTCTTTGAAATAAATTTCCTTATCTAAAGGATTGTCTCTGCTCTATCAGTAATTTCTATTTCTTCAAGTTATTCCTTGTTCTTTCTATTGATAAATTTGATTAATTCTAGGGCCTGTTCAAGTTTGTCACCTAGCTCATCTTTTGTTTTCTAAATTTCTGCTTGTGCTGCCTTTAGTAAATCCCTATGCTCATATATTACCTCTATTGATGGCTAAACATCACTGATGGCTTCAATGATTTTACTCCATGACTGATTCTTCACATAAGACATTAGCTCTTTCAAGGTTAAATCCTTTTGTAGATTCTTTAACTCAATAGTTAACCTGTTAGCCCTTTCTTCATGAGTTTTGGCATTGATTTGGGCTAGCTTCTTAGTATCTTCAAGATTGTAAATTAATTTTTTCAACCTATTGATTTCATTGCTTTGAAGTGACATTTCCTCCATGGTTTTAACTAATTTACTAGCCTCATCTGTTGGTTTCACTGTTGCTGTAGATGACTCTGTGGCTGAAGTAGTGGATGAGGTTACTGGGACTGCAGTAACCATTGGTACTTTGCGTTCTAACTCTTCTACAATAGTTGAAGGCACATCGGTAGTAACTATGGGAATTACTGTAGGAGTTTCCTACGCTTTTGTAGTTTCTCTTTCATGGAAAAGATTTTCCATTTGGATTTCCATTTCTTTTATCTATCTTGTTAATTGTAGAATCAAGTTAATCATATTATCTTTCTGATTTTCTTCTTGCACTATTTCTTTGGCTTATGGATGTTCAGTTGGTGGAAGCTTGAGTTGTTTCCTCAATGCTGTAATATCAACATTCTTTTTGTTCACTAACCCTTCCGTAGCTTTGACATTGGAAAGATCATATCCTACTTGAATAACCAACCCTTATAAACACTTAATCCTAGGATATTTAGCATATGAGGAAGCCTCATCAACCTTAATTTGATCTCTCATGTTTATTGTTGTATTCTGAAGCTTGTGGAAACTCATGGCCTTCGTTGTAATGGTAGAATATAACATCTCAGAAGTTTTCCTGTGAAATTCAATTTGATCTAGTGCATGAATACTTTCTTGTAATCTACCACTCTCTTTGGAGTCTTGACTGCTGGTTGAAGCACCGACATAATCAACTTCTTATTTGAATAATAAAAACCAAAAAGAATTCTGTTTTGGATACCTGGTTTTTTCTTCAAATACTGAGAATAAATATCACTTTTGATTTCTTCATTATTTTCCTTAATCTGCTTATATTTCTCTCTCATATCAAGATCTTTATCTTCTGCTGTATGTGAGGAGGATTCCTACATACTCTGTTGTTTCTCTATGACCCATGTGTCTGAATTATTAGGATTTTATTCATGTAGAATCTTTGTGGTTGGCTCATTTGTAATGACTGTAGCTGCATCTTTGTTTGTCTCTGGAACATCTGTATCTTCAACTTCTATGGTGTCTTTTTTTTTATCAACTAAATTGATCCTAGGCTTTTTGTTATACCTTATTTTAAACTAGTATCAGTATTTTTCTCAACAGTGTAATTACCTTCTTCTCTGCCTCTCATAGTAGCTTTTTCTCCTTGATTTACAGCTTCCAAGGTGTGACTAGTATCACCTTGTCTTACTACTTCAATCAAGTTTTTTTATAACCACTCTATTTGATTAGCATATTTTTCAATCTCTGGTCTTTTGTCATGAATATATGGTGTTAGTTTGATTTTAACCCTCATTTTGCTGAGAATTCCCTAAGGGTCATAATTCCATAAGAATCTAAACTCAAATTCATAATCCAGAAAATGCTTTGCTACATCTCTATGATTACAAATGAAAGGCCCTATCTTATTTTTCAACTTGAATTGGGTCTTCTTCTTGGCTAACAAAAAATTGATTGAATCTGAATTGAGGACTTTCCTGATATACTCCAAGCAAAAAACTCTCATAAGCACATACTTGGTTAGTTTATAGGGTAACATATTGGACCCAAAAACTTTGATTTACGTATGGTTCTAATATAAGTACTAATCTCCAGTTCTTGTTTTTTCTGATAGCTCTAGAAATTTCTTTATTTCATCACTGATTATTGGCTGGACTGTGTTTTTTAACATGTTTATCAATCCATGAATAAAGTAATATGTAAAATCTGAATAAATAAACTCTATGGACTCTTTTTTTATCAAAGAAGTCCAAAATACGACTGAAAGTGGGTTCTCTTCAATATCAAGCTTCTGATGTGTTATTGGAAACTTGTCTACTTGGAAATATAAGAACATATAGAACATAAAGGATGTATACCTAAATACTCCTTCAGTTGGAAATTTGACAAGTTGATCACATGAAAATGATAGAAGGAGGTTGTCCTTATGCAAAGGTAGATATAAAACCTTGGATGGACTCATCTGTATGCTCATCCGTAAAATACCTTAGGATAAAGGACAACATGGATATGACATGCCTAGACCCTTCAGGAAATTTTGAAGTAGAGTAAGAGGGATTGATTTGTAGAATTTAAACATGTAAAGGCATGAATACTAGGAAATCTTGAAACCTTTTGGGAAAATCAAGACCAATGTAAAGCTTGGCGAGTGCTTTTATTGATAAGGGAACTGCTTTAGGATGAGGTTTGAGCTGTAGCATCTGGTTTATTGACTCAACAGTAATTGTGAATAACACTTCTTTATTTGCATTTACCATTGCTCTTTATTCAGGTGAATAATAGGTCTGACACATCCTAATAACCTTTAGACACTAATGGGTGAGTGGAACAACATATTTGGATAGATTTGACTCCCAAATTTGGACTTCTTCAACTTGATCTAATGAATTTTCATAACTCCAACAGTGGACGTCTAACAAATTAAATTCTATGGCTGGATCTACTATTTTATAATCCACATCTGCTAAAGGTGTATGTTCAATGTCTACAATTGGAGGTTGTAGAGGATTTACAATAATTTCAATCTTGGAAGACACTGTTGGATTTGATTTTGACATCCTTTAGACTTTCTAGATAACTAAAACTCTGTATTTGAAATTTTCGGACTCTTCTGTAAGTTTAGATTGTTTACATAAGTGTTTTTTATTTTAACAAGGGTTCTTTGGATAAAAGTAGGAAAAAAATATCTTTTTCTTGAGTTTCAACCTTCAATTTTGAGTTTAAAATTGATCTTCATACTTTCATAGGTTTAGGAAATGATAAAACAAGAGTTTTATCTTATTTTTGGATAACTCTGGACTGAAAATTTTTCAAATTGGGCGCAGAAGGGTTGAGGTAACCTGCAAAGGGTTTCTAGACAAATTCAAAGTTTTATAAGGTCTGCAAAGGCTAAAATAAATTCAATTTTTCCTTAAAAATAGTATGCAATATTGAAACAGGGTTTATCATGGTTTTCACAATTAATTCCTTCTTTTTGCGGGCAAATACAGGGTTTTATTTGGGTAAATGGGCTTTAATAGGTTTATTTCTTTTGAAAAATCCTTTTACAATGATAAACAGGTTTGTTTTCTTCGGAAAATACCTGTTTGTACATGTATTTGATCTTTTAAAATAGTTTCTGAGGTGTTCAACAGGTTCCTGGTGGATTTTGACTCTGGAGGCAAACTAGACACTTCCATTGATTTTAACAGCGGCTACAATGGCTTTCTCTGGTTTTATGGGTGTGAAATCAGTGTACAGGCTTCTTTCTTCAGTCAGAGTAGATAAACGCATACAAACAACACAGGAAAAGGGTTAAATGAGCGCATATGGAGTTTATATAACATTTTTAGGTTTAATGCAGATTAAACTTAAATGCAGATCATATCAAAACAGAGGGAAGTTTGGCACGTGAAGGTAGAAAACCATAGGCGGTTATCGCATAGGTTTTGGGTGGTATATGGTATTGTAGGATCGAATGTGATCCAGTGATATTTGGCCACGTGGAGGAGAGATAAGGGTAGAAAGCAACCCATTTTGCACAGTTTGAAATAAATTTATGTTGCACAGTTTAAAATGTGATATGTATTTGCAGTCATCGGATCTGAGAGCGTTCATGCGAATGGTGGGGATTAGTTTTGGAGTTGCTCGGCAGTAGGCCGTGGGGCCCGAGATTTCGTAAGTTGTAGCGGGATAGTTTTAATGTTAAAAAACCTTAGTTTTTTAATGTAAAACCAATGTATTATTTGATTGGCGGGGTAACATTACATGGTAAAATAAAACCTTCGCAAATGTTTTATAAACATTGGGGGGCAGGTTTAATTTATATGATATGTTTAGCCTATGGGCAATATGGTGGGGTTTATATTTTGACACATGGGGAATATAAACCATAGGTTTAACATTAAAAAAACTGGTTTTTTGGGATATTAAAATAAAATTAATTATTAAATATATGGGAAGGGATATTATAAGGAATTAATACTTTATGTTAAAAATTAATATTAAATGAATGGAAATACATAAAAATAACCTAGTAAAGTGTGTAAAATAGACATTTAGCATAGAAATTATCCCTTTTTGATGTTTACACATAGACTTAGGATAAAATGTATTTTGTGGGTTTTTTTAGTGTTTTTTGGATGAAAATAAAATTAATTAAATAGGGATTTTACTTTCACTAAGCAAAAAAGGTGTTTTACTTAGGAAAATGGATTATAGTTTTGGAAAAGGGTGAATATGCTGAGGAAATGGATTTTCATGAAGGGAATACAATATTTTTAACCAATCAGTTACTAAGCCTTGGGTCCGATCCCAACAGATGTCAGAGAAATGCTCTGAGCCTCTTTAACTAGAGGTTTTGAATACTGGATGATTGTGGGGGAAGGGAAATTAGTAATTTGCCCGATGATGCTTTATTACATGTTTTGCACAACTTCTTTCTACCTAATGATTTATTATTATAACATTTTTACTTCATTTGCATGGGTACATTTAAGCTTGCAACCCTAAATTTTAATATTCCTAAATTAGCATGCAACTAATGGGAATATTAATTTTGTTGTTAACACCTAGTTAGACGAATAAATGGGTAACGAGGCCCATACATATCTTAAACAGGAGTAAAATCCCTCATGATGTAAAAATGAATCATAATAATAGTTGGATCTTGCACCCTCATGTGTGAACAGGGGAAAATACATGTGGACAAGGTCATGTTTGACCAAGTCAACAACGCTTGAATGGATGGTGGAGATCATCAATGGAGACACCACAGTGATAGTGGGAGGAAGATTCCATGATGGTGGAAACCCTAATCAGTGGGACCCAAGGTAATAAGGCTCACACTTATTTATAAGGAGGTCAAGGAAGCCATATTTAGGCATGTTATTGATTATTGATTTTATGGTCTGCATGACTATTGTACATTCTTCAGCTATTTAGTTGAGATTGTTGTGTTGTTTAGCACTGGTTGTTCCCAAGCTGGAATCCCATCTCCTTTCTTGAGTGGCCTTTTGGGGGAGATTTTCACTTCATTTCTTCACACTCATGCTTAAGTCCAAGGTACCTCCTTCAACTATACCGCAGTTTCTGTTTAGAGCTGGGTTGTGTTGTAGGGTGTTGCAGTGGCGGTTTGAGAAACACACTTCCGGAGCTAGTTTTCTAGAGGAGGAAGCAGTCTTCTCTTTGGAAGATTAGTGAGGCAAATTTTGGAGCATATCTCAAATCTTGGCACTTGGCCAATACATTTCCCATCACCTACAACACAATGCCTCTCCCCGACTACATTATTTTAATGAGTAATTCCAGTGGGGATTTCAATGCTTGATTTGGAGGGTAAGATCTTTAATGTTAGGATCAACCTTTCACTTCAAGGATCTATTCGAGGAGGTATATTCATCACATGTATCATATTCAGCCATATCCATCTAGATATAGAGTTGCAGCTGCTATTAATTCCTAGGGCTGCATTCCGGCATTTTTGCACTTTTGCATATTTCAGGAAATCCTTTCCGGATTGTCTTGGAAATTTGTTTCGGAGCTTAGATCTTTACTCGCGAAATTGTATAAGACATTTATTTGAAAATTTATATTATTTTACATTTCCAGTTGCAGTGTACCATCTATAACTGCACTGTACTTGTTCTTGGGCATTCTTCTATGTAGGAAAATTTCACTTTTGGCATATGTATTCATGGGAGGCTTACTTGCCTTGATTATTTGAGTTGTGCATGCCCCTATTGTACTTATTTGTTGCTGATTTACATAATAAAATGGCTCCATGGTTTTCATAAATTTTGGTGTAATGTTATTCACTGTTATTTCCAGTTTTATGTCTTGTATTTTTTCTATTTCCATTTTGGGATATTATTGTGGTATCAGAGCATAATCTTGGCTCAGCCTGTGGATCTCAGCCATTATGCTATCAGGAGAATAAGAAGAAGAAGGGAAAGATCAGAATGATGTAAAGAATTAGCTTTGTCTCGTCACTTTTTAGATCTATGAAGAACCTCTCCAAGGAGGTTAAGAAAAATAAAAAGCAAATTTGTAGTGACACCTCTAGAGGGTTTCAAGAGGAGGAAGGCCCATGTACTTCCTATGATCTGAAAAGAGAACTAGTGTTGTAGAGAGCCCCAAAGCATTCCACTATTCCCTTTCCTTTTGAGAAGGAAAACAAGAAGCATGGAGATGGAGGGCACTTGGAACATGAGATCCTAAGTGGATACTTGGTAGAATATAAGTCTCAACCTAGAGCTTTCAAGGAAACTCTAACTCTTCCACAGTTTATTTAGCTTGAAGAAGAAAGGAGACCTTGCAGTAATAGGAGGATAAAAGGCAATAGATTTCTATTGTCTACTTTTGATGGATCATCCATATGTACAGCAAAGGCCTGGGCAAGGAAGATAGATGCATTCTTCCTACTACATCCAATAGTGGAAAGAGAGGTTGTTGAGATTGTTGCACTGCACCTAGCGAGTGAAGCAATCATTTAGTGGTTCAACCATTTGAGTCATGCAAGAGTGAATTCTTTTGTAGATTTCACCAAAAAGTTGATGAGAAAATTTGACAAGAATAAATGAAAGGGGGGAAGGCCTTCACCACCACTTGAGGAGACTTGTACCAATGCTTATACAACTATGGAGGAGTAGCCATCATCATCAGCAGTTGGGGAATCCAACACATTAGAGGAAGGAAATCTTGCAATCATAAAATATGTTCCCAAGTTCCACCAAGGTATGCCTAAATTTCCACTTTTTTTTATTTCAACAAATCTTATGGAGGGTTGTGGAAATTTTCCTTTCCATGACAAGGGTCAACACATATTGCTGATTTGGAGTAGCAGAATTGCACTGCATTGTGCAACCTTGAATTTTTCAAGGGAGGGATGAACCATCATCCAAATGTTCCATTATTGAGATGCACACAACACTTGAGGTTGGGGTGTGTATTTTTGAAGTATAGGTTGATCTTTTTCTTAAACAATCCAATGAAAAACTCTATGTTCATCCTTCAGTTGGAGCATGAGATAGCAAATATACCATTGAGAAGATTAATAGTGCTTTCATTAAGCAGTAGTGAAGAGTTGGGGGCCCAACTATCATTAGAGTATTCTGATGACCATTACACTTGTATGAGATTGGATGAGTAGTTGGTAAATGAGAGACACTTTTTCTCTCATCATTGTGATGGATCTATTGGGATGAGCATTATGCAAGCCTATGAGGGGGTTTTTCCTCCAGCACACTTGGACATTTATGGATTCAAGATGGTCATTGGTGTGAGGTTTTATCTAGGAGATCTCAAAAAGTTTTCATTTCAACATCCCAGGAAATGAAAAGGTAAAAATATGATTTGGAAGAATGGTATTCTTCATTGGGGGAGTACCACAATGGAGCATGGTGGGAGACACCCACATTTGGTGGAATGGGTGTGGATGGTGAGCAAGAGGTTGGTGAGTCACCTACATATCTATGACACCGAGTAGCAGGAGGCTTGGCTGTGTTGGCTACTCTTTAAAGAGTTTGGCCATCTTGTGACATATCCTCTTTGAAAGGGTATGTGGGTGGAGGAAACTTGGCAGGACACTTGCATTATATGGCAGCAAGGAGTATGGATGCATTGTGTTGGTATGAAATTCTTCATATCAATCATTATGTTTTCACCTTATGATTTGTATGATGGAGTTGTGAGGGGGTAGCAAGAACTATTGTTTCTTTGGTTCCTCTTGGGAGAGCATGGGAAGAATTGCTCCAATGTTTTGCATGATGTTGTAGGAGTAGGTGATGGCACTAGCATGGTGCAAAGGGGCTACTCCTTAGCCTTGGAATATCAGGACCTACTTCCACTTTTGAAGGAATCTCCCATATGCAGCAACATTATCGTAGATGACTTTGACATTGGACATGTCAATGAATGGGGCTATGAGGTGATAGGAGCCTTATTATAGAGACCAACAACACTGTCACATGGGAGCTTGGCTTTATTGATGCAGTGTTCCTAGGATCACTTCACACATGATGCACTTGGTGGACAAGGAGGATATGAGAGCGATGGAGTAGTGGATGGAGACATCTATTATTGTGATATGCTCTTCTTGACTTGGATTTCCAAGCATTAGGAGAAAGATCCTCATGCATCATATGATTCATTCCTCTTCATGGGAGTATGTCATACCACTATGGAGGGCTTATTCATGGATCTTATTATCATCTTCCTCTTAGTACATGGTAAGAATTATGTTTTTTCATTTATTGATTTTCTAACATAGTATTTTCATTCTCTTACCATTTCTATACAATGCATTTCTCCACAAAAGGGCAAGCCTCTATTTGGTCTTCATGGTCATTTTGGGACCAACATCAGTGATGGGGATAACCCTCTCTTGAATGGCTTGGGGAAAGTATTGTACTATTCTTTGTATGCTCAATTGATAAAAAATTCCATTTACTATTTTCTAGTAGATGAGATGACAAGCACAACTAGCAACTTGTTGGGAGACAGCTTGACATGCTATTTTCTGAAACAACAGTTAGAAAAACTGCGTTGTGACCACTTGGGAAACCATTGGTACCTTCCATCACTACATAAAACCTTTAGTATTCGTCTCATTTGGATGCCATATGGTGGTGATTTCCTACTCATCATATATGGGATGGGTTGGGCCAGCATGATTCATAATGTTGGAGAGAAGATCTTTGGAGATCCAGTCCTCTTCTTGCCACTTGAGGGCAACATTATTGCAGCCCAAGATCAGTAGCTACTCTACACTTATCATAAGTAGAGAGAGGGACAACGTGGGGTAGGCTATTTTGTCTACCATTTCCAGTTATTCAGCCCACCTACATTGTAGGAGCCAAAGGTGGAGGAGAATTTTCATGAGTTACCATTTTGGAGGGTGGTTCATTTTGTATGGATGATAGCTTGGGGATGGGAGATTCACATGGGGATGATAAATCCAAATATATATCAAATCTCATCCCTCAATAAGGCATTTATACAACCCATTTTTACCTCCATGGATGTTTTATTTTTACATGATGATAGCTATTTGGGATGCTCACCAAAAGCTAGCTTGCATACTTGGTAGGGGTAACTTGGAGATGTATTGATGGGACATCATCTTGTTCCTTAGAGGATTTTATCACATGAGGATGCTACAGGGGAAGGAGAGGAGGCTCTTCAGTTCTATCCTTGCAGTTTCTTGACCACAAGCAACATTTGGGAGGGTAGGACTGTAATATTCCTAAATTAGCATGCAGCTAATGGGAATATTAATTTTGTTGTTAACACCTAGTTAGATGAATAAATGGGTAAGGAGGCTGATACATATCTTAAATAGGAATAAAATCCCTCATGATGTGAAAAGGGAACATAATAATAGCTGGACCTTTCACCCTCATGTGTGAACAAGGGAAAATACATGTGGACAAGGGCAATTTTGATGAAGTCAACAGTGCTGGAATGGATGGTGGAGATCATTAATGTAGAAAATGCAGTGATAGTGGGAGGAAGATTCCATAATGGTGGAAACCCTAATCAGTGGGACCTAAGGTAAGAAGGCTCACACTTTTTTATAAGGAGGGCAAGGCATCGATAGTAAGGCATGTTATTGATTATTGATTTTATGGTCTGCATGACTACTGTGGATTCTTCAGTTGTTTAGTTGAGATTGATGTGTTGTTTAGCACCGGGTGTTCCCCGAGCGAGAATCCCATGTATTTTGAGAGGCTCTCTGGGGGATCTTTTGCACATCATTTCTCCACACTCAGGCTTAAATTCAAGCTACCTCCTTCAGCTACAATGATTTTTATGTTTAGAGTTGGGTTGTGTTGCAGGGTGTTGCAGTGGAGGGTTGAGAAACCTACTTCTGGAGCTGTTTTTCCAAACGAGGAAGAATTATTCTCTTTGGGAGATCATTGAGGCATATTCTGGAGCATATTTCACATCTTGGCACTTGGAAAATACATTTCCCATCACCTACAGTGCATTACCTCTCCTTGAATGTGTTATTTCAGTGAGTAATTGCAATGGGGGTTTATGTGCTTGATTTGGAGGGTAAGATCTTTAGTGTTAGGATCAGCCTTTCACTTAAAGGATCTATTCAAGGAGGTATATTAATCACATGTATAATGTTCAACCATCTCCATCCAGATATTGAGTTGCAGCTACTATTCAGCCCTAAGGCTACATTCTGACATTTTTGCACTTTTGTATATTTCAGGAAATCCTTTCCGGATTGTCTTGGAAATGTGTTTGGGAGCTGAGATCTTTACTCCCGATATTGTATGAGCCATTTATTTACAGAGTTATATTATTTTACATTTCCAGTAGTAGTGTACCATCTATAACTGTATTGTACTTGTTCTTGGGCATTCTTCCATGTAGCAGCATTTCACTTTTGGCATATGTATTCATGGGAGGCTTGTTTGCCTTGATTATTTGAGTTGTGCCCACTTCTATTGTACTTATTTTCTACTGATTTACATAATAAAATGGCTCCATGGTTTTCATACATTTTGGTGTAATGTTATTCACTGTTATTTCCAGTTTTATGTCTTGTATTTTTGCTATTCCCATTTTGGAATATTACATAAATCAATTTTCTTTCAAAACATAAAACCTATCTAAGTCTAACCTTATTTCATTCGAGGGCTCAGATTAAACTATCGAGCTCCTCATTTATTCTCTATTTTATCTACTAATTTTTCAAGTTTATATTGTTTGAAATATCTTTATTCTCTATTTAAAACATGAAAATTTAAGATTAAGTTGTTTCACTGATCATGGATTATGGCATTTATTGACAATCTACACATAATAATTATTCTTGCAGTAAAGTAAATAGTAGTGGAATTTTGACTTGCTCACTTTCACATCTTATTTTTATCTCTTTTTTCTTTTGGGGCCTATCTTTTTTCTAAGTCTTTTGATCATTCTTTTAGGACTTTCACCCTCTTTTCATTTTTTATTATTTTCAAAATATGGTTTTATTCCTGCGAGAAAGCAAGGTATGTACATATTTACACAAGACTATCAAAGTCAATTCAAAAATTATGAAAACCTATTGTTATGGGACCCTAACAAGGCTCAACATTGGTGGAGACTTCATCTACTTGTTCTTCTGTCACCCTCCTTCACGATGTGCATGTGAACCTCACTTCTCATGATGATGAGTTAGGTAGCTTTGCCGCGTTAGGTGGTTTCTCTTCCACTAGTCACCCCATCTTCTATTACGATGATGACATTAGGCAAGCAATCACCACCCCTGAATTTATCTATCCCTCCTTACATTGAACCCATGCATTCGAACCACATACACCTTGTGGCCATTACATTGACACCCAATGTTTGGGTAAGGGGGAACCCATATTTGAGAGGCTAGGAGAAGCAATTCTCCACAACTCTCCTAGTGCATCTGGTCATGTCGAATCTAGTACCATCATTCTTCCCTGTTTATAAGAACCTCTAGAGTCCCATATCACTTCAGATCACTTTAGGGATGATACTCCTCATCAGTCCTTCATCTTACATCAGCAACCCAGTCCCCTAGATATTGTTGTTGACTAACTTGTAGGTTTTCTAGGAGAGCACCAGTTCATTATCTCCAAATCCACTCTTTGGGATAGTGACACCATGTGTGCCAACCTAGAAACTTAGTCCATTTGCTTCATATATGCAGTACCAAAAGAGATTGGTAATCCTCCATTCCCTTCCTTGAACTACATAACCATAACGAAAACAAATGGCACACCACATCATAAAAATTTGTTTCGATTCCCCTTTTCTAAATACATTTTGGCATGACCATAACATGCTTGGGGGAACCTATGCCCCTCAACCATAAAATCATATTTCGACCAAAAATAATGCTAAAACCCGCTTTTTCTAATAGGTCACACTTTTCAGGTCATTTCCTGGGATAGGTCGCAGTTTTCTACCCAGTTCTGCTACCCAGGTCATAGAACAGACCCCTGAAAGTGTGACCCAGCCGTTCATGAGCTCTAGTTGCCTAAACTGAAATTTTGATCCACTAAAATGAAAGAGTGAGGCTAGACCTCTTACCTGCAACTGCCAGATCTCGATTCCAATGGTCGGTTTGTCTGCTACGATCACCGCAAGATTTAGGGCATTCTCTCCTCTCTACATTCACCACAGCTACACTTGTAATGAGTGAATTTGGAGGAAAAATGCCTTATTAAAAGAAAAATCCCAGATTTTTTCTTTCACCTGCTGCAGCCAAACCGTGGCTCAATTTCACAAGCCATCTATATTGTTGGAAAGCTCTCACTGAGCTCTCAAATGGGCATCCTTTAGTATTTTGTGATTTGATACTTCACTGGGACACATTTTGTCCAAAAATGGTCACTTCACCACTCCTCAAAATCATATTTCATCACTTGCAATACTTCTACTTGGGGCACCACTCTACCTCCATAATTCTCCATGCTCATGTCGATTTTTGTCATGAGTAACCTTCTTGTACTCATGTCTTTATGGTACCCATTAGACCTTTTCTATGTGGTAGCATCATCAAGTTGCCCTTGTTTAAAGCATTCGAGTTGATTCATCATTGCACCCATGGAGTCTATCCCGAGTCCCTTTGTATCCTGCTATAGTCCACCATCCTTCATTGCTTGGTTCCTCTCTCCTATTGCACATTATGGCCTTCAGTCCTACATTCTCCTATCCCCTTTGATATTGTGTCAGTCGCTACCAGGTCATTCATGCCCTTTATGATCTAACAATGGAATTCGTCCATCCGCTACCCAGTACCCCCCATTTCATCATCATCCCTAGTGTCATTCTGTCAGTCGCTACACTATTTTCTCTCATGCCTTAGTTGAGGATCCCTTATTGCCTCACCTATGGCGGAACTCCTTTTGTCGACATCATATCATTCACTCCAGAAGACAGGTCTAGAGGGTAGTGTACCTTGGTTCTAGCTTCCACTCTTGTTTTTTGCCCCAGATCAGGTAAAGGGACTCCTTATTGTCCTTTGACTTGATTGTTTCTCAACTCCCTCTCCTTGCAGCATGATCGAGATCTGTATACTTGATGGTTTAGTGATGTAGCAGATTTTACCGATGATGCCTGGGTGTGCGTGAGTTGTTTTAGACCTCATGACGGGGTGGCCCTTCAGGTAGACGCCCACATGCCCGGATGACCTCTTCATTACAGCCTTTGATGTAGCTCCATATATTTGATGATGTTGACCTCAGCCACTTGCAGTGCCTTTTAGTTTGCATGTATTAGTCAGATTTTTAGAGCCCTTTCCTGTTTACAGGGGCACTTTGGTTGTATTTATATCTCATGTACTCAGATATTATTGTATAAGTCCTGGCTATTATCCAAGGCAAAGTATGTATGTGGGATTCATTATCACGTTTTTATCTGGCTCATGTTTATGCCAGAATGTACTATATAGTTCAGGCCCTTATTTACTGGACGCATTATTCTTTGTACTTTGTCATGGCAGGCATAGGTATGCCTCCCCCGCTCCCTATAACATAGGTACTCACTCATAAAAGAGAATTGTCGCACCTGTAAGTCTCGCGTCCTCAGGGTCTAGTCCTCTAGCACTTTGGTCTACCTAATATTTCTCTCTCTCTGACTTCCACTTCGGTGTCTAGTGATTGAGTTCTTACAATGTACGTCAGTCATGATTAGCTCCTAATGCTCACATGCTGGGAGGAAATATGTTACACCATTTTTTGGTCATCTAACCTATTACTATTAGATGGACCTAAGTACACCATGTAAGAGCAATTTTACCCTAGAAAAATTTCTTTCACTATGAAAAATAACCTAGTAAACAAGATTTATTAAGTTTTTTATGGTCTAAACAGGAATCCCCATGAGGAAATAGTAAATAAATCCACATTTGTTTGATTTTCCTCAAGGAATAATTAGTTAAACAATAGTTTAATTAATATTCCTGGTCATATTTAACCCAAAACAGGAAAATGAAGTAGATAAATCATTATTTATCTTATTGTTTTCTAGGAATAATTATTTAAACCTTATTTAAATAATATTCTTTTTTACATTTGACTAAATCATTTATAAATAATTGAATAAATAATTATTTATTTTATTATTACTCAATCACATCCTTAAAATAATAAATAAATCATTTATTTATTTATTATTTACAAATAAAGAGATTTAACCAAAGTCAAATTCTTTTAACCTCCAACAAATATAATAAAATATTCCATAAAAGTTGGATCTTGATTTGGTTAATTATATTTTAATTATGCACCAATATCTAGACTAACTCAATATTTTGTTATAAATAGAAGGGGTTTTCCATTCACTCACTACCTTTTGTTTCCTAAAGATCACTTTGGATCTAGTCTAACTTTGATCCACCATCATTGTCATATTTTTCTACCATTTTTCTTGTGAGCTCCCTTTCAGTTCCATTTTTTTCTGGGCTTTCTACACTGTCAAGAGAGAGGGTGATAGCTAAAATGGGGTGCGGGCACTAAGGAGAGCTACTTATCTCCTCTTTGTATTTTATTTCACCAAGGGAGTCTTCTTAATTTTCTTATTTCAAGTTCATTTATCAAATTCATGGAATTTTATTAAGGAAATACATAGTCAAATGTTATATAATCTCCCAATAATATAACCCTAGGTCTTTTTAATAAAGTGAGGTGCTCCGACTATTCTCGACCCTTTAACTGTTTTTAACTATTGCTTGGGATCCTTTTAAAACATATCCTAGAAATGCACTTAATGGAAAATTCATTCCCTTAGAACAAATAACCAAGTCTTAACCCAAAGAATTAAATCCTCTAAAATTCCGATAGAAACACAAATCAACGCCTTTTATTTGATTTTTTTAAAACCCCGACCATAGGCTTATAATACTTTAACCAATGTTTCGAAAGACTTAATCCACGCTTATTACTTCAGGCCCACCATCAAAACTTATTAATTAAACATTTATCAATGCAAAACCGTTGACCATACCTTGTGCTAACCTTCATGCATCTTCAATTGCGATTACCTTCAGATCTGTTGTCCTTCGGATTAGACGGTTCTGGTTGATATTGCATTTTTTCAAGGGCTGATGGTTAACACTTAGAAAAAATATGAAATGGGCAGTATTCACAAGGTGACATGTCCAAAATGTATTGGATCGCGTTTTATTTTGTGAAACCACTTTGAGCCCCAAACGTCGCGCGATACTACCAGTTTCTCCTCCAAAACTGCTCACTCACAAAGTTCGTATTTGAATAGTGTTTAACTCGGATTTTCATAGCATTTAGTTTATTTCTTCAGTTCTCCTTCCCGCATTAACACTCTAGGTTAAGTCTCCATAGTATCGTTTCACCAATAAAAGAGCAAAAATATTCTATTCTAACTGAGATCGCTCCATAGACAGAGTTTCTATAATAGTCGACACGCACTATACCAACAGGGTTTAACACCTTAGACAGAGTTTCACTATCTTTTAAATAAATAGAGAATTTTTGAGGTCACACTCAACCAATGAAGCCAACATAAACACATTCAATTTATCACTGAGAACATGAGTTCAAAGACAAACAGAGAGGAATAAAGAGGTTTTCACACATAATTGATTTCTTCCAAATCATACATAGAGTTCACAAATCAAAGGAATGAATCCTTCGGGAGCATTGTCAATAACATACACAGATAGTCGATAAGTCTGTATTTTATTCATCAGAGAGCAATACCTCTCGACTCAACCTTCACTACAAAATCCCCCTCCCCCTTACGCTGTATCAGGGGTTACATTTTATAGATTATTACATGACTGTTTGGCTCCTCATTGAGGATTGTCCTATTATTAACATAAAATAAAAGCCTAATTACATTCTATCAAAAGAAACTAAATGGATAGACACGAATCAACCTATTCAGCTTCCTCACTTATTAGACTAACCCTAACTTCTCTAAGTGCAACAGAAAGTTAAGGTATTGACAGCTTGCTGGTACAATTCTTGAATAATTTTGAACTCTTCTAGCCACAACATGTGGAAAATTCTCTCACATTGCTGGCTAGTGCCTAATGCCCCTGCATCCGACTCCTGAGGGAAATTTTTTTCATGGACTCCTATCCATGAGCTCTTTCACATAACTTCCTAGCTTCTACAGCATAACTTCTATCATCCAAGTAGCATCTTCATCTGGTTGGTCCTTCCACTTGATCAAATACTGGAAATATTCTTGTCCTCTAGTCCTTTTGAACACCTTATTATCTAAGATCTTCTCTGGCTATAATGGTTGTGCTGGAGGTAACTGTTTTTCCCACTCAATCTACTCTTTATCGGCTGGTTCTTCATCTGGGCCACCATATTCATACCCATAAAAATCTGCAACATTAAATATTGGAGATATCCCAACATCAGGAAGCAATTCAATTTCATAAGCATTAGCATAAAATTTTCTCAGTATCGTGCATGGTCCAATATTATTGAACTTCAATTTGTTATACTGCTTCTTTGAGAATATTTCTTTCCTCAAGTGTGCCAAAACCAAATCTCCAACTTCAAAATTTACTTCTCTTCTGCTCAAATCTGCTCTGCACTTGTATTTGATGATGTTGCCTTGTAGCTGTTGTTTTACTTGCTCATGTATGGCTTGGATCTCTGAAGCAAATTCTTCTCCATCAACACTCCTCATTTCTGCTCTTCCCAAGTTCCTCAGTTCAGATATTCCTCTGGGGTGCATTCCATAAACAATATGGAATGGAATCTATCCTATACTTTTGTTCGGTGAGTCACTGTATGCATACTCTGCCTGTGGAAAAATATGGTCCCACTGTTTGGGATGCTCTCCTGCAAGGCTTCTCAAAAGATTTCCCGGACTTCCATTTACTACCTTAGTCTGTCCATCAATCTGAGGATGATAAGTTGAGCTGAAGCTCAGTTTAGTACCAATTTTCTTCCACAATTTCCTCCAAAAATGGCCCACAAATCTAGTATCTCTTTCAGAAACAATACTCTTAGGAAACCCATGCAATCTAACAACTTCTTTGAAAAACAAATTTGCAACATGAGTAGCATCACTGGTTTTATAACATGGAAATAAAAAAAAATGAAATTTTCATGCAATACCTCATGTAGCTCCCTGTCCATTGTCTCATGTTGGCCTGAATTGCACACATACACACACACACATATTTAAACAGCTATAAGAAATTTATATTACATGTATTACAATTAAAATTTAATGTTTTAAAATTGAATGAGAATGTAGAACTTCAATAAAACAAACTAAATGAAAAAAAAAAATCATGCAATACCTCATGTAGCTGCCCCTCCATTGTCCCGTGTTGACCCTGCATCAATGCATCATCCACGATAAATTACAATTATATATATATATATATATATATATATATATATATATATATATATATATATATATATATATATATATATATATATATATTCAAATGAAAACTCATAAAATAATGCAATAATATTAAGAAAAAGTTAGACAACTTCTTGTTCAAATTGTTTGGATGTTCCTATCTCCATTATGCACTCCATCATTAAAGTCCTTGGAGAATAGAAAACATCTCATGGGAGTATGTCATACCACTATGGAGGGCTTATTCATGGATCTTATTATCATCTTCCTCTTAGTACATGGTAAGAATTATGTTTTTTCATTTATTGATTTTCTAACATAGTATTTTCATTCTCTTACCATTTCTATACAATGCATTTCTCCACAAAAGGGCAAGCCTCTATTTGGTCTTCATGGTCATTTTGGGACCAACATCAGTGATGGGGATAACCCTCTCTTGAATGGCTTGGGGAAAGTATTGTACTATTCTTTGTATGCTCAATTGATAAAAAATTCCATTTACTATTTTCTAGTAGATGAGATGACAAGCACAACTAGCAACTTGTTGGGAGACAGCTTGACATGCTATTTTCTGAAACAACAGTTAGAAAAACTGCGTTGTGACCACTTGGGAAACCATTGGTACCTTCCATCACTACATAAAACCTTTAGTATTCGTCTCATTTGGATGCCATATGGTGGTGATTTCCTACTCATCATATATGGGATGGGTTGGGCCAGCATGATTCATAATGTTGGAGAGAAGATCTTTGGAGATCCAGTCCTCTTCTTGCCACTTGAGGGCAACATTATTGCAGCCCAAGATCAGTAGCTACTCTACACTTATCATAAGTAGAGAGAGGGACAACGTGGGGTAGGCTATTTTGTCTACCATTTCCAGTTATTCAGCCCACCTACATTGTAGGAGCCAAAGGTGGAGGAGAATTTTCATGAGTTACCATTTTGGAGGGTGGTTCATTTTGTATGGATGATAGCTTGGGGATGGGAGATTCACATGGGGATGATAAATCCAAATATATATCAAATCTCATCCCTCAATAAGGCATTTATACAACCCATTTTTACCTCCATGGATGTTTTATTTTTACATGATGATAGCTATTTGGGATGCTCACCAAAAGCTAGCTTGCATACTTGGTAGGGGTAACTTGGAGATGTATTGATGGGACATCATCTTGTTCCTTAGAGGATTTTATCACATGAGGATGCTACAGGGGAAGGAGAGGAGGCTCTTCAGTTCTATCCTTGCAGTTTCTTGACCACAAGCAACATTTGGGAGGGTAGGACTGTAATATTCCTAAATTAGCATGCAGCTAATGGGAATATTAATTTTGTTGTTAACACCTAGTTAGATGAATAAATGGGTAAGGAGGCTGATACATATCTTAAATAGGAATAAAATCCCTCATGATGTGAAAAGGGAACATAATAATAGCTGGACCTTTCACCCTCATGTGTGAACAAGGGAAAATACATGTGGACAAGGGCAATTTTGATGAAGTCAACAGTGCTGGAATGGATGGTGGAGATCATTAATGTAGAAAATGCAGTGATAGTGGGAGGAAGATTCCATAATGGTGGAAACCCTAATCAGTGGGACCTAAGGTAAGAAGGCTCACACTTTTTTATAAGGAGGGCAAGGCATCGATAGTAAGGCATGTTATTGATTATTGATTTTATGGTCTGCATGACTACTGTGGATTCTTCAGTTGTTTAGTTGAGATTGATGTGTTGTTTAGCACCGGGTGTTCCTGAGCGAGAATCCCATGTATTTCTTGAGAGGCCTCTTGGGGGATCTTTGCACATCATTTCTCCACACTCAGGCTTAAATTCAAGCTACCTCCTTCAGCTACATCACATTTTATGTTTAGAGTTGGGTTGTGTTGCAGGGTGTTGCAGTGGAGGGTTGAGAAACCTACTTCTGGAGCTGTTTTTCCAAACGAGGAAGAATTATTCTCTTTGGGAGATCATTGAGGCATATTCTGGAGCATATTTCACATCTTGGCACTTGGAAAATACATTTCCCATCACCTACAGTGCATTACCTCTCCTTGAATGTGTTATTTCAGTGAGTAATTGCAATGGGGGTTTATGTGCTTGATTTGGAGGGTAAGATCTTTAGTGTTAGGATCAGCCTTTCACTTAAAGGATCTATTCAAGGAGGTATATTAATCACATGTATAATGTTCAACCATCTCCATCCAGATATTGAGTTGCAGCTACTATTCAGCCCTAAGGCTACATTCTGACATTTTTGCACTTTTGTATATTTCAGGAAATCCTTTCCGGATTGTCTTGGAAATGTGTTTGGGAGCTGAGATCTTTACTCCCGATATTGTATGAGCCATTTATTTACAGAGTTATATTATTTTACATTTCCAGTAGTAGTGTACCATCTATAACTGTATTGTACTTGTTCTTGGGCATTCTTCCATGTAGCAGCTTTTCACTTTTGGCATATGTATTCATGGGAGGCTTACTTGCCTTCATTATTTGAGTTGTGCCTGCTCCTATTGTACTTATTTGTTGCTGATTTACATAGTAAAATGACTCCATGGTTTTCATACATTTTGGTGTAATGTTATTCACTATTATTTCCATTTTTATGTCTTGTATTGCTGCTATTTCCATTTTTGGATATTACATAAATCCATGTTTCTTTTAAAGCATAAAAACTATCTAAGTCTAACCTTATTTCATTCGATGGTTCAAATTAAACTATTGAGCTCCTCATTTATTCTCTACCTAAAACATGAAATTCAAAGCATGAAAAGTTAAGATTAAGCTATTTAACTAATCATAGATTATGGCATTTTGAACAATCTCCACATAATCATTATTCTTGCAGTAAAAAGTAAATAGTAGTGGAATTTTGACTTGCTCACTTTCATGTCTTATTTTATCTCTTTTTTCTTTTGGGGTCTATTCTTTTCTAAGCCCTTTGATATTTCTTTTAGGAATTTTCACCCTCTTATCATTTTTTATTATTTTCAAAATATGGGAAAACAACTTGCAGAAAGCAAGGTATGTACATATTTACAAGACTATCAAAGTCAATTCAAAAATTATGAAAACCTATTATTATAGGACCCTAACAGGCTCAACATTGGTGGAGACTTCATCTACCTTTTTTTTTGTCACCCCTTGTGACAATGCGCATGTGAACCTCTCTTATCATGATGATGAGTCAGGTAGATTCACTGCATCAGGTGGTCTTTCTTCCACCAGTCACCCCATCTTCTATTACGATGATGATATTATGGAAGTAGTCACCACCCTTGACTTTATCTATCACCACTTACATTGAACCCATGCATTCGAACCATAGACACCTTTTGGCCATTACATTGACACCCAATGCTTGGGTAAGGGGGCACCCATATTTGAGAGACCAAGAGAAGAAATCCTCCACAACTCTCCTAGCGTATCTGGTCATGTATACCCTAGTACAATTATTCTTGCCCATTTAGAAGAAGATCTACAGTCCCATATCACTTCATATCACTCTAGGGATGATACCCCTCATCATTTCTTCATCTTACATCAGCAACCCAGTCCCTTAGACACTGTTGTTGACCAACCTATGGGTTTTCTAGGAGAGTACCAATTCATTATCTCCCAATCCACTCTTTGGGATAGTGACACCATGTGTGCCAACCCAGAAAATTAGTCCATTTGCTTCATATATGCAATACCAAAGGAGATTGGTAATCCTCAATTCCCTTTCTCGAACTACATAAACATAATGAAAACAAATGGTGCACCACATCATAAACATGTGTTTATATTCCCCTTTTCTAAATACATTTTGGCATGACCACAACATGCTTGGGGGAACCTATGCCCCTCCACCATAAAATCCCATATCTCAGCCAAAAATAATGCTAAAACCCGCTTTTTCTAATAGGTCACACTTTTCAGGTCATTTCCTGGGATAGGTCGCAGTTTTCTACCCAGTTCTGCTACCCAGGTCATAGAACAGACCCCTGAAAGTGTGACCCAGCCGTTCATGAGCTCTAGTTGCCTAAACTGAAATTTTGATCCACTAAAATGAAAGAGTGAGGCTAGACCTCTTACCTGCAACTGCCAGATCTCGATTCCAATGGTCGGTTTGTCTGCTACGATCACCGCAAGATTTAGGGCATTCTCTCCTCTCTACATTCACCACAGCTACACTTGTAATGAGTGAATTTGGAGGAAAAATGCCTTATTAAAAGAAAAATCCCAGATTTTTTCTTTCACCTGCTGCAGCCAAACCGTGGCTCAATTTCACAAGCCATCTATATTGTTGGAAAGCTCTCACTGAGCTCTCAAATGGGCATCCTTTAGTATTTTGTGATTTGATACTTCACTGGGACACATTTTGTCCAAAAATGGTCACTTCACCACTCCTCAAAATCATATTTCATCACTTGCAATACTTCTACTTGGGGCACCACTCTACCTCCATAATTCTCCATGCTCATGTCGATTTTTGTCATGAGTAACCTTCTTGTACTCATGTCTTTATGGTACCCATTAGACCTTTTCTATGTGGTAGCATCATCAAGTTGCCCTTGTTTAAAGCATTCGAGTTGATTCATCATTGCACCCATGGAGTCTATCCCGAGTCCCTTTGTATCCTGCTATAGTCCACCATCCTTCATTGCTTGGTTCCTCTCTCCTATTGCACATTATGGCCTTCAGTCCTACATTCTCCTATCCCCTTTGATATTGTGTCAGTCGCTACCAGGTCATTCATGCCCTTTATGATCTAACAATGGAATTCGTCCATCCGCTACCCAGTACCCCCCATTTCATCATCATCCCTAGTGTCATTCTGTCAGTCGCTACACTATTTTCTCTCATGCCTTAGTTGAGGATCCCTTATTGCCTCACCTATGGCGGAACTCCTTTTGTCGACATCATATCATTCACTCCAGAAGACAGGTCTAGAGGGTAGTGTACCTTGGTTCTAGCTTCCACTCTTGTTTTTTGCCCCAGATCAGGTAAAGGGACTCCTTATTGTCCTTTGACTTGATTGTTTCTCAACTCCCTCTCCTTGCAGCATGATCGAGATCTGTATACTTGATGGTTTAGTGATGTAGCAGATTTTACCGATGATGCCTGGGTGTGCGTGAGTTGTTTTAGACCTCATGACGGGGTGGCCCTTCAGGTAGACGCCCACATGCCCGGATGACCTCTTCATTACAGCCTTTGATGTAGCTCCATATATTTGATGATGTTGACCTCAGCCACTTGCAGTGCCTTTTAGTTTGCATGTATTAGTCAGATTTTTAGAGCCCTTTCCTGTTTACAGGGGCACTTTGGTTGTATTTATATCTCATGTAACCAAATATTATTGTATAAGTCCTGGTTGTTATCCCAGGCACAGTATGTATGTGGGATTCATTATCATGTTTTTGGTTGGCTCATGTTTATGGCGGCATGTACTATATAGTTCAACCCCTTGTTTACTAGACGCATTGTTCTTTGTACTTTGTCTTGGCGGGCATAGGCATGCCTTCCCCGCTACCTATATCACAGGTACTCACTCATAAAAGAGACTTGTCACACCTAGAAGTCTCGCCTCCTTAGGGTCTAGTCCTCTAGCACTTTGGTCTACCTAATATTTCTCTCTCTCTGACTTCCACTTCGGTGTCTAGTGATTGAGTTCTTACAATGTACGTCAGTCATGATTAGCTCCTAATGCTCACATGCTGGGAGGAAATATGTTACACCATTTTTTGGTCATCTAACCTATTACTATTAGATGGACCTAAGTACACCATGTAAGAGCAATTTTACCCTAGAAAAATTTCTTTCACTATGAAAAATAACCTAGTAAACAAGATTTATTAAGTTTTTTATGGTCTAAACAGGAATCCCCATGAGGAAATAGTAAATAAATCCACATTTGTTTGATTTTCCTCAAGGAATAATTAGTTAAACAATAGTTTAATTAATATTCCTGGTCATATTTAACCCAAAACAGGAAAATGAAGTAGATAAATCATTATTTATCTTATTGTTTTCTAGGAATAATTATTTAAACCTTATTTAAATAATATTCTTTTTTACATTTGACTAAATCATTTATAAATAATTGAATAAATAATTATTTATTTTATTATTACTCAATCACATCCTTAAAATAATAAATAAATCATTTATTTATTTATTATTTACAAATAAAGAGATTTAACCAAAGTCAAATTCTTTTAACCTCCAACAAATATAATAAAATATTCCATAAAAGTTGGATCTTGATTTGGTTAATTATATTTTAATTATGCACCAATATCTAGACTAACTCAATATTTTGTTATAAATAGAAGGGGTTTTCCATTCACTCACTACCTTTTGTTTCCTAAAGATCACTTTGGATCTAGTCTAACTTTGATCCACCATCATTGTCATATTTTTCTACCATTTTTCTTGTGAGCTCCCTTTCAGTTCCATTTTTTTCTGGGCTTTCTACACTGTCAAGAGAGAGGGTGATAGCTAAAATGGGGTGCGGGCACTAAGGAGAGCTACTTATCTCCTCTTTGTATTTTATTTCACCAAGGGAGTCTTCTTAATTTTCTTATTTCAAGTTCATTTATCAAATTCATGGAATTTTATTAAGGAAATACATAGTCAAATGTTATATAATCTCCCAATAATATAACCCTAGGTCTTTTTAATAAAGTGAGGTGCTCCGACTATTCTCGACCCTTTAACTGTTTTTAACTATTGCTTGGGATCCTTTTAAAACATATCCTAGAAATGCACTTAATGGAAAATTCATTCCCTTAGAACAAATAACCAAGTCTTAACCCAAAGAATTAAATCCTCTAAAATTCCGATAGAAACACAAATCAACGCCTTTTATTTGATTTTTTTAAAACCCCGACCATAGGCTTATAATACTTTAACCAATGTTTCGAAAGACTTAATCCACGCTTATTACTTCAGGCCCACCATCAAAACTTATTAATTAAACATTTATCAATGCAAAACCGTTGACCATACCTTGTGCTAACCTTCATGCATCTTCAATTGCGATTACCTTCAGATCTGTTGTCCTTCGGATTAGACGGTTCTGGTTGATATTGCATTTTTTCAAGGGCTGATGGTTAACACTTAGAAAAAATATGAAATGGGCAGTATTCACAAGGTGACATGTCCAAAATGTATTGGATCGCGTTTTATTTTGTGAAACCACTTTGAGCCCCAAACGTCGCGCGATACTACCAGTTTCTCCTCCAAAACTGCTCACTCACAAAGTTCGTATTTGAATAGTGTTTAACTCGGATTTTCATAGCATTTAGTTTATTTCTTCAGTTCTCCTTCCCGCATTAACACTCTAGGTTAAGTCTCCATAGTATCGTTTCACCAATAAAAGAGCAAAAATATTCTATTCTAACTGAGATCGCTCCATAGACAGAGTTTCTATAATAGTCGACACGCACTATACCAACAGGGTTTAACACCTTAGACAGAGTTTCACTATCTTTTAAATAAATAGAGAATTTTTGAGGTCACACTCAACCAATGAAGCCAACATAAACACATTCAATTTATCACTGAGAACATGAGTTCAAAGACAAACAGAGAGGAATAAAGAGGTTTTCACACATAATTGATTTCTTCCAAATCATACATAGAGTTCACAAATCAAAGGAATGAATCCTTCGGGAGCATTGTCAATAACATACACAGATAGTCGATAAGTCTGTATTTTATTCATCAGAGAGCAATACCTCTCGACTCAACCTTCACTACAAAATCCCCCTCCCCCTTACGCTGTATCAGGGGTTACATTTTATAGATTATTACATGACTGTTTGGCTCCTCATTGAGGATTGTCCTATTATTAACATAAAATAAAAGCCTAATTACATTCTATCAAAAGAAACTAAATGGATAGACACGAATCAACCTATTCAGCTTCCTCACTTATTAGACTAACCCTAACTTCTCTAAGTGCAACAGAAAGTTAAGGTATTGACAGCTTGCTGGTACAATTCTTGAATAATTTTGAACTCTTCTAGCCACAACATGTGGAAAATTCTCTCACATTGCTGGCTAGTGCCTAATGCCCCTGCATCCGACTCCTGAGGGAAATTTTTTTCATGGACTCCTATCCATGAGCTCTTTCACATAACTTCCTAGCTTCTACAGCATAACTTCTATCATCCAAGTAGCATCTTCATCTGGTTGGTCCTTCCACTTGATCAAATACTGGAAATATTCTTGTCCTCTAGTCCTTTTGAACACCTTATTATCTAAGATCTTCTCTGGCTATAATGGTTGTGCTGGAGGTAACTGTTTTTCCCACTCAATCTACTCTTTATCGGCTGGTTCTTCATCTGGGCCACCATATTCATACCCATAAAAATCTGCAACATTAAATATTGGAGATATCCCAACATCAGGAAGCAATTCAATTTCATAAGCATTAGCATAAAATTTTCTCAGTATCGTGCATGGTCCAATATTATTGAACTTCAATTTGTTATACTGCTTCTTTGAGAATATTTCTTTCCTCAAGTGTGCCAAAACCAAATCTCCAACTTCAAAATTTACTTCTCTTCTGCTCAAATCTGCTCTGCACTTGTATTTGATGATGTTGCCTTGTAGCTGTTGTTTTACTTGCTCATGTATGGCTTGGATCTCTGAAGCAAATTCTTCTCCATCAACACTCCTCATTTCTGCTCTTCCCAAGTTCCTCAGTTCAGATATTCCTCTGGGGTGCATTCCATAAACAATATGGAATGGAATCTATCCTATACTTTTGTTCGGTGAGTCACTGTATGCATACTCTGCCTGTGGAAAAATATGGTCCCACTGTTTGGGATGCTCTCCTGCAAGGCTTCTCAAAAGATTTCCCGGACTTCCATTTACTACCTTAGTCTGTCCATCAATCTGAGGATGATAAGTTGAGCTGAAGCTCAGTTTAGTACCAATTTTCTTCCACAATTTCCTCCAAAAATGGCCCACAAATCTAGTATCTCTTTCAGAAACAATACTCTTAGGAAACCCATGCAATCTAACAACTTCTTTGAAAAACAAATTTGCAACATGAGTAGCATCACTGGTTTTATAACATGGAATAAAATGTGCCATCTTGGAAAATATGTCAACCACAAAAAAAATTGCATCATTCCCCCTCTGTGTCTTGGGCAATCCTAAAACAAAATCCATACTCACCATATCTCAAGGCCTGTCTGGAATAGGCAATGGAATGTACAAACCTGAATTCTGTCTTCTCCCCTTTGCATATTGACAAATTTTACAATTCTTCACAAATTTTTCCACCTCAGATCTCATCCTTGGTCAATAATAAAAATGGCTCAGCTGCTCATAAGTTTTATTAGCACCAAAATATCTAGCAAGTCCACCACTATACTTTTCTTTGATTAAATTCTCCCTCATAGAACAATTTGGTACACACAATTGGTTTCTTCTGAACAATAAGCCCTCTTGCAAGAAATAATCTAACCACTGACTCCTATCTGTCAAAACAGGGTTACAACATGCTTCAAATGCTTCTTTGAAATCTGAATCTGTCTTATAAATTTCCTTAAGAAAATCAAATCCTATCACTTCAAATTGGTTTTCTTGAACAAGCATGTTTCTCCTACTCAAAGCATCAACTACTTTATTTGCTTGGCCACTTATATGCTTAAAAAATAAATTAAAACTCTAGAGATATTCAATCCATTTGGCATGTTTGTGATTCAATTTAGGCTGCTGCATAATATATTGTAAAGCATGATTATCTAAGTTTAACACAAATTCCTTAGACATTAAATAATGCCTCCACTTCTTCAATGCCTACACAATTGCATAAAATTCATTTTCATAAGAGGAATACTTTCTTCTCGTCTCATTCATCTTCTCACTGAAGTATGCTATAGGCCTATCATCTTGACTCAACACAGCTCCAATAGCTTCTCCACTGGCATTACACTTCACTTGAAATGGCTTGTTAAAATCAGGAAAAACTAGAACAGGCTTCTCAGTTATCTTTTGTTTCAAAAGCTTAAAATTATTTTCTGCTTCAGCAATCCATTTGAATGGATGTTTGTCCTTCTTTATAGTTTTAACGATGGGTGCATTAATCTTGCTAAAATTCCTTATGAATTTTCTGTAGAAACTGGCAAGTCCATGGAAACTTATTACCTCAAAAACACTTCTTGGTGAAGGCCACTCCAAAATTTCCTTGACCTTTTCTGGATCCATCTTCAGTCCTTCAGCAGAAACAACAAAACCCAAATATACCAGCTCTTCTTATATGAATGAATACTTCTCTAAATTTATTAGAAGCTTCTCTTGATGTAACTTCTTCAAGACATAATTAAGATGCATTAAATGTTTTTCCTTTGTTTTTTTGAAAACTGATATGTCATCTAGATATACTATTACAAATTTACCAATAAATTCTTTTAACACTTCATTCATGAGTCTCATAAAAGTACTAGGTGCATTTGATAACCCAAAATGCATTACCAACCACTCATACAGTCCTTCATTTCTTTTAAAGGTTATTTTCCATTCATCGCCCTCTTTTATCCTAATATGATGATATACACTTTTTAAATCTAATTTTGAAAAATATTTTGCACCACTCAAACAGTTCATTAAATATTCAATCCTAGGTAAAGGAAATATATACCTAATGGTTATCTTGTTGATGGCCCTTGAATCAGTGCACATTCTCCAACCTCCATCTTTCTTTGGACTCAACACTACAGGTACTGCACATGGACTCAAGCTTTCTCTGATCAGACCTTTGTCAATCAATTCCTACACTTGTTTCCTCATTTCTTCATTCTCTGAGGGAGTCGTTCTATAGGCTTCTTTGTTTGGCAGATTTGATCCTGGAATAAAATCTATTTGATGGCTGATTTTTCTTACAGGTGGCAATTCATCAGGAAAATCATCCACGACAATATAAAAACAATTGTCCAGCATTTCTTGAATCTCAATTGGAAAATCAAAAGTTTTTGTAGAAGTAAGTACTACTTTAGGTTTGCAAACTAAAGCAAAATTTACCTCTTCTTCTTCAATTTGCTATAAGTACTCTTTCCCACTCAGCAATAAAGTCTTTGGATCAGACTTTATACTTGATGATTCTCCTTCCTCCATGGGTATCAATGTGTGATGCACTCCATCCTTAAATAACTTGTAAGTGTTCTTCTTACCATCATGTACTGCTGCTCTGTCATACTGCCAAGGTCTTCCCAACAGTATGTGACACACATCTATAGGCATCACATCACACATGACCTTGTCTTTGTAGCTTCCCATCTGCAACTCTATCTCACACTACTCCTTCACAATCAGCTGGTGTCCTTTATGAAGCCATGACACCTTATAGGGTGTCGGATGTTCCCTTATATTTAGCTTTAATTTCTCTATCACCTCTATAGATACCAAATTGTCTGTGTTACCACTAACAATGACCAATTGACAAAATTTCCCTTGGACTTTGCACACACTCCTGAACAAAGTCTTCCTTTGTGCTGGTTCAAAAACTTCTTTTTTTTGCTTTAGCAAAACCTTATTGACCACCAACGATTCTCCCTTCTCTGGTAGTATTGCTTCTTCTGTTTCAGACAACCTTCCTGCCTCTTCTCCAACCTGAGCAACAATTGCATTTCTTTAACTAGTACCCATATTCTCTGGGAATTCATAGTCTTTATGCCCCATTTGGTGACATCTGTAACACCTCACTTCTCTTCCTCTGCCTCTACCTCCTCTTCCTCTATAGGAACTACTTCTGCCTCTTGCATCACCCTTTGTGGATGCATTTTGAGGTGAGCTGCTGCTAGCTCCATCCCTTGGTGCTATAGACCTTCCTCTACCACCTTGAATTCCCTTTCCTTGGAAATTACTTCTTCCTTTGGCAGACTGCTTTCTCAAGAGATTTTCTTCAACTTTCAAGGCCATTTGATAAGCCTCTTCAGCTATCTTAGGAGACAGAATACCTATCTCATCCTGGATCTCCAACTTTAGACCATTCACATACCTGGCAACCTTCTCTACTATGTCCTGGATTTTTCTAGCTCTTTTAATTACTTTATAAAACTCTTCTGTGTATTCCTTCACTGTCATCAATCTCTGTCTAAGGTTTTGAATTTGTCTAAAAAATGTAAGCTGATAATCACTAGGCAAGAACTTACCTCTTAGCTTTGTGACCATTATGGTCCAGCTTTTGATTGGTTGTTTACCAGCTCTCCTTCTCTCTACTTGCACTCCATCCCACCAAAGTGCTGCATGCCCCTTCAATTTTGTCACTACAAATTTGACTCTTTTGTCTTCACCCATCTCTTCATAATAAAAACATTTCTTCATCTCATTGATCCAGTCTATCAATTATTCTGGATTCAATCCTCCTGTAAAGCTTGACACTTCTAGTCTAGGCTTGGTTGTAGACCCCAAAACATAATTAAGGAGTCTCAGCTCAAGAAGGTTCTCAACATTCTCTCCTGCCTCTTCTTTAGTTTCCAATTCACTGACATCTTCAGGATCTCTTGGGTGTCATAATTCCATTTCTTCCAATCTGGCTTGGACCCGCTGCAAGGTCTCCAATACTTCTGCATTGGCAACTGGCCTTCCTCTTCTCCTACCATCAGCACCTCTGGCAACTCGAACAACCATGTTGGAATTATTCTTCTGGCTTTTGGAAGTCGGTGCAGTCTCTGCAAAATGTCTTAAAATATGTTTTGATACCACAAATGATAGCTAAAATGGGGTGTAGGCGCTAAGGAGAGCTACTTATCTCCTCTTTGTATTTTATTTCACCAAGGGAGTCTTCTTAATTGTCTTATTTCAATTTCATTTATCAAATTCGTGGAATTTGATTAATGAAATACATAGTCAAATGTTATATAATCTCACAATAATATAACCCTTGGTTTTTTTAATAATGTGAGGGGCTTCGACTATTCTCGACCCTTTGAGCGTTTTGAACTATTTCTTGAGATCCTTTTAAAACCTATCCTAAAAATGCACTTAATGGAAAATTCATTCCCTTAGAACAAATAACCAAGTCTTAACCCAAATAATTAAATCCACTAAACTTCTGACACGAAACACAAATCAATGCCTTTTATTTGATTTATTGAAATCCCGACCATAGGCTTATAATACTTTAACCAGTGTTCTGAAACACTTAATCCGCGCTTATTACTTCGGGCCCACCATCAAAACTTATTAATTAAACATTTATCAATGCAAAATCGTTGACCATACCTTGTGCTAACCTTCGTGCAACTTCAATTGTGATTACCTTTGGATCTGTCGTCCTCAGATCAGACAGTTCTGGTTGATATCGCGTTTTTCCAAGAGTTGATGGTTAACACTCAGAAAAAACATGAAATTGGTAGTATTCGTGAGGTGGCGTGTCCAAAATATATTGGATCACATTTTATTTTTTCAAACCACCTCGAGCCCCAAACACTGCGCGATACTGCTAGTTTCTCCTCCAAAACTGCTCACTCACAAAGCTGGTATTTGAACAGTATTTAACTCGGACTTTCACAGCATTTAGTTTATTTCTTCAGTTCGTCTTCCCGCGTTAACACTATGGGTTAAGTATCCACAATATCATTCAACCAACAGTAGAGCAACAGTATTCTATTCTAACTGATATCGCTCCACAGATAGAGTTTCTATAATAGTCGACACGCGCTATACCAACAAGGTTTAACACCTTAGACAGAGTTTCACTATCCTTTAAATAAATAGAGAATTGCTGAGGTCACACTTGACCAACAAAGCCAACATAAACACATTCAATTTAGCGCTGATAACATGAGTTCAAAGACAGATAGAGAGGAATAAAGAGGTTTTCACACATAATTGATTTCTTCCAAATCATACACGGAGTTCACAAATCAAAGGAATGAATCCTTCGGGAGAATTGTCAATAACATACACAGATAACCTATAAGTCTGTATTTTATTCATCAGAGAGCAGTACCTCTCAAATCAACCTTCACTGCAAAATTCCCCCCCTTACTCTATATCAGGGGTTACATTTTATAGATTATTACGTGACTGGTTGGATCCTCATTAAGGACCGTTTTATTCTTAACATAAAATAAAAGCCTAATTACATTCTATCAACAGAAACTGAACAGACATACATGAATCAACCTATTCAACTTCCTCACTTATTAGACTAACCCTAATTTCTCTAAGTGCAATAGACAGCTAAGGTATTAACACCTTGGTGGTACAATTCTTGAATAATTTCAAACTCTTCTAACCACAACATGTGGAAAATTCTCTCACATTGCTGGCTAGTGCCCAACGCCGCTGCATTAGAGGGATTTTAGATGTAAAGTGTTGAGTACTTGCAAGAACCCATCCCATTGAGGGGGAATAGTAACATATTTCTATGTTCCCTTCCCAGGTGTCAAAAAATACAAAAATTATTTTAAACAATCTTGTCCTGTCTATTGGATGCATGGAGCAACTCTTTCTTTTGTTCACTGCTTAATGTCTTTTAATGCATAGATCTAGATTTTTCCAGCATTTATATTGGTCAAATAATTTCATATCTAAATATATTGGAAACCATCTTTGCTGTTGGGGTTGTTTGTTATGCACTGCTAAAGTGAGCCTTTTTTGTACATTTGCGATTAAGATTCATACTAACACTAGGGTTTTTGAGTTCTCATAAAATATTAAGCTTTTTCAATAATTCCCCAGTATGGTCACCATTATGTCGTCACTTCATAATTTGTAATATTGAAAAGAACAAATGGTAGAGGACAACATCAAACCACTTTTGAGTCCAAGACCTAGCCTTTCTAGACTCAGATGGGGCTCTCTCTGTTTTTATTATTTAACTTAATGATTATAAGTGTTGATATTAGGCCAGTTACAGAAATTATGATGGTTTTTTATTTTGATTGATTGGGTGGTTGGACAAATAGAGCCACAGGGACTAATCCATTCGACTATGGAATCATAAAAGGTCGAATTATGCATCAAATTTTCAAGGGAATTCACAGGGAAAGCTAACTATGCAGATTGGATATTTCTAGCAGTGTGAATATGAGATGGGAGAAGGAGATTAAGGTTCAAGTTAAATGAAAAGTAGGTCGTCTCTGAATTTTGCATTCAGGTCTTAGAGGAAAACATTAAGATAACAAACACAGATAGAATAAAGGTGCTCTTTTAGCAAATCTTAATCTAAATTTTATGTTTTGAAATATGATAAATTGATGCACAACATGAAAAGAGAGATGAAAACATTAATACAAAGGAAAAACATCACCATTAACATAGATCAAGAATCATGTCAACGGTCTCTTATTACTGATGCCCAACTCGAATAGTTATAAAGTTCCAATACTTCTTACAAACCAAGATTCAACAGGGTCCACTTTTCTAACCCTTGATAATGAAAATTCGAGCAGTATTTAATTAAAGACTAATTCAGTTTCCCTACCTTACTCAGCTACCTTTCATTGATTACAATTTGACAGAAAATAGACAAGTGTGGCCATGCAAGGCCTGATCAGAAAATCATTGGCAATGACACCACCTCTAGAATTAATTCTGGGCAGCTCTTTGTGGATCCAAATGCCTTGATGGCTCTTCAGAAGATCAAATAATAAGCTTGGAGGTGGTTGTGATGGTGATGAAGAGGAAACCAGTGGTGGCTCTAACATCTGGCCCTGCTCTTCTGTTGACCAACATTGGGTAGTTAATTCTAGTGCAACGCGGGATGCCTTTCATCAATTAGTGACTGTGCTGATGTGATTTGCTACCTTTTACATTTCTGCCGTTATAACATAACAATTCTGCATGAATGCTCTTTGCTTCCTGACTCCACCTGTGGTGTTTATTTCCTACCCGAGCCATTTCGGTCGTGTTTAACCCTTTTTAAAACAATAATTGCGTAAAATCACTTATACCCGGATTTGAAATTTTTTAGATTTTAGTTCTAAAGTTGCATCACATCCACGTCGGCATCATATTTCACATTTTTTGCAGTTTAAGATATAAGAATGTAATCAATGATGTGATGCGAAGAGGTAGGGGATGTGGAGGGAAGGTGGGACCGATTACATTTCAAATCACAGATCTTAGGTTTAGTTATAAGTGGTGGAGGAAAAATCTAAAAGATATGAAATGCGAAGCATGGGAAGAAGGCAGCGACGTGGAGGGAAAGTGGGATTGATCGCATCGCAAATCACAAAATTAAATTTTTTTTTATGAGTGTGCGGTTAAATGCTAAAACATGCTATGTACGATTTGTGTTGATTGGAGGATGATGTGGCAAGATGGAACCCACTGCGTCGGCGAAGTTATAAAGCGGCGAATATTTTAGGTGGTAAGGTAAATTTTATGAGGTTTCATAATATATCAATGTATTTCAATGTATTTCAAACAGTTTTAACTGGGGATGGAGCTACTAGGGTGCGGCCAACCGCATCGTAAGTTAAACGAAATACGTGTGGGCACTTCGAACGGTAAGTTAACAAATCCGCGATGCAATATACCGCAAACTGGTGATCGCAAGTGTTAAGGTTTAGTTGCGATGGGAAAAGCTACCTTTGCTGATATGCGATGGATGGTGGGGGAAAGGGTGACATGTGAGGGAGGAATGGACCACATTAATCGCAATAAGGGAAATCAGAAGCAAAGGTAAAACAATGATATAGCGGTGAATTAACATGGTAATGTAGCAACATAATGTGACGAAGTGGAAAAGGTAAGGTTTAATGTTTTTGAAGAGAAATGAAATGAAAAGGGGTGTGGCAGGTGAATGGGTCCCACTTCATCACATATTGCCTTTCGAAAGGTTATATCATGAACTTAAGGCCCAAGTTTGGTTTTCAGAGGGGTCCCAAGGTGGTAGGTGGTATTGTGAAAGGGGGTGCGAAATCACTGTGAATTGATCCATGGGAGTAGGGCTCGAACGCGAAATTGCCCATTTCGGACCCCCCTTCATGGTTAAAGTTTGAAGGTTAAGTGGCGTGTGAAATTCATCTAAAACCATCAGATGTGGAGGTGGGGAACATAGATGGTTAACACGGATGGGTTGGGGCAAAAAATGTGAGGTGGAGTCGGGGTATGCGAGTCGAGGGGGTAAAATGAAACTTAGGATAAGAGGAATAAGATCCCAAACTTAGGATAAGATCCCAAACTTGACAAAAATCATCCCTTTTCAGACCTTTAGAGCAAAATTTGAACTCTTCAGTTTGATTTCAAGAAACAATTAAGCAGTTTTTAGGTTGCATATTTATATCTTGAAATTTTCATTTATCCTTTTTAAATGTCCTATTTTCTTCTTCTTTTGTTTCTCTTCATATTTCTTTAGAAAAGCCTTTGAATATTTACATCTATGTAAAATATGAAAAAATTTCAAAGAGAAAGTACACAGTCACCTTGTGATACTGTAAATTACAGGGTTCTAACATGGGAGATGGACATGTTGCAGTTATAGGTGGTAGTCATCCATGCCCTATGTTGGTCTTCATCATAGCAACACAGGTTGACCATAGTTGGATGAAGTCCCGGAGTAGCTGAGGAGAAGTAGTGGTTAGATTGAGAGTTGTTCGCAAGTGGAGTTGTGAAAAACTCGATAGGATTCACGATGTGTTGATTCATTGATGGAAAAATAATCAACTAATGAGCATATTGACAGCTAAGGTTCAGTACCGAGATGAACATAGAGGATTGATAGAGGCAAGAGCTACAAATCCGGAGCCGAAGGACCGAGAAGGTACAACGTACGACGGAGAGGAGCTCTGAGAGCATGCTATATCCAGAATGTCAGAGTATCTTTTTTTGTATCTTGTACTGGTGTATGTATGATGGCCATTTTCCCTGGTATGGGAGCCTATAGTGTTAATTTATAGTTTGTTTAATATAACTAAGCTGGGTTTAAAATTGTAAACAATTGTCTATATTTTGTGAATATGTGATTTATTGTTCTTTATATTCCACTGTGTAAAGTAGTTGTGTTGAGATTCATGGTTTGGTAGGGTCAGAGATTTTAAGACTCTATCCTATAGCAAAGGTCATGGAAATTTAACATAAGCAAACTCAAATGCCTGCACAACCTAATCTTAACCTGAATAACAAATAGGAAGAACTAGTCTACAGTGGAGAGACATATTATCCTTCCTATTGTGGAGATCCATGAGATTAACCTTACGTCTAAGGGAGTGCTCCCAGATAACCATGAATCATATCCACCTAAAGATATTGAAGAGGAAAGGAAGGAAGTAACCCTCAAGTAAATCCACCTCCTTTTCCTAAGACATTGATCCACCGTAGCCAACACACCCTAGAAGAGACAAAACTTTTGGGAGAATTGATGAATTAATGCATAAAGATACCCCTTCTCTAGGCTATTAAGTATGTTTACATATATAATAAGCTTATAAAACTAAAATGATTCAAAAATCCTCATATAAAGAAGAGAGACACCCCCACCGTCAATGTTGTAGGTCAATTATCTGATTTGATTGTGGGAGAGTGATTTTCCCAAAATACCTAAACCGTGGGAGTCTAGTAGTGGATGTACACATCAATGGTATCACTTTCCCTCATACATTGATTGATATTGGGGCTACCAGCAATGTGATAGCTAAGGAAACCATGTTGAATCTCAACTTGCAAGGAGATTTGAGAAATAACACTACAGTTATGCGACTTACAGATAGATCCAGAGCTCCTGAGGGAATTTTTAAGGATTTTATGGTCTCCATTGATTCCTGGGAGTATTCGATTGACTTCCTGGTACTTCAACCCAAAACCAAGTTTAATGGTTATCCTCTTGTCCTAGGAAGAACTTGGTTGGCCATTGTTGACGCCTATAATAGTTGCAGTTCTCGGAACATGACCATAAAGAATGGTCCATTATCAAAACAGATAGTATTATATCCTCCTGCTTGGCCTTTTATTGAAAATTATCTACCTCTCTTGTTGGAGGATGACGAAGAATATGAAGTGTATCATGCAACACCATACCCTGTTTTTACCTTAAATGTTATTATCATTGGGGGGAGACCTAATGAAAATAACCTCATTAACCATATCCTTCAAAACCAAGCCCCCACTAACATTCCACTTAATGAACTTGTGAGATCAAATGAAAATGGTCATTGGACTTAGCTATTCTTAGTTGAATTAGTTCCTGAACCTACCAATATTATAGAATTTGGCCCATCTAGAACCCTAAATGTCAATCCCTCTCTCTCGGCTAAAGAGGAAGAAAAATTATGCTAGTGGCTGAGAGAGAACTTAGATGTTTTCACTTGGGAATAAAAATAAATGAAATAAGTTCATATGTTAGTCTACATAGACCATATTTATATAAAATATGGATTCAAGTATGTGCGCAAACACCAGAGGGGAATGAACCAAGCCTTGAAAGACATAGTAAAGGATGAATTAAAAAAGTTGTTGGATGTAGGGTTCATATACCCCATATCAGAAAATGAATGGGTGTATCCTATAGTCTTAGTCCCAAAGAATAATTAGAAGTGGAGGATATGTGTTGACTATAAAGAGTTGAAAAAAGAAACAAAGAAAAACGGTTTCCCATTTCCTTTCATTGACAAAGTCTTGGATGGTATTGTAGGGAAAAAGTTTTTCTCTTTCCTTTAAAGATTATGTGGTTATAATCAGATCTAGATCAGCCCTGAAGAACAAGAAAAAACTACTTTTGCATTTCCTTGGGGCACCTTTTCTTCTATCTTTCTTGCATTTTACTCTGCAATACCCTTGCCACTTTTCAGAGAGAAGTACTCGACAATTTTGTTGAGCTTGTGCATGATTCAGTGGAAATCTACATGGATTATTTCACTCCCTGTGGGTGTGATTTACACCATGCCCTCTCTAATCTAGGTAAATCCCGAGGATATGCATTGAAATCCATATCTATTTGAGTCCTGAGAAGTGTGAACTTATTAAGCAGCTAGGGATTGTCCTTGGCCACTCCATATCTCTGGCAGGGATACAAGTAGACCCAAACAATATTTTTATCATAAAAAGGGTGCCTACTCAAAAACAAAGAGATGTTAAGAGTTCCTTGGGCTTGGTTGGTGTCTATAGGAGATTCATCGAGGAATCTAGAAAGGTGGCTTCATCATTAACTGGATTGTTGGCCAAAAACTCAAAATTTTGTTGGTCAAGTTTTTGTCAAGAAGCCTTTGAAATCATAAAGGAAAATTTGACCACTTCCCCTATAGTTCAAGTTCCCAACTCGGCTCTGCCTTTCCATATCCATACTGACGCGTCAGATAAAGTCATGCTGGAAGCTTTTAGAAAAATGGAAGATAAGTTTCCCTATGCCATTTATTTCCTCAGTAAAAATTTGTCCAAGTAAAATTTGAACTACCACTGTCACTGAGAAAGAGATTTTAGCCATTGTCCATTCCTTCAATAAGATTAGACATTACATTATTGGGTACTAAAATTTTGTGCATACTCGCCATGCATCAATTAAATACTTGATGAAAAAACATGATTTGAATGCTAGAATTATTAGGTGGTTATTATTGTTGCAATATTTGATTTAACTATCTTGATAAGTCAAGAAAAGAAAATGTAGTTGCAGATTTTTTGTATATAGTAACTTTTCCTGAAAATAATCAAGAGATGATTGATGATCAACTTCTATATCATCACTTATTTTCTATATTAGTATTCTCTCCCTAGTTTTTTGACATATCCAACTACCTGGTTGCTTGGATATTTCCTCCAAATATGTCATCTAGGAAGAAGAGAATAATTGTGAGAAAGAGTGACCCTTTCACCTGGACTAATGTCAATATTTTCAAACTAGGACCATATCAGATTCTAAGGATATGTGTCAGGGAAGAGGGATTCTTTTACATTCTCTCAACATATAATGATTGGCCATGTTGGGGTCATTTTGCTGCTAAGAGGAGAAATTTCAAGTCCTTGCAAACTGGCTACTATTGGCCTACTCTCCATCAGGATGCTAGAAGGTATACCGATAGGTGTGACCAGTGTTAGAAGATGGGAAAACATACACCTAGGGATGAAATTCTTCTACAACCTCAACTGTCCATAGAGACATTTGATAAGTGGGTCATGGATTTCATTGGACCAATTGATCCACCATCTGGGAAAAATAAATACATCATAGTATGCATTTATGATTTGACAAAGTGGGATGATACAAAGGCTATCAAGGAAGACAAAAAGGAAAAAGTGGGGGAATTCTTAAGATATAATGTGTTCTACAAATTTGGGTATCCAAGGGAGTTATTTACTGATAAAGGAGCTCAATTCATATCACATTTAATTGAGAATCTCCTAAGGCGGCATAATATGAAGCACATAACTTCTATATCTTATCACCCACAAGAAAATTGAAAAGTATAGGTTACCAATAAAGCAGTGGAAATCATCCTCACAAAGGTAGTGAGAAGCAACAAGAAATATTGGGTAGATAGATTAGTGGAGGCAACCTGGGCGTATAATACAACCTAGAAGACAACTACTGGGTTCACTTCATATAATCTAGTTTATGGGAAGAAAGCTTTTCTTTCTATTGAATTTTAATATAACATTGTTAGAATGGAAGCCCAATTGGATTTATATGTCAAAAGGGCATATAAATAAAGGGTGCTTCAACTAAATGGCTTATATGAATTCAAAATGGAGGCCCTCCTCCACACTAAAGTCATACAATTCTAGAGGAAGGCTTCGCATGATAGGCTCATCAAGGAGAAAGTATTTCATGAAAGGGATTGGGATTTTCTATATGACCCCAGGTTCAAGCACTTTAAATGGAAGTTGATTAAAATATTTTTAGGCCCATATCTGATAGAGAAATTCCATGACAATGGGGATTTTCAGATGAAAACCACTGATGAGGATGGGATCCCTCTACTTGTCAATGTTTATAGGATAAAAGTATACAAGAAGCCCATGTCTAAGGAAAATTTAATCAATACAATTATTAGGGAATTAAATGTAATTGGGAGCCTCATAACTTCTAGTCCACAACCCTCCTAGAAAAAAATAAAAATAAATAAAGAGGCCTTGGTAGAAACCTCCATGAGGCATCCAAGGCCAACTCCAGGATTGAAAAACTATCTAAGGTGGTCCTAGAGGAGAAAATAAGAAAAGATAAAAATAAAATATCCCAGAGTGAAAAACCCTTTAAGGCACCTAGGGTAGGTTGATGAGTTGAAAACATATTTTGAGGCAACCCACTAGTCTTGAAATAAAAAAGAGAAAAAATATAAAACAAAAGATCAGAGACAAGAAGGTGAGATGACACCATGACTTCTGACCCTTTTTTGTTGTCATGCAGTGTTATGAATAGTGACATGTCATCATCATAAAGGAAGGGAATTATCCCATTCCTCTTCACCCCTTAGTCCATCTACTCTCTCTCCAACACCACAACTCACCTATTCATCCCTATACACCATCCTATGGGCTCAAAAATTAAAAAATTTCACCCCCTCAGTGGTACTATAGGAATTTCTTGTGCTGCTACAAGAAATTACTGTTAGTATGAATCCTTTGTCGAAGTGTACGAAAAAGGACCACTTTAGCTATGCATAACTAATAGCCCTAACAACAAAAGTGGCTGCCAATATCTTCAGATCTGCTGTTAGTTGAACAAGAAAAGAGCTGCAAAAACCAGATCTACGCATGGAAAGACATTAAGCAGTAAAAACAAGGGTTTGCTCCATATACCAATAGACAAGACAAGAAAAATTTTTGAAAGAATTTTTGTATTAATTGGGCACCTCGGAGGAAAAAAAGAAGGCGTATCCAATTCTCCTCAGTGGGATGGGTTCTTGGAAGTCCTCAGCACTTCAGATCTAATATTTCTCTCTCTTGTTGGTGTAGAAAACCCAATGCAAACAATAGAGCTCAATGGGAGCTCACACAGCAAATGATGGAAAAATGGGACCCAGTGTATAGATCCAGAGTGATCTAATAGGCAACAAAAGGTGAAGAATAATGGGAAAAACCCTCCTATTTACAACAAAATATTGGGTCATTCTAGATCTTGGTGCATGATTAAAATAATGTTAACCAAATCTAGATCCACCTTTTATGGAATATTTTATTATATTTGTTGGAGGGAAAAGGTATTTGACTTGGGTCAAATCCCTTGATTTGTCAAAAATAAATAAACAAATGATTTATTTATCTTTTTAAGGAAGCGGTTAGAAGATAATCAAATAAATAATGATTTATTTAATTATTTAAGGAAGTGGTTGAAAGATAATTAAATAAATAATGATTTATTTAATTATTTGTAGGTGATTTGGTCATATTTAACAAGGAATATTATCTAAATAAGATTTAAATAATTATTCCTAGAAAATAATAAGATAAATAAAGGTTTATCTAATTAATTTTTTTGTTTTTGGGTTAAACATGACTAGGAATAATAATTAAATTATGGTTTAATTAAGTATTCCATGAGGAAAATTAAACAAAATAGGTTTGTTTAATATTTCCTTTTGGGGTTTCCTGTTTAGACCATAAACAACCTAATAAATGTGGTTTATTAAGTTATTTTACATAGTGAAAGCAATTTTATTTAGGGTAAAATTGGTCTTACATGGTGTACTTGGGTCCATCTAATGATAATAGGTTAGATGACCAAAAAATGGTGTAACAGATTGCCCCCCAGCGTGCGAGTGTCAGGAGCAAATCGTATGACCGAAGTACGTTGTAAGAACTCAATCACCATACAACAAAAGGGAAGTCAGAGAGAGAAATGCAAGGTAGATAGTGTGCTGAAGAACTAGACCTTGAGGAGACGAGACTTGCAGGTGCAACAAGTCTCTTTTTATGAGAGGGTACTTGTGCTGAAGGCGGCGGGGGAGGCATACCTATGCCCGCCGAGACAAGGTACAAAAGAATAGTGTGTCCAGTAAACAAGGGACCAAACCATAGAGTACAGCCAGCATAATCATGAGCCAGATGAAAATACAATGAGGAATCCCACATACATGTTGTTCCTGGGATAACAGCCAAGACTGGTACAATAATATCTGAGTACATGAGATAAATACAACCTAAATGCCCCTTGTGAATGGGGAAGGGCTCACAAAATCTGACTGATACATGCAAATCAAAGAGGCGCTGCAAGTAGCTAAGGCCAACATCATCAAATATCTAGAGCTGCATCGAAGGCTGCAAGGAAGAGGTCATCCGGGCATGTGGGGGGCTACCTACGGGGCCACCCCCTCATGAGGGTTGAGACATCTCACACACACCCGGGAATCATCAAGAGCTGCTGCTGTATCACTGAACCATCAAGTATGTGGATCTCGGTCATGCTGAAAGGAGCTGGAGAAACAATCAAGTCAAAGGGAAATGAGAGATCCCTTTGCCTGATCCGAGGAACCGAACAAGAGTGGAAGCTGGAACCAAGGTACACCACCCTCTAGACCTGGCATCTGGAATGAATGAGCTGATGTCGACAGAAGGAGGTCCGCCACAGGTGAGGCAATGAGAAATCCTCAACTAAGGCGCGAGAGAAAATAGTAGAGTGACGGACAGACTGACACTAATGATGATAGGGAAATGGAAAGGACTAAGTAGCGAATGGACAACTTCCCTTGTTAGAGCATAAAGGGCATGAATGACATGGCAACTACTGACACAATATCATAAGGGATAGGGGACTGTGGGACTGAAGGTCATAATGTGCGACACAAGAGAGAGACCAAGCAATGAAGGATGGAGGGCTATGGCGGGGTACAAAGGGACTCGGGATAGACTCCATGAATGCGATGATGACTCAACTGGGATGTGCTAAACAAGGGCGAATCGATGGTGCTGCAACATAGTAAAGGCCCAATGGGGGACCATGAAAACATGAGTACAAGGTGGGAACTCATGACGAAAATAGACACGAACATAGACAAGTATGGAGGCGAAGTGGTGCCCCAAGTACAAGTGTCGTAAGTGAGGAAATTCGATTTAAAGTGGAGGTGAAGTGGCCCTTCTTAGACAAAATAGGTCCTCGCAAAGGATGAAAGTACAAAAAAGATGTTGGCTATCTAACAGAAAATAAAACATGCATCTCAGAAGGGAAATGCTAAGGGTAATAGTTCTTAAGATAGAGTGCATTGCGAGGGTTAGGAAGAGGATTGCCTTCGAAGTACTCTAAAAAGTATGCCCCCTTACCAAGATCCTTACTGATGACGTAAGGGCCTAGCCATAATGAGTCGAACTTCCCGTGACCAAGGACATCATGGGCCTGGTCATATACTAGAACAAGGTCGCCTTCGTGAAAACGACGAGGCAGGACTTTTTGGTCATATTGAGCTTTGGTGCGTTTCTTGGCTGCTTCTATGGTTTGCAATGCAACACGACGGTCTTCAGAGGCACGCTCAAGCAGGATAATTCGTTGTTCTAGAGGTTGGGTGTTAGGGAGAAGTTCAACAGCCAGATGAAGGGAAGGGATTTCACACTCGATCGGTAAGACAAACTCCTCTCCAAAAACGAGGTGAGGAGGGTTATGGTTGAGGGGCATGGGTGCCCCCAAGCATGGTGTGGTCATGCCAAAATGTATTTAGAAAAAGGGGAAGCTAAACACATTTTAATGATGTGGTGTGCCATTTGTTCTTGTTATGGTTATGCAGTTTGAGAAAGGAAATGGAGGATTACCAATCTCTTTTGGTATTGCATATAGGGATCAAATGGACTTTAAGTTTCTGAGTTGGCATACCTGGTGTCACTATCCCAAAAAGAGGATTTGGAGATAATGAACTGATGCTCTCATAGAAAAGATATAGGTTGGTCAACAATAATGTCTAAGAGATTGGGTTGCTGATGTAAGATGAGGGAACGATAAGGGGTATCATCCCTAGAGTGATCTAAAGTGATATGGGACTCTAGAGGTTCTTCTAAATGTGGAAGAATACTGGGACTAAAGTCAACATGACTAGATACACTAGGAGAGTGGTGGAGAATTGCTTCTCTTGGTCTCTCAAATGTGGGTGCCCCCTTACCCAAACATTGGGTTTCAATGTAATGGCCACAAGGTGGATGTGGTGTGAATGCCTGGGTTCGATGTAAGGGGGAATAGATAACTTCAGGGGTGGGGATTTTTTCCATAATGTCGTCATCGCGATAGAAGATGGGGTGACTGGTGGAAGAAAGACCACATGACGTGGTGAAGTGACCTGAATCATCATCATGAGAAGAGAGGTTCACATGCGCATCGTCACAAGGGGTGACCGAAGAGTAAGTAGATAAAGGATCTATCGATGTTGAGCCCAAGATTATCGCTGAAGGAAGGTCAAGCGAAACAACAGGGGAGGATTCAGATGGAATGTTCCCCGAGGGTCTCATGGATGATGATAGGTAAAAAATGTTGGACGAAGGCTCCATCATCTCGACATCAGGAGGGGGAATGTCAATGGGAGCAGTCATATCTGGTAGTTCGGCTGAAGCAGAATGCGCAAATAGGGGAGAGGTGGACTCATTGCGCTTGGCCTCAAATTGGTGGGCCGCGGCGATAAAGGTATGGAAGTCCTCGAGGCAGGAACAAAGATGGGTTTAATGGCCATGGAGATCACACAAAGCACAGGGGTGGTTGGTGTGAATAGTCTTGGGGTTCTTGGCCGCGGTTGTGGAAGAAACAGAGGATTCTGGGACCGCGGACTCAGGGAACGTGACATTAACCATGGGCTTGAGATGAAGCAATTCAGGACAGGTATGGGAGGCATGACCAACAACATCACACAAAGCACACTGGATGGTATGCTTTGGAGGCTGAGGAGGAGCAGGGTTTTTCGGGGCAGCCTTGTCCTTTGATGCCCCCTTGCGAGCTTTTCCCTTCTTACCGGAAGCGGTCGCAACAGGAGGTGGTTCCTGTTGAGGTGACTGAGGCACTGATGCAGCGGGAGAAGTCATGGGGATCGGTTGAACCAGGGTCAAAGAAATATAATGTTTGGGTTGACCAGGCAAGGTGGGGGCTGGAGGATCAAGGTACCAAATGGGAATCCCAAGGGTCAAGTTAGGAAGAGAGAGGGTGGCCATGACTGGTACCGTGTACACTCCTGGTGGGGGAGCTAGGAACGGTATCTGACCAGAGGGGTAATGGCCAGGTGGGATGGCTCCTAAATGGCTAAGGCTTGGAGGAACCATGCCAGGAGGATAAAGAGGCTCATGACTACCAACTGCAGGTGAAGGGCTAAGATCAGGTTGCGGAGGGCAAGGTTGCTGACTAGCCGAAGCAGGTTGCTTGAGACCAGCCCGAGACGATTGCATCATGCAAACATTCGATGAGATGGGGTCAGAGATAAGAGGAGGAGGAAGACCAGGGAAGGTTCTGAGCAAAGAGGAGTCTTTGTAGACGCCAGGAGAGACACTGGTCAAGGAATCGACGGTTTTCTTGTTGGCTATAGAAGAGATGGTCATCTCAAGTGAGGTCTGAGATTTTGGCTCATGATATGTCAACTGGTCAATGGTGACTATCTTTCCATTATGAGGGAAAGACATCTTGCAGAAAACCGTGGATGGGACAGCAGACATAGCATAGGTGTAGCTTCACCCCAATAGAATGTTGTAGTCTAGCGGGGCGTCGATGACTTCGACGTCAACACAAACAGTCTTACCAGCAAGGGTGATAGGACAATTACGGAAGAGGCCAATGGGCTGGGAGGCGTGGCCATCCCACACTCGAAGGGTGATCGTGGAAGGGGCCAGCTTAGGGGATCCGAGTTGCTTCCAAACCGAAGCGAACATCACGCAGGTTGATGCCCCCTCATCAATTATACACCGGGAAACATTGGCGTTTTGTATTTTGACTAGGATTTGGAAGGCGACGGAAGGAGGAAGAGGAGGATTGTCCAATTGAGTGGCGTCGAAAATAATCATTTTGTCATCAGCAGGATCTGCAGCACCCACGGCAGATAGTAGAGCCTTCTTTTGGGAAGGGCACGACTGGAGGAGTTCCAGTGTGGAAATGGCAGCAGGAGATTGCACCAAATCATCTACTATGCTATACGAATGAGCAACTCGACCAGAAGCAGCGTTTCAACGTAATGGTCCCTTAGGAATCTTGGTATGAACCTCAACTTTGGGTTGAGGGATATGTAAGGGGCCACTGGATGTCGAAAGAGGCTCTATAGAACCAGAAGAAGGAGGCTTGGGGGCAGACTGAGCGGGAGGCTTGGGGTACTGGCGAGACTGAGTTTGAAGGTGAAGATCGATGGATGGGGAAGGATCAGAGCTCATCATGAGGATCTGGTAATCGGAGGAACCAGAAATGGAAGGTGGAGTGGATACCCGCCCTTCAGGTGGTTGGGTAGCCACGAATCCTTGCTGAGGGAAAGGATTAGTAAAAACAGCTGGTTGGGTAGTGGCCACATTAGGAGGAGCATGAGGGGAGGCGTGTTGCCCGCACAATGTGGCTTGAGACTCCCACATCTGCCGCATCTGTGGTAAGAGGGGACAATCGTGCGTATAATGACCGTAAACACCGCAACACGAACAAGGTTTATTGGTGCGAAGAGGCATGTACGGCTTGGGCTGAGTGCCCTGTTGCTAGTTAGCAGTGTTAGGGTAAAACCTCTGAGGATTGGCTCCACGAGTACCAGGGGAAGATTGATTTGGATTGCCTCTCCACCTTCTTTGAGAAGAAGGGGGATTAGTCGCACCCTGTTGTGCAAATACTTGCCCTGGAGGGGGCTGTAAGTGTTGTTGCGAGGTTGGAGGAGGCAAGGGAGATGAAGCGCATATGTTGGAGGAGCTAGCGCACCAGGCTGCGGATAAAGGTAATGGTTAGGTTGGGCAACATTGGGGTAAGCAGGAGGTTGGGAAAAAGGAGGAGGCATGCCGTATCCTAGATACATGCTACCGGGAGGGGGAAGAGTGCTAGAGGTGCTGGCCCCTCCCTGAGGGAGACCATAGCCCATAGGAGGTTGAGCGTACGGATGGGAAAGGGATCCAATGATACCGTCGGCGGAATGAGATGTCCCCGGGGTATTAGCGCTGCCGGGCCTGGGGAGGTCAGGAAGAACGGTATAAACATAATCAGATTGAGCGTAGATCTTGTCATATTTCAAGGCTATTTGGAGGGTGGCTTCTTCAGTTTGAGGAAAGTGAGAGGTGACATCTTTGCCGATAGGAGCTAAGAGGGTGCAAAGGAACCAGTCCATGTAAACCCGATCTTTGAAGGGGGGGGCTCGAGATAAGCTCCGTCTTCATCGCCATTCCTGAACATGGGCGGAAAGGCAGGTCGAAGAGGTTTTCTTGAATGAAGTCAAGAGCTCTGTGCCAGTATCGTATCGGAGAGGGAGCTGGAAATAAGATAAAAAGGCTTGGGCAAGGGTCGCAAAGGTGGTATGGGAAGAGGTGGCTTGGTCAACATACCATTTAGAAGCTTCGCCGGTAAGCGTGCGTTGGAACAAATGAAGACGGATGGAGTCATCGGTAATGGAATTGGAGGAACACGGCATGTGGAAAGATTGGACATGATTGGTTGGATCTTCTCCAGCAAGGCCTTCAAACTTAGGGATGTCGGAGGGGAGCTTGGTTGGCATAGCAGGCCAACCAACATCGTGGTGGATAGGGTCATTGATTAACTGATTGAAATCGGGGAGGCTGAGGCCTACAATGTATGACAGCAAGGGTATGGCCGAGGTAGTTCCTGTGGCGGTTCTGCTAGTAGTAGTTCCGGCATTAGGGCTTGGAGCACCACTAGCGTTAGGCCCTGGACCAGACATAGTGAAGGTGACAGGGGGAGAACCAGGAGGAGAAGGAGAATCCAATGAATTAGGAGAGGAGTCGGAGTGCGGACTCGAAGGAGGACTGGCTCAACGACGGCGGGGCGGAGCAGGTCGATCGACTAGAAACTGAGGGTGAAGGCAAAGAAGTCTCTGGGAAAGGCGCCTTGGGGGCGCAATGATGACGGGAAGAAGGAAACCAACAAGGGCAGAAAGGGACAGAATCAAGTGAGGTCAAGGGCAGAAAAGGTGCAGTGACAATTGATTTTAGATTCTTTGCCAGGCGGTGTTAACCAGACGCTTCTTCACTTAGGGTCAGTGTGTGGCATGCATTAATTTTAATTTTTAAACCCTTTCCATTTTTAGAGAAAGAAAAAAGTGTGCTGCGTAACTGAAAATAAATCTGCAGAGAATAGTATATAATTGCTGAAATAACATAAAATTAACAGCTACTTGTGCATCTATCTAACCCAAGAAGTCGGGTCTCTCAAAATTAATCTAAAAAAGGGGAAAAATCAAGGTAAAACACACGGAGAAGAGGCCAATAGATCTAAGGTCAAAAGGGACAGGGATTTAAAGGATAAAGCTGTTGAAAAGAGGTGCAGATCATAGCCAAGAGACAGAGGCAAGGTGGCTGGAAAAAAGGGAGGAAATCAGCAAAAAGTGGAAAGGACAGGGAGGAGGTCCTAAAGAGAGGTCCAAACAAAACGACAAGAGGTGATTTGAAAGGAAGAAAGGCTGATTTGAAGGGATCTGAAAAGGAGGTATTAGATCTGGAAAAGGGGAGGCTGAAACTCTGAAAAAATAGACGCCTGAAGCAGCTAAAACTCTTCCACCAAAAGTGGAGGGTACTAAAGCCCTAGGGGGCTAGGTTCCCACTTAGGTGAGAAAAACAGATCAGGAACAGGTCTAAATGGGCTAAGACAGAGGCTGGAAAACCCTGACAGAAGCTTTAGAAAAACCCAGAAAAATTGCATAAAAACAGCTGAAAAACTGGCAGGTCGCAGGTTCTGACCTGTTTTCAGTGCAGGTCACAGAAAATGGGCAGAAAAGTGCGACCTGGAGGTCCAGGTCGCAGTTTTTGGGCTAAAAAGTGTGACCCCCCGCTCCGGTTGTCTCGGCGGCAGATTTTCGGAAAAGTTGCCATCTAAGTTGCGGCTGATGTCGGTCACCTACGCAATAGGGCCAGAAACACGCGGAAGTTAAAAATGTTAATGTTTTAGGGTTTTATGTGAGAAAAACAACATAAAAATAGGAGAAATAAATAGCTGAAAAGAAACCCTAGGGTCTGAAGTAGCTGGATATGCAGGAATATAAAAAATGACAGCGGTCGTAATTTAAAACCCGTGTGGAGTCGCCATTTGTTAGTATGAATCCTTTGTCGAAGTGTACGAAAAAGGACCACTTTAGCTACGCATAACTAATAGCCCTAACAACAAAAGTGGCTACCAATATCTTCAGATCTGCGGTTAGTTGAACATAAAAGAGCTGCAAAAACCAGATCTATGCATGGAAAGACATTAAGAAGAAAAAACAAGGGTTTGCTCCATATACCAATAGACAAGACAAGAACAATTTTTGAAAGAATTTTTATATTAATTGGGCACCTGGGAGGAAAACAAGAAGGCATATCCAATTCTCCTCAGTGGGATGGGTTCTTGGAAGTCCTCAGCACTTCAGATCTAAGATTTCTCTCTCTTGTTGGTGTAGAAAACCCAATGCAAAGAATAGAGCTCAAAGGGAGCTCACACATCAAATAATGGAAAAATGTGACCAAGTGTATAGATCCAGAGTGATCTAATAGGCAACAAAAAGTGAAGAATGATGGGAAAAACCCTCCTATTTATAACAAAATATTGGGTCATTCTAGCTCTTGGTGCATGATTAAAATAATGTTAACCAAATCTAGATCCACCTTTTATGGAATATTTTATTATATTTGTTGGAGGGAAAAGGTATTTGACTTGGGTCAAATCCCTTGATTTGTCAAAATAAATAAATAAATGATTTATTTATCTTTTTAAGGAAGCGGTTAGAAGATAATCAAATAAATAATGATTTATTTAATTATTTAAGGAAGTGGTTGAAAGATAATTAAATAAATAATGATTTATTTAATTATTTGTAGGTGATTTGGTCATATTTAACAAGGAATATTATCTAAATAAGATTTAAATAATTATTCCTAGAAAATAATAAGATAAATAAAGGTTTATCTAATTAATTTCTTTGTTTTTGGGTTAAACATGACTGGGAATAATAATTAAATTATGGTTTAATTAAGTATTCCATGAGGAAAATTAAACAAAATAGGTTTGTTTAATATTTCCTTTTGGGGTTTCCTGTTTAAACCATAAACAACCTGATAAATGTGGTTTATTAAGTTATTTTACATAGTGAAAGCAATTTTACTTAGGGTAAAATTGGTCTTACATGGTGTACTTGGGTCCATATAATGATAATAGGTTAGATGACCAAAAAATGGTGTAACAATTACTAAGGTGCTACACATAGTTACAGTGAGCTACAAGAGGGTGGATCGAGGACAAAGATCAGCCACCAAGGGCCCTGTGGTGTCAAAAATTCAATGGGGAAAGTATTTCACACAATTTCCTACCTCCTTCTCATCACTCCTCCATCTGAAACAAAAATAATTTTCCCTCAAACTATACACTGTCACCTTTATAAAACAAATATTTTATTTATTTATTTATTTATTAATCTATTTATTTATTTTATTTTATTTTTTTCTGAAAAAAAAAAAAAAAAAAAAAAAAAAAAAAAAAAAAAAAAAAAAAAAAAAAAAAATTTCCTCCACTCAATTTTACAAGGCCACACCACTTCCTTGTCATCGTATCATCCTCCTTCAATCACCCTAATAACTCTCCGCACTCTACCTCATTACAAATGCAAATTTGAAGTCCAAAACATGAAAATAAAGAGAATTCTATAGGAAGAAGAAAATTCCTCTAGCAAGCCATGTGTAAGCACTAGAAAAACCCTGAAGATTGTTTTGATCATTGATGGAGACAAGTAATACTTGTGGGATGATTTTAGGGGCAGAAATTTCACTGCAAGAAGAATCCTCCACCACCAAACAGGCACTTTAATACTTAACAAGGCACATGCACCCACAAAAAACAAGTCAATATAAGCACCTAAAAAATAATGAAGAAACTACAAAACATCAAGCATTAATAAAACCTTAGTTAATGCCACTCTAATGGTCCCGCTTCAACATTCATCATCTTGAAATTTTTTGACAAGGAGGTAAGGCTCAAGTACGACACTATATCACCCTATACTTCTTTATAAGTGACTAAATGAATCAATTTCAAGAGGGAAAACTTTAATAACCTGAAGGTGTCTAATTAAATTTGCCACCCTTGAATAGTTAAACAAAAATTGAATAGTGAATTCTGCATGCAATGTGTAGTTATCAAATTAGTTAAAGTATGATCACCAGGAGTGGGTGTTGATTATGAGGAAGAAGAGAATGATAACTTTGAGTCAGACCAAGGGTCCAAATAAGGAAACATCGTGGAAGGGACAAATCAACACAACACTCAAAGCCAAATCAAAATAGCGTATAATGTACTTAAGCATGATTCCCTTTGCATATTTTCTCTTTCCAAGAAAAATTAGAGAGAGGATAAAGCTTGTAAGCCACGAAGGGGCTTCGAACCAAGACCTAGTGCTACTATAGGGCAGTGCTACAGTAAGTCTTGTAACTGCTACAAGAAGTCTGTGACTGCTACAGGAAGAGTTGTAGAGTGCTACAAGAGGATAGAGGATGTATATGTATGCAGCCAAAGGCCTAATTGGTTTATAAAATTTCCATTTTCCAACTCAGAGCATCAGTTTAAGAAGTAAGTTTCCATCACCTCACCTCTCCATCATAATTTCACACAGTTTCTCCTACAATTTTCTTTTGAGTCACCAGTCATAAAGTTTTGAAATTCAAGGGTTCTGTGTGAAGGGAATAGAGGGCTAGTACATACAATTGGACTGATAATAATTTTGGTGACCCTTTTCTACCACTAAATTCAACACTAAGGCCATAAAAACACCTTTCCTACACCTAGTCAAGAGAAATAATAAGATATGGGTGGTGGGTTCAACAGGAGAGAACCTACATATACCAGAATGATTCATTTTCACCCTATTGTAGAAAAAATATTTAGGAGACATCAATGGTTAGGCTTGTTACAATTGTTAAAAGGATATGATGATGAAGGTTTCTCTGAGTTTTCTATGGCTTTAATTCCCTATCAGATGTTAGTACCACAAATGTAATAAGAGGGTTATCCATTAACTTAAGTCCTGAGGTGATTAACTGAGTGACCACACTACTCCTGAGCATAAAATGGAATAGGGAATACAAGGCCACTAGTGCCACTGCAAAGAAGAATTTATTTAGGTCCAAGGAGAGACCTATGGAAGATAAAAATGGGGTTAGGAGATAAAAATTTCCTTATCCATGGGACGAGGTAGCCTTTAACATCTTAAGATACATATCTTGGTAATGAATATTAATTGTAGTATATGGCTATCACTTTAGGCTATTGCATGAGATCAGATACCAAGCCAATATGCCCCTTACCTAGATATTGAATGTCTCTTACTTCCTCCTTCATTCCATCAAGGACATGAGCCAGAAGGTCAGATAAGGGAAGCATCAACACTTAGACCATCATGGCCTTATTAATCTGATAGTGGAGGACACCTTAAAAACTTAATAATTCTTATCCCATTATCCAAGTTTAGAGATGTGGATAGAGAGGATATAATAGGAAACCAAAGCATTACTCATGGGGAAACCCCTGTGTGTATCATTGGTGATGGAGACACCAAATCAGAGGACGAAGAGATAAAGAGGAAAAAATATGAAGAAAAATAATAAGAGGCAGTTACAGAAGAAGGATATGATGAGGAAGAAAATGAGGAAAATCTAGCTGAAGAGGCCTTCAGTCCTAGATAGGTCACTGAACCAAAGGAAACTAATATATCCCCTCACAAAACTAGTGTGTCAACAAGGAATAGTGAGGATGAGGTAGTCGCCACTTTAGCTAACTTGGGAACTCTTTTAAAACCCAAGAATAAATTTCCTAGAAAAACCCCTCTCTACTTTAAAACAAGGAAAATCACTAGAATAAGACAAGGCAAACCCCAATCTCCCACAATAGTTTCAATTACCATTGAGGGATCCCAAAGTAAGAAATAAGAGGTAGGGAATGAGGAGGGAAATATTGAGGAGTTCATCTCTCTAAAGCCAAAAACTAATTCTCCCATAGCCTTTTTAAGGAGGCACACCACCAAACCATCACCCTTCAAGGAGCGAGAAGCACCCACTGACATCCAAAAAGAAGAAAAAGGATTGCTACAGGACAAATAGAGCATGCTACATGAAGCACAAAACATGCTACACGAAGACAAGGACATGCAGAAGGAAGAAAATAAGGCACAAATTGAAGGGAATAGTGCACAAATGGATGATAAAGATGTGAAATAATGGGTACAAGATGAAAAAAAACTCCAACAAACAATATCCTCCCCACAAACCTTTGAAAGACAAATAACAATATTTCAGGAACCTAACCCACAACCTAATTTGGGATCCTACGGCATGTACAATGAGGGAGGAGACTGATCCCTAAGAAATTCAAAATCCCCTTCCTACATGAGATAGAGATAGAAAGAGGGCATACCCATAGAAAGTTATAGATAACAAAATCAAAGAATGTTTGGGATGTGGGTTTGATGTAAGAAAGGCTCCTTGAAATGGTAAAATATTTGGCTAATGTAAGGCTCAGAGAATCTGTGGTGAAAGAGAAACTTCAAGCAATACAAGAAGAGAACATGAGGCTGTAGGGGAAGCTACAGGAAAAGGAAAATAAACTTTCCACCATGACTAACCTTTGAATGGATTCCATGCAGTATAGACAACCTTCAAAGTACTATGCAATTTTTCTCAAGGAGAAATGGTTACGATTCCAAATTATAACATTAGATAAACATGGCTCCTAACCCTTTCAAAAAGATTTACAGTTCATTGATTTCTACAAATAGTCATAGAGTAGGAGAGATGTTTAAAATGGGTGAATTATATATGGACAATCTCATTCTAATGGACCCAAATTCCAGGTTGGGTGATATGAAATTAATGGCTTCAGAATCTAATTTAACACATGAAGAAGAAAGAGCAACATGGATTAAGATATTCATGGAAATAGAAGAAAGATAACCTATACATATTAGAGCACAACTAATAAGCCCGATGGAGATCATTAGTAATAACCAATTGATCTCAAATGATGATGTCTTGCTACCTAGATACATTGAGAAATAAGGTTAGAACATTGCACACTTTGATGATATGTCTAGGTTGCAAGGAGAAGAGAGTTTGTAGGCATTCCAAATAATATGGCACACCTTACCAATTAGCCTACAGTTTAGGGAATATAAATTTCCTGATAGAATGAATAATGCGTTGGAAAGAGCACCATACAACAAAAAGCTATTCAGAGAATGAAGATAAGCATGTTAATTTGTCAATAATAAATACCTGAATTTGTGTAGTTATTGGATGTTTGTCTAAAGATGCAGGGAAAGGACCCTTTTCATCAAATTCATACTTCTTCTCTCCATCCTCCAAATCTGGCACGAAAAACCTGTTTTGTGTAACCACCTTCACCACCACCGTGAGAAGTCGTCGAAGTGCAAAACATGCCTCCCAAGGGTTACGAGATTCACTAGAGGTGTTGGCCACCTCTCCATCACCTCTTTCCACCCATTATCACGTTTTGGCACCTCCTTTTCACATTTTCATCCTTAAAACTGTCTCATTCTATTTCATGTATCACATCATGACATCATGTAGCAATTGTAAGACATCTTCTAGCAACTTCTTTTAGCCGCGATGTAGGTCACCTTTTCACTCCAGTTTAGAAACCTTTTACCTTTTGAACATAGAGTAGGATGCATTTTACCCCCAGCTCTGAATTAATGGTCAGAAAAAACCCTTAGGCCACTCCAAATCTCCTTACTTCCTTGCGGCAAAAACATAGTAGGAATTAGTGTTTTATTTCATTTTAGAATTAGATTGAACTTTACATGCAAGTACAAGTTGAATGAAACAATAGATAGGTGTTTTTTTATCCGTTTATGAATTGTGTGATGATAGAATAGTTCGTTTACTGAAAATCAATAGATAACTACATGAATGATTTCCCATAACATAGTTTCCTCTTTCTGCAACTAGGTTAACTATTTATGATTTTCTATCACTTCCAATTGTAAGTATAATATTGATAGATACATTATCTTTCTTAGATTAGGAGAAATTTTCTGCATTACATTATCTAGTTTAGCTTTAATCAAGTAGGAGAAATGGCCCAGAAGTAATACTAACTAGAAAACCTATTTGAGGGTTCCATAAGTAGAATCCATCTATTCTTCTATGAGGGTTAAATTTCTATGAACCCGAGGTTGATAAGTAAATCTCGGTAGTCCTTGGGAGCTGCAGGACTATTAGTGCAATACCAGGGCTCACCTCTTAGTTGAAGGGAGGTCCGACATGTAATCCATGGAGATGTATTCCAAAAATCAACTAGCAGTAGATAAAGGAATATAGAGGCCTTCCTTCTTGATGGTCAGTTTGAAAATCACACAACTAGTGGAGGATCTGATGTACTTCCCAACATGGTGTCAAAGGTTTGGACAATAAAAATACTTCTCTATCACTGCCACTATTATCTCTACTTCGAATTTTTCAGTGACCCGACTGTAGTTCACCTCCCAAATATTCTTCGCATGCTCACTTAAAGAAACACAAAGGTGTCCTAGGTGACATAACAATGTATCCTGGAGGTTATAAATTTGTTACTTGCTTTCCTTCGAGGAGTGTCTACTATGTGTTGCCAAATTATGGATGACTCTTGTACATATACAACCACTCTGAAGTCTCTTCCCCATAAGAGTTTAGCACAATGGTCAGAGCCATGACCGGTAGTTAGCTAAGGGAGACTACAACATTATTGGTGCTTCCCTTCTTGTACTTGGTGTTCAAGTGGAACTCTTGTAGGTATGTGGACCATTTTTTATGGTGATTGTTCTACAACTTCCTTTGTGTCCATATGAACTACATGGGTTCGTGGTCTATGTGGATGAAAATTTCCTTCCCCAAAATATAATTCTTCCACTATCGACGTGCCTACACAATAGAATACATCTCTTTTTCATAGGTGGGACACTTTCTAACTTTTTATGAAAGTGTCTCACTGTGATATGCCACTAGATTCCCATGATGAGTAGTAATTGCACCAATAGGATAGTCGAAAGGATCTATCTCGATATCAAATGGTTGTTGCAAGTTTGGACTGTGACAACTGGTGCAGAGAGGAGACAATGCTTCAACTCAAAAAATGCCTTCTATTGTGAATCATACCAAAATATTTTTCTTTCTCTTTGCCCTTGTTGACTTGACTTGAAGGCCAAGTGATATGATAGAACCCCAACATGAACCTGCGCTAGAAATTGGCAGGACCCAAAAAGTTGTGGAGATCTGCTAGAGTGGTTGGCACTGGCCAATATTGAATGACTTGTATCTTAGCTAGGTCCACATGCACAACCCATTCATCAATCATGTACCCAAGATATTGAACCTGGGTCATATCGAAAGTGCATTTCTCTAAACTGTCACACAACTTGTGTTGTCCCGAAAATTTTAAGACTTGTCGAATATGGCAGAGGTGCTCTTCCCAACTCTAGGTGAAGATCAAGAAGTCATTAAAATAAACCACAATAAATCAGTTGGTGAAGGGTCACAAGATGTTTTCCATCAACCTCATGAAGGTTGCGTGGGCATTCGTTCAATGTAAAGGGCTTGACTAGACATTCAAACAACCCCTCATTGGATTTGAAGGCAGTGCTCCACAAATCACAGGGTTCGATTGCTACCTGGTGATACTCAGACTTTAAGTCGATGATGATAAAATATTTGAATCCCTTAATTTGGTCCAAAAGGTTATCAATCCGTCGAATTGGATACCTATTCTAGAAAATTACCTTATTCGGTGTTCGATAGTCAATACAAAGTCTCCAGGTCCCATCCTTCTTCGGTACCAACACGATCGATCTCCCATAGGGTGATGAACTAGGACTGATATGCCCTTTCTACAACTACTGAATATTCCATTTAATTTCATCTTTCTCCAGAACAGAGCGTCTGTAGATCGGTCCATTACATAGAGGTCCACCTGGGGTGAGACCAATGGAGTTCTTGAACTGATAGTTTAGTGGTACCCCTATGGGTGAGGTGAAGATGTTGATGTACTCATTCATGAATTTGTCCATATATTGTTGTCGTGCAAAGGAGACCTATATAGAATCTATGGCGACAATATTCTTCCTGACCTGGGGGAAAATCTTAAGGAAGACAAATTTCTCGGTGTAGGAAATGAGCTTACTTCATTACTCCAAAGTGATAAAATAGATGGTAGTAGGTGGTGCTACTTCCGGTATCCTCTAAAAATTATCTCCCAAAGTGATAATAATAGTGTGAGGCCTAGAATCATACATATCATGTCGCTTCCATAAGTATGGTTGGCCTAATAGTACATCACAAACTTCAAGAGGAGTAACATCACACAGTACCTCATTTGTGAAGGGCTTGATCCTGTAGCAAACACAACATTGATGACTCACATGGAGATATCATTCTTGGTGAAGCTACCCGATGGTGTACAAATGTGGGTGTATTTTCGTCGGTAGGGCTAGATACTTCATGACCTTTGCTAAAATGAGATTCTTTTGGCATCCATTGTTAAGAATGAACTGCAATGGAGAACCCTTCACCTGAGAGGCTCCCCCTTCTCTAGATATTTGGGTTCATCCTTTTGTATATTCATGGTGGAAGTGGTGGCACTGGGCTCCCTGTCAATAATCCACTTCCCATTGTCATTCCCCTTGTTGGGTTCTAACTTAGAGTTAGAGCATGCATATGATTCGGAAGCCTTCAGCTTGGCCACTAGTGACTACTTGGCCCGAGACTCACTTGTGTTGTGAGTGACTCTCTTATGGAACTCACACCACTTTCCCGTTTCCTTATTTTTATTCTTGGTGTTGTTATTCTCATGTAGCTTTAGCATTTTGTCTTAGGTTTCCCCACGTGGGCTTTGTCCCTTCTTCTGCAGTTTGGGGGCACATTTCCCTTGCTTTGGATTCGCAAATCCAAAGTCTTGCTTCTTCTGTTTAAATTTTAGATCGATATTGGCAGCATATTCATATGCTGCACCAAGCGAGGATATTTAGAGGAACTCCATTTCCTACTGAATCTACCTATGAAAACAACTATGTTACTGAAGCAATAGTTGTTTCTCCGAATATTTTATACCCAACCTTGTGCAAAGGGTATGGAATAGATTCGTCAGTTCATGCACAACTTGATCACTTTATTTCCGCAACATAGTCCATTGTATGTAATTGTCCTCATAGCTCCCCACAGGGTAATATTTTACCTTGATGGGATCTCATAAAGAATTACAAGTGGATTCGGCTGAAAACAGTAAGGGTTCCCTCTCATCCCTCTATTCGCAGTACGTTTCCCACCAGTCCTTGATATGGGGGGTGGCTTTGAGGAGCGCAAAAGTAATATTTTCCATATTGGAAAAATAATGAACTAAAAAATATCCTTCCAACACATTTAACCATCCAGCTACAATGTCTACATCTATTTTTCCTTTAGATATGGGAATTTCAAAGTTGACTTGTACCTTTAAGGAAGTTTCACCTCCAGAGTCACTTCCAGATGAAGGTGTGTCACCTGTGGGCATCCGCCGAAGGATATAGGCAATGTTTTCCATCATCGCTTTCCTTTGTGGCTCAAGGGATTCTTCAAGAAATATTTTGAAAGGATATCCTTCTCCCTCATCTCTATTTTCTTTCGCTATGGGATTCCATCGGGGTTTGCAAGGCTTTCATTGCAAAGGTTCAACCAGTTCAATCCCTAACTCCTTTTAGCCTGACCTCATCGAGGACATGAAAAGAAAAATAGAAAAATAACATACCACTTTGATACCACTAATATGAACTTATATAGGAATGCAACATAATACAAATATAACCATAAATACATAGATGCATCAGAAATAACACTTTATTTCATTAATATCAAAAAACTAAAATATGCTTACAAACAGAATGGAAATAAAAAAGCTCTCACATCGGTAGCTTATCTCTAAGAAGAGATGTAGTGGCTACATGCCTTTGAACCATGTTACAATGAGGCTCAATGGCCTTTTGATCATTAAGAAACAATGAGAAAACCAAAACATCCAAAAACCGAACGCTAGTAGATGAAGTGCCAAAATTGTGTCGGCCTCGTTGTGCTAACTTTGAACGTCAACTTCCCGGGGCCGTAACCTTGGCATACGATCTTCATTTAGCTATCATAATACCTCGTTTCGAAGATCTCTAAGAGTAGGATGAAAATAATCTAATAAATGAGTTCGGGACTTTTCCAGTCTCTCTGTATTCCTAAAAACTTCTTTTAGTCCCTCAAAATGGCTCTGGAAGTTTAAGACCTAAAGGACTACCAAAATAATAAATTGTACTCTAATTAAGCAAACTGAAAAAAATGAAAGAAAAAATGGTGGGAGTCCAAGTGGAATAGGTGGGTCTCCACCAATAGTCACCTCAATCAACCCTCCCCCCTTAAGAAGCAATGGTCCCCATTGCATTGAGTGCCTCCATGAGATGGGGAAAATTTGACTAAACTTGGTCACTAGTGAGCCACTTTCCTCGGTGAAGGAGTTGGCCATATTTGGCAACTCGATATAGTTGGATCTTCTACTAGTAATTTTTCTTTATTTGCATGTCCATGATTCGATTAGTTGTGGCACGTTCCATGCAGTTAGGGTTTAGCTCTATTGGTGTGAGTTTTTCTATAATGTTGGATGTGTCCAGTAATGGTGGAATGTATGGCTGAAGGCTATCCACATTGAACAGTGGGTGCTGGCCCAAGAATGGTGAAATTCTTAGCTCAAAATAATTTTCCCCTTTATCCTTGGTGATGGTCTATGACCCATATTAAAGCAGTCAAACCTTATAGTGGGGCCCAACGAGGCGCTCCTTCTGAAAATGTAGCCAATTTTTTTTTCCCACCACGAACTTGTGTGGCTCCCGATTTTGATCATACCGCTGCTTGTGCATAGCATTGGATTTGTCCAATCGGTCATGGGTCTGCTAGTAGATGTGATATATTTTCTCAATGAACTTTCTAGCCCAATCGGTTTAACATTGGACATGGGGTGAATATTCCTAAGTAGCTGCAAATGGTATGGCCACAGCAATGGGACATGGAGTCTAGAATCCCAACACCCCTAAAAGGGGTTGTGGCTAGTTGAGCTATGGAGAGCTTTGTTATATTTTTGCTAGGCAAAGAGAGGATTTCATCCCATGTGAGAGGATGCTTCAAGCTGTGCATGCACATAATATGGACGATAATATTGTTGATGACCTTTTTTTGGACATCAATTTGGGGTTGGAATTCCATGGACTTAGTGAGCTTGGTATCAAGTATCAACCAGAGACTTGACCAAAATGTACTCAGGAACCTATTCTCTAGATCTGAGACAATGGACTATGGGATTCCATAGTGTACCCACACTTGTTTAAAGAAGAGCTTAGTAGTGGCTTCTATTGTGATACTCTTCTTTGAGGCTGCCATTATTTCCATCTTAGATAATTCATCGAAGACCACAAAAATGAAGTCGTTTCCATGCTTATTCGAAGGGAGGTCCAACATGTAATACATGGATATGGATTCCCAAGTTTGACTAGGATTAGGCAGAGGAGTATATAGGCCTTTTTTCTTGATGGTCGGTTTGGAAATGACCCAAGTAATGGAGGATATGATGTACTTCCCAACATCATTTCGAAGGTTCGACTAATAAAAATACTTATGTAGCACTGCCACTATTTTCTCTACTCCGAAGTGTTTAATGACCCAACTGTAGTGCGCCTCCCAAATATTTATGGAACGCTTGCTTGAAGGAACACAGAGGTGTCCTAGGTGACATAACAGTGTATCCTAGAGGTGAAAATTTGGAACTTTCTCTCCTTGTAGGAGTGTCTGTTATCTTTTTCATAATTTTGGATCGCTCTAGATGAGAACATTTTGAAGTCTAATGCCCACAAGAGTCAAGCACAATGGTGAGCATCATGACCGGCTATCAGCTGAGGAATTCTACAACATTATTGGTTTTTCCCATTTTGTATTTAATGTTCAAGTGGAAATTTTACAGGTATGTGGACCATTTATGATGGCAATAGTTCTGCAACTTGCCTTGTGTATGTATGAACTGCATTGGTCGGTCATCTATGTGGATGACCATTTCCTTCCCCATAATGCAATTCTTCCATTTTCAGCAGGCCTGCAAAATGGAATACATCTCTTTGTCATAGGTGGGATAATTTCGGTCTGTTTCTAAAAGTGTCTAACTATGATATGCCACTCGACGCCCCTGCTGAGTAAGAACTACACCAATAGCATAGTCAGAAGCATATGTCTCTATTTTAAAGGGTTGTTACGGGTCTCGTAATGTGAGCACTATTGTAGAGTAGAGGCAATGCTTCAACTCAAAAAAAACCTTCTGTTTGGATTCATACCAAATAATTTTTTCTTTCGCTATGACATTGGGGACTTAGCTCAAAGGCTATGTGATATGAGAGAACTCCAACACAAACCTGTTGTAGAAATTGGCAAGACCCAGAAAGTTGTGGAGCTCTATTAGAGTGGTTGGGGATGGCCAATATCGAATGACTTGTATATCGGCTAGGTCCACATTCACACCTAGCTCATGAATGATGTAACCCAAATATTGAACCAGGGTCATACCAAAAGTCAAAATTGGCACATAGCTTGTGTTGTCGCAGAGTTTGGAGGACTTGTCGAATATGGCAGAGGTTATCTTTCCCACTCTTTATGGAGATCAGGATGTCATCCAAATAAAATACCATGAATGAGTTGGTGAAGGGTTGCAATAGGTCGTCCATCAGCCTTATGAAGGTTGCAAGGGAATTCCTCAACCCAAAAGTCACGACCAACCATTCAAAAAGGCCCTCCTTGTATTTGAAGGTAGTCCTCCACACATCAGAGGGTTATATTGGTACGTGATGATACCTAGACTTCAAGTAAATCTTTCTAAAATATTTTTCTCCCTTGAGCTTGTCCAAAGTGTCATCAATCCATGGGATTGGATACCTATTCCAAACAGTGACCTTGTTTAGTGCACAATATTCAATACAAAGTCTCCAAGTCTCGTCCTTCTTCCGTACCAACAATATTTGGCTACCATATGGTGATGAACATGGCCTGATAATCCCTTTATGCAAAAACTCCTAAATCTTCCTTTTGATGTCATTTTTCTCTAGAACAAAGCATCGATACCTCAGTCTAGTGCATAGCGGTGCACCTGTGGTTAGATCAATGGAGTGCTTGACCTAACAATGTAGAGTTACCCCTATGGGTGAGGTGAAGGTGTCTGTATACTCCTTGACAACCTTGTCTATCTATTTCTATTGTGCGAGGGAGCCCGGTATGGAGGCCATGGCCATAGTCTTCTTCTTTCCTTAAGGGGAAATCATTGGGAAAACTAATTTATTGGTATCGGAAATGAGCTAACTGCACTATTTCACTATGATCAAAGAGATGGTTGTAGGCAGTGCTACCTTTGGTATTGTGTACAAGTTATTTCCCAATGTGATAATAATAGTGCGAGGCCTAGACTCATACATAACATGCGGCTTCCACAAGTATGGTTGGCCTAATAATACATCACAAACTTCAAGAGTAGTAACATCACACTGTACCTCATCTATGAAGGGCTTGATGTTGTAGGGAAGGTGACATTGTTGGCTAACGTGCAGATCTCATCCTTGGTGAAGCTACCTGATGGTGTACGAATGTGGGTGTGTTATGGTCGGTAGGCCAAATTTCTTCATTACCTCTATTGAAATTAGGTTCTTTTGGCTTCCACTATCGATAATGAACTACATCGGAGAACCCTTCACCCACATCTATGAGTGGAAGAGGCACTCCGCATCTTTTTCATCTTTGGGATCATTTTTTGGGATATTGGTGGTGGAAATGGTGGTACGAGGCTCCACGTCAATAACCTAATTCCATTTTTCATTCCACTACTAGGGTTCTGACTTGGAGTCAGAGCATGCATATGATATAGAAGCCTTTAGCTCAGCCAATGGGGAATGTTTGGCCCGAAACTCACTTGTGTAGTGAGTGGCACTCTTATGGAACTCACACCACTTTCTGATGTCCTTCTTTCTCTTCGTGGTGTATTTATTTTCTTACGGATTTAGCGGGTTGTCTTGGGTCGCCATGCCTTGGATTTTTCCTCTGTTCTGCATTTTGGGGGAGTCTTTCCCTTGCATTAGATTCATAGATCCGAAGTCTCACTTCTCGTCTTTAAATTTCTGCTCGATCTTGGCATTATATTAGTATGCTACACTAAGCAAGGATACATCAAGGAAGTCCATTTCCTCCTTAATGTAACTTTGCAAACAACTGCAATAATGAAGCACTATATTTTTCTCTAAATCTTTAATACCCAACTTTGTGTGTAGGGTATGGAATAGATTCGTCAGCTCATGCACATCTTGATCCCTTTGCTGCCACAACCTATTCCATTGTATGTACTTGTACTCATAGCTCCCCACAGGGTAATATTTTTCCTTGATGGCATCTTGGGAATAAACACAAGGTGATTTTACTGAAAATAGTGAGGGTTCACTCTCGTCCCTCTATTCATAGTAGGTTTCCTAGCAATCCTTGCCATGGGAGATTGTTGGGGTTTACGGGGCTTGTCTTGCAAAGTTTAAAGAAGTTGGATGACTAACTCCTTATACCATGACCTCGTTGGGGACATGCAAAGAAAAAGAGAGAAAGAGAAGACAACTCTAATACCTCTCATCCAAAATTACAAAAAAAAAAAACAGAATAAAGATATAGCCATAAATACATAGATGCAACAGAAATAACACTTCATTTCATTTATATCAAAGAACTGAAATATGCTTAGAAACAAAATGGAAATAAACTAGCTTAGGTGTCAACATATTATCTCTGAGACGGGATGTGAAAGATACATGCCTCTGAACCATGTTACAATGAGGCTCATTGGCCTTTTTATCATTGAGAAACAATGAGAAACCCAAAACATCCAAAAAACTAACACTAGGGTATGAAGCACCAAAACCATGTGGGCCTTGTTGCGGTAAGTTGGAATGTCAACTTCCCGGGGTCGTAACTTTGGCATATGATTTTTTTTGGCTATCTTAATACGTTGTTTCAAAGGTCTTTATGTTTTCCCCAAAAAAGTGTTTTAGTCCCTCAAAAAAACTATGAAAGTTTGTGACCAAAAAAACTGCCAAGAATATTAAATTGTGCTACAATTAAGGAAACTGAAAAACTGAAAGAAACAATGGTGGGTACCCAAGTGGAAATGGTCGGTGGCCAGTAATATCCACCTAGGCCAGTCCTATTCCCTTAGAAATCAATGGTCCCCATTGTGTTGAGTGCCTGTATGAGATGGGGAAACTTGTACTGAACTTGTTCCCTTAGTGAGTTTTCTTGATTTGTGTGTCCATGATCCAATCCGCGTGGCATGTTCGATGTAGTCGAGATTTAGATCTATTTGTGTGAGTTGTTCTCCAATGTCGAATGTGTCTATTAATGGTGGAAATTATGCGTGAAGGTGGTCCACATTGAACTCTGGGTGCAGGACAAGGAACAGTGGAATACTAACCTCTAAAGCATTGTCCCCTACAACCCTGGTGATTTTTTTGGCCCATATTGGAGCAGTCTAAGCTTTTGATGGGGCCCAACGAGGCACTCCTTTTACAAATGTAGCCAAAATTTGTCACCCACCTCAAAATTGTGTGGCCATTAGAGGAAATTTGATCCTAAAAGTACGAATGAATTTTCCACGTAATTTCCATGTCATAATATGTAAACCAATGAAAGTCCTTTCAATCTAAAAGGGATGTACACGTAAATATTTTGGAAGGAAAAGAAGAAAAACTACTTTTTTTAATTGTTTTTTTAGCTTATCTCCTTATAGGTTTACTCAAATTTCAAGCGTAGGCACTCGTTGGATGTAGAATTAAATTTCTCATCCAATGTGTTACCAGTATGCATACTTTTGAGAAGACCCACATTGATAAAAATTGTAGATACATTAAAAAAGTGTGTTAACACATTCTTTTAATATATCTTCGATTTTTTTCCATGTGGGTCTTCTCAAAAGTATGCATAATGGGCACTCGTTGGATGTGGAATTTAATTCCTCATCGAACGAGTGTCTAGAATTGAAATTTGAGTAAACCTATAAGGAGATAAGACAAACATTTAATTAAAAAGGTAGTTTTCTTCTTTTCCCTAAAAAATTGATAACTCTTATTTTATTATTTTTCCTTAGGGGGGCAATTTTAAGTTGAAATTTCCTCTAATGACTCGATGATGATCATGTCACTGCTTGCACTTAACATCAGATTTTTTCAATATGTCATGGACCTACTTGAGGATGTGATGGATTTTCTCAATGAAGTTGTTAACCCTATCGGTATTAGACTAGAAATGGGCTGAAGTTTCTTGAGTAGCTGAAAATGATATGGCTACATCAATGGACATAGAGGCTGGAATCCCAACCCCACCTGAAATGGGTTGTGGCTATTTGAGATATGGAGAGCTCTACTGTAGTTGTGCTAGACATTGGGGAGGCTTTCAACCCATGTGCGAAGATGCATCGAGTTGTGAATGCACAAAATATGTGCAATCTCCCTATTGACAACCTTTGTTTGGCCATCAGTGTGGTCATGAAAATTTTTGGACTTAGTGAGCTTGGTATCCAACACCGAATAAAGACTTGACCAAATTATACATAGGAATCTATTGTCCTTGTTTGCAATAATGGACTATGGAATCCCAAAGTGTACCCATGCTCATTCAAAAAAAATTATTATCAGTGGCTTCTATTGTAATACTCTTCTTGTTGGCTTCCAGAATGGCCATCTTAGAGAATCTATCGACGAACATGAAAACTCAATTGTTTCCATGCTTAGTCGAAGGTAGGGTGAACATGTAATCCATGGAGATGGATTCCCAAGGTTGACTAGGAGTAGGCATAGGATTATATAGGCGTTGATTCTTGATGGTCAATTTGGAAATGGTGCAAGCAATACAGGATCTGATGTACTTCCAAACAACGTGTCAAAGGTTCGACCAATAAAAATACTTTTGTATCACTACCATTTTTTTCTATACTATGAAGTGTTCAACGACCCAACTGTACTGTAACTCAAAAATCTTCTTGGCACACTTGCTTCAAGGAACATATAGGTGTCATATATGACATAACAGTGTATCCTGGAGGTGAAATTTGGAGCTCCCTTGCCTTCCAAGAGTGTCTAGTATGTGTCTCTAAATTTTGGATCACTCTTGCACAAATGCAACCAATATGAAGTATCATTCCCACAAGACTCGAGCACAGTGGTTAGCACCATGACTGGTGGTCAGTTGACGTAGTCTACAACAATATTAGTGTTTCCCTTCTTGTAATTAATGTTCAAGTGGAATTGTTGCAAGTATGTGGACCATTTCTGATGGCGATCGTTATGAAAATTCCCTTGTGTATGTATGAATTGCATGGGTTGGTGATCTGTGTGGATGCCCATTTTCTTCCCCTGAATATAGTTCTTCCATTTCCGGTAGGCTTGCACAATGGAATACATCTCTTTGTCATAGGTTGGATAATTTCAGGCTATGTCTGAAAGTGTCTCACTTTGATATGCCATTAGATGCCCCTGCTGAGTAAGAACTACACCAATGGCATAGTCATAAGCACCTATATCAATCTCAAATGGTTGTTGAAGCTATGGTAATGTGAGCACTTGTGCATAGCAAAGGTGATGCTTTAACACGGGAAAAATCCTTTTCTTGGGATTCAGAACAAAAGAATTTTTCTTTCGCTCCACCCTTGGTGACTTGATTCAAAGGCTAAGTGATGTGAGAGAACCCAAACATGAACCTCTGGAAGAAATTGACAAGACTCAGAAAGCTTTCAAGATTTGTTAGAGTGTTTGGGAGTGGCCAATCTCGAATGACTTGTATCTTAGCTTCGTCCACATGCACACCCCTCTCATCAATGATGTAACCCATATATTGAAACTGGGTCATACCAAAAGTGGATTTTTCCAAATTGGCAGACAACTTGTGTTGTCACAGAGTTTGGAGGACTTGTTGAATATGGCAGAGGTGATCTTCCCAACTCTATTTGGATATCAGGATGTCATCTAAATACAATGCCACGAATGAGGTTGTGAAGGGTTGTAAGATATCATCCATCAACCTCATGAGGGTTGCGGGGGTATTCATCAACCCGAGAGGCATGAGAAACTATTCGAACATGTCATCCTTGTATTTGAAGGAATACTTCAACACATGAGAGGCTTCGATTGGTACCTGTAGATAGATGGACTTCAAGTCGATATTGCTGAAATATTTAGATCCATTGAGCTAGTCCAAAAGGTCATCAATCTATGGGATTATATACCTATTTCAGATAGTGATCTTATTCAAATCCCAACACTCAATATATAGACTCTAGGTCCCTTACTTTTTCTATACCAAGAATACTGGGCTCCCAGAATGTGATGAACTTGGCTTTATGTGCCCTTTTTACAACAACTCTTGAATTTTTCTTTTCATTTCATCATTCTCTATAACAAAACATTGATAGATCGATTCATTGTGAAACAACTCACCTAGGATGATATCAATGGAGTTCTTGACTTGATAGTGTATAGGTACCCCTTTGGCTGAGGCGAAGATGCCCCTATACTCCTCCATGAACTCATCCATTTGCAATTGTTGTATGGAGGAGCCTTATCTAGAGGTCATGCCCATAAAATCCTTCTTTCCCTAAGGGCAAGTCATAAAGAAAAAAAATTTCCCACCCTTGGAAATGAGCTTATTACATTGGTTTGCAGTGATAAAAGAGATTCTGGTAGGCAGCACTACCTTTGGTATCATGTACAACTTATTTCCCAAAGTAATAAAACATTACGAGGCCCAGACTCATACATAACATGTCGCTTCCACAAGTATGGTTTTCCTAATAATAAATCACAAAATTCAGGAGGAAAACATCACACAATACCTTATCTATGAAGGGCTTGATGTTGAAGGAAACACAAAACTGCTAGCTAACGTGAAGATCTCATCCTTGGTAAAGCTGCAGAATGGTGTACGACTATGGGTGCATTCTGATCAGTAGGCCCAAACTCTTCAAAACCTCTACTGAAGGGAGGTTATTTTGGCTTCCACCATCGATCATGAATTGCATCGGATAACCCTCCACCCACATTTGGGAGTGGAAGAGACGCTCCCCCTCCTCTGGATCTTCGAGATCATCCTTCTAAATTTTGGTGGTGGAAATAGTTGCATTGGGCTCCATGTTAATAATATGGTTTCCTTTTTCATTCCACTTTTCAGGTTGTAACTTAGAGTCGGAGCATGCATTTGATTCGGAAGCCTTCAGTTCAAGCACCAGTGACTACTTGGCCCGACACTCTCTTGTGTTGTGAGTGGCGCTCTTATGGAACTCACACCAATTTCCCCTGTCCTTCTTTGTCTTCATGGTGTTCTTATTTGATTCCAACTTCGGTTGGATTTCTTAGCTCATCCCTCCTTTACCTTTTACTTTTCTCTGCAATGTTGGGGTGCCTTTCCCTTACATCAGATTCATAGGTTCAACATCTCGCTTCTTTCGTTTAAGTTTCTGCTCAATATTGGAAGCATATTGATATGCTGCACCAAGGGAGGAGATGTTAAGGAAATCCATTTCCACCTAAATGTATTTTTGAAAACAATTGTGGTACTTAAGCACCAGATGTTTCTCTTAATATTTGATACCCAACTTTGTGCGCAGGGTATGGAATAGATTCGTCATCTCATGCACATCTTGATCCCTTAATTGTCGCATCGTAGTCCATTTTATATAGTTTTCCTCATAGCTCCCCAAGGGATAATATTTTTTTTTATAGCATATCAGAAATAATTCTAAGTGGGTTTGACCTAAAATAGTGATGGTTCTCTCTCGTCTGTATGTTCAGAGTAGGTTTCCCACCAATACTTGACATGGGGGGTGGCTTTGAGGATCACAAAAGTAATATATTCCCTTTTGGAAAAATAATGAACTAATAAATATCCTTCGAACACATTTAACCATCTACCTATGGATTTTTCATCTACATGGACTTCAGTTATGGAAATTTAAAATTTGAATTGTACATTGAAGGCAATGACACCTCTAGAGTGACTATCGTACGAAGGTGTGTCGCCTATGTTTATTTGCCGAAGGATCTGGGAAAAGTTTTCCATCATTGTGTTCCTTTGTCACTCAAGGGCTTCTTTGAGAAATATTTTGAAAGGATATCATGATCCCTTGTCTTTATTTTCTTCTGCCATGGGAATTCATTCAGATTTTTTAGGTTAGTCTTTCAAAGGTTCAACCAGTTTGATCCCTAACTCCTTATACCCTGAACTCATTGGGAAAATGAAAATAAAAACAGACAAAGAGCAGGTTGATTTGATACTACTAGTCTGAACTTAGACATGAATAAAATACATATATAACCACAAATATAGTGATGGAGTTGAAATAACACTTCATTTCATTAATATCAAGGAACTGTAATATGCTTACAAACATAATGGAAATAAACTAGGTATGGTGTTAGTAGCTTATCATTGAGAAGCGATGTTGCGACTACATGCCTCTAAACCATGATACAATGAGGCTCAGTGGCCTTTTTATAATTTGGAAACAAGTAGAAACCCTAAACATCCAAAAACCTAACCCTAGGAGATCAAGCGCCAAAATCTTGTCAGCCTCGTTGGGGTAAGTTGGAATGTCAACTTCCCGAGGTCGTAACTTTGGCATACGATCTTCCTTTGGCTATCATAATACCTCATTTTGAATATCTCAAAGAGGAGACTAAAAAAAGTTAGTAGTGAAGTTTGGGGATTTTCCTGAATCTATGTTTCCGCTAAAAAAATATTGTTGTCTCTAAAAACAACTTCGAAATTTAAGGACCCAAAAAAATGCAAAAAATAATATATCGTGTTACAATTAAGGAAGCTGAAAAACTGGAATAAATAATGGTAGGAATCCAAGTGGAATAGGTGGGTGGCCGCCAATATCCACATGGATTGATGGGGCAGTCTTCTTAGAGGGATGACATACCCTTGGATCCTTAGCTCACTTTGCAAGCATTTGAAAATTTGGCAATTGATTTTATGGTCATAATTAACCCACTAGCAAGGAAGATTGGTGCCTGGTACATAATCACCTCCATTGACTATCTGACCTGGTAGGTGGGAGCCATACTAGTCAAATAGTGCGGTGTAGACACAATTGTGTATTTTTAATTTGACAATGTACTCACCTGTTTTGGGTGGTAGAGAATTCACATGAGTGACCAAGGAACTCATTTCTTATACAAAAAATTTGACACTAACTAAGGAATTTCATATCTACCATCAAAAGAGAACTCCATATCATCCACAAGATAATGGTACATTGGAGGAATTTATTAAAATATTGGAGATATCTCTTACTAAAGTATGAGATGAGCAAGGAGATGACAGAGATTTAAGGATACCAAAATTTTTATAAGAATGTATTAATACCTGTAATATGTTGACTATAGAAACACCCTTTCAATTAGTATATGTGTAGGAGATCATATTGAAATTGCATTTTTTAGTGACGAACTTGTGTATTATAGTAGCCACACAACTTAAAAAATATATCATGGTGAAACAAAGGCTACAAAAATTAGTGTAGTTGGATGAAGATAACATAGTATCCATATTTCACCAAGAAATGCAGAAAGCTAGAGAGAATGTGTGGCAAGACAAAATCATTAAGAAAAATCATTTTCAACTAGGAGATTCAGTACTAATTTCTAAAAACAAGTTTTTACAAAATCCGTGAATATTTGACATGCAATTGATGGGACCATACATCATCCAACATGTGACATATGAAAGAGGATTAAAATTGAAGAATTTGTATGGTACCTCATAGGCCTACTAGCAATTCCCAAGGCTACCAAAATTAATTATCAATCTGGGGTTCATACAAAATTAAGAGGTGGCATTAAAGGAAACACCTAGTCTATATATAATAAATAACAATGCTTGAAATGGAAACCCTAGATTAGAAAGAATAAAATAGAGAAGGAAAAAATAATCTAACTTGCATAAAATAAAAGAGCATGAAATAAAAATCCTATCATTGCATTCAAAAGAAATTATATATTAGTAACAGATTCCATTAAGTGCTTCATAAATTGATCATGTAAATCATCACCATTTCATTCAATTTGTGAACCTATTTACTAATGCTAATTGTGGATATATATTGCAGTGGTGAAAGGAAAATCCTAGCTAGTCTCCAATATTTCTCAATTTCGGTTTGAAGGCCTAAGGTCCATTATTAAGGAAAAGGAGGAACAAATCAAGCCTTAAGGATAATTCTTGTCAAGTTTGGATTTCTTCTACAAGATGTTATAGGATTTATACACGATGCTACAGGATTGCCCTATTTTGATACGAGATTGAATTTGTCAGAATTCTGAGGGTTGAAAAGGTAATATTAAGGTAATAAGGGGTAAGGGAAGGTGGAAGGAGGTTGTATTTGGTGGTTTACAAACTTAGTATCCCTCAAGGGCCCATCTCACACAAGGAGAAAAGCACACGGTGGGCTTCAACAAATCATAAATGGGATCCTGGTGAATCATGCTTTTGAAGAAGTTGTTGAGTGACAGTGGAAGGATTAACTCTATGGTGATGAGTGTAAATGAAAGTGTTACACCTTGCAATCCAACAGTAGGATCTACACACCACAAAACTTACTCAATGTTGCCAAACATCTAGAGCATGTTAACAGTGAAAATTGCAGAAAATTGAAATAACAAGGAAAGGATGAGTTGAATTTATTCAATATCTAATTATTGCATTAAAAGGAAATATATATTTTATTCTACAAAGGACCTACAACAATAGGAGATTATGCTTCCTATGCTTGAAATAAAATGATAAAAAAACTATCACTTTATAAAGAAAAAATATGTAAAATGAATGCTAATCAAAGATCTAATTATTACAGAAGAAAATAAGTATATCTTTTAGGGTTGAAAAAAAAAAATATCCAACCACAATTCCCATAAGAGAGGTGATTTACAAACCAACACAACCAATTTTATCATAAACAATTTTTGCTATAAAGGAAAGGAAATACTGCTAGATAGATAATGAAAATAAAATGCATGATTAAAATACACAAAGGAAAGAGATTATTAAGCCTTTGGGTTGGACCCTAACCCAAGGGGATTCAACCCTCTAATGTGAACTCCAATTTGAGATAACTCAAGGCTTCTCATTAATAGAAAACAATGATCAATTACATGATTAAATGGATGAGAATGACAAGTACAAGCTCCCAGCTCTTAGTCATCTCTACCTTCTCCAAAATTTCAAATCCTATTGAGCCCTTGGGATTCCTTTTTATAAAAAAATGACAGAGGGACAACATCCTTGGAAAGAGGGATTCTTCCCTCTAAAATACCTTAAAAGGTGGATATAGCTCCTTAAGATCCTCGCAATATTTGTGTGCATCAGTTATTAGTAGATCCTCGAATTTATGGTGACTAAATATAGGGATAAATTCAACTTGTAGGTGAGTGAGTGCAGAGAACATGCCTCTTATATATTCTATAGCTTCCTCCAATGTATTTTTTCATATTAAATGCACTCTTTTGCAACAAACTAATCATGTTAGGCCATAATATATAATAAAAATCCTTTAGTATTCTCAATAAATACATTATATTTAAAAATATGTTATGAAATGTGAGGAAAGAGATAAATATACGGTGAAGGATGGCCATATTGGCCTTGTTATGTACCTATTAATGACGCCCATAAATACCTTCTGGGAAGGTTTCATCAATGGGAGACAATTAAAGGTGTACAAGGATAACCAAGGTCTTGCACACCAATTACGAAAAGATAGATTGTATTCTACTATTTTTTACATAAATAGGGTATATTTATTAAGTTATATAGTAGATTTTGTTGTTTATGTTTGAAGTTTGTAGTTCCTTCTGGGTTTTCAAAAGTAAAAAATTGTAGTGTGTTGTGTACGAGTGTAGAATACTATGCATTGGGGAATGTGCTACGCAGTATTGTTGTTAGAGTAGGCAGTGCATAATGTTGGGGGTCATCCTATTATAGAGAATTATATATGTAGAAGGGATGTAATAATGGAATAGTGGAGTTTAACCTGACATACGGAACAATAATTAATATGTATCACGAACAAAGTCACATTAATGGAAAGTGGAATATAGCTAGACGAGCAATGGACTTGCCAAAAATTGGTAGACTGGAACATGTTTGGTACAAAATATAGTGGATAGGTGTGAAAGGTAATTAGAGTAGCCAATCCATAATTACTAGGAAATATGGGCACTCATTGCGGAAAACATCGCCACTAGGGCGTGATCGAAGTTTGAAACCGTATTGGTATAGTCCACCTACAATGTGAGGAACCAACATGAGTGGCATTTTACCTCGGATTATGGAACCTAGATGAAGTAATGGTTTAGGGTAGAATAATTTTACATGCATGCATAAGAGCATATAGTGAATACATGCAATAGATTTGTGGATTTATAATAGTTAGAAGAAATAGGTTGAGAGAGAGCACGAGGTAGAGTTGATAATTAAGGGAATTTACATAGATGAAAGCCTACAAATAGGAATTAGAGTATCAGTAGAAGAAGTAGTTATTAGAGAGAAATTGGGAAGGAAAGTATGTCTTCAAGGGAACATAAGACATATACCAAGTCCCCTATGTTACCCTACAAGGGTGAGGTTGAGGAACCATGGAAGAACATTGTATATCCAAAGATTTAAGATCCAAGGACAGTTTAGTAAGATGTTAGTGTAGGGTTGAGGTTTAATACTGTTAGGTTGGTTGTGACAAAAAGTTATAGGGTGGAGCCCTAGTATGTACCACTGTTGTAGGAATTTCATCCCATTACTTCAATTCCCTACGATGTCAAATACATTATGGAGATACAAACCCTTATTCTTGGTGTTTGTTGTGAAGGGATGATGAAGAGTTATCTAGATATGCTTAAGTATTCATATTACGATATTTATTATCCTTCAATACTTCTAGAGGTATAATACTATCTACAATGTGTGAAGACAACAAATGGTGTGACTATTGTGGATCCACAAGATTGGGATCATAGCCTAGATGATAGTGGAATCCTAAATTTGTTTTCTATTCCACAATTTGGATAAGGGAATGAGATGAATAAGGTCGTAAAATGCTTACTATATTGTGTTCATGGAAGTTGTTTGTGGTTGGATAGCTCGGTGCCATTAAGTATTGCTCTAATTCACAGAATTATTTTCCTAACTATATAAGGATATGACCCAAATTCGATCATTACTAACAAGAAAATGGGAAAGAAGTTGATGGAAGGGTATGAAAGGGATAGGGGTGGTTGAGGTTATATAATCTCTTGGATAAATGATCGTGACACTAGGATTTCTACACAAGCTATAACTTGCAAGGTGTTACACAAGTGTAGGACAAACGATTTTATAGCCGGTGTCATCTTATTAAAAAATTGATGTACTAAGAGAGATAATATAGGATGGGCATCATAACAATTCAAGAAATTACCACAAAATTTCTTAGATACCCAAAAGCGTAACAATGAAATTAATTACATGTTTTCGCTAATTTTGATTTTCCTAGTTGCTTCAGATAAACCAAAGGGTTTCCAGCCCATAAGAAATCCATCATGGCCCACCCTTGCCTCTTTTTTCCAAAAATTATGGGCTTTTGATGACTCATATTAAAATAAAACCAGCATGATTATGTTTTATTTTTACAAGGACTTTTTTTGGGACACCATTCTAAATACTCCATGACTTCTTGAGTAAATTTTAAAAGAGTTCTAAGGTATTATTATATTTAATACTTAACTACACTACCTTTTGGTATTGCCACGTAGGATCCGAATGATTGCTAGATGCAGATAAGTTACAGCCTGACAACCTGAGGTATGAGATATGGTGAATACCTAGAATGTTTCTTGAATAGCTCCAATGGAAAATCCACCAAATTTCAAGTATATATCAAGAAGTCAATAAATTGAAGGGTCTCAGTTAGAGAAATAAAAATAGGATGTGAACTCTTCTATCATTTATAAGCAAGAAACAATGGAAGAACAAATTGGGCATGGAGAGAAGGTGCCACTCGGAAGGAAGAGAATATTTAAGAGTAGCATAGGGAGTTCTTTCACAACTTGGGCAAGGAAGAAGAAGAAAGGTACACATGTTTCTCTGCCACACACCTTGTTGAAAAGGGAAAATTTTGAAAAAAATGGCGAATGGATGGAGGTTGTCACTAAGGAAAAGTTAGAAAAGATATAATAGTCAGTAGGTGAGATTGTGCCAAACTAACCATGTAAGTTTTTACATCTGAGTCTAGAGGTCATCCCACCACGAGAATTCAATCATAGTTATCCCAGTCCATTCCATAAGCATATACATCAAAGGAACACAAATGGGCCTTCTTCTTCAAAACCAAAATAAACTCTAAAATGTTTCACAATGTTTACAGAGACTAGTCGTGTTACAGGAAAATTAATAAATAAAATATGAAAGCCCTAAAATGGTTTAACAAAGTAAACTTCCAACGAAAACCTATAATTATTCTAGTAAACAGTACATATAAATATAGACCGAGCTTTTGCCAAAGTTAAATGGTTGCTATTGTTAGCTGCTGAAAAATCTTTGATAGCAGGGGTGGATGGCAAGGGTTGTTGTAGGCATGACAACTGAGGACAATGGAAAATATTTGAAAATTTTTCGATCTCATATTAAACGCTTCATTTTATCTATTCAAAAACACGCAGTCTACTTTTTTTTCATCAACTTCATCTCAAAACACATTCAGCACATTTAATTAACGTATAACACAAAATTTTCACTAAAATAGTTTTCAGAATAAAAAAAAATTTAATCGAATATTGTCTCCATCAGATCAAATCTTTTCTGAATGATAAATCCACTGAAATTTTAGTTTCCTAATTTATCTGCTACTAATCCCAAAAACATGGTTTCCTATATTCATGTCTACATTAAAAATACAATTAATCAATAAAGGACACATGCTAACTCTTCCACTTCTTTTAACCACAAAAATCCTTCATGATCATCATTTGCATGGATTTATCTCCTTGTCAAATCACATATACATAGAAATGCATTCAATAAATAATTATAAGCTATTTTCTATAGCAATATAATCACATAATTTCTATGAATATCATAAGCCATTAGTTCATAACATTAAGAACCATGGTAAAACGTCATTGTGAATAATCCCACATCTTTCTTGACCACTTTCAGCACAGGAATTAATGTTGGTGTACATGCACATAGTTATCCTTAATTACTTTTAGTTCAACTCGAGTTCTCGGATGTTATCTGAACTTGGATTTAGTTATTTAACTCAAGTTCTTACATGTGGTGTGCACTTGGGTTTATTTAGTTAAGTCTAGTGCTTCCATGTGGTGCATGTGCATATTGACAGAACATAAAACACACTTAGATTCAGTTAGATTTAATTGTCCTTAATTACTACATGTACAACTACACTTTACCTAGTTTCTTTATGTATTGATTCTCGAACCAATATTGAGTAATCGAACTCATTCTCTATTCCAAATTTATTTTTCAGTTCTTACAGGTTTGTGTAGTTATTCTACAACTAGATCCGTATTTATGCTCCAATAATTTTACACGGTACCATAACTACAAGGGCATGGAGAAGGTGCATGAGAAATATTTGGAAGGTTTGAAGATCAAGGTTTGAATATTGTTCGGAGAATCGATTTTCATATCAAAATATTGGAGAACTACCACAATTGTTGCTACAACTACAAGGTAAAAGAATGGACTTCCCATCTTCATCTATTCTCGCTTTGTATAAATACTTCCAATGGAAGCCAAATATTTTTCTTCGCCTCATAAGAAAAGGCTTGTATCATATAGTTATGAATACAGAAGGTGAACCTAATTCCACCATTGAAAAATCCAAATACTTCAATAGGATGGAAAAGGATTTTGGTCTTCCATTGTTCACCATATCTCTAGCATTGCATTTCCATGTGGACACATGCACCACTCTGAATGGAGTTTGGATAACCTGAGTTTTTTTTTGGAAATAAAGATGACATTCGAGCTCATATTCTCAAAATTATGAGCTAAATTTCTTAGATCCAAATGGCTTTGAGAACATTCAATATTTCTTTACGAATTTCAAATAATCACTTCTTCAATTACAAGATTGTGGGGTCGATAAATCCAAAAAAGATGGTCAATTTATCCTTTCTATTTTGTCTAAATTAGGTCCTGAATGTGATGTTTTTTTTTCTACATTTCATACAATTAGACTTGCAACTGGAGATAAATGGACAATTCCCAAACTTGATGCATTAATTGAGTCTCTCATTCATGAGCAGGATCAACTCATCAATATATGTTCATTAAATTATTCAAATGCACATGCAATTTCCATGCATGAGAAAGGAAATTCCAACTCGAAACCAAATCAACAATCCAAAGGAAAAGGAAAGGAAATAGCTCTAGTTCCAAGAAAGGGAGGAAATACAAAACCTCTAGATGACTCTTCCAGCACCAAGGGTAAGAAGGGAAAGAAATGAAACTCCAAGTTTCCTTATTGTAATATAGGTTATCATCCTGAATCCTCTTGCATGTAGAAGACTATTGATTTTATGGAAAAGACTCTTCAGCAAAATAATCTCACTCATCACATTCCAGAAAGTTCCAAGAAGAAGACAAAGGAAAAAGCATCAAAAACAAGGGTTAATGGTCATTATTTGATTTCCCTTCATTCTAAACCACAAGAATGAATCATTGATTTAGTATCTTCACATCATATGTCTTCTTCAAAGGAATATTTTTCTTCTCTACATGCATACTCGGGTCCTCCTATTCTCCTGGGGGGAATTCTGCAGTTGAAGCAATTAGACAAGGAAGAGTGCAATTCAAAGATGGAAGTTCTTAGAATGCCTTTCATATTCTAAGGATTTCTATGAATATTCTTATAGTGTATCATATGACACACACAGACACAAGAAGTAAAATTGAATTTACCCAATATTTTGTGGTAATTTATGATATGCAAAGCAACTTGAAGATTTCATATGGAAAGGTAAATGATGAAATCTCCTTTGTATACATTTTCTGACTTTGTTCCTCAATTAGATTATGTTTTGCTACTTATGCATGAAAATGAATAAATTAGGATTTTCCATGAGATATTTGGGCACTCAAATTTCATATATGTGCAACAACTTAGCATGTAAGGGGTGGTTAAAGGATTGCCAGCCACTAAATTTTCAAATGGTGTTTCTAATGGATGTGCTCTTGGAAAGAATCCACAAGACAAGTTAGAGAAGGGAAATGCATGGACAACCTCTTCCCCTTTGGAGCTTGTACATATTGTTCTCATGGGTCCATTTCCAATACCTTCAATGAGAAAATTAGGATATGTGTTTTCATTTATAGATAATTACACGAGATTCACTTGGGTTTACTTCTTGAAACTAAAGTATGAAGTTTTTCAACATATAAATATTTTCAAAGCACATGCAAAAAATCATTGTAGAAAACACATCAAGATCTTCCACAGACATAATGAGAAGGAACATGTTAACAAATATATCCAGAATATTTGTAATGAATCAGGTATATAATTTAAAAACATTTTTCCTTACACTCAACAGAAAAATGGGGTGGTCGAAAGGAAGAATATATCTTTGAAATAGATGGCCAATTTCATGTTTCATACAAGACCTCTTTCGTGAAAATTATGGGATTAATTTATCAATTATGCCTCATAAATCTAGAATATCTCTTCTCATAAGTCTTTTTCTCGAAAAACACCTTCTTATTATTTCACTGGTATGCAACCTTAAGTCAATCATTTTTTCACTTTTGGATCTCAAGTTTGGGCCTGTATTCCTATAGAGTAGAAAGGCTTTTGAGTGTCAGAGCAAGGAATGCATGTTTTTTGGATATTATGATGAAGTAAAAGGGTACATATTGCTTGATATCAACACCTAAGATCTCTTTATTCAAAGGAGTCTAAAGCTTTAAGAAGATGTTTTGCATGCACCACCAGGTGAACCTATTACAAAGTTGCATATGATACTTTCTTCATCTACTACGAGACACACCTACATCTTAAAAGGTGTGATACACATTGAATGAAATATTTCCTTATCTTTGATACTTATTCAAAACTAATACACATGAAACTACATAACCCTTCTGTTAACTCACTTTTATACCATCAAAAACAATTACTAAGTTAAATTTTATAAACAACTTTGTAACACTTCAACCCTCAAAAGATTTATCATTTTATGGAAACAAAAATTACATATATAATTTAATATAAGGTACATTTAAAAACAAATATATACAATATTCATGAATCTGTGTAAAGTACATTTAAGTATATTCTATCTCTCAAATGAATATGTTGTTGAGTGGACAACTTGTAACATGTATATTAAGTTTTAAATTAAAAAGAGATATTTAATTACATGAAGTTTCTTGTAATCTAGAACCTTTCTCTTAGGAGTTATGATTTACTTTAAATATATCATAATATTCAGAAAATCAAAATTCCAACATAGCCAAAAATGAAATGGAGAAATTGCACCATCAATAAATATATAACATAATTAATTATTAAGATTAGATATATAGAGTTATATTTGAATATATATAAATGAATATCCTACTAGTTTTACCATCATATCTAAATTCATTTGCAAACAACTATATTGTTATAGAATTCCAATTGCAATAACTCTATTGTTATCTAAATATCATTTTGGAAGAAAGAAGTATTATTTCCAGTAATTTGTCTCAAACACACACACATATCAATACCTAATACTATAGTGAAAATGGTAATAATTATTCCAAAGAGTCCAAATAAATGTAATATTTAGATCCATATCAATCAACAAAAAAAATAAAATAGACCACATGTAACTTTTCAAAGAAACTAGGAACCCATATTAAATATATATCTTAGCAAACAAATTGATTGATAACGTAAAAGATAATTCATAAAGCATTATTTTTCAAAAAATATCTTTAGCCAAGTTAAAAAATAGATTATACATTTTTCAAATATATGCACACATTCGAAAGAGGATGGAAATCACATGTACGTATAAAGCCTATAAGCATCTAGATTTAATGTATGCTCAATGATGGAAGCAATATATAGGAAACAAAACCTAGCTTAGATGGAATATTATTCATATCAACCAAACTTTTAATATTGGATTATATGGAATCTTATTCCTATAAAATGAATAAAATTTAATATTGTCCTTATTTATACTTCCTTAAGGTGTTCAAGGAAACACTACAAGCCTAGAGGAACATTGACACATTTAAAGGATAATTAGGTGATTCCTTTGACACAAAAAATATATTTAAATGATCATTTGATGTATAAAATTAGACAAAAGAGAAATTTAAGTAGAATATATTGAGTTTCAAGGAACATAAATAGCACACATACAAAGATACATTGAACCATGTCAACTTCCCTAATATACAAATTGAGATCTTTGTAACGCACAATATGGGTGCATGAAGAGGTTTGATCCATGTATGCATCAACCCCAAGCTCAATTTTACAATTAGCTTCATTATAGCCTAGATATATATCAATTTTTTCTTTATCCTAGAAAAATATATTATGTTCTTTAGTGTTTTAATATGCTAATTTCAGTGTCCAAAAATATCTCTCAAGCTAATTTAGCAACAAAATAACATTTATTTGGGAGAACTGTATTAAGGAACCTATAAGAAACTAATTTTTCAGTGTCAGCTTCCATTTATTGATAAGTACTCCATTCGTTAAGTTGCAAATTAGAAAATAAAACATTAATCTCCAATTCGTGACTCTAAAATATGAATCTATTTTTAAATTCTCAAACAGTTTCATAAAACCATGAAAATATTTTTATTATTACAAATTTGGTGAAAATAGATATTAAAAATTTCAAGCATATATTCCCATACAAATCTAGTGCTAACTACATTGTAATGTCATAGTATTTTCAAACCAATGGCTTTAGAAAAATTATCCCTTGCTATATTGTAATCACTTCATAGTAAATTCTAAGAGAGAATGGAATCCATCACCCAATGATTAAAGTACCCAATGATTCAATCTAATAGGATGAAATATAATATTAAAATAATGGAATTTAATGCTATGCAACCAAATTAGAAAACAAAATTAAATATAGATCAACAACTTTAAAATTAGCCTCTTTGAGGTGGAAACCTCCTTTACATCACATAAATGAACCACTCTTAAAGGACACAAATGATAAGACCTCCTTGCTATATATACGAGTCTAAGGGGTCACAATATAATCAGAGCCTACATAAAAATAATAATGTAAGCGTAAAAAAATAACAATAGTAGGCTTCTATGGGGGAAAACAATAACCATATGGGGGCTACATGGTCACACCAATAACATTAAGGTTATCAACACTAACAATAAAATTAATAGGGCTATACTACTATTATAGGGACCTAACATTCCCTCTCCTTAAAAAAAATTTTTGTCTTCAACACTTTATTAGTTTTGGATGCTTCTATATAAAATTCTCATCCTCCTATGTGGAATCAATAGTGGGTAAGTTCTTCTACTTAATAAGATACTATAAAATGATCGATTTCATAGCTGTTAGCTTTTTGTTTCCATGACTAATTCAGACTCCAATATGATTCTTCTCTCCTATTCAAGTTTTGGAACTATTGTTTGAAATGGAGCTTGTCATTGATAACCTTTTTTAAACATGAAACATGGAAAACTAGGTGTACTCAAGAAGGTGCATGTAGCTCCAATTTGTATTCCATAGTACCAATATTTTGAAACACCTTGAAATAACCATAATACTTGGGTGATAATTTATTATCCCTCTTATATTACCTGAGCGACATTTGTGTGTATGATTGTAGCCATAAAAATACCTAGTCTGTTACGCCAAAAAAATGTTTCATTGTGATGTTGATTTGCCTATTGTTTCATTAAATTATGTGCTAGAGCAAGGTTATCCTTTAAGAGTTGGAAAACTTGTTGTTGATGCTCGATATGATATTTCATTGCTTGAACCTTAGAATTTTCTCTTAAATATGATGTGATGGATGGTGGATGATATCCATAAAGTTCCATAAATGGTGTCATTTTTGTTGCAGTGTGGAAGTGTTGGATGGATAAATCGTTCTTGCGGACAAGACAGATCTCCCTAGTATCTTATGATAACTAGCAACAAACAAATAGATGTAAACTACTTTCTCTACATTATATTTGATCTAGAATTATCTATAATGAAGGATTTAGGACTTGTAGTCTAGCGCTAATCGTAGTCTTCTTTCCTATTGCTTTGAATATGTCTCCTTTCAGGATCTGCAATCAAAAACATGAAAGAATCAGAAGCAGCTGCATAATATAGATTAATTCACAAACCATAAACCTATCTTGATGATCAAGGAATTCAAGAAATAATCCATTTGAATAAACAAATCATTGAGAAAATAGGATCCATTTGTATTATCTTTGATGAAATAAGGAGCCTTACAACCATGTTCCCCTTGATGTCGTATAGGTCCTTCTGGATTTTGGAACAATATTTTCCTCTACTTTGACAATCCTTTAAACTCTCTCGGCTAACATACACATGAGTGTGTAATCATTCCCATATGATATTTAGTTAAGAGAGTCTAAGTTTCTCCAGCAATTCTCCTTAAAAAATCTCAAAGCCTAAATCCCCTTGAGGCTGAACTATGGCCTCAATTTATAGCAAAAGCGAAGAGGTTGCAGTTCCAAATAAGAGAGGATAGAATCCTCTTTCAAAGGGATTAAGTTCCACATACCAAGGGGTAGGCTCCTTTAATGGAGGGATGAATGTACATGAAAGGAGTGAACTTTCCACCAAGTAATTTCTTCCAAAAGCTTCTAGATTCAACCAGATGGGCTTCGAAATTTTACTTCCTCCTTCACTTAACTTTTACAAGGAACCACACCTTAAATTAAGAAAAAGTATGGTCAGTTTTGCATGTTCTAAAAGAAACAGATGCAACACCGCAAGTAATACTAAGAAAAAGTGTGGTACAAGTATTTTTATGACTTTTATAAGCTTTTCTCTCAATTTCAAGGCTTGGTTTTAGGAACTTGATATTTGCGGACTTCTAAGGGAGTAATATATGAGTAATGACAAGCCCATATAAACAATAAAATGTCATGGTGAAAATTTTAGTGTAACATATTGCCCCCTAAAGTGCGAAGTCTGAGACCATTTGAAGAGTGATGTGATTTACCATTTCGAGGATTAGCTTGTGGACACCCCAGTCGGAATCTTGTAAAAACATTCAATGCAAAACATATATATATCATCGCAGAGGTAGGCATTCCCATACTCAGATCAAACACTAACTAAAACTTGTTCTGATGTAGAAATGATTTTACTATCACATCAATAATGTAGACACAGTATGGAAGCAACCATCTGTTATGAATAGTCTACTGTATAATGAATAATAAAAATCCTTGCAACCTGGATACTGGAAACTAGATCCAGGGTCTTGATTTTTGCTACCTGTACTAGTATGATTCTATCCATGCGATTGATTATGTCGAAGTCGGACATGGTAGAAACCACTTGATTACCAGTCAATGATGTGAATTGTTAACAAGTGTGAGAGAAACCACCAGTAATGACAATGGCTCTCAAAGTACTCAGTACAACCCATGAAATTTGAATAAATGATCTGAAGTCGAACATTTCACGGAATCGTTCGATCGAAGGTCAATGATGCAACCTATCATCGAAGGCGAAAAACCTGCCATAAAGACATGCAGATTCCAAGTTACTGAAGGATTCTAGATCAACTTCCTAGATGATGAGCTATCATTGATAGAAAGTGATCTGTCATAGGAAAACCATGACACAAAACCATTAGATCAAGTTTTGTAGAAATATTTTGCAAGGACTGCCTCAGGGATGGTCAACGCGAATGGAGACGCATGTTTGCAAATGAATGGTTTATTTGAACTGTCCTCTTGAACACATAATGACACTGTAGATGGTTTGGTGAAAATTGACCTAAGCTAATACCCAGAAACTGGCTGAAGAATTTCAATATGGTTTCATTAACTGATAGGCAAGGGATTTTGCCAACCTAGGTAGAAGTGTGACAAAAAGTGTCGTGTTCAAGAGTGCTAAACTACTTTTAAAACAAAGTGTGACAAATAGACTCATTTTCTCTCTTTTCCCCCCACCATTTATGGCAAGTACCTCTTTATTTTTTACAAGCTTGAGGAGGATAACATTTGCTTGTTATATAAGCTCATCCTTCGGATGAGTCCAACTTAGTTTAAAATCGAACCCTAAGAAGGATTGGTTCGTTCCTGTTTGTAATCGACAGGTCCTTTAATGTTAAATTTTAACGAGTCCAGTATAGGAGAAACTCGGTGTTTTTCAATTTTAGGGAGTCAGAAGAAAAAATTAAGGAAACTCTATGGGTGTACTTTTTCATAAATTTAGTCTCTCAAACCCGAAAAAGGATAAAATAATACAGGAGAGAACTCTATTGACCATGATTAGTGAACGTATACCTTTTTCTTAATAGTCCATCTCAGTCTGGAAAAGGGGTAAACTTATACTGAAGGGATGACTGTTCATTTCCTTTAACGAGTTCGAAAATTCAAGTAATCCGCAATCTTTTCATTTTTAGAGAGTCTGAAAAGGGCTTAAAAGAGAACTCCAAGGTTTCACTTTTTTGTAATTTTCAAGAGTCCAAAAATGTGATAAAAGTATACTCAGCAGTTTCAATTTTTTTGTAAGTTTTAACGAGGTCAAAAAAGTGATAAAAATGTACTCATTATCTTTTTCATAAATTTTATCGAGTTTGAAAAAGTGATAAAACGTATACTCCTTCGTCAAAAGGACCATTTCACCCAAAAAATCCTGTATTTTGCACAAAAACTCAAAAATTAAACATACTTGTTTATGATTAATAAAAATAATTTGGAAGGCCACTTTTCAAAGTGAAAAATAAACAAAATAATATTCTATTTATTCAAAAAAATTTATAAAAAGGAGTTTTTCTAAATCATTTTCACAATTTTGACTTCAGAGTGCAAATTGAGAGCTTTTGGTAAAAAATGTTCCAGAGGAGATTACGAAAGATTTTCCCGTCTGAATCGAAGACTGTCAGTTCTAGGTAATCCAGATCATCTTTACCTTCATTTTTGTCCATTTATTTCTTAATTTAGGGCTTAAATTTATTTTTAAGGAGGAAAATATGTTCAAAAAATCGCTCACGGGGGTCCGCAAGTAGAACACATGAAACCGTAGGACCCCAACAATTTTACAAAGGGAAACTTTTCATGGTCCCGCACCTTATGCATAAGATACGTGTGGATACACACTATTTTTGTGTGAAAAAGTGCGGAGGAGCCGTAAGAAAAAATAAAATGAAAAAATCTCCCAATTTAAACCAAATTTTCCCGCTCAACTTGTTTCTCATCTTTCAATTTGTCTATTGTGGGATATTTACAATGCTTAAGTGGAGAGAACGTGAGCATGAAGAGGTTGATGAGGCTGCCATGTTACATTCGCCTACATTATGTGTTTTGAGAGAATGTGGTTTGTACAAATTTTGGGCCATTCAGGGTATGAGGGCTCAAGTGGATTTACTTACTTGGCTAGTTAACAAATGGGACGTACAGGAACAATTCTTTATCATTGGAGGTCACTGGCTTGAAATTGAGCTGAAAGATATATATTTCCTCACTAGTTTATCAAATAGGGGTGAGCCACTCTCTTTGTTTGGGGCTAGGACAGGTGGCCAGTATGTCGCTAGCCTTCAGGAAGAATTTTTCAATGAAGAAGTAAACCTCAAGGATAAATGCATTGACATAAAATCCATTATTCTTCCTAAGCTTAAAGTGGTTGCATTTATAGTAACCAGGTTGTGTGGGAGCGTAGCTCCACATGTCGCTACAAGATCCCAAATGAAAATTGTCGTTGACTGCTTTAGAGGCATCATTTTCAATTGGTGTGAGGCAGTGTTAGCCAATGTCAAAGGCCAACTGACTAGAGCAAAAAACGCGAAGTTGAAAAACTTCAGATATGGAGCGATCGTGGTTACATTTTCTCTAGAGAGAATTCCTTTACTGGCTTCACAACTTATTTCAGTTGATCATGGTAGAGTCAAAGAGCCTCAAATGGTTTGATGGGTTGCATTGATGGCCCGTCACAGTGAAGGTGGTGAGGTTGTTCATTTTACCTGAGCATATTTCCATTGGCTAGAGAATCAAATCTTCATGATAGAAGATATCCCTTATGGCAAGATAGATTTCCGCAGTGATTGAGAGATGTCTCTTCCTCCAGGGACACAGTGGGATGAGTTAGGTAAAAATCATTTTGACATGTTATAAATTCTAATTTTTTATTATTTTTTTAAATCATCCAAAACAGATGAAAAAAAATTCAAATGCAGATGTGGGTCCACATCAACCAGCCATTCTCTATCCTTTTGAAAGGAAGCCAGCTGCAGCAACACCACCACCACAGGATCAGACAGCAGAGGTCCTTACCGACCTGGAAAGTCATCTGGAGTGGTTGAATTTAGGTATTCCAGAGACTACCATAGATGACATTTCGCTCCGCTTACAGAAATAGGTTATCGGGGTTCCAGGACCATTCAGGAGATTTCTAAGAAAGGTGGCACGGGCTATAGTGTTTTATCGTGATCATCACCATGGATAGTAGATGATTGATATTGTAGACTTATATCATTTTTGTATCACTTTTTTCCGATCATAAGGCGTTTTGAACCTATGATCAAGGACGGTGTAATATTTTTTGAAAACACTACTCTTATGCTATGATATTACTACTATTTCAAGTTATATGTGTTAACATGTTATCGAATGTTATTTTGATCTACTAATTTAATTATCGCAAATGTATTTTTATAACACTAGAAGCTACTACATCGGCTAATGTGTTTAAATTTCTCGGAATATGTTGATACTGAATATAATCAAATTCTCGTTCCAAGAGACGAACTTTCAAAAATAATATTAACAACACTAGATTTTTAATTGCATATACTCTATTCAATTGTAATATAACAAGTTCAGAATCTAACCTAACGATCAAACTTCAAATTCCAAACGAAATGGACTCATACAATAACTCAATAACTGCACTATACTCTGTAATATTGTTCGTCATTTGACTGAGGCTTACCCCATGCATAGATACCAACTCATCAGTGGGTCATTAAATAACACAAACTGTCGAAGAAATGTTTCATGTACTATGACAAGCACCATCAGAAAAACCAATGTATTTTTGAAGGGACATCAACATCTGCAAAATCAAGAGTGATCCAGATAAGCATGGATAGTGGTAAAATCAGACTTAAACTAGGCACGCTCTCTAATCTAAAACACGTCAGCTTATGAAAATAACTAATATACAGGGAAGTATCCACATAAGAGTCAAGCATAATATCTCTTCAGATAAAGCCCATTTCTAGGTTTTTCTAAAGAGACCCTGTCAAATTCAATCAGTTCATAGGCCCGTTTTGCAAGTCGTCGCTTGATAATATAAGGACAATGCCACATGAGTTCAAATTTCCCAGCCCCTAGCTTTCTATTAGCTTGATCATAAACCAAGACTAGGTCTCCTTCTAAGAAAATATGAGGTGTAACACTTCTATCATACTGAGCTTTCATTCATTTCGCATGAGCTTTGGTAGCTAATGCAACGGTGTGCCGATCATGATCTAATTGAGCTAAGTACAAAAAGCATTTCATCTCTTCAGAAGTGGCTGTTAGTAACTCTATGGCTAGTTGGAGTGACAGTATCTCGCATTCAATCAGCAATACCACTTCTAAACCATAAACCAGTTGAAAAGGGGTAAAACCTATTGATGTTTTTACTGAGGTTCGATATGCCCAAAGTGCTAAAAAAAGCATGGTATGCCAATTCAATTTATGAATTCCAATGATTCATTTGATCATGGTGACTAAAACTTTATTGATAGCTAGAACCAGACCATTGGCCTGTAGGTAATATGGTGTAGAACTGTCATGGCATAGGCCAAATTGATCAATCAGTTTGGTCATCATGATGTTTCAAAAATTACTCCCGTGGTCAGTAATTATCGCTTGGGGTACACCGAAACGAGCAATCACATGATTGAACACGAAAGTAGCTACAATTTTTCCATCTGCCACAAATGTAGGCATCGCCTCGGCCCATTTGGTAAAATAATCTACTGCGAGAATAATATACCCATGCCCCTCGGTCGAGTGAGGGTTACATGTAATGAAATCAATGCCCATTTTGCAAAAGGACCGACAGAAATTATAAGGTGAAGAGGAGAGGGTGGTGCACGCATATTTCGATCAAATATTTGACAGTTGTGGCATTTTCGGATAACAGAAATACAATATTTAAATAAGGACGACCAAAAATAGCCAGTGTGAAATATATTTTGGGCTATGGCATACCCAGACATATGACCGCCACATGCTCCAGAGTGACAGTCATTTAAAACATTTTCAGCTTCGTCAAGAGTGAGACAACATCAAAAAATAGAGTCTACACCACAAAGGTACAGTGTGTCACCAACATATGATATTGTTGAGTTTGGAAACAGATTTATCGTCATTGTGACCATGACATTTTGGGTTGAAAATTTTGGGTTTGGAGATAAATGATGATATCTCCATACCAAGGATCGATGGTACTGATAAGAAACAAAGATTCATCCGAGATTGGATGTTCTACCATAGTTTCCATGTCAGTACTTGGGAAGTCACACATAATTTCAGCGAATATCAATGATTTCTTTGATTTGGATTTTTCAAATTCCAAATCAAACTCTTGTAGGATAAAAATCCATTTGGAGTATTTTCCCCCTAGCATTTGCTTGGTCAAAATATACATCATAGGGTTACAATCAGAAATCGTTGTTTTTTTGTGTAACAGTATGTAATGACGAAATCATTGGACAGCTTGAATGGCTGCCAAGGCCAATTTCTCCACATATGAGTACTTGATTTCAGTCGCATGAAGATTGCAACTGAGATAATAAATCACATGTTCGTTGTGGAATTCATCTTCCTGAACTAAGACCATGCCAAACGTAGAATTGGAGGCTGCTAAGTATAAAAAGTAATCCTGGTTGTAATTGGGAGGATGCAATAATGGTGCATGGGTCAACGCATGTTTAAGAGCATCAAAAGATCAATCAGTGATCTCATCCGAAAAGAAAGGAATATTCTTCTTAACAACCTGGTAAAACCTTCGGTTAACTTGGCATAGTTAGGAATGAATCGAAGTAAAAAGTTCGATTTCCCTTGCAAACTTCGGAGTTGGCGAAGATTAGAAGGAGGAGGTAATTTGATGATAGCCTCAACATTCGATGGGTCAACACGAATGCCTTCATTGGAGACAAGAAATCCCAAAAATCATCCAGATTCAACACAAAAGACACATTTGTGAGGATTCAAGCAAATCCTAAAATACCTACATCTCATAAAGATAGCTTGTAGATGAGTAAGATGATATGCTCAGTGCGATGAATGAGCAGGTAAATCATCGAGATAGGGTTGCACAATGTGTTTAATGTCATGAAATGCATAAGACATTTCCCTCTGAAAAGTTGCGTCAGGATTCTTAAGTCAAAAAAGTAATTTTCAGTAATAAAAAGTCCCCCATGGACAAATGAAAGTTGTTTTGGGTTGATCAGCAAGGCATATCTTGATTTTATTGTAGCCCGAAAATCCATCCATAAATGAAAACATTTCACTTCCGGCACAATCGTCAATAATTTGATTGATATAAGGGGTTGGATAATTGTCTTTTGGACAAGATCAATTTATATCCCTATAATCGATACATACTCGCATTGTTCCTTGTTTTTTATTAACAAGAACAACATTAGCTACCCAATATGTTAAAAGAATTGGATAAATAAAACCTGCACGAAGTAATTTCTCAACTTCAGTTTTAATAGCGGCAACTTTTCGCAGATGTATCTGATGTAATCTTTGTCGGACAGGTTTAACATCTGGGTATGTTTTACTTTCATGAAAAAAAATTGATGGATCGATTCCTGGAATTTCTTCATATGACCAGGCAAAAATGTCATGGAATTCTTGAAATAGGGCTCTATATGCTTGGAGTTCATCTGGCATACAAGAAGCACCTATATGAATGTTTTCAACAATTCCTGGTTTTACTGAGATGTCAATAGGAACTGTCGTAGGAATTTTTGCTAAGTTCAATTCAGAAACGAAATTCATGAGAGGATTCTGAGGTTCATTGACATAATCAGCGGTAAAAATGGAGGAAAAATCAGTTTCAAAATGATCGAGATCAAGAAAAAACGAAGATCGATGATGTAAATCTTCCCAAGATAATTCATCTATAGACAAAAATTCATGAATATGCTCATCAGTAGTGAATACTTGTTGAACATGATCCGGAATTGATGTCGAATCTGAGCTTGATATCGAAAGTGATTCTTCATTGATCACATTCACTAGATCAGGTTTAGTTGAAGGAGTATCAGAAAATGACTGTACTGCCTGATATTATAATTCAAAAGGACTCAAAGGCATCACGCCATCGAAATAATCCAATTCTGAGTCTGAAGGTACTATCCAAGGAACATCAAAGGAAATAATACTTGATGTAATCATATTGATATTAGCAATAGGAGGTGGTATGTTGGGAGCAAGCAGGGAAAAAGTTTCCAATAAAGCAGAATCTTTAATTAAACCTACTCCAACATCTTTATAAGGGATAATCAATTTTCTGACATGTTGGATGCTATCAGTAGTGGCTGGGTCGGATGAATAATATGAGAGCTGATCTATTTTAACAATATTTCCTTTAGGAGGAAACATGATGAGACGAAAGACTGATGATACAACAATAGTCATGGCATAAGACCAATTGCAACCGAGGAGAAGGTTGTAATCCAGAGGGGCATCAACCACTTCCACTTCTAGATTGATGGTTTTTCCTTCGAACTCTATAGGTAGATCCTTTCAAATACCATACGGATGGAATCCTCTTCCATCAAACGCTTTGAGGATAGTTGGCGATTGGTTAATTGTCGGAGAACCAAGTGATTTCCAACATTTTAATGAGATGATACACATAGAAGCCCCTTCATCAATAACAGTATGAAAGCAATGTTTGCTTTTTACTAAAAATAGAATTTGAAAAGCCATTTGATGAGGTAGGCGGGGTGTAAAATTCTCTAAATCGAAGATCATTAGGTTTGAATATTGAAGGTATACAAATCCTATGGCTGACAATAGTAATTTTCTTTTGGCTGGACATGATTGCAACACTTACAAAGCCGACATTGTTGAAGGGGAAATTTCCAAGTCTCCAACAATATTGTAGTTCTGAGTAGCTCTCGCATGTGGATTGAAAGTTGATTTATGAAGTAAACCTTTAGCAGACGGTTTGATTACTAAGTTAGGATTTGGTTTCTCAATCTGTAGTGGATCAGAAACTGAGGGAGATGTAGTTGATTCTGAATTAGAATTGTCTACTTCTTTACCACCAACAGGATTTTTACTACCATAATCTTGTGATCGCATCGCAACCATCAACATATCTTATATCGTGTTTGAGGAAGATCCAATCATGTTACTATCTTGAGTAGGAAAGGGATCCTTCAAGACAACAGGTATGGGCTAACTCTTAACGAATTTCGATACCTCGGTTCTATGCGGGCACTCTTTAGTAAAATGATCCTAATCACAGATTAGACAAGGATAACAAGGTTTCCATTTATCGTCAGTTGGTTCAGTTTTATCTTTTTTATCTTTTGAAGATGATTTTTTGTTTTTATTCTTACATTTCTTCTTACCACCAGTTTTAGGTTTGGCTGTAAATGATTCTACAACATGAATATCGGTAGAATTTTCAACGGAAGAATTCTACTGGTAGTATGTGGTACCAGAGCTCTCAGTCCTTCAAGTTGGCTTCGTGTATACTTAGGGGGTTTCCCCTGAAGTCTACGTGTTTGTTTTCGTAATTTAGGTAAATCTAAAGTTGCTATGAATGGTAACCGATGGCTAGGGTCTTGATAACCTTGTGTGATCAAACCAGTTCCATGAGGAGGATATCTAGGATATCCTAGAATTGGATTTGCATTGGGAATTGTGAAACCTCCTAGATAACCAGGATTAACCGAACCATATTAGGATTGTTGAGGAACTTGCTAAGTATACCTAGGATATGGCTGATACTGATACGTTGGATTTTGTGTAGTATGTCCAAATTGATACTGCCCCTGGTACGGTTGATAAGTAAATTATGGTTGACTAGTGAGAACCATACTCGTACCAGATTATCTTGTAGGCATTTGGGTCATAGTCTAAATTGTAGGTCCTGACTGTGGCACAGATACTTGAGGAATTTTCACTGACACAGGGGTAGTAGAAACATGAGCTGTAGATAATCTAGAAATAGGTGTGGTAGGTTGAACAGAAGTTGTAGCAGCAGCAGAAGTTTGAGGAAGAGTTCTAGGTGTACTAGGCCCGGGTTGCTGAACATAACTAGGTGTAGAGACTTGAATGGTAGGCTGGATAGGTTGCTGGGTTGGACCAGAACCTATGGGTTGTCGAGGTTGATTAGGTAACTACACATTGGGTTTTAAAGTATATTGAATTTGAGATGGATCCTACACCCTATTAATTCTGTAATATTGACCCATAGAAGGTTGTGCATATGAAGGACCATAAATAGCTCCTTGTAATTATGGTTGACCTGAAGGAGGTTGCAAACCTTGAGTTGGGTACTGACCTTGAGGTTGATATTAACTTTGAGGCATGTACTGAATCTGGGGTTGATATTGACCCTGAGGTATGTACTATCCTTGGGTTTGATATTGACCTTGAGGTATGTACTGTCCTTGGGGTTGATATTGAACCTAAGGTATGTACTGTCCTTGAGGTTGCTCTCGAGGCAGGAAATATTGTCCTACAGTTTGACCTCCAGGTGGTAAACAATTGCCCTGAGGTTGCCCTCCGGGTGGTAATTGACTACCTTGAGGTTGCCCCCTAGGCGGTAACTGAGTTCCTTGAGGTTGCCCCCCAGGTGGTAACTGACTTCCTTGAGGTTGAGCATTTGGAATATTTCCATACATCATAAAAATATGTTCTACGTTCAACGTGCCAGTGTTTGTTTCATTTGTACGAGATGATAACATTTTTTCAATTGGTTAAGGAGCTGCTCCTGAGAAGATACCAGAGAGCGACTGGTATCCCGGAGGAACAAACGAACCACCGTATAAAAATGCTTCTCGAGATTCAAAAAATATAGATGACTCACTCGACATGGCTAATGAAGTTTTATAACCTCTCTGTGTAGGGTAAAAAGGAATTTGGGGTGGTGAATAAGTAAGACCTGCTTGTTGTAAAAAATCTGTCAATGATAAATACCAAGCGTCAGTTCTGAAAGAACTGTATAATATTGATTCACACACTCTAAGATTCAAATTTTCTTGGGTTTCGGGAAGAACTACATCTTCGTTTGGACCAACAAGTTCTTCAATACATATGAGATCAGAAGGAAGGTTTTAGGTAATGCGATGTCTTACTCTATGTGAATTAGGATCACTATAAGTTGGAGTAACAAATCCTGAAGATGATTCCAACACAACAGGTTCAGTTTCTAGCTCAGAAATTTAAGGTTCTTTAGTTAATTCACTGGTTGCAGAAGCAACATCAGTAATTTCATAAATTGAAATTGGCTCTTGAATATATTCTACTATTTATGATTGATTTACTTCATGATAATTAGGATGATGAGTAATTATGGATGATTCTCCTAGTTCCATTGATCTAATTCTACTGGTAGTATGTGCTACTAGAGCTCTTAGTCCTTCAAGTTGGCTTGGTGTATACTCAGGGGGTTTCCCCTAAATTCTACGCAATTGTCTTGGTAATTCAGCCACGATTAAAAATTATTAGTCACATGCAATCAAAGAAAATTTCAATCAAAAGTCCTAAAGTCACTAAGGAGACAATCAAATGATCAAATTATTATAAAATCTAGGAGATCAAACCACACACAAACAATAGATTCCCACACTAAAAACACTAGTTGGTGATGAAATCCAACATCGTAGTATTTTAATGTAGAAATGGTGGTTGGAACAGTTACCTCGACAACCTGCTTAATGAAACAGACCGGTGCAAGTTTCTCCACTTAAACCATATAGAGTGAAGATAACCCTTGGGAGAGTCCAAGTGAGTCTAGTTGACGTCTGCTCCAGGTACAGTGGGATATTTCCTCCACCGTCACCTTAGGAAAAAATATTAAATTTTATGGCCACTAAGGTCACCAACAGGAACAAATATACCTTGGGGAATAGTCTACGATCCGATATATGCCCAAGGGTAGAGTAACAAAGTTCAATCCCCTTGAAGGCTCCTTGACATAATCTAAGGTATATCGACAAGTGACCCCAGGCTCCTCGAAAATGGTCAATCCGAGGTTTATCGTTGTTAATACGAGCACATCTTCTATCATTCCCGATGAGATAGAATTGATCACCTCACTGGTTCGGATATGATCTCATGCTTGACTCCTTTAGCAGGAGCTCCCCAGAGCATACAAGCTACTATTGGATTTTTCCTATCGTAAGATCAAATACTTGTTTGTTTAATTGTCTCAAACAGTTAATTACTCCCTACTCCAAGACACTAGCCTAAGTTATGTAGGTGAAAAGAATCCTAGAAATATAAAATTACTAGATTGATTTTAATTTAACCGTTGTTTTTAATAGGTTGTTTCTTAGGACAATAGGTACGAAAGTGAAACTTTGATGATATGTAGTGACCTGACTTGAAACACACTAAAAATGCATCTATTATGAGAAACAAATCATTTCCTTTCAATAAGTTCTATCTAAAAGAAAGAGTTGAGAAATGCAATCTTTTAAAACAATTCTTTCCTTCAAAACAAGAACATTGAAAAGAAATCTTATCTTATGAGAACTCAGAATGATCAATTTCTCAAAAAGAAATCCTTTTATTCTTCAAGATAGAAACTACAATAAAAAATTCTCCAAAAGAAAACTACAATTTCTAGAAATAACACTCAAAACTAAAAACACCAATTTCGAGATCTAAAAATTCTAAGAATTAAATCTGAAATCAAAACTTAAATATTTTGAGGATGTTTTTCTTAGTTTGTAATCTAACTAAGAAATTCTTTACTGAAATCAGAAAAAACTCAAAAACATCCAATTATGGTTTTTAAAGTGAAATTCAAAACTTAATGAAAAAGTTTTTTAGAGAATTGCAAATGAGAAAATGGGATCTAATTATCATAAAACAATTTCTGCTATGAAGTCAAAGACTCAACAAGAAAACAATGAAATACCAATGATGTAAGGTATATAGAGGTTTCTAATCTTTGAGTGACATAAAGACAAAGAAAAAATCACTTATAACATGCAGATCTTGTAGAAAATAATTCAAAACTTAAAAAATGCTGAAAGAAACTCTTAGAAAAAGCTTTCTGACAGAACATACAAGTTTGGGTATACACTGAGAATCTTACAAGCTGATCCTAGAAAAGAGAATTTTAAGTTTTTCAAAAAATTTCTCAGGGTCTGCAGGTTTTATTGTAAATAGGTGCAGTGTCGCACTATGTATACAGAAAAACAATGGAGATGACCACACTGTGCCTAAAGACAAAGTGCGGAGACCAGAAAACCTAAAGAAAATCAAAAAATTCTAAAGCATTTTTCAGGGATTCTACAGGAATAAATTACCCAAGCCAGTATCACTCAATCAAAATCAGAAAAATAATTTCACAAGTCAAAAATAAAATGAAACTAAGTTCAAGATCTATTCCCCAGTGGAGTCACCATTTTGTTGGACGGATAAATCATTCTTGCAGACAAGATAGATCTGCCTAGTATCCTACGATAACTAGCAACAAACAAACATATGTAAACTACCTTCTATAGATTATATTTGATCTATAATTATCTATAATGAAGGATTTAGGACTTACTTGTAGTCCAGCACTGATCGTAGTCTTCTTTCCTATTGCTTTGAATACGTATCCTTTCGGGATCTGCAATAAAAAACACGAAATAATCAGAAGCACCTGCATAATATAGATTAATTCACAAACCATAAACCTATCTTGATGATCAAGGAATTCAAGAAATAAGCCATTTGAATAATCAACTCATTGAGGAAATAGGATCCATTTGTATTATCTTTGATGAAAGAAGGAGCCTTACAACCGTGTTCGCCTTGATGTCGTATAGGTCCTTCTGGGGTTTGGAACAAGCATTTCGTCTACTTTGAAAAGCCTTTCCACTCTCTTGACTAGCATACAAATGAGTGTGTAGTCATTCCCATATGATAATCAGTTAAGGGAGTCTGAGTTTCTCCAACAGTTCTCCTCAAAAAATATCAAAGCCTAACTCCCCTTGAGGCTGAACTATGGCCTCAATTTATAGCAAAAGAGAAGAGGTTGTAGCTCCAAATAAAAGGGGATAGAATCCTCTTTCAAAGGGATTAAGCTCCACATACCAAGGGGTAGGCTCCTTTAATGGAGGGATGAATGTACATGAAAGGAGCGAACTTTCCATCGAATAATTGCTTCCATAAGCTTCCAGGTTCAACCAACTAGGCTTCCAAATTTTTCTTCCGCCTTCACTTTACCTTTTATAGGGAACCACACCTTAAATAAAGAAAAAGTGAAGCTGGTTCCACATGTTCTAAAAGAAACAGATGCAGCACCGCAGGTAATAGTAAGAGAAAGTGTGGTACAATTATTTTTATGACTTTTATAAGCATTTCTCTCAATTTCAAGGCTTGGTTTTAGGAACTTGATATTTGTAGACTTCTAAGGGAGTAATATATGAGTAGTGATGAACACATATAGACAGTAAAATGTCATGGTGACAATTTTAGTGTAACAGGAAGGTATTGTTATACCACCATTCAACTTGAGGTAACCACTTAACCCATTGTGTTTTTTTATTAGATACAAAGAAATGAATATATCCTTCCAGTTTTTTTTTCACTATCTCATATTTTCGGTCAGATGGAGGGTGATAAGATGAACTAAGGGGCATCAAAGGGAAAGTAGGGAAGATAATAAACTCTCATATCAAATGTTACGCAGCGAGATTAGAAAACATAAGAAAATATATATGAACTACCTGAAAATTAGCCTATTCGGGGGGGAACATCATTTACATCACATAAATGCATGATTATTGGATGATAAAAATGACAAGACCTCCTTGGTATAGGGAGGAGTCTGAGGGATCACAATATAATAATAAATTATATAAAAATAATCATGTAAGGGCACAAAAATAACAGTAAGGGGTATACACTTATAATAACAATAGGGGGGCTATACTAGTATTATAGGGACCTAAGATATAACATTAGAAACTTTGAATTTAAAGGATATCTTGGTGTTAAAATGTGCTTGATTATGCCAAATTAGAAGTCACTATTACATCCTCCAATTTTGGAGGATATTTTGAATGTGTTTAACTATTCCAAGTTAGTCACTCTGATTTTGAAGGATATTTTTATTTTTATATGCATTTGACCATTCCAAGTTATTCTCAATATACTATGTTGATAGAGTGGCTCTCGCAAATTAGTGGCCACTCCATTTTATTGTAGTGAATAAATTCCTAGTAGTTTTGAAGTCAACACTAAACACTTATATTTTGGATACAATATTTAGTGGACATTTGAGGCCGGCTAGAATCTAACCATACACCACATGTAACATCGATGCATATACATTTATCTATCGTGATCAATCGCAATAGGCCTTCATCATTTCCAACTAACTATATATCTAAGAGGTCATGAATAAGCTAAACTACTTGTATTCCTATTCCAAAACACTACCCAATATATATCTAACATCAAAACACCATAAATGTATTTTTAGAAAAATGAAATACCCTTGGTAAAATTGTTGGATATAGTCATAAAAAAAATCTAGTTTTTTCTCTATGAAACACATCCCCAAACCCCAATATTAGTAAACCAAAACCCAACAATAATATTTCATAATATTAAAGAAACATAAAAAATTTAAAGAAACATAAAAAATTTCATAAAATATTTATATTCTAAGTTCTTGGAGCTAGAAACCCAATAACAATAAACCATGGCGCAACCATGCATTTGTCTAAGATAAAAAGCACAAAAACAAATACAAATTGCCATAAAATATTTGCGTCCTAATACAACCACCCAGAATCCCACTACTCCCAAGTCACAACTGAAAACTAATTTTCTCTAATGTTAAAAATCCAAAATAATAAATAGAAATTTACATAAAAGAATAGATCATATCAAAATTACGTAAAACCTTTTGTTTCAGTCAATTTTTTTGTTTCCCATAATCCAAGCAAAACCCAATTTGTAAATCCACTGCCATGATCTCCACTCATAATATATAATGGACATATTGAAATAAGAAGATTCATGTCTACAATATTACAAAATATATATAGAAAGAAAAAAACACAGATTTCCCTAAAATAAACGAGAAACCCAACCTGCAAATTTACCGCCATGATGTCCATACATAATATATACTAAAAATACTGAAATAAGAATATTTCTATCTGCGATATTAGAAAAAACTAAAAAACATATATTTCCCTAAAACAAATTAGAAACCCACAAGTGTTAAATTTCATTAGCATCATCACATAATGCACCAAAAATTTTTATGAAAAAGACAAAACAAAGAAACATTGTAAACAATGGAAATATGACATGCAACCATGTCTCTGCATTGTTGGAATATGTATACAGAAGGTTGTTGATGATATTACTATTAGCATTGGAGGAGCTCTGCTTTAGCCAAATCAAAGTGGCATCAATGCATTTGGATATTCCTTATCCTAATTCCCTTGTTAGTGACGGACTTCTATATAACTAATGTGAAATAGAGTTTGGAACACAATATACATGGTAGTCTATAATAGGATAAAGGAAAAGACACTTGGTAGGTTGTAATTGGATTTTTACAGATTTTGAGCATTAGTTGGGAGACATATCCTTTAAGAATTCCTTTGGCATAATTATACTAGAATCTAGATGTTTCTTTAAATATGTACTACAATCACACTTATGAACAATTGGCTATAATTTTTTCATGTCATTTTTCTACTTATTATACAAATATAATTTAAGTTAGTTTTTTTTAAGGTATTTCACTGACACTAAGTGTCTACTACATTCACAGGAAAATATGGGTAGATCAAATTGAAGGTATCTACCCTCCAGCCAAACTAGCAAGGCCTAATACCAAGGGCGTTGAGGAGATTTGACCCTATGACCTCCCGATAGGATAGGTACTTAACAAGAGGAACTTGAACCACTGAGCTATCAATTGGGTCTTAATTTAGGGTTGTTTGATTATAAGTTTTTGAGTTTTGTAGTTTGCATAATCAAAGTATCTTAATAAATTTTCATGTGTTACATTCATAAAGTAAAGAACATTTATAACTTCATGTAAAAAATATGAATTAGGCTTATGATTATGAAACACTAAGAGTAGTGGTGGTGTTTTAAAAAAACATTGCTTGGGATTCGAATGGCCACTACAACAAATTTTCTTGGAGAATATCCCTTTAAATAGGATATATTCCTTATGAATACAACTAGAAAAACCATTGGTTCTCATAAACATAGAGCTAAAAATAATTGGTAACTTAACTGAGCAAGGTTTACCCAAAACACCCTAACAATTACCCCTTAAACGTGACTTAGGAACATTAACCCAATCCCAATCATTCATCAACAATCTCACCTAATATTTCACACCTCCTCGTCCCCCCATAAGCTAGGATACTAGTACACCTATTGTTGAAAAGTGTAACTAGGTTCGGTCTTCATAATGACTTGTAATTATGAATTTACGTCATGAGGAAGAAAAACATAATAAAAAGTATTTTGTAAATTCTTGACTCATGGGTTTCATGAGCAAGGAGGTTTTATCATAGGTCAAAAAATTCTTCTTGATGTTTTTATGTGTTTTTCATCTTGTCACAAATGTATAATTTATAGTCATGTATATGAAGTGATGTTGCAATTGTAAAAACAAATTATTGATGTAATTTGTATATTCCAAGACCTTGTCCTTGAAGTCGACCTAGAATATGCTAGAAGTCTCCATGATAAATTTGGCTGAGACACACGAGATCATTTTGGCCTAGAGGTGGAAAACAATCCATATATATAACGGGACTATGACCTTACTTGACACCAAGAAATTCAAAATTCATTCTGCAATAAAAGTGTGTAAGAGTGACTGCAGCTTGTGTGAAGATACAAGGATAAGAAATGAAGAAAGGAAGAGTTGATCTAGCTCTATCTAGGGTATATCTTACCTCGCACTCCTCACATAAGTCGAAATAAATCATGACAAGGTCAAGGAATGAAAGAGGTGCGAAGGAAGGGTATCCTAGTGGTGTGAAGAAGGAAGAATAGACAACGAACAAAAGGATATTGCAAGGAGTGAAAGAAAGAGGCAATACAAACCTTGGTCCTGGGTAAACATATCTGTGATATCTCAGTAGAGGGATGAAGAATACATAAGCATAAATAAAGGGTGCTAAATCTAGAGAAAGATCTTGGTTTAAGTCATTAAGTGCAAAAAATAAGGCTAATGAATAGGCCTCTAGGAGATAGAGACTAGACCAAGAGAGGTAGAGAAGGAGTTCATAGCTAAGGGCTAGGAACCAAGTTTCCTAATGTTGGTGTCGCACATTTCAAAAATGAGGGATCAGTCTAGGAAGTCTAGAAGAGTACTGAAAAGGTCTTGGTGTCATACAAGTGCAAAGGGTTTTTTTCATGGTCATGGTACTTGTCAATGGAATATATATAAGAAGAATTACTTTTAGGTTTTTCTCTACAAGAGGGAGAGTGTTTGGCCCTGGATTGAAGAGTCTAAACTTTGTGTCTCTTACATTTTGATAATTGACTTGATGAAAGGCATAATAAGCTAACGAAAATAAGATCTAATTAAAATAAGCATAACAAGTTCAGAAGTAATTATCAAGAAAGAGAAATTGAATTAAACACCCTAAATTCTTGTTGGCTTGAGGGGTCCTGACCTAGGCTCCGATTTGTTGTGCCATCAACAAATCCTCCAACTACTGGCCCTTTCGACAATTACCTACTTGCGCAGATCAAAGTATCACCAAAAGAAGTATGGGGGGGTGCTAGAACTAGGTTTTTGCACCGTGATGAAGAATTTTATGTGGTGGCCCTAAACAGACTTATAACAGAACTCATCACATATAACATGGATATGCGCACAGCAACAGAATAGTAGAACAATAGATCAAATTTGTCATAGATTATCTCATAATGCAGTACATATATTCATGCATAGTAACCGGCACACTTTAAGCAGATCTATTCATCAACAATGTACTTTACACATAAAAGATTTTACTCAATTGCGCAGACACATTCAATCATAAGCATAATTAAATGTAAAATGTCACAGAACCAATTCTGATCTCAAATCAATAAAAATAATAGATTCGTAGTTAATGAGATAAATAACATATCAAGTGCACAACACATTTGATTTTGTCAAAACAATATTCTATATTAAGATATCAACAATTCCAGTACATTCAGAAATCAGAATTCCCATACAATTTACCCTTTCGTGCACACAACCAGCGTAGTCTGCACATAGCGAGGACTAAGGTCTCTACGCACACAGCCAACATGATCCTTTTCTACCCTAAAGCCAAAGCTTATATTAAATCCTTACAAAATGTTGATCATCAAAAAATAAGCATTATTATCTTTACTTGACTTGATCTATCTATATTTATACTAATCTTAGCGCACAGATACCATGGTGTCAAACCATGGTTTGAGACTCATATTTTTCCCTTAAAAACAATTTACATTGAGTAGGGACTTTTACCGCCCCAAATCCCTTTTTAATCTTCCATGGAATGCACACAAAAAAATATATACAAAAATATAACCAAAATTTACCCAAGGGTGCCCCGCTCCAACAGGCCCCCAACACCAGCTTGTGACTCCTCCCAAGACACTGCAGGGTGGGCTCCTTCATCTTTGCCTTGAGCATGGTGGCAAAGGTATTTAGTGGGAAGATAACTTCAACACTCTCTGCAACAACTCCCTGTGCTTCATTCAATAATTTTTAAGTTTTTGGCCCTTCAGTTCCCAGATCAATGTTGCGCTAGGTCTGTTGAAGGCTCTTCAATGCCCCATCCAATATCTATGACAATTGCAGAGCTTCCTTAGCCCATGGTTGCATCCATGCTTACAATAATATTCCCTGTGATGCATATCCTCAATCTCTGTTTTAATAGCGTGACTTTCCTAAAGGTGGGAAAGGCACTATGCTATAACCAATGTGGGCACCGCCATACAGATATCTATGAACTGCTATTGTTTCATGCACAATTCATTGTGCAACTACTACACCATTGGTTATTTCTGAGCCAAACTCCAGAAACCAATGGCCTCATCTAATAATTGGCGACACTCTGTGACCACAATTGATATACTATCTATCACTTCCTTCACCTTTGCAGCACGTTGTTCACTGACTTCTAAAGGTTTTTTTGGCTGCAGCATCATCTGCAAGTCTACCATTTGTTTTTCAAATTCAGCTTTGATAGTTTTCACTTCATCGTGTGATGCCTTCAGCGTAGTGGCCAACCCTTCCAATTTTTCTACAAGGGTGGCTAAGGGAGGGACCGCTAGCAATTAACTGCAAACTTGATCAATATTTGCCTCCAAGGCAGTGTGCCAAGCCTCTACTGTGCAACACACTTCCTCCGATGTATGTTGTTTATTTTGAACCTTGGAGACTTGCTGCTGTGACTCACTTGTAGTGCGGTAGGCTTGGTCCTCTCTGTATTGCAGATCGTAGACAATCATACTATGGACCATGTGAAGCTTTCCTACTAGAATCGTAGCCAAATCAATATTAATATCTTCATATGATCTCAGTTTCATGCTCATAGTCGATGACTTTACGTGGATGGTAACTACGAGGATTTGGATCATTCTTCTCTCCCCGGTTGATGGAAAATATATGTTGATTGGTTGTGCACTGGAAGCAGGCACACTCGCTTGAATTTGGATCGCCTAGGCCACTCTCACTTGTATCAGGCTCGCTTGAACCTTCAATTCCTAAATGTCAGTATACACATAGTCGAAAACAAGTTTGTACTACACCTCCATATTGGTCCACATATCTTCTATTGTGGATGTCATGGTGTTGTAAATTTTGTTGTAGTCGTCCTCATTTGGAATGATGTCTTATTATTCGGCTGCTTTAAACCCTTTCCTCTTCTTTCGCAGACCTCCCGTGGCCTGAGAGCGATGCTTTGTCCTCTTGGTAGTTTGTGTTTCCAGCTCCTCGACAGTCTGAGCCTCCATCTCCTTGGGACCTGCACCATTCTTTTCAGGTGTTGTCTCTTTCTCAAGATCAATTCTCTCACCAGTTGTCATCGACATGGCCTCTGCTCCATTTTTTTTACCTGTTTTCTACATACATGTTATTAGCTTACTGGGAGTTTTCAGAATGGATGAGGATGCACCTCTCATTGTGTGCGGCTCCATCAAAGCTGGCAGCCATTCTGTCGTGACACACACTAAGTAGCCTTCAGTAGCCAAATATGGAAACTCATACCAAATGCCCTCAACAATGCCCTTTGCGTTGATATGGATGTTATGGAATGTCGCTTTAAAGTCCGCGATCATGTTGTATTTCTTATACAAGGTTGGAGACAACCTTGGCTTTGACTGAATGGGTTGAAACACCGCATCATGAAAAAGGATTGAAAAAAAAATATTTTCTGTGACTTGTGTGTGGATTGTTGATTTCCAAAGCGTGGCATACCACGCAAATTCACACATATTGGGCTCAATGTCGGGAAATTGTGTTTCGTCCAATGTCTTTCAATTGATGAGTGCTATTAGGGGAACACCCATGTTTAATAAAAATGCTTCCCATCATCCTATTCCTTGTGCACATTCTCCACGAATTCTTTGCATTGGTACTCAACCCAATTCTATTACATGCCCTTCTCTCATTACCTAGTGAGTGCAATGAATATGGATGGGAATTCCTTTGTTCTACACTTACTCATCATTTTGCATGCTAGGATGAGGGTTCCAAAGTGGAAAAAATGGTCATTAATATCACTTACCACACACCTGTGACTATGGTGCATGACCTGGTAGTCATTATTGATTTTCTCTACAACCTTCTTTTCTTGGACTTTGCCTCCAAATTCTGCCATAAGGTTTGCACCCTGTCTAGGCAAGTGGTGATCTGGTGGACCAATGCGACAATGATTGGTATGCACTCCCCGAGCCATAAACAATCATCGTGAGCTAGTGCAAGAAACTCCCACACAAATACGTCATTGATCAGGCTGCGCCCAAAGTGTCAAATATGTAACAAATTCAATAGCCCTACTTTGTAAAGGTCCAACACCCAATGCTTTGGCTCAATGTGCATGATTCCACCCTCATAAGAGACCTAGTCTAAGTGTCTCTGGGGTGAGAGCTTTGTAAATGTTTCCTGATCCACGAGGTCCCAGTCCTCCATTTTCAACATCGGAAATTTTGCAAACATATCGCATGGCATAGGGACATTCTTTGTGATCAATGGCATGTTGATGTAAGTGCGCACCTTGGCAAGGTCCTTGAGGACATTCACTGAAGCTTTCCGTGGTGCAACATATGTAGGCAATCTTGAGATAGGGGAAATTTCTACCACATACTTTGCCTTCATGATTGTCTCAGGAAAATTTGCAATGGGCCTCTTTTTGTGCTCAACCAGAGTGGAGCACGACTTAGGGGTCTTCTCTCTTGGAGATTTCTGGGACCCGAAGGTCTATCCCTTATTGGTCTTAGTTGGAACATGAGTCTCAGCAGCCTGCGCAATGGGTTCCTCTCCTAGTCTAGTAGCAGTCATATTTGGAATAATTACGAGACCTAAACCTCTATGGTACAACTCCTCCTCAAATAACGAATCAAAATCAGACATAGACATGCTATATAAATCAAAGAGATCAATTCAAAAAAATCACATAGAAGGAAAAGGGAACTAATGTGACCCCTTGGGTGATATTTATAGCTTAGGTGTGTCTCAAATTGATCTAAAATGGGTGGCTGGATTGTTATGCTAGCAAGAAACTCCCACTCAATTAGAACAAATTAAGATCTTGCTTATACATGCATGTGCGGAATTTCATACTTGAATCAGGTGTATGTATTTTAACTGTTTTAAGGCTTTATGTGTGAGGAATTAAAAATTTGTTTATGCTAATTAAAAGCATGTAAAACAACCACAAATTGCATCAAATTAATCATCAACACATAACAACAAACATAATGAAGGAGTTCACCCGTATCTCTTAGGCTACATTTCCTTGAGCCTTTGTCAATTGACTTGGATCTTTGGGATTAAGATGGAAAATTTATTTTATAGGTGGCTACTCAACTCCAATGGTTATTTGAACTATTCCAATGGGTTTATAATACCATCAAATCCCTAGATTGACTGCTAACTCTCTAGAAATGGACCTAGGCTCCCTTGGGCTTGACCTCTTCTGTTGGTGTCCTTAAGCTTCCTCGAGCTTCTCTGTGGAAAAAAATCTCCTATAAGTCCACTTATGTCCCTTAAAACTTTTCTATTGTATCCATCACATGTCATTCATCCAAAATACACTTTTAATTTTCTCAAAATGACTTCTGGCTCCCCAATCTAGGCCTCCATCACCTGGTGGCCCTGGGCTCCTTGAAACTTCCATGGAGCTTCTTTGTCTTTATAAGTCTCCAAATGGTTCTAAAAATCCCTAAAATGGATTCATAATCTCCAAAATAGTCAAAATAGACTATTCAATTACTCAAATTGGCCTCTCGCTGCTCTAGTTAGGCCTCCAACACCTAGTGGCACCCTGTGGCTCTTGGCTCACTGAAAAATTCCCTGTATCCTCTTGGCCTTTATAAGTATCCAAATGCCTCTTTAGACCCCATGATTTGATTCAGAAGGTTAAAGATAGTCATAATATACTATTGGTTTGCTGAGAATGGTCTCTGACTACCCTGGATTGGCCTCATTCTCCTGTTGACTCCTGGTGGCCCTTGAAAATTATCTGAAGAAAAATCATGCTCAAAAGTCCTCATCTGGTTCTTCAAACCTCACCAATGGATCTATGATGCTGAAGATAGTCAAAATTGAGAATAACCTCTCACTGCCGTGGCTAGGCCTCATTCTCCTCCTGGCTCCTCATGGCCCTAATGGACCTTGCAAATTCTCAAAAGAAAATTTACGCTCAGAAGTTATCTGCTAGATCTGAATACCTCACCAATGGCTCCAAAATGATCCAATTAGCTAATAATGACTCTTCATTCCCCCTGAATGGTCGAAAATTGGGCCTCCTACTCTTTTTCCTAGTTACACCTAGGAAATCTCCACTAAAGTGGAGGACTCCACTTAACTAGAGTCAAAATAGCAAACTCAACCCAAATTTGGGCGTGCTCCATAAACAACCATGCAAATAAATGTGATGGTTAGGGTGGCCACATGCGCACCCCAACCCTGGCCCTAACTGTAATGGTCAGTGGAACTACAACATAAACTGAGGGTTAGTTGGTCGGAACTGTGGGTTAAGTTGAGTGGTTATCACAAACCGCACAGTAGTGGTTACAACTTTAAACATGGCATGGGGTAATTTTTAACACAAATATTTTTAGAGACTGCGGGAGGTTAAGCCGTCAGGTTGTAACACTTGATGTTTTCCATTTGAATGCACTATGGGACCGCTGGCGGGTTGGGACCGTCGGTGGTCCCTGATCCCAAACGCCAACACTTTATAAAATAAATACAAGTCGATGCCTATATAGGTTAAGATCTTTGTGTGGTTCAAGTGATTAGATGGGCACGTGCTCTACTGGTGGTCCAGGGTTCGACTCCTGTGGCCTCCATAATAATTTTACATAGTGGTTCAAAGGCCACGTGGCGGCCTCACGGCTAGCCACATGGCACCTTTCAATTGGCCCATAAAACACAATCTACAACCAAATGTCCAATAATATCGCACCACTTATCAACCTGTGATTCTCCTAGAAGGAATATTTTGGGGGAATATTCTGAGGAATATTTCAGAAATATTCCTTGGAATATTATTTTTTGCTGACTGTTCAAATGCCCATTCAACCTTGGTCAACTGTCCAAATTTGTAGTTTACTGGACTTTTCAAATCACGATAACTTCTTCATATGGTGTTAGTTTTTCAAACCATTCACGACACTGGAATTAGGAAGATGAGATGTATCTAGTCGCTCAGGCTCGACACACTTTTGAACACTTTAAAATTTGAGCTATCACTTAGGTCCTAATCCAAATCTGATCACTCCTCCCCATTGGGAATATTTTGGACCCCAAAAGACTTGATTACCTATTCAGTAGATGAGGGCACAAATCCCTCACCTTTCTAACCTTAATCCAATTTTCCTTGCTTGGCTTAGTTCCTTTGAGCTGAACTCGAAGGTAGTCAACACTTCCCCTGTTGGATGCTCTTGTACTCATGTCAAGAATTGTACCTTCTTTGAGCTCATCCAGAAAGTCTGGTGAGAAATATTCAATCGAAGGTAGTTCAATATCACTTCCTTGATCATCGATCAAAGGTGTCTCATACAAACTTAAGTTTCCAACATTAGCAACTGAATACATTCGACTATGTACAAAGTAATGTTTTTCTTACTGAGTTAAGAAATTATAGCACTTCTCACCAGGCCACTTCCATGGTGATTTTTCCTGTTGAATATCTTCTTCCTGTGAATCATATGGACTCACATCGATGATGGAATCCTTGCTTCCATTCTTGCCAGTATTTTTATCCTCTTGCTTCTAATGCTTGGGATGATTGGTTAAATGCAATGTCCAACATTGGGTAATGAGATTCCCCTTATTATAGCAATGTGTGCAAATATTTTGCATCTTTTGTTCAAGTTTCCTTTGCTTTGACTATTTCCTGTATGACTTCATTCTATTCCAACATCTTGAAACTTCATTGTTACACAAACCACGATAGGAACAACAACTCTTTCTTCCATTCATGCTTGACATAATCATAAACAACTTGACTATGGGAGGAATTATTCCTCAAATGTTGCTTTGAATGTTCATATTTTTTATCTTCTTGAGGAGTTGAACTTGAAGAGGTTCCAGCTCTCTTTCAAAGACCAACATTAGTGTTCATTTTTGATAGCCGTCAGAACTCTCTTACTCGCCATAAGCTGCATGTATACAAACATCTTGCTCCAACATCGGTTTCAAACAATGGTATTCATCTTGAATACAAACATGACATGATTGAGGATTTCAACCTGTAACAAACATTCTTCTTGAATCTGTCTTAAGTGCCTTCACAGCTGTAGAGATTTTGTCATAAGGTTGAACATAGCCTAGACAAAACTTCTTAGGCCTTTCCTCAACCATAATAGGCTCAATCATGCCTTGTGCATGTTTTCCTAAACCCTTGCCTTCATAGCCCATTTTTAACATCAATTCAGACCCTATACCTCTAGTGTGTCTTTTAGATGAACCTACACATCTATCTGAAGAGGAAATTAAAGACAAATTTCAGTGATTTACCTTTGCTTCAAACATGTTCTTGGTTAAGGCCTCTTGGGCATGATGGAGCTACATCTCCATCTCATGCATTCTTTGAATAAGTCCTTCTTTCTCTTTCTTCATAGAAACCAATTTGTCATGAAGTCTAGTTCTTTCCCTTACATCTTCACATAGACTTTTCACCATATCCTTCAAGATGTAGAAGTTTTGCTTCATCTCTTTATCAAAGACTCATGTAAAGGAGGAGGATTTAGAAACCTCACTTGATGAAGTTGTCATCATTATGTAAATGAACTAAAGAACTTCAAAAAAAATTCAAAAAGCTACAAAACAATTGACAAATCTTCTTAAAAATTTGGATGTAGATTCAAGCTCTTTTCTGCAGCTTGTATCTCTTCTTTAGGTAGCCTCTTTTGCAAACAGTTAAATTCTTTGCATTGTTAAACACCTTTCAAGTCAAACAAGAAACCTAGTGCTATGTCAAGCAAGCAACCTAGTGCTCTAATACTAACCTGATCTGAAATGTGTGGCTGACTTGTTATGCTATGAAAACACCTCCCACCCAATTAAAACAAATTAAGATCTTGCTTATACATGCATGTGTGGAATTTCATAATTGAAAGAGGTGTATGTATTTTAACTATTTTAAGGCTTTATGTGTGAGGAATTAAAAATTTGTTTATGATGATTAAAAATATGTACAAAAACCATAAATTTTAGCATATTAATCATCAACACATAATGACAAACATAATAAAGGAGTTCACCTATATGTCTTGGGCTACGTCTCCTTGAGCCTTTGTCAATTGACTTGGCTCTTTGGGATTAAGATGGAAAATATATTTTAAAAGTGGATACTCAACTCCAATGGTTGTTTAAACCTTACCAATGGGTTTATAATAGCATCCTACACCTATATTGACTACTGACTCTTTGGAAATGGACCTAGGCTCCCTTGGGCTTGACCTCTTCTGTCGGTGTCCTTCAGCTTCCCTGAGCTTCTTTGTGGCACGAAATATCTTAGAAGTAATTTTATATCCTTGAATCCTTTTCTATTATCTCCATCACATATCATTCATCTAAAATAAATTGTTCATTTTCTCAAAATGAGCTCTGGCTCCCTAATCTAGGCCTCCATCACCTGGTGGTCGTGGGCTCCACGAAACTTCCCCGGGGATTCTTCGGTTCTATAAGTCTCAAAATGGCTCTAAAAATCCATCCAATGGATTTATAATATCCAAAATACTCATAATACACTATTCACTTGCTGAAATTGGCCTCTAGCTGCTCTGGTTAGGCCTCCAACACCTGGTGGCACAATGTGGCTCTCGGGTCACTGAAAACTTCCCTATAGAATCTCGCCCTTCAGAAGTCTCCAAATACTTTTGAAAACCCCATCACTAGATTTATAATTTTTAATATAGTTAGAATAGACTATTGGCTTGCTGAGAATGGTCTCTGGCTACCCTGGCTAGGCCTCATTCTCCAACTGACTTCTGGTGGCCCTTGTGGCCCTTGGAACTTATCTGAAGAAAAATCGTGCTGATAAGTCCTTTGCTGGCTCTAAAAACCTCACCAATGGCTCTATAATTCTCAAGATAGTCAAAGTTAACTATTGTCTTACTGAGAATGGCCTCTAGATGCCTTGGGTAGGCCTCATTATCCTGCTAGCTTCTGGTGGCCCTAGTGGCCCTTGGAACTTCTCTAAAGCAAAATCATGCTAAAAATTAATTTGATGGCTCTACAAACCTCAAAAATTTCTCTAGAATGATCTAGTTAACTATAAATGATGCTTCATTCCCCCTGAATGGTTGAAAATTGGGCCGCCTACTCTTTGTCCCAATTACAGCTAGGAAAGCTCCACCAAAAGTGGAGGACTCCATTTAACTGGAGTCAAAATAGCCAACTCCGCCCAAATTTAGGTGCACTCCATAAATCCTGCCATAACTAACCATGGAAATAAATGTGATGGTTAGGGTTGCCACATGTGCACACCAACCCCGGCCTTGACCGCAACGGTCGATTGAACTAACTACAACATAAATTGAGGGTTGGTTGGTCAGAACTGCGGGTTAAGTTGAGTCGTTAGCGCAAACCACGCGGTAGTGGTTGCAACTTTAAACATGGCATGTGATAAGTTTTAACATAAATCTTTGCGAAGACTACGGGAGGTTAAGCCGTCGAGTTGTAACACTTGATGTTTTCCATGTCAATACACTGTGGGACCATTGGCGGTTTAGGACCACCAGTAGTCCCCAACCGCCAAACGCCAACACTTTGTAACATAAATACAAGCCGATGCCTATATTGGTTAAGATCTTAGTGTGGCTCAGCTGGTTAGACAGGCGTGTGCTCTGCCTATGGTCTAGGTTTCAACTCCTATGGCCTCCACAATAATTTTACACAGTGCTTCAAGGGCCATGTGGCAGCCTCAAGGCTAGCCATATGACACCTTCCAATTGGCCCATAAAACGAAACGTATGAAAAAATGTCCAATAATATCACGCCACTTGTCAACATGGGATTGGCCCAGAGGGAATATTTTGAGGAATATTCTAGGAATATTCCCTATGATATTCTTTTTTGTTGACTGTTCAAATGCCCAATCAACCCTGGTCAACTATTGAAATTTGTAGTTTACTTGAATTTTCAAATCACGATAACTTCCTCATACGGTGTCAGTTTTTTGAACCATTCATGGTGCCGGAATTAGGAAGGTGAGGTATATCCTGTCACTTAGGTTCAGTACAGTTTTGAACACTTCGAAATTTGAGCTATCAATTAGGTTGATCCAGGTGGATATTAGTGGCCACCCGCCTATTCCAATTTGGGTCCCACCATTGTCTCTTTATTTTTTCAGTTTCGGTACAAATTTCTATTTTTATCAGTTTTTCGGGTCCTGAACTTCCGGAGCCGTTTTGAGGCCCTAAACGACATTTTTTGAGAAAACCAGGAGCAAAATGGGTGCAACATGGGTCCATGGACCAATGTTTCTCACATAAAAATTTTTATTCCTCGGATATATCTTTCTAACAAGGTATGGTGCATGCCAAACAAAGATCGTATGCCAAAGTTACGTCCTCGAGAAGTTGAAACACGAATTTACCCAAACGGGGCCCATAGTTTTGGTGCTTCATCTCCTAGGGTTAGTGTTTTGGATGTTTAAGGTTTTCCATTATTTCTAAGTAATAAATATGCCCTTGTGCCTCATTTTAACTCAGTTTAGAGGCATGTAGCCGCCACATCTCTTCTCAGAGATAAGCTACCAACGCCCTAACTAGTTTATTTCCATTATGTCTGTAATCAAATTTCAATTCTTTTATATTAATGAAATGAAGTGTTATTTCCACTGCATATTTATATTTTTAGTTATATGTGTATTACATTGCATACCTGCATAAATACATATCAATGGAATCAGAGTGGTCTACTTTTTCTCGATCCCTCTTTGCATGTCCCCAACGAGGTCGAGGTATGAGGAGTTGGGGCTCTATCTAGTTGAACCTTTGCAAGATCAACCTTGCAAACCTTGACGGCCACCCATGGGGGGCGAAAAGAAAGATGAGGGAGTAGGAGATCCTATCAAAATATTGCTCGAGGAGGCCCTTGAATAGAAAAGGAATGCGATGATGGATAAATTTACCCAGATCCTTCAACGACTTCCCACCATCAGCACATCTACATTCAACAGCCACTCTCAAGGTCAATTAAACTTTGACATTCCATATTTGAGGGTCAAATAGATGCAGATTTTGTAGATAGATGGTTGAATCTATTAGAAGGATATTTCTCGGTTCATGACTTTTCCGACTAGGAGAAGATTATTTTTGAACTCCTCAAAGCTACCCCCCATGTCGAGGACTGGTGGGAAACCTACTGTGATAAAAAGGATGATACAAAACCCTCTCTGTTCTCAGTCATACCCACTTGGAATTCTTTCCGAGATGCCATAAAGGAACAATAATATCCCATGGGGAGCTATAAGGACAAGTATATACAATGGACCATGCTACGACAACAAAGGGATCCAGATGTGCATGATCTGACGAATCTATTCGACACCCTGTGCACAAAGTTGGGTATCAAAGATTCGGAGAAACATTTTGTGCTAAATTATCGTGGTTGTTTGCACAGATACATTCAGGACGAAATGGAGTTCCTCGAAATCTCCTCACTTGGTACGACATATCGGTATGCTTCCAAGATTGAGCAGAAATTCAAGCAGAAGAACCGAGACTTTGGATCTGCGATCAAAAGCAAGGGAAAGGTGCCCCCAAACTACAGAACAAAGGAAAAATCCAAGGCATGGCAGCCCAATACAACCTTCCAAAACCACAGGCAAAGAAAAACACCACGAAGCCAAAGAAGGACATGGGAAAGTGGTGTGAGTTCCATAAGAGCTTCACTCACCACACAAGTGAGTGTCGGGCCAAGCAGTTGCTCGTGGCCTAGATGAGGGCTTCTGAATCACATGCATGCTCTAACTCTAAATAAAATCCTGACAAGGGGAATGAAAAAGGGAAACAGATTATTGATGTGGAGCCCAATTCCACTGTTGGAAGTATGAAGATCCAGAAGGAGGAACCGGAAGATCCAGAGGAGGCGGAGCATCTCTTCCACTCCCAGATGTGGGTAAAGGATTCCTCGCTATAGTTCATTGTCAATAATGGGAGCCAAAAGAATGTCATTTCCATAGATTTCGTGAAATTGTTGGGCTTTCCGACCACAACGCACCCACACCCATACACCATTGGGTGGATTCACCAAGGACGAGATCTCTGTGTCAGCCAACAATGCCGCCTTCCCTATAGCATCAAGCCCTTCACGGATGAGGTATTATGTGACATTGCTCCTCTTGATGTTTCTGATGTATTATTAGGCCAACCATACTTGTGGAAGTGACATGTTGTGTATGATTCATGGCCTCATGTTTTTATTTTTACTTTGGTAAATAATTTGTACAGGATACCAGAGGTACCACCACCTACTATTATCTCTTTGGTTACTACAAAACAATGCAGTAAGCTCATTTCCCAAAGTAGGAAATTTGTTTTCTTGATGATCCGCCCCTAGGGAGATAAGAAGACTGTGGCCACGACCTCCAAACATGGCTCCTTTGTACGACAAAAAAGAATGGACAAGATTCTGGAGGAGTATGGGGACATTTTCACCTCACCCACAGGGGTGCCTCTGCACTGTCAGATCAAGCACCCCATTGATCTGACCCCAGGTGCACCGCTACCCAATGGACTGATCTATCAGCGCTCTGTTTTGGATAATGATGAAATAAAAAAGCAAATTTAGAAGTTGCTACAGAAAGGTCACATTCGACAAAGTTTATCGCCCTATGGGAGCCTGATTGTGTTAGTATAGAAGAAGGATGGGACTTGGAGACTTTGTATTGACTATCAAGCACTGAACAAGATCATTGTCCGAAATAGGTACCCGATCCCACAGATTCATGACCTTTTGGACCATCTCAATGCGGTGAAATATTTCAGCGAGATCGACTTGAAGTCTAGGTATCACCAAGTACCAATCGAACCCTACGATGTGTGGAAGACTGCCTTCAAAGCCAAGGAGGGCCTTTTTGAATGGCTAGTCATGCATTTCGAGTTCATGAATGCTCCTGAAACCTTCATGAGGTTGATGGAATAAATCTTGCGGCCATTCACCAACTCAATTGTAGTGGTGTACCTAGATGACATTTTGATCTTCAGCCAGACTTGGGAAGAGCACCTCCACCACATCCGACAAGTCCTCCAAACACTAGGGCAACACAAGTTGTGTGCCAATTTGGAGAAGTGCACTTTTGGCATGACCCAGGTTCAATACCTAGGATACATTATTGATGAAAGGGGGGTTCATGTATATCCAACCAAGATCCAAATTATTTGGGATTGGCCAGCCCCAACCACTCTAACAGATCTTTGCAGCTTTCTGGGACTTGCTAATTTCTACCGCAGGTTCCTGTTGGGATTCTCTCATATCACTTGGCCCTTGAGTCAAGTCACCAAGGGAGGAGCGAAAGAAAAATTATTTTGGTTGGAATCTCAATAGAAGGTATTCGTATAATTGAAACATCACCTCTGTTCTGTACCAGTGCTCACATTACCAAACTTGTAACAACCATTTGAGATAGAGACGGATGCCTCTAACTATTCTATTGGGGCAGTTCTTAGTCAATAGGGGCATCCAGTGCCATATCACAGTGAGACATTTTCTAACATAGTTCGCAATTATCCCACTTATGACAAAGAAATGTATTCCATTATACATGATTTTCGACAATGGAAGCATTACATTTTTGGGAAGGAAACAATCATCCACATAAACCGCTGACCCCCACAGTTCATAGAGACACACGGGAAGTTGTAGAATGATCACCATCAGAAGTGGTCCACATATCTGCAAAAATTTTATTTGAACATCAATTAAAAGAAGGGTAGCACCAATAATGTTGCAGACTGCCTCAGGCAACCACCGATTGTGGCACTAACTGCCGTTATCAACTCTTGTGGACACGAGACTTCTAATTGGTCGCTTCTCTACAAGAGTGATCCAGAATTTGGCCACACATACAAGGCACTCTTGGGGGGTACGCAAGTTCCAAATTTTTACCTCCAAGATGCACTGTGTTACACCATTTTTTGGTCATCTAACCTATTATCATTAGATGGATCCAAGTACAACATGTAAGACCAATTTTACCCTAAGTAAAATTGCTTTCACTATAAAAATAACTTAGTAAACCACCTTTATTATGTTGTTTATGCCTAAACAGGAAACCCCATGAGGAAATATTAAATAAATCTACATTTGTTTGAGTTTCCTTAAGGAATAATTAATTAAACAACAGTTTGATTAATATCCCTGGTTATATTTAACCCAAAACAAGGAAATTAATTATATAAATCATTATTTATCTTATTATTTCCTAAAGAATAGTTATTTAAACCTTATTTAAATAATATTCTTTGTTAAATATGACTAAATCACCCATAAATAATTAAATAAATCATTATTTATTTAATTTTTACTCAACCACATCCTTAAAATGATAAATAAATCATTTATTTATTTATTATTTACAAATAAAGGGATTTAACCCAAGTCAAATTCCTTTTCCCTCCAACAAATACAATAAAATATTCCATAAAATTTGGATCTTGATTTGGTTAATAATATTTTAACTATGCACCAACATCTAGACTAACTTAATATTTTGTTATAAATAGAAGGGTTTTTCCATTAATTTGTCACCTTTTGTTGCCTAAAGATCACTATGGATCTATACTTTTGGTCTGACTATTGATCCACCATCATAGTCATATTTTGCTACCATTTTTGTCTAGGTTTTCTACACCATCAAGAGAGAGGAATTTTAGATCTGAAGTGCCGAGGACTTACAAGAACCCATCCCATTGAGGAGAATTGGGAACACCCTCCTGTGTTTTCCTCCCAGGTGCCCTTAATACAAAATTCATTCAACATATTCTTGTCTTGTCTATTGGATGCATGAAGTAAATCTTGTTTTTCTACTGTTTAATGTCTTCTAATGCATAGATCTAGATTTTTGCAGCATTTATCTTGATCACCTAACTGCAGTTCTAAAGATATTGGCAGTCATATCTGCTATTAGATTTTTTGGTTATGCACAGCTAAAGTGGTCATTTTTCGTACACTTGGAATTAATATTCACACTAACAACTGTGGACTCCACATGAGTTTACGATTATGACCACTGTCATTTTTCTGATCCTTACATATCCACCTACTTCAAACCTTAGGATTTCTCTTCAGCCCCTTGATTTTTCTTTTCTTGATGTTGTTTTTAACCTATAAAACGATAAAATGATAAAAATTCTAACTTCAACGTGTTTTCGGACCTATTGCACAGGTGACAGACATCAGCCGCATCTAAGACGACAATTTTTTCTGAAATCTACCGCCGAGAGTGTCAGAAGTGTAGGTCGCATTTTTTGGCCCAAAAAATGTGACCTAGACTCTTAGGATGCACCTTTCAGCCCAAAAACTGCGACCTCTGCTGAAAATAGGTCAGAAACTGCGACCTGGACCTTTTGCAGGGATTTTTCTGAAAATTTTTTGGGTTTGTCTGGGCCTCTGTTCAGGGTTGTCTGAACTCTGTCTCTACCCATTTTGGACCTGTAATTGTTTTATTTTTCTCAACTAAGTGGGAACCTAGCCCCCTAGGGCTTCAGTACCATCCACTTTTTGTGGAAGAGTTTTTACTGTTGCAGGTTGTCTGAAATTTTAGAGTCTTCAGCCATTTTTTCAGATATGATACCTCACCTTCAGATCCACTTGAGATCGGCTTTTTATCCATCCAAATCACCACATTTATCTTTTTTTTGGTTTTCCTCTAGCGTTCACTCTGTTTCCCTCCAGGAGATAGCCTTTCGCCACCTCATTTACAACAATTTTTCCTCTGATTTGTTGTTGTTTTCTGCACCACTTTCCAGCAGATTTGTCCTTTAGATCCCTACCCCTGATGACCTTAGATATATTGGCTATTTTAGTGTGTTTTGATAAAAAAATTACACGCCTACAGACTAGTTGTTGAGAGGCCCACCTCCTTGGGTTTAGATTATTTCATTATTAGCTATTTATTTTTTTGTTTCCGTGGGCTTATATACTGTCATTTGCAGGTTTATTTGTAGCTATACAACACACTTTTTCTTTTTCTCTACAAACTTCTGAGTTTAAAAATTAAAATTTACACACTTCACACACACAACCTAAGAGAAAAAGGGCTTGGTTAACACCGCCAAGAAAAGAATCTAAAACATTGAAATCAATTGATCGTGCACCTCTCTGCCCTTGTTTCGACATTGTAGTTAGTTGATCCTACACCTCCCTTCCCTTCTCAGTCTCTTTTTCCCTTGTGCCATTTTTTTGTTGTCATCATTGTGCCACCAAGGCATCCATCCCAGAGACTTCTTGGCCTTCATCCTCAGTTTCCAGTAGGAAGAATTACTCCTCCGCGTAGGATTCGAGTTAGTCCTCCACCGAGTCCACAATCCAACTCTTCTTCTGGTCCATTGGGTTATCCTACTCTTTCCACTGCCAGTTCTCCCCTTGTCACCTTCACCATGTCTAGCGCAGAACCTAATGCTGGTGGCAACCCTGACCCTCATGCTGGGAATACTACTAGTGCGACCGCAACTGACAATACCCAGCTGCGCCCTTGCTCCCCTTCATGGTAGGCCTCAGCCTCCCCGATTTTGACCAGTTGATAAATGACCCTATACATCGTGATGCTAGTTCGCCTACTATGCTGACAAAGCTCCCTTTCGACATCCCAAAGTTTGAAGGCATTGCTGGAGAAGATCCTTCAAATCATGTTCGATCTTTCCACATGTGGTGTTCGTCTAACTCCATTACCGATGACTCTATCTGTCTTCGGTTGTTCCAACGAACACTTACAGGTGAAGCTTATAAGTGGTATGCTAATCAAGCCCCTTCCTCCCATACCACCTTTGCGACTCTTGTCCAGGAGTTTTTGTCTTACTTCCAACTTCCCCTTCATTACGACACTGGTACTGAACTCTTGACTTCTTTCTGTAATTTGGGACCCACCTTTCCGATCATGTCTAGGAATGGTAGAGAAGAAAGAGCCTATGTTGAGCTCCTACTTTTGAAGACCATGTCTACATGGACTAGTTCCTTAGATCTCTTTTTCCACCTATCGGAAAATATGTCGCTTCGCACTTCCCTCAAACCGAAGAAGCCGCTTTCCAAATTGTGTTAAAATATGACCTAATATATGCTCAATTGGGTTATGTTTATACTGTTCTACCTGATCTTCCCAGGCCATGTGGTGCCAATGCACCGTAGGCATCTCAAACCGTCAATAGTATCTTTGGAGCTCTCTCTAATCCATATGCTCAACCTCCCATGGGCTATGGCTTTCCTCAGGATGGGGAAAACACCTACTACACTTTTCCCCCTCCTGGTAGCACATATCCAGGATACGGCATGCCTCCTCTTTTTTCCCAACCTCTTGTTTACCACACTGTTACCCAACCTCCTTATTATCCGTATCCACAGCCTGGTGCTCCAGCTCCGACAGCATTAGCACCTCCTCCTCCCTTTCCTTCTCAACCCCCGCAACAACAGCCACTGCGCCATCAGGGGTAGGTGTATGCACAACAGGCTGCAACTAATCCTCCTCCCTCCAAAAAGAAGAGTAAAGGCACTCAAAATCAGTCTGCCCTTGGTAATACTGGACCTAATCACAGTAATGCTCCTAACACTACGAACCAGCAACAGGGCACTCAGCCCAAGCAAGACAGGCTTATTCGCACGAATAAGCCATGTTCCTGTTCTGGTGTTATGGTCATTACATCCATGATTGTCCTTTTTTGCCACAGATGTGGCAGCTGTGGGAGTCTCAAGCAACTTTGAGAGGATAGCAAGTCTTCCCTTCTATTCCTCCCAGTTGTGCACCTAGTCAACAGGATGTGCTTACCAATCCTTTCCCTCAGCAAGGATTTATGGCTACCCAACCACCTAAAGGTCAGGAGGCCACTCAACCTCTCCCATTTGGTACCTCCGATTACCAGAATCTCATGATGAACTCTGATCAACCTCCAATAGTATACATCAATCTTAAGACTTGGTCCCGTCAGTACAACAAGCCTCATGCTATGTCTGTCCCTGAGCCACCTCCTTCGGTCTCTATAGAGCCTCTTTCGATACCTAATGGCCCCTTGAAGATCCGTCAACCTAAGGTGGAGGTTCATACCAAGTTCCCTATGGGACCACTACGTTGAAATGTTGCTTCTAGCAAAGCTGCCCATTCGTATAGCATAGTAGATGATCTAGCACAATCTCCTACTGCCATTTCAATGTTGGAACTCCTCCAGTCGTGCCCTTCAAAATGAAAAGATCTACTAACTGCCGTGGGTACTGTACATCCTTATGAAAATTTATTGATTGTATTTGATGTTGACTGGTCAGAGCATCCTCTTCTCCCAGCTTCCGTCGCTTTCCAAATCCCATTCAAGATCTGGAACACCAACATTTCCTAGTGCATTATTGATGAGGGGACATCCACTTGTGTGATGTCCACTTCGGTTTGGAAGCAACTGGGATCACCTAAGTTGGATCCTTCCACGATCACTCTCTCAACGTGGGATGGCCACACCTCCTAGCCCATTGGCTTATTCCATAATTGTCCTATTACTCTTATGGGCAAGACTGTTTGCATTGACGTAGAAGTCATAGATTCCCCCTTAGATTACAACATTCTATTGGGTCGTAGCTACACTTATGTGATGTTAGCTGTCCCTTTCGTAGTTTACCGCAAGATGTCTTTCCTTCATAATGGAAAGATAGTCACCATTGACCCGTTAACATATTACGAACCGAAGTCTCAGACCTCCCCTGAGTCCACTATCTCTTCGATGACCAACAAGAAAACCGCCGATCCTTGGACCAATGTTTCACATGGAGTCTAAAAAGATTCGTCATTTATTGGTACATTCCCTGGTCCTCCTCCTCCTATCTATGATCCCAGCTCATCGAATGTTTGCATGATGCAATCCTCTCGGGCTTCTCTCAACCGGCCCGTCTCGGATAGTCAACAGCCTCCTTGCCCTACACAGTCTTCTCCTAGCCCTTTGATTTAGTCCTCTAGACCTCCTCCTCTTGGCCCTTCAACTACTACTCATGAGCCTGCTTACCCTCCTGGAACGATTCCTCTAGGCCTCAACCATTCAGGAGTTGTCCCGCCTGGCCATTACCCCTCCGTTCAGATACCGTTCCTAGATCCCCCACCAAGAGTCTATACAGAACTTGTCATGGCCACCGTCTCTCTTCATAACTTGACCCTTGGGATTTTCATATGGTACCTTGATCCTCGAGCTGCTACCCCACTAGGTCAACCTAAACCTTATCTTGCTTTTACCTTGGTTCAACTAGTCCCCATGACTTCTCTCGCTACAATAGTGCCTCAACCACCTCAACAAGAACCACCTCCTATTGCGATTGCTTCGTGTAAGAAGGGAAAAGCTTGAAAAAGGGCCTGAAAGGACAAGGCCACCCTAACTGACCTTACACCTCCTCCACCTCCAAAGCCCTGTGTTTTGTGTGATGTTGTCGGTCATGCCACCCATACCTATCCCGAGTTGGCCCACATCAAGCCCATGGTTAAAATCGCGTTCCCTGAGTCTACGATCCCTGAAACCTCTGCTTCTTCCTCGACCGTAGCCAAGAACACCAAGACTATTCACACCAACCAACCTTGTGCTTTGTGTGATCTCCATGGCTATTACTCTCACCATTGTCCCTACCTTATGCATTACCATGCCTCTTTAGAGGTAGTTCAGGAGTACGAGATTGAACAGAACCAATCCGCTTCTCCCGTACTTGCACAGCATGTTTCAGGCCAGACTGAGGATTTACCCGCTCCTATTGACATTGCCCCTCCTGATGTCGATATGACAGAGCATGCAGCCACCATCCTCTACTTATCATCATCCATGATACCCTCGGCATAAGCTCCCTCTGAATCTTCTCTTGTTGTTTCTCTTGACCTCCCTTCAACGATCACCCTGCGCTCAACATCGGTAGATCCCTTATCTACATGTTCTTACATCATCCCCTGTGATGATGAGCATGTGAACCTTTCTTCTTATGATGATGAGTCAGGTAGCTTCACCGCGTCATGTGGTCTCCCTTCCTCCAGTCATTTCACCTTCTTTTGTGATGACGACATCATGGAAGCCATGTACACCCCTGACTTCATATTTCCCGCCCATAAATGGGATGCCATCTTCTGTATCTATGGTGAATTACATGGCCTGAGCACAAGCTACACCTCTGGTAGCTCCCACAATCCACCTCACCGTCGGCATGTGTGTAGTAGACATTCTACCCAGATCACTCCCTCCCGTGGAGTTCGTTTGATCTGTACTTTGTGCTGAGGTTGCCAGCAATGTTCATCATTCTCCCATTTATTGTCTTACATCACCTTTCAGATGGACCCCCCATCCACACCTTATATCAGTTTCACCGATGGTGCAAGTCGCTACTTCTGGAATCTAGCCTTGGCAGGTTGGGACATTTTTACCCCCTTGCATTCGTTGTTGTTTGTTTCAAGTCACCGTTTATTGGCCTACAATCGCCACCTCCTCAGATCAGCTCCTGCCAAAGTAGACTAATCACCCGATGACTCAATGCATGATTGATGTGCTAAGATAGCTCCTTAAAAGGGTGTACCCTCCAACTGAACCATCATGTCACTAGGGATGTTAATGATTCTGATAGAGGTCTGAAAATTTGTGTGCACCGAAACATCTAACCCATCACGCAACTACTACCATAACCTTCTGACTCTATGATGTGATGGGAAATCCCACCTGGCTCCCTACATTAATCTAGCCCTCGTGTCCCTCTGGTAATCCATCGACTCTACTGAAATGTGGCCATGGATGTATCCAGCTGCCTAGGCTTCTCCACGGGGTACCAACTCATAATATCTTTCCATCCAATCCCAACATGCAGATGTTGCACCCTACACAACTCCAATAGTCTCATCCTGCTATCTAACACTTCACAAGTGAAGTGGTCCTCGAAATACTCTACTAGCAATTGCGCCCTCCCGACTGCATCACTGCTCATCAAGGATAGCATTTCTGGCCTCCGTGATAATACATATTCTACCACATTTTCCTCTCCTTGGACATACTAAATCTCGAACTCATAGGCCTGAATTATGTTGATCCGCCTTTTTTGCCTCTCTTGTAGCTACTCATGCTCAAGAAAATGTAGGAGATGGTTGTGGTCAATCTTCACCCGAAATCTATTCGCTACCAAATACTGCCAAAAATTTTCTAATGCATGCATAATGGCCAACATCTCTTTTTCGTATATAGAATACAACAACTCATGCGGTAGTAGCTTATGGTTTTCGAAAGCTATGGGATGGTCTCCCTGTACCAGAACTGCACCTATTCCCTCCTCTGAAGCACCACACTCCAACACAAATTGATGTTTGTAAATCAACAATGTCGACCCAGAATATTTTCTCATCTCATCCTCGATCCTGTCAAGGGTCCTCTACGCAATAACTATCCCCTAATCCAAACCAACCATGTGCTCCAACCCCTGGTAATGCAGCTGCCCTAGTGGCATGTCCCCAAAAAACTCCATCTGATGTGCTGAGACTATCTGGGGTGGATATGTATGCATGCCTCAGATCAACTGATGCTTGGGAACACTTTGCAAAGATTCAAGAGTTCCTCCAAGTGGTGCAAATGTTCCTTTTGCTACTAGTAGTGGTAGTAGCTGATATCCTCCTGATGCACCAGCACTGGCATCTCCCTTCTGCTCCTCATACACTTTCTCTTCTCCTTCACTATCGAATAATGCCTCAATGTAAGGTGCCTTCGAGTTTCTTCTATCAAACCTGTCCACCAATGTTCGAGTGAGCTCTTCATACGCAGTCACTCCTGCATGACCTAATCTATGGAACCACAAATTATGTGCTTCACCTTCAAGGTGCAGCATTGTTATCTCGATAGAATTCTCTTTTGCTACCCAGTGTAGCTGGAAATATATATCTAATTCTGGACCCAAGCCTTTTTTGTACGCTTGGATGACCCATCAAATGTAATAAGAAAGAATCTACCTGAGGTATGCTGCTTACCCTGCATGTATCCTCCTCTCTATTGTTGTTGCGGGGTCTCTAGTTGTCTTTGATCTAGAAAAATGTTGGGAAAGTCAGATTATCTCTGAAATTATGGGTATGAGATCGGTACTCTGTAAGATAGTCACTAAGATTGTCCTTCTCCTGATTTCCTCCAGCCTCATATGAGTACTCTGCAAGATAGTCACTAAGAGTCTCCTACTCCTGATGTCCTCCGAATCCATTTCCTACCACTAGGAAGGTGGATATAGAGGGAATTGTAAGACTTATTGCACCGCCAGTTGCTCATATCACTACTGTGTAGTACTCCACTTCTCTCCATACAGTAACCCTCGTGGGGTTTCTATTTTCCTTTCTACTCTCATCTCTTTGATCTCTCTAGCGAGATCCTGCATGGATTTGAGAAGGAGTTTTGGAAAATATTTCCCATCAGTTTCTCTCACCATTGGAGACTTTCCTCTATCCTGGTATCGTCATATAATGAAGGGTTTCCCATAATATGAGCTAAGATTATGCTATGATGCCACTGTAATATTCCAAAATAGAAAATACGGGAATATAGAACATCTACAACATTCCAAAAAAATAAAAACAAGAATATAGCACTAAAGTCTGAAAAAATTTCGGAAATATGTTGTAACTGGAAAGTATATTAAGACATCGTAACCATGAGCAGAAACAACTGGTTCATATAGTTATAATAAAAAACAAGATAAAGTACATGGTTCTCTAAAGAAGATGCACTCAAGCCAACAAGAAGTGGCTTAAATAGCTTTAAATCCTAGCCCTGGAAAAGTGGTTGCTACTATTGCTAATGGAAGGTTGTCTCTACATAGTGCTACTAGAAACAGTTGTTGTTGGGAAGAAGAACCATGTGTGGAAGATTTATGGATTGCTAATAAATATCCTAGATTTTAACCACAAACTCTACTCAAAAAACCCTGAAAAACCCATAAATGGTTTGGCCTATTTTTTACTTTGTAAATTCAACCCTCTAGGGTTGCAAAGCACACTCCTGCTAGCTGAATTATGCACTGTTGTTGTGTAACTTCTAGGATATTGCTGAAATAATTACAAAATTGCTAAAAATTCTCCCAATAAGCTCCACGGATGAAGGGCTTATCCCCTAACCAAATTCCAAGCTAGGAAACTTGGATCCTTCCACCTCCTCTGAAGCTGCCACTATTGGATTCTACAATTTCTGAAGGACACCGCACTGCTAAGAGGGGCAGTAGTATGGCTTGATTTTGGATGATGAGATACTGCTCTGGAATACTGAAATAAACTCAACAGGGTAAAGGGTTGATCCCCTCAAGAGATTCCAAGCTGGAATGCTTGGATCTTCCTTCCACCTTTGAAGCTTCCACCGCTCGACTGCAAAATGCTGAAGATGATTTTGCTGCCAAAGAGGGGAAAAATCTAGGCCTGATATTAGATAATACAATACTTCTCTCAAGATGTTGAGATATACTCACAATTGAAGGGTTGATCCCCACACAAGATTCCAAGCTAAGATGCTTGGAACTTCCTTCCTCCTCTCAAACCCTACTGTTGGAATGCTTAGTTCCTGCAGGTGAGTGTTGTTGCATGGAGGAACAAAATGATGGCCTAATGCAGGATGTTGAATTGCTTCTCATAAATTACCTTTCCTGAGTGGGCATTAGAAGTCCCATGAGGATAAGGGTTGGATTTCCACTCGGAAACACCAGTGTGCTAAATAGCACAACAGACTTAGCTAAAGAGCTAAAGCATGCAGAAACTCATAAAATACAAGACAATATCAATATTCATAATGCCTTCTATGGATGCCATCCCTTTCCTTTTATGCTTGTGAGCCTTCACACCCTTGGCCCCACACAATAATGATGTTGCACACTTGGCCACTAACCTCCATAATGACTGCAATGTCCTCCATTATCTCCACTACCTCCATAACTGCGCTTTTGATTTGGTCATCTTGACCCCATCCACATCCACTGACCAACATTCACACTAAGAAGTGGTTTATTCATGTTGACGCCATCCATATTCACTAATCCACATTCACACTAAGAAGTTTTTATTCCTACTAAAGGGATTTATGGGTCCCTCTACCCTCTTATTCATCTATCTTATTAACAAAAAAAAAAATTTAATATTCCAGTTAGCTAAAATATAATTAGGAATATTACATGCTTAGAGAGTGCATAAATACTTCTAAGCTTTCCTGAATCTCTACAGGGATCTTCAAACTCCCAAAATATTTCCTCAATTTTCAATAAAGACACTTGCACTTTTGTAATGTGCATTGTTGATGTTTATCTCCCAAGGTAAATAATCAGGAATTTTAGATGGATAAGTTGTAGTTGGTGTACAACCTTCTTCTTGAATTACACGATTTGGACTACGTATTTTTCGAGAAAAATTTTCGCCTTGTGCATCAATATATAAATTATGTATAAAAAAAAAACATTTGAACAAATGTAAAAATTTATTTTTTAACATAAAAAATATCTAAATAATTTAACAAAATAATGATCATGATAATCAGATTCATATTGATGGCCACCTCGAGATGGCTGAGCACCATCGTGCCCAGCTGGATATGGTTGAGAACCAACATGAACACCCATTTATTGGCCACCACCCATTGATTGGCCAGCAAGGGAATGTGTACCACCACCACCAGCCTCACGCAACGAGTGCGAAGCTTCATAAAGAAAATAGAAATTCTAATCAATTCAAATATATATACATGTATATACATAAATACATATGATTCTACCTATTTATCATTTAAATTATATATATATATATATATATATATATATATATATATATATATATATATATATATATATATATATATATAGATAGATAGATATATGAACCATGGCCCTCCATTGATTGAGTAGATACTCTTTTCCTCCGAACTACTAAAAAAACAAAATTTGTTAAAAATTAATTTAGCTCACTAAATTGATAGAAAATCAATTCCATATGTATACACATGTATGTGCATAATGTTATATTCAAATATAATTTAAAAAATTTCACATTTCATATAAATAGCACGATCGTGATGGACATCCCTCGATCCATGATCCCCCTCTCTCGTAGATGCATAAGACTCTATTGATGCCTACCTCAAAGAATCACGTGGAAAATGATCATCCATGATATATATGGATATATATAGATACATAGATACATAATTTTTAAAAATTTGCCTCATTCATTTACAATTCTTTTAAAAATTACTATTTAAAAATATTTCTAAATCATTCAAAAAATTGATGTAATTTACGGAAATGTTGGAGCACAACTTGAACAGAAACGTAAAACACAAAAATTTAAGCACAAATTGATGTGTAAAAATCATTTTACTATTTAAACACAAATTTATTGAAATTGAGCACATTTTGAAAATTAAATACAAAATTTCTAAAACATGAAGTTCACCAAGTGATGCTTACATAGTGGGGGCACACTTGGTATATAATTGAAAAAAACACATGGTCATTAAAAATGACAAATTTATAACTAAACAACACACACATATCAAAGATATCTTACAATCTACATCAATAAATTTTAACATATTATTACCACTAATTCATCTTTGACACAAAAATATGGAATTGGCATTTACCCATACTATAGATCACTAGTCATCCTATTAATATTTGCACAATGTTTTATACCAAATGATTGAAATTGTCTAACAATATTGTTTGCTTTGCCATGCAGTTGTTTTAGCCTCTCCTTCATAACTTGGTACATGCCTTTCATCTAGTTGCACACAAGTTCATAATTGATGAAAACTACATTTCCATTGGATCCATACTCCCTAGATGTTCCCAAGTCCTCTATCAATGCAATATAATATGCTTCATTGTTTGTTGTTCTTCTAGGTATATTCATTTTCCTTTGGAAGACTTTGTTCGTCGCAATATTTCATATCACATATGTAATCATTACTTGACCTAGATTGGGATAACAAGAAAAATCTATGCATAATGTCCATTTTTCAACCATGTTTAGTGGGATTTCTGATCCCTGAAAAAAAATTCAATAAAATATTAAATTAATTTATTGCAAATTCCTTAGTTTATAGGAGAAATTACATACATGTTTCCAAAAACATTAGGACCCTCCTTGCATTTAGCTAAAATTTTATATTAGTTTACCGCAAATTAAGATTAGTAACAGCACATCCTAGCCTAACTAGATAATAGCTAGATCAATGTTTAATGACATACATGGTTTCCAAAAACACTAGGACCATCATTGCATTTAGCTAAAAAAATTACTATAGTTTACGAGCAATGAAAATGAGTAACACCACATCCTAGCATAACAACATCATATATAGATCAATATTTAATGCAGCATCAAGGAATCTATTCATGGTAGTTCAAGATGTGTTATTGTTAATGAAATGGTGAGCTACGTTCCACTTCTAGCATATACCATGCATAAAACAATTTATGTGTTGAGTATTCCTTCATGGTAGTAGGAAGCATAGTCCAGGATGTGTTATTATGGTTGGGATGTGTTATTATGGTTTGTGAAGTGATAGTGGACCACTATGAGGTGTATGACATGTAATCAAAAAGTAATTTTGGAGTTGTATGAAGTGTAATAGAAAAGTAATTTTGGAGGTGTATGCCGCGTAATTGAAAAGTAATTTTGGATTAGATTATTGAGGATAAACATAGATTTCAAATGAATGTGTAGAGTTCTTGTGTTGTAAATCCATTCCCATATTCTCATTATTTCTATCCAAACCAAATAGTGACACAAAAACCAAGAAGACAAGGGATATCTCGAAGTAAAGAACTGCCACAGATTTGCAACAAGTGCAACCCCACAATATTTTTTAATATTGTAGTTGCAATGCAGAGGAAGTTAATAGAAAATTTTTTGATTGGATTATTGAGGATTTAAACATCTTTCAAATGAATATTTAGAGTGTTTTGAGGTAAACCCATCTTCCTATGTATATTTCTTGTGTGATTTAATCTCATATTAATTTTATACCATATTCTCATGCTTTAAATAGTGACATGAAAACAAAGAAGATGAGGGAGATCTTGAAGTATAGATAGAAAAAATGTTGAAGTTTTTTAATGGTCGCTGACACGTATTCATCCCAAATCATTGAAATATTGTAAGTGTCCAACAGCTTAAATTATAGAAATTCAAATATGAAACAACAAAGGATTCAAGTTCCCGAGGTTTACAAAAGGCCTGAGAGGCTTAATATTAAAAAATAAAAATGGCCACCAAAGATATTCCTTAAAAACAATAGATAAATGAAACAAAGAGTCACCAAATATCTCAAACATTTTTTTTTGTTAGAACCAAGACACAATCAATAATATAAGTGCTACAAAAAAAAAATTCAAACATAATGAAAAACTCAAACATATCTCGCTATCAACTTTGTGGATTTAGATTTTAAGATGGCAGAACTTAAGTAGAGTTCTAGTCTCAAAAGAGGAATTTTTTTGAGTTTTTTAATATTAATTATGGTATTTTTGAGGCATAGTTGGTTGAGCTACTCTCTCAAACTAATTAGCCTCCTAAATTGGAATGTGGTTGAAATATTCCATCGACCAATTGATTTTTTCAAAAATAATCTTCTTATATTGAAACATAGTTTGATGTGATAATATCTGGAACACTATTAATGTAGAACGACACCACAATTTTGTGTACCCATGATACTCTTAAATAAATTACACAAATTACTACTAGATTTAAATAAATTTATTTGCAGAGTAGTAAAGATGAGCTAAAATTTACTACACGAGATAAGCTTCAATATGCTTGTTGTGTATGTAAAGATAATCCCATTACAACACTATCATAACAGTGTGTCTCTCTATCTTGACCGATATGGATGAGCACCATCATGCCCACCTAGATATGGTTGAGAACCAACATGAAAACCCATTTATTAGCCACTACCCATTGATTGGCCACCAAGAGAATGTATACAACCACCACCCCCCTCACGCAACAAGAGCGAAGCTTCATAAAACAAATATAAATTCTAATCAATTCAATTATATATACATGTATATACACAGATACATATAATTCTACCTATTTATCATTTAAAATTATATATATATATATATATATATACACCACGGTTATGTGAACCATGGCCCTGCATTGATTGAGTAGATACTCTTTTCCTCCGAACTACTAAAAAAGTAAAATTTGTTAAAAATTAGTTTAACTCACTAAATTGATAAAAAATCAATTCCATATGTATACACGTGTATGTGCATAATATTATATTCAAACATCATTTAAAAATTTTCATGATCCATGATCCCCCTTTGTCTTAAATGCATGAGACTCTATTGATATCTCCCTCGAAGAATCACGTGACAAATGATCATCCATGGAATATATGGATATCTATAGATACATAGATACATGATGTTTAAAAAGTTACCTCATCCATTTACAATTATTTTAAAAAAAAATATTTCAAAATATTTCAAAAGAATTCAAAAAATTGATGTAATTTACAAAAATGTTGGAGCACAACTTGAACACAAATGTAAAACACAAAACTTGAAGTACAAATTGATGTGTAAAACTCATTTAACAATTTAAACACATTTTTTGAAGTCATGCACGTTTTGAAAATTAAATACAAAATTTCTAAAACATGAAGTTCACCAAGTGGTGCTTACATAGTGGGGGTACACTTTGTATATAACTGAAAAAAATACATGGTCATTAAAACGATATCAAATGTGTTTACACAAATGTAAAACACAAAAAATGAAGTACAAATTGATGTGTAAGACTCACTTGACTATTTAATCCCAAATTTGTTGAAGTCATGCACATTTTGAAAATTAAATACAAAATTTCTAAAACATGAAGTTCACCAAGTGTGCTTACATATTGGGGGCACACTTGGTATATAACTTAAAAAAACACACATATCAAAGATATCTTACAATGCACATCAAAAATTTTTAATGGACAACAACTTCTTAACACTAATTCATCTTTGACACAAAAATATTGAATTGGCATTGCCCCATACCATAGATCACTAGATATCCTATTGACATTTTCACAATGTCTTATACTAAATGATTGAAATTGTCTAACAATAATGTTTTCTTTGCCATGCAATTGTTTTAGCCTCTCCTTCTTAACTTGGTACAAGCCTTTCATCTAGTTGCACACAAGTTAATAATTGGTGAAATATACAATTACATTGGATCCATACTCCCTAGATGTTCCCAAGCCTTCTATCAATGCAATATAATATGCTTCATTGTTTTTTGTTCTTCGAGGTATAATCATTTTCCTTTGGAAGACCTTTTTCGTCACAATATTGCATATCACATATGTAATCACTGCTTTCCCTAGATTGGGATAACAAGAAACATCTATGCATAATGTCCATTTTTCAACCACTTTTAGTGGGATTTCTGATCCCTGAAAAGAAAAAATCAATAAAATATTAAATTCATTTATTGCAAATTCCTTAGTTTATAGGAGAAATTACATACATGTTTCCAAAAACATTAGGACCCTCCCTGCATTTACCTAAAATTTTGTATTAGTCTACCACAAATTAAGATTAGTAACAACACATCCTAGCCTAACTACATCATAGCTAGATCAACATTTAATGACATACATGGTTTCCAAAAACAGTAGGACCATCACTGTATTTAGCTAAAAATTTTATAATAGTTTACGAGCAATGAAAATGAGTAACACCACATCCTAGCATAACAACATCATATATAGATCAATATTTAATGCAACATCAAGGAATCTATTCATGTTAGTTCAAGATGTGTTATTTTTAATGAAATGGTGAGCTACATTCCACTTCTAGCATATACCATGCATAAAACAATTTATGTGTTGACTATGCCTTCATGGTAGTAAGAAGCATAGTTCAAGATGTGTTATTATGGTTGGGATGTGTTATTATGGTTTGTGAAGTGATAGTGGACCACTATGAGGTGTATGACATGTAATCAAAAAGTAATTTTTGAGGTGTATGAAGTGTAATAGAAAAATAATTTTGGAGGTGTATGCCGTGTAATCGAAAAGTGATTTTGGATTAGATTATTGAGGATAAACATAGATTTCAAATGAATGTGTAGAGTTCTTGTGTTGTAAATCCATTCCCATATTCTCATGATTTCTATACAAACCAAATAATGACACGAAAACCAAGAAGACGAGGGATATCTCGAAGTAAAGAACTGCCACAGATCTGCAACAAGTGCAACCCTGCAATATTTTTTAATATTGTAGTTGCAATGCAGAGGAAGTTAATAGAAATTTTTTGGATTGGATTATTGATTATTTAAACATCTTTGAAATGAATATGTAGAGTTTTTTGAGGTAAACCCATCTACCTATGTATATTTCTTGTGTGCTTTAAACTCATATTAATTTTATACGATATTCTCATGCTTTAAATAGTGATATGAAAAAAAAGAAGATGAGGGAGATCTTGAAGTATAGATAGAAAAAATGTTGAAGTTTTTTAAGGGTTGCTGACACGTATTCATCCCAAATCATTGGAATATTGTAAGTGTCCAACAACTTAAATTATAGACATTCAAATATGAAACAACAAAGGATTCAAGTTCCCAAGGTTTACAAAATGCCTGAAAGGCTTAATATTAAAAACAAAAATAGCCACCAAAGATATTCCTTAAAAACAATAGATAAATGAAACAAAGAGTCACCAAATATCTCAAACGTTTTTTTTTGTTAGAATCAAGACACAATAAATAATATAAGTGCTACACAAAAACAAATGCAAACATAATGAAAAACTCAAACATATCTCGCTATCAACTTTGTGGATTTAGATTTTAAGATGGCAGAACTTAAGTAGAGTTCTAGTCTCAACAGAGGAATTTTTTTGAGCTTTTTAATATTAATTAGGGTATTTTTGAGGCATAGTTGGTTGAGAGACTCTCTCAAACTAATTATCCTCCTAAATTGGAATGTGGTTGAAATATTCCATCGACCAATTGATTTTGTCAAAAATAATCTTCTTATATTGAAACATAGTTTGATGTGATAATATTTGGAACACTATTAATGTAGAACGGTACCACAATTTTGTGTATCCATGATACTCTTCAATAAATTACACGAATTACTACCCGATTTAAATGAATTTATTTGTAGAGTAGTAAAGATGAGCTAAACATTACTACACGAGATAAGCTTCAATATGCTTGTTGTGTATGTAAAGCTAATCCCATTACAACAGTATCATAACAATGCATCTTTCTTTCCTGACCGAGATGGATGAGCACCATCATGCCCACCTAGAGATGGTTGAGAACCAGCATGAAAACCCATTTATTGGCCACTACCCATTGATTGGCCACCAAGAGAATGTATACAACCACCACCCCCCTCACGCAACAAGAGCGAAGCTTCATAAAACAAATAGAAATTCTAATCAATTCAATTATATATACATGTATATACATACATACATATGATTCTACCTATTTATCATTTAAAATTATATATATATATATATATATATATATATATATATATATATATATATATATATATATATATATATATATATGCAATTTATTTGAACCATGGCCCTACATTGATTGAGTAGATACTCTTTTCCTCCGAACTACTAAAAAAGTCAAATTTGTTAAAAATTAGTTTAACTCACTAAATTGATAAAAAATCAATTCCATATGTATACATGTGTATGTGCATAATATTATATTCAAATATCATTTAAAAACTTTCATGATCCATGATCCCCCTCTATCGTAGATGCATGAGACTCTATTGATATCTCCCTCTAAGAATCATGCGGAAAATTATCATCCATGATATACATGGATATCTACAAATACAACTAGATACATGATGTTTAAAAAGTTACCTCATGCATTTACAATTATTTTTAAAATTACTATTAAAAAATATTTCAAAAAATTGAAAAAATTGATGTAATTTACACAAATATTGGAGCACAACTTGAACACAAATGTAAAACACAAAACTTGAAGAAAAAATTGATGTGTAAAACTCACTTAACTATTTAAAGTGAAAATTTGTTGAATTCATGCACATTTTGAAAATTAAATACAAAATTTTCTAAAACATGAAGTTCACCAAGTTGTGCTTACATAGTGGGGTACACTTTGTATATAACTGAAAAAAATACATGGTCATTAAGACGATATCAAGTGTGGTTACACAAATGTAAAACAGAAAAATTGAAGTACAAATTGATGTGTAAAACTCACTTTACTATTTAAACACAAATTTTTTGGAGTCATGCACATTTTGAAAATTAAATACAAAATTTCTAAAACATGAAGTTCACCAAATGTGCTTACATAGTGGGGGCACACTTAGTATATAACCTAAAAAAACACACATATCAAAGATATCTTACAATGCACATCAAAAAAATTTAACGGAGAGAAAATTCTTAACACTAATTCATCTTTGACACAAAAATATTGAATTTGCATTGCCGCATACCATAGATCACTAGATATCCTATTGACATTTTCACAATGTCTTATACTAAATGATTGAAATTGCCTAACAATATTGTTTGCTTTGCCATGCAATTGTTTTAGCCTCTCCTTCTTAACTTGGTACAAGCCTTTCATCTAGTTGCACAAAAGTTCATAATTGGTGAAAGCTATAATTACATTGGATCCATACTCCCTAGATGTTCCCAAGCCTTCTATCAATGCAATATAATATGCTTCATTGTTTTTTGTTCTTCGAGGTATATTCATTTTCCTTTGGAAGAGCTTTTTCGTCGCAATATTGCATATCACATATGTAATCACTGCTTGCCCTAGATTTCGATAACAAGAAACATCTATGCATAATGTCCATTTTTCAACCACGTTTAGTGGGATTTCTGATACCTGAAAAAAAATGAATAAAATATTAAATTCATTTATTGCAAATTCCTTAGTTTATAGGAGAAATTACATACATGTTTCCAAAAACATTAGGACCCTCCCTGCATTTACCTCAAATTTTATATTATTTTACCGCAAATTAAGATTAGTAACAACACATCCTAGCCTAACTACATCATAGCTAAATCAATATTTAATGACATACATGGTTTCCAAAAACACTAGGACCATCACTGCATTTAGCTAAAAATTTTATAATAGTTTACGAGCAATGAAAATGAGTAACACCACATCCTAGCATAACAACATCATATATAGATCAATATTTAATGCAACATAAAGGAATCTATTCATGGTAGTTCAATATGTGTTATTTTTAATGAAATGGTGAGCTATGTTCCACTTCTAGCATATACCATGCATAAAACAATTTATGTGTTGACTATGCCTTCATGGTAGTAGGAAGCATAGTTCAAGATGTGTTATTATGGTTGTGATGTGTTATTATGGTTTTTGAAGTGATAGTGGACCACTATGAGGTGTATGAAATGTAATCAAAAAGTAATTTTGGAGGTGTATGAAGTGTAATAGAAAAGTAATTTTGGAGGTGTATGCCGTGTAATCGAAAAGTAATTTTGGATTGGATTGTTGAGGATAAACATAGAATTCAAATGAATGTGTAGAGTTCTTGTGTTGTAAGTCCATTCCCATATTCTCATGATTTCTATCCAAACCAAATAGTGACATGAAAACCAAGAAGACGAGGGATATCTCGAAGTAAAGAACTGCCACAGATCTGCAACAAGTGCAACCCCGCAATATTTTTTAATATTGTAGTTGCAATGCTGAGGAAGTTAATAGAAAATTTTTGGATTGGATTATTGAAGATTTAAACATATTTGAAATGAATATGTAGAGTGTTTTGAGGTAAACCCATCTTCCTATGTATATTTCTTGTGTGCTTTAAAATCATATTAATTTTATACCATATTCTCATGCTTTAAATTGTGACATGAAAACAAAGAAGATGAGGGAGATCTTGAAGTATAGATAGAAAAAATGTTGAAGTTTTTTAATGGTTGCTGACACGTATTCATCCCAAATCATTGGAATATTTTAAGTGTCCAACAGCTTAAATTATATAAATTCAAATATGAAACAACAAAGGATTCAAGTTCCCAAGGTTTACAAAATGCCTGAGAGGCTTAATATTAAAAACAAAAATAGCCACCAAAGATATTCCATAAAAACAATAGATAAATGAAACAAAGAGTCACCAAATATCTCAAACATTTTTTTTTGTTAGAACCAAGACACAATCAATAATATAAGTGCTACACAAAAACAAATGCAAACACAATGAAAAACTCAAACATATCTCGCTATCAACTTTGTGGATTTAGATTTTAAGATGGAAAAACTTAAGTAGAGTTCTAGTCTCAACAGAGGAATTTTTTTGAGTTTTCTAATATTAATTAGGGTATTTTTGAGGCATATTTGGTTGAGAGACTCTCTCAAACTAATTAGCCTCCTAAATTGGAATGTGGTTGAAATATTCCATCGACCAATTGATTTTTTCAAAAATAATCTTCTTATATTGAAACATAGTTTGATGTGATAATATCTAGAACACTATTAATGTAGAACAGTACCAAAATTTTGTGCATCCATGATACTCTTCAATAACTTACATCAATTACTACCCAATTTAAATAAATTTATTTTCAGAGTAATAAAGATGATCTAAACTTTACTACACAAGATAAGCTTCAATATGCTTGTTGTGTATGTAAAGCTAATCCCATTACAACACTATCATAACAATGTATCTCTCTTTCTTGAACGAGATGTATGAGCACCATCATGCCCACCTGGAGATGGTTGAGAACCAACATGAAAACCCATTTATTGGCCACTACCCATTGATTGGCCACCAAGAGAATGTATACAACCACCACCCCCCTCACGCAACAAGAGCGAAGCTTCATAAAACAAATAGAAATTATAATCAATTCAAATATATATGCATGTATATACACACATACATATGATTATACCTATTTATTGTTTAAAATTATATATATATACCATCAATATGTGAACCATGTCCCTGCATTGATTGAGTAGATACTCTTTTCCTCCGAACTACTAAAAAATTCAAATTTGTTAAAAATAAGTTTAACTCACTAAATTGATAAAAAATCAATTCCATATGTATACACGTGTATGTGCATAATATTATATTCAAATATCATTTAAAAACTTTCATGATCCATGATCCCCCTCTATCGTTGATGCATGAGACTCTATTGATGTCTCCCTCGAAGAATGACATGAAAAATAATCATCCATGAAATATATGGATATCTATAGATACATAGATACATGATGTTTAAAAATTTACCTCATCCATTTACAATTATTTTAAAAATAAATATTTCAAAATATCTCAAAAGAATTCAATAAATTGATGTAATTTACAGAAATGCTGGAGCACAACTTGAACACAAATGTAAAACACAAAACTTGAAGTACAAATTGATGTGTAAAACTCATTTGACTATTTAAACACCTTTTTTGAAGTCGTGCACATTTTTAAAATTAAATACAAAATTTCTAAAACATGAAGTTCACCAAGTGGTGCTTACATAGTGGGGGTACACTTTGTATATAACTGAAAAAAATACATGGTCATTAAAATGATATCAAGTGTTCTTACACAAATGTAAAACACAAAAATTGAAGTACAAATTGATGTGTAAAACTCACTTCACTATTTAAACACAAATTTGTTCAAGTCATGCACATTTTTGAAATTAAATACAAAATTTCTAAAACATGAAGTTCACCAAGTGTGCTTACATAGTGGGGGCACACTTGGTATATAACTTAAAAAAACACACATATCAAAGATATCTTACAATGCACATCAAAAAAATTTAATGGAGATCAAATTCTTAACACTAATTCATCTCTGACACAAAAATATTGAATTGGCATTGCCCCATACCATAGATCACTAGATATCCTATTGACATTTTCACAATGTCTTATAATAAATGATTGAAATTGTCTAACAATATTGTTTTCTTTGCCATGCAATTGTTTTAGCCTCTCCTTCTTAACTTGGTACAAGCCTTTCATCTAGTTGCACACAAGTTCATAATTCTTGAAAGCTACAATTACATTGGATCCATACTCCCTAGATGTCCCCAAGCCTTCTATCAATGCAATATAATATGCTTCATTATTTTTTGTTCTTCGAGGTATATTCATTTTCCTTTAGAAGACCTTTTCCGTCACAATATTTCATATCACATATGTAATCATTGCTTGCCCTAGATTGGGATAATAAGAAACATCTATGCATAACGTACATTTTTCAACCATGCTTAGTGGGATTTTTGATCCCTTAAAAGAAATGAATAAAATATTAAATTCATTTACTGCAAATGCCTTAGTTTAGGGGAGAAATGACATACATGGTTTCTAAAAGCATTAGGACCCTCCCTGCATTTATCTAAAAGTTTTATAATAGTTTACCAAAAATTAGAAGTAGTAAGAACACATCCTAACCTAACTACATCATAGCTATATCAAAATTTACTGACATACATGGTTTCCAAAAACACTAGGATAGCCCCTACATTTAGCTAAAATTTTCATAATTGTTTACCACCAATGGAAATGAGTAACACCACATCCTAGCCTAACAACATCATATATAGATAAATATTTAATGCATACATCAAGGCATCTAGTCATGGTAGTTCATAATGTGTTATTGTTAATTAAATGGTGAGCTACGTTCCACTTCTAGCATATACCATGCATAAAAGAATTTATGTGTTGACTATGTCTTCATGGTAGTAGGAAGCATAGCTCATGATGTGTTATTATGGTTGGGATATGTTATTATGGTTAAGTAGGTCATAACGGACCACTATGAGGTGCATGACATGTAATCAAAAAGTAATTTTGGAGGTGTCTGAAGTGTAATGGGAAAGTAATTTTGGAGGTGTATGAGGTGTAATCGAAAATTCATTTTGGATTATATTATTGAGGATAAACATAGACTTCAAATAATATGTAGAGTGCTTGTGTGGTAAATCCATTACCATATTCTCATGATTTCTATCCAAACTAAATAGTGACATGAAAACCAAGAAGATGAGGGATACCTTGAAGTAAAGAACTGCCACAGATCTGCAACAAGTGCAGCCAGACAATATTTTTTAATATTGTGGTTCCAATGGCTATGAAGTTAATAAAAAAAATTTTGATTGGATTATTGAGGATTTAAACATCTTTAAAATGAATATGTAGAGTGCTTTTTTGGTAAACCCATCTTCTTATGTAGAGTTACTGTATGGTTTAAAATCATATTCATTATATACCATATTCTCATGCTTTAAATAGTGTCATGAAAACCAAGAAGATGAGATATATCTTGAAGTATAGATAGAAAAAATGCTGAAATTTTTGAATGGTAGCTGACATGTATTCATCCCAAAACATTGGAATATTGTAGGTGTCCAACAAATTAAATTATAGAAATTCAAATAGGAAAAAACAAATAATTCAAGTTCCCGAGGTTTACAAAAGCCCTGAGAGGCTTAATATTAAAAACCAAAATAGCCACCAAATATATTCCTTAAAAACAATAAATAAATGAAACAAGGAGTCACCAAATATCTCAAACATTTTTGTTTATTAGAACCAAGACACAATCAATAATATAAGTGATTCAAAAAAAAAAAATCAAATAGAATGGAAAACTCAAACATATCTCACTATCAACTTTGTAGATTTTAAGATGTCAGAACTTAAGTAGAGTTCCAGTCTCAACAGAAGAATTTTTTTGATTTTTTTAATATTAATTGGGAGATTTTTTAGGCATAGTTGGTTGAGAGACTCTCTCAAACTAATTAGCCTTCTAAATTGGAATGTTTTTTAAATATTCCCTTGACCAATTGGTGTTGTCATAAATAATTTTCTTATATTGAAACATAGTTTGATGTAATAATATCTTGAAAATTACTGTAGAACATTACCACAATTTGTGTATCCATGATACTCTTCAATAACTTACATGAATTATTACCTGATTTAAATAAATTTATTTTCATAGTAGTAAAGATGAGTTGAACTTTACTACACGAGCTAACCCTCACTATGCTTGTTGTATATGTAAATATAATCCCATTACAACACAATCATAACAAGGTATATCTCTTTCTTGATTGAAGGGAGGTCAAGGAAGAAATGGTAATTATTAGAGTCTATACGAGACTTAGTTATACAGACATAATGGAAACAACTCGAATACAGGATGTACTAATAACATTATATCTCTAATTAATAGGATATTTTATATCACAATTACAGTTTTGATTCTAATAACAAGAGTGAAATACTGGTGGTTACATAATTTGTATCATTGGGTTGCAACTCTTATAATTCTAGTTAGTTTTTACTTATATCCTATCTTGTTTCCATAATTAGTGAGATTTAACATAAGGATAGTTCTATTCCAGTCAAAGATGAGGTTAAGCATGATACAGAGATGTGCTGAATATCTATACAAATATGCTAATTTTGTTCACTAGTGGGATGTGAGTAACCGTATGGAATGAATATGGAATAAAGGGGAATCTACATACATACTAGTAATACAAATGCCATTGATTTGACTCATTCCACATATGACTATGTAATCCAAGTTTGGATTAAGCTTCGACATGTTGTTGGTTATAGTATGATTCCCATATAAGTTGAAATAGTACCATATTCAAAAGCTTAGAATATATTAGGGTATAAGGAGTCTAACTAGTACAAAAGATCAATAATCTTATTCAGGTGATATACATGATAATTATAATATTAGTAGGATGATGTGTATGTATCTTCATAATTATGACACTAGTATTACACTATGATAAAAAGGGTCTTAACTGTCACTATAGCTATAAGTATGCATAGGTATGGTGTTTAAATATTCTTAGAGATAGTGAATCATTGTACACATTTCTTGTTACTGATGTGATATTAACATAAGAAAATGCTAAGAGAAGAGTTACCATATTAAAATAGCTATCATAGTAAGATTAAGCATATCGTGTAAACTAAATATGTATGTATACTAATACTATGGTTATGTATCCCACTAATCAAAGCACTCAATCACACCAAGCAATCATCTTCATATGTAAGCAAGTATACTATTAATTTACTTGATAACACTTAGGTTAGTTATGGAAACATAGTTACTCTGTCCCTTTGTGTTAGGTCCCTATATTACTAGGGTAGTCCCTTATTGTTGTTAGTGTAGCCCCCTTATTGTTATTTTTGTACCCTGGTAGTCCCCATATTGTTATTATTATGCAACATAAAAGCCCACTATTGTCATTGTTGTGCCCTTACATTATTATTGTTAGGTTGGATAGGATTATATTGTGAACCCATGGAATCATCTATATAGAAAAGAGGTTTTTTCATCTGTATCATCCAAGATTTTTTCCATTTATGTAGTTTAACGGAGGTCAACCCCTTGAAGAGGCTTATTTCTAAGTCGTTGATCTATATTTTCTTCTATTTTGTGACTTGCACTCATCAAATTTGGAATCAGAGGTTTGGATTCTAGGATTTCATTGCTACAAATAGGCCATCATGGAATTTTGGCTATAACATATTTTCTACGAAGTTTCAGAAGCTAAAAACAAAAATCATTTGAGCTTAAATCCTGAGGAAGGTCGTGTACAAATTTCAGACCTTAGTTCGATATATTTTTGGAGATATGTTCTTAGGGAGTTAGGGTTTTTGAATGCTCTAGAATTTAATCTCAAACAAGTGGCCAAGGGAAAATCATCATAAATTTCCTTTCAGTCATTGGATTGGAATTCTGTAAAAATTAGTCAAACTTGCACGGATAGTAGTTTTTGTGGTATTAATTTCAGAGCCAAAGGACAAAACAAAGACACGTGGCATGTCGTAGAATTTTGTTCTACTCAACCAATCGATTATTAGGCCATTGTGGGAGATTGAACATAACTTTTTCTTGAATAATCCAAATCAGGTATGACCTATGGCATTGGAAAGAATACTTAGAGGGCTACGATAGGACTGAAACTCAAATATTGTGGATCCTAAATCACAAAGGTAAATCAATATCAATATCAAGCTTCCAAAAATAAATAAAAAGGTGTGTATTTTCTTTTAAATTGCATAACTTTGGTTTAAAAAATTAGTTTGAAGTGATCCAAGGGCATAGTGAAGCATAGATAGTAGTGTTGGGTTCTATAATGCCTCCCAAAAATAATTATAGATTCATTAAGCCCTTAGAAATTTGTAATATGACGCATGAAGATGAAGAAGTGCAACATGATATATCAAAATTACGAGACCAAGTACAACAAATATTTCTCTTGCAAAAAGTAACCAAAAATTAAATGGAAGCTAAGATGGATGGTTTGAAGAAATGCATGGAAGATAAGATGGATGCTTTGAAGAATGGAATGGAATCTAATATGGATGGTTTGAAGAATCATCATGAAAGATAATATGGATGGTATAGAAGGAAACATGGAAGATTTGAATAATGGCATGGAAGCTAGGATGGATGGTATAGAAGGAAACATGGAAGATTTTAAGAAATACATGGAAGATTTGAAGGAAGCTTTAGAAAAGCTGCTACACGAAAATCTTCCTAATCATGAAAAGGTAGTAGAGGAAACTCACGATGAGAACAAAATAAATGTTAATCGCAATTTCATAGACTCTAATGTTTGATTGAAGACCCACCATATTTCAAAGATTGATATGAGGAAGTTTGTTGGCAAGGATCTCATAACATGGATACTACATATGAAGAAATAATTTGATATTAATAATGTGAAAAACACGCAAAAGGTACGCATTGCATCTTTATATTTAGAAAAAAATACATTTGTATCATATCAATGGATTTTCTCTTGTAAAAAAATTATCACTTGGTCAATTCTTACAGAGGAAATGATATCAGATTATGAGGATACAAAGAGCAACACATTATTTAGCTAGTTGATAAATCTAAAACAAAACGGTTCAATGGTGGAGCACATTGAGGACATTCAGAAATTAAATATAAGAATAAAGGATATCCCAGAGGACCACATGATTGATTTCTTAATAGGGACTTTAAATGATAACATCCAATATGAGGTTCGCCTTTGGGAACCTGATTTATAGGAGAAGGCATTCAGGTTGGCAAGAAAAAAATAAATAGAAATTATGGCGACAAGGAAGAATGCCACTCACATATATAAATATGTAAGCGTTTCTACTCCTAGAATTTCACAACCTACAAATTTGACACCACAGCAATTGTAATAAAAAAGAGCGAAAGGGATTTTCTATAGTTGTGATAGAAAATACACTAAAGGCCATAAGTATGCTGAGAAGAAATTATTTTGCATATATTGTGAAGAGGGGGAATAAAAGGAACAATAAACTTAAAAAGAAGAGAGTATACAACAGGAATCAACCCTAGAGGAAGAAGAAATGAATCCTACCATATATTGTATTGCATTGGTAGGAATTACCACTCCTAAAACTCTCAAGATAGAATGAAATATCAAGAAGAAAAATTTCATAGTGCTAATTGATTCAAGTAGTAACTATAATTTTATTCATTGTAAGGTAGCCAAGGAATTGAATTGCTTCCTATACCGAGCACCAAAGTGTCAAGTGATGGTTACAAATGGATGAAATATAAATTTCTCTGGAAAGTGCCATAATATCAAGCTAACCATGGGAGAATATGTATTCAATAGTCCAATGGTATATATTACAATGGGTGGTGTTGATGTTGTACTAGGAGTACAATGGTTACAATCTTTGGGGCTGATAGCTTTTAATTTCCAACTTTTCCTGAAATTTTTTTCGAAAGGAAATTAAATTTAATTACGGGGTATCACAAGGAAGCTAGGAAAGATCATAATCTCTAATTTCATGACAAATCTTTTGAAGAAATAACAACAAGGCATAATTTAACAATTATTCTCACTAGAAGTTCCAACATCAAAATCATCTATTTCTTCAGATCTCCAAAAAGTCTTGGACAATAATTCCAAGGCGTTTGAAACTCCCAAAAGACTCCCACCTATTTTTTTGTAATTATCACGTTATTCATTTGATTCTAGGAAGTGTTCCTCCAAACATCAGGCCTTACAGATATCCTTATGTCCAAAATAGCGAAACTGAACGTATAATTGCAGAACTGCTAGAGGCTGGTATAATTCAAGAAAGTCAAAGTTCCTTCTCTGCTCCAATAGTATTGGTGCACAAGAAGGATGGATCATGGCACATGTGTCTGGAGTATAGGGAGCTCAATAATCTAACTATTAAAGATAAATTTCCCATTTCTGTGACTGAAGAATTATTGGATTAATTACATGGAGAAATTTATTTCACAAAGTTGGATCTTCGTTCAGGATATCATCAAATTAGAATGAAGACTGAAGACATTCCAAAAACAATATTTAAAACTCATGAGGGTCATTATGAATTTTTGTTCATGCCTTTTGGCCTTAGCAATGCACCTTCTACATTTCAAAGGTTGATGAATTCAATTTTCAAATCCTTCCTTAGAAAATTTGTGTTAGTGCTTTTTGATGATATACTAATCCAAAACTAGTCTTGGAAGGATCATGTTCAACATGTTGATAGGGTGCTCAAACTAATGGAGGAGAAACAATTATATGCAAAAACCTCCAAATGTTTCTTTGGAGTACAAGAGGTGGAATATTTGGGTCATATTGTATCTCAAGATGGTGTTAAGGTAGACCCTAAAAAAATTAAATCCTATAAGGAATGGAAATTCCCCACAACCATAAAGTAGTTGCGAGTATTTATCTAGTTAACAGGGTATTATCACAAGTTTGTTAATCATTATGGCATAATAACAGCACCTCTAAGAACATTATGGAATAAATATGCATTTTCATGAACTACTAAAGTAATTAAGGCCTTTGAACATCTTAAAGAGGAAATATGCCAAGCACGGGTCTTAGCTACACCAGACTTCACAAAAACCTGTATTGTGGAATGTGATGCCTTAGGTAATGGAATTGGTGATGTTTTAATGCAAGAAGGAAGACCCATTGCTTTTGAAAGTCGCCTAATCAAAGGAAAATATTTAGAGAAAGCTATTTATGAGAAGGAAATGTTGGAAATACGACATGCACTAAATAAATGACAACCTTACCTAATGGGAAGACACTTCAAGGTAAAAATTGATCATGATAGCCTTAAATACTTTTGGAACAAATACTATCTTCATAAGAGCAGCAAAAATGGGTCACAAATATGTTGGGTTATTACTTTGAAATAATCTACAAAAAGTGAAGCTAAATGTTGTTGCAAATGAAATCTCAAGAAAGGATGAGGAAGTGGAAGCATTGATTTGTGTCATTTATATTATCCAACCAGATTGGATAATCGAAGCAAGGGAGGAATGGAAGAATTATGAAGAACTATGCACATTTGTTCAAAAAGTTGCAACAAGATCCCAACACATATGATACATTTAGTTGGAAAAATTATTCCTTATGGTACAAATGTTGCTTATATATTTGTAAGAATTCAAAATTAAAACAAAATATTCTTTTGTAATTTCACACCTCTCCCTTAGGAGGACACTCAAGATTTTTAAAAACTTACCATCGGGTCAAGAAAGAAATTTTTGGGATGGCATTAAATTTGATATTCAAAAGTTTGTGGCGGAATGTTTGGTTTTCCAGCAAAATAAAGTTGATACAATTAGGACCCTTGGTCTACTATAGCCTTTATCCAATCCAAGTCAATGTTGGGAGGTGGTTTCAATGGATTTTATCACAAGTTTACCTAAGTCCAAAGGAAAGAGTGTCGTCATGGTGGTATTTGGCAGACTTACTAAGTATGCACACTTTTGCACATTATCTCATCCATTTAAAGCGAGTAGAATAGCTACTGCATTTATGGAAACAATTCAAAAGATACATGTAAACCCAAAGATAATTGTAAGTGACATAGATCCCATTTTCACTAGAAATTTTTGGATGGAATTATTTTCTTGTTTGGGTACTCAGCTAGATCATGGCTCTTCTTATCATCCTCAATCTAATGGGAAAACTAAGATAGTGATATTTTTTTGGAAGGATATCTTTGTTTCTTTGTAAATGATAAATAAACACAATGGGTCAAGCAGTTACTTCTGCCTGAATGGTGGTATAACACTTCCTTCCACACTACAGCAAAAATAACACCATTTATAGCACTTTATGTATATCATCCATCGTCCATCACATCATATTTAAGAGAAAATTATAAGTTTCAAGTAGTCGAATATCACATCAAGCATAAACAACAAGTTCTCCAAATCTTAAAAGATAACCTAAATTTGAAATGTTAATCAAATGAAACAACAAGAAGATCAACATCGCAGTGAGAGAAGTTTTGATGTAGGTGACTGGGTATTTTTAAGGTTGCAACCATAAAAACAAATGTCCCTCAAGAAAGTTAAGAAGGATAATTAATTATCACCAAAGTACTATGGTCCTTACAAGTTATTGCAAAAGATTTTTACTATGGCATACAAATTGGAGCTTCCTACATCTTCCCGAGTGCACCTAATTTTCCATGTTTCACACTTAAAGAAGGTTATAGGTGAAAAACTTCCAGTCCAAACAATATTGCTATAACTTGATGAGGAAGGAACAATCATATTGGAACCTAAATTAGTCATGGAAAAAAGAACTCAACAGCTACGAAATCGATCAATTTTAGAGTATCTCATCAAGTGGAAGAACGCACCCATGGAAGATTCCACATGGGAGGATGATAATTTTATACAGAAGCATCTTGAACAGCTCAAGTGTTGAGGACAACAACTTTTTGAAGGAGAGGGGCATGTTAAGTCCCCACACTACTAGTATAACACCTAATTTTTGTTACTGTAGACCCCCTTATTCCTACTTTTGTATCCCTATAGTCCCCATATTCTTAATATTGTGCCCCATAAAAGCCCGCTATTGTTATTGTTGTGCCCTTAAATTATTATTCTTAGGTCGGCTAGGATTATATTGTGACCTGAACTTCTATATATAGAAATGATGTTTTTTCATCTGTATCATCCAAGAATTGATCATTTATGTAATCTAAAGGATTTTCCCCCCTCAAAGAGGCTTATTTCTAAGCTGTTGATCTATATTTTCTTCTATTTTGTGAGTTGGGTTCATAACACTTTACCTATACTAGTAAACAATTGACCCATATATCAGTAATAAATTATGTGAAATAATGGATTGTATATTATAGCTCTATTCTGATGGGTAATGTAGTATCTCATATCATCTTTGGTATCAATATAAGTACAACAATAATTATTGATACAAGTGTAATTGACTATGGTAATAAGCTCCTAGTATCAATCTTATAGCCCATATTACTAAACATGTTCAAGCTATTAAGGAGCTTACATAGAATTAATATTATATGAGCTTACTTCATAAGCTAAGTGATATAAAATGGTTAAAACATAGTAGAAAACACTCTTGACTGAATACAAAACCTTGAATGAATTTATAGCAAGGTTTTGGGCAGGTGTCAAACTGTTTTATGCCCTTCAGATATAGAATTTTAAATGAATGTGATGAATTTTAACTGTCACACATTTTTTATCGATATGTAACTTTATTTAAATTACACAAATATCATTCTAAAATTGTCTAGGTTTTATCAAATTCTTGTCAAATATATCAATAGGAAAAGGTCAATTTTCTATATAAATTGGTTACACCCTTTCGGCAATGTATTTATGCAATGAAGTTCGATATTGGAGAGTTTTATTCATAAGACTTTTTTTCTATAGAAATGTAATAATAGGTTTAACAACCAATAGATAAATCTCATGTATGAGATAGTAACAAAAGAAGAAAAACAAAAGAGCATTTTTTCACTTCTTTTGCTTTGCAAAGAGATAAAAGATCTAGATGACAAGAAAATTTCCTCTTTTTCTACTTTCAAGAAGTGGAGGTAGAAGGAAGTAAAAAAAATCACTACAAATATCCTAATCTATTCAAATCAAAGGGTCAATTACTTGAAGTTCTTGTGACAGACAAGCATGCGGTAAAAGGTCCCGAACATAGTGAGTGTCTCTCTCCTTCTAAGTGAAGGATAATCCTTTGTTAAAGTGGGGATGTCACAATAAGGTGCTTCCACTATTCCACAAACAATAAGAAATTTGCAGGTAAGGATGGTCATCATTTCAAGTATCATTTATACCACATTAAGGTCATCAAATTCAACAACGAAAAAAACAAACCCAAAAGTGTCCCAACAACCACGAAAAATTCTCAATTATTGGATCAAAATGAAAAAAACACTTAATTTTATCATTAAGTGTGTTCAATGAGTCAAAAATTATAAGAAATCAGACAGGGGGATATAGTTTTAGGATCATTTTTTTAACACTTTTCAACTGTTGAACTAGAGGAAAAAACAATTCATTTGATCATTCACTGCATTCAATGAACCAATATTTCTAAATAAATATGATGGGGAAATAATAAATTTTTAGGAAATTCAAAGTTGATAATGGATTTTACAAATGGTGAAGGTCAAAAAAAAATATGGTGCTTAGTCCAATCATGTCTAAGGTTATGAACATAAAAACTGAAAGGCTCCAACGAAATTGATAGAGCATACTTGATAATCGGGTCTCTTTCTTTTTTATTTAAATAAACGAGCTAAAATTATTTAAACTGATGGAAGAACGATGGATATTTAATATGCTAGATACAAATCCTTGAAATTTGTTGAATAATTTGCATCAAAATCTTATATTCCATTTTATAAGAAATAAATAAGAACTCCTTGTAAGAGCTCCAACAAATAAGCTAGATGTTATAGGTTGTGCACTTATGTTGTTTAATTAACCAAAAATAGGAAGGAGGGATAGGTGTGAGGTTTTTGTAGGGAGGCACTCCTCATTTCCCTAACTCCTTCTCCTTCTCCACCAATTCAAAGAAACAGTAGAGTTGGAACAAGTAGAGTGGGAAGAGAATAAAGAAAGGTTTATCATGTGTGAGAAGTCTCTAACACAATTGGTGGGGAACGAAGGCTTAAACCCAAGTGTGGAAGGTTAAACATGATATGTTAGTGAAAATATAAAAAAATTTAGTGCGAAAGTGCATTCATTGGTCCACATCATATTAATACCCCCGTGGGGATATCGTATCCAATTCCATCTTACTTGGCATCCCCACACCGTGAGCCTCCATCATGAACACTTAGCTCAGTGTTATCTATCCAATTCATATATTCTGGATGTTGACAACAACCCTCCATTGAAACTGTGGAGTGCAGAACAAAAGGTAGAATATTTTATCCTTGAAATGGGGTTTTCTTCAGTGATACATGATATTGTATAGGTAACTGTTTGGTGGGGATGCTAATGGTAGGTTTGTTGGATTCTTATTTTGAAGGGAGGTACTAAGACGAAAGGTGAGGTACTTGTATCTCCACTCTCATAATGGATTGGACCAGGAAAGAACTCTATTTGAACAGGTGTTCAAGGATGAAACTCTCCTTCTTGAAGCTATTTTTTCTCTTTATTTAGAGCTAAAATAGGCCTAGTACTAATGCTAATCTGGTTTTTTTCTCCTCAATTACTCATTTTTTTTCTATTGATGATCAAAAGGGTTGAATAGGCATATCTACTCTGTAATTTTCGAGTGTTTTTCAATCACATAGAGACATTGTGAAAGCCTGAAGTATGATTTTATTAATTATTTGTTCAAATATGTTTTTTCCTTTTTTTGAAAATATAATAAAGACCTTTTGGCTCTAAATAGTGTCAATCAAACACATCTATAAATACTCTAATTTCAGCTCTGAATTATAGAATATAAATATTTTTTAATGAAAAAGTAAATCGAAGAAACCTAAAAATTAACCAAGAAAACCAAAAACTAACATATGGTTGAGTTACCTAGAATAGGAGACAGAACAAGTCGAGGACATCGAGGAAGCCAAGGAAGTTGAGGACGTAGAGGAAGTCAAGGATGCCAAGGACACAAAGGAAGTTAAGGATGCAGAGGATGCCAATGAAACATTGACATGAACTACCAAACAAGAAAATTACAACCAAGAAAACCAAATTCCTACAAAAAAACTACAAAATTTAACCAACAAAACAAAAGTTAACTTGAAAAACACCATTTACCTACTCTCCAATGGTCAGATAATAGTCACGCATTCAAATGAAATTGCAGTAAATATTCTAACAGTCTGTGGGCCACTACATTTATAAACAAAAGTTCGGATGAACTTTTTTAAAATTTCAACAGAACTTTTGATGTCGATTTTTCTATCTCCGACAAAAAATCAAGTTTTCAACGTTGTCAACATAAACAATGGAAAATTTTCGGTCCAATTATCTCATGAAGTTAGGTTGAAATTTTGGGAGAGTCAGACTTTCAGGCATGTTTCTCACAAAAGTGTAACCCACCTTCCCATTTCCAACTTGGAATGTTGCGTTTGTGCATCAACTACAAATATTTAAACAAATCCATTATGAATAATAAGTACCCATTCCCCATCATTTATGATTTTCTAAATGAATTGAGAGGGGCTACTATGTTTTCAAGATCAATTTGCAGATCATATACCACTAGGTCAGAATCAAGGAAGAGAAAATTTAGAAGGTTGCATTCAGAATGAGGAACAACCACTATCAATTTACTATAATTCCATCCAGGCTTACAAATTCCCTAACAACTTTTCTGTGCCTTATAAACAATGTTCTAGAGTCATACTTGGATAAATTTGTGCTTGTATTTATGGGTGAAACTTTTTTTTACTCAAAGAATCAACAATAGAATGAGCACAACCAAAGAGTTTTTCTACTACTTCTGAGAGATTATAAATTATATGCCACACTCAACAAGTGTGATTTATCTCAAACTAGGGTTCACTACTTCAGTCGTACAATATAAAAATAAGGAGTGTTTGTGGATTTATAAATTATTAAAGTGATAATGGATTCATCCACACCCTTGAATTTGATAGAAGTTATATCATTTATGGGGATTTATGGTTACTATCTAATATTCATACCAAATTTCTCAAAGATTGGGTATCTCACAACTCTGTTGGAATGAAAAGGAGTGAAGTTTCAATGGACTCATGGATGTGCTACTACTTTTGAATAACTGAGGAAATTACTCACATCTACACCTATCTTAAGAAAAGTGGACCGAGAAAAGGATTTTGTTGTTTGCATAATGCATGTAAGGAATTACTTAGTGGCACCCTGATGTAGGAAGGCCATGTATTATGCTATGAGTCTTGTTTTTTTAATGCACATGAAAATATTTATGTCACTCATGAGTAGGAGTTGGCAACAATTATTCACATAGTAAAAATGTGGAGGAATTACTTATTGGGAAGTAGGCTTGTGTTAAAGACTGATAACAATGGTCTGAAATACTTATTTGACCATCCCAAGCTAAATTCCAAACAAGAGAGGTGGTTGGCTTTGATAATTTAATTTAACTTCAATATTAAGCACATCAATTTAAAATATATGGCAGTAGATGCACTCAATAGATGTTTTCAAGAGTTTCACCTAGCAACCATAATAAATTTCCCCTCTAACATTAAGGAGAGGATCAAAACAGGGATGAAAAATGATGAACATTAACAACATGTAAGGAATTGTTGGAAGAAAAAACCAAATTTGTTAGTAATAAAGATGTACCACCTCATTGATTATGAAATACTAATATACAAGAATAAGGAACATGGTCCAAATGCCAAGGATTTGAGGAGTTTTATCATGAATGAATTTCATAAAATAACTTACTCAAGTTATCCTGGATATGAAAGCATGATTGCATCCATAAAGAGGACATATTTTTTGCATGGAATGAAGAAATATATTGTTGAATACCTTACTAAATGTTTGGAATGTCAAAAAGTAAAGGTAGAGTGTAGGTACCCACCTCCATTATTATAACCAATACCAATTATGGAAATGAAATTGGAAGTCGTATCCATGGACTTCGCTATAGGTATACACAAAACAAATACATAAAATGGTTCCATCATGGTGGTAGTAGATAATTTGATCAAGCTGGCTCACCTTATAATTGTTAAAGGTACTCATAAAGAAACTAATATAGCCTAGATTTTCATGAAAAAGATAATTAGGTTGCATTGAATACCTAAAAAACAATATTGGGTAGTGATGCTAAGTTCACATAAAAATTTTGGAAATCCTTGTTTGCTTGTTTTGGAACCTAGATTGTTTTCAACACTGTATACAATCCTCATATTGATGATAAAACAAAGAGAGTGAATAGAATATTAGAGGACATGTTGAGGCTATACGTAATGTATTAGCCAAGGAATTTTCAATACTAATTTCCAATGGTATAATTTTGATACAACAATGGTTATCAAAATCCATTGGGAATGAGTCCCTTTGAAACAATGTATGGAAGACAATGCAAAACTATTATTATCTCGGATGATCTAATATTTAGAGTAATCTTTGGGCCAAATTTATTGAATTAATTCAAGCAGGAAATAATAAATATCATGTAAAATCCAAAGGAAACCCAAGGTAGGCATATAATTTATGCAGACTGACGAAGAACTCACAAAAAATTTGAAGTGGAGGAGCATGTTTATCTCCATATTAAGCTAAATAAAATCTCATTAAAAATGGCCTCATGTTCCAAGTTGGAACCCATGTATATCAAACCATTTCAAATTTTGGAACGAGTGGGGTGAGTGGCCTATATATTAGCGTTGCAATCCATAGTGAAAGATCACAATGTTTTTAATATTTCTTTACTTAATAAATATGTTCATGGTGCTAATCATGTTTTTGACTGGTATGTGTTATAGGTGGAACTAGATGGAGAGTTCTAACTAGAACCATAGTGTATCCTAGATTGGAGGAAAATCACACTCAAAAATGGAACAATAGAGTAGGGGAATGTGCAATTGGGATATTACTAAGAAAATAAGTGTGCAATACCCATCTTTTGTTTGTTGAATAAATAAAATGTAAGAGTTATGTATAAATATTAGTTTTTGATTTTTTTCAAGATAATAAGAAAACTAAGGATGATGTTCCTTTAAGGGGGATGGAAAGGTTCCATGATTTTTGTATTGCAATGCTGTAATTGCATGAAGTGTGGGACCACAGATACATGATCTAAGAGGGAAAAAGAAAGATAAATCAAGTGGACCTAGTTGTCACCTTAAAATTAATTTTATGGTGCAATAATGTGAAAAATAAGAGAAAGAGTCCAAGAGGAACATGAATAGACCCCTGAGGAAATGATAAAAATGAAAATGAACAATAATGTGGGTGTTGGATCTCTTCTTGGTGGAGCTCATGAGTAAAGACAGAAAGAGATGAGATTACGGTTTTGGATTTCCTAAAAGAGAAAATTGTGAATAGAAGAGTAGGAGGATGAATAAGAAATGGAATGAGTGCCTACTATGGGATGAAAAACCAATCATGGAGTGCTTGACATAGTTGATAAACCGCTCAAGGTGCTTTCTAGGGATAATAAACCGCATGCAGAATGGTGCTTGTTGTGGGTTGATAAAGCACTCAATGAGTGTTTGACACAAATAATAAACCACTCAACGTGATTTCTAGGGTATGATAAAACTAATACTAGAGTGTTTGGCCTAGCTAATAAACCACCCTATTACTCTAAATTATGTGGTTTTTGACTATCTATAATTGTTAGTCTTATAGTCACAGTGATCAAATTTACTCTTTCCACTGTTGTTCGAGTCTTAGGTCAAATTATCATATTTAGAAATTAAATTTAACATGTCTCTTGATTGTCCAATGGTTCCAAGTTATTCTGTAGGTGTCATTGCTACTCCCTGCACTGATCCAAGGTCGCCAAAAGCCATCATGGGCATCATACCGGTCATATGATCATATAAATGCATACTATGAGATATAAATTTCTAATTCATGGTCAAGAATATGCATAATATATTCATGATTTTGAAATAGGGAGTCATGTCATCCATTATGGTCATCATCATGGGAGTTATAAATTAGGAAAATAAAGTGATTTAAAGAGAATAAAAGTGCATCTGCTTCACATGGAGATGTAGCACTTCCTATTAAAGAATAATGTTGCTAGTACCAATCACATCATCATGCCACTTTGTCAAAGTACGCATGATGTCATTCCACTATGAAGCCAAAATTTGATTTTCCAATTTGTAAAGGAGCATCAAGAAATTTCAAAAATTCATTGTATCCTTCCAAAAGCTCTAAGGGCTCCCCTCTACCAATTTGATACTTTCCATAGCCATCAGAACTTCGAATTTTTCAACCATTTTTCTTTTCATCTGCTTGTTGTGTTTCTAGCCTAAGTCTATGATTTTCCCTTTTCACCCCTTCTTTCTCAATAATTTTGAGAAAAAACACCTTCATTATCTTCCTAAGATCTATCCCTACCCCTCATAATTTTTTCATAATTTTTCCTACCCACCTTTCCATTCACTACCTTCCCTCAATTTGTTACGCTTTTAGCTATGTTTTACAAATCAAATCCCTTGACCTTTCTTGTTTGAAGTTAGGGTTTTCTATTAAAAGTGAATCCAAAAACATGGTGAAGACCAGTGAAAGGAGAAAGCATAAGGGAGGAAATATTTCTAGGTATGAGCCAAATTATATGCAGGAGGTGATTGGCATGATTTTTAGGGTTTTGAGGTCATTTTCTGCACATAAGGACAATTTTACTTCAAAACTAGCTTCTGAAGTAATGGAGATGAATTTTACAAAAGTGAAAGAGGTATTTATCAATAAAAAACCAAAGAAAAAATTGATCCTTCAGTTTATGCATAGGTGTTATGATTTAGGAGATATGCACCGATACTTGAGGCCCATTTTTCAGAAATATTTAATTTCCCATTTTAGTCATTCTTTTGTGGCATGGATTCCAAGAATATGGCACCGAATTTAAAAAAACTGTGAGAGATGTTTCTCCACAACAACCTTATCTACAAAACCTCTCTGAGTTTGGTAACCAATATTATGGTTAAAAATATATAAATTCATATTTGACCCTTATTTTTACAAAAAAGCAGAAATTTGAATGTACACAAACACAACAACCTATTGTTGCACTTTTCATTCTAGACGTTTTAGAAGCTCTCCAAGGTTAGTTTGAATGCACAAAAGTATTTGCAGGTGATATAAGGCATGTAGGCAGATAAAACCATCTTGCAGGGACGAAAAATAAACAGAAAACTACCTTTTTGACACCTTTCTACCCCCTTTCTAACATTGTCTTTGTGTTTCTATACAGTTAATTTTGAAACCAAGTTTGAAGAGGTTAAAATTATTTTTTGAATGGTTTAAAGGCTCCTAGGTATAGTGGAGATCTCTAAGTTTCTTCACAGGTCTTCAGAAACACTCAAAACCTCATCCAAATCATCAAAATTTCAAGAAAAACATTTTTTGCACTTCTGCTAGGATTTGTTGTGTTTCTACTAGGATTTGTTGCGTTTCTGTGGGATTTATTGTGTTTCTGTATATGAAGAATTTGTACTACACATAAAGGTTATCAACCAAATAGGTTTATGTAAATTATTTTTCTCATGATTTTATCTCATGTCAATAGGTTTATTAATGGTTACCATTGTAAAATAATCTTGTAATAAATGTTTTGAGAGATAAGCTCAATTAGCTTAGAAAACAGGGGAAAGTTGGTTTTAACTTCCCCAAGATTATAGCAATGGATAGGATAGGTTCATGTATCATTTTCTATGGATCAAGATTCGACCCCTTATAAGGGAAATCTTATTTTTCTTCTATATGTACTCATAAACAAGTCTAAGCAAAGAGTTGGACACTTGAAGTTCACACATTTTGGAACTAGTGTACTTGATTTTGGTAGAATTAATATAAAGTTGCAGCTATTTTTATGGGATTCATGTGTTGTGTTCATTCACATTGTTTTCTTCAGTTTTTCTTAAGCATATGATTTTTATATATTTCTAGCAACCATCTACACTTCTTCTTATGTTAATCTCTTAAGTGTTAAACATAAATCATTGTCATAAATTTTTTGTTGTGTTTGAGATTATCATCTAAGTTTTTCTCTTCCAAACAAGTGAATTCATGCATGTATGCTCATTTAGATCCTTCTATATGATTTCCTCATCACCACACTACAATGAAAAATCTATTTTGTGTCTCTCATTGGATCAATCTTGCCTCCTTTCATGACTGCAGCCGGTCTTTTGAAAAAATTGGACTAGTTCCTAAAACCTAATGCTCTTTATCCAACAAAACTTAAATCAAAACCCTACTATGCAAAATACCTAGCCTAACACTCTAATATTCTGCAGTCACTTCCATTGGTTGTGAGGTTAATTTTAGAGAGAGCCCACTTTGACCTAGTAGGGCTAGCTGCCAAGTCAAAAGTTGGTATGTGGTTACCTCAATATTTTCTTTTCAAAACCTTGGGAAAATAAGGAGTGCTAACATAAACAACCCACTATTTTGTGAATTCCCTATCCTCTATACTGGATACAACTCCCTGCTAAGGTTTCTGATAATAAATTCCCCTTAGATCATGGGTGAAACTTTGAGGTGACTACTGTAAGTAATTATGGATACAATGGGTCTATTGTTGGGTGTAAAATATAATTCACACCTTCAGCTTTACCTTTTCCTTTATTGTAATGACATATTTTAGCTTAGATCAATGAAGATAAAAATTTATTTGTCAAATTTAGTTCACGTATTGAATGTTTTCGCATTGTTGTGTAATGTTGTTGTTCTAATTTGTTGAATGAAATTCGTAAATGCGTATGGTTCTTGATGTGAAATTATGCCATGTATCTATGTGTTCAAAGTTTGGAATTGTCTATATACTAATTTGGGGGTGAATTATGTGGTTAACAGTACCAAATGATAACATGAAATTCCATATTTCTAGCGTAGAAAGGAGTGGCTAAGTACCTTATTATTTTTCTAAGGAATGACTTATTCATGTATTCAGTCTGAGATTTCCGCATATCTAGAGGATTGAGTGTGAAAGAGACAATTAAATATTCTCTAAATGCATTTGTATGATAAGCTTGCAGGTCTGTGAATTGGCCTCCAAACCTTATTTTCGAAAATTGCAAGCTCAAGAGGGATAACCATGTTATTATATACAAATATGAATAAATAATATAAATTAATGTTCTAAGATATATCCCTAGGCACCCAGGAAGATGGCTAAACATCCAAACAAGAGGCCCGATACCCATCGGGATACCCATTCCATTTTATTTGTTATGGCCTTGTAGGTTAGGCATAGGTTTTAAAGGCGTGCACATAAATAATTTGCAATTTGTTTTCAAGTGCATATGAGTGAAACCTAGCCCCATGATGAAATTTTTTCCATCTAATGCCTTGTATGCCTCCACCATTGGATGACCCCAAAGATCTACTACCCTAGAGGTTTCAAAGAGAGTGAAGGGACAAACTCCTAGGGTTATAGTCTAGAGAAAACAAGGCCTATATGGCCTTTCATATTACTTATAACTTTCAAAGTCTTTATATGTATATCATAAGCCATGGAAATGCAAAGGAGAAATCATGTTTAAATAATGAACATCATATTTTGTTGTAGTGTTGGCGAAGCCCATAGAGGAAATAATCCTTTGACACTTGTTGAAGAGAAATTGAGAAAGTAATGTGACGAGGCATGTTGACATCATCATGGGCTGATGTCACCCCTAAGGTTCCCAAATGGCCCATGATATTAAATTTTTGGGGATCCTCCACCCAAAGATATAGATTCTTGATAGAGAGGGGGATTTTCAATTGATGGATAGGGATCCCTCTCCCAAAACTCAAACCCCAACACTTTCAATTGGTGTGTTCACGAAAATATGTGGAATTGAATTCCTAGGGGGGTGTGCAAGCAACAGAGCCTAATGCACAGGGGAAAATGTGGGCCAATGGAAAAAGTGTTTGGGGGACTCTCATAACACATAAAGGTCATTCTATTGTCTCAGGAATAACCCCTTCTGAAAAGAAAGGGGAGGCTCCACGATAAAACATATGACTTCTTAAACTTTGAGACTAAAATTTCAATCGAAATTATACCTTGATTTAATGTCATGATAAAAATTTTCTCCAAGATTTTCTCTTGCCATTTTTTATCAAGGGCACAAAAGTGATCTTCAAATATTTAGATCTCAAGATTATGTGGAAAGGTGGGACCCAGTAAGTGAAGGGGGCTCTATTCTCCATGGATTACTTATTATAGGAGGGAGAGGATGGCATGGCCTTCCGCATAACCCTAGTAATTTCATAGCAGGTTTCCCCAGAATGTTTTAGACATGGGCATGTGGAAAACTCTAAGATTAAACTCTTGAGGCGAATTAGCATTGGATGGAGCGTCTTCACCATGTTTTCTAAAAATTGTAGGAGGAAAATTGGTTTGGGAATGTCCAAGTAACCCTCATAGTGTCAGAGGGGATTCCCCTATATAATTTTGATCAAGTGCAGACAGAAATCCCTAGGATTTTTACTTCTAGGGTGAGGTGGAAATAGAGGGGCCTGCTAGATCAACAATATATATATCTATCTATCTATATATATATATATATATATATATATATCTGTGTGTGTGCATGTGTGCCTAGGGCCATAACCTTTGTGGTCCCATATATATGGTATTATTACCATTAATAGGTTGGAAATTAACATGTGGACTACGATTTGGATGCCCACGTGGGTATCACAAGGAGTCCACGTAGGTGCCACATGGAGGGCCTAAATGACTTGGTCGAAGTTAATAGCCAAATAGTAAAGACTCCTATATTTTTTTCCAGATATCATATCAATATGAAATTTACATCGTTGCAAAGGTATCAACAAGATGAATGTAATGGAATTATCCATTTTAAGCTCTAAAGAGTTCGAAAAAGTTCAAAATTTTTAGACACCATGTCCATAATTGAAACTTTGGTGGTTTGTTCAGCTTATTAATTGTCTCTTTCTGCCTTACTAAGGGCTAGGGCTAGTAGGGGATATGTTATAGGAGTGGGGTGAAGGAGGATATGAGTATATCATAGGAGGGGGTAGGGTAACCAAATATGCAGTAGCCTTGCTCCACTTCCAGAAAAACCAAAATCCTGTGGGGAAAAGGTAAGAGTGATAATTGATTCCTTGATATGGAATATAATAGAGTTCCAAAAGGAGCCTAATGGGATAGAGGGGCCCTTAAATATTCATCTATTTTACTCTTTATGTATCCCCCAGAGGAATAATCTAGGAGAGAGGGTCCAAAAGCGATTTAGAATAAGATTGGAAAATGCTTGAGGGTTCCCAAAAACTATACTATTGAAAATATTTGCTAGATACCTGTCAGTTCACATAAAATAATTAGTTAATCTATTCCATAATTCCACTAAGAAGGTACAATTATTAAATAAATGCTCCAAAATATTTGAGTGTAGAAGAGAAATTAAACATAGAGAAGGACCTTGATAGTTACATTATTGAATGATTTCCCATGTGGGCCCATAACCTTTGAGGGCCTATCCATATTTTATTATCACCATGAAAATGTGTTTCACTAACGTTTGGACTATGATTTGGATGCCCTTGTAGGTACCACATGGAGGCAATGTAGGTGCCATGTGGTGGGCCTAAATGACTTGGCAGATGTTAATAGGCCAAACATTGAATACTCTTTATATTTTGATCCAGAGATCGGATCAAGATGAAATTTACACTGTTGGAAAGGTCTCAACAATATGAATGTAATGGAATTATCAATTTTATATTTTGAAGAGTTCGAAAAATTTCAAAATTTTTAGACCCCATCTCCATAATTAAGACTTTGGGGGTTTTTTAAGCCTAGTAATTTTCTCATTCTACCTTAGTAAGGGCTAGGGATAATAGGGGATATGTTATAGGAAGGGGGTGAAGGAGGATAGTAGTACATCATAGGAGGGGGAAGGGGAACCAAATATGCAGTAGCCTCACTCCACTTTCATACAAATCCCAATATTGTGGGGGGGAGGAAGGGTCAGAATTGATTCCTTGACCTGGCATATAATAGAGTTCCACATGGAGTCTCATGGGATAGAGGAGCCCTTAAAAATTATTCTGTTTTACTCTATTTGTATCCCCTAGAGGAATAATATAGGCGATAAGGTCCAAATTCGATTTAGAATATGATTGGATAATGTTTTAGGGATACCAAAAACTATAATATTGGAAATATTCGTGAGATTCCTACCAATTCACATAAAATAATCAGCTAGTTTATTCCATAAGCCCACTAAGAATGTATAATTATTAAATAAATGCTCCAAAATATTTGAGTGTAGAAGATAAATTAAACATGAATAAAGACCTTGATTGTTACATTATTGAATGATTTCCCATGTCAATGGATTATTTTGAATTTGAAGCCAAATAAAGATAAATATATTTTTCCATACATTTGAATTCCATATTTTTTACCAGACTTACTATGTTTATGGATCTTAATGACTCGTTTCTAAGTGGTAGACTTCACTAATAGAAAAGGTGTCTTTAGATTTCAACCCCCATTGTAATTTTCCTTCTTCATTTGGATAGGTAATGTGTCTATTTTGAATATTTCTCAAAAAAAAAATTGATACTTGACCCTTTAGTATGGAGAACTAGGCCCCTCATGAGAGCCAACAATGCCATCGTGAGCTAGGATCCTCATATTTCCAATAGCCCAGAATTGTGATTCGGTATTCAATTTTCATTTAATGGCTCAACCACTCTAATTAAATTTGGTCACTCAATATGGGAAATTTCTACCATGAATCGTCGTAGAATGGAGTAATATCACCATTTATAATCTCCCGAAAATAGTTCTTTTTGGATGATGCTCAAGCTTTTTTTTTATAGTCGAAATCAATGAGTGGGGAGACATGGTGTTCATTATGATTATATTTTATTTCCAAGTTTGAAGAGGATACTTTCCCTTCCATATTATTTTCCATAGGTTTGAGGCCCTTTAGAGCCATTACTGCTAGATGTTTTCTCCCATTATTGTTTCCATGATTTATAGATCACACAACCCATTCCTCCCTTAAGCTTTGGTTAAAATATTATTTTCCACAAAACTAAATACCATTTCTTCCAAATTACAAGCCACCCCAAGGAAATATCACTAAATTATACATAAGTCCTAAATAATAGAGGATGGTGCCATCGTTGTTGAGAAAATAAAAATAGGTAGAGATTGAATTAACTCTTTGAGGTGTACTAATCGACTAGTAAAATTAAGAGATCGGAAAGTCCAACTTGCCTAGTTTTTATGAAATTTGGATAAAAATTCCTCTCATACGTTCCATTTTAGGGAGCTATTTAACAAAGGAGTTCCTAGATACTCTAAAGGGATTTTACATATTTGAAAACCTATGGCTCGACCCACATGACACTCAACATCCATTGTAGTGTTATAGAAAAAAACATTAGTATGTTTATTGATATCAATTGAATTGAAAGAGAACAATTCCATAATATTACTGAAAGCTTGAGCTTCATGAATTATTGGGGTTTCCATTTTCATAGTGTCATCCACAATTTTTTGGTGTGTGAGTGGGAGACCCTCCCCAATGAGTCGAAACCCTTTAATATTTTTCTTTAATCAATCTCTTTGAATGATCAAACTAGTCCCTCCACCATTAATGTAAAAATACATGGGGATCAATATTTCCTTGTCGAATCCACTAAGTAAAAGAGAAAGTTGGAGATGGATATGCATTAACTAGAATCAAGAAGGAGGTTGAAGAAATGATATTATGAATTCATTTTATCCAATAACTAGTGAATCCAAAATCTTTGAGGATGCTACATTGAAATTTGAAATTTAGTTTTTCATATGATTTGGAGAGATCTAGTTTAATTGTGATTCTAGACTTCTTGTAATTTTCAATGAGTGAATGGTTTCATGACAAACCATGATACCATCCAGGATGTGTCGGTCCTCTACAAAGTATTATTTCTCTAATGAAATTATATTTTGGATAAATGACTTGATTCAATTATATATAACCTTGGTAATGATATTTTAAATTAAATTGTGTACGAAAATAGGTCATTAGCCACTGGGATCTTCCACATTTTATTTTGTAGGTGCCAATGTTGCATCAAAATACTTAAGAATGGACCGATACTCACATGATTCCTTAACATATTTCCAAACTTCATTCACAATTATTGGCTAACGTGTCTGAAAATATTCAATAATGAAGCCATCCGACCCAAGTTTTTTATTATTGGGAATTGATTTGACTATGGCTTCATCTTCCTCATAGGAGATAAATATTTGTAGGGACTCATTCTTCTTTGGCATAATCACTTATGGAATATACTTGACTACATGCCACATCAATTTGATTCGATCAGATGAGGGCTTCAATAGGATATTTAAAAAAAAAAAAAGACAGTTCCTTTGAGATCCCCTGATGGGTTTCTAGTTTCCTCCCTTATACATTTATTCAATGAATATACCTTGTTTTGCTGTTGATGGTAGAGAAATGAGTTATGGATGAAAGTTGTGTTTTATTCAGAGCCACCATATTTTGGATTTATATTTCCAAAGGAGCTTTTCTTGTTTCCTCCTTTCCTCCAGATAATTCAAAGTAAATACCTCTACGTCAATTAACTAGTTAGACATAACATATAGGATCACCTCTTGTTGAATCTCTTCCATTTTTTTCTAATTTACATTTTACATCCAAGACTTTTCCAAATTTTTCCTTATTCCAACCTTTAAGTCTCCACTTTATGGAGTTTAAATATCCATAAACCTACCAAACTTCATAACTCTCCCAAACATTGTTTAATATTTCTTTGTAAATATCGATGGTGTCACTTGAATTTCTCAAAAAAAAATGGTTTATTTCATGGCCAAGCTTTTAGATATATGTCAAGATAAACAAGTCAATGATCTAGTCCATTGATAGGGCGAATATGTGCCTTTGTGAACAAATCCCAACTCATGATGTTTTGGATATTAAGAATCGATCCAACTTTGAAGCTACATGTTGCAATCCTCCACATCGATTGTTCCATGTATAAATTCTAATTTTTCTATTTAAGTCAATGAGTTGTGATGAGTTAATACCTTCTTGGAATAATATATTCTTCCTTCAACCTTATGATTTCACCCCTCTTCTCATATAAGGATATTCTGATATTAAAGTTACCTCTAATAATCTAGGGAGAGGGGGAAAGTAATTTGTGGGTACATGCTATAGAATTAAGGAATAATGTTTTATCTTTAGGGGTGGTAGGAGAATAGACATTAGATAAGTGACAAGAGTCCTAAGATCCAATGAGCTAAAACTGTATGGTGAGAGTATGGGAGGAATAAAACATATTAATAACCCTTATATACTTGTCATTCTAGATAATGGAAAGGTGTCTTGAATGACCTTGTTCCTCTATCACAACTGCTTCACATTTTATCCCCCATTCACTTTTTATGTTGTTGAGAGCTTCAATGAAGATTATCATCTCTTGGATCATCATTATTTATGGGTTTTATCAATACCATTTTCACTTTAGGAGCCTAGTTTTTTCATTATCGTTAAGGACTTACACATTCCATGAAATCATTTTCATGATCAAGACTTACTAGAGCCACAACGAGCTTCCATGATAATAGTTATTCACCTGGAATTAACTTTCATGCCTCCTAATTCATATAAGAGTTGCAGGCTACTCTTTAAAACTATTTTCCTTCCTTCCCAATGAGACTTCATCTAATATTTTAATCAATGGGTGTGGATACCAAGTGAATAGTGTTTACTGTTCCTGAATTTGATTTTGAAATTGAATATCGATATTTATGATAAGCACGACCTAGTAGTGGAACTTTGTGTTCTAGGAGGGAAAATAGATGTTTTCCTTTCCAAACCTTATCTACTTTAGGAAAATTAAATGAATCAATATCCATGTCATTAACTTGATTTATGGCTTGATCCATCTCTTTTGGTACGACAAAGAGAAACACGTGTGGGATAGGAAGAGGGATGTTGGACTCACGAAAAGGTGGAGAAGTAGATGACGGGATAATAGAATGAGGTGACAAGGAAGCAATGGTGCAAGACGAGGGTTCAAAGTACAAGAGGGGGGCCAATGAGTGATTCATTTAAATTTCCAATGAATTATCAACTCGATGGGGATCATATGGTTAAAGTGAAGCAAGGACTCATAACAATATTTCTCAGCACCATTAGCCTCATAAGACTTTGGTTTTGAAGGGTCATTCTTAGGTATTAGTGCTTTTGTTATACCAAGGTGAATCCATCATTTTATTGGACCAATGATGGATTAGGGTTACCATTTTATGGTCAAATGGAAATTTGGGTATAAATGTGTATATTCATGGAACCCTTAATATTTGAACAGAATATGCTCATAATAAAGATTTTTATTTCATAATTTCTCCTGATAGTATATTTCTATAGATTGTAGTAGTGGTTAAGAAATATTCATTATAAGATTCCAAAATTAGCATGCAGCTAATTGGGATATTGATTTTTGTTTTTGTCACCTAGCAGTTGGATAAATGGGTAAGAAGGCCCATGCATATTAAAAATAGGAATAAAATCCCTCATGTTGTGAAAAGGGATCATGATACTAGCCGGATTTTACACTCTCATGTGTGAACAAGGAAAAACGCATGTGGAGAAGGTCAAGTTTGACCAAGTCAACAACGCTGGTATGAGAGGAGGAGATCATCCATAAACACAGTGCAGTGAAGGTAGGAGGAAGATTCCTTGGAATAGGGAACCCTAATGAGTGGGACCCAAGGAAAGAAGGCTCGCACTTGTTTATAAGGAGGGAAAGGCAACCATAGTGAGGATATTATTCATTATTTGAATTTTGGTCTGCATGAATATTGTGCTTTCTTCAACTATTTAATTGAGATTGTTGTGCTGCTTAGCACCGGGTGTTCTCGAGCGGGAATCCCATCTCCCTTATTGAGAGGCCTCTTGGGGGAGCATTGTACTTCATTTTTCCACACTCAGGCTTAAGGCCAAGAATCAGTCTTCAGCTATAGCATTATTTCTGTAGGAGGTAGTGTTTTGTTGCAGGGTGTTGCAGTGGAGGGTTGAGAAACCCATTTCTAGAGCTTGTTTTTCAAAGGAGGAAGCATTCCTTTCTATGAGAGATCAGTGAGGGAGATATTGGAGTATATTTTCATATCTTGGCACTGGGCCAGAGTACTTCCATCACCTACAGTGTAGTCCCTTGCAGGAACTGTGTCATTTCTCACAGTGTTACAGAAGGAGAGCTAAAGCCCTTGATTTTCAGCGAGTTTCTTAGGGAAAGGGTCCATCCTTCTCCCGAAAAACTATTAAGAGGGATTCTCCTATATTTATTGTAAAATTCAGCTTCATGTATGTGTATTTTCATTAATATTGCATTATTTCAGATCCAGATCTATAGATCCACTCTTTTGTACTCATGCTTTCAAGAAAGCCTTGCCGGGTTATCTAAATAGTGTATTAAAGAGGTCTGATCTCTATTTTTCTCAGTAGTTTGATTAATAAAACTCTAGATTTTTTGTTTATATCATATTTTTGTAGAAACCCTTATTTAATCACGTTGTCACTTTCTTTAGAAATTCTGCATGGTAAAAATCATGGGGTTTGGGTGTTTTTAAGCTATTTGGAGGCTAGGAGATCTGTTTAACACATCAAAAGGGATTTTTTTCTGATCCCCTTCTGCATGTGAAGGAAATAGTACATAAGCTAAGGTATCCAAGTTCTATTTCTCATATTCATAGCATATTGTTTTTAAATTAACGTTTTAATGGTCCATATTGTTGCATTTCCCCACTTTGAGATAATGTAATGGGACATAATTTTTCTTCTGTAACAATAATATGATGGCTATGTGTTCTACACACATTTTATGAGTTAATTTCTCACTTCTACTCCAGTTTTTTGTTCATGTATTGTTGCATCCCCATTTTGGGATACTACAGTGGTATCAGAACGTAATCTTGGCTCAGCCTGTGGAATCTCAGCCATTATGCTATCGGAAGAATAAGCAGATAGAGAGAAGGAGAAATATCAAAATGATGGAGAAAATGAGCTTTGTCTCATCACTTTTCAGATCAATGAAGAACCTCTCCAAGGAGGTAAAGCAAATGAAGGAGCAGAAACGCAATGCAAATCCTAGAGGGTTTCAGGAAGAGGAAGGACCATGTAATTCCTATTCTCAAATAGAAGAGGGAAAGAGAAATGGAGGACACTTGGAACACCATATTCTAATTGAATACCTTGAGGAGTACAAATATCAACCTAGAGCCTTCAAGGAGACTATATCTTTCCCACAATTCATTCAACTGGAGGAAGAGAGAAGGCCTTACAGCAAAGGCAGAATCAAGGGAAATAGGTTTCTATTGTCTACTTTTGATGGGTCATCTACAGCCAGGGCTTGGGTAAGGAAACTTTATGCATTCTTCCTAATACATCTAGTGGTAGAAAGAGAGGTTGTAGAGATTGCAGCGTTGCACGTAGAGGGTTAAGCCAACATCTGGTGGTTCAGCCACTTGATTCATGCAAGAGTGACTACTTTTGCAGAATTTACTCGAAGGTTGATTGGGAAATTTGGCATGGAGAAATTAGAGAAGGAGGATCCCTCACCACCACTAGAGGAGACTTGTACCAACGTTGTTACAACCATGGAGGGGAAGCCAGCAACACCAATAGTTGGTGGTACCTTCACATTGGAGGAAGGAACTCTTGCAACCATACAAGATGTTCTCGGGTTTCACCAAGGTATGCCTAAGCTTCCATTTTCTCTTGTTTCAACAAATCTTATGGAGATTTTTATACCATTGCATGTCCCATGGACAAAATAAAATATTGATTTAGTGCAGCACACTCTCACTATGTTGAGGAGCTTTGATGAACTCAAGGAAAGGTTAAACACTCATCCTACTTACTCATTGTTGAGCTGTACACAACTCTTGGGGTTGGAGTATAGATTTTTGAAGGATGGAATGAGCATTGTCCTCTACAATGCAATGAAAAATTGTTTACTCTATAGTGAGCATGATCTGGAAACAGTAGATGTAGCATCATGGAGGTCAGTAACGTTGTCCTTGAGTAGCAATGATGAGTTGGGAGCCCAGCCATTAGTGGGGCATTCCAATGATTACTCCCCATGTGTAGCAGAGGATAAACAGATGATTGATGGGATGTATCTTATTTCCCATTACTATGATGGTTTTCTTCATACGATGAATGCAAGCGTTGGGAAGGAGGATAAACACTCACCATTGTTTAGGTGGGTGATGTTGGAGAGCAAGAGGTGGGAAAGCCTCTTGCAAATCTCTGACAGAGGGCAGCAGGAGGCAAAGTTGTGTCAGCTACTCTTGCAGAGTTTGGCCATCATGTGACATGCCCTTTGTCAAAAGGTATGTAATGGATTGAGGAATTGCATAGCACCCATATGATATGGCAGTAGAAGATTTGGTTGTACGAGTCATTATACAAGTCAACCATCATCACATTACTCCATGTCTTGTATGAGGGAGAGATAAGGGAGCAGCAAGAGATGTTGTTTCCTTGGAATTTCTTGAGATGATATGGTTTTATCCTCTCCTATGCTTTACATGATGTTGCAAGAGTAGGAGTTGGCACTGTCATGGTGCAAAGGGGCTACTCCTTAGCCTTGAATGATCAGGAGATTCTTCCACTTTGGAAGGAATTTCCTATATATAGTAGCATTGTGGCAGATGTCTCTGACAATGGGCATGTCAAAGAATGGAGTTATGAATTGGTAGGAGCCTATTTACATAGGCCAACAACACTGTCACTTGGGAGCTTGAGTTTATGGAAGGAGTGTCCCCATGATCACTTCACATATGATGCACTTGGTAGACAAGGAGTAGGTGAGAGAGATAGAAAGGTGGATGGGATAATTTATGACATTGACATGATCTTCTTAACTTGGATTTCCAAGCATAAGGAGAAACATATTCATGGAGCACATAGTTCATTCCTCTTCATGGGAGTATGGCATACTACTATTGAGGCCTCATTCATGGATCTTATTTTCAGCTCACTCCTAGCACATGGTAAGAATTAAGTTATTGCACTTATTAATTATCTAACACAATATTTGTATTCTCTTACCATCCCTATGTAGTGCACCGCTCCACAAGAGGGCAAGCCTCTATTTGGGCTTCATGGTCATTTTTGGGCCAACATCTATGTTGAAGATAGCCATGGCTTTGGGCAAGTGTTGTACTATTCTTTGTATGCTCAGTTGATGAACAAAGCCATATACGGTTTACTAGTGGATGAGATGACATGCACAACTATAAAATTTTTGGGAGACAACTTTCCACATCATGTTTTGAAACTGCAGTTGGTAAAACTACGTTGTGACTACTTGAGGAGCTATTGGTACCTTCTGACACTATGTAAAACCCTCAATACTTCTCTCATTTGGATTCCCTATGAGGATAATGTCATATTCATTTTATATGGGATGATCTGGGAAAGAACTAAAGAGTGGGTCTTTAAGGATCCAATTGCATTCTTACTTCATAAAGGCAACATTGATGGAGCCCAAATTTAGCATCAGCTCTACACTTATCATAAGTGGAGAGAAAGACAACATGGGTGTTGGAACAGAGTCTCCAGCTATGAGCTACGAAATTGGTCCGAGTTGGTATATTTTTTATTATATTTAGTCTAGTGAAGGGTTTTTGGGGTGGGTCAAAACCCCGAAAGCAATGTAATGGGAAAAAGGGTAAAACTAGGGGTCCGCAAACCACAGTTTACGAACCATAGGAAAGTTTAGGCTAAAGTATTATAAATAGAGGAACATTTTGTACTTTAAGGTAAGAAATGAGGAGCTATTGATGCAAATTGAGGTTTAAGATATCTATTTGGTTTTTGGGGAAAGGACTCCTATTGGCTGTGTGCATGGAGATCCAGAGTCCATATCTGTGCGGACCCTGCTGCTATGTGCGCAAGATGGGATGGGTATTGTAAGAAAGAATTGATGAATTGATGAATACAAAAGGTTGCTTGCGAACTGAATCTATTTGTACAGTCTTTTGCGAATCATTGGTACTTACTGCATTATGTACTTTCTGTATTTAAGCTGCGAAAAACCTGTGTAAGTGTGTTTGTTGTATCTGGATCTGTTTTGTTCTATTTTATACTATATTGTGCTACTGTCCTAGAAATATATAACTATATATCTAGCGCACATGGATGCGAAAGAGACCTATCAACCCTGCACGGAAAGAGGCGATCTGGGTATTACAGGGTCGAACACAGCTCTGCTTGCCTTACCTATCCTTTCTCAGGGTGCAGAAACCTAGTTCTAGCACCCACCCATACTACTTCGAGTGAGACTTTGACCTACGCAATCAGGTCACTACCAAAAGGGCCAGTATTATAGGGGTTTCTTGGAAAACCTTGTTAAGTCCCCATATTAATAGTGTAGCCCCTTAGTATGTTAGTGTAGCCCCCCTTATTTTTATTATTGTACCCTTGTAACCCCCATTTTGTTATTATTGTGCCCTTAAATTATTATTGTTAGGTCGGCTAGGATTACATTGTGGCCCACTAGGATTACATTATGGCCCCATAGACTCATATATATAGAAAGGAGGTTTTGTAAATTGTATCATCCAAGAATTGTTCATTTATGTAATGTATTGGAGGTTTCCCCCTCGAAGTGGCTTATTTATAAGGCGTTAATCTCTCTTTTCTTCTATTTTTGGAGCTGGTTACACAACATTTGGTATCAGAGCTTTGGATTCTAGGGTTTCGCTGCTCCAAACAGGTCATCGTGGAATTTTCGCTATAAATTTTTTTCTACGAAGTTTCAGAAGCTGAAATTTTTAGGGTGCGAAGCCAAAATCTTGAGGAAGCTTGTATAAAAATTTCAGAGTTTGGTTCGCAATATTTTCGGAGATATGATCTGTGGAAGTCAGGTCTTTTTTCAGGCTCCTAAACAGGTCATCGTGGAATTTTCACTATAAATTTTTTTCTACGAAGTTTCAGAATCTTAAATTTATATGGTGTGAATTTGAAATCCTGATGAGAGTCGTCAAAAAATTTCAGAGCTTGGTTCGCAATATTTTTGGAGATATGATCTGTGGAAGGTAGTGCTTTTTCAGGCTCCTGAATTTCATCTCAAAGAGGTGATCGAGGGAAAAGTTCAATAACTCTCTCTCTGGGGATCGGATTGGAGTGCCATAAAAAGTGGTCGCAAGTACACGGACTTTAGTTTCTTGGCTATCAACTTCAGATACAAAGGACGAAACAGTGACATGTGGCAAGTCGTACAAGTTTGCTCTACTGAACCAGTCTAAAATTAGGTCATTGTGGGAGATTGGACACAACTTTTTCTTGGGGAATCCAAATCAGGTCAGACCTGTGGAATTTGAAAGAAGCTTCAGAGGGCTACTACAGGCTGAATTTCAGATATGTAATATTTTCAATTACAGAGATAATTTAATTTCAATATCGAGCTCCTTAAAGCAAGAAAAAGGTGTGTATTGTTTTTTTCCGAATTGCATAAGTCTTGTTTGAAGAATCAAGTTGAATTGATTCCAAGGGAATATTGGAGAATTTTTGTTAGTAATGGGTTCTATTATTCCTCCAAAAAATAATTCCATACCCATTAAGCCCTCAGAAAGCTATATTATGACGCATGAGGAGGAAGAATTGCAATATGAGATATCAAAATTACGGTACCAAGTGCAACAAATTTTGATCTTACGAAGAGAAACCGAAGATGAAATAGATGGTTTAAAAGCAGAAATGGAGGCTAAGTTGGATGGTTTGAAGGATCAAATAATAGCTAATATGGATGATAAATTAGTGGAAGATCACAGCGAGCATCAACAACAAGTTCTCGAACTCTCAAAGGATAACCCAACTTTGGTGCAGAATCTAATGAAACAACAGGAAGATAAAAATCATATCGAAAGAAGTTATGAAGTAGTCATAGAAACAAGAACTCAACAAGTACGATCAATTTCAGAGTATCTCAGCAAGTGGAAGAACTTTCGTGTAGAATATTTCACATGGGAGGATGAGAATTTTATACAGAAACATCAAGAAATAATCAAGCGTTGAGGACAACACTTGTTGAAGGAGAGGGGCATGTTAAGTCCCCATATTAATAGTGTAGCCCCTTAGTATGTTAGTGTAGCCCCCCTTATTTTTATTATTGTACCCTTGTAACCCTCATTTTGTTATTATTGTGCCCTAAAATTATTATTGTTAGGTCGGCTAGGATTACATTGTGGCCCACTAGGATTACATTATGGCCCCATGGACTCCTATATATAGAAAAAAGGTTTTGTAAATTGTATCATCCAAGAATTGTGCATTTATGTAACGTATTGGAGGTTTCCCCCTCGAAGTGGCTTATTTATAAGGCGTTGATATCTCTTTTCTTCTATTTTTGAAGCTGGTTACACAACAAACCTTGAAATCTAAACCTAGGTCAGGACCCCTCGAGCCAGCAAATGGTTCCGTTGACGGGACCTAAAGAATTTTGAGGAAGGGATCGGGTAACGATAAGCAAATACTGGAAACCTGACAAGGAAGTGAATAAACCCTCGACCGAGACCCCGCAGGGAGGAGACATGGCAACACATTTGAAATTACCTACTTTTAAAGGTGCGACCGATCAGGACATGGATCATTTTTGGTTTGTGGCCGACTAGGTATGGACTGTACAGGGTGTGGTAATTGATACTATGAAGAGAGCGTAGCTGTCCCTAGACTTTGAAGAAAGAGCTCTGGACTGGTACATGTGGTACATATCTAAAAATGGAAGTGCATCTATTCAAGATATTAAGGACACCCTAAAACAGCAGTTCCAAAAACCTAAATCCTACTCTTAGATCGTGGAAAATGTGAAATATTTCAAGCAAGGAGCGACTGATTCTGTCTGGGAAGCTGATCAGAGACTAAAAAAAGAAATCAGAGAAGGAGGATTTAAGTATGACGATCGACAACAGACCGAATGGTTCATTGTTATGCTACTACCTTACTTGTGTATTTCGATGGCATTAGGGGAATTTTGAGGTCTAAAATGGGCCTCCTAAGGAAAATTTACAATCAAAATTCACTTTATGAGAACCAATCACATTTATGGGATGACATCATCCCTAATGGTTTAGGTGGCATTACTTGAGTTAAAGGTACTTACTTGTCACATTCTCAATGGTGGATACAAACTCATGGTTAACCATGGTAGTGCTCTAATTACTTTTAAAGTCAAAATAAAGTACTGATAATAAATATCATTTCACACTTTTTGAAAAAAAATATATTATTTTCATTTAATATTTCTTGAAAGAAACAATGCATATCCCTATACATATATTATATTATATTATTTTTATATAGTATATTAATTACATGTTATTATACAATTTAAATAATATAAATTTTAATTAGTAGCATATAATATAATTAATAATTTATAAATTTATATTAATATTTTATTTTAAGTTATTTAAGTACAAAGGACAAATGCATTAGTTGTTGAATGATAATGACTTTTTCATGAAAAGCTCATTCTTATTTATAGTCACATCAAAACAATTTTTTTATTAATTTTATTTTGGTACAACTTTTGAATTGAATTTAACTATGGTCACATGGATTGTGGTGAAAAAAGTGAATTGAAAATTCATAAATATTATTTTACTGGTTTACCTATTATTTTATTATTTCCTTATGAGGCCCATTTTAGACCTCAAAATTCCCCTAATGGCCAGCATACCTTCGAATCACAGGAAAAAGCGTTGGAGACTGTTAGGTCCCTATATTACTAGTATAGTCCCTTATTATTGTTAGTGTAACCCCCTTATTGTTATTATTGTACCCTTGTAACCCCCATTTTGTTATTATTGTGCCCTTAAATTATTATTGTTAGGTTGGCTAGGAGTACATTTTGGCCCACTAGGATTACATTATGGCCCCATGGACTCCTATATATAGAAAGGAGGTTTTGTAAATTGTATCATCCAAGAATTGTTCATTTATGTAATGTATTGGAGGTTGCCCCCTTGAAGTGTCTTATTTATAAGGCGTTCATATCTTTTTTTCTTCTATTTTTGGAGCTGGTTACACAACATTTGGTATTAGAGCTTTGGATTCTAGGGTTTCGCTTCTCCAAACATGTCATCGTGGAATTTTTGCTATAAATTTTTTTTATAGGAAGTTTCAGAAGCTGAAAGTTTTAAGGTGTGAAGCTGAAATCCTGAAGAATATTGTCTAAAAATTTCAAAGCTTGGTTCACAATATTTTTGGAGATATCATCTGTGGAAGTTAGGTCTTTTTTCAAGCTCCTAAACAGGTCATCCTGGCATTTCAGCCATAAATTTTTTTCTACGAAGGTTCAGAATCTGAAATTTGTATGGTGCGAAGCTGAAATCTGGAGGAAATTCGTCAAACAATTTCATAGCTTGGTTCACCATATTTTTGGAGATATGATCTGTGGAACGTAGTGCTTTTTCAGGCTCCTAAATTTCATCTCAAAGAGGGGATCGTGGGAAAATTTCAATAAATCTCTCTCTGGGCAGTGGATTTGAGTGCTGTAAAATGTGGTCACAAGTACACAGAATGTAGTTTCTTGGCTATCAGTTTCAGAGACAAAGGATGAAACAGTGACACGTGGCAAGTCCTACAAGTTTGCTCTACTGAACCAGTCCAAAATTAGGTCATTGTGGGAGATTGGACACAACTTTGTCTTGGGGAATCCAAATTAGATCAGACCTGTGGCATTTGAAAGAAGCTTCAGAGGGCTACTACAAGACTAAATTTCAGATATTGAAGATTTTCAATTACATAGATAATTCAATTTCAATATCGAGCTCCTCAAAGCAAGTAAAAGAATAGGTATCAATATTGGATTCTAAAATGGCGACTAAACAGAATTCAACACCCATTAAGCCTTCAGAAGGCTCTACCATGAATCATGAATATGAATAATTGCAACATGATCTATCAAAATTACAAGAGCAAGTGCAACAAATTTCACTCTCGCAAAGAGCAACAAAAAATGAAATGGAAGTTTTGAAGAAAGGCGTGGAAGTGAAGATGGAGGGTTTGAAGAAAGGCATGGAAGTGAAGATGGACGGTTTGAAGAAAGGCGTGGAAGCTAAGATGGATGGCATGGAAGCTAGCATGGAAGCTAAGATGGATGATCTAAAATCAAACATCAAATATTTGACAAAGTTGATACAAGAAATGTTTCCTAATGGTGAAAAGATAGTAGAAGAACCTCATGATGAGAACAAAATAAATGTTAATCGTGATTTCATAAACTCTAATGTTGGTAGGAAGAACCACCATATTCCAAAAATGGATATGAGGAAGTTTGATGGAAAGGATCCTGTAAAATGGATACTACAGATGGAGCAATATTTTGATCTCCATAATGTGCAAAACACACAAAAGGTACGCATTGCAACTTTGAATTTAGAACAAAATACATTTGTATGGTATCGATGGCTTTGCTCCCGTAAAAAAATTGTCACTTGGTCAATTTTTACGGAGGAAATGATAGCACATTATGAGGATACAAAGAGCGAAACCTTCTTTAGCCAATTGATAAATCTCAAACAAAAGGGTTTAGTTGGGCAGCACATTGAGGACTTCCAAAAATTGAATATAAGGGTAGCTGATATTCCAGAGGAACACATGATTGATCTCTTCATAGGCACTTTAAAGGATAACATTCAACATGAAGTTCACGTTCTGGAACCTGATTCATTGGAGAAGGCATTCAAGTTGGCAAGAAAAGTTGAATGTAAAATTATGGTAACAAGGAAGCCTACCACTCAATTCTATAAAGAAGGAAGTGTGGCTACGCCTATATTTCCACAACCTACAAGGTTGACACCACAACAATTGGAAGGAAAAAGAGCAAAAGGGCTTTGCTACAGTTGTGATAGCAAATACACTAAAGGTCATAAGTGTGCTGAGAAGAAATTATTTTACATAGATTGTGAAGAGGAAGAAGAAAATGAAGAAGAGGATATACACCAGGAACCAGCCCTAGAAGAGGAAGAAATGAATCCGACCATATCGTGTAATGCACTGGCAGGAATTACCACTCCTCAAACTCTCAAGATAGAAGGACATATCAAGAAGAAAAAGGTAATAGTGTTGATTGATTCATGTAGCACCCATAATTTTATTCATTGTAAGGTAGCCAAGGAATTGAATTGTTTCCTATACCCAGCATCAGAATGTCAAGTGATGGTTGCAAATGGAGGAACTATAAATTGCTCTGGAAAATGCCATAATATCAAGCTAACCATGGGGGAATATGTATTGACTAGTCCAATGCTTGCCATTCCTATGGGAGGTGCCGATGTTGTACTAGGAGTACAATGGTTACAATCTTTGGGGACGGTAGCTTTTAATTTTCAAGAACTTTTCTTGAAATTTTTTTCAGAAGGAAAGGAAGTCAAATTAAGGAGTATTGAAGGGAAGCCAGGAAGGATAATAAGCTCTAATGTCATGACAAAGCTTCTAAAGAAAGAACAACGAGGCGTAATTGCACAATTATGCTCACTAGAAGTTCCAACATCAAAATCATCTATTTCTACAAATCTCCAACAAGTCTTGGACAATCATTCCAAGGTGTTTGAAACTCCCAAAGGACTCCCACCTATTCGTGATCATGATCATTCTATTCATTTGATTCCAGGAAGTGTTCCTCCAAACATCAGGCCTTATAGATATCCTTACTTCCAAAAGAGTGAAATTGAACGTATGATTTCAACAAAGGCCTTTGAACATCTTAAAGAGGCAATGTGCCTAGCACCGGTCTTAGATACGCCAGACTTCACAAAAACCTTTATTATGGAATGTGATGCCTCAGGAAATGGAATTGGTGCAGTTTTAATGCAGGAAGGAAGACCCATTGCTTTTGAAAGTCATCCAATCAAAGGAAAGTATTTACAGAAACCTATTTATGAGAAGGAAATGTTAGCAATACTGCATGCACTAAAGAAATAGCGAACTTACCTAATGGGAAGACACTTCAAGGTAAAAACTGATCATGATAGTCTTAAACACTTTTTGGAACAAAGACTATCTTCAGAAGAGCAGCAAAAATGTGTCACAAAGATGTTGGGTTATGACTTTGAAATAATCTACAAAAAAGGAAAGCTTAATGTTGTTGCAGATGCACTATCAAGAAAGAATGAAGAGGTGGAAGCATTGCTTTGTGCCATTTCTATTATCCAAGCAGATTGGATAACCGAAGTAAGAGATGAATGGAAGAAGGACAAAGATGTATGGACACTCATTCAAAAGTTGCAACAAGATCCTAGTACATCTGATACATTTAGTTGGAAAAATGATTCCTTATGGTACAAAGACCGCTTATATCTTTGTAAGAATTCCCAACTAAAACAAAAGATTCTTCTGGAATTGAACACTTCTCCTTTAGGAGAACACTCAGGATTTTTAAAAACTTACCACAGGGTGAAGAAATATTTTTTTTGGGATGGCCTTAAATCTGATATTCAAAATTTTGTGGCGGAATGTTTGGTTTGCCAGCAGAATAAAGTGGAGACAATTAAGACCCCAGGACTTTTACAACCTTTATCCATTCCAAGTCAACGTTGGGAGGAGATTTCAATGGATTTTATCACAGGTTTACCGAAGTCCAAAGGCAAGAATGTCATCATGGTGGTAGTTGATAGACTTACCAAGTATGCACACTTTTGTGCATTATCTCATCCATTTAAAGCAAGTACAGTTGCTACTACATTTGTGGACAGAATTCAAAAGCTACATGGAAGCCCAAGGGTTATTATGAGCGACAGAGATCCCATTTTTATGGGAAATTTTTGGACGGAGTTATTTTCTTGTTTGGGTACTCAATTAGCTCATAGCTCATCTTATCATCCTCAATCTGATGGTCAAACTGAGATAGTAAATAAATGTTTGGAAGGATATTTTTGTTGTTTTGTATCTGATAAACAAACACAATGGGTCAAGTGGTTACCTCTCGCTGAATGGTGGTATAACACTTCCTTCCATACCGCAGCAAAAATGACCCCATTTATGGCACTTTATGGATATCATCCACCATCCATCACATCATCTTTAAGAGAAAATTCGAAGGTTCAAGCAGTGGAAGATCACATCGAGCATCAACAAGAAGTTCTCCAACTCTTAAAGGATAACCCGAATTTGGCACAAAATCGAATGAAACAACAGGCAGATCAACATCGCAGCGAGAGAAGTTTTGATGTAGAAGATTGGGTATTTTTACGGCTACAACCATATAAACAAATGTCCCTCAAGCAAGCTAAGAAGGATAATAAATTATCGCCAAAGTACTATGGTCCTTACAAGGTGTTGCAAAATATTGGTACTATGGCATACAAATTGGAGCTTCCTGCTTCTTCATGAGTACATCCAATTTTCCATGTTTCATGCTTAAAGAAGGTTATAGGTGAAAATATTCCAGTTTAAACAATATTTATAGAACTTGATGAGGAAGGAAAAATCATATTGGAACCGGAAGAGGTCACGGAAACAAGAACTCGACAACTACGGAATCGATCAATTTCAGAATATCTCATCAAGTAGAAGAACTTACCCACTGAAGATTCTACATGGGAGGATGAGAATTCTATACAAAAGAACCTAGAGCTACTCAAGTGTTGAGGACAACACTCTTTTTGAAGGAGCGGGGCATGTTAGGTCCCTATATTACTAGTATAGTCCCTTATTATTGTTATTGTAACCCCCTTATTGTTATTATTGTACCCTTGTAACCCCCATTTTGTTATTATTGTGGCCTTAAATTATTATTGTTAGGTCGGCTAAGAGTACATTGTGGCCCACTAGGATTACATTATGGCCCCATGGAATCCTATATATAGAAAGGAGGTTTTGTAAATTGTATCATCCAAGAATTGTTCATTTATGTAATGTATTGGAGGTTGCCCCCTCGAAGTGGCTTATTTCTAAGGCGTTGATATCTTTTTTTCTTCTATTTTTGGAGTTGGTTACACAACAGAGACCGTCATGAAACTAGAAGCTGCACCCAAGGATGATACTTTGGGAGGAGTACAACAAATTCAGGAACAACTCTGATCCATGCACATGCAGATTCAGAACCTACGGAAGGAATGGGGAAATGGAACTAGCACAGATCTGTGCATACGATGTCGGGTATCAGGCCATACGAAGGATCAGTTCCCTCTACTGGCAGATTACATGTAGGTAGGAGGGCCTAGTCCACTACGTCCAGGCTCAAGCGGGTCTGCGTTATGGTGCGATGATTTCCGGGTAACGAGACTACACGATACAGCCTAGTGCTCTCGGCTAAGTATGGGAAAAATAAAGAAAAAGTGGTGCAAGTTCTATCGTTTAGTAGGACACGATGAGCAGAACTGCCATACTTACAACCTGATGATAGATCATGGGAACTTATATAGGGTACAAGCAGACCCTATGTCGCCAAGATCTCCCGCGAGCTTTGGTGGCTCTCCCGCAAGGGGCAGGGGAGGCCAGGGAGGAAGTGCACAGTGGGGACGGGGCAGCTAATCTGCTATAACTATGGAGAAGTAGGGCACTTTGCAAGGGACTTCCCAAACCCTACCAGGAAATCTTGCAAATATTTCCAGCAGCTGGACCATGATATTGAAGACTGCCCGATCCTGATAGCAAAAATGCAGGAAAAACAACCAACACCAACGCAGAATGTACAAAGGGTTAAGGCCAAACTACGAGACAGAAGCTCCAGCACAGCACGCGGTAGGATGACCACTGGGAATCCCATAGGAGAGGATAGAAGGGATCTTTCAAGCCAACAGATACCTGACAACCAAAAAGGGTTGGGCCGCAAACCGGGGCAAGAAGTTGTCCCCCAGACGCCTGCGTGCCTAGAAGCGAATGACGTGGTACGACCCTTCTTACAGGCATGTATAAAGTTATTACGTCACCCAAGGGCCGAAGAATACCTTCAGGCAGTAATTGATAGCTCTGCAGGGCAATCCCACCTATCTCCAGAAGTTCAGGCCGTGCACAAGTTAGGCAGGCATAAAAAACGTACTAGTAGGGAGATGATATTAACTGCCCAAATTGGTGATTATGAGATGAATCAGGTTATCTTATATTTGGGGTCAGATGAAAACGTGGAAGCAAATGGGAGAACCCAAATTAGAGTGGTCCAATATCCAACTGTGTATGGCCAAGGAGCAGAAGATCATACCTTTGGGAAGACTACCAAAACTCACGGTAGATATCGTCGGGGTTAGGGCCTAGTCTGATTTCAAAGTAATTCAGATTGTCGACGATGCAGACCCATTCCCTGCACTTTTAGGACTCAACTGGGCCATAGATATGGGTGACATTGTCAATCTCAAGAAAATAATCATGGTATTTGAGAATAATGGGACAAAGGTGACAGTACCATTAGATCCAACGGAAGGAAAGCGATACACAGAGCCAGTACGTGGTAACAAAGAGGTAGACATCATGTTTAGGTTGGCCACACAAAATGAAGTTTGGATTCAGCCCGTGGTAGATGGGGTACTCTACTAAGAAGAAGACAACGAATACTTCTCTGACTCTAATGTGGAGCTAGAAAATTGGCAAAATCGGTTGCACGGTGTCCCAGCGTGGCGATGTCCTCAGGTTGCGAGGGCGCTCTACTGCATTTCTTCGAAGATAAGATATCTACCCCATTTTGATGAGTTTGGTAGCATCCAGGAGTTTTTGAGAACACTAGAAGCTACAGTTACAAGAGAACTACGGATCTAGGCCCTTAATCTAGCTATGCGTGGGACACCTGCGCGATGGTGAGATACTCACAAGACAACATTCCGAGACTGGGAGATGTGTCGGGATATGATGATCCTATGGTTCACACCCGCATCTGACATACACACCAAGATATTTCTTGTACCCAGGGATCCTCAGGCACATCTACTCACCTGGATGAACGAATGGTCCGATCGAACTACCAAAGAATGGGTTCATCTATTTTTTCATGCCTTGGGCCCTATCCCTGCCGCATGGTATTTAGATGCAGAGCTACATCAGTGCACTTACCACTGAGAAATACTAAAAGATGACTTTATAGGGATGTTTGGACGAATTGGGGGGATGGAGACGCTCGACGAAGCTCTGCAGGACATCAATGCACTTTTATTTAATAATTCACACCATCACGCTGCACCATAGGTCCTGACATGGGAAGCATAGATGCGAGACATAGTCAACTGTCAAAGTTTGGCGATCGATGAAGAAGAAGACAATCCTCAGAACGTCTCTATTCCAGAATCCGAGGGAGAATGCACTGTTATTAGATCGGTACTACAGAATATTGATGTGGCGCAACCTCTCAAGCTGCACAAAGTTAATATTGGGACAGAAGAACACCCTAAGTTGGCTAAAATTGGGGACTATTGGGACGAAGGAACCATAGGCAAAATTGTAGAGCTACTTACAGAATATCAGGAATTATTTCTAACGAATTTTTCCGAGCTCAAAGGAATCAAGGGGAATCTAGGCGTTATGCACATCACTCTGAAACCCGAGGCACACCGCATAAAACAATGGCCTTACCAACTGAATCCTAAGTATAATTAAAAGGTCAAGGAAGAACTGGGAAAAATTCTTGCTGCAGGTACCATTGAACTAGTTGAACAGTCAGATTTGGTAAGTCCGATGGTCATCTAGGAGAAGAAAACAAAGGGGGAAATACGCATCTGTGTAGATCTATGCAAGTTAAATGATGCCTGCATCCATGACCCCTTCCCTATGCCCTTCTTAGATGAAATCCTTGATAGTTTGGGTGGAAAAGAAACCTATTCCTTCACCGATGGGTTCTCGGGGTACCATCAGATCCGTATTGCACCTGAAGATCGCGGTAAGACTACAGTCACGATAGAATGGGGGTCCTTTCAGTATACAGTCATACCCTTTGGCCTCAAGAATGCATCCGCTATTTTCTCAAGGGCCGTAGTTGCTGTAGTCAAGGAGTTTATTCATAAATTCCTGTATTTTGATGATTTCAAAGTCTTTTGCCTAGTAAAAAAGCATGTTTCTAACCTTCGATTAATGTTGGATGCATGTCAGAAGCATCAGATTTCCTTGAACATCAAGAAGTGCATATTCTTTGTACCTTTCGAAATCTTTCTCGGGCACATAGTATGTTGGAAAGGGTTGATGGTTGACCCTGCGAAGGTATCCGTAATTGTAAACCTTGCAGTCCAAACGACAAAAAACAGTTGCGTTCTATTCTCGGACACATGGGCTATTATACAAAATTCATTCAGGGGTATGCACTGATCACAGCACCCATGGAAAAGCTGCTCAAAAAATATGGTTCCTTTTTTTGGAACGAGGAATGTCAGAGGGGTTTTGAAATACTCAAAGAGAAGATGATCTCTACACCCATACTAATATTTCCTGATTGGTCGAAGGAATTTCATGTACATGTGGATGCCTCAGGCATCACCTTGGGAACTGTCCTAACTCGACCAGGGGAGGGAGATATTGATCACCCGCTTGCCTTTGCAATTCAGAAAGTCTCGGGCGGAGAATGCAACTACTCCACCACTGAGTGTGAGGGACTAGCTATGGTATATGCATTACAGAAATATCGACACTATCTACTGGACAGGCACTTCAAAATTTTCATCGATCATTTGGCTTTGAAATACCTTGTCAACAAGCCTGTGCTGGGGAGGAATATTTTTCGTTGGTTTTTTCTATTTCAGGAATATGATTTTGAGATCATCGTTAAGCCTGGAAGTTTGAATGCGGGTCTGGATCATCTGTCCCGCATCGAGACAGGGGAGGAACCTAATAACTTGGAGGAAGGATTACCAGATGTGCAACTGTTCACCATTAAATTTGTTGATGCACACTTCGCTGATATCGTCCAGTTCCTAACTACAGGCATAGCCCCTACAGAATATTCGATGCAGCAGAAGAAGGAGTTGGTCACTCGAGTGGCGGACTTTACTCTCATCGGCGGCCAGTTATACAAGCTAGGTGCTGATGAAATACTACGCAGATACATCCTTGAACACGAAAGGCATGCCATTTTGGCGGAGGCACACGAAGGCGTCACAGCAGGCCACTATGCAGAGAGAGAAAAAAACACAAAATATTCTGAGAGATGGGTTATGGTGGCCTACCCTGGATCAGGATTCTAACACCTATTGTAAATCATACGATACGTGTGAGTGAACCGGATGACCCTCACACTGGGATGAGATTCCATTGCAACCTCAAATGGCTCTAAAGGATTTTGACAAATGGGCCATTGATTTTATGGGACCCATCAATCCGCTAGGAAAGAAGACGAGTGCGCACTACATTATTACTGCCACTGACTATGTCACCCGATGGGTTGAGACACAAGCGGTGAAGGATTGTACAGTAGATATTGCTGCGCACTTTATCTTTGAGCAAATTATAACCAATTTTGGCTACCCAAAGATCCTAATAAGTGACAAAGGTACGCACTTTATTAATGAAATTATTCAAGCCTTGAATGAGGAATTCCAGATCCATCATGAAAAAAGCACACCATAACATCCACAGGAAAATGGGGTGGTTGAAGCTTTTAACAAAATCTTGGAATAGGCATTGAGCAAGGTTTTCAATGCTGATCATAGTGACTGGGACGTATGCATACATTTTTTTTTGTGGGCCTACCAGACGACCTACAAGAAGCTAATAGGAAGGACCCCCTTTCGGATGGTCTATGGCAAGGAGGCCATTATGCCCATTGAATACATTGTTCCTAGCCTACGCATCGCAACATTTAAAAATATGTCAGAACCTGATATCATGGAGGAGCATCTGGAGTAGCTTTTGGCATTAGAGGAAGAGTGGTTTATTGCTAACTTCCATTAGCAGGTTTAGAAGGCTCGCGATAAAGCCTAGCATGATTTACATATTCACCAAAATAAATTCACAACAGGTGACCCAGTCCTCTTATACAATAGCCAATTTTTGAAACATCTAGGGAAATTCTAGCATCATTGGCTTGGTCCCTACACCGTTAAGGAAATCACGAATGGTGGAGCAGTCCAGCTAGCCACCCTGTGCGGTGACATGTTACTTGGCTTTATTAATGGTAGTCGACTCAAGCCATATAGGGCTAAATGAGTATATGGCCGGAAGAATTGGCTCAGGCACAATTGACCCACCAGAGAGAAGCCACTGATGCACCAATGCGATACGCACGCTGGCCATCCAATCTCTCCAAAGGTGATCGGCAAACCTGTGGCCACAGTGACTCAAGACAAGTCACAACATTGTGTTGGGGGACTATTGGAACAGGGTCTCCTATGAGCTGCAAAATTGGTCCAAGATGGTATTTTTATTATTATATTTAGTCTATCACAGGGGTTTTGGGGTGGGTCAAAACCCCAAAAGAATTGTAATGGGCAAAAGGGTAAAACTAGGGGTCCACAAACCATAGTTTGTGGACCATAGGAAATTTTAGGCTAAAGTATTATAAATAGAGGAACATTTTGTATTGTAAGGTAAGAAATGAGGAGCTATTGATGCGAATTGAGGTTTAAGATATCTATTGGGTTTGTCGGGAAAGGACTCCTTCTGGTTGTGTGCGTGGAGATCCAGAGTCTAGCTGTGTGCAGACCCTGCTGCTGTGTGTGCAGGCTAGGATGGGTATTGTAAGAAAGAATTGATGAATTGATGAATACAAAAGGTTTCTTGCGAACTAAATTTATTTGTACTGTCTTTTGCGAATCATTGGTACTTACTGAGTTATGTACTTTCTACATTTAAGCTTCAAAAGAAATGTGTAAGTGTGTTTGTTGTATCTAGATCTGTTATGTTATGTTTTATACTATATTGTGTTACTGTCCTGGAAATATATAACTATAGATCTAGCGCACGTGGATGCGAAAGAGACCTATCGACCCTGCATGAGAAGAGGCGATCTGGATATTACAGGGTTGAACATAGCTCTGCTTGCCTTACCTATCCTTTCTCAAGGTGCGGAAACCTAGTTCTAGCACCCACCCATACTACTTCGGGTGAGACTTTGACCTGCGAAAGAAAGTCACTCCCAAAAGGGCCAGTAGTATAGGGGTTTGTTGGCAAACCTTGAACTCCAAACCTCGGTCAGGACCCTCGAGCCAATAGTGGGGTAGGCCATTAGGTCTATCAAATTCAGCAATATAGCCCACCTTCTTTGCAGGAGCCTAAGGTGGAGGAGATATTTCATGAGTTTCCATGTTGGAGGGTGACTCATTTTGTATGGATGATAGCTTGGGGATGGGAATGATAGTTCCCAAAGCATTTCAAACTCCATGCCATGAGAGTACCTCTAGATAGCACCTAGTTGCCTCCTTGAGTATTTTACCTTTTCATGATGATAGCTATTTGGGATGCTCAAAAAATTCTAGTCTGCATGAATGGGAGGGGCACCATGGAGATTTATCAATGAGACGACATCTTATTCCTAGGATTTTATCATATGAGGATGCTACAAGAGGAGGAGAGGGGACTCTTCAGTTCTATCCTTGTGGTTGCTTGAGGACACGCAAAATTTGGGAGGGGAGGACTGTAATATTCCAAAATTAGCGTGCAGCTAATCGGAATATTGATTTTTGTTTTTATCACCTAGTAGTTGGATAAATGGGTAAGAAGGCCCATGCATATTAAAAATAGGAATAAAGTCCCTCATGTTGTGAAAACGGATCATGATACTAGTTGGATTTTACACTCCCATGTGTGAACAAGGACAAATGCATGTGGACAAGGTCAAGTTTGACCAAGTCAACAATGCTAGTATGAGAGGAGGAGATCATCCATAAAGACAGCACAGTGAAGGTAGGAGGAAGATTCCTTAGAAGAGGAAACCCTAATGAGTGGGACCCAAAGCAGGAAGGTTCACACTTTTTTATAAGGAGGGAAAGGTAGCCATAGTGAGGATATTATTGATTATTGGAATTTTGGTTTGCATGACTATTGTGCTTTCTTCAACTGCTTAGTTGAGATTGCTATGCTGCTTAGATCGGGTGTTCCCGAGTGGGAATCCCATCTCCTTTCTTGAGAGGCCTCTTGGGGCATTATACTTTAGTTTTCCACACTCGAGCTTAAGGCCAAGCATCAGTCTTCAGATACAACTTTATTTCTGCAGGAGGTAGTGTTGTGTTGCAGGGTGTTGCAGTGGAGGGTTGAGAAACCCATTTTCGGAGCTTGTTTTTCAGAGGAGGATGCAATCCTTTATTTGAGAGATTAGTGAGGGAGATATTGGAGCAGATTTTCATATCTTGGCACTAGGCCAAAGCACTTCCATCAATACAACACAGTCCCTTGTAGGAACTGCATCATTTCTCACATTGTTGTAGAAGGAGGGCTAAAGCCCTTGATTTTCAGCTAGTTTCTTAGGGAAAGGGTCCATCCTTCCCCCAAAAAAATAATAACAGGGGTTCTCCTATATTTCTTGTAACATTCAGCTTCATGTATGTAGATTTTCAGTAATATTGTGTTATTTCAGATACAGATCTGTAGATCCACTCTTTTGTACTCATGCTTTCAAGAAACCCTTGTCGGGTCATCTAAATATTGTATTAAGGAGGCCTGATCTCTATTTCTCTTAGTAATTTGATTAATAAAACTATAGATCTGTTGCTTATATCATATTATTGTAGAAACCCTTATTTAATCACGTTTTCACTTGTTTCAAAAATTCTGCATGGTAAAATTCATGGGGTTTGGGTGTTTTTAAGCTATTTTGAGGCCGGGAGATCTAATTAACACATCAAAAGGGATTTTTTTCTAATCCCCTTCTAGCTGTGAGGGAAATAATACATAAGATAAGGGATCCAAGTGCTATTTCTCACATTTATAGCATAATTTTCTGAAAATAAAGTTTTTATGGTCTATGTTGCTGCATTTCCCCACTTTGGGATAATGTAATGGGACATAATTTTTCTACTGTAACAATAATATGATGGCTATGTGTTCTGCACACATTTTATGAGTTAATTTCTCACTGCTACTCTAGTTTTGTGTTCGTGTATTGATGCATCCCCATTTTGGGATACTACATTCATATAAATGCATATACATAAATAGGATATATACATTTATTGCTTTGTCATGCCAAAAAATTTAACATAGTTTCCAAGGACACTCTCAATTCTAGATAATGTTTTTTCATCCCATAAATCTCATGGTAATGAGTACATTCAAATACAAACAAGTTATATCATGGAATACTACTTGTCTGCACAAAATTCTATATCCAGAAACATAAATAGAGCCTAACCGAATTAACGAAGTAGGGCTCATTCTCAAAAAATATAGCATAATCACCCATATCGGTAAATACAATTCTAGATAAACCATTATATTTGAATTCAATATTGATTTGGCCTTTAGGTTTCCATTTACTATGCACTTAGTGGGAAATGGAATTTTATGATGGCTAGATGTCGAAAAATTTCCCAAATAGCACATTATCCTGTACATAGTGTATATACACGTTGTTTTGATTTGAGAAGACCTCAAATTTTGAGTCTCATTAGAGAAATTTTGAGACAAAAAATGGGCATAAAAAAAAATGTACAACCAAAATAAAATTTATAGGAACCAATAGAATTTAATATGATGATGTCAACCGTGGGGGATGATTCACTAGTTTTGGGCCAAAAAGATAAAATGAAAAATCTACTTTTTCAACTTGTATTTTCAACTTATCTTCATACTTTTTTACTGAAATTTTAAGTGGGAGCACTCATTGGATGAAAAAATTAATTTTAAATCCAAGAATTATCCATGTTTAATACTTTTGATGGAGCCCACTACATCAAAAATGAGAAATATGTGAAAAACATGATTTCATTCATGTTTTTTCATGTGCTCCTCAATTTTTCTGTAGTAGGATCCATTAAAATTATTTAATATGGGCAATACTTGGATGTGAAATTAAATTCAATATCCAACAAGTGCCTCCACTTGAAATTTGAGAAAAATCATAGGAAGATAAGCTGAAAATACAAGTTGAAAAAGTAGTTTTTTCCTTTTTCACTCCAAAAATTGATGAGATAATCTAATATTATTTTACTATTTTCGCTTTTATTTTATAATTTTTCTTAGAAGGCAAATTTTTGACCTCAAAATTTCTCTAATGATTTTTTCTCTGGGTAAGAAATTCATTGGCCATTCTTTTCTAAAACAGGTATTAGAGTGTTCAAATTTTTCTTATTCTCCATCATATTTTGGACCAAATTCATTGAGGATAGAAGCCAATACCTATTTCATATTTTTACCTCCTACAAAAATCATACTATAGAGGAGAGTGTCGATCCTCAATTTGCATTACCCATAAAAATATCGGTTAGTAAGGGAACCAAAACAACCAAAACTAAGGTTTGAAGATAGGGGGATGTGGGAGAGAAAGGGAAAGAGAGGAAGGAAGAAAGAAAAGAATTGAGAGAGAGAAGGATAGAGGGATGGACAGAGAGGGATACATTTGAATGGGGAGAGGGAGGGAAGAAGAAATACATAGAGAGAGAAAGGTGGAGAGAGAGAGGGAGTAACGAGGGATAGATGGAGAGAGAGTGAGCGAGAGAGGAGATAAGGAGGGAAGCGAGAGACAAGGAGAGAGAAAGGGAGAGAAAGGGAAGAGAGAGAAATGGATATGAAGATGGGCGATTGGAGAGATGCGTAGATATGGAGAGAGAGTGTGTATGTTTGTAACAGAACCAGGTTAAAAGTGCATGTAATAAAATTTAATAAAGGTGAAATAAAACCACGGCTAAGGGACACATATTCCAAGCTAAATTTTGGGAAAATATTTCCTAGTGGGAATCACTATATGTGTTTATGGCTAAAGGAAAATTGGAAAAGGGAATGGTTAAGGAATTAAAAAAGGAAAAAGGTATTTTGGCACATTTATTTATGAAAATAAAGGAAATTAGGATAAAAGGAAGGTAAAATTTCACACGTTGCATGTGAGGAGGAAACTGGTGAAAAATAATGGAAAATGAAGAAGAGAGGCCTCACTAATAAAAATTATTTTGAGGATAAGTTGGTACCTTTTGTTAGTTCATTTTTGGAGCTCTATCATTATTCTCTCTCTCTCTCTCTCTCTCTCTCTCTCTCTCTCTCTCTCTCTCACTCATTCTTCAATACTTAGAGCTTTCTTGGAGCATTCCAACATTGGACCAAGACAGGGGAAAGCAAGAAAATGAAGGCATTGTAAGGAAAGGAAAGGAAAGGAATGAAATTATCAAGAAAGGAAGAGTGGGATATAACAACTTCAGAATGAATACTTGCAGGTAACATGTTGCAGGTGTGATTTGCTAGTTGATTTGGACATGCATGAGTTATGCATGTTGGCATTTTGTTTTCCTGTTGTCGGTGGCATGGTTTTTTCGTATTTTGAAAGTGGTTTTTATCCTTGCATTGATTTTTTTCCTAGATATTCATGGTGTGATGCGATTGATCTCAGTTTTGAACTTTTGACTTTCCAGATGTATTTCAAAACTCGTGGCGGAGGTGGTTTCAGGAAATTCCTAAAGGCCTAGGAATCCCTTGACTGGTTTTGGCGGGATACACTATAAATGCTAAGGATGGTGTCTCGGTTTAGGGCCTAGTGATCTAGCTTGGATTGTGGTAAAGCATGAGATACAAGGAGATGGAAAAATCCTCAATAATAGTGATGGATTTTGGAGGCATTCTAAGTTCAATTCAGTTTTGTGATCTCAACACCATTTTATGTGTGATCACAGTATGGTGAGTGTCGAGATGGTTTAACCTCTAGATTCCCTTGGTTGATTTTAGATTGGTTTATCCATGATATCCCACATTAATTCTCAGAATATGGCACGAGGGTGACTCAATGAAGAGAGATTTGGCTCAGCCATGTGTATGGTCAGGTGGTATGTGGAAGTCCCAAAACTCGTCGATTATTTCCTATGTTTAATAAAAACTAAGTTCTATTGCTTTTACAAATATTATTATGGTTTTAATGGTTGTTATCTCATTTTTATTTAAATATTTTTATTTTGTTTATAATCACGGTTATATGACTTGTTCAAGTCATGGTTATTTCATGTATTTACTTGTAAATGATAAAATAATGGATGCAAGACCTAATTGATGTCATACTAGTTCAAGGAAGAGGGTGGTGATCATTCTTTTCATGTCTCATAAGATTTTTCAGTCATTCATGCTATGTCTTGTATCATAGGCTTGTAGATTTCATTAATGTCAAGTTTTTGACAGAATTTCAGTCTCGATTGGGGATGGTCAGGACTAGTCCTAGAGTCATTTTTTATTTCATCGGGATTGTCATCATGTGTTTTATGGATTCTGGAAGCTACAGGGAGTTATGTGTTGTGTTTGGTATTCTGGGCTTAAAAAATTCCATAAATCCTTCAGACGTTGGCACAAGTCTGAGGGGAAAATTCCCTGTACATACTCATGGCTATGCTCTAGGAGCATCCAGAGCCTCCGAGACACCCTTTCCCATATCAACCAAGCGTCTCAGGGTTTTCTTCATTAAAATTTAGTGGGGCCGAGAGAAAAGTTAGGCGGTTGAATTGGATAGCATGTGGGTGTCATGTAGCAGGTACATGGGTTTTGTGTTATGGTTTTCCACATTGATTCCAATTCCATAAATTCACCTAGGAGGTTGAGTCTTCTCTTAACTGCCCCCATATCATGTTTAATTCGGTTGGTCGGTTACTTGGGAGATGTGAGGGGATGTGTACGTCATAGGTCTTATGAGAGCATGGGTCTGCTCTCCCTGGGAAAAGTCTGTTGTTATCAAGATTATTCTCATCATGTAATCATGTCAGTTGCATATGTGTTTCTCATACTTGTGTTCTATGTACTTGTTGCATCTCCATGGTGTTGGTCATGGTGGCAGTGATGTCGGCATGGAGGGGCTGATGGTGTTGTGGTAAATGTGTTGTCATGAGAATATGACTAGCCATACATATCAGGTGCCTACATGTTGTCAAGTGTGCAGTGGTAAGGTTGATATTTTCATGCATAAGACCATGGTATGTTGTTGATATGGTCATGCACTGATGACTGACCTCTAGCTAGAATGATGTTTATGTGTTTGTATATATATGCATTAAAATTATATATGATTTTATGATTATGTCTACACTTGTATTATGTTGATTGGTTGATCTTGTAGATGAGATATCCTCCTAGAATTATGCTAAGGTATGTTGGTTTATTGTTATTTGGTTTAAGCTGACACGACATGCCTTGCGGGAATAAATCAAAGATGGCTAGCAAGGTGGTAGACTACAAATATTTTCCTTATGAATCAGATGAGCAACATGGTGCTGAGAACTCTTATGATTTAGAAGATACACTGAGAATATTGAAGGAAGAAATAATGAGTTGTAAGGCAGACAATGAAAAAAACATATAGTCACGGGAAAAACAATCAGAAGTAAATGTGGAAATCACTTAGATTTTTTCATCTTTGTAATGTCAAGGACCACTTTGGATCATCTATGCATAGGAGGATGGAAATAATGGGGAATATGGAAGTATTTCTCCTGGTGGTCACAGGTTGAGTATATATGACGTGATTATAGAAGGAAAGTTCTTGGACACTCTGAATAGGAGATGTGACAGACATAGGTACTACTTTAGTTCTAGTTCTGATAGGCATTATGATTCTCATTGTTATCACCCTTACATGATGAGGGATAGAGGATACTTCTCAAATGCGTTTATGAAATAAAATCCACCTACCTTTGACGGAGAGATGAAGAAATCATAGGATGCACATGTGTGGTTACTTCCTGTCAGGAAATTCTTTAGGTTGCATGATTACTCAAAACACATGAATTCCATAATATATACATTAAATCTCAAAGGTAAAGTAGATATTTGGTGGGAATATGTGAAGAAAGTCAGGGGTATTTATGAGGAGGAAATAACTTGCAGTGTGTTTGAGAAGATAATTCGGAATAAGTATCTATCAAAGAGGTACTATGACGTTAGAGCTAAGGTTTTTATGAGTTGCAGATAGCTACCATGACATATGACGAGTATTGTAGCAGGTTCTTGGAGTTGTTGAGATATGTGCCCTACCTCAAGAAGGTGAAGGAAAATGTTCATAGATTCATCACGGGGATACCAGTAGCATACAGAGCCCGTATTGTTTTAGATGAGCCTAGATCATTAGAGGAGGCCTTTCAAAAGTTGAAGCATTGTTATGAGCAGTTAAAATGCAAATATTAGCCTAAGTTTAATTTGAAAGGAATTGATAAAGCTAAAGGAATATGGTCAGCAAAGCAGTAAAGATCGCAAGATGCAGGTGAGAAATAAAATTTCGTTCCTTATGAGAAGTTCAATACAACCTCAAAATGACTTGGGGAGTAGCATATTAGAGGTGATGGTAGAGCATCATTGCAGTGTTGGATATGTGGAAAGGATCATCGTAAGAGGGATTTATGGCAGTATTATGGTGGTAGACACCAAAAATATAGTGCACAAGAGGCACAGACAGTTGAGGATGTTAGTCATTACATTCCTCTGATTATGTAGATGTGGAAAATAGGTAGGCATACCCACAGAATATATCATTGAGATGGACGGTAATATTTGTGATCATTTTTTTTATATTTCGATTGATCCTCGATCTAATTATATTTATATTAATCCTCGCATGTTGGATAAGTGTTGTTTGAGAAAGGAAATGCATCTAGATTCCTGGTTAGTGAAGTTGGCTTAAGGTACAAAGAAAATAGTTCACCATTGGGCAAGAGCTTGTGCATTTGAGTTAGATGGTACGCCTACAACAACGCACTTGACCATATTGTTGTTAGGATCATATATTATGCTATTGGGTATGGACAGGATATACCTTCATAGGACCAAGGTGAATATCTATGACAAATATATTGAGTGCTTGTATAAAAATGGGGAATCGAGAGTCTTACAAGGAAATAAGAAAGCCACATCAGTTAGGCTGGTGACAGCTATGCAAGCCAAGCGTAGTCACAGAAAAGGGGGTGTGTTATTTGAAGTACATATCTCTAGTGAGAAAGGTAAGGAAGTTTTGGATGTAAATGTTTTGAGTAGGTACATAGTTCTAAAACAGTTCCAGGATGTATATCTTAAAGAGATTTTACAGTTTCCACCTCACAGGGAAGTAGACTTCTCTATTGACTTGGTACCAAGGGCAGCACCAACATCAATAGAATGTTACAGGATGAGCACACCTAAGTTGGTAGAGTTAAATTTGCAGTTGAAAGATATGATTGATAAGGGATACATTAGGCCAAGTGTATCGCCTTGGGGTGCACTAGTATTGTTCGTGAAGAAGAATGATGGTACTATCAGACTATGCATTAATTACAAGGATTTGAAAAAAGTAACCATTAAGAACATGTACCCATTACCACGGATTGATGATTAGTTTCACTAGGTTAACGGGGTAGTAGTGTTCTTTAAGATCGATTTGAGACAAGATACCATCCGCTGTGCATCAAAGAAGAGGAAATATACAAGACAACTTTATGGACTAGGTATGGGCATTCTGAGTTTTTTTTAGTTCCATTCAGCTTAAATAATGCTCCAACTACCTTTATTTCATTAATCAATAGTGTGTTGTGTCCTTATTTAGGTAATTTTGTTATTGTATTCATTGACGACATTTTGGTATATTCTAAAAATTAGGAAGAACATGTCGAGGATTTAGGAGCAGTGTTGAGATTGTTCAGAGAGAATCAGGTGTATCCTAAGCTCAGCAAGCGCAATTTCTTCTAGACTCAGGTACATTACTTCAGACATGTTGTCTCTAAGGAGGGCATAATAGTTGATCTAGAAAATGTACGAGCTATCATGGAGTGGGAAATTCCTAGAAATGTAGATGAGGTGATATCCTTCATGGAATTGGCTGGTTATTAGAGAAGGTTCATCATGAACTTCTCACATATTTCTTATCATATTACATCATTTCAGAGGAAAGCTAAGAAGTTTGAGTGCATAGAGGAATTTGAGGGTAATTTTGAACAACGTAAGCAATTATTGACATGTCATGCTCAAGTGTTAAAGATCGCAAATCCAGAAAAAGAGTTTTTAGTATGTAAAAATTCTTGAAAAAGAGGCCTTAGTGGACTCCTTATGTAGGATAGACAAGTGGTATGCTATGAGTCACGAAAAATGAATGAGTACAAACATAACTATCCGACCCATGATCTTGAGCTAGCAGTGATCATAAATGCATTGAATATGTAGAAGCACTATCTTCTTTGTAGGAGGCTTGTACGGATTAGTGATCACAGTGTATTGAGGTATTTGTTTGACCTTATGAATTTGAATTTCAGGCAAGCTAGATGGTTGGCCATAATTAGTGAGTTTTATTTTGAGATCAAATACATAAAATATAAAGAGAATATGTACGTGGATGCCCTTAGTAGGAGGATATAGGTAAATCATGCTGCAACTATGATCTCCCATGGGACAAATTTACAGGATAGGATCTTTTAGGTAGTTGAGTAGGATTTTAGGTATATGGAGCTTAGGCATAGATTAAATCATAGTATAGGTACATTTATAGGTATAGGTACAAGTAGTGATACATGCACATGTACAGGCATAGGTGTAGGTGTACAAGATGTGGACTATTGTATCATTGCAGATTGACTCGTTAGGTTTAGAGACAAGATACATGTGCTAGACAATAATGAGCTCAAGAAGGTGATCTCAAGGGAATTTCATCTGAAACCATCTTCCGATAATCCAGGTTATTTGAATACATTGACTCCAATGAAGATGTTATATTATTAGAAAAATATGAGGAAGGATGTAGTAGAGTTTGTGGCTAGGAATTTGGACTATCACCAGGTAAAGGCAGAGTGTAGGTATACACCTCGACTACTTCATACTATTTCAATTCTAGAATGGAAACGGGAGGTCATTTCCATGGACTTTGTCACATGTTTTCCGAGGATAGTGAGACAACATTATTCTATCATGGTTGTGGTTGGCAGGTTGTCAAAGGTAGCACACTTCATTCCAGTGAAGAGCATGTATTCAACTAGTGATGTAGCATAGGTTTTCATCATAGATGTAGTTAGACTACATGGTGACCAAAGAATATTGTGCTAGACAGGGATGTAAAGTTCACTTCCAAGTTTTGGAAGGAGTTTTTTGCAGGATTGGATACAAATTTGGCCTTCAGTACAACTTATCATCTGTAGAAAAATGGAAAGACTGAGAGGGTTAACAAGATCTTAGAGGAAATGTTGAGTATGTATGTGATGCATCAACAACTGGAAGTGGGAAGAATATATACCAGTGGTTGATTTTGCATAAAAAAAAGTGTATCAGGATTAATTTCGGATGAGTTCCTTCAAGGCATTGTATAGGCAGAGTTGTAATACTCCCATGAGTTGGAGTGATCTAGTTAAGAGGGTGTTGATTGTACTACATATGTTGGTAGACATGGAGAATGAAATGCATGATATAAAGAAGAATATAAAGGAAACACAGGGCAAACATAATAATTATGCAGACCAACATAGGGTATTTAAGGATTTTTAGGTTTGGAAGCATGTGTATTCCCACATCAAGCCAAAGAAGAACTCCTTAAAGATTAGATCATGTGCCAAGTTGGCATCACATTATTGCGGGCCTTTTGAGATCCTTGAGGGGATTGGACCAGTGGCCCATTGAATTGTGCTACCTCCAAAAGTGAAATTCCATTATGTGTTTCATGTTTCATTACTTAAAATGTATATAAATGATGTTGATCATGTTATTGATTGGTCTTTATTGTAGGTGGAGAAAGAAGGAGAATTCTAGAAAGAACCTTCGTGCATATTGTAGCTAAAGTAGATCATTTTGAGGAATAGATCCATTGAGCAAGTTAAAGTGCAATGGAAGCACTTTGGGCCTGATGAATCTACATGGGATATGAATGGTCAGATGCAGGATATGTATCCTTCATTACTTGTTGGTGAGGAAATGCAGTTTTGGTATGATGTTTTTTATATGTATGAAATATGTTTTGTTTTGTTTTTGGTATATGTACATATGTTATTGGATGTAAATATCATCATGAGTTAATTTATAAAGCTCCAATAAGAAATATGAATGTTATATGGTCATTTTATCATGGTGTTTTTTCTTTGAGTGGGTCATTCATTGTAAATACTGCAACGAGCCAAGTTATAAAGCTCCATGGGAAGTATGTTTTATTCTCAGTAGTTTTGCTCAGGTTGAGGTGTGGTTTAACACTGAGGACATTTTTACCCAAGGGGGAGGGTTCTGTATTAGACTAGGGTTAAAAGTGCATGTAAGAAAAGTTAATAAAGGTGAAATAATATCATAGTTAAGGGACGCATATTCCAAGATGAATGTTGGGAAAATATATCCTAGTCAGGATCATTGGATGTGTTTATGGCTAAAGAGAAATTGGAAAATGAAATGGCTTAGGCATTAAAGAGGCAAAGAGAATTTTTGGAACATTTATGTATGAAAATAGAGGAAATTGGGATAAAAGGAAGGTAGAAGGTTACGGGTTTCATGTGTTGATATTCAACAAGAAAATTTTCAGCACCCACACCTAGTGCATTAAACACCTACACTAGTGTGGGGCCCATAGTGTTATTTTTTGGTGCATGTATATTTTAGTTATCCCTTAATTAATATGGAAAATAAACTAGAATATATTCTCAATGGTGACTTGAAATAATTATCTGAGAGTGATAAACTCAGTTAACTAGTGGATTTCGAGTTAGAGGTAGTTGTGGAGGCATGCAGAGTAATTCTAGTTGTAATAGAGATTGAAGTGTAGTGGTGCATTAGTTAATGCAGGTTGTTATCAGTTCAACTTAGTTAAGTGAGTTAAACTCAGTTGTGCTAGTTGTAACTGAAGATACACTAGTGAGAGATCAAGTGAATTAAATATTAATTAATTCACAATCAGTGATCTCACATGCAACTAAGGATTTACTATTATTAGTTGCATACATGTCACATCCAGTGGAGACCCAGTTGAGCTCTAGGTGAAAGGGAAGTTGACTATTAGTTGTAGCATTATTGGGTTGCACACATGCAAACAAACATCCATTGGAGTGCCCATGATACTTCGCAGTCAAGGAAGGCCAAAATTCCTATATTTTAGGGATTGCATTCATGATGGATTGCAAAAGCAAGTCAAGATGTCTAGAGGTTGAGAATTGGCTATGTGTTGGTCAATTTTCATTCATGACAATTTCAGACAATTAGCTGAGTACTGGAGGGCTCTTGTGAGAATATTTTTGTATGTAATTGTTTCATGGTCCATGCTTAACATACAATAGAATATATTAGGTTTTTTAGATTTAATATTTCCCCGGTAAATTATTTGTGTTGTGTGTAATTTGATTATTCTTTACTTCATGTGATTAGAGATTGTGTTTTTAATTCCGCAAAATATTTGTAGAAGTGATTCAGTATTTAACTTTAGTACATTGTTAGATCAGGTGAATCCAAGATATAAATTCATGTTGTATAATTTCTACATTGTATGAGAGCACAGAAAATTGCAGAAGTGAAGTAGAAGCTGAGTTTGTGACTGGATAGAATTCGAATTTGCAGAAAGACTTTCTTAGTGATACAAATGATTCAAGATAGAAATGGATTTCAATGTCTTGAGGTTGGAGTATGCACTCGAGGTCATCTCAAACTATATTTCTTGAAAGGATAGGATGGAGGCAGTAATCAAAGAAAATTTCTTAAAGTAATTCATTGAAAATGATGTTCCTAAACCCGTTGTGACATATGATGCAAATCTTTATGCATGGCAAAAGAAAGTGGCAAAGGCTAGGAGGATCATGTTAGAGGGAGTATGAGACCACGTTGTGTCAAGCCTCCATGGGAAATCCACAACATGTGCAATGTGGAATTCTTTAATAGATCTTTTCCAAAGCAACAATGACCATACGAAATTGGCACTTAAAGATAAACTCAGGAAGATCAATATGGAAAAGGGTGACACCATTCCAAAATATCTAACAAAGTGTGTCCAATGTCAGGAAGAACTGGGGAGCATTGGAATAATAGTCGCTGATGATGATTTTGTGAGCTTGGCTCTCCTAGGATATCCCAGGTGTTGGCACGGTTATCAATACTCTGTCAATGGAAGGGAAAATTTCCCAGCTTGGGAACGATTGTGATCATATTTGGTGTAGGAGGAGTTCAGAAAAAACACTAGAGATGGATGTTCATATAAGAATTAATATTAAGAGGATTGTGCTTTGGCTGTGAAGGCGATGAAGGGGAAGGGTAAGAAAATCCATTCAAAATCTAAATCCAAGAATGTCAAGAAGCAGGACATGTCGAAGGTGAAGTGTTTTCACTATCACGAGCATGGAAATTTTGCTACTAACTGTCCACAAAAGAAGAATAAAAATAAGGCTGGAGGATTTGCAGCTGGTGAGGCCCTTGCCTCGCAATTTGAGCTTGACTTCTCATTGATCACATGCATAGTGTCTAGTGCATTGGCATCTGTGTGGTATTTGGATATTGGTGCTTCCTTTCACATGACAGGAGACAAGGAAATTTTCACTGACTTGGACGAGAAATATCTCCATATGCATATTGAAATGGGTGATGACGGGTGGTACATTGCTACAGGGATTGGTACCATTACCTTTCAAAGGAAGTTAGGTAAACCCTTTCAATTAAAGGATGTAATGCAAGTAAGAGGTTTGAAGAAAAATTTAGTCTCAGTTGCAATGTTGGAAATTTATGTTATGTTTAGCTAAGAAACTCTACAAGCTAGAGGTAGATGGCTGCGCAGAAATGATGGGAAAGGCACATCAAGTGGTGAGCTGGGATCAGGATGAATTATGGCACAAGAGATTGGGCCATCTTCACCATGGACCCTTGAAATTCATGCAGCATATTTCTACTGGTATTCCTAGGGGTACACTTGTGTAGTCAGACACATGCAAGGTATGTACTATGGGAAAAATTTAAATTCCACCTTTCATGAGAAGGAGAACCTAGCTTTGGGGATCCTTGAGAGATTTCACACAAACGTATGTGCTCCTTTCTCCGTTGCTTTGAAAACAAAATAAAAGTAGTATGTAATCTTTGTTGATGAATTTTCTCGTAAGTGTTGGATCTTGTTCATGCAAAAGAAATATCATACATTCTCTAATTTCTTGGAGTTTAAGGAATTGGTGGAGAAAGAGTTGGGGAAGCAATTGAAGGCTCTTAGGAGCGATGATCATGGAGAATACATCTCTAAGAAATTCAATAACTTCTGCAACAAAGAAGGAATTCGAAGAGAACTCATAGCGCCTCATTACCCACAGCAAAATGGGGTCGCGGAGAGAAAGAACATAAATATTATGTGTGCAGCATGAGAAATGTTGCATGATCATGCCTACTGATGCAACTGTGGGCGGAAGAATGAAACATAGTGGTACATGTGAAAAAGTGTTGTCCTCAGAGGATACTTGGAATGAGTACACTTTAAAAGGCTTTGACTGGTAAGAAACCTGATGTTTCACAATTCAAGATTTTTAGTTCATCTATTTATGTGCATGTGACCAAGGACGCCAAGAAGAAGCTAGAACAAAAAACTGAGGTTAGGATTTTTTTGCGGTACAGTGAAACAACCCATAATTATCGTGTGTATTTTCCAACCAGCAAGATGATTTTTGGGTGACGAGATATAAAATTTGATGAGGAGAAATCCATGAGGTTGTCCCTTGAGAGGGAGCTGGACTCGCATGCAGAGGAGGAACTGATGGTTCGTAAGGATGAGTCTCAATATGTGGATCAACCACATGAGGAGGTTCATGGAGTGGAGGAAAACACTCATGCAGATCCATCCATAAAAAATGGCAGAAGGCGCACCACGGAAGCTGATAGATTGAGACTTGATGCTGCAGAGAATGTAGGAGCCACAACTTCAGAAGGAAGACAAAGATAGTCTCCTGACCGGTTTACTGCATACATGGCTCTTATGAGAAAATGTATTGTGACTGAACCATATCCCTTTGAGGAATCAGTGCAAGAACCAACTTGAGTTGATGCAATGGTGAAGGAGTATGACTCCATTGTCAAGAACAGTGCATGGGAGATAATCCCAAGATCAGTCGACAAATCAGTGGTTGGATCGAATTAGATCTACAAGGTAACACTAGCATATTTGGCCAAATTTTCGATGGCCAAATCATCGCTATTATGACACATAAGCGTCCCAAGAGCGACACTATGAGGTGGGAAAAAACATGGTTAGCCATTATGTCGCATTTTCCGACGTTTCTAAACGTCCATCACTCTTATGATGTTATCCAAATCGTCGCTATTCCTACGTCATCAAAGGCATCGCTATTCCGATGTTAGCCAAACTGTCGTTCTACTGATGTTATCAAAATCATCACTAATCCAACCTCATTTAAACTGTCGGTCTTCTAACGATCCATAATTGTTGGTCTTCCGACGTTCCATAATGATCCATAAGTGTCGGTCTTCTGACAAGCCATAACTGCCGGTCTTCCAATGTTTATCAGGTTTTCAAAATAATGTCGCAATTCCAACGTTAGCTCTTCCGATGGCTTTAGCATCGCTCTTTCAACGGATATAGAAACTCTCTTCCTATGTTTATACTGTCACTCTTCCGACGAAAACAAAACATCGCTCTTCTGACAAAACCTAAACGTCACTCTTCCGGCGAAAACTAAAAAATATTTAAAATAAAATTATTTAGATAAATCCCACCTTCTTGAGTTGCAGTTTCGCTCAAGATTTCTCAAGCAGAAATTGCACAATATTTTCTAAGTTATCATGATTTTCGAGTAAACATGTTATATGGGTTTCTTACAGAGTACTCCAAGACTTAAATTTATATCATGCATGCCAACATTCTCACTCCTGCCATTGTTAACATTCTCATCCTCTGTTCCTAAACCAACACTAAACACTACCAACAGCCTCCGCAGCAAATTTGATGGCACGGCCCAACTAAACATGATTGCATGTAGGTTAAGGTTGTGTTCTTCATAATCAAGAAATATCAGTCATTAACAGTGCTGCCCGTGATCGTGATTAGTTGGGCTTCCACACAATAAAGATCAGGATTATCGAACTCCTTTCTATATTTACAGAGCTCACAAGTAAGTTAGGACATTCATGACATTGGTGGAACTTGTTATGTCCATGATGAGGACTCTGGTGTGCTTTGTGATGATGGTGACCACAATAACACCATTCCCTTTAATTGCGGCATCCATTAGTTCCAGAGGGATGTCATGTGATCATTCTAGCTCTTACATTCACGAGGAAAATTGCTTATATGATGATCATCTATATGACCACACACCAGACGATGATTTTTTTTTCAAGGAACACAGGCTGGAGGATTCACCTTCTTAGTCTGTGGACGTGGAGGGTCTCTTGTCCTTCAGAAAGGCAATCACATCAAATCCACTTGGAGTGATGTCGGATTGGATGGTTGAGAATTCACATAATGTTTGCTCATGGTCTAGGATTCAATGCAGAAATACCAAAGTGCCTATAATATTTCTTCCTTGGGCAGGATTGGAAGGCACCATCCCTAAGGGCATTTCCAGTTTGAGCGAGCTTTAAAAACTTTACCTAGATGACAATAATTTGACTAGTGGCATTCCTCAATCCATTTTCAATTTGAATCAATTGACCCACATATATCTGAATGGAAATAGGCTCACTGGTGGCATACCTCAAGCTATTGGCAATTTCACTCAGTTGGCTAATCTATATCTTCCAGCAAACATGTTAGCTGGTAGAATACCTAAGGGAATTTCCAGTTTGAATAATTAGAAAAGACTCTCCTTAGATAAAAACAATTTCACTGGTGGCATAGCTGACGTGATTCTCAATTTGAGTCAATTTACCTACCTACATCTGGGTGACAACAGATTCAGTGGACACATACCAGAAGCCATTGGCAATTTGTATCAGTGGTAACATTCCTCAATTGATTACAAATCTTACCAAGTTGCAATTGTCAAATTTATCTAACAATAAACTCACTCGAAAAATACCATCAAATATTGAGAAACTCCATGGATTCAAAATATACAAGCTTACCCACATCAGTGATGATACACCAAAAAAAAGATTCAGAATAGATCAAGTCATTGGTAATTCCCTATCCAAAATCTTAGAAAATCAGGTGAGTGGTAATACAGTATATGAGGATATAAGTATTGTTATAAAAGCACATGAGTATGCTCTTACTTATGTGTCATTGATATACACAATATTTGAATTTTCTGGTAATTATCTATTTGGAGAAATACCTCAAGAGATGGGAAGTTTGAGTGGCCTATGGCTACTGAATTTATCTAAAAATAGTTTTGAAGGGTACATTCCTACATCTCTAAGCAAGATATCTATTTTGGAACAGTTGGATTTGTCTAAAAATAATTTGAGTGGAGAAATTCCTCAATCTCTCTATACATTATCCAAGTTGGTAGTGTTAAATGTTTCATGTAACAAACTTTGTGGACCAATCCCAAAAGGAACATAGTTGGACACTTTTTATACCACTTCCTTTCAAAATAATAAATGTCTATGTTGTGATCAATTCTAATCATGCAAGGATGATAATCAGTTACAACCATGCAAGGAAACATGCAATTCAATACAACCATGTAATGATAGAGAAAAGGAAAATAGCACAAGCAAAGGAGATTGGTTGTCTAATGTGGATGAAAAAGTCTCATTATATGCATTAGGGTTGGGAATAGGGATTGGATTTGGCACTGTTGTGCTTGTGATGGTAATATGGGATAAAACTAGACTTTGGGTAGTACCTCCTAGTGTACAACCATGTTATGGAGTTTATCAATTTCCTAAATAAATAGTAGTCTACCTTATTACACCATCATGTTACACTTGCATGAGTGGAAACATTTTTGTTAAAATAAGTCCCAAATTTATGAGATGTTGTGCGTATGTTTCAAATTGTACTTGTTATCAATAAATGATATAATAGCACTCTTAATTTTGTAGTCTTCATTGTAATGTGCACATGTTTCACATTGTACTTGTTATTAATAATTAATATAGTAGTGTTATTGTTTAAAAATATGTTTGATAATTTGTATATATTTCCAATTGCAATTTTTATTAATAAATAATATAATATTTGGGATTGGAGTCAAGTTGTTCAACTCAATCCCTAGTCTATTTCTCAATGTCTCATTTCCTTTTTTTTTTCATTCCCCTATCTTGTTCTTTCTTTAAATATTTGGTTAGTCAAGGCACAATGATGGGAAACCTTAGAAACATGATTTAGAATTCCATATGAAGTTTAGAGGTGTAGTCCGTTCTGCATAAATAATTTCTTTCATCTTATATAAAGTTGGGTTCTTGGCTCCCTTCATCTATCTCTTTCTTAGTTCTTTCTGGATTACTATAGAGAAATTATGCCTTATGGAAGAGGATCATGTAAGGAAAGAGCTCAATGTAATAATGCAAGACCATCCACCTCTAAGTCTAGGTCACTATAAGGAAATCACTTGTGTTTAATTCAACAATACTTCTTTTGTGATTTAATAGGAAATTGAGAATGTTAAGAGAAAGGCTAGGATAGAACACATATTCATATCAAATGAAGTAGTAGTGATTCGATTCTAGAAAAGGCAGTAGGGATAGAGAAGACCAAATACATTTAGATAGTAAACATTTACTGGAAAATAAAGACAATAATGGGCCAGGTGTTAATGGAAGCATAAAAGGAATGACGTGAAATTATTCTATGTCTAGACGAAACTCAAAAACATATCTAGAAGTTGGATATCAAGATGAAAACAATGACCAAGAAACTAGAAAAAATGGAATTCATGGACTTAGAATAAGGCATCATCAAAGGCGTCGTAAGAAAATATTACTTACAAGGCTAATGCCACACACTTGGTTTACAAAAATAAAAAAATCAAATTTAGAAGTGCATCTCCTTTTCACATCCTTGCTTCGCTCCATCCACACCCATTTATTACAGAGCCATGAGATTCACACACAATAAATATTTATTTCACTCACGAAATTTATTGAAATAAAATCCATTATAATTTCGATGAAATATTGTGACTTAACCATTTACAAATGCCAATGAAGGCAGGTGAGGGACTAGCGGGTCAATTTTCTGACTAGTCGCCACTTGGTAAGTCCTACACTCAATAGTCTTAGCCAACAGGGAAGCTCCTACCACATGACAATAACACGCGAGTGGAAGCACGACCTATCTCAACAAGTATATGGATCAATGGTACAATGGGGATGAGGTTTTCATATTCTCTCCTGGTTAACCAAACAAAATATCAATTAAGTGGTTGTGTTATGTATCTTGCACTCAGCCATGCACAAAAACTTCAGTTTCCATCCACAGAGATAAAGGATTCATGATATGGATACTTCTTCTTCTCACATATTCATTTACTATGCTTATAGTTTTACCCTTAATAATTATGAAAGAACTCAATTGAAATATTGTATGCTGATACCAGTCATGAAATCAATGAATATAACTTCTGCTTGTGGTTTCTCTGCATTGTTGATGCATCCTAGGACAAAATAGACGTTCTTAAGCTCAAATTTAGAGCATTTCATGAAAGGTCAAGTCATTCCACCAAATCACAGTCAGTTTTAACTAGAAATGGCTAGAAATAAGGGATGGGAAATTCAAATCCCTTTAGTAGTACAAGAAAACCAAGTTTTCTTCTGAAATAAAGTTTGGTCAGGCATGACTTCGTTGATTGAGAGTATTTTCCACAAATAGTTTGAACATTATTTTTTATGTAGGGTTATCAGTTTGACAGAAATGGTTGATGAGTTCAGGATCTCTTTTTGTTACCTCATGAATTCCAAAGAGATCACTTCTCAGTGATTGTATTTCAATGGAATTTCCTTCAATAATGCTTATTAATTATGATTTTGATGTAAAATTAAATTGGCTAAAACAAAATCCATGCTCTGGGCTGACTGTGTCATACACAGCATAATGATCATATGTTTATATTAATTATCAATCATTGCTAATTTGAGCTAAAAGGATGACAAAGAACCACAATAGACTAATGATCCATGAGATAAGAGTTTTTGTTCTTCAGAAACTCTTCTAAGTCCTTCCCATCAAGCTTTGAAGCAATCTTAAGGCTTACCTTGAACAATTTCTCATCTATGCTGCTAGCTCCTCCTTGACAATAAGAACCAGGTAATTGATGCCCTCTAGCATTAAAGTAAAAAGGCTTTTGGCAGATTTTATAGGCAAAGAAACAATAAATTCCATTTTCTCCTTCCGAAATTCAGCAGCACTGTATAAGCTCTTCCGACCATCAAAAGCAGGGAGAGCATTAGATAGAAGAACATAATTCTCTTGAACTAATTTTCATTTCAGACTCCTAGCCACCTCCTTGGATGGCTATAGAGAAATCTCCATGTCATAGTGGAAGATATGTTATGAAGGCTCAAATTGAACAAGGAAATAATTAGCAAGAAGCTAGACCAGAGCCCCTTCTTTTCCTCTAGAATCAGGCCTCCCTAAATCCACAAGAGGCATAGGATTTCTAGAAAAATCCTTGTCTACTTCTTCACTTGGTGCAAGTTTTGGGAGGACAGGAATAACCATAAAATCAGTCAAGGAAGAATTATCAGGTCCTGGGACCAACTCCATGTTCTCCATTAGGGAAACCAGACACTCTAGAGCTGAAAAGACATCAAAACCCAAAAGGCCATTGGAGAAAATGCTGAAAAAAAAACATCAAAACCCTATGGGTAAACTAAAACACATCGAAACCAAATAACCATTGCTATAGATGCAAACTAAAACTTCTCACAAATATAAGGGCAAGTAACCAAATGAGCATATCATCTAACGTAAACACATTGAAACTAAATACGTGTTGCTGCACAATGCAAACCAAAACTTCTCAGTTACATGTGAAATATTAACCAAATGGGCATATCAGCAAACTAAAACAAAGAGAAACCAGATAACCATGCCACGGATGCAAAAAATAACTTCTTAGAATAACATAGACAAAATAACCAAATGGGCATATCAGCAAACCAAAACATATAGAAACCAAATAGCCATTGCCGCAGAAGCCAACCAAAAATTCTCATAGCTAATAAAACGCAACACAACCAAATGGGCAGAATTAGAAGGTAACAAAATAAAATGGGCAAACAAATAACCAAAGAAACCTAAAGGGCATTGCATTATCATTGGATAAACATAGAAACTTACCGAAAAGCATTGCATATTTAGGGCAATCCATTACAACAATAAATATTTCAGTGGGACTATTGAATGAATACATCGATTACCTTGTCCAGGGCATTTGATGGCATGTTCTTTAGAGTTCACCAATTTTCCTTAACTTTTAATTCTCCAAATCCCACTGATCTGGGGCTGAATGAAGGGCCTTTGAATCCATGGGGTAGGTATTGATGTCTGTATACAAGGCACAAGACTATTATGATAATTATTGTTGATCATCAGACCAAAGGCAATCAGGATCCAATGTATCAAAGCAGATTCTTTCTGTAGAAGGAAATAAATCACCGGACTTCAACCAAATATATCAAAGCATTACTGCAACAGGCACTCAGGATCAATTTCTTTACTTACCGCATCCTTCCTTCAAACCTGCAATGGTATGGACACATCCTTCCTCCAAACCTACAATAGTATGGCTACATCCTTCCTCAAAAACAACGACAGTATGGCCACATCCTCCTGTTGAAGCCTTGAAAATCGCTGCAACAACATTGGGGGATAACCACCCAGTCTGGACCTTAAAGCAGCTCCTTTTCCGTTTGGAGTAGTGGCTCTGACTGGTTTAAATAGGTCCAGTTACCTTTTCCCCATCACTATTGGTTTAAAATGTATCTTTAACTGCCAATAAATAGATATATTAGATCACTTCTTCTTGTTTATCAGGAAAGATAACGACCCTTAAGCTGATTTGGGTTCATCGAAGCCACAACTAAAATTTTTCCTCTTTGAGAAGAGGACTTAAAAGAATGTGGAACTTAATTTAAATGCAAGCTTATTCTATAATGCAAGAAAAAGAAACTAATCTTAATCATATCTCAATTAGGAAGATATAGATCTAACCCAACTAAGAGCAAGATAATTAAATGATAAGGATTTAAATATATCTGCCTTTTAGTTAATGTCAATATAACAAAGTAATTCAATTAGCTGACATTTGTGAATACCGAAACACATCCTATTGAGACCTCTTAACTAAAATAATAAATCAACAACACTCAGGAAGTAATTCACAAAAATGATATTTATTGTCAAATCAGTAAATCCAATAATTAAACAATAATATGTGGAAATAGTTCACAACACATTACTATTTAATAAATCAATTTTATAAGACAGATTTCTGAGTAAACAGATACTCAGAAATCATATTTTAATCCATAAGAGCAAAGATACATAACAATATTGAGACAAATTACCCACATCAACAGAAGTTCACAAACATGAATAAAATGACACACATTTTTACTATCATAAAAATGAAACTAGTATTTGAAACAGTAGTATTAAAAATACAAATTTATTGAATCCATTTCTCTCATCCTGGTCTCCAACAGTCCTTTACATTGCTTGAATTTCTTCTTTCAAAAATAGAGTTTCAATATTGCAAACTCTGCCTATCACACATAATTCAAGATACAAAGGAAAAACCCTCAATAATCTTCAGATCTAATATTTTCTCTCCTCCCTTCTACAACTCTAAATTCCTATTGTAGAAGTGCTTTTGGAAGTCCAAAATTGCAGAGGAGAGCAGCCCCTTTCTGCAATCTCTCATTTATAATATTTCCAAAGGCATTTTTGAGAGGAAAGTTTGTTGAAGAAAAATCTTCCCAATCCAATTTTATTTTCTCAAAATTCCAATATTTAATTGTTGGGGCCTTCTCATTGATTGAGATCATTTTCTCCATATCTCTCCTACTGTTTTCCTGCAAAAATAAATCAAAATAAATTAAGATGCAACAATCAAGATCAAACTGCCATTTTGGCATTAAAACAAATCCAACCAAATACAATTAAATAAATAATTAAAAAGGAAATCCAAGCTTTCTATTAATTTTTGTGATGATTTTATTGGCCGGAGATATTATTGATAAATGAATCTGTACTTTAGAAGAGGCTTGGGAAAATGAAAATGAAGAAAATAAACTCAGAAAATTGATTTTGTTTAGAAATTCAGAGCTTGATCTTCTGCCTATTTTTAGACCCAATAAATGACTAAATCTGTTAGTGAAACCTTCTCAGAAATGTTTTCCTTGATTTTCTCTTTCCAATGAGCCGTCCTGGGCCTCATTTGGCTAAGTAAAACTCACTCTATGAGCCTCCAAATTTGATGAGTCAAATCTGGCATAATTTTGGAAATTTTGTTGCTAGGCTAAAAATCAGAATTTTAATTAAAAAATCTAATCTTAAATTAGACTCTAATTATCTAATAATTAATTCCAATTTAGTTGTTAATTATAAACTAAATTAATTATTTAAAAACTATTTATTAATTAATATTAATCTAACTAACTAATATAATTAATTATTTATAAACAAATTATTCTAATTAATAATTAATTATAATTTAATTAAATTAATTATATTCTATATATTAATTAATTTAATTAATTTGAAAATAATTATTTAAATATTAAAATTAAACCTAATATTTAAATTAACTATACTAACACTCCACTAACTATCTTAAAACTATACGTACCACTAACACTCACGTGTGAGTGATATTTTAACTCAAATGAATGCCTTATGCCTTTGACTTCGGCGATCGGAAAAATGAAACCATCGGTATTTCTAAGGAATGCATCCTTTGGAAATTCCCGATGCGATGTAAAAAAAAATGAATGCCTTATGCCTTTGACTTATTAGCAATCGGCATATCAGAGGTCTAGTGTTATCGGTTTTTTTTTTAAAACTATGTCCTTTATGCTGGAAATATTGTCATTGATGGCAATGGAGGAAACAAAGACAGAGACAGACAAAGAAGGCAGCAGATGCAAAGATAGGCAAAGAACAACAGTAGGTAATATGTACAACGAAGGTAGAGGCAAAGGTCGAGCAACAGAAGCAGCTAAGGCAGAGGGAGAGGCAGAGCCATTATCACAGTAGAGGCAGAATAGTTATCAGAGGCAGAAGCAGAGGCAGAGCCGTTATCAGAGGCAGAAGTAGAGGTAGAGCTGTTATCACAAGGAGAGGCAGAGCCATTTTTAATTCTGAGATTCGCCACCCCAGCTGGAGGATACATAAACACAATTCCGGGAATCGTATAACCCAAGTGGAAAGTATATATATATATATATATATATATATATACAAACCTTATTCCGAGAATCATTACCCCAGGTGGAAGGATACATAAAAAATATTCCGGGAATCGTAACCCAAGCGGCAAGTATATATATACAAACAAATTCCGAGAATCACTACCACCGCTAGAAGATTCACTAAAGATCGAAGCGGAAGCAAGCTTATATATATGCGCAGTGAAATACATATGATGCGCTACATATATATGTACAGGTCCATAGCATATACTTTTATATGTAGCGCAAGATCTAAATAACCAAATGTTCTATCAAAAGAAAAGGCTTATAAGGTGGGACCCTTTCCAATCGTATCAAAGAAAAGATTGGCAGCGGAACATATCGACAAGAGTTCCAATTGAGTTCCGGACCCGATGGGTGTACGAATTATGATTCAAATGTATTTGAAGTCTGACATAATCGCATCAGATCAGTCTAATCGCATCAGAGATTATAAGAGCATCGGAACATCGCAACAGAAAGTTGCGATTGCGATTGAGATCCGGACCCGACGGGCATATAAACTATGACTCATATATGTTTTGAGTTCCGGTGAATTGTGGTCAATCGCATCGGAGTTAAAGAGGAGCAGCGGATCAAATGCAACTAAAAGTTGCGATTGCGATTGAAGACCGGACCCGATGGGTTTATAAAACATAATTGATATGTGTCAGAACATACCATTGAAGGTTGCGATTGTGATCAATTGCAAAGGTGTCAATCGCATCAGACAAAAGCAGAGCATCGGAGAAATATATTAAAAGACTTGCGATTGTGATTGAAGCCCGGACCCGATGGGCTTATAAACTATTATTAACAATTATTTGAGTTCCAATCGCATCGGCAAAGAATAGTGAACAATGATCAATCACATCAAAGCAAGGCAACTTGCAATTGTGATCAATCGCAATCGAAAATCGCTGGAGGAGAAATATATCGCATCGGAAAGCGTGGCAACTGGGCCCGAAAGGGAAATGCTTAAGTACTAATATGATTCTTCATTGAAGTGGCAGTTTGTTTGTTAAAACATTATATAAGGATGCCGATTGTATTGAAATGTGCTGCATAGACTGTGGACCCACGGGCCTCGGCTTAAGGTGGAGAACGATTATTAATAATTTCGATGTATGTATGTTTCGCTTGCGGAACTTTCCACATCAACAAGACACTTACTCTATGAAAAGCATTGGAATATGCCCAGATTTAAAGTCAGCAGTTACACATATATACAAAATGCAATGATATACAAAGCACAGCTACATGTTTGCAGCAGTTACACCACAACAAAGGACAAAAAAGCAAACAAAGCTAAAAAGAGATAAAACACAGTCACAGAAAAGACAGACACAGTCAAAGAAAAGACAAATGCACAGCGAGAAAAAAGACTAAATGAGTTGAACTGGAGTTCTCATTGTAATTTGAATGTAAATATATTTAATTGATTTATATTGTTGTGATGCATTGGCAAGTATCTGGAGGAAAAAAAAAGCTCCCACTGTAATATTGAAATTAATGCATGTTGTTATATTTTCGGAATGAGCGAGTGAAAGAAATGAAAAGGCAGAAAGCGAAGAGGCATGGCTGTCCATTTCAAATTCATCGAGGAATGCTAACAGTCACAGGAAAATCCTTATAAATAATATCATATTGATATGCAAAAAGAGGTTAGAGAGAAGAAATATAGAGAATGCAGAGTATAGAAGAGTGAGGGAGAGATGATTAAGAAAAGAAGAGCATAAAGAGATGCTACAAAACAAAGCTGATACCTGAGGTAAATCAACAAACACTCAGTTTGATAAATTGAGGAAGTTGGAGCTTCCCTATCAAGTTGTAGCTTGATAACTGTCAGTTGTAGTTGACTGAGGTTAGAGCCTCCTATAGGTTGGTGCCTACAGAAAATTGAAGGGAGTTGGTTCTTCCTTGCAAGTTTTAGCTTTCAGAATTGAGGTTGGAGCCTCTTGTAGGTTGGTGCCTGCAGAAAAACAGTGGTGAGAGGGAATTGGAGCTTGCCTTTGCATCACAACAATAATAAGATGTGGTTTTCTCCCTTTATGGGTTTCCACTTATATCTGGTGTCTCTGTGCATGATGTTTATGTGTTGATTTGATTTATACCATCTGCTTAATACCTACTGCTCTCATATTAAGTCTATTGTTATATTGTATTAATACTTTCTACTCACATTCTAAGATTACACACATATTAAGTTGGACATGAAATGAAGCTGTAAATAAGGTTTAATGAAAATTTTTAAAAGTCCATGAATGTGTTAAACTGATTCACCCCCCCCCCCCCTCTCAGTTTAACTAAAGGTTCAACGATTGGTATCAGAGCGGGTTCCTTTGTACTAGTTTAACAACTGAAAGGAGATTCTAGGTTCTCAGGATGGCTAGTAAAGAAGGATGCTCAACCAATCAAGCCCCTTTCTTTACAGGTGAAAATTATGCCTTCTGGAAAATTAGGATGAGGACATACATAATGTCTCTAGAAATAGAATTTTGGGGTGTTGTGGAATTAGGATATGCCCCAAAAGCAACTGACTCAGAGAAATAATCCAAACAATATTTTGTAGCTAATGCAAAAGCCATGAATGCCATCTTCAATGGATTGTTTGAAGCATAATTTATCAAAGTAATGCACAAAGACACTACCAAAGAGATGTGGGATACTCTGGAGAACATCCATGAAGGAGACAAGAAAGTAAAGACTGCCAAACTTCAAGTCTATAGAGCCTAGTTTGAGAACTTAAAAATGAATGATGATGAAGATGAAAGTTTCTTCCTAAAAGTTGCAGAAATTGTTAACAATATGAAATCTCTTGGAGAAACCATGCCGAGAAGTATAATTGTGCAAAATATTCTAAGATCTCTTCCATCCAGGTTTAATCCCAAGGTGTCTGCAATAGAAGAAAAAACTAATTGGGAGACCTTGACCATGAACCAGCTACTTGGAAATCTAACAGCCTATGAGATGAGGCTCCCACAAAAGAAGACAAGTACAAGGGAGGCACCCTTTAAAACAGAAAAGAAGAAAGAAGAAGAGGAAGACATATGCTCTTGCTCGGATCAAGAAGAGGCAAATTTTGTCAAGAAACTGGATAGAGGTTCAGGTAAATATAAAGGTAAACTTCCTTTCAAATGCTTTAACTATGGAAGATTTGGGCACTACGTTGCTAAGTGTCCTCACAAGAAAGTAAAAAATCGGGCTCAAGAATTAGAGAAAAATACATCAAAGAATTGGCAGAAAGGAAAGAAGTTCAGCAGAAAATCCTTCTATGCTCAACAAGACAACAATACATTTGAAGATCCAGATGAACTCTCAAGTGAAGATGGAGCCTCTGAATTCTTATTAATGGCTATAGAAGAACCTGAAGGTCTCCTTCTAGAAGATGAAGAAGAAGAAGGTGAATTCGACCTTGAGGGGGAGCTAAGAAGTGCTCTAGAAGAGATTGATAGAATCAGGCTGAAATGCAGAAAACAAAAGGACATTCTCCTCGAGTATGTATGAGAAGAATAGAATTCAAAAGCCCTTATGCAACTAAAGATAGAACTTGAATAAGCTAAGAATATAGAGGACATGTTACTTAAGCAAATCAAGGAAAAAACTCAGGAACAAGAAAAGTTGGAAGAAGAAGTAATATGTCTCAGGAAGAAATTAGAAAATGCTCAAAGGAAAGTGGTTATAAACTCTTCTCAAACAAAAATCTCTAGTAAGTTGAATGAAATTATGGTTGCTCAAAGATCCCCTATGATAAAGACTGGAATAGGCTATGAAGGAGAATCAAGTAAAGGCAAAGAAAAGATTGACAGAGAGATTATCTTTGTAAAAGCAAAGAAGAATGATGAAGCAGCTCAAACAATTCCTACAAAAGAAGAAACCTGTAATAAGGAAGACAGAGATCAGAAGAAACCACTAGTAGCAAATAATGTAATAAATACTAAGACCCCTGAGTATGTAAAATTTGGAAACCATCAAAGGAGATTCCTCCCTCCTATGAAGAATGCCACTTGTTATGCTTGCCACAAGCGGGGACACATTGCTGCATATTTTCATGCAAGGAGGAGTAATTCAAACCAGCAAAAGATGAAAACATTAAAGAGACTGCCTCAAGCAAACAAATGGAAGATACAACCTTACATCAGGTATGCAAATAGTTTCTATGGTTACTGTTTTTATTGTAAGTAATTTGGTCATAAAATCATTGAGTGTAGAAAGTATGGACAAAGATTGATGTTTAACACCTCAAGGAAGTTTGTGAATCAAAGAAATTCTGTTCATACTCATAATTCTACAAAAATTATGATCAAATGTTGTATATGCAATCAAGTTGGAAATATACCTTCCAAATGTCCTCTAAGAAGATGTAATTCATCACCTCACAAAATATACCAAACAAAAGGGTGCCTCCAGTGGATAAAGAAGGTGAATAAATGTGACTTGGCTCTAACTACTCAAGATCTGAAAATCCAGTGGTATTTGGATAGTGGCTGCTCAAAACACATGACTGGAGACAGAAGCACGTTTATAACTCTTGATGAAAAGAAATATAGCAATGTTACTTTTGGCAATGATAAATCAGGTAAAATCAAGGGAAAAGGCTCAGTCAGCATAGACAATGGCAGAGGAAATGCCCAAGATGTACTATTTGTAGATGGGTTGAAAGAAAATTTACTAAGTGTCAGTCAGATGTGAGACAAAGGGTGTGAAGTTCTTTTTAGAGCACAATATTGTGAATTCAGATCAAGCACCACAGGTAAGACTCTTCTCAAAGGAGTTCGAACAGAGAGTAATGTTTACATTGTGAAAGAGGAAGATGAAGCATGTCATCTTAGCAAATTAGAAGAGTCATGGTTATGGCATAAAAGGTTGGGACATCTCAGCTTCGATCACATAATCAGACTAAGCAAGAAGAAAGCTATCAGAGACATGCCAGAAATAAAGAGGCCTTCTAATACCATGTGAAAATCATGTCAATTAGGCAAACAGACTCGCACATCCTTCAAGGACAAAGATGAGTTATCAACAAGAAGACCTCTACAACTTGTGCACATGGACCTGTGTACACCTGCAAGAACTAAAACTCCAAGTGGAGAATCCTACTTCATGTTGATAATAGATGACTTCTCCAGAATGACAAGGGTTTCATTTCTCAAGAATAAATCAGAAGCTCTGGAAAATTTTAAGATCTTCAAAGAATTAGCAGAAAATCAAACAGGATGCAAGCTAAAATGCATCAGATCAAATAGAGGAGGTGAATTCACAGATTATGACTTTGATGACCTATGCAATGAACACGGGATAAAGCAAAAATCTACTATTGCAGGAACACCTCAGCAAAATGGAGTAGCAGAGAGACAAAACAGGTCTATACAGCAAATATCCAGAACCATGATGCATGAAAGTAATATTGCTCAAACCTTCTGGGCAGAAGCAGTACACATAGCGGTGCATATCCTTAATAAAGCTCACTTAAGGCCAAGCAGTGACAAGACTCCCTATGAACTATGGCATGGGAAACCAGCTTCAATCAAACATTTTAGAATCTTTGGAAGCAAGTGTTACATAAAGAATAATGATGAAAATCTTGGGAAATTTTATGCAAGAACAGATGAAGGGATATTTCTAGGATATGCATCCAAAAGTAAAGGGTACAGGTGCTTCAACAAGACTCTTCAGAAAATAGTAGAAAGCATTGACGTGAGATTTGATGAAGAACTTCCAAACAATACAAGAGATACTGACTACTGCAGTTCATCAGACAACCATGAAGAAGAAAACCAAGATTATGAGGAAACAAGCAAGACAACAGAAGATACAGAGCTGAGTTCTAAAGCTCCCTCAAGATATACTCAGAATAACCATCTTGAAGATCAGATCATTGGAGACAAGAGAGTAGGGGTCCAAACAAGAAGGCAGCTAATAGAACAAACTGAAGAGGTATACATAGCCATGTTGTCACAAATAGAGCCAAAGAAATTTGAAGATGCCAGCAAGGACAAGTCTTGGGTAAAAGCTATGAATGAAGAATTGGACCAAATTGAGAAAAAAAATACCTGGGAATTAGTTGCTAGACCCATTGAGAAAAATTCCATAGGCTCAAAATGGGTATTCAAAAACAAAATGAATGAGCAAGGACAAGTAATCAGGAATAAATTCAGACTGGTCTGCAAAGGATATTCACAAATAGAAGGACTTGACTACGATGAAACATTTTCCCCTGTAGCCAGAATGAAAGCCATCAGAATGTTTCTGACCTTTGCTTGCTACCAAAACTTCAAAGTATATCAAATGGATGTGAAATTTGCATTTCTGAATGGAGATCTAGAAGAAGAAGTCTACGCGGAACAACCAAAATGTTTCTCTTTAACAGACAAAGAAGACTATGTGTGCAGACTGAAGAAGGCCCTTTATGGACTGAAATAGGCTCCTCATGCTTGGTACTTAAGACTGGATAAATATTTGCAAAAACAAGGCTTTAAGAGAGGTGGAGTAGACAACAATCTATACATAAAAGCCCATGAAAATTAACTCCTGATTGTTTTAGTATATGTTGATGACATTATGTTTGGAAGCAACAGAGAAGAACTAGGAAAAGGGTTTGCTGATGAGATGAAAACAGAGTTTGAGATGTCTATGACTGGAGAGCTCAGTTTCTACTTAGGACTTCGAATTCAGCAAAATAACACAGGGACATTCATCTCACAAGAAAAATACTTAAAAGAAATGTTGAAAAAATTCAAAATGGAGGACTGCAAACCTGTGTCAACTCCCATTATCACGGGATGCAAGTTGTGTGCTGATGATGGGTTTGCTGATATAGATCAAAAACTCTACAGATCCATCATAGGAAGTCTGTTGTATTTGACTGCATCAAGACTAGACATCATGCTAGCAGTAGGACTAGGAAGAATATTCAGATATCTACAAGGAAGAACACAATATGGACTTTGGTATCCTAAAGGCAAAAGCTTCACTTTGACAGCATACACAGATGCAGATTGGGCCAGCTATGTGGATGACAGGAAAAGTACAAGTGGAGGTGCATTCTATTTAGGAGAAAGTCTCGTGGCATGGTTAAGCAAGAAAAAAACAGCTATCTCTTTGTCTACAGCAGAAGCAGAATATATAGCAGCAGCAGCATGTTGCACACAAGTCATGTGGATGAAGCAAACCCTCCAAGACATGAAGGTAAGCATTGATGAACCTATCTCAATCAAATGTGATAGTACAAGTGCTATAATTATATCTAAAAATCCTGTACTTCACTCAAAAACTAAACATATCCCAATTAAGTATCATTTTCTTCGAGAACAAGTGGCTCAAAAGATAGTAAAACTGGAGTATGTACCAACAAAAGAACACACAGCAGATATATTTACTAAACCGCTTGCCAGAGAACCATTTGAATATTTGAGAGACAGACTAGGGGTAATATCTGCAGATGCTACTCTCTAATATGAAGAGAAAGAATAGTTTCAGGGGGAGAACAGAAATGAACATATCATTCTCAGGGGGAGATCAACCAGCAAGGGAAGCATGAAAACACGTCCTCAGGATCAAAAGGATTACAGCAAGAATACATTCAACATAAAAGGGTCAATGGTGCAGTGGAAGAGTGGTGAACCCAGCGTGAACCGAACACGGAAGGGTAGTGAACCCAATGTGAATCTAATCCAACAGTTGAAGCAGCAGTGTACAAAATCAGAAAATTCTAGAGAGAGAAAATGCACGAAATATTGAAAAAGGATAAAATGACAGGATCAAAGAATAGAAGATACACTAAGAATTCGAACCCCTTGCCGTTGATGTCAAAGGGGGAGGAAGAGAAAGTAATAGGAGGAAGAGCAGGCAAACAGAGAAAATGTATTGCCACAAAGAAAGTGTATTTCCATCAATGCCAAAGCGAGATACTGTTGGAAATATTGTCATTGATGGCAATGGAGGCAACAAAGACAGAGAAAGACAAAGAAGGCAGCAAATGCAAAGATAGGCAAAGAATAGCAGCAGGTAATATGTACAACGAAGGCAGAGGCAGAGGTCGAGCAGCAAAAGCAGCTAAGGCAGAGGCAAAGGCAGAGTCATTATCACAACAGAGGTAGAACTTTTATCAGAGGCAGAAGCAGAGGCAGAGCCATTATCATAGGCAGAAGCAGAGGTAGAGCCGTTATCACAAGTAGAGGCAGAGCCAATTTTAATTCTGAGATTCGTTACCCTAGCTGGAGGATACATAAACACAATTTCGGGAATCGTATAACCCAAGCGGAAAGTATATATATATATACAAACCTTATTCCGAGAATCATTACCCCAGGCGGAAGGATACATAAACAATATTCTGGGAATCGTAACCCAAGAGGCAAGTATATATATACAAACAAATTCCGAGAATCACTACCCCCGCTCGAAGATTCACTAAATATCGAAGCGGAAGCAAGCTTATATATATATATATATATATATATATATATATATGCGCAGTGAAATACATATGATGCGCGACATATATATGTAAAGGTCCATAGCATATACTTTTATATGTAGCGCAAGATCTAAATAACCAAAGGTTATATCAAAAGAAAAGGCTTATAAGGTGGGACCCTTTCCAATTGCATCGGAGAAAGGATTGGCAGCGGAACATATCGACAAGAGTTTCGATTGAGTTCTGGACCCGATGGGTGTACGAATTATGATTCAAACGTATTTGAATTCTGACATAATCGCATCAGAGATTATAAGAGCATCGAAACATCACAACAGAAAGTTGCAATTGCGATTGAGATCTAGACCCAACGGGCATATAAATTATGACTCATATATGTTTTGAGTTCCGGTGAACAGTGGTCAATCGCATCAGAGTTAAAGAGGAGCAGTGGATCACATGCAACTAAAATTTGCGATTGCGATTGAAGACCGGACCCGATGGGTTTATAAAACATAATTGATATGTGTCGGAACATACCATTGAAGGTTGCGATTGCGATCAATCGCAAAGGTTTCAATCGCATCGGACAAAACCAGAGCATCGGAGCAATATATTAAAAGACTTGTGATTTCGATTGAAGTCCGGACCCGATGGGCTTATAAACTATAATTAACAAGTATTTGAGTTCCAATCGCATCATCAAAGAACAGTGAACAGCGATCAATCGCATCAGAGCAAGGCAGCTTGCGATTACGATCAATCGCAATCGGAAATCGCTGGAGGAGAAATATATCGCATCGGAAAGCATGTCAAGTGGGCCCGAAAGGGCATTGGTTAAGTATTAATATGATTCTTCATTGAAGTGGCGGTTTGTTTGTTAAAACATTATATAAGGATGCCGATTGTATTGAAATGTGCCGCGTAGACTGTGGACCCACGGGCCTCGGCTTAAGGTGGAGGGCGATTATTAATAATTGCGATGTATGTATGTTCCGCTTGTGGAACTTTCCACATCAACAAGACACTTACTGTATGAAAGGATTTGGAATATTCCCAGATTTAAAGTTAGCAGTTACACATATACACAAAATTCACTGATATACAAAGCACAGTTACATGTTTGCAGCAATTACACCACAGAATAGGACAAAAAAGTAAACAGAGTTGAAAAGAGATAAAACACAGTCACAGAAAAGACAGACACAGTCAAAGAAATGACAAATGCGCAGCGAGCCAAAAGACTAAATGATTTGAGCTGGAGTTCTCATTGTAATTTGAATGTAAATATTTTTAATTGATTTATATTGTTGTGATGCATTGGCAAGTCTCCGGAGGAAAAACAAAGCTCGCACTATAATATTGAAATTAATGCATGTTGTTATATTTTCTAAATGAGCGAGTGAAAGAAATGAAAAGGCAAAAAGCGAAGAGGCATGGCTGTCCATTCCAAATTCATTAAGGAATGCTAACAGTCACAAGAAAATCCTTATAAATAATATCATCTTGATATGCAAAAAGAGGTGAGAGAGAGAAAATATAGAGAATGCAGAGTATAGAAGAGTGAGGCGGAGAAGATTAAGAAAAGAAGAGCAGAAAGAGATGCTACAGAACAGAGCTGATACCTGAGGTAAATCAACAAACACTCAGTTTGATAAATTGAGGAAGTTGGAGCTTCCCTATCAAGCTGTATCTTGATAGCTGTCAGTTGTAGCTGACTAAGGTTGGAGCCTCCTGTAGGTTGGTGCCTGCAGAAAATTGAAGGGAGTTGGTGCTTCCTTGCAAGTTGTAGCTTGCAGAATTGAGGTTGGAGCATCCTATAGGTTGGTGCCTGCAGAAAAAAAGTGGTGAGAGGGAATTGGAGCTTGCTTTTGCATCACAACAATAATAACATGTGGTTTTCTCCCTTTATGGGTTTCCATTTATATCTGGTGTCTCTGTGCATGATGTTTATGTGTTGATCTGATTTATATCATCTGCTTAATACTTGCTTCTCTCATATTAAGTCTATTGTTATATTGTATTAATACTTACTGCTCACATTCTAAGATTACACACATATTAAGTTGGACATGAAATTAAGGTGTAAATAAGGTTTAATGAAAAGTTTTAAAAGTCCATGAATGTGTTAAACTGATTCACGCACCCCCCCGCCCCCCCCCCCTCCCTCTCAATTTAACTAAAGGTTCAACACTTTCAAACTTCTGATGCAATGTAATAAATTTATTTATTTATTTTTTATTTATATATATATTTGTTTTTATATTAAATTTTAATTTAATTAATTTAATTATATTTAATATAATCATTAATTTAATTAATTTAAAATTTAATGTTAAATATTAGTTTTTTGTTTTGGTTTTATTTTAATGATGTTAAGTTGTAAAATTATCGAAGGGATGATTTTCTATCTAAACTACAGCCACTTTGATATTTTGGATTTTTCGAGATTAGTAATTTATTTGAAAATTGGAGTAAATTACTAAAATCCTGATGCTTCGTGATTTAGTTGTATAATTAAAAATTAAAGAAAAAATGTTAGTAATAACTAACTAAGGGTTAATATTTAAACTAAATGCATTATTAAATTAATTTAATTACAAAGATGGAATATTGTACATTTTACACATTTTCAACCCAGGCAACATAAATGATTAGACTTTAAAGGAGTGCCATTTACAAACCAGTTTACCAAATGAGGTGAAACAAGAATCAATGAAAAGCTTATAAAAAATTGATTGTAACAAAGAAATTTTTAAATGAAAGTCTAAAAATTAAAAATTAACCAAAGCGTAGGATAATCAACTTAATAAAAATCCTAAAAGGCATTTAGCCAAAAAATTTATAGAAAGGGTCCCCATTATTTGAAATGAACAAGTCAAAAATGGGGGGGAGTTGTGTTTTACCACAACAATGGCAACATACGGGAGAAGAACCAGTTATCTCTATTTGATATAAACGAGATTTTCCTAATATTAAAGTAAAAATAATTAAAGAAGAGAAAAAAAAATTTGGAATGCTTAACTAGGTTCATTATTCTGAATAAAAGCAATAATCATCTTACTGTAATTTTCTTAAAATTCCTCATAAATTAAAATATTTCATAACTCTATAATAGCCTTTAATTAGTTGTAGAGATAAAGCAATGGTCACTTTACATCTTAGCTTTTAAAATGTACTCATTTGTCACAGATAGAGCCACTGCTGCCAACAAACATCTATAGTCTCGACAGGGTTACCTTTTAATTATGAATGATTCAGAATCCCATCTATTTAAGAATTATTGACCTAGAGATAAATCCATATATATATATGGATTTATCTCGAGGTCAATAATTCTTAAATAGATGGGATTCTGAATCATTCATAATTAAAAGGCATATATATATATATATATATATATATATATATATATATATATATATATATATATATATATATATATATATATATATATATAGTTCTTAAAAGGCATTGTCCTCGTTTGGTAGCTAGATATTTGACAATGCCATTCACTGGTTATAATTGGACTGAACAAGTTGGCTCATGATGAGACCCCTTGTTTTATAAATTGTTTGTAATCATAAGCCATTACCCTGGTTTGTTTAGCAGTGTTGGTAATGTCAGCGTATTTTTCCCCTATGATCATTGTAAGTAGGTTTGTGATGAGACCTCTTATATTTCAAGTTTAAATGTATTTTTGGATAATACTCTAGAAAAATAAAACTCTTTTGAACAGGGAGAATCATTGACTCCTTAAGAGTTCAGAATGACAATTTCAGAGTTAAAAGTGCTTTGCTGTAAAGTGTCTTTACTTGGTTAAAAATAACTTTTCTTGATTGATAATAGAATTTTGAAAGATCTTAATAAAATATTGAAATCTCAAAATAATTACAATTTTGATGAAAAATAAATTTCTCAGATTTTATGATACTTCATCAAATTCTCTTGTTTTGTAATCTGTTCCCTAAGTATGTCTAACTTTATAATAAGAAAAACAAACTTTATTAAGATATTTTAAGAAAAAGATAATAGTAAACTATTAACAATTTTTTCCCTATGTATGCCAACCATAATTAGGTAATCAGAAGGTATTCCATATAAATCATAGCAGAGTCACCAAAACTAAAATTGAAAAGAAAAGGAAAAGAATTCTTAAGCTAAAGTGGGAAAAGAAATCAGCAATCAAAAATAAAAATGAAGAAATTTTAAAAGTGGAAATGAAAATCCTAATTTTAAAACACAAACTCTAACAAGAATGTTTATACAAATGTCTTAACAAAATAAAGTAAAAGAAAATAATCATGTAATTATTCATTCTTATGTCAATATTTAGATGAATTATGCCTTGCAGGGTTGTAAATGTTTTAGGCTTTAGATAGCAGTGATGATAAAATTCAACCACAATGAAAACTTTCTGTCTGATGTCAGTCTTCTTGTTTCAAAGCATCATCTTAATTATTTTCTAATAAAATGAATGCTTAAAGAAAAAAAATAAAGCTTCAGAAACTTCCTAGTGTATCTGTTTCAATGAAGATTATTGCTGCTTCTTGAAAAACAACCAGGAGAAGAGTATAGGAATTTCAAAATATGGTCTGGCAGATGATTGAAAGCTTTTATGTGGAGCTAAAAGGTAATAGTTTCTCCAATACTAGTTGACTTCTTCTTTTAGTTAAGAAGAAAAACATGAAGAAGTCAAACTAACCAAAATCCTATAACACAAAATCATTATATATTTTATTTAAACTAAAACAAGCAGTAAAATGTAAAAAATGAATGCTTCGTGTTCAAGGGAATTAAAACAAATGCATCATAAATGAGAATGAGAATATGTAGTGGTGAGTGTTATCAAAATATTATAAGTCTAATATAAATTCCATGATTTTTATAAATTGTCCAGTGTTAAGACCAAATCCAAAATAATGAAATTTAAATGTGAAGATAGAAAGGTTTTGAATTTTATATCAATTATAGAATTTTATATTTAAAACTGAAATATATGAGAAATCGAAATGATTTAAATATGTTGAAAATTTGTCATCAATTGTTTTAGTACCATAGTGGTTACCCAAAATTATTTTTGAAATATTTCATATAACATAATGCCTTATCGGATGATTCGCATTGTATGTTTCTTCACTGTGCTTAAAGTTCAATCTGCAAAATTTCACCTTTGCTGATATGTCATATATTGATTAAATGTTAATGGCATAGAGGCATGCATTGGAATCTATCGCATCAGAAGTTGCGATGGCAAATTTGTGATATGAGAACATGTGATGAGATGGAGTGATCGCGATATTGAATACTTATTATATAAAGAATCGGGTAATGGTCACATCATGCTTTATACTTCGCATATCACACATTGTATATCTCACATTGCACATCACACGTCGCACATCGTAGATTCGTAATAGTGACATGACCATGAATAAAAATACGATGAAGTGATTGTGATATCGGCATATCGGAATATAAGACAATAGTCATGTCAGATCAACAAACTTAAGTACAAGCTGTAACACAACATGATACGCTGATAAATTTATTATGAAAGTTTAATATCATATCGGATCCAAGACATCAGTGCTTTTAAAATTATACCCCTACCATTATTGCGATTGAAGGACGTGATATTTCTTATGAACTTGATTTAAATTTTATATCGGGTCCAGAATTATGTGATCATGAAAATATTGGTAAAGTTATTTTATCAGAGATTGAGCAAAAAGGAACATGGGAGATCTATGAATTTTGTAGTATCAGCGATATGAAATAGTCCAATATGAATCTTCCAATACTATTTTTAAATATCTATTGGGTTTTCTAATGAATGAAAGCAAAGTTAAGGAATAATAAAATTCTAATCAACCATAAATAAAATTTTCTTGAACTTCTTGCAAATTTGAAATGGGTTTGCTTCCTATTCCAAGTTCCGAAAATAAATGGAAATCTGCAAATGAAACAGGACAAGAATCATAAATAAATTAAGGAAAATGAAGAATAAATGAAAATGAACTTGTAAATGCATACCTCGAAGGAAACTGTCTGTAAATTTTACCTCATGAATCTTCAAATTATTCCTTCGATTTATCAAAATTCTGACTTTGTTCAAAATCATCTCATTATTTATTATAAATTAGAATGGGCAATCAAGCTAAAGGAAATCAATTAGTCATGTTCAGGAAATCTGAAATTCATAAGTTCACCAGAAATGAAAATGAAAATATGATTCCCTTTAATTTGCAACAATAATTTATTACCTCTGCTTCATTCCAAATTAACTTGGGAAAAATCTGTATTGTTATAGTGACTGTTCAATAATACCTTTAGTAAATAAATGTGATGCATATTTCAACGACAGATAATAAACTAAAAAACAAAATGGAATAAAGCCACTTATTGTGAAAGAATATAAACACAGATTTAAATAAATGCACACAAAAAAAAGGACACCCTGAAGGTCATTTTAACAAATTTCGAGGAAGATAATATGAAATTCATGTGATTGTAGCAAAACATGAGACTCACTAATAATAATTGAATTGAAGTTAAGCTTATAATAGACAGTCATATATTTCATGGGACAATGAGATCATGAAGCTTTGTATCTTCAAAACTTTTGACAAATAAATTTCAAAAGAAAATCTTGTAAGGACATCTCGAAATGAAGAAAATTGGCTTTGAGGTGATCGATGCTAAGTGAAAACTCAATTAAATTCAATCAAGATATTATTTGGAATAAGTAGAAATGTAGTTATGGGTAGAGGTATTGCTGCAAAATATTTTATTTAAAAGTGGGAAGCAAGAATTAGAAATTTTCTGATGAGAATAAAAGATTTTCTTGAACATGTATATGATATGAGAAGGGTCGATTGCTTGCTTTATTTATATCTGCAGAACTGTTTGAAAATAAATTAATTACATAAACAAACTAACTACATTAATTCTACTCTTATTCTAACTATATGCAAGAAAATGACTAAGTATAGTCATATTTCCAATGTAACCACTCTCTCATTTTAATTCCTTCATATATACACAGTTCAAATGTTAGTAATAAAAATACAAATCTAATTAAACTAAGAAAAATAAATCTGTAAGTAGAATTTACAGTTATTGTTAGCGACTTATTTACAATCAGCTTCTTTTGAAATGTCCTTTCCAATTGAATTCCAATTGGATCACAAAAATCTGGATGGGTTTCTATTAATCATTGGGAAAGGTTAAAAAGAGGAAATAATAGGCCAGATTGTGGGTATGCGCTTTTATATTTAAAAGCCTAGAGAAAATTGTTAATGCTATTAACAATCTTCCTTGAAGGGAAACTTTCGAAATATTTTTCAAATGAGTTATTGAAGAATGAATGGAAATATGTTAGATATAATGGAAGATTATTAATTGAATTGGGTTGTTGGCTGGATTGTAAAAATACACTATCTTGTTGATACTACCTTTGAGAAGATAGGAGCAATTGATAAGAGATGAACATCGATTGAAATTGAAATATTAATAGTTTTTTATGTTCATGATTATAATATGAGACTTCAATTTCCCAATAGGGTAATGCATCAATTGAGTATTTACTATTAAAGTGTTTAATATGCCAGCATAAAGTGTCAAAAAATATATCAGAAAATTAGAAAATAAATCTAAAATTGAACAAAATAAGTGTGAAAGAAAAAATAAAGTGAAATCACCATTAGTACAACTAATGTTACAGCACAATTGAGAATGTTTTGAAATAATTTTTTTTTCACAAGGATTGGCCAAAATAACAGAATTTGAATAATTGCAAATTCCAACTTGTGAATTAGAAAGAGAATTATGATTATGAGCAGGAATGGGAGTTTGATCATGATATGAATCATAAATTGGAATGTTTTATCGAATGGTGAAATCATGAAGATAATTTGCTGCTCCAGAATGAGGATGGGTTGGAATAATTTTTAAATTGAAATGTTCCTCAATCACAGATGTTATTTGAATTTGATCATGAGGATTCTCTTGAGAAGAACAGAAATCAGCATCCTTGATTTTAGAGTAATTATCATAAATGACTTCACAATATTTTCTAGAATTCCCTTTGATTTCGTCCAATATATCAAAACAAGGAGGAATAAAAAATTCATGTTCATTAATGGCAAAAGAATGATCAATAATTTTTTCTCTATCTTGATAAAAACTTATTGGTAATTTATTTAAATCATCCTCTTTATTTTTTAAAATATCATTAATACCAAGAGGGGAAAAATTACCAACATTAAAAATATCAAGATAAAGGGAAAAATGAGAATCAGAAATAATGAATTCAAAAGTTTCTCTGTTTGAGAAATCCTGTGCATTCTGTTCACTATAAATTTCAAATTCTAGATCATTTCTATGTCTACTCGTGCTTTCTTGAAGAATTGTGCTTTGATTCTTTCAATGTGGCATTTTCTTATCATGAAAAAAATTCAGAAATTTGTACAGCAGTTTGCGTTTTATTATTTACTTTGATTGCTACTTGTACTTGATGATTTGGAATTTGATTCTCTGAATTCATTGCAGAGTAACTTTCAGATTTCAAAGCGGCTCTTTCTCCAAAATTGTTGTTGTTTCCTTCTTGCATTTGATAATAAATATTTTCTAAGCTTTGTGAGACCACTTCATTATAATTTATTTGCACATCCATATTGGAATTCTCATTTATGTTGGAAGGGTATGGAACAAAGATTGAACTAATTTCATATGGATTGGGAATGGGAGGAAGAGAGAAAATATATTCAAACCAATCTAGTGATTCTTCTTCTGTAGGTTTATCTTCAACCTTAAATCTTAAACAATTCAAATGAAATCGAATATTAAAATCTCTAACAGATTCATTTTCAAATCTTCATAGATATTCAATTTCATCGCATACCTGTTCATAATCGTATCCATCAAATTTACAAATGAAAACTGTAACAAATTGATCCCAGATGTGAATTGAGGCAACCGGAAGAGTTCTACACCAGTTTCTAGCTTTTGCCGTGAATTTGAGAGTAAAAATTGTGCATAAAATGCCTTCATCAATTCCTTGAAAACCATAATTTGAAACATTTTGAATAAATTGAAAGACATGATTAAAAGCAGAAGAATTTTTCTTACCATTAAACTTTACCTGAGACAATATTCTTACCACTTCGGGTGGAGTATTGGAAGATGCACGTCCATGTATACAACTCGAAATTGGAAGTTTAAGAGGAGCCATCGTGATTTAAGTAAAATTTTAAAATTGAAAAGACTCCAATAGACAAAAAGTTTCAAGCCCTCCTTCTAGTACCAAAAATGTTGAAGCCTCGAAAATCACTGCAACAACATTGGGGGATAACCACCCATTCTGGACCATAAAGCAACTCCTTTTCTATTTGGAGTAGTGGCTCCGACTGGTTTAACTAGGTCCAGTTACCTTTTCCCTATCGCTATTTGTTTAAAATGTATCTTTAACTACCAATAAACAGATATATCAAGTCACTTCTTCTTACTCATCGAGCAAGATAATGACCCTTAAGATGATTTGGGTTCAGCCAAGCCACAACTAAAATTTTTCCTCTTTGAGAAGAGGACTTAAAAGAATGTAGAACTTAATCTAAATGCAAGTTTATTCTATAATGCAAGAAAAAGAAACTAATCTTAATCCTTTCTCAATTAGGTAGATATAGATCTAACCCAACTAAGAGAAAGATAATTAAATGATAAGGATTTAAATATGTCTGGCTTTTAGTTAATGTCAAGCTAACAAAGTAATTCAATTAGCTGACATTTGTGAATACCGAAACACATCTTATTGAGACCTCTTAACTAAAATAATAAATCAACAACACTCAGGAAATAATTCACAAAAATGATATTTATTGTCAAATCAGTAAATCCAATAATTAAACAATAATATGTGGAAATAGTTCACAACACATTACTTTTTAATAAATCATTTTTATAACACAAATTTCTCAGTAAATAGTTACTCAGAAATCAGATTTTAATCCATAAGAGTAGAGATACATAACAATATTGAGACAAATTACCCACATCAACAGAAGTTCACAAACATGAATAAAATGACACACATTTTTATAATCATAGAAACGAAACTGGTATTTGAAATAGTAGTATCAAAAATACCAATTTATTGAATCCATTTCTCTGATCCTGGTCTCCAACAGTCCTTTACATTGCTTGAATTTCTGCCTTCAAAAATAGAGCTTCAATATTGCAAACTCTGCCTATCAGACATAATTCAAGATACAAAGGAAAAACCCTCAATAATCTTCAGATCTAAGATTTTCTCTCCTCCCTTCTACAACTCTAAATTTCTATTGAAGAAGTGCTTTTAGAAGTCCAATATTGCAGAGGGGAGTAGCCCCTTTTACATTCTGCAATGTCTCATTTATAATATTTCCAAAGGTATTTTTGAGAGGAAAGTTTGTTGAAGAAAAATCTGCCCAATCCAATTTTATTTGCTCAAAATTCCAATCTTTAATTGTTGACGCCCTCTCATTGATTGAGATACTTTTCTCCATATCTCTTCTACTGTTTTCCTGCAAAAAGAAATCAAAATAAATTAAGATGCAACAATCAAGATAAAAATGTCTTTTTTGGCATTAAAACAAATCCAATCAAATACAATTAAATAAATAATTAAAAAGGAAATCCAAGCTTTATATTTATTTTTGTGATGATTTAATTGGCCAAAGATATTATTGATAAATGAATCTGTACTTTAAAGAGGCTTGGGCAAATGAAAATGAAGATATTAAACTCAGAAAATTGATTTTGTTTAGAAATTCGGAGCTTGATCCTCTGCCTATTTTTAGACCTAATAAATGACTAAATCTGTTAGTGAAACCTCCTCAGAAATGTTCTCCTTGATTTTCCCTTTCCAATGAGCCGTCCTAAGCCTCATTTAGCCAAGTCAAACTCAATCTATGAGCCTGCAAAGTTGATGAGTGAAATCTAGCATAATTCTGGAAATTCTGTTGTTGAGCTATAAATCAGAATTTTAATAAAAAAATCTAGTCATAAATTAGATTCTAATTATCTAATAATTAATTCTAATTTAATTTTTAATTATAAACTAAATTAATTATTTAATAAACTATTTATTAATTAATATTAATCTAACTAACTAATATAATTAACTATTTATAAACAAATTAATCTAATTAATAATTAATTATATTCTATATATTAATTAATTTAATTAATTTGAAATTAATTATTTAAATATTAAAATTAAACCTAATATTTAAATTTTCACTATACTAACACTCCACTAACTAACTTAAAACTATACCTACCACTAACACTCACGTGTGAGTGATCTTTTAACTCAAATGAATGCCTTATGCCTTTAACTTTGGTGAACGACAAAATGAAAGCCATCGGGATTTCTAAGGAATGCATCCTTTGGAAATTCCCGATGCGATGTAATAACAAATGAATGCCTTATGTCTTTGACTTATTTACAATCGGCATATAGGAGGTCTGGTGTTATTGGTTTTTTTTGTTTTAGTTGTGTCGTTTAAAACTTCCGATGAGATGTAATAAATTTATTTTTTATTTTTTATTTTTATATATATTTGTTTTTATATTAAAATTTAATTTAATTAATTTAATTATATTTAATATAATAATTAATTTAAAATTTAATGTTAAATATTAGTTTTTTGTTTTGGTTTTATTTTAATGATGTTAAGTTGTAAAATTATCTAAGGGATGATTTGCATATCTAAACTACAACCACTTTGATATTTTGGATTTTTCGAGATTAGTAATTTATTTGAAAATTGGAGTAAATTACTGAAATCTCGATGCCTCGTGATTTGGCTGTATAAGTAAAAATAAAAATAAAAAGGTTAGTAATAACTAACTAAGGGTTAATATTTAAACTAAATGCATTATTGAACTAATTTAATTACAAAAAACGAATATTGTACATTTTACACATTTTTAACCCAGGTGACATAAATGATTAGACTTCAAAGGAGTTCCATTTACAAACCAGTTGACCAAATGAGGTGAAAGAAGCATCAATGAAAAGCTTATAAAAAAATGATTGTAACAAAGCAATTTTTAAATGAAAGTCTAAAAATGAACAATTAACCAAAGCGTAGGATAATCAACTTAATAAAAATCCTAAAAGGGGATTAGCCAAAAATTTTATAGAAAAGGGTCCCCATTATTTGAAATGAACAAGTCAAAAATAGGGGGAGGTTGTGTTTTACCACAACACCTCCCTCCTTCCCTGGACAAACCATGCAACCAAAGGGAAATGAACGAGGGAAATTAAAACTTTTGATATTTGAAAATTTTTGACATTTTGAAATGAAATACATGTGTTTTTTTAAGGCCACTCAAATTCCATTAAATAAAATGTGTGAGACTTTTCTTGGGGTTAATAAAGGGTTTGGATAAATAAGTGGTATTGTTGATTATAAATAATTATTAATGAGGTTAGATCTAAGACATTTATTTAAATTATTAATTATATAAAATTGTTGAATTTTCATTTCATAAACTAGGGATTTCAGTTGATTTTTTAATCTAATTATGTGATATTAAAGATGAATTATGGTAACTTAAAAATTAGTTTTATGTGGTTAAAAGGGAAGTAGTAATGTTATGGTATGAATGATTATTTTCAATGAAATTTTTGGTTTAGTCTATGGACATTTTCCATGATTTTTAAGACGGAGTCAATATAGGAAAGGTGATACTTAAAGGGCTCCCACATGCTTTAGAAATTTTATATCTATTGGTTTATAAACATTAGAGGTGGAAAAATATCCTAAGCTCTAGAGATAAGTTTGTTCCAACATAGCTATATCTTGAACAAAAAATTGTTGTTGATGTCAAGGATATGATAGAAATTTGGTGGGTTGTAGGGTAGTCTTGTCATGAAATAAATGTAATGTAGTTACTAGGTAGGTAGGGGGAACCATTTTGTTGGAAATTGGCCATAAATGGGACATATATTTATGCATAGTTTTTTTAAGAACAAATACACCTAGTGGATTATCATTGTACGGGAATCACTTTAGGATCTAGGCTACTATGCACACACTAGCTAAACGGATATTAGTGAAACCCACAAAAGTATTATAGGTGCTTTTATATAAATAGGTTTTCTAGTGTTATCATTGGTTACTTATGGTCAAATGACAGTAAATTAAGAGAAGTTATAGGTGCTTTTATAGAAATAGGTGTTCTTGTGCTCTCATTGGTTAAGTATGGGCAAATGACAATAAAGTAAGAGAAGGATTTGACTATTGGACAATTACAGGAATGATTCCACACAAAACCAAGCATGGTGTTGCAGTTCTTTCTAGGCTAAGGGCTTTTGAAGGGGTTCCCCCACCATATGACTGGAAGAAGAGAATGGTCATTCCAGATGCTCTGAAAGTGTTGAGTCTTCAGCCAAGTCACAATTATTGTCTGCTAGGAAGGCTTTCCAAAGAATTTGGCTGGCATCATTATGACACTATTACGAAATTAGAAGGGAAGAGAAAGGCAAAGGCTCAAGTATCATATGAGAGAAGGAAGCGATTGGAAAAATTGAGATCAAAAGCAGTGGAGTTAGCCTAAAAGCAGCTTGCCCCAGATATGGATAAGATAAAACTTGACAACATATTGGTCAATTTCCTTGACCCTTTATTGGTTATTCAAAATGAGTATGAATATACCACCGTTAATATCAAGGCAACCCCTAGCAGATCAAGGGCTACAACTTGTATTTTTTGTCTGAACATCAACATACCACAACCATGCTTACAACCAGGATATGTTTTTTTAGGAGGATAAATCTTGTCGAGATCAACATCAAGCATCCATTGCAAAAAAAAAAAGTTACATCTTGTGGTGACTCCAGATGAGCATAGATGAATAGCTACAATAGATGTCGAATGTGGAAATTATGGAGGAAAAAGATGAATTTCATCTTCCTTTTGCATTCGAGCGAGAGGAAAATCAATCATCAATGAAAATTCTAAATTTTCAAGCTGAGCAAGATCAACCAAATTGGGGGCAGAGTTTGGGGAACCTTCGTAAGTGAATGGGGCCTATGTGATATGACTAAGAGTTATCTACCCCCACAAAATCCGATATGCAAATAGTAAACATTGTAGGCATAGGGTTAATTAACCCCACACATATGGATTACATAGGTTTTGTTCCCACGCCACATGCTCATGAACTGATATCTCTCTTTACTGTCAATATGTGCATATGCAGCAAAAAGATATCTATTCAATTTTATTGGTTGAGTGGCTCTAAGAACCATGCCAAATGTAATATTTTCAGATAATGAGGATCGCAACATTGTCTTAATCTCCAAGCATTAGGGATTACAAAGGTTTTGTTCACATGCCTCCACCCTTCTAGATTCAGCCTGCAAACATATTCTGGGATTCCAGAGGAGATATTCCTCCACCCAATAGCCATGAGAGATTCCAGAGGTTTTGGTTCCACACCTTCACCCTTCTATTTAATTAGGAACCCCAGGTAACAAAGAAATAGCCATGCTTAATGAAAGGCAAAGGGCTTCAAGTCATGCAGCTCTATCCCACGACCGAACGAAGGCACAACTAGGGAGAAACCGATAAACAGGCCACATGAACGTGCACAGGGTACTCGTGTGATCACAACTTAGCAAATTTGATACGGCAGACCTCAAACGAAATGACCCGACCCGAACGTGTTTGGGTGGGCGCCCTCACATGGTGTGCATGACCGAACGAAGGCACAAGGGAGAAAATGGCAAACGAGCCACACGAATATGAAAAGGCACTCGTGCGGTCACAACTTAGCAAATTTGATATGTTCGCCCTCAAACGAAACAACTTGACCCGACCCAAATGCATTTGGGTGGGCGCCCTCACACAGCGTACCCGACCGAACGAAGGCACAAGGGGGAAAACGACAAATAAGCCACACGAATGTGCACAAGGCACCCTTATAGTCACAACTTAGAAAATTTGATATGGCCGCCCTCAAACGAAACAACCCGACCCGAACGCGTTTGGGCGGACGCCCTCACACAATCTGACATGGCGTCCACGACTGAAATAAGGCACAAGAGAGCAGCCGACAAACGGGCCACACGAACATGGATAGGCCGGCACCCGTGCGGCCACAACTCAGCAAATTTGATAGGGGCGCCCTCAACTGAAACGACCCGACCCAAACGCGTTTGGGCGAGTGCCCTCAACCAAAATGACCCAACCCGAACACATTTGGGCGAGCGCCCTCAATCAAAACGACCCGAATTGAACAGGTTTGGAAAGGCGCCCTCAAAGGAAAATGGAAAACGAGCTGCACGAATGTGCACAAGACACCCATGCGGTCACAAGTTAACAAATTTGATACGGCCACCCTTAAACAAAACAACCTGACCTGAACGCATTTGGGTGGGCACCCTCACACGACGCAACACGGCGCGCACGACCGAACGAAGGAACAAGGGAGCAAACGACAAACAAGCTGCATGAAAATGAAAAAGGCACATGTGAGATCACAACTTAGCAAATTTGATATGACCGCCCTCAAATGAAACCACCTGACCCGACCCGAATGCGTTTGGGTGAGCGCCCTCACACGTCACTCCCGACCGAATGAAGGCACAAGGGAGAAAATGGTAAATTATCCACACGAACGTGCACAAGGAACCCCTGCAGTCACAACTTAACTAATTTGATACAGCCGCCCTCAAACGAAACGACCCGACCCGAACGTGTTTGGGCGAGCACCCTCACACAACAAAAAACAATGCGCATGGCTGAACAAAGGCACAAGGGAGCAACCAGCAAACGGATCGCATGAACGTGCACAGGGCACCCATGTAGTCACAACTTAGAAAATTTGATACAGGCACCCTCAACCGAAATAACCCGATCCAAACGCATTTGGGTAGGTGCCCTCAACCGAAATGACCTGACCTGAATGCGTTTGGGTGGGTGCCCTCAACGGAAACGACCCGACCCAAACAAGTTTGGGCAGGTGCCCTCAAACGAAACGACGCGGCGCGCCCGAACAAACAAAGTCAAAAGGGAGTAAATGACAAATGTGTACAAGGCACCCATGCGGTCACAACTTAGAAAATTTGATACAGCCGCCCTAAAATGAAATGACCTGGCTCGAATGCGTTTGGGCGGTGCCCTCACATAGCGTGCACGACCGAACAAAGACATAAGGGAGAAAATGGCAAACGGGCCACACGAATGTACAAAAGGCACCCGTGCGGTCACAACTTAGCAAATTTGATATGGATGCCCTCAAACGAAACAACCTAACTCGAACCAAACACGTTTTTGGGGGCGCCCTCACACGGCGCGCCCGACTGAACGAAGGCACAAGGTGGAAAAAGGAAAACGAGCCACACGAACATGCACAAGGCACCCCTGTGGTCACAACTTAGAAAATTTGATATGGCCACCCTCAAATGAAATGACTCGACCCGAACGCATTTGGGCGGGCGCCCTCACACAGTTCGTTTTGGCAGGCACGACCGAACGAAGGCACAAGGGAGAAAATGGCAAACGAACTGCACGAATGTGCAAAAGGCACCCATGAGGTCACAACTTAGGAAATTTGATATGGCCGCCCTCAAAAGAAACAACCTGACCCAACCTGAACACGTTTGGGCGGGCGCCCTCACACGGTGCGCTCGACCAAACGAAGGTACAAGGGGGAAAACAGAAAATAAGCCACACGAACATGAACAAGGCACCCCTGCGGTCACAACATAGCAAATTTGATACGGCCATCCTCAAATGAAATGAACCGAGTCGAACGTGTTTGGGCGGGCGCCCTCACACGACGCAACATGGTGCACACGACTGAATGAAGGCACAAGGGAGAAACTGGCAAACGCGCTGCACAAATGTGCACATGGCACTCGTGCAATCATAATACTCTTGAAGGTACATGTATTAGGGACTACATTGATGTGACAGATTTGGTGGATGCATACGTGAAGCCTTAGTTAATGTTCATCCTAGTGGAGTAGAGTTATATAATGTTGGCCCAGGAAAGGGTATGTAAGCTATAACTATAGTTTTTGCATATTTTTTTTATTATGTCGAGTCTAATTTATTTTAGACCTTTTTCTTACTTATGCCATTTTGATGTGTACAAGAGGTACTTAAGGAGTTTTTGAAAAGTAATAACGAAATTTAATATTAGATTATGATTGAAAAGTTATGCATTAATATTGGTCTAAATGTCAATAATGGGGATGTGGACATAAAATTGTACTGTCTTTTGCAACTTGAGGGAGAAGAATAATAGCCTTTGTTCCCCATAAGGGATAGAAATCGAGTGTTGGAACACAAAATTAGATACAAAGTGTGATTTGATACCACAAATAGGGAGCCAAAAGAGCTTCGAAATAGAGGGGTGGAGGTTTGAGCTAGGGGAGCTACCTACACAAGGAGGAGACCCAAAATTTATCAGAACATGGAAAGAGACAAGCTAGAAGAAAGGGAGGGAGTTTTCCAACTAAGAAAAAAAAGCAGAATAGAACTAAGGGTACCAAAGAAGTTAATATTTATGCAGTGCAAATTGTGCATATGAAAATTGTGCAAGACTTGGAATTCATCCACGAAATTCATTAACTCTCCCCACCCTGTATCCATCAATGAACTTGGTATGAAGGAAAAGGAGGGAAATAAGGGTTGCCCAACTTCATAAGACTCCACATGTGAGGGGTAAATGGGCGCGTGGCCAACACCCCCACAAACCACCTCAACCTTAATGACGAGATCCTGACACCAAATGTTATGTGTGATATGAATATGTGCATATATAGGAGGAGACAGGGGGGGCATATAAGAAAGGAGGGCTTTGGAAATCTTCAAAAAATAATTCTCATGGTTCATATATCCAACTAGAAAAGCAAGAGAGAGGGACAATTATATTGAGTGGAATTATTCATGGAATATCTTCCCAACCTGAAATGTCATTGGTCTCATACTAACCTGCTTCCTTCAAGAAGGAAGGCTTGATTCATTTGTGTATCCACTTCTTTTTTTTGGCTCCTTAAAATGTGGTAATAATCCTTTTGAGAGAATGATTTTAGGGTACTATTGATTTTTCTAGGGAGGAGGAATAAATTTTTCTTCTTTAGGAGAAAACCTTTTTGAAGGTGTTGAATAGTGATAAGGGAATCCCCCAAGATCACTAACTTAGATACATCTCGATCATTAGTCAATTGGAGACCTGGAAGAAGCCCATACATTTATGCGAGATTGTTCATTCTTTGGACTAGCCCCCATAAGTACTTTATTTTTCATATTCCATCGGGATTTAGGAGAATCTCTCCCCCTCCCCCTCCTGCCACCCCAACTATTTAACTTTTATATTTTATTGAACTATTATGCTTCTATTATAACTCTTTATAAATGTATATATTTATATAATTTAAATTTATGTGGTATAAAGAAAAACTTAACATATTAGAATCATGAAGATAAAGATAAAAAAAATAGAAACTAAAATATATTATACAAAAAAAGTGGTGTTCTATGTAAATTAACAACATAACTTCCAACATGATCCTCATAAAACTAACTAAACCCATATTGGTCTACTGTCAAGTTTGATATTTCAATAATTTTTTAGATGATTTTCATGAAATTATTAGAGTTTTTGTTTAGCTGGTTTAAATTTGACTTGAGATTTGTGAACCTCATGAAATAATTTACCAAAAAAGAAATTAGAAAAAATTCAAATGTAGTTAATTTTATTCACCAATATAATAACTTATTTCAAAACTACATAAAAAAATTATTTAAAATATAATTGTTAATATATTTGAAATGCAGTGTGAATTCTATAATAATTTTAGATATTTATTTTTCAAAATTTTTATTCTATTTTATATTTATATATAAAAGTAAGTTAAAACTCTATTTAAAAAATATATTTGAATGTGAAATTATTAATGTGATGTTTATTTTGAAACTGTATTATAACATTATATGTAAAAATAAATTTATATTTATATATCAATGAGAAAAAATATATTTAAATGTGAAATTATATTAATATAATTTGCATTTTAAATTAAAATTTGAGCTAATTATATGTATGTGTTTGAATTATAGTTTAAACAATAGAAATAATTGTTATATATATTTTTACATAGAAATAATTGAAAACTATACACAAAAATATTTGAATGAAATATTAATGCATTAACGACATTTTCTCCAAGTCGTCGCAAGACTGACGCATATTTTAGAAACATTCGTATTGCGACGATTCTAAAATATGCGTCGGTCTTACGACGCTTTGGAGCAGAATGTCGCTAGACCAACACATATTTTAGAAAAGTCGCAATACCGACATTTTCTCCAAATCGTCGCAATACCGACGCATATGTTAGAAACACCGCATTTCCTACATTTTGTCCCAAAAATGTCGTAATACCGACGCATAGTTTAGAATGTCACATTTCTGACAACATTCATAAATGTCACAAAAGCGATGATGTCCCTAAATGTCGGTATAGTGACGGTTGTTGGCGGGATTCGAAAAATTGATAAAAATTGGGGAAATTTCCAACAATACGACAAAAGTGTCGGAACTAAAGTGTCGAAATTTTGACCAAATGTACTAGTGTAAATCTCACATATCGAGGGGATAGATTATGATGAGTCTTTTGCACCTGTTGCAAGGTACTCTTCCAAAAGATCCATCCTTTCACTCTCAACATAGATGGGCTAGCGCATTCAACAAATGGATGTGAAAACTATGTTTCTTAATGGGATCATTGAGGAAGAGGTGTACATAGAGGATCTTGAAGGTTTCAAAATCTTCAACAGTGGGTTGCATGTGTGCCAGCTCAAAAAAACATTGTATGGGTTGAAGCAAGCACCTCATGCTTAGTACACTTGGATAGATAGTTATTTCACCAGACAGGGCTTCACCAAAAGTGAAGCATATGCAAAATCGTACCAGATTGAGGTTGAGGGTAAGCTATTGATAATTTTTCTTTATGTTGATGATATAATTTTGACTAGTGATGAGCAGTTGATACACTCATGCAAGGAGGATCTTGCAAGGGAGTTCGAAATGAAGGACATGGTACTCCTTCATTATTTCCTTGGATTAGAAATATGGCAGTAGGATGGTGAAATTTTTGTATCTCAAGGTAAGTATTCAAAGGAGATATTGGGTAAGTTTAACATGGAGAGCTGCAAACCCATGGATACTCCACTTCCAAGAAATTAGAGGAAATAGGATGCTACTTTTGGATAGGTAGTGGATGTTATTTTCTACAAGAAGTTAGTTGGTTCATTGATGTATCTAGTGAACACCAAGAACATACATTTTCTACACAGTTAGCCAGCTGATTCAAGCCATGGTTAAGCCTACCAAGATCTTTTGGAAGGCAGGGAAGCATGTCTTGAGATACCTGAGGGGCACATCAAAGTATGGTATATTGTATAGATAGGTAGAGGGAGTGAAGCTTCAAGGCTTCACAGATGCAAATTGGGCAGGGAGTCCATCAGATAGAAAAAGCACATCAAGAGGGATGTTTAGCATAGGATCAACAACAGTTTCCTCATACAACAGGAAACAATGATCTGTGGCAATCAATTTAGTGGAAGAGGAACACATGGAAACAATTCAAGCTACATGTTAGGCTATCTAGATGAGAAATATCTTGGTTGGTTTGTTTGGTTCTCAGATGGATTTGACAGTGATTCATTGTGATAATCAGAGATGCATTAAACTCTCGATTAATCTTGTGTTTCAGGATAGGTCCAAGAATATAGATATCTAGTACCATCATCTTAGAGATTGTGTGCAGAGAAGGATAATGTTGCTCAATACATTCCCACAGTAGATCAGGATGCAGATATTCTGACGAAGGCACTCTCTAGGAGAAAATTCAAATACCATAGAGACATGATCGCGGTGAAGGATAATCCCTTTCTTGTTGAGAGGGAGTGTTGAGATTCAACAAGAAAAATTTTAGCACCTATGCCTAGTGCATTAAGCACCTACAGTAGGGTGGGGCCCACAGTGCCATTTTTGGGTGCATGTCTATTTTAGTTATGCCTTAATTATTATGGAAAATAAATGTAATCTATTCTCAATAATGAATTGAAATACTTAACTAAGAGTGATAAACATAGTTAGCTAGTGTATTTCAAGTTAGAGGTAGCTGGTGAGGCATGCAGAGTAATTCTAGTTGTAACAGAGTTTGAAGTGCAGTGGTCCATTAGTTAATGCAGGTTTTAATCAGTTTAACTCAGTTAAGTGAGTTAAACTCAGTTGTGCTAGTTGCAATTGAAGATACACTAGTGAGAGATCAAGTGAATCAAATATTGATTAATTCATAATCAGTGATCTCACATGTAACTGAGGATTTACTATTATGATCTGCATGCATGTCAGATCTAGTGGAGACCCAGTTGAGTTCCAGGTGAAAGGGAATTTGACTATCCGTTTTAGGATTATTGGGTTGTACACATGCAACCAAACACCCATTGGAGTTTCCATGATACTTGCGCAATCAAAGAAGGCCAAAATTCCTATCTTTTAGCGATTTCATTGATCATGGATTGGGCAAGCAAGGCAGACTATCTAGAGGCTGCGGATTGACTATGTGTTGGTCAATTTTTGTTCATGACAGTGTGAGACAATTAGCTGAGTACTGGAGGGATGTTGTGAGAAGATTTTTGTATGTAATTGTTTCATGATCCATGTTTAATATACAATAGAAGATAGTATGGCTTTTAGCTGTAAGATTTACCCGAGAAATTATCTTTGTTGTGTGTGATTTGATTCTTCTTTACTTCATGTGGTTCGATATTGTGTTTTTAATTCCACAAAATATTTGTAGAAGCGATTCAGTATTTAACTTTAGTACGTTGTTAGGTCAGGTGAATCCAAGATATACATGCATGTTGTATAATTTCTACAGCATGTGATGAGGAAATTAAAGGAAAATAATGAAAATGAAGAAAATACAGGCCTCTTGGATACTTAGATCTTTCTTGGAGCATTCCACCATTGGACCAAGAAAGATTAAAGCAAGCAAATGAAGGACAAGTAGGAAAGAAAAGAAATTATGAAGCAAGGAAAAGAAGGATCTAGCAACTTCAACAGGAATACTTGCAGGTAACATATTTCATGTGTGATTTCCTAGCTTGTTTGGACATCCATGGATTATGCATGTTGGTATTTGAATCTCTTGTTGTCCATGGTATGGTTTTGCCAGGTTTTGACAGCGATTTTCAAACTTTCCTTGTATTTTTTCCGAATGGCCACGGTCTAATGGGATTGATCTCAATTTTGAGCTTTGGATTTGTCAGATGGATTTCAGAATCCAGGGCGGAGGTGCTCTTGAGAAATACCTAAAGGCCTAAGAATTGTTTGACCTATTTTGGTAGGATACATGGTAAAGAATGAGGGTGGTGTCCTAGTTTAAGGCCTAGTGATCCGCTGTAGATTGCAGTAAACCCTGAGAGAAAAGGAGACACAAACTTCCTCAAGGATAGTGATTGATTCCGGAGGTATTCCAAGCTCAGTTTGGTTTTGTTATCTCATTATTGGTTTAGGTGTGCTCACGATATGGTGAGGGTGGAGGTGGTTTAACCTCTGGATTCCCTTCATTGTTTTTGAATTGGTTTATCCATGAGATACCACATTCATGCTTGGAATATGGCACAGGGGTGACTTGTTGAAGAGAGACTAAGCTCAGCCATGTCTATGGTTGGGTGCTATGTGGAAGTCCCGAACCTAGTCGGCTATTGTCTATGTTTAATAAAAAAATAAGTTCTCTTGATTTTGAACCTATTAATGTGTGGCTTTGATGGTTGTTATCTCACTATTATTTACATAGTTTATGTTGGTTATAAGCATGGTTATATGACTGATTCAATTCACGGTTATTTCATGTATTTACAAGTAAATTTAAAATAATGGATGCAAGGCCCAAATTGATTTCATACCAGTTGAAGGAAGAGGGTGGTGATCATTCTTGTTGTGTCCCATAATATTTTTTAGTCATTCATGCTTTGCCTTGTATCCTTGACCTATAGATTTCATTGATGCCAAGTGTTTGACATAATGTCAGTCCCAGTTGGGGATGGTCAGGCCTAGTCCCACAGTCATTTTTTGGTTCATTAGCATTTTTATCGTGTATTTTATTGATTCTGCAAGCAACAGGGAATTATGGGTAGTCTCTGGGATTCTAGACTTTAAAAGTCTCATAAATGCCATGGACGATGGCACAGGGCTGAGGGGAAAATCCCATGTAGTCACTCATTTCTATGTTGTGGGAGCATCTAGAGCCTCCCAAACGCACCGTTTCCCATATCAAGAGACTGTCCAAGGGTGTTTTTCATTAAAATTCAATGGGACCTAGGGACAAGTTAGGTGGATGACTGGGATAACCTTTGGGTGTCCTGTAGCAGGTATGACAGGTATTTTTTATGGTATTCCACGTCGATTCCACTTCCTTAAAGCCACAAAGGAGGTTGAGTCTATTCTTAACTACCCTCATCTCATGTTTACCCCAGTTGGATGGTTACTTGGGTAGATGTGAGGGGAGGTGTATGTTACAATGTTTGGGGGGTGAGATAGAGGGATAAGAAGGAAAGATGGAGGGATATATATATGAGAAGAAATAAGAAAGAGACAAATAGAGTGAGGTAGAGGTGGAGAGAGAGAGAGAGAGAGAGAGAGGTAGACAGGGACAGACTTTAAATAACAGAGGTGGTGGCCGAAAGTCGCCTCCTTTCTCTGGTTGCCTCATTCTTTTGGCTCCACGTGGTCCACTTACAATTCTTATATTCAACAAAATCTATCAAATGCATTCCGACTCTTATCTTATTTCCAACTTTATAATCAAATTTTATACCTTCGCGCGTTATATATTAATATTCTACGCCTTTTAATCAATTGACTTTATAATGACCCTTGGTAATTAAATAAATCTCCGCGCCTTATATGAATATCCCGACACCTTATAACTAACCACCATTACAATAGACCTTCGGCCCGGCCCCACATATATGTCAATGGCCCAATAAAATGCGCGTGTCGTACCTTGTTTAATCTTCGTGCATCTCCGTCGAATGAACACCGTCCGATGGCCTTTGCCCAGATCGACGGCTCATACGCATATCGCTCGGCATCCAACGTCGAAGTTTAACGCGCGATGGCGTGCTTGAACGGTGGTTTTCCGGAGGTCCACCTTGCCACGCGTCAAATTCTCTATGGAATCGCTCCTCGACCCAGAAATACCGCCTTCGCACCCAAAGCGGTGCGAAATGGGCAATCTGCTTTCACAAATCCGCTAGCGGTTTTGAATAGTGGTCGGACTGTGGTTTGCATCTGTGGTTTGCGGTCGTATTTGTGTGTACTCCAGTTGTTAACTCAGGTTCGGACTCCGGTCAACAAACAATTGTGACTTGCTGTGTTAAGCAGGATTCTATTACCATTAACCAGATTTAAATGACCACGGTTTCACAGGATTCTCTACTCGAGCAAATTTGAGGGAAACAATAGACAGGGACATGCAAAATCTACACAACGGTTTGTTCCAGTAGATACATATGCACAGAGTTCATCACTTCGCAATTAAACAACCTCTTGACAATTAAGGATTCAACACGATTCTAGGGGAAATGTGCACAGAAACTATTTAATTGGAAGCAATTGTAACACACAGAGTTTATTGCAGAATCTCCTCTCTTCTTCTTGTCCTCCTCATACATCCGAGGGTTTACAATTATATACATAAACCTATGACTCTCCGGTTCCTCTGAGAGAACTATTTCAGGAAATCAACAGTCTAATTAAAACAATTCAACTAACTGGAATATGACAGCTAGACTAACTGAGCTATTCAACTTCTACGACTCTAACTGATCTAATAGTACAATCAGCTAAGGTATTGACACCTAGCTGTGATAATTTGACTGTTTCCAAACCCTCCTAGCCACAACATGTGGACAAAACTCCTACATTGCTGGTTAGTGTCTAATGCCCCTGCATCAGACTCCCAAGGGCAATTTTCTTCATGGGCTCCTATCCATGAGCTCTTCCACTGATCTGCCTATCTTCTGCAACATTTCTTCAGTCATCCAGGTGGCATCTTCATCTAGTTTATCCTTCCATTTAATCAAGTACTGAAAGTATTCTCGTCCTCTGGTCCTTCTGAACACCCTTTTGTCCAATATCTTCTCTGGTTGCAATGGCTGTGCTGGTGGTAGCTGCTCTCTCCAATCAATCTGTTCCTTGTCTGCTGCTCTTTCTTCTGCACCATCATCTTCATACTTGTACAAATCTGCAACATTAAAAATAGGAGATATTCCAACATCAGAAGGTAATTCAATCTCATAAGCATTTGCAAAAAACTTCCTAAGTATCTTGCATGGCCCAATCTTCTTGAACTTCAATTTGTTGTACTGCTTCTTTGGGAATCTCTCCTTTCTCAAGTGTGCCAAAACCTGATCTCCTACTTCAAAATGAACTTCTTTTCTGCTTAATTCTGCTCTACTTTTGTATTTGATGCTGCTGCCTTGTAGTTGTTGTTTCACTTTTTCATGTATGGCCTGGATCTCTGAAGCAAATTCCTCACCATCTGCACTTCTTAGTTCTGCCTTCCACAGATTTCTCAATTCTGATATTTCTCTGGGGTGCATTCCATAAACAATATGAAATGGACTCTGCCCTGTGCTTCTATTTGGTGAATCATTGTATGCATATTCTTCCTGGGGAAAAATATGATCCCACTGCTTGGGATGCTCTCCTGCAAGACATCTCAACAAATTTCCCAGACTCCTATTCACTACCTCAGTTTGTCCATCAGTCTGAGGATGATAAGCTGAGCTGAAACTTAGGTTGGTACCAAGTTTCTTCCATAGTGTCCTCAAAAAATGACCCACAAATCTGGTATCTCTGTCTGAAACAATACTCTTGGGAAACCCATGCAATCTAACAACTTCCTTGAAGAACAAGTTAGCAACATGGGTGGCATCACTAGTTTTGTAACATGGAATAAAATGTGCCATTTTGGAGAATCTTTCCACCACAACAAAGACTGCATCATTCCCTCTCCGAGTCTTGGGAAATCCTAGAAAAAAATCCATACTCACCATGTCCCAAGGCCTGTCTGGAATAGGTAAGGGAGTGTACAATCCTGCATTCTGGCTCCTTCCTTTGGCATATTGACAAATCTTGCAATTCTTCACAAACTTGTCTACTTTTGCTCTCATCTTGGGCCAGAAATAAAAGTGACTCATCTGCTCATAAGTATTATCTGTACCAAAGTGTCCAGCAAGTCCACCACTATGCTTCTCTTTGATCAAATTTTCCCTCATGGAACATTTTGGTACACACAATTGGCTTCTTCTGAATAGTAAGTCCTCCTGCAAGAAATAATCCAACCACTAGCTTCTATCTATTAAAACAGGGTTACTACATGCCTCAAATGCTTCTTTAAAATCTGGATTTGTCTTATACAATTATTTCAGAAAATCAAACCCTACAACTTCAAAATTTGTCTCTTGAACAAGCATGTGCCTCCTACTCAAAGCATCAGCTAATTTATTGGCTTGGCCACTTATATGTTTCAAAACAAAATTAAAAATTTGGAGATACTCAACCCATTCAGCATGCTTATGTTTCAATTTGGGTTGCTGTACAATATACTACAAAGCATGATTGTCATAATATAATACAAATTCCCTGGACATCAGATAATGTCTCCACTTCTTCAGTGCCTGAACAATTGCATAGAATATTTTCTCATAAGAGGGATACTTTCTTCTGGTGTCATTAAGCTTCTCACTAAAATATGCCACAGGCCTATCATCCTAACTCAACACAGCTCCAATGGCCTCTCCACTGGCATCACATTTTACTTGAAATGGTTTTGTAAAATTAGGCAGAATCAAAACAAGCTTCTCTGTTATCTTTTGCTTCAGCAGCTTGAAATTCCTTTCTGCTTCAGCAGTCCACTTAAATGGTTGTTTTTTCTTCTTTATTGTCTCTATTATGGGTGCATTAATCTTACTGAAGTGTCTTATAAACTTTCTGTAAAAACTAGCAAGTCCATGGAAACTTCTTACCTCAAAAACATTCCTGGGTGAAGGCCACTCCACAATTGCCTTAACCTTTTCTGGGTCCATCTTCAATCCTTCTGCAGAAACAAAAAACCCCAAATATACCAACTCTTCCTTCATGAATGATAATTGCTTTAAGTTTATCAGCAATTTCTCTTGGTGTAGCTTCTTCAAGACATAATTAAGATGCCTTAAATGTTCTTCTTTAGTTTTGTTGAAAACTAATATATCATCCAGATACACTATCACAAATTTACCAATGAATTCTTTCAACACTTCATTCATAAGTCTCATAAAAGTGCTAGGTGCATTTGACAACCCAAAAGGCATTACCATCCATTCATATAGTCCTTCATTTGTTTTAAAGATAGTTTTCCACTCATCACCCTCTCTTATTCTGATCTGATGGTATCCACTCTTTAAATCTATCTTTGAGAAATATTTAGCACCACTCAAACAGTCCATCAAATCCTCAATTCTAGGTAAAGGGAATCTGTACCTGATTGTGATCTTATTAATTGCTCTGGAATCAGTACACATCCTCCAGCCTCCATCTTTCTTTGGGCTCAAAACTGCTAGTACTGCACATGGACTCAGACTTTCTCTGATCAGTCCTTTGTCCACCAACTCCTGTACTTGTCTCCTAATTTCCTCATTTTCCTTGGGAGTCATTCTATAGGCTACCTTATTTGGCAGATTTGAACCAGGGATAAAATCTATCTGATGGCTGATCTTTCTCACAGGTGGCAGCTCATCAGGTAAATCATCCACAACAATGTCACAGTAATCATCTAACATTTCTTGGATTTCTATTGGCAAATCAGAAATCTTTGTAGAAGTAAGAACTAATTTTGGTTTGTAAACCAAAGCAAATCTTACCTCTTCTTCTTCTATCTGTTGTAGATATTCCTTCCCGCTCAGCAACAAGGTCTTTGGATCAATCACTCTGCTGGATGGCTCTCCTTCTTCCATGGGAATCAATATATGATGTACCCCATCTTTGAAGAACTTGTAAGTGTTCTTCTTGCCATCATGCACTGCTGCTCTGTCAAACTGCCAAGGTCTACCTAGCAGTATATGACACACATCCATGGGCATTACATCACACAGGACCTTATCTTTGTATTTTCCCATTTGTAGCTCTATCTCACACTGTTCTTTTACAACCAGCTGGTGCCCTTTATGCAGCCAGGACACCCTGTAGGGAGTTGGATGCTCCCTTGTCTTCAGCTTCAACTTTTCTATTACCTCAGTGGAAACCAGATTGTCTGTGCTGCCACTATCAATGACTAGCTGGCAGCATTTCCCTTGGACTTTGCATATGCTCCTAAACAAAGTCTTCCTTTGTCCAGGCTCAGTGACCTCTTTGGCTTGCTTCAACGGGACCTTATTAACCACCAAGGATTCTCCCCTCTCTGGAAGAATTTCTTCTTCAATTTCTGCCTCTTCTCCAGTCTGGGCAACAACAACATTCCTTGGACCAGCACCCACATTCTCTGGACATTCATAGTGCTTGTGTCCCACTTGCTGACATCTATAACACCTCAATTCTCTACCCCTGCCTCTGTCTCTGCCTCCTCTTCCTTTTCCTCTGTAAGAACCCCTTCTGCCCCTTGCATCATCCTCTGTAGATGCATTCTGAGGTGAGCTACTGTTATCTCCATCCCTGGGTGTAGCAGGCTTTCCTCTACCACCTTGACTTCCCCTTCCACGGAAAGTACCTCTCTTCTTGGCAGACTGTTTCCTCAGGAGTTTCTCCTCTGCTTTCAAGGCTATCTGATAGGCCTCTTCCACTGTCTTAAGAGATAGGAGACCAATCTCATCTTGGATCTCCAGCTTGAGACCATTAACATATCTGGCAGTCTTCTCAGGTGTGTCTTGGAATTGCCCAGCCCTTATGCTTACTCTGTAGAATTCCTCTGTGTATTCCTTTACTGTTAGCAACCTCTGTCTCAGGTTCTGCATTTGCTTATACAATGTCAGCTGGTAATCACTAGGCAAGAATTTACCTTTCAATTTAGCCATCATTCTGGTCCAGCTCTTGATAGGTTGCTTGCCAACTCTCCTCCTCTCTGCCTGCACTCCATCCCACCAAAGTGCAGCATGTCCTTTCAGCTTTGTTACTGCAAACTTGACCTTCTTATCTTCACTTATTTCTTCATAATCGAAGCACTTGTTCATTTCATTAATATAGTCCACCAGCTCCTCTGGATTCAGTCCCCCTGCATAGCTTGACACTTCAATTCTGGGCTTAACTGTAGACCCAAGAACAGTTCTAAGGAGCCTCATGTCAGGAGGAATCTCAACATTTTCTTCTGCTTCTTCTGTCTCAGGTTCGCTGATGTCTTCAGGATCTCTGGGCTGTCTTCGCTCCATGGCATCTATTCTGGCCTCGACCCTCTGCAACATCCCCAACACCTCAGCGTTGGCAACAGGTCTCCTTCTGCCAGCACCTCTACCAACTTGGATTTCCATGTCAGCAAAAACAACTTCAGACTCGCTCTGATACCACAAATGACGCAACAACGCTGAAAGTCAGCTCCCTTTCTCAAAACCCTCGTTCTTTGGCTCCACGTGGTCCTCTTACAATTCCTTGGCAATTTTATTTATCAAATTTGGAGAAACTTGATAAATAACTATATTCAACAGCTTTGAATATCAAATGGTATCTCTCGGCTTATATCTTATTTCCCACTTTATAATCAAAGTTATAACTTCGCGCATTATATATTAATATTGGCTTTATAACGAACCTTCGTAATTTAAATAAATCTCCGTGCCTTATAAAATATCCCGACACCTTATAACTAACCGGCATTATAATAGACCTTCGGCCGGCCCCACATATATGTCAATGGCCCAATCAAATGCGCATGTCGTACCTTGTTCAAACTTCGTGCATCTCCGTCAAACGAAGATCGTCCGATGGCCTTTGCCCAAATCGACAGGTTGTACTCCTATCGCTCGGCATCCAACGTCGAAGTTTAACGCGTGATGGCGTGCTTGGATGGTGGTTTTCTGGGGGTCCACTTTGCCACGCGTCAAACTCTCTATGGAATCGCTCCTCGACCCAGAAATACCGCCTTCACACCGAAAGCGGTGCGATATGGGAAATCCGCTTTCCCAAATCCGCTAGTGGTTTTGAATAGTGGCTTACCAGGGTTCACGTTGGGGTTTGCGTTCGCCTTTGTGTACTCTGGTTGTTAACTCAGGTTCGGACTCCGGTTGACAAACAATTGTGACTTACTGTGTTAAGCGGGATTCTATTACCATTAACCGGATTTAAATGACCACGGTTTCACAGGCTTCTCTGCTCGAGCAAATTGAGGGAAACAATAGACAGAGACATGCAGAATATACACAATGGTTTGTTCCAGTGGATACATATGCACAGAGATCATCACTTCACAATTAAACAATCTCTTGAAAATTAATGATTCAACACGATTCTAGGATAAATGCGCACAGAAACTATTTAATTGGAAGCACTTGTAACACACAGAGTTTATTGTAGAATCTCCTCTCTTCTTCTTGTCCTCTCTCATACATCCGAGGGTTTACAATTATATACATAAATCTATGACACTTCAGTTCCTCTGAGAGGACTGTTTCAGGAAATCAACAGTCTAATTAAAACAATTCAACTAACTGAAATATGACAGCTAGACTAACTGAGCTATTCGACTTCCACTAACTCTAATTGATCTAAATAATATAGTCAGCTGAGGTATTGACACCTAGCTGTTACAATTCAATTGTTTTTCAAACCCTCCTAGCCACAACATGTGGACAAAACTCCTACATTGTTGGCTAGTGTCTAATGCCCCTGCACGATGGGGAGAGAGAGAAGGAGGGAGGGAGGGGAGAAAGCTGGCAAATATGGAGGGGAAAGATATATGGAAGAAGAAAGAGACATGATATAGAGAAATATAGAAATTATATAGTATTATATAATATTTGACCATTATTAACCATAGAGGAAGAGGAAGCGAGGCTTTAAGGCTTATACAAAATGTAAAAGAGGTTGGATTTAGAAACCCATGAATATTCTATTTTTTAATTAAAATAGAGGAATTGATTTTAGTTTAGATTTTGATTCCCAAGAACATTTGATTGATTTCACTCGATGCATTGATTTCAATGTAGTTATTGATATTTAATCATTTTTCATTGCTTGCACTAGATGCATTGATTTCAATGTAGATGTTGATTTCTAATCCTATTTGATTGTTTGCACTAGATGCATCGATTTTAGTGTAGATGTTCATTTCTAATCCCGTTTGGTTGCTTGTACTAGATTGATTGATTTGAATGTAGATGTTTATTTATGATTTGATGTAACTGGATGTATGATGTACATTAATTACAATGTAATTAGATTAACAATGTGCATATATTTTAGTGTAAGCACAAACAAATTATTGATGATCTGCATTGATTTCTTTGTTACAATATTTCAAAGATAAATAAAATAAATGAATTTCCTCTTAAATAAAATGATTAGTTAGGTAAAATATTTTCTTCTTAAAACAATAAATTATTTGTAATTGACTGGATGCTTATTATTTCCATAATTCATCATTCAACATTGTTAGTCACTTTGCATTCAAACGAGGTAATAGAAAACAACTACCATTGAAAATTACTTGGTGTTTAACACTCCATACACCTCAATGATTCAGTTTGGAAAAAGATACTAGTAATATTAGAGAGCAAGAGAGACACGATATGACGTTTACTTCAATAGCTCAAGTTCTATGGTTTCAGCCACTGTTTTATATGATCGATATGAAAATATGGCAAACCTGACAAGTGTGGCAATAAGAACAGTGCAAGAAAATACTTTGAGTTTGATCGTAGTGAAGATTATTAATATTTGACTATCTTCTTATTATTCACATTTTCTATCATTCAACATTGTTATATTGTCGCTTTCCATTCAAAATTTTTATTTCATCACATTCAAGTTATTAACAGTGTCTATCATCTCAACAAATTGAGGTAACTCAGCAAATTTAAAATTAAGATGATCAAATTAAACTCGGACATACTTAACATATTTAAAATTATCAAAATTATTAGATGTTTAGGATGACCAAATTAAACTTCGACATACTTAACATATTTAAAATGATCAGAATTAGTAGATGTTCAACAATTTTGTGCAACAACTCACAACTAAACCCATCATAAATCCACTTTAACCGAAGCACCAAGAAATATCAAATCCCCATATTAATCTTAGCTAATATTAACAACTAATTAACTTATACAAAATTTACTCCCCTTATTAATGATGTTAAGTTGTAAAAAATAAATAAAAACACTTTTTTTTCTCTCTTTCTGAATACTATATTTCATTCTATGTTAGACTATATATATATATATATATTCTAACTCTCGTATTCCTTCCCGCCAATTGTGATCTGAGGTAACAAAATACATTTGAAGAAGGAATCATTGCAACCGATTGTGATCTTAGGCAAAGGAATACCTTTGAATAAAGCCATGTGTTTATAACATAAGTATTTTGCAGAAGGAACGAGGATGAAGAAAACAATGGGATTCCAAGCCTCCAAAGAATTCGGTGGCCAGAATAAAACGAGACTTTTGGCCACTCCAGTAAAACAAGTTTTGGTATGTTTTTCCGGTTAATTAAAATTTATTCTTACAATTATAAATGCATTTCAAATTTGTTATTCTAAGGAATAATTGATAAATTTTCTACCAAATTCAACTACAAAATATGAAAACCTTAATAGTTAAACTAAAGTTAATAAATTTTCCAGGTAAAAAAATATCGAAGGCTAATAAAACATAGTAACAGAAATATGAAAACCTTAATAGTTAAACTAAAGTTAATCAATTTTTCCAGGTAAAAAAATAACGAAGGCTAATAAAATATATTAACAGTACGGAGGAAAAAAACCTAAAACATAAATAAGACTAAAAAAACATGTGAACAGTACGGATCATCTATTGATTCCTACAACGACGAGGGCAGATCCAAAGGTCACATTGCCGATAAAGAGGAAAAAAATTAGGAACTCTGAACAGGAAACGTTATGTACGAAAACGTCAGCACAAATGGCTTTACAATAATTACGGGTCTTTGCAGAACAATAAATACCTCTACCCAAATCAAAATTTATTCGGACCATCTTTTATGAAGTCACCTCAAGTGATTGGCATATGCTAAAAAGGTGGACGATACACATTTCATAATGCTATTTAAAGTTATTTAATACAGTTGGGCAGTATATACGTATCTTTAAATTTAAATATTTAAAGTTGTTTAAATTTAACGAAAAACATATACTAACCAACCATATTAAATAACTTATACTAAGCCACCATATTAAATAACTTATGACCTAGTAAAACAAAAATAATAGTCACCAAAAACATGGACCTATTGTTACCAATATCTTGTGAAAAAAGAAGATGTGCCATGGTATCTAGAAAGACAGTGCAAACCACACCTCCTCTTTAAAAAAAATAAAAAAATTTAGGATAGTCGCATTACTGCTTTTACAAATATTTTAATGCTATGAATATTTCCCATTAAATAGGATACATTACTGCTTTTTTACAAATATTTTAATGCTATGAATATTCCATTAAAATATCTTTCATATTCTTTTTAAAAATATTATGTTTTCCTCCTATGATTTACTTTCTCCTATTAAAAGATAGTTCATATATCTTCTTGAAAACTATTATGTCAAACCTCCTATATGATTTACTTTTCATGAAACTCCTTCAAGAATAAAAGTTGTTGGCCAGCTTTTTGACAAAATTTAAGAAACTGGCCATGAATGAAGAAACTGGCCATTTCTTTTTCTCTGGAAAACATATCGGCCAGCTTTGTGCCAAACACCTTAAAAAAAAACTTTAATACAAATCCGTGGTGAAATTATATGTAGCCTTTATATTTATATTTTATCTTATTTTAGTCAAATGGTTGTTATTTATATTTTAATAATTACTTTTATTTCCAAATTTTGGTCAAAGCTCTTTCTAATAAATTTATTTATTTTATTTTACTTTACTTTAATGTGGTCAAATCTTTTAAATTATGGTGAAATATTTTTTAAAATATATTAATCTATTTTAAAAGGTGGTAAACTATTTATTATTTAGGTTTTAATAATTATTTTAATTATTTTTTATAAATATATTTTATTAAAAAATTTAGTTAATTTTGAAAATTTTAAACCTATTTTATCAAATTTATTAAAATTTTGAAAAAAATAAATATTAAACTAAATATTTTGTAAATTGAATATAAATTTTTGAAGTTTTTTAAATTAAATTTTTTTATTGATTAACCAAATGACTAATTTTATAAGATTATAAATAAAAATTGTTAAAAATAAATTTTATTTTAAAAAAAATTATATTCCACTAAGGTCATAACAATACATACATCAAATTTTAAAATTTAATTTCTATATAAGTGTGGCATTAACTTTACTAGGCTTTATTCAAATTCAAATCTCCACAAAATAGTCATGGATTTGATACTTGAAATTGTTGAAAGTTTTGGTATTTTGTGTCGTCTTTCTCAGACGAATTCTTAGGCCACATGTTATATATGAAAAAAAAGCAATTTTGAAAGGCTCACATCTTTTGGTGTTCGCACCACACATTTCCCCATAAATTGTGTAAGGGGTATGGAGTGGTGGGGGCATAGGGATGGAATTTGATGGGCAAATTGTGCATCATGGGGTGATTTGCTCGTCAAATATAGTTTAATTTTTTTTTTGAAATTGATAATATCTTTGTTTAATATTGTGTACACTGCTAAAAAAAGGTGTGAAAACCGGCAAATTTGACGGGTGACCCAATTTTGAAATTCCAACCCTCGTGGGGCACTTCAAAGTGCATATTACTAAAACATTACAATTCTGGGTTTTTTTTTTTTTTTTTTTTTTTGAGAAATCTAAAAATGTTGTTTTTTTAAGCATGCAACTAATAAAAAAATATTTATTTTTGTTTATATTATTTTATGGTTTGGGTATGGTTTAGATTACAGTTTGTCCTAGTAGGCAAGGTAAGCATCATTTTATTTCATTTAAATATTTATTATTTTAACATGTTTTTAATATAAGGTTATATTATATTTATAAATATATTTTTTTTTAATTAAATAGGTATAGAATCACTTTTTAATTTATAAATTTCAACATTATAATTTTGGTAATCAAAATGATATCTTTAGCTAATGATAGGAATTATTTAGAAACATTTTAAAAATTTGCACAACATTTATTTTAATTAAAGACAAAAAGTAAAAAAGTAAAAATGATTTCCAAATATACCATGTTACATGTAACTTACAATACTTCTATATTTCATCAATTTTCTAAATGGATAAGCGATGCACACAAGGCTCTCTTTGAGATGATAATTTATAAATTTCAACATTACAATTTTCGTTATAAAAATGATATCTTTAACTAAAGGTAGGAGTTACTTAGAAACATTTAAAAAATGTTGCAACAGAACATTTATTTTAATTAAAAATATATAAATAAATAAATATTTCCAAATATACCATGTTACATATAACTTACAATCTTTCTATATTTCATCGATTTTCTAAATTGATAAGTGATGCACACAAGTGTTTCCTTAAGACGATGTTGACACAAGAACACAATAAGTAGATACTCAACAACAAATTAGATCATATATTATTTTTGGTCGATATGATTTCTAAAACCTTGAGGTTAATTCTTCATCAACCTCCATTGATTAATTAGTGAGCATATTTCTTATAGGGTTGATCATCAACAACTATTATAACATTATTTGGTTATAATTAATCATTAATAATTATATTGGCGAAGCTATATTTAGTTATTATGCTTGCTCCACTTAATTAAACATTAAAGAGGGTCTCACTAGGTACACATGCTTTCCCTTAAGGAAACACATGTCTCATTGTGGCGAGAGGCACTCTACAACCTAATATGGAGTAGATGTGTAGGTGTTAGATGTTAGATGTGCAGGCATTAGATGTGCGATGTGTAAGAGTTAAATATGTGAATATTTTTTAAATTTCTAGATTATAACTATACATATGCAATGTAATATTATGTTATGTAATATTTTTACTTCGTCAAATAATAATAATAATAATAAAATTGCAATAAAATAGTAAATTCACAAGGTTTTTGGGCTCTAGATTTTTGCAACCCATTATTTTTCCCATGGTACTCTTCTCTAGTAGTCAAATTGCATATAAAAAATATAAAAACTAATTTTTTTTAATTAAAATTAAATAAAATAATTAATTAATAATTTTAATAAAACAAGATAAAGTAGTAAATTTATGGATGGAGGTTTTTGGGCTCTAAGTATTCAAAACCCATGGTTCTACCCTTTGTAATCTTCTCTAATGTAGCCTAGTTAAAGGTATTATTTGTTAATGTTAGACATACAAATAAAAAGAAAATAGAATAAAGAATTCCTAGTTAATATTAAAATAAAATTAAGATAAAATAGTAACCGATGGATGTTTTTGGCCTCTAGGTTTTTCAATCCATGTTTTTTCCCATGGTATTATTCTCTAATGTAGCCTAATTAGAGATATCATTCTTCTCTAATGTAGCCTAATTAAAGGTATTGTTTTCTAATGTTAGACATACAAATAAAAAGAAAATAGAATAAAGAATTACTAGTTAATATTAAAATAAAATTAAGATAAAATAGTAACCGATGGATGTTTTTGGCCTTTACTTTTTTCAACCCATGTTTTTTCCCATGGTATTATTCTCTAATGTAGCCTAATTAGAGATATCATTTGCTAATGTTAGACATTCATTGCAATAAAAACTTTTAGCTAAATTAAAATAAATCTTAATTTCCTAAAAATATATCATAACCTTGAATGACTTTCATATCCAATTTTGCAAAGGAAACGTATCAATAATGACACACTATAGGAAGAATTTGTAGCTCTAGGGATGTATGCCTTCTAAGTAAAACTTGGGAAAAACAACTTTTCTCACTTTGTTACATAGACTTCAAAGACTAGGTTTTTCTAGATTTTTTGGTATGTTATTCATTTTATTTTATATGTTCAAAAATTTACTTTGTGAAAAGAAAACAGAAAAAAATAAAAAATAAAAAATAAAAATAAAAATAAAAAGATGATACATGCAGTCCTATATTTCATTTATATATTTTTTCCGCATAAAATTTTATTGGAGTTCCTCAACCATTAGTTTTAACCTCCTGATGAAAAAATTGGAATATGTTTCTCATATATTCATAAAACTTTTGTTAGAATATAATTCTTATTGATTTTTATCTATGATATCATAAAAAATTAAATTAAATGAAGGGTAGATTAATATTCCAAACTCCTAGAATGATAATGGTATGTATTCTTAATGGGTTTTACAATATATGAGAGGAGCTCATTAGGTTTATTGTCTAACAATAAGGCTTCAAGTAGGTTTCCATATATATATCAAACGGTCTAGATCCTTCTTAACTTCGGATCTATTAAGTGCCAAGAGAGATCAAATCTCTGGAGGTGCAAAAATTTCCTAAAATTTTGCAGTTAAAACAAAGATTTGTACCACGAGAGATTTAATCCCTCTTGATGTTTAATAGGTCCATAGCTAAGATGGATATAGAATGGTACATGCATTCCCTTCATGTAAAGTGTATATACATTCTAAAAATTGTAAAATTTATAATGTGCATTAATTGTGCACTCTAATGTAGGGATTATGGTTTTACTTCTAAGAATATAAATAATTTTCATATGTCGGATAAGGGACAATTAACCATTCTCATACCCTTATATTATTATACTAGAACATTAAATGATATCCAATATTTGTAATATTATAATTATGTTTTGCATGAGAAGCACATAGTAAGCCCTACTTGTTTTAATAAATTGTAGTAAGCTCTTCGAAATTATGGTTAATTCTTTTTAATAAAAATATATATTATTTTATTATACTCTTTTTTTCTGAAATATTTTTAATTAATGTATACATTTAATTTATCATTTTAAATTATGGCCAAAACATTATTGTTTATATTTTCAGAATTGTTAATAATTTTTATTTTTATTGTTAATTGTTAAGGTTAATTTTTTTAAATAAAAGTATGTTTTAATAGTGATTAATACCGGTTTATTCTTTCTTTTTAAATAATCATGCATTATTTATGAATTTATTATGTTTTACTTGAGTCCTTAATAATGGATAATAAGACCACTCGAAAAATAAAACATCTGCAAACTCTCACACAACATATACCCAAATACTTGCATCAACATTACTAAATGTTATAGAAAAAAATATTATATATATTATTTATTAAAATAATATCAAATAAGTTTTTACTTAAAATACATCATAATTTCATTAAAAACAAAATATTACATTATTTAATTATAATTTGAAATATAAAAATAAATTAATAATACAAGTAATTCCCTAATACATATTTTAAAATGCCATTATATTTTACAAACTCACCATCTTAAACGAACTATTTCCCAGTTTCTACTCAATTTTTAGTAAAATCTACCCAAATCTCACCCAAAAACCCAAAAGTTACATCGTTAGAATGGTGCATAATTTTAATTTTTAAAGGCACAATTTCATTTAGAGTGAGATATACCTACTTTTGTTATAGTTTCCTAAACTACTTTCTTACCTGGAATCCCCGACCTTTACCATTAACAATCTCGACCGGAATGAAATTTCTAGTGGCCATTGTTTATTGGTTGTTTGGGAGATAATTGTTTTGGGCATATTTATGACTTAAATTTGTTTATTAGATTGGTGGACTAGTTGGAATAACAAGTATGAGTTACGATTTTTTGGTAATTTGAGTAATTGAAATTTGTAAGGATGATGAATTTATATATGTATTCACAATTTTAATTTAAACAATGAAAATGAAAAGAAAAATTATTGAAATTAAAAAAATTATTTTCATTCTCATTCAAAATTTCTAATAAAAACTTTGATAGTTAGATAACACAATTATGGCTATGTGAACTCCGATAAAACTTCTAACTACTACTTCATTAGGTCACAAAAAAGCAGTACTTAGAAGTTTCAAAATTTTCAAGATGTTAATTAGTTTGAGATCAACAACCAATATAACCCTATGTTGGAGATAATTACTCTTATCAAACAAACAAATCAAGGCACCACATTTGCGTTATGTACTGCCTCACTGCGCATCACCTCAACTTATTGAGCTTCGAAGTGTTGGGAATATTGAACAAAACAAACACATAGGGATATGTGTCTCCCCCACAACATAGAGAATGCAAAAAATGTGGAAATTAACAATCAAAGACACACAACGTATTACACAAGAGCGGAATGAAATTTAGTTTTCTATTCAACTCTAAAAACATATGGAAATTACATAGTTTTTGTACAAAATGGCCGTAGTCTAAGCATTGAATGCAATTCAATGAAAATCAGACATTCAATAGCCAAAATCTTCCACCGCTCTGTTTTTGATGTTTACAGATGAAACAACGTACAAACACATTCAGAACACAAAAGGGCAGAGTTGAAATATTATATGTTTTTGCTCTGAGACCACATCATATTCGGCACTCTATCGCAAATTGCATAGTGGCGATTTTAAGATTTAACATATGCGCGATACGAGAAAGACTCAAAACTTGCGATGTGCGATGTGACGTGACACATCGTATCACATCCAAAACAACTTAACTTGCAAGTGCTTATCCATTATCTCCTGAGCTTTGTGATGTGCAATCTGCGCTACCCTCCTGAGCTTGACATGTGTCCCTCTTGCCATCGCATCGCAGACAACATAAAATAACTTTTGCGGGCAGCAGAAGGTAAACTTAAAATGTTGCGATTGCGATGTGCAGTAGCACTATCACATCGCAACGCAAATAACATAGCTTGTGGGTGGTGGAAAGGTAAAGTGTAAAATTTGCGAAGTGCGCACTGCAAGTGGCAAAAAAGGTAAAACTCATAATTTGCGAAGTGCGAGTGGCGATGCAGAAAACTATGGCAAGTGTGAAATGAAAAATACAAAGGAATAAGCGAAATAACAAAGGATTGCGGTGGTTTGCAAATGCGGTAAAAGTTGGTGGGTCTCGTCGATATCGGCTCAACGGAAACTTAAATTTGGCAAAAGGCTTGAGAGTTAAAACATAAAAGTTGTGGGTTGCGCCTATAGGAAAAAAAGGTAATTAATGCGATGGGTAAGACTTAAATGCAAAGTATGGACTCTATTCTAGTTTTTCTTAACATTGTGTGAAAAACGCTTCTAGCTCTTGGATCTGTGCTTGTCCTTCCTGCCATTCCTTTATTCATAGCGATGGTTGGGAGTTATTTCCAAGAATAATGGCATCAACACCATAAATTTTTCAACTTGAAAGGGAAATTGACTGACATATTTTTTTTTTTTGGTATAAATGTAAATGATGCATAAAATAGATGCACAATCAGTGTCGCAAAGCATTTATAGCTGCATACTCTGTTGGAGTAGTAGTTGCGTAGTTTGTAGTTTTAGTTGCATGTTCTGTTATAGTAGTAGTTGCGTAGTTTGTTTTAGTAGCCGAGGAACACTGTAATTGTCCTTGGGATTTGGAAATTTGATTTCTGTAAACTTATGTCTTGTCTAGTAGTTTTTTCTTGCAACTGTAGCTGCCTGTTTTGTTTTGTTTTCATTTTTTTTTTTTTTTTTTGGGGGTGGACTTTGAAGACTCAATTGGTATAAGAGCTTACGCTTGGAAAAATTATGAATTCGATCATGTGTGAGTTTGAAGAGAACTAATGTGGATTGTGCTTGTGTCTATGGCAAGTTTTATCTGCTTCCGTGGATTAATTTCATTATACCTCTGTGCATGGAGAGAGTCAAGAAAATTTTAAATACGAGATTAATGAACGTGGATCAGAGGAGTCAGTTCCGCATGTTCTGCCTCGAATATTAAAAGAGTCAAAGCAAGCACCATTTTAAAGTGAGCTGCATAATCTCTTTTCTTGTTTGCAACTCCCGTTATTTGCAAGAAGAATTCTTTGTTGACTTCCAAGGAGTCGATGTCCATCGGGCCTAGCAACTATAGTTTCGTTCTTTATTTTGCATGGGATGCAAAATCAATGAAGAGAATTTACATTAAAGAATTGTATTGCGGTGAGCTATGTGTAGTATGCATGAAAATGAAAATTTTGGAGCTGCTGCAAACCAACATGAACATGCCATTGTGAACCAGTCAACCTTAGAAAGTTAATTTGAATAATATTAGAAGTAATTATTTCACAAATGAGGAGGAATCACTCATGTTTTTGGTCACAAGGTTGGCATACATCATCAATTAGTCTAGAGTCTGGACTATGAAGAGGTCTGGAAGAGTTGTAGCTCGTTGTTTTGAAAACATAATGTAGTGTGCAAGGAAGGAGGTAGCTACATTAAGAGAATTTGTAAAATTCTATGTGACATCTGTTGTTGTGTGAAGTCAAACATAACTGTGTAAAGCACATGTGGCCAAAGTTGGTGGTGTTGTTGACGAGTTGGAAGACGAAGAAGCTCAATAAGTGTGCATGTTGTAGAGTAGTGGTTCACTGAATATTGAGTAACCATGTTACGAGAGAGCTATAATTTTTGAAACCATAGAAAGGAGTAGCCGCTCCCCATGCGCTGAGGTTAGAGAAGTTGAGGTTTGGAGTCGTTATAATCGAGTCGTATTTGAGGAGTTTTATTTGGTGAGGAGTTTTCCCATAAATGTGACAACAATAAGAAGGTTTGAACAAATCTTTAAGGTTTGAAATTTTTTTTTCTTAAATTATTCATTGGAGAAGGTTTGATGTGTTTTTACGAAAAGGATTTAAGTTTTTGAATTAAGAATTATTTCAGTCATATTTTTGGATAAATAGAGAAGCGTTGCATGTAAATTGTTTTTTTTTTGTGGAAGGACCAGAGAAATAATGCTTTGATAAGTTGGAGTTGTATTTTTCTTGGTGGTATTCAATTAATTTTCTATCTTTTATTAGATTTTTGTAACTGGTCATTTTAAAAAAATAGAAGAAGATAAAAGGAGAATGAATTTCAGTTATGGTTCGACAAAATATAGGCAAAGAGTTTTGGAGAGACTTTTAAGAGAGAATCAAATGGGAGAGGCAACATATTTTGCAGAAAAATATGGATTGTTTCCAACCATAGCTAAAGAATACATACTTAAAGAATATAGATTGGAATGTAAATTTGGAACACATGAATGTAGATGAAGAGGAAATCAAGGCCAATAAAGACAAAGAGATAGATGTGTTGGAATATTTGAAAATTAGAGAACAACAATGGAGAGATTAATACTCTCCTCTTTAACACAGAGAAATTAAAAAAAAATCTGGACAGGAGACAAAGTTCAATACTTTGAAAACAAACTTCTATTCCATTCATTAACTCAAAAAAAAACTATTACATATTCTTCCTCACTGAGAGGGATTTCAAAAATAACAAGACTGCTGCAAAGCGCAGTGCTCTCAAATTCTTCTCTGTCTCACTCTAAAACCATACACTGCTGTGTAAAATATTAACACACTATCTCTGTAAAAAATAAAACACACTGCTGTGCACACTCTCTGTCCTATTGAGAAAACATTCTATCTCAAATACCAAATAACATTGCTATGTGTTATATTAAAAAAAACTTACGTTGCCTTCGAGCTCTTAAAATTTTATATGCCTCAGCACTTTACATAATACAAGAACTATATTAAAATGAAAACTAATTTTAAATTTAAAATGTATTGCCCTTTCGGGCCCACCACACTGCAGCGCGCATATATTATAAACTGCTCCAAGGTTAGAAAACCTTTCACGCTATATAAAACATTTAAAAAATAGACCTTAATAAAAGTTCAACCCGGACTTCAAACCTTAATTAAACCATCCTTCATAACGATTTTGGGTTACAATTTTGGGCGCTGACGTCAGCCCAATTGTGACCCGAAATCCTTATAAATTCCGCCCTATAAACTGTATCGGGTCCAGTTTGGGCTCGGCATATAGAGGGTTGAGTGTGACCTAAAATCGATTCAAATTTTCCCTAGTAACTATTTCTGGTCCGGTTCTTTGCAATGCAAATGGCCCAAACAAAATTCCGCTCCAATGATCTACTGCCATGTGTCCGCCTGTTGACTGCGAGGACCACTGCTCCCATGGATTGTTGACGTGGTCTGTGGGACCACAAAAAATTTAAACTAACCTGTCTTCCCACGTTCAAACATTAAACTCTGTCTTTTGTATAAGAGGAAATCCTCTGTTCTTTCAAACCTACAACGGACTGAAAAAACAACTGAACTTGACTCTTCATTAAAGTAGAAAGCAGATCTGCATCGAAGACATGAAAAATAAAATGGAAAGCAGCTCATTATACAGGGATGCAGTTGAAAGCAATATTTCAACACTCCCCCTTACTTTCAGCTGCTGGGTTATCAGTCATACCCAGACATTTCCTCAAAAACTCAAAACTTTTCTACCCCAATGGCCTTGTAAGAATGTCTGCAAACTGCTCCTGAGTTCTGCAGTGTTCCAAAACAATTTCTCTATTTTTTACCAATTCTCTGATGTAATGAAACTTTGTGTCAATGTGTTTCGTTCTCTTATGAAACACAGAATTCTTCGATAATGCAATAGATGAGCTATTGTCACAAAAAATCATTTTTCCCCTTACCTGTTCTTGGCACAAACTTCTTAACATCCTTCTCATCCAAATTGCTTGACAAGCTATTGCTGTAGCTACCACATATTTTGCCTCTGTTGTAGACAATGCTACAATGGGCTACTTTTTAGAAGCCCATGAAATGGCTCCTGAACCCATGTGAAAAAAATAACCGGAAGTGCTCTTCTGATCATCTACACATCCAGCCCAATCACTGTCAGTGTATCCAACTAAATCTGAACATTCTGAAACAGTATATAAAATACCATACCTTTTGGTTCCTTTAACATACCTCAGAATTCTCTTCGCTGCCTGCCAATGTGCATCCTTTGGCTTCTCCATGAATCTGGAAATTAAACTAACAATATGCATTATGTTGGGCCTAGTTGCAATCAAATACATGAGGCTGCCAACTATGCTCTTGTACAAGCTAGGATCACAATCCTTGCTGCTGTCCTCTTTGCTGAGTTTTAATCCCATCACTGTGGGAGTGATCGCTGTTTTTCTCTCCTGCATATTAAATATTTCAAGCACTTCATTAACATATTTTGCCCGTGAGATAAAAATCTCATTTTTATCTTGTTCTACTTCTATTCCTAAGAAGTATTTCAACAAACCCATGTCAGTCATTTCAAATTATTCTTTCATGATTGTTTTAAAATTTTCAATAAGGTAATCATCATTACCTGTGAAAATAACATCATCAACATACAAAAATACAATCAACATTTTACCATCTTTTTCTTTGATGTATAGGGTGGGTTCTCCCTCACACTTTTCAAATCCATTTTCCAGTAGATAGGAGTCTATCCTACTGTACCACGCTGTTGGCGCTTGCTTCAGCCCATAAACAACTTTCTTCAACTTGCACACTTTGTGCTCTTGGCCTTTCTTTTCATATCCGAGAGGTTGTTTAATGTAAACCTCTTCCATTAACACTCCATTTAGGAATTCTGACTTCACGTCCATTTGGTAAAATTTCCACTTGTTTTTTGCTGCTATGGATAGCACTGCTCTCATGGTTTCCATTCTAGCAACCGGTGCGAAAGTTTCCTCATAATCTATCCCATGCTTCTACTTATATACCTTGACAACAAGTCTGGACTTGTGTCTCTCTATTTTGCCTTCAATGTTACTCTTGGTCTTGTAGACCCATTTAACTCCAATGACATCTTTACCTTTTGGGAGTTCAACCAAATCCCAAGTCTTGTTTCTTTCTATGGAATTTATCTCCTCATCCATAGCTTCTATCCATTTCTTATCTTTAATATCATCCTAAAAATGAATAGAGTCATCAACATGACAATATAAAGCAAACAAAGAATTGATACCTTTATTTGCTGCCTCTTGTGCATAAATGTCATTCATATTTTTGAACTTCTTACCTCTTTCATTAGGTGTACAAATGCTTGAAGAAGCACTTGAATTTCCTCCTTGTGGTGTTCTTGGAGAAGCACTTTCATTTCTCCTCAAAGGTGTGCCTTGCTGCCCTTGTATTGGAGCTGCTGTTTGGGGATGTATTTCAGCCAATTCATCATCATTTTCATCATGAGATAAACAATTTTTAACATTCACTGTTTTCTCTATGCTTCCATCCCAAGCTTCCTCCTCTATGAACTGAACATCTCTGCTCACAATAAACTTGTTGGTGGATGGGTTGTATAAGCTGTTAGCCTTGGATTCCTCACTGTATCCAATGAAAATACATTTCTCCCCCATGCTGTCCAACTTCTTCCTTAGCTGATCTAGAATGTGTGCATAATCCATACATCCAAAAACTTTCATATGTGTGACACCTTGCTTTGTGCCACTCCATGTGTGTTCAGGCACTTTGTTCATAACTGCTTTTGTAGGGCACCTATTCAAAATGTATGCTGCACAATGTACAGCTTCAGCCCAATAATCATTAGGCAAATGTTTTTCCTTTGACATACTCCTCACCATGTCCATTATGGTTCTATTCTTCCTTTCGGCTACTCCATTTTGCTATGGAGTATATCTAGTTGTAAACTGCTTATGAATACCATTTTCTCTACAAAAACATAGAAAATCTTTAGAGATATACTCACCTCCTCTATCAATCCTTAGGACTTTGATATGCAGTCCACTTTGGTTTTCCACAAGTGCTTTGAAATTGCAAAATCTTTCAAACACTTCACTTTTGTTTTTCAAAAAGTAAACCCAAGTTTTTCTTGTAAAATCATCTATGAATGTTAACATGTAGTGGCTGCTAGCAAGCGATAGAGTTTGCATCGGTCCACAAAAATCTGAGTGGAAAATCTCTAAGGGTGTCTTTGTCCTTATGTTTTTCCCGGAAGGAAAACTTTCTCTGTGTTGTTTCCCCAAGATACAACCTTCACAAAGGCTGTTCGGTTTCTCTATCAATGGTAATTCTCTTACCATTCCTTTTCTATTAAACAAGTTAAGACCTCCAAAGTTGAGATGTCCAAATCTCAAGTGCCACAACCAATTTTCATATTTTGGTTCGCTTTGGATAGCCTCTTGTGCCATTGTTGCTTTCTCTTCACCATTCTTCAAATCTGCTCTCATTATAAGAGGGAACATCATGTTCCTTGTCATCTTCACTTCAACAATACTTTGTTTGCTGGGTGGTTTGTACATGATGGTACAAACATCATCCTCAAAAAATAAATTGTGCCCCTTTTGAACAAGCTGTCCAATACTTAAGAGGTTACATTTCATTCCTGGAACATAATAAACATCTTCTATGGATTTCTTTACATCTTTCCTTGTTAAAACATTTACATTTCCTTTTCCCATAACAAAAACTTTGCTATCAATTCCTATTGTGACTTGTGACTTCACACTCTCATCTAACATAGGAAACATTGCTATGTTTCCTGTCATATGGTTACTACAACCGGAGTCTAGAAACCATAAGTCTTCACTTTTTTCTTCAGCCATATTACAAGCTAAAAAAAAATTATCTTGGCTGATATTTTCTCTAGTGAAATTTGCACAAGTTCTATTTCCCATATCATGCTGCTTCTTTCTACATTCATTAGAATAATGACCATATTTTTTACAATAGTGACATTGGACATTGGACTTATCATACCTTTTTCCTTGAGCATTCTGCTGACCACTTTGATGGTTGCTGCCTTGGCCTTGATGTTGATTTGGATTGCTGCCCCTTCCTTGAGCATTTGTTGGACTGTTCCTTCCACCTCTGTTTTGGCTTCTGCCTCTTCCTCTCTTGTTTCCTCTGTCTTTCCCTCTTCCTCTTCCGAAAGACATCTGGGTCTTAAAAGCATGTTCCAGAGATGAGTTTTCACTCCTACCCAATCTCTGCTCATGAGTCATCAGTGATGCATGTAGCTCATCCATTGAAAAATTTGTGAGATCCTTAGTCTCCTCTATGGTGGTGACAATCACATCAAATCTTGAGGGTAGACTTCTCAAGAGTTTTTCCACAATCCTCTTATCTCAAGGAGTCTCTCCATGAGATATTATTTGTGTGACCATTCCAATCACATGAGTGAAGAATGAGTCAATAGTATTTGACTCTTTCATACAGAGAGTCTCAAAGTCTCTCCTCAACAATTGAAGTTTTCCTGTCTTCACTCTTTCCATGCCTTGATAGGTTGTCTTGAGAGTTTCTCATGCTTCTCTAGATCTCTTGGCTACTGCTATCCTCGGAAACACACTCTCATGCACCGGTAACATAATAAAATTTATAGAGAAATACCTTGAATTTTTTTTGGCTGAGTCTTCACACTGCTAGAGAAGCTGCTGCAACAAAGAACTCCTTCCTTCAGCTTCTTTTATATTCAAAGAGCCTGGACTAGCTTTGATACCATGTTGGAATATTTTAAAATTCCAGAACAACAATGGAGAGAGTAATACTCTCCTCTTTAACACAGAGAAATTAAAAAAAAAATTTGACAGGAGATAGAGTTCAATACTTTGAAAACAAACTTCTATTCCATTCATTAACTCAAAAAAAACTATTACAGATTATTCCTCACTGAGAGGGATTTCAAAAATAACAATACTGTTGCAAAACATAGTGCTCTCAAATTATTCTCTATCTCACTCTAAAACCATACACTACTGTGTAGAATATTAACACACTGTCTCTGTAAAAAATAAAATGCATTGTTGTGCACACTCTCTGTCCTATTGAGAAAACGTTCTATCTCAAATACCAAATAACACTGTTGTGTGTTATATTAAAAAAAACTTATTTTGCCTTTGAGCTCTTAAACTTTTATATGCCTCAGCACTTTACATAATACAAGAACTATATTAAAATTAAAACTAATTTTAAATCTAAAATTTATTGCCCTTTTGGGCCCACCACACTACAGCGTGCATATATTATAAATGGCTCCAAGGTTAGAAAACTTTTCGCGCTGTATAAAACATTTAAAATGCAGACCTTAATAAAACTTAAACCCGGACTTCAAACCTCAATTAAACCATCCTTCATAATGATTTCGGGTTACAATTCTTGGCGCTGACGTCAGCCCAATTGTGACCCGAAATCCTTATAAAATCCGCCCTATAAACTATATCGGGTCCGGTTTGGGCTCAGCGTACAGAGGGCAGAGTGTGACCCGAAATCGATTCAAATCCACCCTAGTAACTATTTCGGGTCCGGTTCTTTGCAATGAAAAAGGCCCAAACAAAATTCCGCTCCAATGATCTGCTGCCATGTGTCCGCCTGTTGACTGCGAGGACCACTAGTCCCATGGATTTTTGACGTGGTCTATGGGACCGCAAAAACTTTAAACTAACCTATCTTCCCGCGTTCAAACATTAAACTATGTCTTGTGTATAAGAGGAAATCCTCTGTTCTTTCAAACCTGCAACGGACTGAAAAAAAAAACAACTGAACTTGACTCTTCATCAAAGTAGAAAGCGACTCTGCATCGAAGACATGAAAACTAAAATGGAAAGCATCTCATTGTACAGGGCTGCAGTTGAAAGTAATATTTCAACAAGATGAAGAATGGAATTGATTAATGAATATTTTTCCATATTTAATAGGTATGAATCATGCGCTTTGGGGAAATAAAATGGAAGAGTTACTTTTCTCAACGCATTTATCACATATTTTTCAAGAAGGTTATGTAAATCCTCATGATGAGAGAAGAGATGCATTAGCATTATTTCTTATTATGTTAGCAATGGACGACAATATTTTCTCTAGTATTTTACATGAATTTGGTCAAAGAAATAATGCGGAAGAGGCTTGGGATATGCTTGAGAAGATTTTGTTATAGAGGGGAGTGATCAAGTCGAAAATAAGAGTGTTGTACAACCTATTATAGTAGTGCTTGAAGATGAAAATGAAGATGAATCTATAATGACGAATTTACAGAAAGATAAAGAGTTTGATGAATCTCACTTGAAAGTGGATTTCAATTTTGATGGTGTGTTTCCAACAAGAACTTAATTTGGCAAAGATAAAGCTACAAATGGAGCATCAAGTGGTTTGGTGGATCCGGTAATTGAAATTGATAATGTTAACTTTGATGAAGAACAATTACCTAGTGATGAGTGGTTGCAAATGATGCAACATAAATGTATTATTGATATGTTGTTATTTGGTGAGAGAAGACCACTTATGTCTCAAAACATAGTGGAAGACAACCAGTTTGCAGCAGCATAGATTAGTAACGAAGTGGAAAATAAAGATTATGATGCAAAAACAAAAGCAGAGAAAAAGATGACACATGCAGAGATGAGAGCAGAAGACGAGAATGAATAGAACCAATATGGTTCTGATGATGTTTTTTTCTATAAACTTAACATTGATTTTGAGTATGCAAATGTTACCAACAACCAAGAAGAAGCAACAAAATTTGAAGAAGAATTAAATTTCCTTGAAGCATGGCTTGAAACACCATGTGTTGATGAAGTCTTCATAGAAGTTACAACAATGAATGTTGAATACAATGTGGACCATGTATAAAATGAAAATGTCAATGAAATTTTCATGTATTGGAATCCTAAAGAGATAAAATTTTACTATGGACTTATATTGCAGCAAATTGATAATCAAAATATTGATGATAAAGAAAAAACTATAGAAAATGACATGTGACATTCATCCACATAAAAAGATCTTTTTGAAGAAGTAGAAGACATACATGGATGACATGAAATGATTTTCTATGTTTTTATGATAAACAATGGTATAAAGATTGAAGAGCTACAAAAACAAATGAAAAAACTGAAATTTGGAGCCTACAACAAAAAGAAAAAGATGCAGTGACTCAAATGATATATAATCTAGGGGAAAAGAAAAATAAATCTAGCCCAAGTGTCAATGTCAATTTTTTTGAGTCATTGTAAGCCTAGATGAGACTTAGACAAACCACATATTTAAGTTATGTTGAGTCAATATTAAATTTCCAATTATAATTAAGGAAAAGTGTTGGAGATCATTACTCACATTAAAAAAATAAATCAATTGCCTCTGCCTCATGGACCGCCTCACTGCACACTGCCTCACTGCACATCATCTCAACCTGTTGAACTTCGAAGGGGCTTCACCGCCATAATTCTTTCAACTTGAAAGGGAAATTAACCGACATATTTTTTTGTATAAATGTAGATGAGGCTTAGAAGAGATGCACAATCACTGTTGTAAGAAACTCTAGCTGCATACTCTGTTGTAGTAGCAGAGGAACATTGTAATTTTCCTTGGGATTTGTAAATTTTATTCTTGTAAACTTGTGTCTTACAGTTTTTATTAGCAGTTGTAGTTGGTTGATGTTTTTGTATCTTTCGTTGTTTCTCGTAGCCTTTCATTTTGGTAAAATGATTCCATTGAAGCCGCTTGGCATTGTTTAACTCCCTAGTTTTGGCCAGAAATTCCAACCAACTCCAATCTAGAAATATCGGAACCCCTGATGCAAAATCCCAACAAGCTTAGATGTCACTAGTGTCGTCACTGATATGGCTATAAACTCCGACCAATTCAACCCCAGAAATATAGGAACCCACATATGCAAAATGCTAAGAAGCTTAGATGTCACGCATGCTGTCCCTCAGGATTTTTTTTCTAACTTGAATGAAATAAGCTTTCTTTTACATAGATGTTGTTAACTCAAACATATTTTACAATCTCGGGAATGAGACAATGAAGAACATACTGTGAGATTTAACAAACTTGCATCATACGAAAGGCATTTGCCTATCAAAGAGGCACACCAAAGAATAATTGGAGGAAGGCGTAGTGTGTTGACATAATGCCCATGTATGCAAATCCAATGCAATTGAACCTTATATGTTGTCAATTGATACAAAGAACTCAAACCATTGTCAACTTCCATATATTTGATGCATCCATAGGGCATTGAGTGCAATAAATTCTAGCTTAGTCCCTCATTGATTGACATTTTAATTCAGTGGTTGTTGTGGTGGATGTCTAATTATAACGAGAAAAGTAATGAAGATAGTATAATACAAGAACCAATCAACTCAATCACTTGGATATCAGAATTATGGAAGAACAAATCTTTGATATCCTTTCTACTTCCCTGAAAAGAATTATTAAGTTATTTCTCCCTTACCCATTACAAAGTTATTTCTCCCCTACCCATTACAAACAAGAAAATTTCATTTTCAAATGTATCTGGCAAAAGAAATTATGTGCTAAATTTATTTCCTGACTGTAGGTATGAATAGAACAGGCTGGTAAACATATGTATAGCTGAACTATTGCAGCATCTCTAGAAAAACCTACAAAGAAGCTCTTTATGCTCAAAATTGTGTTTAGATACTTGATGTTGTTTCACACATACACCATCAACCCAACTGTTACACAGAGTTCTTTTGAATCTTAGAGATAAATATAAAATAATGTTGTCAAAGTCGAAATTGTATTGTCTATAAATAACAAATTCTGGTAACATCCTATCTATGCATGTTTAATTCATGCTCTCCTCCTTACAAAAAGAGATAGCGACATTATTCTATGTTGATCCCTCCTCTCGCCATCTCGAGAACCATTTCAAATTTTGTTTTCATTCGACAATTTTATTCTGCGAGGAGGAACTTTCGGGAAAAGCTAAGAAACAAAGCATATAATAAGTCTTCAACTGGAAATTTATAACTCTTTCCTTCCAAGTACACTGACCAAGCAATCACGCCAACTTGGAGTTAATGATTATATCTTATATATGGAAAGTTGGTTTATTAGTTGTTTGTGCTGGTTTAGAAATTATTTCAACCACTCTTTAAAAAATAAGTTGAATCTAAGAAACTCTATATAGCTAAATTGAATCTCAAAAACTTTATAATACACCATAATAAAAAATACACAATAATAAAAAATAAGTTGAATCTGAGAAACTTTATAATACAGAGTAATAAAAAATAAATTGATTCTAGGACACTCTATAATACAAAGTAATAGAGTAATGTCTAATGTAAAATTTTGTGTGTAGATATACATACCTAGTATGAAATAATATATTTTTGTGCGCTTTTAGTCTCTCTTAGTATCAGAGCCTGGGCATCACTATATCCAGTTTGACATCACTATAACGTGAATTGAAGAGACAATTTATATATGGAGGTCTGATCGATTTTTTATTAAATTAACAGTCCTATCTTTTGAATTACACGATCACAAACCTTAGTACATTAGGTTGGTTTTATGTGTATAACATTGTTATTTTTTATTTATCAAATGATCCAATAATGTTGACAAAGGAACTCGTAATGGCAGTGGTTGGACTTCGTAGAATATCGATTAAATTCTTAAGTTGAATTCATGTCCATTCCAGATCTCTCTGGTTAATTGAATAGGAAGAGTCTATATGCTCTTCTATTCATTAGGTGGATCTCACGTACTTCTTCTCACCTCTTTGTGAATGGCTGAGTTTGTGATGAGTCGTTGTTGCTTTATCGTGGAAGATCGAATTGGCTTAATATTGTTTATGCTAGTTGAGTGATGCATTTGCTGACAGAGGAGGGATATGGTTGCGTGCTGAGGTGTGATGTATTTACAAAGTAGTTAAGCATTTTTTAAATTACATAGGGGTATTGATAATTGCAGAAAGGTACATCAATATTAGAGCTTAGAAAATATTCTATTTTGGTTATTTTTTTTAATATCCTTTGATCATGGAATTCATACGCTTGGAAAATTTTATTGGGGTAAATTTTCATTCATGGAAAGTAAAAAGTAAAGATGTAATTAATGAATAAAAAATTATAAGGCACACTAAGGGGCATAGAAGTGGCAGTTACACATGTTAAATATTTATTTGAATGGGAAAACAAAGATAACCAAGCTAATTTCATTATTATATTTTTTCTTTCAGATTCACAATTGCATTGTATTGATGTCACGACGTCATAGGAAGAGATATGGGAACACTTATTTCAACTGTTTGGTGCAAAATCCACAAATGTAAATTTTTCCATAAATTTGTAATTTTTTAGATTTAAAATGAATAAAGAGACATTTATGTCCATTCATGTAAATAGTTTAATGTTTCTTTTAATAAAATCATCCAAAGTAAGAGCTAAGGTGGGAACATGAAGATCTAAAAGTCATCTTATTAAATAATTTACTTTTAAGTTTTAGTAATGTCATCTTCACCTTAAGTCAAATGTCTTCGCATACAATAGATGACAAAATTGGGCCAATTTTGGCAGAGAAAAAGAGGCTAAAACCAAAGGATACAAAATGAAATTCTCAAATAGAAAATACATTATTTTCAAAAGAAAGGATGAGAAAGAAAAATGAAAATAAAAGTAAACTTGATAGCAAGAAAATGTCGCATACTACATAAATTTGTAGATGCCGGGTTATCGATCTACTAAAAGGGAAGCTAAAATAATAAACAAACATACCCATAGATGAATATTCATTGAGTTCAGATGATGATGAGTTCAATGAAGAAATTCAACCTCTTAAACTCTTTTAGAATAACTATAGTTCAGTGAAAATGCTCAACATGGGGTTTTCGAGATAGTATGACAATTGTGAATCTAGGGAAGAATCCCCCATTATTGAAGATGTGAGAGTATTGTTTTAATGAGGAGGTTATGTGACACCTAGGACAATGTTCAATAATTGGGTGAAACTCGGGAATCCACCTTTACCTTTCAGAGAGTTATGAGGAAACTTGATAGATCCCATGTTGATATGGGAGTTGTAAACCATTTAAAGAGTGATTTTGTATTTTATTGTTTATGGGTGGTTTCAATAAGTTTATGTAATGTAAGCATTAAGGGAAACTTGGAAATTGGTGTTAATTCTTACTTTCTATATCCTAAATTTTGTTTATGAGTTGTTGATGTTAATTAATAAAACATGTCAACCTCTCCTCCTAAATAAAAAAGAAGTTAGATTTTAAAAATTTATAATATAAAATAATGTTTGATGTAAAATTTTGTTTGCCTACATTCATATATAGGCCAATACCGAATAATTATTTTATGTGCTTTCAGCCACAGTATTACAAAATTCAGTATTGTATAAATATAAATGAAAACTGCAAACAAAATAAAGAAGCCAAAAGAAATGGGTAAGAAATGGAACAGATGAAAAAAATAGGGGACACATAAAATGTTGAAAATTATTACCGTGGAAGGGTTTTCGACCTTAAAAAATATATAATAAAAGGGAAGCGAGATGAACTTGTCTACCCAAGGATCACTCATTCGTGTTTTCTCAAAATACTATATTCTGTAATATGGGTTTTCGTGCCTTCGTTACATGATTCGAAGGAATAGCGTTCACTTCCCATGCAAATAGGCATCATGAATATAGCCACTCAAAGAGCCAGAGTGGAGGAATGAAAATGAGAAGCACGAGGAGCAACCACACCAGTGTATACACAAACCCTACCTAAAGCCTTATGTACTTGGAATGAAATCAATTGAGACACAAGTAGTCTAAGGCATCATTTGCTGGATCAATGGTCTGATTTTCTAATCTGGGAAAGTAACTCAACCAACCCTCTAACTTAGTATATGTATGTAAGCTAGTTAGTGTTGAACCCTTAGTTAAACTGAGAGTGGGGGGGTGAATCAGTTTAACACATTCATGGACTTTTAAACTTTTCATTAAAACTTATTTACACGCCTTCATTTCATGTTCAACTTAATATGTGAGTAATCTTAGAATGTGAGCAGCAAGTATTAATATAATGTAACAACATACATAATATGAGAGCAGCAAGTATTAAGCAGATGAGATAAACCATATCAACACATACACATCATGCACAGAGACACCAGATATAAGTGGAAACCCATAAAGGGAGAAAACCACATCTTATTATTGTTGTGATGTAAAGGCAAGCTCCAACTCCCTCTCACCATCGATTTTCTACCCAATCGATTTTCTAGGTACCAACCTACAGAGGCCTCCTTACCACCCGCAAGCTACAACTTGCAAGGAAGCTCCAACTCCCATCAATTTTCTGCAGGCACCAACCTACAGGAGGCTCCAACCTCAGTCAGCTACAACTGACATTTTATCAAGCTACAACTTGATGTGGAAGCACCAACTCCCATCTATTTTCTGCAGGCACCAACCTACAGGAGGCTCCTACCTCAGTCAGCTCCAACTGAAATCTATCAAGCTACAACTTGATAGGGAAGCTCCAACTTCCTTACTCTTTCAAAAGAAAACACTTGCTGATTTACCTTGGATATCATCTCTGTTCTGTTCCATCTGCTCTGTTGTTCATCAGTTCTCATACCTGCCCTGTATCATCTCTGCATCTTCTCAGATTCTCTATCATCTTCTCCTTCTTCTCTACTCAGCTTCTCTTTCTTATCTGCTTAGCTCCTCTTTCTTCTCTGTCTCACTGCTTCATTTCTGCATTCTCTTCACTCACTCTCTAACCTCTTGCAGCTTTCTTATTTTCTTCAACTCTCTTCAATTTTGTTGCACACTCTCTTCTTCTCTCACTCTATCTTCGTCACTCTCTCCCTTTGGATATTACCCTGTTTTATACAAAATAGCTTCATGGCTGTTTGTATTCTACTGGGAATTCGAAATGGACAACCATGTCTCTTTGTCTTCTGCCTTCTCATTTCTTTTATCCGCTCATTCAGAAAATATAACTGTAGGTACCAATTTACATTACAATGGAATATTTGTTCTCTTTCAGAGACTTGCCAATGAATCACAACAATATAAATCAATTAAAAACATTTACATTTCACCTTTTCGGTTACATAAAAACAATTTCACTTAGCCCATTTTCTGGTCTTTGGCTTTGCTGGTTTTGTCCTTTTCTGCTACTATTAAGAAACTGGTCTGCACGCTCTCCTCTACATTACAGTTATGTAACCGCTGCATATATATAACTGTCATTTTAATATAACTGTTGTGCAGTTTCAACCAACGCGTATCATATCCATGGTACTTTGTGTATAAGCCACTCCATATATATATATATATATATATATATATATGCCGTGTATTTTAACCATTTGCACGAGAAAATATGATGTATTCAATTCACGGGCTCACATATATTTGATAGACTTCACACCTTTAATTCATTTAAATGCTAGCGCCCTTTGAACATATAAACCCGCATATGGATGCATTATATAAGATTTGATATTATATATATATATATATATATATATATATATATATATATATATATATATATATATATATATATATATATATATATATATATATCAGCACATATATATGTTTCGGACCTTGGGAATTTTAAATATATATCTCGAGTTTCAATTCAATTGAACCGCTTATAACATACCTTTGGCTCCGGGCCCACATATACGATTGGCAGAAATTCAATGGAATACATATGCCCGTACCTTTGGTTAAACTCCGTGCCACTTCTAAACGCGATTGCCGTTCAATAAACCTTCCTCCAGATCGACGGCTTGTATCAATATCGCACGAGGTCCTCAACCGAAGATTAATGCATGATGGCGCACAATGAGAGTGGTTTTCCATATTCGCTCAGGGACACGTGTTAGATCCTCTATGGAATCACTACGATTTCATGAATACCGCTTTCCCATCGAAAGCGGTGCGATAAAAACCAGAAACCCGCTTTTACTGTTCACTCTTTGTGGTTCCTCTCCTTCGCTCAAGGTTCCATCTACCTTTATTATTTATGAGTTTCGCTCACTCTTCAATTTATTATTATAATTAGACTCCAGGTTCCGTTACTCCCACTCCAGACCAAAACAATGCGTTTAGTTACAAATAGGGCTCCAACTTAAATCTGCATCGGACTTCTTCAGAACGAGGGTTAAACATACAGATAATGACCAGGGTAATCTCAATTGCGCCTCCCTTCTGGGATCATAACGTCCTTGCTTTCACAATTCCCTCTTTCTTATGTAGAGTGCACACACAATCACTCATTCACAGAGAGTATGGTTCATTAGTCTTCTGAGGGGAACAAGAAATTCGCACAAACCGATCCTACAAGGTTCTTCACCATAGAATTGCCACACAATCACTTGAATTTCCATACCCTTTCTTATTGGACTCGGCTCAATTACATAGGATCATTCATCAAGAGCTCATGTGTTCACACAGGATTTAACTCATCAAATGCACAATAATACTAAATCAATTCTTCACATGATTCGACCAAGAAGACATTCAAACAGGGTTTAACCCCATCTAGACACACTTAATTCAAAGACAGTTCTTCCATAACAGATATATATAAATATAGGCGATCAATATCAAAAGCAAATTCTTGCAATTTCATGACAGGCCAGAAATTCAGTTCAGTGGCCATTATCCTCCTACTATGTTGCTGAAGAAGTTCTCTACCTCAATTCACTGCCTTTGTTGCCTTTGTTCTCCTTGACTGATGCTGCTCCTTACTTCTCTTTTGTTTCAGGTGTTCCTTCTTTTCCATATCCTTTTCCATCAATGACAACATTTCCAACAATCTCCCCCTTTCGCATTGATGGCAATACACTTCCTCTGCTTGCCTTTTAAAAGCCCCTTTTTGTTTTTCCTCCCCCTTTGACATCAATGGCAAAGGGTTGCTCATTTCCTAGTTTTCTTTCTGCATTTCCTCTCTCTGAGTTATGTTTAGGCCCTCTTCTGCTGACTTCGATACCATGCTGCTCCAGACTGATGTACAAGACTTGTTGAGAGAACACTTTGAGGATTATTGGACTTGAATCTACATTGTAAATTGGTACAATCCAAAGCACAGTCTCCTTTCACTAGTATAAGGCTAAAAGTAAGGATAATGACACTTCATAGAACACATTGTACCAGCTTTATCTAATCAGGGATGCATCACTGGATTAACCTAAAATACTGAGAATGCTTTAAATATACTTCAGTCTCTATCTGATGTAGTGTGCCAATACATTTTTGTTGAGGTAGATTGTGGATAGAATATGTCTTCTTTTGTAATACTCATCTGCAGAACCACACTTATTCAATTATGATAATGATCCCAATATATTTTTTATTGTTGTGGTACACCTTTCCTGCCTGTTGGTGATGATATGAGCTAGGATGCTGACAAAGATATTACTTTTAAAGAATGAAGGTTCTTGTTGTTGATGTGAACAATGAACCAAGCCCGAGTTTACAACTTATTGTGAGATTAGGCAATATCTTTTAATATGAGAGGCCAAATGACTTTTACTGCTTGCACACTATACTTTCAAAATAAACCCTTCAATGTATTGGTCAGTTTCACTTATCAACCATGAATTTTTATTTATGACATAATGGGGTATGTATGTCAATAATCAATCTCTCTTTAAAGATGAATTACCAGCAAATCCCTTGTGCTGAAGTAGGATTTAGATGATTTAAAAAAAATTTGAGCTTCAGATGGTAATCACAGCTAGTCTTTATTCTTCAAATACTTTGATTGTTCTATCATAATTAACTTCCACAAAAACATATTCAAGATGTTTAATTTAAAACTCAACAAACAGACTTCACACAGTTTTGTAACTGATCTTTAAAAAAGATGCCTTGAAGATATACATGTACCAACTTCAGGAAGGCATGAAATTATATATAGAAAAAGATATTGCTTTGGTGCTCAATATACTACTTCAAGTGTAAATCAGATACTGATCCTTTAGCACTGCTACTGCCCCTTTCATGCTGAATGCAAATAACCCTGGGAATTTTACCTTGATGCATTCTTGCCATAGTCCTTTGATCCCGAGGACCTGTATCATACTACTGCTCTATGACAACACTTGATATTCTGTTGATAGGCATGCTGTTTGTATCTAAACACCAATTGATATTACTTTGATAAACCATGTAGAGATTTCAATTTATCTTACACATTAACCCATAATTGATGCATCCTTCATAAATTCTATTATTGATCTTTCCACTGTTCACACCGACAATCATAATATATTGAATCTGATCTTAGCATTATTTACCACTCTTCTTTTTCTGTCCTTCTGTTCCAAAGAAAGCCATTGCATGTTCCTTTCTAGAACCGCTCTAGAATCATTACTGATTTATATTCAATTCAATTGTTCTAACATAAATATTTTTAGGAAGACATCTTCAATTTCTTTTCTATGAATCTTCATGGGCTGATTACTCAAAGATTTATTACTCACTTAACTGCATTTCTCCAAGTGGACCTTTTGAAAGATGTTATGAACTGATGATAGGCGCTTTTCTTACTCATCCTTCTTAATGTGATACATTGTTAATTCTAGCAGTATAGGGCATATTGTGATCATCACTTTAATGTGCTAAAGTCTTCTTAGCTTATATGTTCATTGCTAAGGTTTCCTCTATCATCATGGCTTCTTGCTCTCTTCTCTTCTTCCATCAATATGTCAGCTACTTAATACTTCAAATGATCTTCTTTCTCTATAGTTCTCTTTTAGAGGAATTTCCTTTTTCTTCCTGATCTCATAGTTGTTCTCATTACATGGAGCTCTTCTTAGACTACTTTCATGGGGTCTATATATGAACTGCTCTCCCCCTGGGATGTTGCTTCATATTTGTCACTGGATGGATTTTTGCTTTGCTTCCTAGAGCAACTCCCCCTGAGACTATGGAGGATTCATTATGTTATTGAGATAATAGGCTCCCCCTTTCTCTTTTCCTTCCATACTTTATTGGGGTTCTTCATAATGTCTGCACTTCTTTTAAATTCATATTTTTGTTTGATTTGCTTTGTTTCCATCATCTGTCTAGAGTTATTTAGTATATATGGCAGTTTACAGTCCTTTGCTTTGTGTCCAAGCTTGAGGCATACATAACATCTTATTTTTTCAAAGTACATTTGAGCTGATGTATAATAATGTGTTCCCCTTCTTGAGTACATTTTACAATCAACAATTTTATGTCCAAAATTATTGCATGCATAACAGTAGCCATGGGAATGATTTGTGTACCTATTGAAAGATTGTCCTTTCCATTTGCTTGCTTGAGGGGTTATTCTCTTTTGCTGCATCCTTTGCTGGTTGGACGGGATTGGCTTTGTCTTACAATATGCTGCATTATGTCCTGGTTTATGACAAGAGAAACATGTGCTATTTTTCAGAGGAGGGAGGAACCTCCTTTGACATCTTCCTAATTTGTTCAATTCATCCTTAGGAGCATATGAGCCTTTAGCATTTGATTGTTTCATCCTCTCATTTTCTGTTCTTTCAAGTTGCTGCTTGATTCTATTTGTTTATCTGCAACTCATGTTCTTGCTGGCTTTTGCTTCTGTAGGAATTTGCTGAGTTGTTTCACTATTCTTTACAGCTTTTACAAAAATGATTTTCCTATTATCTTCTATCTGGGACTTACTAGTTTCTTCTACATATCCTAAGCCTGCCTTTATGAGAGGATATCTTTGAGCATTTAGCATCTTGTCCAATTGTCCAGTGATTTTCATTAGAGGTGTATTCATTAATAGTTCTCTTTGGGATTTTTCTAAGTTCTTTCTTAGGCTCACTACTTCTTCTTCCAAATTTTCACATTCAATACTTTTATCTCTCATTTGTTGCAGCAGAGTGTCTTCTACTTTCTTTGCTTCTTCAAGCTGTGTCTTCAGGCCAATAATTTCTTTCATATCTTCATATTCTCTCTCATCACATATTTGTACCAATCTCTTAAGGTCTTTGTTTTTATTCTTCAGTCTTTCTATTTCAGTCAGAGCTGTCTCAAGTTTGGCTTTTTCTTCAGCTGCAATTTCTTCATGGCTCTTACTACCATTCACACTAGCAGGTACCTCATTTGATTGAACATATTCTTTTTTACATGAATTTCTCTTTTTCTTAATTCTCTTCTCCTTCTTGAAAATTCAATTCTCAGTGTCTACTCCATGCATGAAATGCAGTCCATCCCAGATTTCTTTTGTTGAAGTTAAATCCATTATTAACTCAAGATCCTTGTTATGAAGATTGTTATATATCACACATTTTGCCTTGGCATTCCTCTGTTGTTATTTCACCGTGGGTGAGTCTTTGCAGTAACCATCACATACAAGCTTCCATACCTCAGGTTCATAGGCCATTAAACATATTTTAACCTTATCTCTCCATTCAGGAAAGTTTGTTGTATTTAACACAGGTGCATTTTGATAGTCCATGACTCAACCAGATAACCTTCAAGCTATTAAGCTTACACCAAAGGAACCTGGCTCTGATACCAATTGTTGAACCCTTAGTTAAACTGAGAGGAGGGGGGGGGGGGGGTGAATCAGTTTAACACATTCATGGACTTTTAAACTTTTCATTAAAACTTATTTACACACCTTCATTTCATGTTCAATTTAATATGTGAGTAATCTTAGAATGTGAGCAGCAAGTATTAATATAATGTAACAGCAGACATAATATGAGAGCAGCAAGTATTAAGCAGATGAGATAAACCATATCAACACATACACATCATGCACAGAGACACCAGATATAAGTGGAAACCCATAAAGGGAGAAAACCACATCTTATTGTTGTTGTGATGCAAAGGCAAGCTCCAACTCCCTCTCACCACTAATTTTCTGTAGGTACCAACCTACAAGAGGCTCCTACCTCAATTCTGCAAGATACAACTTGCAAGGAAGCTCCAACACCCATCAATTTTCTGCAGGCACCAACCTACAGGAGGCTGCAACCTCAGTCAGCTACAACTGACATTTTATCAAGCTACAACTTGATGTGGAAGCACCAACTCCCATCTATTTTCAGCAGGCACCAACCTACAGGAGGCTCCTACCTCAATCAGCTCCAACTGACATCTATCAAGCTACAACTTGATAGGGAAGCTCCAACTTCCTTACTCTTTCAAAAGAAAACACTTGCTGATTTACCTTGGATATCAGCTCTGTTCTGTTCCATCTGCTCTGCTATTCATCAATTCTCATATCTGCACTGTATCATCTCTACATCTTCTCATATTCTCTATCAGCTTCTCCTTCTTCTCTACTCAACTCCTCTTTCTTCTCTACTTAGCTCCTCTTTCTTCTCTGCCTCACTGCTTCATTTCTGCATTCTCTTCACTCACTCTCTAACCTCTTGCAGCTTTCTTATTTTCTTCAACTCTCTTCAATTCTGCTGCACACTCTCTTCTTCTCTCACTCTATCTTCGTCACTCTCTCCCTTTGGATATTACCCTGTTTTATACAAAATAGCTTCATGGCTATTTGTATTCTACTGGGAATTCGAAATGGACATCCGTGTCTCTTTGCCTTCTGCCTTCTCATTTCTTTTATCTGCTCATTTAGAAAATATAACTGTAGATACCAATTTACATTACAGTGGGATATTTTTTCTCTTTTAGAGACTTGCCAATGCATCACAACAATATAAATCAATTAAAAACATTTACATTTCACCTTTTCGGTCACATAAAAAAAAATTCACTTAGCCCATTTTTTGGTCTTTGGCTTTGTTGGTTTTGTCCTTTTCTGCTGCTATTAAGAAACTGTTCTGCACGCTCTCCTCTACATTACAGTTATGTAACCGCTGCATATATATAACTGTTTTTTTAATATAACTGTTGTGTAGTTTCAACCAATGCGTATCATATCCATGGTCCTTTGTGTATAAACCACTCCATATATATATATATATATATATATATATATATATATATATATATATATATATATACGCCTTGTATTTTAACCATTTGCACGAGAAACTATGATGTATTCAATTCATTGGCCCACATATATTTGATAGACTTCACACCTTTAATTCATTTAAATGCCAGCGCCCTTTGAACATATAAACCCGCATATGGATGCATTATATAAGATTTGATATTATATATATCTATATATATATATATATATATATATATATATATATATATATATATATCAGCACATATATATGTTTTGGACCTTGGGAATTTTAAATATATATCTCGAGTTTTAATTCAATTGAACCGCTTATAACATACCTTTGGCTCCGGGCCGACATATACGATTGGCGAAAATTCAATGGAATACATGTGCCCGCACCTTTGGTTAAACTCCGTGCCACTTCTGAACGCGATCGTCGTTCAATAAACCTTCCTCCAGATCGACGGCTTGTATCAATATCGCATGGGGTCCTCAGCCGAAGATTAATGCGCGATGGCGCGCAATGAGAGAATTTTTCCATATTCGCTCAGGGACACGTGTCAGATCCTCTATGGAATCGCTGCAATTTCATGAATACCGCTTGCCTATCGAAAGCGGTGCGATAAAAACCAGAAACCTGCTTTTACTGTTCACTCTTCATGGTTCCTCTCCTTCGCTCAAGGTTCCATCCGCCTTTATTATTTATGAGTTCTGCTCACTCTTCAATGTATTATTATAATTAGACTCCAGGTTCCGTTACTCCCACTGTAGACTAGAACAATGCGTTTAGTTACAAATAGGGCTCCGACTTAAATCTGCATCAGACTTCTTCAGAACGAGGGTTAAACATACAGATAATGACCAGGGTAATCTCAATTGCACCTCCCTTCCGCGATCATAACGTCGTTTCTTTCACAATTCGCTCTTTCTTATGCAGAGTGCACACAAAGTCACTCATTCATAGAGAGTATGGTTCATTAGTCTTCTGAGGGGAACAGGAAATTCGCACAAACCTATCCTACAAGGTTCTTCACCACAGAATTTCCACACAATCACTTGAATTTCCATACCCTTTCTTATTGGACTCGGCTCAATTACATAGGATCATTCATCAAGAGCTCATGTGTTCACACAGGATTTAACTCGTCAAGTGCACAATAATACTGAATCAATTCTTCACATGATTTGACCAAGAAGACATTCAAACAGGGTTTAACCCCATCCAGACACACTTAATTCAAAGACAGTTCTTCCATAACAGATATATATAAATATAGGCGATCAATCTCAAAAGAAAATTCTCGCAATTTCATGACAGGCCAGAAATTCAGTTCAGTGGCCATTATCCTCCTACTCTGTTGCTAAAGAAGTTCTCTACCTCAATTCACTGCCTTTTCTGGCTATGTTCTCCTTGACTGATGCTGCTCACTTCTCTTTTGTTTCAGGTGTTCCTTCTTTGCCATCTCCTTTGCCATCAATGACAACATTTCCAACAGTTAGAACTGAAGTTGTGTTTCTACATTATGTGAAATTCATGTTTGATTTTGAATACGTCCACCATTCCGCAATCTCTATTCGATATCTATTTGATTCTGTTCAGGTTAACCATTTCCGTTGCGGCAGCTAGGCTTTTTACTTTCAGAGCTGCTCAAGTTTCCCATCTCATATTCTAGCTTTTGAAGCTTCTAGTAGCCTAAATCGGTCATCACTTGCTGTTTTGCGTTGCCTTTTTAGCCATGGAATCTGGTGATGACGTGATTTAGTGTTGTGAAATTGAATTAGACCAGCCTGTGGTAAAATATGAAAGGATTTGGCATTCTCTTTCGTTGGAAACCATAATTTCAATTGGTTTCTAAGTGACTGAATTTATTGATAAGTTTTAAATTTTTTTTTTTTTAAAAAACGACAAATATTTCCAAGAAAGTTTATCATTAAATTTCAACAAAAATAAATAAAATTAAATTTTAATTTAACTTTTACTTATTATTATTAATGACACAGCAGCTCAAAGGACTGCAATTTCATATTGTTCTTCTTTAGGTAATGTAGAAAAGTCAATATTATAACTGTACTTAAGAGTTGGAGGAGTCAAACTTAACTACTAGTAGCAGTCTATGAGGCATTGTCATCACAAAGCCACTAGGAGGAAAGTGGGGCCTATTCTATTCTAGTGCATTTTGGTCCATATATGAGCAGAACAATGAGAGTGGATAGGGAGAAATAAAATAGAGAGTGTGGTTAGAGAGAAATCAAATAGAGAGGGAGGACAGAGGGGCCTATTCTATTCTAGTGCATTTTGGTCCATAGATGAGCAAAACAATGAGAGTGGATAGGGAGAAAGAAAATAGAGAGTGTGGATAGCTAGAAAACAAATAGAGAGGGTTTGTGCATTGTTGAAGCCACATGTCTCACTTACATTCATTTCCATTCAAAGAAAGGGAGAACCAAGCAACATTACCTTCAAATTGCATTTTCCTCCCAAAGGGTACCTACATTATATCTTGGGTGACTTTTGTTTGTAGTGATTGTTCTATTTGTTCTCTATTTTCTACATAATTATAACTTGTATGCATACATAATAAACAATGATCAACAAGACTATAAATCTAACCATAAATAAACCCTCATAGTGTAATTTCTTATTTTGTAATATATTTTATTAAATTTATTGTGACTATTAAAATATCACCTTAGTTCATCATTGATCATGATTAACTATTGTTACTACAGTTAATAGTAGTTAAACATAGTTAAAAGTAGTGAACCGTAATTAACTATAATTAGTTATATTAACCATAATTAAACATATTACACTATACCTAAATATAAATAAAAAAATTAAGTATATATTTTGAAACTAAAACAATCATATTTTTTCTAATACACAGATAAATGATAAACTATGATAAATTATCTTTTGCCATAAATGTACCTCACCAATTATTTTAATTTTAAAGATGACATAGTTTAACAAAGATTGATATCTACCTATTGTATAGGTTTCCTCAACTCATTTCTTCTCTGTAATATCGGTTTCCATGTCTCTTTATAATCCCCGTGCTAGTAGGCACCAGTATAAAATCCACCAGTGTATACAAAATCCCTACAGTAAAGATCTTTGTATCGAGATGGATCAAGAAGACATACCTTTTTGGTCCTCGGTGTAAAGAGAACGCCAAATTTATCAAAAATACTTTAATTTTTATCAAAGAGAATCTAAAAATATTCTCATCAAGGAGTGTCATAAATCAAGAGACAAGTAGTCTCAGATATTTTTGATAAATAACTTAATGATGTTTTTAATTTAGTATACAAATTATTTATTTAATTGATTTATATTTAAACATCGAAAATACAGAAATTAACTCATATTTTTATAAATCTTTGTCAGAATTTTTGATAATCTTACTTAATTCTAAAATTTATAGATTTTTTAGACTACTGCAATCTTTCCATCCCATCAAAGGAGTTAATACTGAAACACAATTTTCAGCCTGAGCATTTGGCAACCAATATTTCCTATGCTATTCGCCCATTAATACTGTTAATAATACCACTAAGCATGCCATGTCCATGTCCATGCCCATGGCATTGGCAACCAATATTTCCTATGCTATTCACCCATTAATGCTGTTAAGAGTACCACTAAGCATGCCATGTCCATGTCCATGCCCATGGCATCGATGATCAATAACTGTCCCACTTGTTAATTGTGCAGACCTCGAAGACTGCATCAGGCTCGCCTCCCCCATTTTCCAGCAACTCTGACTCCAGAGTGTGAACCCAATTGGCGAATAAGATAGGGCCCGAGGTACGAATTGAATGCCATCTCCTTTCAAATTCTATATCGCACCCCAAAGTTCGAGTTTGAGTTGGGTGCCAAAATTTTGAAATGAAATCTGGTTCGGCAATATGAGTTTATCCCACCTGGTTCACGATCTCTCAATGATGAAGCTGTAGATTCTTCTCGAGATGGCTGGTTAGTATATTTTTTATTTCTTCTATGGTTTTATCAAATTATGTATAAATTTTTAGTTTTATGCTCTCTCTTTCTGTTGTCCATGGAACCCGCGCCGACAACGAGGCTTGGAGTGGGTGCTTTAGCAGCGTTTGTGATGCCAAGGAGAACAAACATCAGAACCACAACGTATGAAGTTGCCACTGTAAATGTGGAGGCCTTCATCGCCATTGCCATTGTCGTTACAGGTTACGAAATTGGAGAGAATCAATAAAAATTTGAATCACGGCGCAAAGAAAAACACCCAAATCCACGTGCTAACCTCCAACAGCCTTTGGGACAAAAATGCCTAAAATGGTGAAAATTCAATTGAATCGTTCAAATAATGATGTAGATATCCTAGCAAGCTGGACGCGTGCCATAATTGGTTTGTTAGCAGTGAACAACCAAAGACTCGGAAGATTCTGTCTTGCTACATAAACACAATATGGCATCACCATGCAAGATCTGAAGCTGCCTTTGTGGTTGACGAGAGGTATCAGCTAAAATGAGTTGATAGTTCTGAAACCAACCCACAAGCCACCGCTCTGATGCTGGGAAATTAATATTAAATAATAATTGGGCGATGCAGATTTTGACAATAGAATGCTCAAAATTATTGTCTTCAACTTGCAGAAAAAAAACAAAGGCCTTCAGAGACTCCCGGCAGAATGCGGGTTGCTAATATATTGCTCTCGTTCCTTCATTAGATTCATTGAAAAATTCTGCTATTATAATACTTGTAGCAATCATATCAATACACAATCTATGTCAAATAGATGCATATCCAGGAGAACATATAATGAATTAGTCAGATATTAGTATTTGTGAAACCCACTAGTTAATACATGTGCACAAATTCATAAATAATTGTTAAAAAAAGGAAATAAAGGTCGCAACAAGCATGGGTGCAGCTATGCTAAGTTTAACAGTTGCTTCGATTATCGCAAATGCATTACATTGACAGGGTGACTGTAAGCCCCTGTTTGAAAGAATAGTTAAAAGGTGAGAAACAATAGTGAACTGATTGAAAATTGAATCAAATACAAGAAAGGAACATGTAACAACACTATAATGAACCTGTAATGAACATGTAACAGTACTATAGGAAAGATTATTTAATTGAACTGAATCTAAAACCAATTAGAGAGAAACAAGTATAACAGCTAAACGTTGAAAACAGTAGGCGTGATCAAATTGAAAGAAGTTATGACTTGATATTCAGATTAAAAAAAGGAAGTATTATCCATTAATAAGATTACAAAGCTTATAAAAGTGGCTCTTTCACTTCTTGCTATATTTGGTTTACGTGTACTGAAATAGAGGAGGATGTGCAAACAAAATTGCATCATTGTTGGTGACAGAACAGGTGCAAACAAAAGTGCAATATTTTGCGTCCACTGTTATCAAAAAATTCCGATGGAACAAAGTTGATAGTGTTTTGTGCTTTTTACATTGGATTTTCAAGAGCTCCCTTTCTCTTGGAAGGTCTTAGGAGGAGGTTGTCTTAGGTTTTCCAGAGAAGTTTTAATACAAAAATTTTAGGGTCGAAGTTCTAGGTGGTGTAACAGTGTCGTAGCTAACAGGTCGAAGTTATAATGTGTAGCAGTTTTTATGCAAATTGAAGGAATAACTTGAGGAAGGGCTGGCTTGGTAGTGAGAGAAGGACTTGGTCTAGGGATTGTGTCTTTGTATCACATTTGAAGCATATTCTAAGAAGATAAGAGCTTCTAGGTTTTCCCCTTAGAGGGGTATTTCCTTGACTGAGAGCCTATATCTACGTCCTCTTTTCTTGATATTGTTTGGTGAAGAGATATAAATAAATAACACAAACAAGATAACTAAATATTCACAAGCAAGTATCAAGGATAAAGAAAGTAATATATAATCGTTTCCACCTTACTTATTCTAACAGACCCATAGGGCACGGAAGGGAGCCAAAATTCCAATTGAAGGCCTTTCTCCAGGCTTGGAAACTCAACACATACTGAAAGTAGTTAAGAGCCATAGGGATTAAATAATAGTATCTATGAGCCCAATTGAAGACACGCCACAAAGACGCCTTCTGGTGCTCAAGTCAAGTAATTAACTATTCCTGAAACTCACCATCCTCTAGGTAATACATGAGAATGGAATCTCATCCTTCTCTGGTCCCAGGACTCGTCGTCACTTCTCTCTACAAGGGTTGTAGCTATGATTAGACTACCCCTGAGCATTATCACAAGTATTACAAGATTCAACATGGATTTACTTTGACTAAACCTTCACCCTAACAAAGTGAAATTGTGTATCAACATGCTTTGTGTTTTAATGAAACACTGGATTATTTTCATGTTTGATTGAACTTTGGTTGTCACATCTGATATCTATTGCATCTTTTTGTTCTTCTCTAGCATCTTGGAGAAGTCTCCTCAACCAAAATGCCTCACACATTACTTGATACTATTCTTCTTCTGAAGACAAGGATACAATGTTCTGCTTCTTGTTGCTCCATACAATGACCTAGGATCCAATGCTAAATGCATAACTTGTTATGGATCGTCTGGCATCCAAATTTCCAACCCAATCTGAGTCTGAAAAACATGTCAATGTAACATCAAACGAATCAGTATATTTAATACCAAAGTCTAAGGTTCCTTGAAGATACCTTAATATCTCTTTTGCTGCAACCCAATGATTCTCAAGAGGCTTTGACATGAATTGGCACAATACACTGACTGCAAAAGCCAAATCCGGCCTAGTTGTAGTAAAATAAATTAGACTCCCAACCAACTGTCTATACAGTGTTGCATCCACATCCTTGCAACCATCATCATTTTGAAGTTTGACATTTTGCTGTAAAGGCACTGAGGAAACTTTACAATGATCCATTCTGAAATTTTTCAATAAGCCCCTAACATACTTTCCCTGAGACCAAAAAAAGTCTGGCCATAATCCCTCCAGACTTCAAGACCCAAACGATAGTGTAACTCTCCAAGGTCTTTCATCTCCAAAACCTGTGACATATGCTCTTTGATTTCTTTAATGAGTTCATCAAAATTTCCTGTAATGATAATACCATCTACATATAAATAAATCAAAACAATTTTCCCCTCTTTATCAAACACGGTATACAGATTAGTGTCATTCTTGCTTCTTTTATAACTATGTTGTAGGAAAAATGAATCAATTTTATCATACCACACCCTGGGTTCCTGTTTTATTCCATACAATGCTTTCCTCACTCTAAAGACTAATGTTCCTTCCCTTGTTTAACAAATCCTTTTGGTTGCATTAAATACACTTCTTCTTTTAATTCCCCATTTAAAAATGCAGATTTTACATCTAGATGGTGTATCATCCAATGATGTTTGGTAGCTAAAGCAATTAATATTCTAATTGTGTTTAATATAGCTACAGGGGCGAAGGTTTTCTCATAGTCTATGTCTTCTTTCTGCGAGTACCCCTTTGCAACCGACATATCTTTATATTTGTCTATACTCACATATGCTTTAAATTTATGCTTGTATAACCATTTGCAACCATGGGTTATTTGGCTTCAAGTAGTTCAACTAGATCCCAGGTTTTGTTTTTAGGTATTGACTCATATTCCTCTTCCATGGATGCCATCTATTCATCATATTGACTAGCTTCTTTATAATTTTAGGGTTCAACAACATTTAACATACTAGTTATAAGAGAATGATCCCTATATCTTGTTGGCAATTGAATTTGGCTACCTGATCTCGCTTGAGCGATTCCCCCCTCCATCGTGCCATTGTACAAGGAGTGAGACTCATAAAGCCATTTTTTATTGCACGAGTGTGGTGATCTTGCGAAACCTATTATTTTTCCCTTTTTCACTAGAGGAGCTTGGAATTATTGGAGGCTGATTCTACTAGGTCCTCCATAATTCTCATCATAGAACACAAAATCGATCTGCCTGCATGCATCTGATATGATCTAGTGCGTATGTCAGGAGATATGATGTGAATCGTCTGTGTGTATTGGCTGTAGCGTGAGGATATTCATGGAGCAGTGACTGCATGTGGAAATCATAGTGTGAGTCTGCCTGGTTTGTTGAGGGAGACAAAAGATATCTACGTGTATTGATTTCTGAGTCAATTTTTATCATGGTTGAATAATGAGGTTGTCGCTGGAATGTATGTGGAGGTCGAATCTGCAGATTGGAGAACTAATTGGTAATTTTTGTTGGGGTATGCCAAAGCTATTGTTCTGGACTAAATAGTCATGCACAATCGAGTAGTGAGACTCCTAACAAATAGATGTTGGTAGACTCATACCAAATAGCGTATATATGGCCTAGTTCCTCTGGCTTCTGCAATTATCTCCCTGCCCCCTACCCCCCTGGCTTCTTCGGCACCTTCCTTCACCCAACCTTCAGCTTCTGTTCATCCTTCAAGATATCTTGTCTAGGGCTACTTTGGGTAGCCAACACGCTGCCCCCCAATAATCATATGGCTCCCAACTTCGTCACTATTGAATCGTCTCCTAATATGACACTTCCTCACCTTGGAATGTCATATACATCACATCAACAGGTTGATCGATAAATCTGATCCATCACTGGTCAATACATGACCCCATACAACTTCAAGACTATTGTTGTCACTCCCACTCTCCCTATCCCTTTCTCTCTCTCTCACTCTCACTCCCTGTTTCTCTCTCTCCCTCTCTCCCTCCCTTTCCTAGTCTCTTTCTCCCTCTTCCCATATCACTCTCCCTTTCATGAAGCCCTTTCATGAAGCCTTATGGATGCCTGTGTTTACTGTTGAATTTATGTGACCTTAGGTCTAGGTTAGAGTCTTAAAACACTTACGCTATGAAACCAATAATATCAACCATAAACTACTTTGCATAGTGGAAAATATAAAGTAATAAATCACATATGCACAGTATACACAGTTTTAAACAAATTTGTACAATAACGTACAATCCCCAATCTTCGTTATATTAAACCAATTCTAAATAATACAATAGTCTATGGTATACAACATACAACGACAACTTTTTTGTATCTTCTTTGTCGTATCTTGTCCTGTTAGTCTGTCGCACCCGCACTGCTCACTAGTAGTGCCTCAGTCCATCAAGGCCACTACATATCGATACTCTAGGAGGGCTGCCACCTAACACTGACGCACATCCTTCTGTAGAGTGTACTTGGGTTGATCCAATCTTCTCTCTAGGTTGGCCAACACCCGAGCTCCAATCTGCCATGTTAGAAACAACTTTTTACCATCGAAGTATTGCTTCTTCGACACCTTCCTTCACCCAACCTTCAGCTTCTATTCATCCTTCAAGATAGCTTGTCTAGGACTACTTTGGATAGCCAACATGCTGCCCTCCAATAATCTTATGGCTCCCAACTTCGTCACTGCTGAATCGGATCCTAATATGACACTTCCTCAATTTGGAATGTCATATACATCGCATCAACAGGTTGATCAATAAATCTGATCCATCACTAGTCAATACTTGAGCCCATACAACTTCAAGACTATTGTTGTCACTCCCACTCTCCCTATCCCTTTCTCTCTCTCACTCTCACTCCCTGTTTCTCTCTCTCCCTCTCTCCCTCCCTTTCCTCGTCTCTTTCTCCCTCTTCCCTCTCTCCCTATCCCTTTCTCTCTCTCACTCTCACTCCCTGTTTCTCTCTCTCCCTCTCTCCCTCCCTTTCCTCGTCTCTTTCTCCCTCTTCCCATATCTCTCTCCCTTTCATGAAGCCCTTACTTTTTTTTTATGCACAAAGGAACAAAAAAGCATTTTTTTTTAAAATAATGCATGCATGTCATTATTTAAATAACATGTGCACATTCCTAGGACATGTGAGAAGCTCGTAAAAAAGAAATGCGATCACATTTATGAGAACAAACATGCATTCTCAAAATTTGTATGCTTTGTACACTTGTTGCATCAAAATTTGGTAGCGTCTTCATGCAAGCACAAGAACATTACAAAAATATATTGGATATGAGTTCATCATGTCATTTAATTAAAAAAACGCTACAAAATTAAATGAATAAAATATTTTGATTGTAAAATAAGTTATGGTTTTCTAGGGCATGTGGTATTGATAAATAATCCTATTGGCTCATGATACTATAACAGGTCCTATTTACAGGTTAAGAATATTTACAGAATATGAATATTTAATAAAGTAATTTAAAACATAATTATAATTGATTTAGTTGATTGTTTATGATACTTTTAATTTTTGTAATGTAATGTATATCACTAGATAAGCATTTTTATGTCTACCATAGATTGATGCTTATTGGCATTTATCAACCATTTAAATTATATAGGTACAATAATCTATAATGTGAGATCAAAATTAAAAATATTTAAAACCATTATTTTAATTATAATTTGGTTCTAATTTTTATTGATAGTAATAAATAAATTGAACTAATTAGTATGTTATTTTTTATATGACACTATTTTATTGAAAAAATATTTATTTAATAATATTAGTAATGTATGAATATTTTGTGTATTATAAAAAAAATATGAAGAATATATAAAAGTGACACTAGTGGTATAAAATTCAATTGAGCGAGTAATAATTCAATATTTAATATTGCATAATTAATAATAAAATAAAATTATGATATTGTATTTTTCTCTTAATTAATATATTATCCATAAGAAATAATTCATTTTTATTATTTTTGAAATAAAAAATATACAAATTCATGATATATATAATAAAAATATAGTGTTTATTTTTAAATATATTAAAAGTGATCATAATTTTCTTTAATATATATTAAAAAATAATTATTTACAATAATAAAATTTATATTATAATATTATAATATACACTTTATAAATATATTGCTAGTCTATTATTTTCATTTATATAAAAAAAATTGAAAAAAAAAGGTAACATTATATCATATATATATATATATATGAATGAAATTCAATTAATCAATTGCACATAATGCAAGAATAGAAACCTTAAATATGTTTTTATGGCAGCAATGATCTTAAATTAAAACAAACAAACATAATAGCATACATGGACAACTTTTTTATTAACTCAAAACAAATACTAATAATAGTTTTTGCCAATACCAATGAGGAAACTTTTTCATTCAATGAAGGAACGAGAGCAATATATTTGCCCTCTCGCATTCTGCCGGGAGTCTCTAAAGGCCTTTGTTTTTTTTCCTGAACTTTAAATGAGCATGGCCGAAATTTCATTGAATGAGATTTGAAACTTGGAAATCACCAATTTTTATTACTTCAAACACTTAGACAAAAGTTCTTAATGCTAAATCCATTGCAATTTACTTTCTGCGTGAGATGATTTACAGGTGAAGGATTTAATAATTTATGTGAATAAAACAATTCACGCCCTTATTCTTGGTAATGCATTTGCGATAATCGAAGCAACTGTTAAACTTAGCATAGCCGCACCCATGCTTGTTGCGACCTTTATTTCCTTTTTTTAACAATTATTTATGAATTTGTGCACAAGTATTACCTAGTGGGTTTCACAAATACTAATATATCACTGATTCATTATATGTTCTACTGGATATGGATCTATTTGACATAGATTGTGTATTGATATGCTTACTACAAGTATTATAATAGCAGAATTTTTCAATGAATCTAATGAAGGAACGAGAGAAATCTATTAGCAACCCGCATTCTGCCAGGAGTCTCTGAAGGCCTTGTTTTTTTTTTCTGACAATAATTTTGAGCATTCTATTGTCAAAATCTGCATTGCTCAATTATTATTTAATATTAATTTCCCAGCATCATAGCGGTGGCTTGTGGGTTGGTTTCAGAACTATCAACTCGTTTTAGCTGATACCTCTCGTCAACCACAAAGGCAACTTCAGATCTTGCATGGTGATGCCATATTGTGTTTATGTATCAAGACAAAATCTTCCGAGTCTTCGGTTGTTCACTGCTAACGAACCAGTTATAGCACACGTCCAACTTGCTAGGATATCTACATCATTATTTGAATGATTCAATTGAAGTTTCACCATTTTAGGCATTTTTGTCCCAAAGGTTGTTGGAGGTTAGCACGTGGATTTGGGTGCTTTTCTTTGCGCCGTGATTCAACTTTTTATTGATTCTCTCCAATTTCGTAACCTGTAACGACAATGGCAATGGCGATGAAGGCCTCCACATTTGCATTGGCAACTGCATACGTTGTGGTTCTGATGTTCGCTCTCCTTGGCATCGCAAACGCTGCTGAAGCACCCACTCCAAGCCTCGTTGTCGGCGCGGGTTCCATGGACAACAGAGGGAGAAAGCATAAAACTAGAAATGCATACATAATTTGATAAAACCACAGAAGAAATAAAAAATATACTAACCAGCCATCCTGAGCAGAATCTGCAGCTTCATCATTGAAAGATTGTGAACCAGGTGGGATAAACTCATATTGCCGAACCAGATTTCATTTCAAAATTTTGGCGCCCAACTCTAACTCGAACTTTGGGGCGCAATATAGAATTTGAAAGGAGAAGGCATTCAATTCGTAGCTCGGGCCTTGTCTTGTCCTCCAGTTGGGTTCACACTCCGGAGTCAGAGCTGCCGGAAAATGGGGGAGGCGAGCCTGATGCAGTCTTCGAGGCCTGTACAATTAACAAGTGGAACAGGAATTGATCATCGATGCCATGGACATGGACATGGCATGCTTAGTGGTACTCTTAACAAAATTAATGAACAAATAACATCACAAATATTGGTTGCCAGAAAATAAAACTTGCCTTTCAGAATGACATATTTGCTTGTACTCTGCTTCCATTTATTTTCCGTGTGAACCACATTAATTGCAAGCTACTTAAGTCAAGCAAATCTGTGTACTCTGAAAGAATTGAAATGAGACAATTTTCAGCCTTATAATGGCATTCCCGTTGAACTATTGAATTGAATTATAACAACCCGTTGGAAACCCTCTCTGGTCTTGGTATTCTCTCTCATAAATACGGTGCGGTGCACATGGGAGTCAGTGACAAGTGGCTGCCTGGTCAAATCAACATTCCACATCACTACGATCCTCGCATTCGTTCAAAATGCCCCATTCACGGCATTCCGTCATTTTTCCATTTGAATTTTTATCATCATCACGATGGTTCAAAAGAGGGTCCACTCCAAATTACGGAGACAGCCATACTGCGGCAAGGAACAAAGTTCGAGAATGTCAATTAAGCATCACATCAGAGACATGAATGCCAACTATAGGAATATTTTATGAGAGTTGTTTATAGACGCAATAGAATAGTGTGGATGGTAGTTTTTTTTTTTTTTGAAATTAGGTAAAAGAATTCAAAAAATTAAATAGTTGTAGTGTTTGAATTACATTTTTGATAGAAAAAATAAATTCAGCACCATAAAAAAATCTCTAAAGCATTCAAAATACTGAAGTTTATTTGAATTGCATTTTTGATAAGAAAAATAAATTCAACACTATAAGTTATTCTGTAAATATCTTTAAACTAAAATATATATCTACAAATAATCATAACTTTATAGCGAAGAAGACGGTCGTTAGACATGACACGTTAACTCGCAGGAGTATGATACTAAAGGATAAGGGTTTGAGACACGACATATTTGAAAGGAGATGAGCTGGCTTCCATTCACAATCATTGAATGCCGCTATCATGCTACCAAGAGAGTGATGATAACTCCCGGACATACTCGTAGACGTGATGATGACTCCCGGACATACTACTAGACTTTTGTTTCACTTTAAACTCAGTACCAAGAAGGGTTACGAATCGATTCAAGGACAAAGTTGTATTCAAGTGTTTTTTCAAGTTTTTTGGTTTATTTTTGGATTTAATTTTTGTATAGTATGAGAGGGATTCATTGAAATAGGAATTTTACATAATTGAAGTGTCAAAAAAGTTTATCAAGGTACTAATTATTGCTATCAAGTTGGAATTTGAATTCAAATTCTAGATACGATAAGATAAAAATTCTGATGAAAAAATTTCAATTTGAATAAAATTCGACATTATACATCACTCACACACACATATATAACATCACTACTTTGTATTCATTTTCTTTCCATTTATTTTGAAATTTAAATATTTTTAATTAATATAAACATTTTTAAAACTACAATTTACAACCAAAACTACAACTACACTTATATCTTATTTTCAAAATATATCTTCTTTTCAAAACTCTAAACTAAATCATTGTATGATAAGATTTGATCTTATCTAAAATATTTTAATAATGGATATATAATTAAAACTTAAATATTCAAAACTCTAAACTACATCTTCCTAAAATCAGATCTAAAATCTTTTAGTAATTAATATTTAAAACTCAAAACTATATCTCTCTTTTCTTTGAGATTTTATTTAAAATTATTTTGTAATCAACACATTTCAAAATTAAATATTCAAAACTTTTTTTATAAAATTCCTCTTTAACATAAATATATATAAACAATATATATATATATATATATATATATATATATATATATATATATATATATATATATATATTTCTTGGTTATCTCAGTTTTTTAAATTATTAAAGGCCACATTAAAATTGAAAACCATGAAAATTTCTCAACTCTGTATTAGTTTCCATTAAACCTGCTATCTCGTCGCCGTCTGCATCTATTTTTTGTTTAAAGTCACAACATAAATGCAAATTTTAACAAATTCGTTTCCTTTAAACTATAAACAATGAATTTTAATTTATCTAAGCCACACCACCACAAACCGAATCGATTTTTTAACGAATTATTCAATGCACGAACCGAACTCTTGAATTTCCGTTTTTTTTCTATGATTCCGGCGTATTTGGTAACTATGGTGCTAATCATATATGTAGTAAAAAAACCAATTTAAACAACACAATTTTTCTTTTTCACCAAAACAATTTCTCTCAAATTCTCGCCAAAAATCCAATGAAAAATCTAAAAAATTGCACTTAAAAACAACTCCTTTAACCACTAGGTGAATGCCTTCTTTGAAGGGAGAGTCTTTATGGAAAAATGAAATATCTATGTTGAAAAATTTAGACATTATGCAATAAAATGAAATTCGTGCTAGTCCTCTCCCATGAGGTTATCTGCCATCTCTCATGGGTTAGTGTTTTTTTTCTTGGGTTATGTTTGATTTATGAAGATTATTTTCATATGGATTAGCTGCTGAGCGAAGCACTTTCAACCATGTTGAATGTTAAGAGTGTTGTTTTTACTTTTAGTAATGTTGTGTTATCCTCACTCAACCATAAGAAACTTATTGTTGCTTCCCTCAAGCCAACCATACTTGAACAATCCATTGCCTAATGCAATACTATGAAATGATCCTTTTAAGCCAATACATGATAGTCAATGAAAATCAAGCCCCTCTTTCATAAGGAATTCACATATCTTTGATGGACTTTTCAACATTATTGCCTTAACATAGATAAAACACATAATATATCACATTGGTAAGTCGCTCCATGCTCCATTGAAATAGTCTATGTTATGGAACACCTTGTGGGTATTCCATTTACTTGGCAAGGTTTCCTTGTTCCTCCAAGCCTATATGTAAGTACATTGTCCTGACCATCTCATGAGTAACAATGAATCAAACATACTCACTGAGGCTACCAAAACATATGGACTTGTCATGCAAATTGAACATTACACTTGAAGTTCCCTCTCTCATGTGCTTGTCAGTGACACCTCAAGTTGGATCCTTATATTCTCTTCCACTTGAATTATTGATGTCTTCCTCAATTGGCCCCAATGGTTCCTAGGATAAAATGGGTATTCTTGGCGAAGGGGCAGTTTCGAAATTTCCACATTGAAATATGTCCATTGTACCATTTATCATGAAGCAATATTTTTCATTCCCCTTTAGGATCGATATCACTCAAAAGCCTGGTCCTCCCCACATGATCTTCCCAGTTGGGCATGGTCATCAACTACTTGTATCACTTGGAATATGACTATTTGACATGTCTTGACAAACCCAAGCTGCTATTGGTAATTATACGTCATTGCCACCCAACTATAGTAAATTTATTGTCGCCTCTGCTAAGCCAAACATACTTGAACAACTAACTACCCAACATTATTCCATGCTATTATCCATCTAAACCTACATGCGATAAATAAAGATTATGTGTTAACATTTTTTTATGCACTTATCAACATTGTTTTCTTGTTGGTCATGTATTTTCGACGCACTTATCAACATTATTTCTGTACCAAAAAGAGCACACAAAATCTATTACATTACAAAGTCGCACTATCTTATGTTGGACCATATTATGAAACAACGTGTTGATAGTTCATCTTACTTGGCAAGGCCACATATAGTCTTGCTATGCAACTTGTCAAGTATCATGCCATTGCTAATGATGCCTCAAATTTAGTCCTTATATTATCCATCTAGTCATTACTTATCAAATAGTTTATATATATTTTAAAGTATTCGATGACATCCTTCGTTATTTCTATCAAGTATGTATTGAGATGGACAAAATGATAATCAAATTAAGAAAATTTGTCCAAAACTAAGGTTTAATTGGCAATTTCCCAGTTTATTAAAGTTTAATTAGCAATTCCCTAATTTAAAATAATAAACTCCTAAATAGATTTCACATTGAATTATTAAAATTTAAATCCTAAATAAAATTTCAAATATTAAACAAAAATACAGTGTTAAATAAAAATTCTTATATAAAAATAAATATAAAATAAATATTCATTTCAACATTTAAATATCAAAAGTAAATATAAAATAAATATTCATGCAATATTAATAAAATAAATATGAAATAACTAATAATAATAATAAATCAGGTTAATAATAATAAATCAAGTTAAGCGGGTGATAATTTCACAAATTAACATCTTAATGAAAATAAAATGTAAAATTATTTAAAATTGCATTAAAAAAATCTACATTAAAAAAACATGTTTTCATTAGTCTATTACTTTTAGCAAGCTAATGATTAACATCAAAATAAGTTTCCAGAAGTGGTTAGTTTTGATTTCTCAATTAATTGTGAAAATAGTTCACAATAGGAAGAAAAATGTCTTTTCTCTATAACTGTATCTCACTCATGGAAAAGAAAACGGCAGACAAAGTAATTAAGTTCCCAAGAGTGTTCATATTCTCCACGTGGCTAAAGATGCTTATTCTTCTTCCCTGTTGTAATTTTCCACATATATTTTCCAAACCTAAAAAGAATTGATCAAAAAAATTACTCGGAAGACAAAATACGTAAGCTCCCTAGAGTGTTGATATTCTCCACGTTCCTAAAGGATGCCTATTCTTCTTCCGTATTGTAATTTCCCACATAAATTTTCCAAACCTAAAAGAATTGATCAAAATAGAAAATTTATGTTGCTTTAAAGGTGTTTTTATAAGAAACAATACTTTTGCTCATCCTTTTCTAAATTTCGTTAACATTGACAAAAAAATTTTTTTTGATCAAAATGATCTCTATGATAGGATCTTCCACGTAACTCTTAATAATTTCCCAACTAATACGCGAAGGATCTTCCACGTAACTCTTAATAATTTCCTAACTAATACGCGAAGTAGAACACATGGTCTACGATTTTGTTTGAATGCTATCCTTAAGGGCTTTACATACTTTAACCCACGGGAGGTAGCCATCTCTTGTTTCACTCTTAACATTGTGGTATAATTAGCTATTTTATATGAAATTTCTTTCAGAGCATTTTGTGTGAGAATCTTTTCATTATCGAAGACAATATTTCATTTTTTTTCAAACTTGTTTCAATGAATGTGAAAATTTCTAGAGGGATTTCTTCAAGATATCATTGCTATTTATTTACACTACCAAATTGTAGATCCATGTAACCATATCAAAATATTTAGGCTTGGATGTGGTTATGCATATTTTTATAAAACTCTTTTTAAATAAAATTCAATTTATTTTGAATTTAAATTAAAAGATAATATTTTGGTTAAACTTGTAATATTCAACTTGATTTTTTAGCAATGCAACCATACCTGATATTTTATATTTCTCTTTTACTATCAACTCATAAATAAGGGCTTGTACAAGTGCAAGTCCAATGAATCTAGTGAATCGAAGCCGAAAATGCTTGGTATATGGTACCGATGACTCAGTGGTTAGAACTAGTTCGTAATCGAGATTCATGTTTTTTGCGCATATAATTTATTTCACAATTGGAATTATTTTCTATAAAATGTAAACATTTATAGTTAGATACTTCATCTAGTGTTCTTGTAATCAATCCTTTTATTGTTGTAACAAATCTTAGAGAAAAAGTATTAGAAAACTGCAAGGACTTTATCTCTGTTATATTGGGTGTTGATCTTGTGTTTTATTTTTTACTCCAATATGTTCATTTTGTAGCCCCTTTTCTTCTTATTCTTCTTCTTCTTATATTTACTTTTTAATTTGATTGTTGTCCTAAGTTAATTTTTCCCCTTCTTCTTTTCTCATGTTTTCATTTGATTTGGCCTCTATGTCATTTTTTACTCTATTTCATTAGTTTTTCTACTTCAAGGTAATCTTGTTTCATTGATTCTAGTTTCCTTAATAATGTTCGACTTTCAATTTTGTTTGAAATTTGCATAATATTCTTTTTTCTTCCTTGCCTTAGCTTCTACTTTTCCTTTAATGTTAGCTTCTTTATTCCTTTTGACTCCAACATCAACCTTTCCCTTAACCTCAACTCATCCTATTTTTCTTATTCCTTGTTTGTAACTTTGGTGTATGATTTGGATTATCCTTTAGCCTCAACATTTGAATTTTATTTTCTAAGAGATTCTAATATTTATTTTCTCTTTTCTTGCAAGGCCTTTCTATACCTAGTTTCTATTCCCCCTCACATGTTCTCTTCTCCTTTTATTTACTTTTCACTTCATAAAAAATAAGAGATATCTTTTATGAATTTTAAATGTCATTTATCTCATGTTAAGGAAATATAGTCCTCATCTCAATGATAGCCTTGCCAACAATATGAAGATTATCATGAATTTGATACCTCTCCAAGGGGAAATGATACTTATCTATCTTTTCTTCTTTCATTTTAGCCTATGATAAATCTCTAAGCCCATATAAACCAATGAAAAATCAACATCATTGTTAAAAAGCATTTTGGTATGTTGTCTCTTGGTTTTTTCTTGGTGACAAGAAACAACAATGAAGACATCCAATGAGGATCTAATGTTCCTCCCGTGTCAGGTTCGATATTAAACCTCTCCAACCACACTGGGTATTCCTTGAGCTTGATATTAACTATTAAAGAGTAAAAATATTGAAATAATAATATCATTTAATTAATGATAAGAAAAATTATAAATATTTTTTTTTTAAGAAAGTATAGGTGGTAAGGCTTACAATATATGAAATGTATTAAATAAATAAATCATTAATGATGATAACTAAAAATTTCACATATGCACCGTGATCCATACATAACACTATAGTTACAAATTAAATTAAAATTAGCATAACAATGAAAGATAGATAATAAATGTTAAAATATATTGGCATGCATATTTCCAATTGAAATATGTAGTAAAATCATATAATATAGTGTACCTATATCATTTCAATTTGCAACAAATAATTCAAAATGTTAACTTGAATCTTTCTAAATAGAATATATTTAAGAAATATTAAATCAAACTATGTATAAAGGATTAACAATGTGATAATGTCATATCATCCCTAATTGTTCATGTATGCAAGTAAAAGAACAACAAAGTAAAATAAATAAGAAAAATAAAACAAAATATAACTAGCGTGTATTAGTATTAAATTAAACTTTCAAGAAGATCATAGATATCATGTATCCGTATGATTCCTACATGAAACATGTCACCCGAATTCTTATTTAAACCCTTTCAATAATATAATATATATTTACGAAGTATTCAATTAAATGGTATGGAATATTTAATTCAGAATCATGTCAAATAAAAAATATTTCACATTTACCAATAAATAAAAATATAAAATAAACAAGAACACATTAAAAAAACACAATAAATTGTAACATCATATATTAAAATCTCACCACCATAATAAAGCAGCCCACCACACTATGTACAATACGTATTTCACACAATAATATTTAACAACCAAATCTCACCATCCCATGATCTAATGATAAACCTAATTTCATAACTTCGACTCCTTTTCTTTCCTCGAAAGTTAGTTTTATAAATTTCTCATTATACAATTAATATTTTAATAGTACAATGATTTTAATTTTAATCCTTCTTTAGTTTCTATTTGCTCATTAATTTCCTCTCTGTTATGCTCCTCATTACTCGCTTAGATAACTTAATTGATCTTCAATCAACCTCCCTCAATCATATATAAAAAAATGAAGGTTATATTCATAAAAATTACAAAATTATTTCAACGTAGAAAATTTTTATTTCTTTACCTAACCTCATTTTCTTACTTGACTACATCATTATTTTCTTGAAATACCCTTGGAAGAAAAATTTCTTGACAAATATTACACTTGATGTACTTCACTTTATCATAATTAGGTTACATTTCATTTTGAAAGTAAAAAATTATTTTAACACAAATAAAACTATATTGAATTCATGCTTATGTTAAATTTGTATTGTAAATCAATTCATATATGTAAAAATCCCAGAAAAAGTGGAAAGCCTTAGAAAAAATAGGAATATGTTTCATGTTTGAATTTCACATAAATTATTTTACCATTTTATCAAATTAATTAAGAAGAAAGAGAGAAATGAAGAGGATAAATATTTAACATTAATTTTAGTATTAGGTAGAGACCTTTGTGCGATTTAGGTGGATATTGGTGGCCACCTACCTATCCCACTTGACTCTCTGCATAATTTCCTATCAATTTCCTATTTTTTAGCATAATTTACTATTTTGATAGTTTTCTATTTTAGGTGGTTTTTAGGTCCTGAACTTTCATAGGCATTTTTAGGTCCTAAAAGGAATTTTTGGGGGAAATAGGGAAACATGGGGAAAACACTACATTTTTTCTTAAACATACCTTTGTGATGGGCTATCATGCGTGCCAAACGAGGATCATATGCCAAAGTTATGATCCCGAGAAGTTGGCATTCTGGATTATCCCATGAGGGCCCATGGGCCTTTAGTGCTTCATCTCGTAGGGTTAGAGTTTTAGATGTCAAGGGTTTCTCATTATTTATTCAAGTTAAAAATGACTTAAAGCCTCATTGTAACACAATTTTATAAGGTGCGTAGACTTCAAATCTCTTCTTAGATATAAGCTACCAATATTCGAGCTAGTTTTCTTTCTTTATGCATGTAAAAAATTCAACATTTCTATTTATTAATTGAAGTTTAGTTTCATTTTATCTCTATATTTATATTTTAAATTTATATTTCATTTTATTTCTTCACAAATCTGGATCAATAGTAAGATATTATTCTCCTCTTTCTCTATTTTTTGTGCATGTCCTCAACGAGGTTGGGATATATGGAGTTGGGACTCAAATTGCTTGGGCCCTTGTAAGACCATATTTTTTCACCCTAATGACTTCCCAGTGAGAAAGAAAAGAAAGGAGAGGGAGAAGGAGATCCTATCATTTTTTTTCTCAAAGAAGCCATTGAGGGACAAATTAATGAAAACATTGGTAACTTTTCTGAGATCCTTCAAAATATACCAATTAGCAACACAACTTCATCCAACAACCACTTCGGGGGAACCTCCCCCTTTAAGATATGATTTAATTTTCATATTCCTATATTCAAAGCCTGGATAGATGCATATGCTCTAGATGAATGGTTAAATATATTGGAAGGATATTATTTTGTCCATGAGTTTTCTCATAGCGAAAGGATTACTTTTTCATTTCATAAAGTCATCCCCCACATTAAGGACTCATGGGAAACTTACTGTGAGAAAAGGGCCATGAAAGATTTTGTACTATTTTTGGTCACACCCACTTGGAACACTTTTAAGGATGTTGTTAAGGGAAAATATATCGTATCAGAAGCTACGAAGGTAAATATATAAAACAAATGAAACTCCGACATGAAAGGGACCAAAAAGTGTGAGAGTTCACCAATATATTTCATACCTTGTGCATGAAGTTGGGTATAAATAACTCTTAGGGACATTTTTTCCTCAAGTATCATGGTTGTCTACACAAATATATTGAGAAAAAAATGGAGTTCTTGGACATCTCCTCACTTGGTGAGGCATATTGATATGCTACCCGAATCGAACAAAAAATTAAACATAAGAAGCAGGATTTTATTTCTATGAATCCAAAGTAGGGAAATGGAACCCCCCAAAATATAGAACAAAGGACGAAGCCAAGGTGAAATATGTAATATTCCTATTTAGCCCAAGCTAATAGGAATACTTCGTTTTGTTTCTTTCTTATTGTTTGATGAATAAAATGTCGATGAGGAAATGCAAATCTCCTTAAATCAAAGAATAAATACATGCACAATGTGAAAAAGGATAAATATGGGCCTTTTGTAACAAAATCCGCTTGTGTGTGAACAGAAATTGGACCACCTTGGAGAACCAGCACAATTTTAGAAGAGGGATCCAATGTAAAAGGGGTTAAGTCCATTGAAGTGGTTTAGGGTTTGTGCACCCCTTCAAGTTATAAAAAGGAGGAGAGGGCTCAAGAAATGGTTGTTGAAGGATTTTCAAAATAGAGGTTGCTTGAGAAACTCTAGCTCTCTTGGCTATTTAGCCTAAGGGAAGAGGATTTCCTGTTTAGGAATCCTCCCTCCTTCCTTGAGTAGCTCTTGGAGGAGAATGTACTGAAATGAGCCACAATCAGGTTGAAGACCAAGCTCCATCTCCATTAGCAGCGCTGATCTTGTTGAGGGTTTTGCATATGCTTGAGTTGCAGCAAGTGGTATCCTAGATCTGCAGAGATCTAGTGTTTTGCAGGAGTTCTCTCTCAAGGAGGGTGTCTTGTGACCACCCAGAAGAGGATCTCTCTCCCATTTCGTATTCAGATCTATAATTTATATCTTTTACTTCAATCCCATTGAGCTACTGTGCAGTCCCTCTCAAGAACTCCGTTTTTTGCATCTAGGGCTTTCACGTATATTCAATTTTTGTGCAAATCTGCTCTCAAGTGATTGAGGCTTTCCTCTCACTTTGTAATTCTTTAAAGTAGCTATTGTTATAAGCTATTTCAGATATGATATTATGTATAATAAAAGTCATCTTTAGAAATTCTGAGTATTCTGTAGTTTTGTAGCTTTCAAAGTCAGATCTACACTTGTATATGTATTATTTTGATGAAACCCCAAGGGGATCTTGTGGAGAAGGCTGAGTAGTTTCCAGATCTGGTATGGATCTAATGTTTCAGCCATAGATATGTCATAGATCTGAGTTTTATCTTACATCAGCTGAATCTTTAGGAAAATAATGCTGGAATAATCTGCAGTCTCTTTCTATGCATTGCAGCAACTCATTTAGGGGGTTTTCCTTCATAGAAATGTATGTTTTCCATTTCATAAGCCATATGAATCTTATTCTAAACCTGCATACTCACATTTCTGCATAAAATCAGCCAAGCCCTTAAAAAATTACGCTATCCATGCTTCAAAAACTTTCTTCATAATTTAGGTCATGGGAAATCAGGGTTTTTCTTGACTAGTCGGGAAGGAGGAGCTGTTTAACTTAGCAAAACACATTTTTTTTTCTTAAATTCGGCATGTGAATCCCTCTTGACCTAATATAACATATTACAAAACCTTGACCCTTCATGTTACGCATGTTTTCTTATATACCTATTTTAGTGCATAAAATTCCGCTTTTCCCCTTATTTCTGATGATTAAAGCTGAGTAAAGAGTGTTTCTATTCTTTCTATTGGTTTCGGAGCATTATCAGACATATTATATGATAGCTGAAGCCATCATACCTGAAGAATGCATTTTTCAAGCATGATTTTCTAAGTAAACCCTTTTGGGATATTACCTCTCGACAAGAGTCTATAGACATAGTCTGAAAAGGGCCAGCTAGCCTATGGATCTCATCCTTTATTTTAAAGGTGACATATCCAGTAAATTCCCCTTCAATAAATCTCTGGTTTAGATCAGATTGTTGATTGTTAATGTCTTAAGAGGAAATATGTCACTGATAACAATTTGTGGGAGATCTGTTTAGAAGATCTAAGTTGATTTGTTTCTAATGAAAATCCATATTTAAGTCGCACAAAACATATGAAACAGGAACCAAGCTTTGGTCTTCATTGTATTTTCATATTTTTCCTTATACAACGTTCTTATTCAGCAGAAGGGCAATATTCCTGAAAAAGGAACAGTACAGTGGTATCAGAGCATGATCTCTGGAACAACTTGTGTGATTAAGCTATGAATGAATTAAGAGCAGAAGCAGAGACCAGATTGATGGAGAGGATGAGATTACTCTCATCAATTTTCAGATCAGAGAAGGGCCTCTCCAAGGAGGTTCGACCAATGGAAGAAAAAGGGTGCAGTGAAACTCCAAGAGGGTTTCAAAGCAGAAGAAGCTACAGTGAAATTCCTAGAGAATTTCAGGAAGATGAAGGAGTACCCAGTACTTATTATGATGTGTGTGAGCATTCAGCCACACAATATGATTTACTATCTTGTCACAAACCCACTTTCTTGCTAAGAGAAAGAGGAGAAGAAGAAGGAATGACAGAAATAGAGATTCCCCCACTCTTTTTCCAGACCTTGAAGGATATTCAAGAAAATATCAAGGAGGTTGAGGGGGTAGAGACTTGTACCAGCGCTGGCACAACCTTGGAGGAACAGCCTTCATGTTCAATGGAGGAAGACTACACAGTTGCAGAAGAAATTCTTACTTCTACATTTCACCAAGGTATGGTCAAAGATTCATTTGTTTTCATTTCAGCCCATTGCATGGAGAGATCTACATTCCTATGTGTTTCTAATCTAGAACAACAAAATTGCATTGCGTTGTGCAAGAGCAGTAAGGGAGGAATAAGATATTCCCTTGGAGATATCAAGGGAGATGCATTTCACAAGCCCTTGAGATGGAGAAGGTGCAAAAGCATGAGAATACTGAGAGAAGATGGGGAAGAGGGCCAATCTCATTCTTATCTATTGCAGAAGGTTGATGCACCTAAAGAGGTGAGTGGATTGCATAGCGAAAGCATGGAGGGTTTTCTCCATTCATGTATTCAGTCACCACTAGATGATGTCTCATCTCCTGGAGACATTGCACCAAGGAGGCCACTTGATCAGCAAGAGGAGTTGAGTGCTTCACATGGTGAGGCATTTCTCATTGATTTCAGAGAAGTGGAGACCTTGGGAGGTCTTAATGCAGCACTAAGAGTCTTGGGTAGGCTCAAGGAGGAGAGAAACGGTCTCTCAATATCATCCACCCCCACTCTCATTTCAGTTTCTGCGCCATGGCAGGAGAAACAGGGGAAGGTTAACAACCTTTCCACATCTACATTTGGCATGGGAGTTGTGCATGCACATGACTCTTGGGAAGAGTTAAAGTAGTATCCTCTCTTCTCTTTGAGGATGGAAGGAGGCTCATATATGAGCTACTCCCTTTGCATGAGAAAAAGCTATGGTAAGTACATTGTTTATTTACTTGTTGATTTACATATTGCTTCCTTAACCACACATGTGTAGAATGTTGCTCCAAGGAGGAGCATTCTTTCTTTGAGGTTGCATGGTCTACTTGAGGCCATGAGCAGTATTGTTGACCTCTCCCTAGGAGGACTTGGGGAGGGATTTTATTTGGAGGACATACTTACATTGCCTCATCTATCATTCAGTTCCTCCAAGCTTGTGAAGAGATTGGGGCAACATGCAAGTGGTTGGGAGACCACATTTTTCAGTAGACTCTTTTTTAGTTGAGATCCAAACTGTGTTGGTTGCATATGAGGGATCATTTCCATTCACATTTGTTGCATATGGCAGCCAACATGATTTCTATTCTTTCTCCCTATGTTGCTGATATTTTTATGAGGAGCATATGTGGGAGAGGAGGAATGATACATTGGATGAATGTATCCATTGGGAATGCACTCTCCCATATTAATTTTTATTTCAAGAAGAGGAGGGAACTTTTTGCGGCTGCTGCATGGTACATTGTATCATCTTCTACAAAGGGTCATGCATTGAGTTTGTATCATGAAGGAGAGCCTCTCACATGGGAGGAATTAGAGCAAGACATGTTTTGCTTGATCTCCATTCAGCCAACACTTATTTTCCTGTATCATTTCCAAGCTTTGAAGAAGCTTATTTCAACAAGCAAGTGCTGGGATGGCCACTTATGGTATCATGACTTGAGGCAGAAATATGATGGAAAATGCTGGTCTCAAGCGAGGGACTATTGTCACCATCCAGCACATCATATGGCACTTAGTCCACGTCTTTTAGAGCACATATGGTGAAGATAAATTGTTCACTGCATGCATAAGAGGGTGGGCAAGGAGGCTCACTGAAATAAATGGAGGACATCATGAAGTTTCAGATTCCTTTTGGCTTCATGGTGAGAAAATTTTTGCAGCCCAGGATCCACAGCTCCACATCCATCAACAGTGGGAAGAGGGACAACGTGAGTTAGATATATTCATCCCTCATTTCTAGCCTTGTAGCCCCTACTCAATGCACATCATGGGGATTAATGATTTTTTTTATGAGCTATCAAGGATGGCTCCTTTTATTTGGATGATAGCATGGGTGTGGGAGACACTCATTGGGAAAATTTTTCCCCATGCTCTTCATCACTCCTACCTGATGAGGCCATTGAGCAACAAGAAGATCACCACTTGTACCTCCCATTTGTCATGATCTACACTTGCTATTTTGCACTTGGAAAAGGTCATTGGAGGGTAGATTCATTGCTTATCATTTGCAGCTATGGTGGGATCCATTAATGAGGCCACATAAAAGGGAAGGAGAAGTCTGGTTCTTCCTTGCAGTTGCTTGAGGACAAGCAACATTTTGAAGGGGGAGGACTGTAATATTCCTATTTAGCCCAAGCTAATAGGAATACTTCATTTTGTTTATTTCTTATTGTTTGATGAATAAAATGTAGAGGAGGACATGCAAAGCTCCTTAAATCAAATAATAAATACATGCCCAATGTGAAAAAGGATAAATTTGGGCCTTTTGTAAAAAAATCCACTTGTGTGTGAACAAAAATTGGACCACCTTGGAGAACCATCACAGTTTTAGAAGAGGGATCCAATGTAAAAGAGGTTAATTCCATTGAAGTGGTTTAGGATTTGTGCACCCCTTCAAGTTATAAAAAGGAGGAGAGGGCTCAAGAAATGGTTGTTGAAGGATTTTCGAAATAGAGGTTTCTTGAGAAACTCTAGCTGTCTTGGCTGTTTAACCTAAAGGAAGAGGATTTCCTATTTAGGAATCCTCCCTCCTTCATTGAGTAGCTCTTGGAGGAGAATGTACTGAGATGAGCCACTATCAGGTTGAAGACCAAGCTCCATCTCCATTATCAGTGCTGATCCTATTGAGGGTTTTACAGCTGCTTGAGTTGCAGCAAGTGGTATCCTAGATCTGCAGAGATATAGTGTTTTGGAGGAGTTCTCTCTCAAGGAGGGTGTCTTGTGACCACCCAGAAGAGGATCTCTCTCCCATTTTGTATTCAGATCTGTAATTTATAGCTTTTACTTTAGTTCCATTGAGTTACTATGCAATCCCTCTCAAGAACTGTGTTTTATGCATTTAGGGCTTTCATGTGTATTCAGTTTTTGTGAAAATATGCTCTCAAGTGATTGATGCTTGCCTCTCACTTTGTAATTCCTTGAAGTAGCTGTTTTTATAAGCTATTTCAGATCTGATATTATGTATAATAAAAATCATCTTCAGAAATTCTGAGTATTCTGCAGTTCTGTAGCTTTCAAAGTCAGATCTACACTTGTATATGTATTATTTTGATGAAACCCCAAGGGGATCTTGTGGAGAAGGCTGAGTAGTTTCCAGATCTGGTATGGATCTAATGTTTCAGCCATGGATCTGTCATAGATCTGATTTTTATCTTACAGCAGCTTAATCTTCAGGAAAATAATGCTGGAATAATCTGCAGTCTCTTTCTATGCATTGCAACAACTCATTTAGGGGGTTTTCCTTCATAGAAATGTCTGTTTTCCCTTGCATAAGCCATATGAATCTTATTCTAAACCTTCATAATGAAATTTATGCATAAAATCAGCCAATACCTTCAGAAATTATGCTATCCATGCTTTAGCAACTTTCTGCATAATTTAGGTCATGGGAAATCAGGGTTTTTCTTGACTAGTCGGGAAGGAGGAGCTATTTAACTTAGAAAAACACATTTTTTTTGCTGAAATTAGGCATGTGAATCCATATTAACCTAATATAACATATTCCAGAACCTCGACCCTTAATTTTATGCATAGTTTCTTATATACCTATTTTAGTGCATAAAATGTTGCTTTTCCCCATCTTTCTGATGATTAAAGCTAAGTAAAGAGTGCTGCTATTATTTATATTGGTTTTTCAGCATTATCAGACATATTATATGGTATCTTAAGCCATCATACTTGAAGAATGCGTTTTTCAGGCATGATTTGCTAAGTAAACCCTTTTGGGATATTACCTCTCGACAAGAATCTATAGACAAAGTCTGAAAAGGGCCAGATAGCCTCTGGATATCATATTTTATTGTAAATGTGACATATCCAGTAAATTCCCCTTCATTCAATCTCTGGTTTAGATCAGATTGTTTTTTTTTTTGTAAACTTAAGCAGATTATATTAGTTTTGTTGTATAAAATTACATAGATTCCTGGGAGTCAATGTGACCTCCCGGAGATATTGCTTCCAATGGATATATTCACTGAAGATTGAGGTCACTTGGCCAGTAGAACTGTGCTTGTAGCTCAATACGCTCTGGCGTGCCCAGAAAGTCTGGTCAGCACAGAGCTGCTCTGTCTGAAGATGGTGATCGAGCATTCTGCAATGCGGATTTTCGTTTCAGAGACCGGTGTGACAGGATGTTGCGTGATTTTTCCCGATCCTGTGGGCTGTGTTCTCCCTTGGGCGTGACTTTCTCATAATCGATTGGGCATTGATTGAGTTTTCCATGGTTTCCTGTAACGAGGACCCCTTGTGGCCTAGGCTTGTGCTTGCAGATCCGCTTGTTGGATATCGTGGCATTTGGCTTTGAGTTCTCTCGCCTCCTGATCATGCCAAAGGCTGTGGTACTCTTCCAGATTGGAGTCGATCCCTTCATTTGCCAATGCATCAGCTAGCTTGTTTGTTTTCCTTCGAACGGCTTGGAAGGTGATCCCTTTCATGTTGCAGAGTTGGCTTTGGAGATCTTTTAGTATTGCTGACAGCCTCCAGCTTGGGGTTACTTTGTGCACCTGTGCACCCATCTGGATTTTCCTGATCAGTCTTATTATTATCTCTGAATCGCCCTCCACTATCAGAGGTAGGATCTTGTATCGACCAACCAGAGTGAGGCCTTGGAGGAGAGCGATGAGTTCTGCAACGTTGTTGGTGTTCACTCCGAGATTGCCGTGATAGATGAGGTGAATTGATCCTGTGTGATCCCGTACTGCTCCCCCATAGCCTGCCATGCCCGAGTTTTGTCTTGAAGCCCCGTCGAAGTTGAGTTTGAATGTGTTGAAGGGGGGCAGAGTCCATTTGTCCTGCGTCATTCTTGTTGAGGTCTGGTTCCTTCCAGCAGAGTTGGGCCTTGTTTGAAGATGCAGGATCTGTATTATTCTTGCCTCGTTTGGAGATGCGTTGCCCTCTATCTTCTATATGCCTATGGCGTTGACTGTTTCTGTGATGAGCAGTCGAACCTTCCTTATCAGCATGTGAACTCCTGTGGCTATTTTTTTGAATATTCTTGCGTTTCGCTCTTTCCATAGGATCCAAACTAATGTGCTCGGAACTAGATTCCAGGCACTGTTGACCAGGGGATTGGAGGATATGGAAGATCTCCACTGGATTAGTGAAATTTGGATGGAGTTTCTGTCTCTATCTGATTGTCTGAAGACCATGGCCATGTCATCCCACAGAGAGCAAGCCGTGGGACAGGTATTGAGCAGGTGATTGAGCGTTTTCGCACCATTCTCGCAGAGCATACATCGAGAAGGGCCTACAAAACCTCGTTTCTTAAGGTTGTCCCATGTGAGAGCCCTATTATGCAGGACTAGCCAAGAGAAGAGTGTGATTTTTGGCCAAGTTCCTCTGCTCCACAGGGTTTGCCATTTGTGGTCTGATTGATGATCCGGGGAGGCTGCCAAGAGCTTACAAGCTTCTTTGAGGTTGAACGTGCCTTTGGGGTTACTTCCCCATCTTAGGATGTCCTCTTTGTTGGATCTGCGGATTTTCCTTTTGTCCAAGTCTTGTAGAAAATGGTCTACATTCCCTGGGCCTGCTGGGATATGCCATTGTTCTCTGGAGATCCAGTTCTGCCATATGGTTGCTTCGCTTGTCGGTTGCCAGTAGTCTGCTACCGTAATCTTGCCTTCCTCCTGCATGGCTCTTTTAAGAGTATGCCAGTCTGAGTGTTCCAAGATTGGAAGCTGCTGCCAGGCATCTTCCCAGAATAGGGCTGTGTTGCCTTGGTGTACTTCCCAGAAGCTATGCTGCTGAACAATATGTCTATTTTCCCAGGCTTTGTTCCAGATTGGGGATCCTTGAGTGGTGCCTGTAAGCCGGATGAGGTCTTTATCCTTGATTTGGGTTGTATACTTCGCTTTCCACAGGGCGCCCCAGAGGGAGTCAGGATTTTCAACCCATCTCCACCAGATTTTTGCTGCTACGGCCTTGCTTGATATCTCAGGGTCTCGGAGGCCCAAACCTCCCTCCATTTTTGGTTTGCAGATGTCTATCCATTTGAGGAGGGCCCATTTGGATTTCTTAGAGGGTCCATTCCAGAGAAAGGAGCGCTGAATGTTTCAGATGGTCTTGTAAGCCACCTTAGGGGCTGCAAGTGCTGAGAACATGTAGGCTGGCATGGTTTGAAGGATGGACTTTATCAATATCAGTCTGCTGGCCATGTTTAGTGCCCAGTGGGTCCAACTGCTTAGCCTGGCTCTCATTTTGTTGAGAAGGGCTTCCCAGTTGCTCGATCTATAGTCATGTTCCGAAAGCGATATACTAAGGTATTTGGTTGGAAGGGAGTTCTTTTGAATATTCAAAATTATGCTGAGATTTCTCTGCACAGGAATGGATGTGTTGAAGAAAAAAAGTTTGGATTTGGTTAGATTGATTTCCATACCTGAGGCTTCCGAGAAGGTTTTTAACACCTTGCTGATGGTTCGAGCTTCCTGTACTGTGGGGGCGCCCATGAGCATGGTATCGTCAACGAATTGCTGATGCGTTACAGTGGGTCCTTGGTGTACCGGTTTGATGCCTTTGAGTTGGTTCTGCTGCTTTGCCTTGGTTAAGGATCTTCCTAGCCCTTCTGCCATTATGATGAAGAGAAAAGGAGACAGGGGGTCCCCTTGCCTTATACCTCTGGATGGACTGAAGGGTTGTAGGGGTCCTCCATTTAGCAGGATAGAGAAGAAGGCACCTGAAACCAGTTCCATTATCCAGTTTGTCTATAGTTGACTGAATCCAAAAGCTTGGAGGATTGCTTTCATGTATTTCCAGCTGATTCTGTCAAAGGCCTTGGAAAGATCAAGCTGGATTAACATGCCTGGAGATCTGTTTGTTTTGAAAGAGTGCAATACTTCCTGGGTGAGGATTATGCTATCAGTGATCTGCCTTCCTTCGACGTAGCTAGTTTTCTCTTGAGAAATGATTGAGGGGAGGACGGATTTAAGTATGTCTGCCATCAATTTGGAAAGGATTTTATAGAGGACACTGCAAAGGGCTATGGGGTGGAACTTGTCAGGGGAGTCAGCCTGGTTCGATTTGGGAATTAAGGTAAGGAAAGTGGCATTGATGGCAGGTAGGACTTTCTTGGTTCTGTGAAAGTTTCTTACAAGAATAAGAAGGTCAGCTTTAATAATGGGCCAGCACGCCTTGAAGAATTCAATTGTAAATCCGCCAGGTCCGGGGGCCTTGTTCGTGGCCATGGAGAAGACAGTTTCTTCAATCTCCTGCTCAATAAACTCTCTTAGAAGAAGGGCGTTTTGATCCTCTGTAACTAAGCTGGGTATGGCTCCCAAAATTTCCTTTACGGCTTGGGATCGATCTTGAAGAGGTTCGCTGAGAAGAGAGGTGAAATAGGAGTTGAGCTCAGATCCGATGTGATCCCTTGAGAAGACTTGATCGCCAACTGCAGTCTTGAGGGATAGGATGCGATTAAAAGCTCTATTCTGGATGGTGGACTTGTGAAAGAAGCTGGTGTTGTGCTCGCCTTGTTTTAACCATTGCACTCTCGATTTCTGTCTCCATAGTAGCTCTTCCTGTTTTAGTATTTCTTCCCATTGCCTTTGCAGAATCGATTCTTGAGTGTTCCGCTCCTCATTGGGCCCTTCTGTGATCAGAGTTTGCTGGAGATTCGCCATTTTTACCTCAAGTTCTCTTTTGGCTTGAAATATGTCACCAAAGGTATCTTTGTTCCATTGTTTGAGGTTGGTCTTTATAATTTTGAGCTTCTGCTGGATTATGTACATGATGTTGTCGCTCCTTATGGTGGTTTGAGTCCACCAGTTTTGTATATTCTGCATGAATGATGGGTGCTCTATCCAAAAGGCCTCAAATCTGAAAGGCCTGTTTTTGGGTTTATCCAAATTGGTGAAGTGGATCTGCACTGGCCAGTGATCAGATCCTCCTATGGGCAGAATGTTGGCCTCCATGTCTATATTTTGCAACAGAATGGATTCTGACATGAGGAATCTGTCAAGCCTTGAAGCTATCTGTCGGTTTCCTCCTTGCTTATTGTTCCAGGTATGTAGACCATTGACAGTGGGGATGTCAATGAGTTTGGAAGCAACAATAAAAGTGTTGAATGCTTCCGAGTCCTTATCCAGTCTTCGTAGGCCTCCCTTTTTCTCTGCTAGATTGGTAATCATATTATAGTCTCCTCCTAAAATCCAGTGATATGCCCCATGGTGTTGTCTGACTTCATCCAGGTCTAGCAGCATCTCCAGCTTTTCCTGAAGTCGTTGGGGTCCATATACATTGGTAACGCAGATCGATTGCCCTGAGTCTGGCATGTTGAAAATCACCGATAGAGAGTGCTTGGTGGATAGAGAATTTTGTACTATGAATTTGCTTTTGTTCCAGAATGTGATCAACCCTCCTGCTTGCTCGATTGCATCTATGCTGATGCATTGATGACTGTTGGAAACAAGTTTTTTGAGAGTTTCCATGCTCTTGGAAGAGCATTTGGATTCTTGCAGTAGGACGATGTCTGGGTGCTGTGAGAATAGGCGGTTCTTCAAGATCCTTCTTTTGGAGGTGTTGTTGAGCCCCCTGATGTTCCAGGTTGTGATTTTCATTGAGCAGTCTTTGGAGCAGAAAGGACCAATGCCCTGATTTTCCCCTCGTTGATTAGGCATCTGCCCAGCTCTTGTATCTGCTGTCTTGTGGATTTTCGCCCTCTTTTTCTGCCTGGTCCCTGTGATTTGTATTGATCCAGATCCATGTTGGCTTGTATACCTGTTTGGCTGCTATTTCCCCATTGCCTTTTGGCTGCATTCTGGTTGATGTATTCCAACTGCAAGTAGGCCATTTCTATCTTCTCCAAATGGTCTTGAGGAATGGCATCGACTCCCAATTTGGACCATTGCTCGTTGACCTTTTGAAGATCTAGATCACCAAGGATTTCCTCCAGAGGATTGTTTGAGGGGGTTGTGGAGGGCTGATCTAATTGCATTTCTATGCACTGCTGGGTTTGCGTTGGGGTTTGGCTGGTGATATTCTGGAGGGAAGAGGAGTCCTGTTGGTGTTGCGGTGCCTGGGCATGGGTTAGGTCAGAGGTTGAGCTTGGAGCTTTGGTGGTAGGCGTGGGTTGGCTTGAATCTGGTAGATCATGATTAGTGGGGGCCTGAGGAGCTGATGGGTGCTCCGATGAGTCAAGATTACCCATAATTTCAAAGCTATTTTGCTGGGTGGAGGTCTTATTAGTGGGGGTAATGTTGGTGGGTTGTTTTGGAGCCTTTTTGCTTCTCTTCCCTTTATTCTTTCTTGAAGCGGGGGTGAAGCCAGGTGTTGGAGTATCCACTTGTTCTTGTTGTGCTTTGGGCTGTGGTTGATTGACAGGGCATCTGTGGCTGAGATTTCCATGCTGGCGGCAGGTTCAACATTTGAATGGGATATTTGCATAATCAATGGTTTGCTTCCAGTGCACTCCTCTGTGGATCAGCTCCATATGGCCTGGGAGGGGTCCTGAAATATCCAGGTAAACATAGATTCTAGCATAAGCAGTGTACTTACCTTGTGATGTTAGATCTGAGGCTTTGATGAAGACTCCCAGCTGGTTTCCTATGGCCTCCAAGATTCGCTTGTTCCAGTAATCCACAGGCAGAGAGTGAAGGCGAATCCATACTGGAACTTTTTTGAAATCCTCCTGTTCTGGAGCGAAGTTTGGTCTCCAGTACGTGATGTATAGTCTGACAGAGTTGTAGAAATATGGTCCTCCGTCGAAGATACGATCTCGGTCATCCCTGTGGGCGAAGATGACGGTGAAAAAGCTCCTCGATCCCAGCTGAAGCTCGAAATCCCCTTTGGGTTTCCATTTCTGGTTTATCCACCAGCATAGAGCCTTTTCGTTCAGTCGAACCCCCATGAATCTGCAGATCAGGGCATGTTTACTCATGTGGTCTCTATATTCGTCTATCCATGGATCTTCAATGATTGGTCTTGGTATTTCCTTCGAGATGGGCTTGCATGGGGACGATTTTTGCTCGCTGTGTCGATTGGGATTGTGCCCCGCTGACGCAGTTCCTTTTGGCTCCGGTTCGTGGCTGATTCCCTTAGATCTGGAGCTGGTAGGGAAGTTGGAGGTTTCCATAGGGATGCTGCCGAAAATGAAAGGTGTAAAAGAAGGGGGAATCGAACCCCCCCAGAGTTGTGCATGGAGTGAATCAGGTGAGAGCGCCGTTGCAGAGCTGTCTTGTAATGGTTGGTGTTGCAGGCTAGCTTGCCGAACCAGGCTCAGGGTTCTGTAGGGTTTCAATCCTGTCGTCGCTCTTCAGAGGCCCGCCTATTTTAGATCAATCTGTCCGGTGTAATCGTTTAGATCAGATTGTTGATTGTTAATGTCTTAAGAGGAAATATCTCACTGATACTAGTTTGTGGGAGATCTTTTTAGTAGATCTAAGTTGATTTTTTTTGGATGAAAATCCATATTTAAGTCCCACACAACATATGCAACAGGAACCAAGCTTTGGTCTGCATATTTTTTGCATATTTTTCCTTATACAGCGTTCCTATTCAGTAGAAGGGAAATATTCCTAAAAAAGGAACAATACAAAATAGCCCAGGATAACCCATCAAAGCTACATTCAAATAATAGAAATGGGAAGACGAAAAAATACATGAGAAAGTTGTGTGAGTTCCACAAGAACCACACCCATAACACAAATGTGTGTCGTGTAAATCAATTAGTTGTGGTCGAGATGAAGGATTAAGAGACAAATTTTGGTTTCAATTGTAATATCCTCAGTGATGCGACTCAAGCTTTTATTCGCTAAAGTTTGAAGTATAGTTAAACTAGACAAAGTTTGAAGTATAGTTAAACTAAATCCCTAACTGTCTGATAAATATTTAGAGAATTAGTGACACCTTGTATTATACCTAGGGGGATAATATCAGGTACAGAGGGAGGTACCGAGGGGAATAATGTAATGTAATAATATGAGGATGATAAATAAATGTTCCATAGTTAACAAATAAAGCGGTTAACTCGCATAATATTAGGGACCACAAGAAGTTAAGAAATATTGTGATAAGCCCATAGTATTTGATGTATGGCATTGAGAGACCCATGGTAATTACCCATCGTATTCTATGTATGAAACCTATATAAAGACTAGAGACTCTCCATTGAGGGATGTTAAGTATTGTTGTGTTGACAAGTATATGGCTTGTGGAGTGATCTCCTTCTTGAAGGAGTAGTTGTATGGTGTTACCCTACCTCAAGGGTTTAATAATAATAAAGATATGAAGTTATATAATTAATATTGGCGTATTTATCTAGTAGGGTAGAATTGGGTAGAATGGGGATAAATGTTTTTTTTCATTTTTCCAGGAATTTTTTGGGCGGCGAGTTTCCAGATCATATCTAAAAATTTTGGTGAAACATTTAAAAAAACAAGTTGCATATCTAAATTCCTTGCAAAAAATACCCAATTAAAAAAAAATGGTTGAATCGGAGTCCGGATGAGGAATATATCATTGATTTAAAATCAGTTGTTTTGTAGAAATGTTTCTAACGACAATTGATGGAGGTGACTTTCCAGTAATTTTTTGCAGTTTTTGTGCAGAATTTTAGAACAATAATTTCATATATGATTTCCTCTTGAAAATTCCCCCAATTTAAAAAATAACGATCGAATAGAAGTCTTGATGAGGGAGATATTACTGATTTGATATTGGCTCTTTTTTCAGTTTTTTTTGTGACAGAAAGATAGTTGCAACATGGATCTAAGATTCTAGATTGCATAGATCGTGATTTCAATTACATGGAAAGATCCAGAATGACTATTTTATTTATAAAAATAGGTTATAATAAGGATTTTGATCCATATTGACTGATTTGTGTCCATTTCAAATTTTCCGTAGAAAGTAAGTAAAACTTTTCAAAACCCTCATTCTACAGGTAAAGATGATGGTCCTACTATTGAATAATTCCTAGAATTCGAAAAGTAAAAATATTCGATAGTTCGGAAATATTTATTATGGCTTCATTTTAGAGATGAGGCTACCATATAGCAGAACTCACTTGACACAAAGAATTTTTAATCCTTCCTAATGAAGAACTTGAAAAATTCCTTTTGAAGAAATGGTCTCATACTAGAAAACAGGATAATGAGAAACATAAGGGATTATTTTCTACTGGTATCTCCTTATTACAGGTTCATGGACATATGAAAAACAAAAATATTATTGTGTCTATAAATCATAGTTGCAAACATAATATTTTTGATGTTAATTTGGAAAAAAAATCACAAGTTCCATAAAAACAAATTGAAAACACATTGTTTAATAATGAGGATGTTAAAATTTATAAATATTTGAAGATTTCTATGGATAAGTATTTGTCGCATTATGATTTTTATACTTCAGATATGGATAATGTGGATGTTGTTTTGGGATACCCTTATATGGAGTCCGTTGGTACTGTCAATATTAACGTGCAAAAGAAATTCTTGAAGCTCAAGTATAAAAAAAAGAAAATTACATTGGAGGATATTTCCGTCATTTTACAGGTATAGTATAGGGAGACCCAAGTAAAAAAATCTATATATACTAACAAATTAGAAGCGGATTCCATGGTAGAATTAATAATGGAAGAAAATAAACTAAATTAGTTACCACAAAAGGAACCTGATACCACTCATGCTCCATCAAGTGGGTAATTGAATAAATATACACCATCAACATATCACCACCCACACAACCCAACAAGACAACAAACAACAAGGTGAAAAATAACTAACAACAAGGCCAACAACCCCTTGAAGAAACACATAGAGGTACGATGATCTACCCACAACACATCAACAAAAAGAAACTACAAGAACGAGCTTCCATCTCAAGCGAGAGAAGCACCGACTAGATCTTGGATGGTTAGATGCACATGCATGGTACTAATGGAGCACTATTTTGAGTAGATCTTATTATTTTTGTTCTTCTCATGTTTTGGGGATGAAACATGCTTAAGTGGGGTGGAATGTAGTATATCTTGGGGGGATAATATGGGGTACAGAGGGAGGTATCCAAGGGAATATTGTAATTTAATAATGTGAGAATGATAAATAAATGGACCATAGTTTTTAAATAAAGTGGTTAATTCGCATAATGCCAGGGACCACAAGTAGTTAGGAAATAATGTGATAAGCCCATATTATTTGATGTATTGTATTGAGATACCCATGGTATTTACTCATGGTATTATATGTATGAAGTCTATATAGAGGCCGAAGACTCTCCATTCATATATTTCAAGTATTGTCGTATGGAAAAGAATATGGCTTGTGGAGTGATCTCCTTCCTTAGGAGTAGGTGTATGGTGTTACTCTATCTCAAGGGTTTGATATTAATAAATATATGTAGTTCTATCATCTATCTTGGTGTATTTATCTCATATATTTTTCTCTTTAATATATTTGCAGTCAAACTTACAACATGCCCCAAGGAGGTGGACAAACAAAAGATAAGATTCCTCTTTTTTTTCCCTTTCTAATTCTTAAGAAAAGAGGAAAATAAAAAAGAGGCAAGTTAAGTAAATGCACAAAACAAAGAAAAATGGTTGGAGATAAGTGCCATGAGTCTGGAAAAATACTCAAACTAGAGAAAAATGGTGATATATAAATGTCATGGGTCTGGATCTAATTGGAATTAATATGGGAGAGAAATACAATAATTTCAAAACAACACTAGTGGGACAGAGAGACTAGTGGAACCCTCAAACAAAATTAGGATGTGGCTTGGGGTTCAAGAGGAGATACTCTCTAGAATTGTTCATAAAACTGATTCTATGAATGGAAGGGATGAAGATCAGGGGTAGCTAGGTGAGAAGCTATCTTACAGTTTGGTGGATCATGATATCCCCTCAATTATTCCCTGGAATAACTTATCTAAGTTTTTGAATTCAGTTTTTCTATATTTTCAAAAAATTGTAGGTCTATGAATGTGTTTGATATTGTAATTTCTAATCTAGAAATAAATATTGGTATGGGAACCTGTGTAAATGAAATGTATGAAGTGACAGGTTCACATGTGAAAAATCTTGACCATGGAAGGAAGTCACAAAGAAGACATGAATAATATTGGTAAACTATACCAGAAAGAGGAAAAATAATGAAGGGTTGGTAAGTTTATGATGAAAAAAATTATAGGCTAAATTATATTATAGAATCATGTAAGTGTGAATGATTTTGGTTTGAAACTGCTATGAAAAAATACCATAAAGGAACAAAAAGAAAAATATTTATCTTATATAAAAGAAAATATATTGTTAATGCATTTGTGTACTTGGGAACCATGATTAGTACCTTTGGAAAGCTTGGCATGTAAATACCTTCCTTATCCAAATATGGTCACCAATTCTAAATTTTTATGACACATAAATCCCTAATAAGTTTCGCGACACGACTCGTGAGAGTTTTGGACCTCTTCTGGAGTAGTTTGATGATATATAATAAAAGGAAATGAAATTACAAATTTATGCATACGCATGTTGGCAAGAATCAATTAGACATACAATGTAGTCATATATGAATCCAACTATATATATATATATATATCTTAAAAACTTAGTAGTGGTGTGTAATATCTATATAGCAATAGTGAACAATTGAAAATGTTGAAGTAGACAAATAACATAGAAATAAAAGTTTGACTTTAAACTATGATATAATGGGGTTGCAAAAGTAAACAATAGTTTGGAAAAGCGATTAATAAACCATACATAAGAATATAGCATGTGTGTATTCTAGGAATACTACCAGTAACTATTTTAGAGTGTTGATAGTCTCAAAGATTAAAAACATATGCTCACATTATCATAAGAGTGTTTCGATGCAACCAAAAACAACATGCACAATTACATTAACGAATATATGGAATGTATAGAATTTTGGCCAACAATGATTTCCAGTAACTGAGTAAGTATATATATAAATACATAAATTGTTACAATAGAAATATGGTCGTGGCCATAATTGAATTAAAGCTTCACTGTCTAAAAAAAATAAGGGAAAACCCTTAAGAAAAACTTTGTGCCGACAAAGACACATTTCAAGCCATACAACTAATTCCAAACCTTATCAACTTGACTTACAGTCGAGGAAACCATGGAACCAAAGAAAGAACATGTAAACTTAGAACCTATACATAAATTGTTACAATAGAAATAGGTCGTGGCCATAATTGAATTAAAGCTTCACTTTCTAATAAAAATAAGGGAAAACCCTTAAGAAAAACTCTGTGCCGACAAAGACACATTTCAATCCATACAATTACTTTCAAACCCTATTAACTTGACTTATAGTCGAGGAAACCATGGAACCAAAGAAAGAATATGTAAATTTAGAACCTGGTAGATCTTGACAAAGTCACTCGAGAGAAATAAGAATGTTTTTCTGGGAAGTGAGCATTGTACCAAGTGGAGAAAGACATTGAAAAAAAAAACAAATCAAAATTTGTTAAGAGAAAATTTTTTGGGACAATATCTACATGTAGACACACTCGATTCAAGTAAGGGGGTTAATATATAAGAGAATAAGAATAAAATATATTACCTATAACAATGAACGACTATGGCTCCTCTGTATCTCAGCACCCCAGATAAAACAATAACCAGTTTATCCAAACAATAAGGTCACATTCCCATCAAAGGGAAAATGGGATGGTGAAATCAACCTTACAAAAAGGGGGAAATGATTAAACACCTATTACCTAGTGGGAATCATGCCTGGTGGGAATCATGTAAATAATTTCCATGAGTAGGGTGAATGCAGTTGATACAAACTCTTGAGTATGAATTCCTTCACGAGCACCATGGCGACACCAAACAAAAATCACAGTCAACAAAAATGCTAGAAATAAAAAACAAAAACTTGAGAAGTGAACACTTTTGATAAATTTAACTAGAGTTATTGACCGAAGGAATTATATTATCGAATACCACCATTAAAATGGAAATCGAAGAGCAACTAGGTTGCAATACAAGAAAATATACAAATGGCACCTAAAAATTTTGATAGAGGGTAGAACCTTAGAAACCCTAGGTCACAAAGCCTTCTTTCCATCGATAGAGAGAGAAAATGAGATGGGATGGTGGTAACTACATGGGTGGTTACTTACAATAAAAACCCCGATGAATATGAGCCATTGGATTTACCAAACAACACTTGTCCAATGTACATGAGGCCAACACATAAAATGCTCAATAAAATAAAATTATGTTAGAGATTCTCTTCCTCGAGAAGATCACTATGGGTTACATCTTTGACTTTGGGAGATTTTGAATTGTAATGAAGGTTAACCATAATACTAATAAACATTACATTATATTGTGTCAATACTTTCACTATAACCATCGTGTTCATAATATCCCACATATATCATATGAAATTTCCAAAATGATAATTTATTAAGGCTGAGTATCACAATGCATAAGTGATGGGTGGTGCAGATTGCATCCAAACATATGAAAAGGGTAGGAAATTAATGAATCGAGAAAAAATACTAATGTAGCTTCATATATGGTGTTTATGTAAATAAGTTGAACCATTTTAAACAATGATCATAATATGGGCACCAGAATAGTTATCATAATACACGTTCAAACATAAATACGTAAATGAATAGGTATGAATATGAGGATTAGTTATATTTATGTATAAGAAAAAAGAACCAAACCTTGAGTGTGGAGTGTTGATAAAGAATGGAATAGTTATCATAATACATGTTCAGACATAAATATGTAAATGAATAGGTATGACTATGAGGATTAGTTATTATTATGTATAAGAAAATAGAACCAAAACCTTGAGTGTGGAGTGTTGATAAAGAATGGTCATAAATATGTAAATGAATAGGTATGACTATGAAGATTAGTTATATTTATGTATAAGAAAAAAGAACCAAAACCTTTAGTGTGGAGTGTTGATAAAGAATGGTCTATAAAGAGGCACTGGAATTACTTGGAAATTCTATGATAAAAAAATAAAGGGTGGTTTATGTCAAGGATAAACCATGTTTTCAAAATTATTCTCTTATAGAAAATGTAAATCTGAAGTTTATTCATGTTTATTATTAGAAGTAGGAAACTTATATTAAAGGCATGCTAATTCTTAAAAATTAATTAAAAAAATTACTTTTCTCATTTCACTGAGTATTAGAAGTAATACTTTCATTTTCTTTATGGGGATGTGACACTGACTTTGAGCCAAACCCCAATAATGGGAAACAGGCTATCTATGTAGAATCCAGTGCCACCATTTCTACCACCGAGGTCTCGTACATCGACATTAAATATCCATAGGAAGGTGAGCATCTATTCCACTCACAAGTGTGGGTGAAGGAGGTTTTTTATTGTTTCATTGACGATAGTGGGAATAAGAAGAACCACATATTAGAAGTGGTCGTTAAGTGATTGGAATGATTGAAGACACCACACCCACAACCACACACCATCAGGTGGCTCTACCAAGGGTGAGATCTATGTGTCAACCAATAGTGCCACCTATCCTACAACATCAAGTTGTTCATGGATGAGGTATTTTGTGTTGTTTCTCCCCTTAAAGCTTGAGATGTTTTTTTTGGGTCAAATGTACTTGTGTATGAGTACATAACTCACATTGTTATTATTACTTTGGGTATAAAAATATATAGTATACTAGATACTTTGGGTATAAAAATATATAGTATACTAGAGGTAGCCCAACCTACATCTATTTCTCCAATATCTACTAAGAAATTAAATAAGACCATCTCTAAGACTAGGAAATTTTTCTTTCTCCTAATTCATTCTCAGAGTAAGTGGAAGATCATAGCCACATCCATGACATACACATAAGGCTCCTTTGCATGACAAAGGAAACTAGATAAGGTCATCGAAGAGTACAAAGACATATTCTCCTCACCCACAAAGGTTCCTTTGCACTTTCAATTTAAGCATGCAATTGATCTGACCGCCAACACACGTATTCCCAATGGGCCAATCTATCACCACTCTCTTATAGAAACTAAGAAAATCAAGTGGAAGATCCAGAATATGCTACGAAGATTTTAACAACCTACTAATTTCCTCATCTTGAGGAAGCCAAATTGGACTCGTGCAAACGAAGGATGGGACCTAGGGACTCCGTATTGGATATCAAGCACCGAAAAAAATCATAGTGATGAAAAATTACTATATTCCACAAATTGATGAACTTCTTGATCAGGTCAAGGGGAATAAATACTTTAGGAAGACTAATTTCAATTCTCGATATCACCAAGTTCCAATAGAGCCTATAAATGTGTGGAAGACTACTTTCTCGTCCAACGAGGGTTTTTTTGAGTGGTTGGTCCCACTTTTTCATTTGAAAAATTCCCTTGTATGTTTCATGAGGTTAATGGATGACATCTTGCGACCTTTCACAAATTGTTCATGGATTTATATCTCGTTGATAACCTTGTATTCAACAACAATTGGAAAGATCACTTGCAATATATTCAACATGTCCTAGATAGTCCACAACAACAAAATTTTTTGGTTAAGGGGTCCTGACCTATTTTTAGAGTGTTCTGCGCAACCAACAAAACCCTCAAACTACTCACCCTTTTGGTAGTGGTCTTCTTCCGTATACCAAAGTCTCACCTGAAGTAGTATGGAGGGGTGTTGAAACAAGGTTTCCAAGTCCCAAGGAAAAATTTGTTGTGGGCTTAACCTTAATTATCATATCTAATGCTAATTGAAGTGTGGAAGACTTCACATAAACCTATATCTAAATCTAGATCAAACCCTTAACAGATATGCGTAAATATATTATTATACTTCAGTCAGATCTAGCTTATCAAAGCAGAAACAACACTTACACAATCATAAAGATATTTTTCCATAAAACCATTAAAACAGATGTAATCCTTGCGAAAACATGGAGATATTAGACAGATAATTAAATTAGATAAATGCGCATTCAGAAAAGAAATAGACATATCACTTGCAGTATTTAATAAATACTTAAATCAACATATTCATGCATAAACATAGAAATTGCAACAAATTTTGGAAAAAACTCATCTTTATTAGTGGATCTTCAATTCATAACAAACCTTTTCTACCTATGCAAACAATAGTAGAGTCCTTGCACACAAATCAGGACTAGGTCTCCATACACACAGCCAAAAGGAGCCTCTCTACCGAGACCGAACACAACTACCAAAAATCATAAGCCATAAACATAAAGATTGTTTCCAAGGATAAGATAACATATCCTTACTCAAATGAAACCTTACATATTTATATGACTTTATAAACTCACATACCATGGTCTCAAACCATGGTTTTAGACTCATGGTTTCCCTTTTTACCCATTACAATTATGTAATATCCCAAAATAGGGAAATTCTACAACAATGGGAACATCGTATAATGTTCCTAAGTTGGAGATTTAGCAATACTTGGACATAATAATGAAATAGTAGGGATAAATTAGCACGTAGAACTCCAAAAGATCCAAATATCCATCATATTAGATCATAGCAGCAAATGTATGCAAAATATCGAGGAAACACTCACTCAAGCTAGGCAATACATGCCTCAAGAAACATGTACATGGAAAAATGAAGAACACTGCTACACAGAAAATGCCCAAGGCTATGCCAGCACAGTTTTATTAGAGGAAATATTGTTGGGAAGTGTCAATACAAAGATATACAAATATAGGGCCCATACAATGTTGGGAGTGAAGATACATACTCCTAAACTGAATTTCAAGACAATCCAGAAAGGATTCCCTGAAATGTACAAAATGGAAAAAATGTCGGTGTAGCAGGGCTAAGTAGCAGTTGAACTAAAGAACTGGATGGAGATGGCTATAGATGATGCACAAGCTGAATAAAAATCCTCCATTGGATCTCCCATGTGAAAGGTTGATCCTAACACTGAATATCTTACCCTCCAGACAACCTACAAACCGTCACTGCAGATACTCACTGAAAATAATGCAGTCTAAGAGAGGGACTGCGATGTAAATCATGGAAATGGTTGTCCTGATGCCAAATATGGTGAAATATGCCCAAAAATCTTCCTAAATGATCTCCCAAAGGAAAGAAAGCTTCCTCCTCTGAAAAATAAGCCAAAGAATGGTGTTGTGGAACCTCCACTTCAACACCCTACAACACAGCATTATACTTCAGTAGAAATAACATTGTAGATGAAGGAAGTGGCTTGGCCTTGAACTTGAATGTGGAGAAATGAAGAACAAGATCCCCCAAGAGGCCTCTCTTGAAAGGAGAAGGAATTCCTAAACAGGCATGCCTTGGGCTAAATAGCACAACAACTCTTCTAAATAGCAAGAGAATGCACAAGAGTCTAAACAGACCATAAAATCAATAATCCATAACTTGAATAACAATGGTTGCCTTACCCTCCTTTTAAAAAAATGGAAGCCCTATCATCGTGGGTCCCACTTATTAGGGTTTCCTCCACCAAGGAATCTTCCTCCCATTGATATTGCATTGTCTCTCCAAGTGTTCTCCACCTCCTATCCCAGCGCTATTGAATTGGTCAAACTTGACCTTGTCCACATGCAAATGATCATGTTCACACATAAGGGTGTCAAATCCAGCTCCTATGACTATCCATTTTCACATTATGAGGGATTTTATTCATATTTTTAATGTGCATGGGCCTCCTTGCCCATTTATTAAGCTACTAGGTGATAAAGACAAAAATCAATATTCAAATTAGCTGCATGCTAATTTTGGAATATTACAGTCCTCCCCTCCCAAATGTTGCTTGTCCTCAAGAAACTACAAGGATAGAACTAAGAAGCCTCCTCTTCTCTCCTTGTAGCATCCGCATATAATAAAATACTCCAAGGATCAAGATGTTTTATCATCAATACATCTCCAAGTTGTCCCTCCCAAGTATGCAAGCTAGCTTTTGGTGTGCATCCCAAATAGCTATCATCATGTAAAACATCCATGGAAGTAACAATGGGTTGTCTAAAGGCCTTCTTGAGTCATGAGGTCTGATATAGATTGGGATCTATCATCCCCATATGCATATTCCATCCCCAAGCTATCATCCATACAAAATGAGTCACCTCCCAACATGGCAACTCCTGAAAATGCTCCTCCACCTTAAGCTCATGCAATGTAGGTGGGCTGAAAATATGAACATGGTGGACATAGAAGCCTACCCCACGCTCTCCTTCTCTCCACTTATGATATGTGTAGAGTGCTGGCTAATCTTGGGCTGCAATAAAGTTTCCCTCAAGTGGCAAGAAGGAAGCTAGATCCTCAAGGATCCCCTCTCCAAAGTTATGAAACATGCTGGCCCAATTCCTTACATATATGATGAGTTGGAAATCACCATCATATGGCATCCAATCAATCCCATGGCCCACCTCATGAAAGAACAAATGTTTGACTATGGTGGCCGTATCACCTCTCATGCCCCCATTAGAACATGGAATGCAAACAATGTGGGGAATATCTCCCCCAAGGGACACATCCAACCAATGTGCCACTCCCCCAATCATGCTCCCAATACAAATAAGAGAAATAACAACATAAGGGACTACATTGAGAACCATACTTATTGCCATATGTAGCAAGGGAGAAGGACAATGGTCCCTCAAATGTAACCAATGCAATTCGACCCTCAACTGTAATAGAGAATGAAAAAAAGTGTGGTTTCTCAACCACTTGCTTGCTGCCCCACTCTCCTCATGTGTTTGGAGAAAGCGAATGATGTATGTTGCAATGTAAGTATGTTCTCCATAAAAAATCTCCTCCCCTAGTCCTCCTAGGGAGTGGTCACCAATAATTCTCATGGCCTCAAGTAAACCATGAGGTATAAAAGGAAGAATGATCCTCCTTTGAGAAAATCCCTACACATATATGGTTAAGGGATGCATATATACATTATAAAAGTCATCATGAAAATAAACAATACCCTTACCGTATGTCTTGCTCATACAAATGGAGTGGCTCATAGATGAGTCTCCTCTCATCCTCAAAGAGAAAAGAGGTGGCTGTGCTAACTCTCCCAAAGAGTTATGTATCTCTTCCATCTCCACATGAACCATGCATCTCCTCATATGCTGATACATCTCCTCCTCAAAGCCTTCCCAAAAATACCCCTCCATGATGGTGTGGTATGTCCTCATAGAATAAGTATGGCTGAAAAGGAAATCTCTATGAGCTACTTGTAGCAACTTCTCCTTGAGCTTGGAAGATCTAGATAAGAAGATCCTACCATGAGTATATGACCCCATATCTAACTTAATATCCCTCATTATGCAATTGGTCATCCAATATCATGCAAGTGAAAATATCCTTTGAATACTCCACCAACAACTGAGAGTTCCAATATGGATCTATCCTCCATAGAAACAACGCTAATGATCTCTTATGAAGTGCATCTTTCATATGGTCATCCTCCTCTTTGACATCTCCCATGCCAAATATGCAAGTTGGAAGGCTGCTATCCTTCCCCTACTGCTTTTTCCACAACGCCGAATCTGAAATGAGAGTGGGTAAATATGATGTTGAGAGAATGTCTCTCTCCTCCTTAAGTCTACCCAAGAATATCAGTGCTGTACAATAACCTCCCAATATCTCCACTCCTCTGAAATCAATGAATGGCGCCTCATAATGTGAAGGATATCTCATCATTTGCCGATCTGATGGTCTCCTTGGTGAAATGTCTCCATGCAATGAGACATCCTCATCAAGAGTATACTGCATATATGAATGGAAAAAATTGTCCCTTCTCTCACTGCGCAATCCAGTCTCCCTCTTAGGTGTATCAACCTCATGAAATGGATAGTGGTGTGTGCTCCTCACCACATGATGTTGGTCATCCTCCCTATCTTCTCCTTGTATCTCCCTAGGTTCACACCCTATCATCAATGGCACATGTGAATCATGAGTTGTGCCTTGATCTCCACATGTGAGATCCTGGGGAATTTCTTGCAATGATACAAGAATACCTTTATTTGGAGCAAGAGCTCCCTCTTCCTATGCATGAGGTGCTAGATAAAATCTAGACATGTCAGCGTTGTTTCCTTCCTTCTCATCAACATGTATGGGCAACCTCCCAAGAATTGGATCCTCTTGTGAAAAAGAGATCCCCATGCCCTCTTGTTTAGGAATATGAGATAGAGGCTTTGCCTCTAACAAGGTATGTCACAAAATTTCAGTCTACTCCATGGGTTTCTAAAGTGGATCTGAGTTTATATTTTTCTCCATCACATGCAAGGGTTTTGTTTGTTTATGTTTGTTTAACTTCTCCACATGTGTTGCAAAAATTTTCCATCAAAACTTTCCATCAATTCCTTAATAAAAATTGCATAAGAAGAAGTATTTTCATTTTTCAAAGAGAAAGACTCAAATATCCACCATGCATAGGCCTTACCTCTAAGATGCAGCACTACAACTCTGATGGCTTCATCTTCAGAAATTTGTTGCTGCTGCAAAAAGGTGTCTAGTTCTTCCACCCAATCTCCCGCTGAACATGTAGGTGAACCATAAAAAGTAGATAGAAGAAATCTATCCATATTATGCTACTTTCTTCTCTTCACTTTGATCTTTCAAAACTGCAGAAAAGTAACATGATCTCTAAAATTCTGAGTTTGAGATTCATACTCTTGCAGAAAATCACTAAGATTTTCCCTCCTAGTCATTCCATCTTCTTCCATCTCTCTCATGGAAAATTTGGGTATATGACTATGCTGTGCATCATTGTGTGTGGCTGCATGCTCACACTCATGGTGTGAAATTCTAGAGTTTGATTCAGATTCAAACCCTCTTGGAGATTCTATGCACATCTCCCCTCTGATCTTCTTGAGATCTCCTTGAATGCCCTGTACAGATTTAGGAAGAAGCTTTGAGAGCCTCTCCTCCTTATTTCCTCCAAAGAATGGAGTCTTCATATTCTCTTTTCTTGATAGCATATTGGCTGAGTTCCACAGGCTGAGCCAATATTATGCTTTGATACCACTGTAATATCCCAAAATAGGGAAATTCTACAACAATGGGAACATCTTATAATGTTCCAAAGTTGGAGATCCAACAACACTTGGACATACTAATGAAATAGCAGGGACACATTATCACATAGAATGCCAGAAGATCTAAATAGCCATCATATTTGATCATGGCAGCAAATGTATACAATATCTTGAGGAAACACTCACTCAAGCTAGGCAATACAAGCCTCAAGAAACATGTACATGGAAAAATGAAGAACACTGCTACACAGAAAATTCCCAAGGCTATGTCAGCATATTTTTATTAGAGGGAATGCTGCTAGGAAGTTTCAATACACAGATATACAAAGATAGGGCCCATAAAATGTTGGGAGTGAATATATAGACTCCCAAACTAAATTTCAAGTCAATCCGGAAAGGATTCCCTGAAATGTACAAAATGGAAAAAATGTCGGAGTAGTAGGGCTAAGTAGAAGCTGCAACTCAAGAACTGGATGAATATGGCTATAGATGATGCACAACTCAATAAACCTCCTCAAATGGATCTTCCAAGTGAAAGGCCGATCTTAACACTGAAGATCTTACCATCCAAACAACCTGCAAACTCTCACTATAGATACTCGCTGAAAATAACGAAGTCTAAGAGAGGGACTATGCTGTAGATCATGGAAATGGTTGGCCTGATGCCAAATATGGTGAAATATGCCCAAAAATATTCCTAACTGATCTCCCGAAGGAAAAAAGCTTCCTCCTCTGAAAAATAAGCCAAGGAATGGCGTTGTGGAACCTCCACTACAACACCCTGCAATACAACGTTATACTTCAACAGAAATAACATTGTAGATGAAGGAAGTGGCTTGGCCTTGAACCTGAATGTGGAGAAATGAAGAACATGATCCCACAAGAGGCCTCTCTTGAAAGGATAAGGAATTCCTAAACAATAATTCCTTGTGCTAAACAACACATCAACTCTGCTAAACAACAAGAGAATGCACAAGAGTCTAAACATACCATAAAATCAATAATCCATAACATGAATAACAATGGCTACCTTGCCTTCCTTTTAAACAAATGGAAGCCCTCTCATCGTGGGTCCCACTCATTAGGGTTTCCTCCGCCAAGAAATCTTCCTCCCATTCATACTGCACTATCTCTCCAAGTGCTCTCCACCTCCTATCCCAACAAGGTTGACTTGGTCAAACTTGACCTTGTCCACATGCAAATGATCCTATTCACACATGAGGGTGTGAAATCCAGCTCCTATGACTATCCCTTTTCACATTATGAGGGATTTTTTTCATATTTTTAATATTCATGGGCCTCCTTACCCATTTATTAAGCTGCTAGGTGATAAAAACAAAAATCAATATTCCAATTAGCTGCATGCTAATTCTGGAATATTACAAATTATAAAGGAGTTTTGACCCACCCAAAATCCCCTTGAATTTTGCCCGTAGATTGTATTTGAAAAAATCCAACAAAAAATATACAAAAAACTTGACCATGGGGGAACCTAGCCTAACAGCCCCCCAATAAAATCTAGTGACTCATCCTGAGTCACTGATGTAGACTACCTGTTGAAATATCAGAGTATGTGCGGAAACTCTAGTGTTTACACTTTACGCAACCTTATTACCCGCAATGGTTTTGTTTTTAAATTTGGGCTCATTAAACATACATACATATGGCACGATCAACATCAAGACTTAAACAACGCATATAACCCAAATCAATTTATATGCACGAAATTCCTTACCGGAGGGTCCCATGATGAGCCTGACTGATCACTGGTGATCGAAAATCACACAGTTTGCATCTAACTTTAATCCTTAAACTTTAATCCTTGCGAAGTACGAGACTGTGTTGAGTCAACATGTTTCTTCCTACTTTTCGCCTTGCAAATAAATTTGTTTACTTTGCGATTTCTTAATGTCTATCTTCTAAACCTTGAGAATTGCGAAGTTGCTCCCGAGCGCTACAATATCCACCATTGGTTTAGTCTCTGATCCAACGATCCTCGTTGTCTCTCCACTCCTCACTTCACATCGCCGATTAAACAATTTGACTTGCGACTCTTTAACGTTAAACCCGATTTTGTGTGATATATGATGGATTTCAACTTGTGATGAGATCTCTCCTACTGATCGGGTTCAGATCTATGGCCCTCATCGCGCCTGCAATATGATTTTCTTTCCACTATATATATATATATATATATATGATTCAACAGAGCTTTAAACCAATAATTTGAACAGAGAGCCCGATCAATACCAAAACACTTGAAAATTAATAATAAAGGAATTTACAGAGCCAAGCCCTTGATCGACTCGTTATTACAATTGTTTATGCTCTCTCTGCTCTGTCCTCTCGCACACCTATTTCACACTTGCCTCACTCTTTTCCACCCTATACTCTCTCCCTCACACCTATCTTATATATATATATATATATATATATATATATATATATATATATATATATATATATTTGAAGTGGTCCTTCTCGCCTAAAAACAAATTCCCATTAAACCACTCCTAACAAACAAATGCTACCCTATTTCTAAGCTCTTATCCTACTTGACTCAATCTCCTCTCAGGGAGAAACCAATTTCTATTTTATTTCCTAATTAATTTAACAAACCCAACAAACTAACTTCTCTCATTTAAAACTAATTTAAATATTAATGGCCAATGTTTATCCACCTCATGTTAGCCACAACATTTGAACATACAATCACATTGATGGCTAAGTCCGGATGCTCCTACATCAAAATCCCAGGGAAGAAAAGATTGATCCATCAATGCTTCAGGATCTGTACTAAACTTCTGTAACCTTGTTGCTGTCATCCAACTGGCATCTTCCACAGGGTGTCCTTTCCATTTGACTGGATACTGATAGTAAGTTTTTCCTCTGGTCTTATTTGCTGCTCTTTTCTCCAAAATGGCTTCCACTTCTTTCTTTTCGGTCTTTGGCATCTATTCCTTCCAATTCAAAGTCTAGTATTCCTCTTCTGTATAGTCTTCTTGTAGCTCTTCCTCTTTTCCTTTGTATAGTTACAAATCTGCAACATTAAAGATAGATGATATTCCAATTCCTTCTAGCAATTCAATCTCATACGCATTTGAAGAAAATTTCCTCAAAATTCTACATGGTCCTATCTTTTTCATCTTTAATTTGTTTTAAGTTCTAACATGAAACCTTTCGTTTTTCAGGTACACTATGAATAGGTCACCTACATGGAATTGTTTTTCTTTCCTCTTCATATCAACTCTCTGCTTGTATTTTCCACGTCATTCCTGCAATCTGTCTTTGACATCTTCTTGTAGTTTCTGCATATGTTCTGCAAACTCTTCAACTTTTGCACTGCTTATCTCTTGTTTTCCTAAATTTCTGAGCTCATACCCACCCCTTGGATTCATTCCAAAAACAATCTGGAATGGAATCATCCTAGTAGTTCGATTGGGAGTATCATTATAAGAAAAATAAGCCTGAGCAAGTGCTAAATCCCACTGCTTAGGATTTTTATACACTAAGCTCCTCAATATATTCCCCAAGCTTCTATTCACTACCTCGATCTGTCCATCTGTTTGAGGGAGATAAGCTGAATTGAAACTAAGGTTAGTACATATCTTCTTCCATAGAGTTCTCCAGAAATGACCAACAAACTTGGTATCCCTGTCAGACACAATACTCACAGGAAATCCATGTAATCTTACAACTTCTGAAAAAAACAAATTAGCAATATGTGTTGCATCACTAGTTTTCTTGCATGCAATTAAATAAGCCAATTTAGAAAACCTATCCACCACAACATAAATGGAGTCATTTCCTCTTTAATTTTTTGGCAAACCCAGAAAAAAATCCACACTAACTACATCCCATGGTCGGTTTGGTAAAGGAAATGGCTGATACAATCCTGTATTTTGACTTCTCCCCTTATCATTCTAACAAATCCTGCATTTCTCAACAAATCTCTTAACATCAGTTTGCATCTTTGGCCAGTAGTAAGAAGCATTTACCTGAGAAAATGTCTTGTCTTTTCCAAAGTGTCCACATAAGCGTACATTGTGTTTCTCCTTAATTATGTTTTCCCTCATAGAACATTTTGGAATACACATTTTATTACTTTTGAATAGAAAACCTCCTTGGATAAGATAATCCAAACACTAGATTCTATTATGAACTATTGGTTTTTGCACAGCTGCATAAATTTCCTTAAATTCTACATCTTCTTTATACATGTTAACCATTTCTTCAAATCCTACAACACCAAATTGTAATTCTTGCATGATTAAATTCACTCTTCTCAAAACATCAATAACTTTATTCAACTTACCGATTGTATGCTTAATCAAAAAATTAAAATTCTACAAAAATTCTACCCATTTGGCATGTTTCTGGTTCAATTTTGGCTAGTTGTTTATAAACTGTAATGCATGGTTATAAAAATATAATAAAAACTCTTTTGGTGACAAATAATGTCTCCATTTTTCAAAGATTGCACAACAACATAAAACTCTTTGTCATAAGATGAGTATTTCTTCTTAGCTTGATTCAGTTTCTCACTGAAGTATGCCACTGGCCTCTATTTTTGACTTAAAACTGCTCCAATTGCAACTCCACAAGCATCATTTTTAAATTGGAATTCATTTTTAGAATCTGGTAAAGCTAAAACTGGTTTTTCTGTAATTTTCTTCTTCAAAAACTTAAAGTTTTGGTCTGCTTCTTCTGTCCACTTGATTGGTTGATTAGTTTCCTTGATTGTTTCAATAATGGGTGAACAAATCTGACTAAAGATTCTGATAAAATTTCTATATAAACTTGCAAGACCATGAAAGCTTCTTACCTCAAATATGTTTCTCGGACTTGGCCAATTCAAAATTGCTTGGATTTTTTCTGGATCCATTTTTAAGCCTTCTTTAGAAACTAAAAATCCCAAATAAACTAGCTATTCCTTCATACAAATGCATTTCTTCAAATTGATTAGTAGCTTCTCTTTCTGCAATTTTTTTAGAACCAATTTAAGGTGCTTCATATGCTCTTCTTTACTTATACTAAAAAATAGAATATCATCAAGATAAACAATTACAAACTTGCCTACATATTCCTTCAAGACTTCATTCATTAATCTCATGAATGTGCTCAGTGCATTAGTGAGCCCAAAAGGCATCACTAACCATTCATACAAACCATTGTTTCTTTTGAGGGAAGTCTTCCACTCATCCCCTTCTCTAATCCTTATCTGATAATAACTGGTCTTCAAATCTAAGTAAAATATTTTGATCCACTCAAGTAATCCATTAAATCATCCATTCTTGGTAAAGGAAAACGATACATGATGGTTATTTTATTTATGGCTATGGAATCTGTGCATATGCACCATTCACCTCATTTTTTTGGACTAAGTACTATTGGTACATCACATGGACTAAGGCTCTCTCTTATTAACCCCTTATCCATCAACTCCTTCACTTGTCTTCCAACTGTTGCATTTTCTTGAGGAGTTAACCTGTGTGTTGCTTTATTTGGGAAACTTGCTCCACGTATTAGATCAAGGTGATGACTAATACTCCTGATTGGTGGTAATCCATTTGGAAACTCATCCACAATAATATCAGCAAAATCATTCAACAGATTTCATAATTCTTCAAATAAATCTTCTAAATTTGTGGAAGTTAGAATTACCTTGGGTCTTCCTATAACAGCAAAATCTATCTCATCATCCTTCTCGACTTCCTGCAATAGTTCTTTCCCACTCATCAGCATAACATTATTTCCAAGTGTTTATTTGTCAACTTCATCCTTACTTAGCAGCGGTGTGTGTTTATTTCCATCCTTCTCTAGAGTATAAGTGTTTCTTCTACCATCATGCATGGCTTTCCGATCAAACTGCCAAGGTATTCCTAGGAATATGTGACATAAATCCATTGACATTACATCACATAATATAACATCTTTGTAAGCACCAATATGAATCTATACCTTACATTTTTCTCTCACAATAATTTGATGTCCTTTTTGTAGCCATGATACCTTATAAGGAGTAGGGTGTAGTGTTTTTACCAATCCCAACTTGTCCACCATCTTTGTAGAAACAAGGTTATCAGTGCTTCCACTGTCAATTACCACTTTGCAACATTTACCTTTGGATTTTCATATAGTCCTAAATAGATTCTTCCTTTGAGCTGGCTCTCCTACTTCTTTTTCTACTTTAAGAAATACCCTTTTCAATAACAAGGATTCTTCTACTTCGGGTAGTTCCTCTTTACCTGCAATCTGAGGAATGTCTTGCTTTGTTTCAACAACATTCACATTTCTCTGGGCTGTTGAATTATTATGAGGACAATCCCATGACCCATGTCCTCATTCACCACATGTAAAGAACCGAATATGTCTTCCTAGACCTCTACCTCTGGGTACAAACCTTCCTCTACCAGAGTCTCCTCTCTGTGGTGATCTGCTACTCGAACCTCCTATTTCTTTATGGGAATGTTGAAATCTGGGTTTGAATGTTCATCTTCCTCTTGTTGAAATCTTTCTTCGATTCCTCTGACTTTGCTTTCTCTGTATCTTCTCTTCTTCTTTTAAGGCTACTTGATAAGCATATTCAATTGTCTTCAGATTTAATAGAGTGATCTCATCCTGGATATCATACCTCAAGCCATTTATAAACCTAGCTACTTTCTCAACATCATCTTCTACATGTCCAGCTCTAATATTCAATTTATAAAACTCCTCTGTATATTCTTTCACTTTCATTCCTTTTTGTTTCAAATTCTATAATTGCTTAAAAATATTTAATTGATAATCCTTGGGCAAGAACTTAATTTTTAATTTGCTTACCATTTTGTCCCATCGCTTGATTTTGGGCTTTCCTTTTCTCTGTGTTGATACTTGTAACTCCTCCCACTAGATAGTTGTGTGACCGTTTATTCTAGTAGATGCAAACTTCACTTTCCTTTTGTCTTCAACTTCTTCAAATTCAAAGTACTTGTCTAATGAATTGATATAGTCCATTAACTCCTCCATATTGATATTTCTCGCATACAAAGGTACATGCACCTTTGGTCTTCTAGTTGCCTTAATCAATATTTTTAGCATTTTATCTACATCATCTTCTGCTTCTTCTTCTTCCTCATAAGTTTCCTCTATTGTGCTGGCATATCCTTCTTCAGGTGCTCTCCTGTAAGCAACCTCTACTATCTCATTCTTGTACGAGGAGGTTGAATTTCATTTAGCATAATTACGTTAGCTTCCGGTCTTCCACGACCTATGCCAGCTCCTCTTCTAGGTGGCATATTTATTCCAACTTTCAAGAATGGAATCAAGTATGCTATAATACCAAATGGTGCAGACTAGCTGTATAAATATCAGAGTATGCGTGGAAACTCTAGAGTTTACACTCTACACAAACTTATTACCCACAACGACTTTGTTTTTAACTTCAGGCTCGTTAAACATACATGCATATGGCGTGATCAACATCAAAACTTAAAAAATGCATATAACCCAAATCAATTTATATGTGCAGAATTCCTTACCGGAGGGTCTCGCGATGAGCCTGACCAATCACCGGTGATTGCAAATTGCGCAGTCTTCAATTAACTTTAATCCTTGTGAAGTGCGAAACTGCACTGAGTCAACACATGTATTCCTCCTTTTCGCTTGCAAATAAATTTGTTTACTTTGCGATGTCTTAACGTCTATCTTCTAAACCTTACGAATTATGAAGTTGCTCCCCGATGCTATGATATCCACCGTTGGTTTAGTCCCTGATCCAACAATCTTCATTGTCTCTCCACTCCTCACTTCACATCACAGATTAAACAATTTGACTTGCGACTCTTTAACTTTAAACCTGATTCTGTGCGATGTGCGATGGCTTTCAACTTGCGATGAGATCTCTCTCGTTGATTGGGTTCAGATCTACGACCCCCATCGCACCTGCAATCTAATTGTATTTCTATTGTATAACTTAATATGTATATGATTCAAAATATTTTTAAACCAATAATTCAAACAAAGAGCCCGATCAATACCAAAACACTTGAAAATTAATAATAAAGGAATTTATAGAGGCAAGCCCTTGATCAGTAGGTTATTACAATTGTTTATGATCTCTCTGATCTCTCCTCTCACACACCTATTTCACACTTGTCTCACTCTGTTTTACCCTCCGCTCTCTCCCTCACACCTATATATATATATATATATATATATAGATATATATATATATATATCTGAAGCTATCCTTCTCGCCTAAAAATAGATTCCCATTAAACCACTCCTAACAAACAAATGCTACCCTATTTCTAAGCTCTTATCCTACTTGGCTCAATCTCCTCATAGGGAGAAACCAATTTCTATTTTATTTCCTAATTAATTTAACAAACCTAGCAAACTAACTTCTCTCATTTAAAACTAAGTAAAATATTAATGGCCAATGTTTATCCACCTCATGTTAGCCACAACATGTGAACATACAATCATATTTCTGGCTAAGTCCGGATGCTCCTACATCAGTCACTTTGGTCCCAACTCCTACATCTTGTATTTTAGCGCCTGAAAGGAAGCTTTAAGTGGCTGAATGACTTTTGTACTCTGCATTGCAACATTTTGCACTTATTTTGACAATTTCTCTATAGTTGGCCCCTCAACTGGTAGGTTGATGCTTCTTTGGGTCTGTCAGAGGCTTCTAAGGGCACCATCAATGTTCTAGGAAAGCTCCAAGGTCTCCTCAGCCCAAGGTTGCATTATGTGTTTGACTAACTCTTCCCGTTGGCGCAGTGTGTCTATTTCCTCTTGAATATCTTGACTTTCCTGCAATCAAGCCAATCTTTGGGCCAACACTAGGGTTGGCGCAACGACCTAGATCTCATTAAATTCTTGTTCATTGGCCCATAGATCCATTTTCAATTGCTGTGGGACATGGCTATCTTGGACGGAGGTTCGACTTCCCATGGCCTTCTCTAGAAATCAACTGGAAGCATACACAGTAGTAGTGAAGATAACAGTTGAATCCCGCACCACTTTGGCATGCTGCGAGTGAACTTCAAGTGGTGTCTCAGGATGTAATTTAATTTGTAAATATGCTATCTTTTGCTTGAACTTGGAACACAATGTAGCTACTTCTGATCGGGATGCTTTCAGTTCGATTAGTATAGTTTCCAATTTGGTAGTGGGCACTATAGTTGTGGGAAATGTGATTTCGGGGAGACCAGAGCCCAGATAATCTATCATGGTTTCCAAATGGGAATGTTGGCTTTTAGCGGCTCATCACGCATTCTCTGTGAGTTTTTGACCCTTAAGTATTGTGGCGACTTGCTGTTGAGCTGCCATGGTGATATGGAATGCCTTTTACTCTCTTTACTGCAGCTTGTCTATGATCATCATATGCATAGTATGTAGGTTTTCACTGGGAAAAAACCCAAATCAATCCCAACTCAGATCCTTTGGGAATGACCGCGTTCAGCTCGGAACTAGAAATTTGAAGTGCTGCACTTGAAACTTTAAATGTGCAGCTTTCTGAACTAGATGGGTGTCGAATGGCCAACTCGCTCACTTGTCCTACGTTTTCTTGACCAATGCTCGCTTTTATAGCACTTTCTTGCAGTATCAGTTGTTGGAGCCCTTGCTGCACGTCATCAAGGACTGAGTTATATTGTGCCTCTACCTTGTTCCATACATCTTCGATGGCTGCCTAGACTGTGTCACTGATTTTGTTAAAATCCTACTCTATTAGCATTAATGGGTTAGTCTTGGTCTTCTTAGAAGCTTTCTGTTTTGTGTGCGACCCCAATGTGGTCTAAGGCCCCCTCTTAGTGCCTCGTCACGTGTTTGCCTACTGACTGTGCATCAGCACTGTCTCCATTATATTCTTCCATTTCCTCACCACTCTGTAGATGAACTGTCTTTGTCGTTGTGGTTGGCTATGGGTCCTTCTATGTGTATTTTGGTTGGTCTATCGGTGTGCGTGGCTTCGTAGGAGTCTTAGGTGGTACTGATGACGAAGCATCACTAGTTGTGATTGCTTCTAACCATAAGGGGGGGTCACTTGGTCATTGTGCGCACAAGGTTATGCTCTGTAACCATGTATGACAGCTCATAGTATATGCCTGCCATGTCCCTTTGTACGCGGATGTGTACATTCTGAAAGGTGGCCTTGAAGTTTGTGATGTGTTTTCATTCTTGTAAAATGCAGGTGATAGATGTGCCTTGGAACACAACGCTTGAAATATCTCGGCATCAAATAGAACCCAAAATATATTATTATTTGTTATCCTCGAAGGAAACTTTGAGTTCCATAATGGCGCATAGTTTGTGGCTTTGTAGAGATGGGGTTCAATATCTAGTAATTGGGACTGCGTCGATGGTTTCCAACCAATAATCATGAACAACAACAACAACCAAGAATAATAGAAATGCTTACCATCTTCTTGCGCTTATCGAATATTCTCCAAAAAATCAGTGCAGAGGTACATCGCCCAATTATACTTCACCCCCTTCATACACTCCCTAGAAAAATTTATCACATACGTGACTCTTATGTTGTGCGACACTTCCTAATCATTTTACATGCAAGGATCAAGGTGGAAAATCTAACTATTAGGGAATTGATATCTGCAATGACAAAGCCTCCGGTGTTCATGTTTACCCCATAAGTCTTCTTAACCTCCTCGAAGGCCTTTTTCTCTAGTCCCTGTTACACTAAGATTTGTCACCATGATGTTTTAGTGTCTATATGGGTTCATCATTACTCATATATTACTCTCTTAGAAGTCTACAACATCAAAGTTCCTAAAATCAAGCCTTGAAATTGAGAGAAAATATCATAAAAGTCTTAAAAACACTTGTACTGCACTTTCTCTTAACATTTCCTACGGTACCGCACCTTTTGTAAAGGAAAACTGCGGTACGTACCGCACGTTTTGTGTATTAAAACTGTGGACCCCTGTAAAAGGTCAAATGAAGGTGGAAAGTGACATTTAGAAGCCCAACAGTAAAATCTGGAAGCTTCTGGAAGCAATTATCTAGTTGAAGTTTTGCTCCTATCATGTACATTCATTCCTCCATTATGGGAGCCTACCCCTTGGTTTATGGAGCTCAATCCCTTCAAAAGAGGATTCTATCCCCTCTTATGTGGAGCTACAACCTCTTCTCTTTTTCCTATAAATTGAAGCCATAGGGCAGCCTCAAAGGGGGTGAGACTTTGAGAATTTTTGAGGAGAAATGCTGTAGAAACTCAGTCTCTCTTAACTCATCATTATGTGGGAATAATTACACACCCATGTGCATTTTATCCGAGAGAGTGAAAATCTTGCCAGAGTAAAGGAAACGCCTGTTTCAGACCCTAGGAAGGCCTATAGGACATCAAGGCGAATACGGTTTTAAGGCTATTTTTTCATCAAAGATAATACGAATGAATCTCGTTTTCTCAATGAGTTCTTTAATCAAGTAGCTTGTTTATCATGTTTTGTTAATGAGTTATTTAATTAATTAGCTTGTTTCTTGAATTCCTTGATCATCTTGATAGATATATGATTCCTATGTAGGTGTTATTGATTTTTTCCATGTTTGTGATTGCAGATCTTTGAGGACGACTCTTTCAAGAAACTAGAAAGAAGATCATTACAATCAAAGCTGGACTACAAGTAGGTCTTCAAAACCCCTATTGTAGCTAATTCTGAATCGGATATTATCTAGAGAAAATAGCTTTTGTTTGTCTATTTGTTGCTAGCTGTCCGTAGGACACTTGGGAGGTCTGTCTTGTCAGTAAGAATGACTTATTCATCCAATAGTCCCTTTCCTCCAAAGGCCACCCCTGGATCCTCCCCTTGGTAAGGCAACTTGGTAATTCAATGAATTAGCATGTCATCAATCGGGATGGGCTCTCCTAGCCATAAACAATTATCATGCACCACGACAAGCAATTGGTGTAGACAAATATCATTAATCATGCTGCATCTAAAGTGCGGGATGTTCAGCAGGTTCAACAGCCCAGACTGATCCAACCCCAATGCCCATGTCTTTGGTTAAACCTGGATGAATCCTCTATCATAGGGCACCTGCTCCAAATACTCTCATGGTGCATGTTTGGGGAACTTCACGCAGTCACCCAAGTCCCAGTCTTCCAGCTTTAGTAAAAAACATTTTCAAACATGTCCCCTTCAAACGAAAAATTCTTTGGGAGCAGTGGTCTGTTGATATGGGACTTGACCTTATCTAAGTCCCTCGCGACTTGAACAGTTGGTTTGCATGGTGCCATATACTTGGGCATCCACGACATGGGGTCTATCTCCTCCAAAACGTCTTCTTCTATGATTAATTCTAGCTCCTCGTCCATTGGCCTCTTTTGTTATTGAGTTGGGGTCAACTTAGGCTTCAAATTATTCTTGCGCGGAGACTTCCGAGTCTCTAAAGCCTATCCTTTCTTTGCCTTTTGAGGTTGAGGTTCTGGCACAGGTGTTTCCTCAGTGAGTGTTGCAAAGAGGGTAGGCTTTTTATCAATAATACTTGCAGGGATTAAATGTCCTAATCCTCTTTGGGAAAATGGCTCAAAGAAGGTTTCTCAGTGCTCAAACATAAAATTAAGAAAACACAATGAGCGCAATATAAACAGATCTCTTGGAAAGAAAAAGTAACTAATGCAACTCTTCCTGCCATATTTATAGCGATGGCATGGCCTACACGGCCTGATGTCCATTGGTGCACCTCATAAATGCTAAAACAACTCAAAATTTGGAATAATATTCTCCATTTTAATATTCCCAATTAGCCCAAGCTAATGGTAATATACAGTTTTGTCTCAATTTTCTGTTCCATGAATAAAAGTGTAAAGGAGGATCAATAAAACTCCTAATCAACAAAATAAATCAATGCTACATGTGAACATGGACAAATCTAGGCTATTTACATAAGCACACTTAGGTGTGAAAGAGACTCGAGCACTTGACCAAGTCAACTAGGACCAAATCAACAGTGTTGTATAGATACAGTGAATCTCCTAGAGGCATAGCGCAGTTTTAGTTGGAGGCTTCTCATGTGAATGCAGCTAAATCATTGAGATGGTTTAGGGTTTGACAAGAATTTCATCCTATAAAAGGAAGAGGAGGATAGAAAAAGAAGGTTTTTGAACCTATTTCTTTGGAAAAACATGTCTGTTTAGACATTTCTCATTCTCTTGGCTGTTTAGCAGAGAATAGTGTTGTTTAGCACTAGGTGTTCCTGATCGGGAATCCCACCTCTTTCCTTGAGAGGCCTCTTGGAAGATTCTTGCATTTCTTGTCCACTATTAGGCATTTGGCCAAGCTTCTACTTCCAACTACAACTCAAATCCTATTTAGGGTTTGGTTGTCTTTGTAAGCTGCAACAAGTGGAGGCTAGATCTATTCAGATCTAAGCCATTCTAGTGCCTCTTTTTAGTGGGAAAGCCTTCTATCCCCTTGGCAAGAGTGTACTGGATCATTGGAGCTTCAGATCCATACCTTGGCATCAAGCCAAACTGTTCATCAAGTCTACAACACAGTGTATCTTCCAGGACTGCGTTATCTGCAAGAAGAAAGTTGCAGGGAGTTTTGGCAATCTTTGAGGAGTGATCTCTAGTGATGGGAATCTTCCTCTCACTGTGGTGATCCATGGATTTCTGTTCTTATCCATGTCATATTCATATATGATCTGAATAATCCTATATAAGCTTCAGGAATTCTGCAGAAATATGTAGATCTATTGCATGATATCTCAGATCTACTCCATATGCTTCATGTTTTACTGAAAAACCCCAAGGGGTATATAAAATAGAGACAGTCTAATGTACAAATATGATATAGATCTGATATTTTGTACACAGATCTGTTCTAGATCTGATTTGTAACCTACAATTACTGTATGCTCAATAAAATAATGCTTTCAAGGGTTTTGCAGTGAAATACATTGTTGCAACACCTCTTTTAGAGGGTTTCCTTCATAAAAGTCTTCCATCTTTCTCTTGTACACTGAATGGGCCACATTGTAAACCTGATTTATTGTTTTATAAGATATTTTGGAGCTACCATATTGATCTTCTACTATTTTCCATTAAAACTGCGTTATTTTCTGAGAATTTTTACTTTGTGTTGCTGCAATCCCTTCCTTGGGCAATTTTCAAGCCATACTGGGTGTGGGAGGTCTGTTTACCTCACCTAGTTTGATTTGTTTCTGATCTTCTCTTGGATTTGGGTCTTAGATTATTAGATCTAAGGGATCCAAGGGTTGATCTTGGTTGTTGTAGCATACATTTCTAAAAAATGCATTTTTCAGGCATGCCTTGCTAGTAGTCCCATTTTGGGGATATTACATCCATAAATGCAGGTTAGCCACTCCTCAAATGGAAATAAAGTTATATTATCCAGATTAATTGTTTCAAAAGCTAGTTTTGGGCCCATCTGCGGCTGTTTCAACCTTCGTATGAAACCTCTATGTGGCTGTCATGGATACCTTCACTTTATCAATCCCCGATGCACATGCATAATTATCCAATACTTGAAAAACTTCTTTATGGTCCTCCTTGATCCAGGTGGATATTGGTGGCCACCTGCCTATTCCACTTGGGGCCCCATCATTGTCTCTTTCAATTTTTTTTCACAACTTACTATTTTTAGCATTTTTTCACGTCCTGAACTTCTAGAGCCATTTTGAGGCCGAAACAGAGATAGTATACCGAAGTTACGTCCCCAGGAAGTTGAAACACCCATTTACCCAAACAAGGCCCATAGTTTTGGCACTTCATCTCCTAGGGTTAGGTTTTTAGACGTTTAGAGTTCTCCATTGTTTCTCCATAATAGATAGGCCCTTGAGCCTCATTGTAACATAGTTCATAGGTCTGTAGTCACCACATCTCTTATCAGAGATTCACTACCAGCACCCTAGCTATTTTATTTCCATCATGCTTGTAAGCATATTTATGTGATTTGATATTAATGAAATGAAGCCTTATCTCTGTTGTATTTATATGTATATGGTTATTTCTGTATTCTGTTGCATTCCTGCATAAATCCGTATCAGTGGTATCAGAGCGGTCTGCTTTTTCTCGATCCTTCTTTGCATGTCCCCAACGAGGTTGAGGTATAAGGAGGGCTCGATCTGGTGGAACCTTTGCAAGATCAGCCTCACAAACACCGAATGATGCCCATGGGGGACAAAAAGAAAGATGAGGGAGCAAGAGATCCTATCAAAATATTGCTCGAGGAGGCCCTCGAAAAACAAAGGAACGCAATGATGGATAACTTTGCCTAGATCCTTCAATGACTACCCATCGGCAGCGCATCTGCATCCAACAGCCACTCTGGAGGCGCGACTCCCTTTAAGGTACAAATAAACTTTGACATTCCCATATTTGAGGGTCAAATAGATGCAGATGCTTGAGATAAATGGTTGAATCTATTAGAAGGATATTTCTTGGTTCATGACTTTTCTGACCGGGAGAAGATTATTTTTGCACTCCTTAAAGCTACCCCCCATGTCAAGGACTGGTGGGAAACCTACTGTGAGAAAAAGGACGAGACAGAACCCTCTCTAGTCTTAGCCGTACCCACTTGGAATTCTTTTGAGATGCCATCAAGGAAATATACTATCCCGTGGGGAGCTATGAGGACAAGTACATACAATGGACCACGCTGCGGCAACAAAGGGATCAAGATGTGCATGAGCTAACGAATCTGTTCCATACCCTATGCACAAATTTGGGTATCAAATATTCAGAGAAACATTTGGTGTTAAAGTATCGCGGCTGTTTACACAGATACATTCAGGAGGAAATGGAGTTCCTCAAAATCTCCTCGCTTGGTACGACATACCGGTATGCTACCAAGATTGAGAAGAAATTCAAACAGAAGAAGCAAGACTTTGGATTTGCAAATCAAAAGCAAGGGAAAGGTGCCCCCAAACCATAAAACAAAGGACAAAGCCAAGGCATGGTAGCCCAAGACAACCTGCCAAAGACATAAGCAAAGAATGACACCATGAAGCTAAAGAAGGACAGGGGAAGGTGGTGTGAGTTCCATAAGAGCTCCACTCACAACACAAGTGAGTGTCGGGCCAAGCAGTCACTCGTGGCCGAGATGAGGGTGTTTGAATCAGATGCATGCTCTGACTCTAAATCAGAACCTAACAAGGGGAATGAAAAAGGGAAGTAGATTATTGATGCTGAGCCCAATGCCACTATTGCCACTACGAAGATCCAGAAGGATGAACCAGAAGATCCATAGGAGGAAGAGTGCCTCTTCCACTCCCAGATGTGGGTAAAGGGTTCCTTGCTATGGTTCATTGTCGACAATGGGAGCCAAAAGAACCTCATTTTAGTAGATGTCGTGAAGCGGTTGGGCTTGCCGACAAAAATGCACCCAAAACCATACACTATCAGGTGGCTTCACCAAGGACGGGATCTCCGCATCAGCCAGCAGTGCCGCCTTCCCTATAGCATCAAGCCCTTCACAGATGAGGTATTGTGTGACATTGATCCTATTGATGTTTCTAATGTATTATTAGGCCAACGATACTTGTGGAAGCGACATGCTGTGTATGAGTCCCGACCTCACGCTATTATTGTTACTTTGGGAAATAAATTGTACAGAATACCAGAGGTACCATCGCCACCCACTATCTCTTTGGTTACTGCAAAAAAATGCAGTAAGCTCATTTCCCAAACCAAGAAGTTTTTTTTCTTGATGATCCGCTCCCAGGGAAAGAAGAATATTGTGGCCATGACCTCCAGACATGGCTCCTCTACATGACAACAACAAATGGACAAGGTTGTGGAGGAGTAGGGACATATTCACCTCTCCCACATGGGTGCCTCTACACTGTCAAGTCAAGAACCCCATTGACCTGACCGCAGGTGCGCCACTACCCAATGGACCAATCTATAGGTGCTCTGTTATGGAGAATGATAAAATCAAGAGGCAAATTCAGGAATTGCTGCAGAAAGGTCACATCCGGCCAAGTTCATCCCCTATGGGAGCCCGAATATGTTGTTACAATAGAAGGATGGGACTTGGAGACTCTGTATTGACTATTAGGCGTTGAAAAATATCACAGTCCAGAATAGGTACCCGATCCCATGGATTGATGACCTTATGGACCAAATCAAAGGGGAAAAATATTTCAGCAAGATCAACTTGAAGTCTGAGTATCACCCGGTACTCATCGAACCCTCTGATGTGTGGAAGAATGCCTTCAAATCTAAGGAGGGCCTTTTCGAATGGCTCGTCATGCCTTTCGGATTAAAAAATTCTCCCACAACCTTCATGAGGCTGATGGATGACATCTTGCGTCCATTCACCAACTCATTTTTAGTGGTATACTTGGATGACATTTTGATCTTCAAACATACTTGGGAAGAGCACCTCCACCACATCCGAGAATTCCTCCAAACATTGCGGAAACACAAGTTATGTGCCAATTTGGAGAAGTGTACTTTTGGCATGACCCAGGTTCAATATCTAGGATACATTATTGATGGAAGGTGGGTGCATGTGGATCCAGCCAAGATCCAAGTCATTCGGGATTGGCAAGCCCCAACCACCCTAACAGAGCTTCAGAGCTTTCTAGCTCTTGCTAATTTCTACAGAAGGTTCGTGTTGGGATTCTCTCATATCACTTGGCCCTTGAGTCAAGTCACCAAGGGAGGAGCGAAAGAAAAATCCCGTTGGTCGAAATCTCAGCAGAAGGCGTTCATAGAATTGAAGCATCGCCTTTGTTCTGCCCCAATGTTCACATTACCAAACTTGAAACAACCATTTGAGATCAAGATAGATGCCTCTGACTATGATATTGGGGCAGTTCTTACTCAACAGGGGCATCCAGTGGCATATCACAGTGAGACATTGTGTGACACAGTATCAAAGTATCCCGCTTATGACAAAGAAATGTATTCCATTGTGTAGGCTTGTCGACAATGGAAGCATTAAATTTTGGGGAAGGAGACAATCATCCACACAAACCACCGACCCCTGTAGTTCATATAGACACAAGGGAAGTTGCAGAATGATCACCATCAGAAGTGGTCCACATATCTGCAACAATTTCATTTGAACATCAAGTACAAGAAGGGTAGCACCAATAATTTTGCAGACTGCCTCAGCCGACCACCGATCATGGCCATAACCACAGTTCTCAACTCTTGTGGGCATGAGAATTCTGATTGGTCGCTTCTCTACAAAAGAAATCTATAATTTAGCTACACATACAAGGCACTCTTGGGGGGTATGCAAGTTCCAAATTTTTACCTCCAAGATGCACTATTATGTCACCTGTGACACCATTTTTTTCCTTCAAGCGAGCGTGCCAAGATGATATGGGAAGCACACTATAGTCGAGTCACTGGGTATTGTTGGGTCGAGAAAACAGTGGTAGTACTGCAGAAGTATTTCTATTGGTCAAACCTTCGATAGGATGTCGGGAAGTACATCAGATCCTGCACTGCTTGTGCCATTGCTAAACCGACCATCAAGAAGAAGGGCTCTATACTTTGATACCTACCCCTATTCGACCTTGGGAATCCATCTCCATGGATTACATGTCAGGCCTTCCTTCTACTAAGCATGGAAATGACTGTGTTTTGGTGGTCGTCGACATATTCTCAAAAATGGCCATTATGGCAGCCTGCGAGAAGAATATCACAGTAGAAGCCATTGCTAAACTCTTCTTTGAATGAGCGTGGGTGCACTTTGGGATCTCACAGTCTATCATATCAGATCATGATAGCAGGTTCCTCAGCACATTTTGGTCCAGCCTCTGGTCAATGTTGGACACCAAGCTCACCAAGTCCACAACTTTCCATCCCCAAACTGATGGCGAGACAGAGGTCGTCAATAGGATGATTGTACACATTCTACGCATGTAAAATTCAAAGCATCCACGTACATGGGATGAGAGCCTTCCCTATGTACAACACAGTTATAACCAGGCTATCCATAGCTCAACCGGCTACAGCCCCTTTCAGGTGGGCTTGGGATTCTAGCCACTAGCTCACATTGACATAGCCATGCCATTTGCAGCTAATCAAGCCGATTCGACTCATGTCTAGTCTGAATATGACAAAGAAAAAAAATTCATCGAGCGCATTCAATACATCTGCCAACAGGTTCATGACATATTGGACAGAGCCAATGCTAAGTACAAGCAACGACATGATCAACATCAAGTGCCACACAACTTCCACGTGGGAGAAAAAGTGTGGCTACATTTGAAGAACAAGCGCCTCACTGGACCCCATTGCAAGATTCGCCCACTCTGATATGGGTTGTACACCATCACCAAGGCTGTAGGGAAAAATTCCTTCAAGCTCACTATTCCACCATTCCTTGGTCTGCACCCATTATTCAATGTAGACCACATTCATCCATACTTCCCACCTCTATTGGACACCTCTGACATTACAGAAGAACTCACACCAAAAGAGTTAAACCCAGACTGCATGGAATAGGCCACCATAGACTGTATCATGGACATGCAAATCAAGAATAGTCACCGACAAAAGATACAACTGTATCGGGTTGTCAAAGCTAGCCAACTCCTGGACCAAGGCAAGTGGTTCACCAGGGACCAAGTTCAACAGAAGTTTCCTCATATCATGGAGGAACTCAATGAAATGGGGACCATTTATTCCTAAGGGGGGAGGAATGATCCAGGTGGATCATGGTGGCCACCTGCCTATTCCACTTTGGGCCCCACCATTGTCTCTTTCAGTTTTATTTCACAACTTACTATTTTTAGCAATTTTTCGGGTCCTGAAATTTTGGAGCCGTTTTGAGGCCCCAAACGGAGATAGTATGCCGAAGTTAGTCCCCAGGAAGTTGAAACACCAATTTACCCAAACGGGGCCCATAGTTTTGGCACTTCATCTCCTAGGGTTAGGATTTTAGACGTTTATAGTTCTCCATTGTTTCTCCATAATAAATAGGTCCTCAAGCCTCATTGTAACACATTTCAAAGGTCTGTAGTCACCACATATCTTCTTAGAGATTCACTACCAGCACCCTAGATATTTTATTTCCATCATGTTTGTAGGCATAATTTTGTGATTTGATATTAATGAAATAAAGCCTTATTTCCACTGTATTTCTATGTTTATGGTTATTTCTGTATTCTTTTACATTCCTGCATAAATCTGGATCACTCCTCCCTCTCACAAATCTCTAGGCCACTAAGGCACTTCTATGAACATATATTCATTTTGCACATGCATGAATGGGATCATCACTATATGGTTTCAACTGACTTCCAATCACATACCCAGGAAGGGCTTCCCCACGTAAGGTAACGAGACATATCACACCTCCTTCTCTGATATTATTGACAATATAAGGTCCAAGCCAATGTATTTTGAAGTTTCCTGGGTGGTGTGCAAACTTGGTGTGATATACCAAAACCAAATCATTCTCCTTGAAAATATTCTACCTAATGTTCTTATCATGCCAATATTTTTCACGCACCTTTTTCATCTACTGATGGAAACCAACAATGAATTTTTCCTCCTCCAGTGCAACTAGTTGTGACATGCACTCTTCCATAATATCTTGGTTAGTTGTGTTAGTTACCATTGTGATGTGCAGACCAGGGGCGATATACTCCATCAACATAGCAACTTCTTGTCCATACACCAACCTGAATGGGGTTTGTCCTATCAATTTATTGCATGTAGTTTTGTATGCCCACAGAACCACCGGTATGCACACATCCCAGTCATTCTGATTAGCATTGGAGACCTTTGTGAGAGCATTCTCTAAAATCTTATTAAAGGCTTCTAGCGTACCATTTTCCTGTGGATGATACAATGTAATCTTCTGATGGTGCATCGTAAACTCCATTGTCAAGGCTTAAATTTTCTCATTCAGAAAATGTGTACCCTCGTCACTCACAAATATATATTATGACACCCAAACCTTCTTAATATATTCTAAAAATGAAGTGTGCAGCCGTTTTTTCATTACAATCCTTCACAGGCTTATCTTCCGCCCATATGTTAGAATAATCCGTCGCAGTGATGATATAGCACGCACCAGTCTTCTTCCCGGGAGGGTTGATCGATCCTACAAATTCAAATGGCCCATTTATCAAAAGCTTGCAAAGTCACTTCTGATTGTAGTATCATTTCATCTATGCGTGAGGGTTTCCCCGTTCTCTGAAATGCATCACAAGCGCGAAAATACTCTTGTGCATCACTGTGCACCATAGGCCACCACAAACTAGCCGTCAAAATATTCTGCACATTTTTTTTACCTGTATAGTGACCTTTTGCAACCCCTACATGTGCTTCTACTAGGATACACTTCCTTTCAAATCTTGGCACATATTGACTCAATACCTCATCATATCCCATCTTATACAATTGGCCAACAATCAAAGTAAATTATGCCACACAAAAGACCAAATATTTCTTCTTCTTAACTGTATACTTTGTATGCACACTTCCAGTGGTCATAAAGTGGATGATATTTTTGAGGTGATGATCAACTACACTAATGGAAAACAAATGCGCATCTAGTTATCCTTCCTCCAAACTACTTGGCTTATCTCAAATTTAAATGCGGGATAAATGATGTGGACCTGTATTCAATCTCCCTGGCTCTACAATCACCTCAAAATCATACTCCTAAAATAATAAGAGTTATCTACAAATCTTCCCCCCCAACACATGCTTATTAACTAGGCACTTCAAAGGAGAGTGATCAGTGAACATCCTAAAATGACCTCCCAGTAATTAGTGACGAAACTTCTGCAACACGTAGACCATTGCTAACCCAACTCTCTTTGTTGTCGAGTAATTGAACTCAATATTTGACAATTTTCTACTCGAAAATTCAATTGGGTGAACAATATCTCTAGCTCTTGGTTGCACGAGTACAACACCTAATGTGATACACGAGGAATCAACATTTACCAAGAATTCCTTTGTCTAGTATGGAAATACCAATATAGGCACAATCATCATTTTCTCCTTAAGCAACTCTAAAATCTTCTGGCAGTACTCATCCTAGAAAAAAGGGTCATCCTTGTTTAATAACTTCTCCATCAGTGCAGTAATCAGTGCATGGCCTTGAATAAAATTTCCGTAATAGCCATTATGCCCCAAAATTGAGCGTAGATGCTTCACGTTCACTAGAGCATCCAGGTTAACAATAATAGAAATATTATTTGGATCGACCATCAATCCCTGTTGATAGAGAATATGACCAAACAAAATCCCGAAAGGGACACATAATATGCACTTCTTTAGATTCAATGAGAGCTAATGCTTTCAAAGAGTATCCAGAATCAAGCACAAACTTGAAACATGCTTCCTCAATAAGCTAAATACGGTCTATTCATCAAAATATAATTCTAAGAAGTTATGTATGTACTCCTTAAAATCAGCTACCACCATGCATGATAAAATAGCTAGTGCATTCTTCAGATATAATGGCATTAAATTTTATTGGAATTATCCCCATTTCGTCGCAAAGGTTTTATTGCTTCTTTCTTCAGGCACGATTCGTATCAAATGGTATCCATAAAATCCTTCAGTGAATGAGTACGCCTCCTCCCCACCCACATTTTCCAGTACTTCATTAGAAAATGGAATTGGAAAAGGGTCATGCACAAATGCATCATTCAACTTGTGCAGATTCATAAAAATCTTGATTTCTCCTTTGGTATTTTTTTCTTGGACCACCATGGGGCTCATCCAATATGATTCTTCCGCTAGTTCAATGATCCCTGGAGTAACCATTTTCTCTAGCTCCTCCTTGACCTTCTGCTTAGTCTTAAGATTCAACCTATAATGGCGATGCTTGACAGGTCTGACATCTCATTTCAGAGTGATCTTCATCACACCAAGATCCTCGAAAATCCCTTTTAACTCTGAAACACTTGTGGGAAATAATTCATGATATTCAACGAGAAGCTCCACAACCTTAGCCATTATATCTTCATCCCAATAATCCCCTATTTTAGAAATCTTAGTTTTCTCTTATGTTCCAATGTTGACTTGCCTAATATTCAAGGGTCCATTCACATCTTTAAATTCAACTATATCCTTCATCTGTGCATCCCATGCTGGTAAGGCTCATTCTTCTAGTTTCTCTAGCATGTCAAAGACCACATCTTGAATCGTGTGTAAGATAGTATTGATGCATAAGAATCCTCTTTCAAAATTGAATGTTAAAACAAGGCTTTCCCTCAGCATAACCCATTCAGTTGTGCCACATCACAACTCATCCTCCATATACCAGTTCATGGGTATCTGACTTAAGGTATGAATGAATGTATGCACTCATCTTAGCTGCGGCTCTTCTCCCTAAGCTGCAGTCCACCTGGATAAGTTCATGTGCGGATATTCTTTTCCTGCATAGATTTCTTCCAACCAGGCATTGGGTTGTCTGAATTGCAGTTGCATTATGTGGTTACATTCTTCCTAATCTGAAAATTTATCCTTGTGAGTTTCCCACCAATACACTAGGGTTGAGCACAGAACTAACTCAAGAGAATGGAGTCATTGTATCTCTGGAATAATGTTTTCAAAATATTCTAAAAAAAAATTGACACTACGTACACCATCATAATAAGGTAATGCCCAAACGTCAGAGGATATGCATTGTAGAGATTTGGTGACTCAGTTTCAGTGTAATGTAGAGACTTCAGTCAAATGGTTCTAACAATTCTTCAATTCCTCATCTGAGTCTGAGTGGAATGAACTATCCCTCTCCCACCTAATCCTACCATCTATTGTAGGATTGATCCAATCTTCATCTCTCGCAGTTAGCTTGTAGATAGGATCAACATCCTCTTCTGCATGCACTTGTTCTATGTACCTTTCTCCTTTTGCAGGGTCCAGAGGTACCACGGCCCTAGTTCCATTGTTTTCAAAAACCATACTTCTGCGCTTGAGGTTTATGACAACATCCATGTCAATAGCCCAACCCAGACCCAATAGTGCTAGGTACGGATCAGAAACATCAATAATTTGAAAAACTTCAAAGTCACCCAGTTCCTTAACTCTTTTGATATCAACTAATTCCTGAGAAAGTATACCCATTAGGATAATATTTTGTTGATTTTCTGTGTGTAGTTGTATTGCAGACCATTCCGTCTTAGTCTCTCCCATTTTTTGGCAAGTCTTCTTTGGTAATAAATTTTCATTAGACCCCAGATCCAAAATGACCTGGTCCATTTCAAACTCACCTATCTGAGCAGCTAAGCACATATCTTGACTATTTCTTCTCTTTTTCTTGTAAATCTTATTGACAACCTTTTTTTCCATATGAGGCTGCTCTTTCTCGATGCAGCTATTAATTAAAGATTGAATATTATCAATTGCCTTCTTATTACGCATAAGCTTGATACAAGCCTGAAATTTTTTTTTTCATCTCCGCACGTTCGTCCCCTTCAACGGTATCCATGATAGGCTTGCTTGGCACTTTATATGTGTCAGGATCTGCAAATTCCTTCTTTTCTTCTACAAAGGTTTCCTTCTCTCTTTGTAGATTAAACCCTTCCTTTTTTTCAGGAGCTCTCTGGACCAAACATCGGTGATTGGTCTCTTACCTTCTAATTTATCCTCTCCACTTTCTACATTTCTTCTGGTCACCATATTTATGCTAGGGTCTTCATTGCGTGGTTCCACTCTCATCATTTGAACATTCTGTGTAGGTTTTTGCAGTTTCTTTTCCTACATTATTGCAAAAAATATAGGGAAATATTCAAGAATGTGATCAAAATGTCTACAATAACTACAATATTGTTGTGTTGGGCTCAGAAAATTGTGCGCCTAATGACCAGCCTCTCCACAGTTATAACAAATTAATTGTCCCCTTCCACGAACAACTCCTCCTCCTCTTTCTCCTCCCGTGCCTAGAAATCCACCACGCCCAGATGGCGATGTAGGTGAATCATATACTATACCTTCGACCTACAATATATACGAAGCAGCCTGCTCAATAGTCATATCAAAGTTACAAAATTTCTTCTCATCATGTCCCACAGATCAACAAAATGTGTAGTAAGGTTTTTGTAGCTCTGGAATATATTTATGAATCCTATGGTAGAAGTGTTTTGTGTGAAGCCCATTTGCTTGAGAAATCATGCACCATATGTTGGTAAATTTACTAGGCCCTGCCCCACTCTTAATCAGACTTGGTCCTCAAACTTCCAGATAGTTATTATATACATGAAACTAATCCTTATGATTCCCTTCAGTTTTATAGTGTATGCACCGTACTCCTGCGCATACATACTTTTCTTTCTCTTTCAATAGAGTTTGTATCTCTAAGTTTAATGTAGCTAACTGGCTTTGGATTTGTTGGGCCCTAACCTGTGTAGCTATTATAGGTGAGGCTTCTAAATTCATGGCAATATCAACAACTTTAGCGTGTGTCACAATATTTTATTGGTTTAAGCACTGGCGTAGATGCAGTAACAACATAACAACGAATGATTCTTTGTGCTGTGTATCATCAATAGTAAATCATCCATCCTAGATGGTGCACTTCAACCATTGATCTTCCTCCCATACATATTCATTCACTTCTTGGTGGATCTCCTTTAATTCAGTCATGCATTGAGCATATGATTTTGGCTTTTTGAACTAATCCTTTAGCGCAACTCTATGTTCATCAATTGTGGCATTATAAATTTTTGCCATGTATCTCATGTATCAATCCAATGCGTGTTCTTCAAATGCAGGAGAAAGTTGCACTTTCTTAACATTATCGTTATTGATCTAATACGCTATCCATACAACATATGCAATGAACTAGAATTGATCAACATCTTCATTTCCAACACCCTTTAAATTTTACAAATTTATGAAAGTAGCCATATCGACTTTTGGTTATGAGGGTGGAGGTGGAGTTGATGACTTGCTAGTGTGATATGAATTTGGACGTGGTGTGGATGAGATCGAAACTATGGCCAATGACCCAAGAATGCTTTGATATTGAAATCCCTCTTCTTCTGAGTGCACCGATTCACCAGAGCTACTTGTTTCAGACTCCTCTTCACTGTAAGATTTACCTATGAGAGGAGTACTATAGATAAAATCTCCTTCTAGGTCTACCTTGTAAGTTTTTCTGCCACGCGTAGTCAAAACTCTTTGGGACATTCACTCAATTTGGTGACACAAAGTACCCTTTTCACATAAAATAATTTCAATCCATAGTTTCAATGAGCACATAAACTTACCTCTAAGGCCTTTGAAAAATCTCCTTTCAGCTTCAGAATATGACACAAAAGTATTAATAATGAATCAGTCACAAAAACACTCAGAACGCTATCAATCTAATAATCTACTGCACTGGTAATTTTATTTCTAGATTTCTCCAATTTTTTAACTAGCTCAAGAGTCCACTTGGTGATTGCATGGTCCTTTGCATAGGAATGAAACTTAGCAAGCTAAGATAACCACTCTTGTAACTCAATTTCAAAGGAAGCCAAGGAAATTTCATGGACCTCTGTATACATATATATTTGCTCACAATCCTTAATAGACAACTTAGGGTTTCGATTTTCTTGGATTTCAAATTAGTGCACCTTCTTATCAATCCAATCTTGCAATTTGTTCTTTGTCCGATGCCACAACATCAAATATCTCTCAAACAGATCCATGTTTTGACAATGGAACCATTTTTTGGGTTGAGGGGTGCTGACCCAGGTTCAGAGTGTTCTGCGCAACCAACAAAACCCTCCAACTACTGGCCCTTTCGGCAGTCGTCTGCTTGCACGGACCAAAGCATCACCCGAATAGTATGGGGTTTTACTGGAACTGGGTTCCTACACCTTGAGGGAGCGTTTGATGTGGGCTTAACCATACTTATCGAATCTAATGCTTATTGAACTACGCAAGGCTTTCCAGAAACATATATCTGAATGTAGATATAACCCTTAACATATATGCATAGACAAATTATTATACTTCAGTCAGATCTAGCTTATCAACGCAAAAGAAACACTTTCGTAATCACATATATAGTTTTCTAGAAAAACCATTAACACAGTTGTAATCCTTGTGCGAACACAAATATCGTCCAGATATAATTAACTCAGATAAATGCGCATTCAGAACATAAAAATATCTATCACTTGTAGTAATCAATATATACTTAAATCAACATATTCATGCATAAACATAGAAATTGCAACACAGTTCTCCAAAACTTCTTCTTTATTACTGGATCTTCAATTCAGTACAATCCTTTTTCACCTATGCCCACAATAGTAGATTCCTTGCATAAAGCTCAATACTAGGTCACCATGCACACAGCCAACAGGAGCCTCTCTACTAGAACGAACAAAACTAGCCCAAAACATAAACGATAAACATAAAGATTGTATTGAAGGATAAGCTAAGATATCCTTACTCAACTCAATCCTTACATATTTATATGATTTTAGACGAGCACATACCATGGTCTCAAACCATGGTTTGAGACTCATGGTTTCCCTTTTTTCCCATTACAATTATAAAGGAGCTTTGACCCGCCCCAACGCCCCTTGAATTCTGCATGCAATGCGTGTTTGACAAAATACAACCAATATTATACCAAAACTTGACCATAGGGGACCCTAACCCAAGAAAGAGCTATGTGCAAACTTGGAAAAATGCTTCTTTGCCATGGAAAATGTCCAATGTCTAAGTTACATTATTAATGAGAAATGTGTGCATGTGGACCCAACTAATATCCAAGGCATTTGGGATTGGCTGGCCTTGACGAGTCTCATAGAGCTTCACAACTTACTTGGCCTTGATAATTTTTGTCAAAGATTCATGTTGGGATTCTATCATATGGGTGACAGCATGAACTGGGTTACACTTTTTTAGTGAAACGAGGAAACATTTTGGTGAAAAAAGGATGCTCGGTCGAGCAATTTTAAGCTCTCGATCGAGCAATTTTTAAGTGCTCGATCAAGTTGTTGAGGTTTTCAAAAATAGATCGATTGAGTGTCTAAACAAACTCTTGATCGAACCATTTTCTAACCCGAACTAAAGTCTTTATCGAGAGTTATAGCTAAATTGAGCTATATTTTTCGATCGATCCTATGACTCGTTCGAGAATTATTTCTTATTAAAAACTCCTGAGGTGATATACACATCATTTTTCTCAGACCACAAGAGGAAAATGAGTTCGATGGAATATTTATAGGCTCTACCGAGATGTAAGAACTCAATCCATCTACCCATCAACCTTGCATATGAACGAAAGTCTCAAGCCGAGGTAGCCTTGCTGTCATTTTTGTCTCTTTTATTTAATTTTTCTTTGCAAAATAAAATAAATTAATTTGAAAAAAAAAACCTACCATTCAAGAACTACAAAAAAAATCACAAAAATGGCCATGAAAACCACAAAAAAACCACCAAGAATACTCTTGAAAACCACAAAAAAACCCTATAAAACCACCAAGAAAACCCTTGAAGACTAAAAACAACTTAGAAAACCACTAAGAAAACTCTTGAAAAGTACCAAAAAAAGCTATAATTTAGGTTTTTTTTTTTTAAGTTTTAATTTCGTTGTATAAGTTATCTAAAATGGTAGCATGCTTATTCTAAATATTTTATAGGGTAAAAACTTTATTTTTTAATTATTTTACATTTTAATTTTTTTAAGGAATTTAGTGAAATAAATTTAAAAAAGAAATTATTTTTTGTTATTAAAAATGCATTTTAAATTTGGAACAAATTTGAGGAGAAATATGCCCAAAAAAATTTCAAAATAGAAAACAATTAAAATTTATCCAATAATAAAAAAAATTGGAGCTTTAAATTGACAAAATGAATATGGTTGGTCATTGCGAACCTCTATTAAATCAAAAAATAAATTTTAATTCATTTTAAAAAAAAGTTAAATAAATGTATATTTTAAATATTTTTTACTAATAAATATAGTATTTTGTTTGATAAAAATAATTGTACTTAAATAAAATATAACTAAATTAAATACAAAACATTTAACGTATTTTTATAACTATTTAACATAACGTGGTCTTGATAATAACATAAGATGGGTATGATCAACAAATCTTTAAGACTCAAGTTGATTTATAAATTGTAATTTTCCCATAAATATCCACTACTCATATTTGTAGAATTATTTAATATAATGTTATGAAAACTATATATCTCTTAGTTCCCACTCTTATTAAAATTATTAGTTGAGTAATGATTTTGTAACTTACACTTCCTATATTGTTGTTTAGCTACACCACCTACCATATATATATATATATATATATATATATATATATATATATATATATATATATATATATATATATATATATATATATAACTTCAAGTTTCGAATATGCGTCATTAATACATGCATTAAATCCATGATGAAAAGTGCATTAAAAGTAAATATATATAAGCATTTTGACTCTTATAATTTGTATCATATTGTTTCATTATGTAGTGTGTTGTACCAGAAACATTGTCTTCATGTGCTTGCACCTAGTACATGCCATGTGTCAAAATAAAAAATTATAAGAACTTGTCTTATGGAGTATTTGGTTGCTATGAAGTTTTATTAGTTTTGAAAATAGGTTTATTTCATTTTTTTACATATATTTATACATTTATGCTCTATGAATAAAACGTGTTATTTATAAATGGAAAAAAAAAGTGTAATTTAGGTTTGGTCAGATTCTTCGATTGTGTTTACAAGTACCTCAATACTTTGGTTTATAATTTATCAAAAAATACACTATATTTAGCTTGGAAATTTAGACTATATTATTCTACTTGAGTTTATAAATGGTTTTCTTGTCAACATTCTTTTTATTTCAAAATTTTCCTTTTGGATTAATCTATATGTATTATATGTAGTTTGCAGAGCCATCTCCCATACACCCCCCAACCACAACCCTTCAGAGTGTTGGGGGATCTCTTATACATGGTCAGGCTAGATGATGTAGCCATACTAGAGTGTCTTTTTCACTCATAGATACTTCCTCCGATACCAGGCATAGTGTCAGAGGTAGTGTTTTTATCTTTGTTGATTATCTCACTATGGATAGTGGACTTTCTTCACCTGATGCAGGTATACATATTTAATTTTAAATCCTCTTTAAAATTCATGTGTTTATGTCTTGAGATTTTATTTAATTTTTAAATCGTCTTCAATTGATGTGTTTGAATTTAATGTATATGCTATTTTTCTTCTACTTTGTTATAGATATTAGATTATGTTTATGATTGGAGAGCCCTACCAGGGTGAAGTTGAGGATCAAAGTGCAACATTGATCCCTCTGTGGAATGACACTATAGATATTATGACATTTGAGGATGTCCCAAAAGACATCGATCATAAGAGAGCTAGATAAAATCTCTGCTAGTTCACCTACTAGGCGTAGTTTGTCTCTGATATTGGATAGAAATATACATTAATTGGGACATACCAGAGGGAGGTCCTACAAATCCACCTCCTATATTCCATACATGGGACTAGGAGGATAGAGTTTAGGGGTCCACATACTTGGAAGGCATTGAAAGACACTGCCAAAAACATTGATATTTGTGGGGTGTTGTTTGACATCCCTCAGAACTTTCATGCTAGACATGTTGGTACGATTATGCTAAAATAGTTTAAGAATGTTGATGGAGCCCATTTTTTTATGATCAATTAATTGGAGCTTGGGGCGAGTTCCCCCACCATGATTAGGTCCCCATTTACTTTTCAAATCATGTATATGTGGAGTTGGTGCTACATATGAGGCCAAATTACACCAACAACAGATATAAGTTTTATTGACATAACTTGGGACATATTTATGAACGTGTCAGTGCTCTAGGGACCCTGTGCATGTAGCACCACCTCTGATATTATGGCCATGAACATCTCTAAGAGTGATATTTCCGATGGATCTAGAGAATTTGTCACATCTTGGCAGTGAGACTAAGCATACCATTGGAGATAACATGCAGAGGACATTGGCCATTACACATGTTGCATTACGGAAGAGATGAGTAGAACATATTTGTTGCCTCATGGCCCACCAGTTGCACTACATCATGATTCATATATGGAGAGTTTGGGGCATGACCAATATTTTTCATATGCACATACGTATCGTGATATCGTACGTGGCACTTGGAGGGTGCATGGCCCACGTGACATAGAGTAGGTACATATATAGGAAACTTTCGACTCTTATAATCAAATTACACATTATTTTTATTAATAAATTTGTATTAGATTGAATTTATATTAAAAATTTCATGATAATATGCATGCACAACCCAACTACATATATGCTATTCTGAGGTCATTTGAGGGGGAAGTTGACCAGCCAAAGAAACCTCCTCTAGTGCATGTTTCCATGTATCATTCTCTTCCACCTCCACCTCATAACACTCGTGGACTAAAAAATGCAATGATTTTTTTATTCCTAATATTTCAACATTTTATTTTATTTATGTTACATGTACGCATGCTAATTAATTTATAGACTAATTATAATTTATTTTTTCCATTGTGTGCACAGGTGCAGATGTAGATGGATGTTGATGTTGCAGTTATGTGGACACATGAGTATGATGTTGGGTATCGAGGCATTGAGCCAGAGGGAGGGGATCACAAAACCCAGATTAATCAAACCCCCACCCCATCTGATTTCCATTTGCACTCAACTGAGTCACAGGAAGGGGACTATTTAAATGCACAATTTTAAATCTTTTATTTCCAAATTATTTATTTTGTACAAATAATGTTCTAATTAACTTGAATTTGAATGTTTTATATTGCGGTACTAGATTATGGATGCTAACTCTGAGCAACAGAGAACATGTTGTGGAACTAGCTCCAAAAAGAGAAGAAAAGAGATATCAACGCCTTAGAAATAAGCCACTTTGAGGGGGGAAACCTCCAATACATTACATGAATGAAAAATTCTTGGATGATTCAAATTACAAAACCTCCTTTCTATATATAGGAGTCCATGGGGCCACAATGTAATCCTAGCCGACCTAACAATAATAATTTAAGGGCACAATAATAACAATATGGGGGTTACAAGGGTAAATAAGGGGGTTACACTAACAACAATAAGGGACTATACTAGTGATATAGGGACCTAACATGCCCCTTTCCTTAAAAAAAGTGTTGTCCTCAATGCTTGAGTAGCTATGGGTGCTTCTGTATAAAATTCTCATCCTCCCATGTAGAATCTTCAGTGGGTAAGTTCTTCCACTTGATGAGATACTCTAAAATTGATCGATTCCGTAGTTGTCGAGTTCTTGTTTCCGTGACCGCTTCCGGTTCCAATATGATTTTTCCTTCCTCATCAAGTTCTGGCAATATTGTTTGAACTGGAATATTTTCACCTATAACCTTCTTTAAGCATGAAACATGGAAAACTGGATGTACTCGCGAAGAAGCAGGAAGCTCCAATTTGTATGCCATAGTACCATTCTTTTGCAACACCTTGTAAGGACCATAGTACTTTGGCGATAATTTATTATCCTTCTTTGCTTGCTTGAGGGACATTTGTTTGTATGGTTGTAGCCGTAAAAATACCCAATCTCCTACATCAAAACTTCTCTCGCTACGATGTTGATTTGCCTATTGTTTCATTCAATTTTGTGCCAAATTTAGGTTATCCTTTAAGAGTTGGAGAACTTCTTGCTGATGCTCGATGTGATCTTCCACTGCTTGAACCTTCGAATTTTCCCTTAAAGATGATGTGATGGATGGTGGATGATATCCATAAAGTGCCATAAATGGGGTCATTTTTGCCGCAGTATGGAAGGAAGTGTTATACCACCATTCAGTGAGAGGTAACCACTTGACCCATTGTGTTTGTTATCAGATACAAAACAACGAAGATATCCTTCCAAACATTTATTTACTATCTCAGTTTGACCATCAGATTGAGGATGATAAGATGAGCTATGAGCTAATTGAGTACCCAAACAAGAAAATAACTCCGTCCAAAAATTTCCAGTAAAAATGGGATCTCCGTCGCTCACAATAACCCTTGGGTTTCCATGTAGCTTTTGAATTGTGTCCATAAATGTAGTAGCAATTGTACTTGCTTTAAATGGATGAGATAATGCTCAAAAGTGTGCATACTTGGTAAGTCTATCAACTACCACCATGATGACACTCTTTCCTTCAGACTTAGGTAAACCTGTGATAAAATCCATTGAAATATCCTCCCAACGTTGACTTGGAATGGATAAAGGTTGTATAAGACCCGGGGTCTTAATTGTCTCAACTTTATTCTGCTGGAAAACCAAACATTCCGCCACAAAATTTTGAATATCAGATTTAAGGCCATCCCAAAAAAAATCTTTCTTCACCCTGTGGTAAGTTTTTAAAAATCCTTAGTGTCCTCCTAAAGGAGAAGTGTGCAATTCCAGAAGAATATTTTGTTTTAGTTGGGAATCCTTACAAAGATATAAGCGATCTTTGTACCATAAGGAATCATTTTTCCAACTAAATGTATCAGATGTACTAGAATCTTGCTGCAACTTTTGAATGAGTGTCCATACATCTTTGTCCTTCTTCCATTCATCTCTTGCTTCGTTTATCCAATCTGGTTGGATAATAGAAATGGCACAAAGCAATGCTTCCACCTCTTCATTCTTTCTTGAGAGTGCATCTGCAACAACATTTAGCTTCCCCTTTTTGTATATTATTTCAAAGTCATAACCCAACATCTTTGTGACCCATTTTTGCTGCTCTTCTGAAGATAGTCTTTGTTCCAAAAAGTGTTTAAGACTATCATGATCAGTTTTTACCTTGAAGTGTCTTCCCATTAGGTAAGTTCGCCATTTCTTTAGTGCATGTAGTATTGCTAACATTTCCTTCTCATAAATAGGTTTCTGTAAATACTTTCCTTTGATTGGACGACTTTCAAAAGCAATGGGTCTTCCTTCCTGCATTAAAAGTACACCAATTCCATTTCGTGAGGCATCACATTCCACAATAAAGGTTTTTGCGAAGTCTGGTGTAGCTAAGACCGGTGCTAGGCACATTGCCTCTTTAAGACGTTCAAAGGCCTTAGTTGCTTCATGAGTCCATGAAAATGCATCTTTCTTCAATAATGTTGTTAGAGGTGCTGCTATTCTCCCATAATTCTTAACAAACTTGTGATAATACCCTGTTAACCCGAGAAATCCTCGCAACTGCTTTATGGTTGTGGGTAATTTCCATTCCTTAATGGCTTTAATTTTGTTAGGGTCTACCTTAACACCCTCATGAGATACAATATGACCCAGATATTCCACCTCTTGTACTCCAAAGAAACATTTGGATGTTTTTGCATATAATTGTTTCTCCTGCAATAGTTTGAGCACTCTGTCAACATGTTGAACATGATCCTTCCAAGACCTATTGTAGATTAGTATATCATCAAAAAATACTAGCACAAAATTTCTAAGGAAGGGTTTGAAAATGGAATTCATCAACCCTTGAAATGTAGAAGGTGCATTGGTAAGGCCAAAAGGCATGACCAAAAATTCATAATGACCCTCATGATTTCGAAATGATGTTTTTGGAATATCTTCAGTCTTCATTCTAATTTGATGATATCCTGAACGAAGATCCAACTTGGTAAAATAAATTGCTCCATGTAATTCCTCCAATAATTCATCAATCACAGGAATGGGAAATTTATCTTTAATGGTGAGCTTATTGAGCTCCCTATAATCCGGACACATTCGCCATGATCCATCCTTCTTGTGTACCAATACTACAGGAGCAGAGAAAGAACTTTGACTAGGTTGAATTATACCCGCATCTAACATTTCTGCAATCATACGTTCAATTTCGCTCTTTTGGAAGTAAGGATATCTATAAGGCCTGATGTTTGGAGGAACACTTCCTGGAATCAAATGAATAGTATGATCATGATCACGAATAGGTGGGAGTCCTTTGGGAGTTTCAAACACCTTGGAATGATTGTCCAAGACTTGTTGGAGATCTGCAGAAATAGATGAATTTGATGTTGGAACTTCTAGTGAGCATAATTGTGCAATTACGCCTCGCTGTTCTTTCTTTAGAAGCTTTGTCATGACATTAGAGCTTATTATCCTTCCTGGCTTCCCCGCAATACCCCGTAATTCGACTTCCTTTCCTTCTGAAAAAAATTTCAACAAAAGTTCTTGAAAATTAAAAGCTACCGTCCCCAAAGATTGTAACCATTGTACTCCTAGTACAACATCAGCACCTCCCATAGGAATGGCAAGCATTGGACTAGTCAATACATATTCCCCCATGGTTAGCTTGATATTATGGCATTTTCCAGAGCAATTTATAGTTCCTCCATTTGCAACCATCACTAGACATTCTGGTGCTGGGTATAGGAAACAATTTAATTCCTTGGCTACCTTACAATGAATAAAATTATGGGTGCTACCTGAATCAATCAACACTATTACCCTTTTCTTCTTGATCTGTCCTACTATCTTGAGAGTTTGAGGAGTGGTAATTCCGGCCAGTGCATTACATGATATGGTCGTATTCATTTCTTCCTCTTCTATGGCTGGTTCCTGGTGTATATCCTCTTCTTTTTCATTTTCTTCTTCTTCTTCACAATCTATGTAAAATAATTTCTTTTCAGCACACTTATGACCTTTAGTGTATTTGCTATCAGAACTGTAGAAAAGCCCTTTTGCTATTTTTTTTTCCAATTGTTGTGGTGTCAAACTTGTAGGTTGTGAAAATTTAGGAGTAGCAACACATCCCTCTTTATAGAAGTGAGTGGTAGGCTTCCTTGTCGCCATAATTTTACATTCAATTTTTCTTGCCAACCTGAATGCCTTCTCCAATGAATCAGGTTCCAAAACGCGAACTTCATGTTGGATGTTATCCTTTAAAGTACCTATGAAGAGATCAATCCTGTGTTCCTCTGGAATATCAGTTACCCTTATATTCAATTTTTGGAAGTCCTCAATGTGCTCCCCAATTAAACCCTTTTGTTTGAGATATATCAATTGGCTAAAGAAGGTGTTGCTCTTTGTATCCTCATAATGTGCTATCATTTCCTCCGTAAAAATTGACCAAGTGACAATTTTTTTACGGGAGCAAAGCCATCGATACCATACAAATGTATTTTATTCTAAATGTAAAGTTGCAATGCATACCTTTTGTGTGTTTTGCACATTATGGAGATCAAAATATTGCTCCATCTGTAGTATCCATGTTATAGGATCCTTTCCATCAAACTTCTTCATATCCATTTTTGGAATATGGTGGTTCTTCCCACCAACTTTATATTTTATGAAATCACGATTAACATTTATTTTTTTCTCATCATGAGTTTCCTCTACTATCTTTTCACCATTAGGAAACATTTCTTGTATCAACTTTCTCAAACCTTCCATGTTTTCTTTTAGATCATTCTTCATGTTTTCCATTTTCTCATCGATCTTAGCTTCCATGCCATCTATCTTAGATTCCATGCCATCCATCTTAGATTCCATGCCAGCTTCCATGCCATATATCTTAGATTCCATGCCATTCTTCAAACCATGAATCTTAGATTCGACACCTTTCTTCAAACCATCCATATTAGTTTCCATGCCTTTCTTCGAAACTTCCATGTCATTTTTTGTTTCTCTTTGTGAGAGCGAAATTTGTTGCACTTGCTCTTGTAATTTTGATATGTCATGTTGCCATTATTCGTCTTCATAAGTCATAGTAGAGATTTATAAAGGCTTAATGGGTGTTGATTTATTTTTAGGGGCCATTTTAGAATCCAGTACTAATATCTATTCTACAATATTCCCTTGGAATCAATTCAACTTGATTCTTCAAACAAGACTTATGCAATTCAGAAAACAAATACACACCTTTTAGTTGCTTTTGAGGAGCTTGATATTGAAATTGAATTAAATATATAATTGTGGATCCTAAATATCTTAAATTCAGCCCTGTAGTAGCCCTTTGAAGCTTCTTTCAAATTCCACGGGTCTGATCTGATTTGGATTCTTCAAGGAAAAGTTATGTCCAATCTCCCACAATGACCCAATTTTGGAAAGGTTCAATAGAGAGAACTTGTACGACTTGCCACGTCTCACTATTTCCTCCTTTGTCTCTCAAATTGATAGACTGAAAACTAAATTTCGTGTACTTGTGGCAAATTTTTATAGCATTCCAATCTGATGCTCAGAGAGAGAGCTATGAAGATTTTCCCATGTTCACCTCTTTGAGATGAAATTCAGAAGCCTCAAAAATCCCTAACTTCCACAGATCATATCTCCGAAAATGTTGAGAACCAATATCTAAAATTTTATGATGACGTTCCTCCGGATTGAGGCTTTGCACTCTAAAAATTTCAGCTTCTGAACCTTCGTAGAAAAAAAGTTATTATGAAAATACCACGCTGACCTGTTTAGGTTAAATTCAAGAGCGTAAAAAATGACCTAACTTGCATAGATCATATCTCAAAAAATATTGTGAACCAAGCTCTTAATTTTTTCGACAATGTTCCTTGGGATTTTGGCTTCACACACTAAAAATTTCAGATTCTGAACCTTCGTAGAAAAACATTTATAGCGAAAATGCGACGATGACCTGTTTGGAGCAGCGAAAGCCTAGAATCTCAAGGCTCTGATACCAAATGTTGTGAAACCAACTCCAAAAAGAGAAGAAAAGAGATATCAACGCCTTGGAAATAAGCCACTTCGAGGGGGAAGCCTCCAATACATTACATGAATGAAAAATTCTTGGATGATTCAAATTACAAAACCTCCTTTCTATATATAGGAGTCCATGGGGCCATAATGTAATCCTAGCCGAGCTAACAATAATAATTTAAGGGCACAATAATAGCAATATGGGGTTTACAAGGGTAAAATAATAATAATAATTGGGTTACACTAAAAATAATAAGGGACTATACTAGTAATATAGGGACCTAACAGAACACAAGAGTTCTAGAAGCGATAATTTGTAGAGTGGATAATGGATAGTTTGTATATTTTCAGGCCCATTTCATAGGGTACATTCACATGTGATGTACAAAATTTTGTATATTTTCATACATGGAAAATTTATGGATGCATGAAGATGATTTAAGTTTGTATATGTTCATGTATAATGTAATATGTATATATTTTCATATCGATAGTTTATTATCATACATAAATAACAAGATAACAATTTTGACTTCTCACGAAATAAAGTAAAAAAATAAGTACACTCTTAGACTATGATGCAAGTCACTTTGATACTTAAAATGAACTAAAATATATGTTCATGTTTCAATTAAAAAATACAAATAGAATTTAAATAAATTTTAAATTCAATTTTAAAATATGTCTTCAACTTGATGTTAAACTAGTATGTTTTATTAAATTTTATTTCTTTTGAGGTCATCTACAAGAGGTTAGTCATAACACATGACATAAGTCATATGTATTGAAATTTAATATACTAAAAAATAATTAATGATATATTTTTAGATAATTTTTATATAATTTTATGAATTTTCCTAAATTTAGTTGACTATCAAATATTTCAATCAATTCCTTAACTTAAGACATTCAATTAGGAATATTCAAGAAGTAAAATTTTAGAAAATAAGAATTTTGAATTCTAATTTCATAGACTAAGGTAATCAGTACAATTATACTATGATGAAATTCACTTTGATACTTCAAATGAAATAAAATATATCATGTACATAAATTTAATATTGAATTTGTAGAAAGTGTATTTTAGTGTAGTCAATGCATGTTAATTTAAACAATTAACTATATGACTCTCTAATTTTATCCATTTTTATAAATTTACTTGCCTACCCAAGTATTTCAATCAATTCCTTATCTCAACACCTTCAATTAAGAATATTGAAGAAGCAAAATTATACAAAATAACAATTTTTGTTGTCATATTGGCTTGTAGAAAGTGTCTTTTAGTGCACAATCAATGTATGTTAAATTAAAATGATTTTAATTTAGATGTCAAGATGTAAACTATAAATAATTTTTATTTGATTTTATTTCTTTTGAGGTTATCTAAAAATAGATTAATAGTCATATATATATATATATATATATATATATATATATATATATATAATTAATTTATTGCAAATTTATATTCCAATATGAAGCATGTGTGTAACTCTTTCCATGTTTTATATCAAACTCACACATGACAAATTTATTAATAACATAAAAATATTTCAACCTTTGTGATAACCTAGATAGTTGAATTTGAATTTTAAGTAGAATAATATATCAACTTGGCTGTTACATACTCAAATGGATTTTCTAGAAACCAAATGTATGTCATGTATATATATCTATAAAATTTGTTGCATGCTCAACATGAATACTATACACATGACATAGAAAAAATTTAAGATCAAAAATATTAATTAAATCTAAATCTAAATCCCTATTGATTCTAAAATTTAGTTAAATTTTAGATATATGGGGTTCACATAAGGATCTTATCCCTAAAAGTAAAACATCCTTGAAATTTAGTGTAATTTAGAAACATAAGCACCTCAAGGAAACTAAATCTTATATAACATATATGTACACCATTATGAATCCATCCTAGATAAGAGGGAAACATTTCTCTATTCAAAATTAGAAAATTACAAGAGCATTCAACCATCACATTTAGAGATTACAAAAATCATACATTTGAGATATCTTCTACTAGATTAGATTGCAATTGACTTCTATAGATTAAGATTCAGAGGTTTCCAATTGTATAATCTACTCATCAAGCCAATGGCTCATAGGAATGCAAGTCTCCATAATAAGTTCTTGGTATGATTTTTGTCATCTTCCATCTCCTTGATTCATCTTTCTTTGTTTTTATTTCTATGAAATTGATCTGAGATGCTATGAATAGATGAATGTATTGAGAATATATAGGTTCATGTATAAAATCTTTATAAATGATGTGATCAATATGTTTTTTAACCTTTTCAAAAAAATGGCCCATCATAACCATGTCACCAATTTGGTATGTGAATTTTCCATATTCATATGGTCTCACGAAGCTACTTTTCACTTGTGTGCATCGCATCAAATAGTAGGCCACATTCTCTTTGTTTCTTGTGGGGGCAGTGACAACAAAAACATTACCTACAATCAAAATAAAAAAAATATGTATTAGTTAAATACATTCAATATTTCAATTTATAGATAAAATTGTTAATGATAGATGGGCCACATACCTTCCCTTACAATATCTGAGACTCAATCATGATCAGGTGAAATGATGATCTCTTCATCATGCATCTCTTTCCACGTAATAATTCGATGAGGTCTCTTTGGATTAAGGAGACATACTTCCATTCTTTCATGTACTTGATTTTATGATAGTGATCAAGTATACATCCATGAACACCAATGCAAAAATAACAAAAACATGTGAGTTTTCTTGTCTCGATGGAAAATATTTCCCCCATGTCTTTGCTTTTCACTGAGTGTAATTTCTTTGATTATTATATATTATTAGAATACAAAGGAATGGATCGATTCACATCACCAAGTTCAACATTTGTTAAGAACCTACACACATGCCTTATAGATATGTGACCTTCATGTCCTAAATGGGATCAACAATAGTTGACTTCCTCTAGTGATTATTTGAGTCGATCTGCATCATGACTTATTTGGTACCTCCTAAGTGCTCACTTCACATAAGCACCTGCACCATCAAGCTCACCCTTTCCGTGTATTGTTTCAAAGTATCTCCAAGTATGTTTAGTTTTTGTTTTCTTGTGTAGTCATCTCAATTAATAAAATTTTTATGCTAAATTGAACTACACTGCACAACCATGTCATCATATCCAATGCTTCCTGAAAGATATGTCAATTTTTTTGAATGGTTCATAAATTAGTTCAAAGAAATGTAACACAAACATTTTGTCATCGTCATGATCATCAATGATGTAAAAGTGATACTCCTTAATCAAATCGTGTGACTCATCAGTGTTATCCGTACTATAAAGGTTCAATTGTGCATGTTTGTACAGAACATGTAAGAATATGGACACTTTTTCTGAGTGATAATACTCACCCTGTATCTTTATCTGAGGATAAAATGTGTAATTCTTACAAAATTCCATCACTCATGAGATTTTTCCTAGCTAAAATACTCTGTGATAATGCTTAAATTCAGACGCCTGCCACCTGGACTTATGCGAGTGTTTAATATATTTATAGATTTTATTTTGAAACACCCCCATGAATTGTGAAATAGGAATCTCATCCTAAACATAGTTGATCCTCTTAGGTGCCAACATTGAATATTATGGTTGATTTCCCATAATATACTCATATTTCTTCCATGTGACGATGACATCTGGCATTCTAGACTGGTTGGGATCAATAAGAAATTTCCTATGGAACAAATTCAAATCACCACATTCAGTGCATATTCACCCACATATACATATTTTCTTGTAAAATAACTCTTCTGACAACATTCTACACAATATTTATCAAACAAAATCACGAAATATAGGAGGAGGAGGGTCATCATGACAATTATTCTTATAAAATTCCCAGAAAGTGTCAAAATGAAGCTAAAATTCAACATGATATTGGCAACAACACGTTTCATTGATTGTACTAGGCCTAATAAACCATGGTTTAAATTTGGAAACATCCTTGTGGATACCATCACCTGGTGATTTCTCTCTTGAAATTCCTCGAAAAATGTGACTTCTGTAATTTCGAAAATGTTCTTAGCGTGTTCCACATACTCACCTTTATCTATGTGATGTATTATGACAGGTATTCTATCTGGAGTAGCACGAGAATGGCTCTCCAAAAAATCTACCACAAATTATTTGATTATTTCTATAATCCTTTCTTGGTAGGGTTTCGTGGTGATAAGAGCCGAAAAAGCATATTCATCATTTTCATTCACTCGAACCTCGAATTCAGTTTGATTGTGCAATGTTTTTCTCAAGGCATGGAGAAATTTTGACATTGTTTCCAACTTTTACTTCCTTGATGTACTTAATGCAATAATAGTCGTTGTAATTTTCCTCTTTGCAACTGAAAAATTGAGTTTTCTTGATTTTCCAAACATAGTGAAAGCATTTGATATATTTTCAGTGAAATTCATATGTGTCTTCTTGATTTTAGCATCTTGGCGACCCAAAATTTTTGTGGAATGTTTTAGTTTCTTATGTTTGATCAACCCATTTAGTATTTGAGCTTGTGCAATAACTGATTGTTTCTCCAAATTTTTTCGAATGATGTTATTGAAATGGTCTCTAATAGTGCAAGCAGGGATAGGCTTCTCAAGGTCATATGTTGTTCTTACATCCAAATATTTTGCAATTAGCCCACCCCTTTCCAAACCACTATAACTCCCTGTTATACTGTCAACATGAGAGGAAAAATTCATTCTTCTAGTGGTTGATCATCTTAATAGGGAAAATATTAGTCTTCGGGTGGTTCATTAGATTGAAATGGAACATGTTTTTCCCTAGTGAAAATTCATAATCTTGATAGGGAACAGTTTCCTCTATTGGTTGATCATGTCTAGAAGGCACATCTTGATCATCATCTAGTTGATCAACTTGATTGGATGCATCTCCTCCATCATATGGTTATTAAATGTACATCCCTACATAGTGGAATACAAAATATACTTGTAAGTCAAGTGAGTCATCGTGACAAAATATACTTGTAAGTCAAGTGAGTCATTGTGACAAGATAAATGAAGAGTAAATATACACATGTTTAATTAAGAAATAACCATAGGTGGAGGGTCATGATATGATTTGATAGAAGGAATCTATCTAGCAGAAGCATAAATGGAACAATAGTTCTACGTTTAAACATGAAATAAAAGGATTTCAAGACTAGGGAAATATGGGTTGGAAAGATCCCACTAGTAAAAGTATCAGCCCCTGTGTCAAAAAAAGGGGTGATTCAAAATATTATTAAAGGTAAAATAATTCCTCCTTGGTCAATAAAAATTAATTAGAAAACCATATAGGGTTGTAGTCACTAACCCTAGGTAACACATTAAATGAAAAACAATTTGAGGCATGGTATCTAGGTACCAAATGTTGAAATGGATCAATGGTTCTAAGTTGAAACATGGAAAGAAAAGAGTTTAAAGATCAGGGAAAGGTGGGTTGAAGAAGAGCGTGGGTCAGTAAAAGTATCAGTCTTTATTTTAACAAAAATGGTGAATCAAAATACGATGAAAGGTAAAATCATTCCTGATTAATAAATAAAAATAAATTTGGAAACCCTAGGGTTCTAGTGACAGATGTTAGGGAAAATTCAAATGAAAAATAAGTGGACAATTGGAAACTAGGTAGCAGAAGTTGATATGGACCAAGGGTTATAATTTGAAACATGAAAAGAAAATAGTTTGAGCTCCAGGAAAGATTGGTTGAAGAAGAGTGCACCAATAAAGTTATACATCCTTGTGTAAAAAAAATGGGTGATTCAAAATATTATGACAGGTAAAATAATTCCTCTTCAATAAAAATAAATTTGGAAACCCTAGCGTTCTAGTCACAAAACATAGGGAAATGTTAAATGAAAAACACATTGAGAGTTGGAATCTAGGTAGCAGACGTTGACATGGACCAAGGATTCCAAGTTGAGACATTAAAATAAAAGGGTTTCTAGCTCAGGGAAAGATGGGTCAAAGAAGAATGCAACAATAAATTTATCAATCCTTGTGTCAAAAAAAAAGGTGATTTAGAATATAATGAAAGGTAAAAGGATTCATCCTCAAGAAATAAAAATAAATTTGGAAACGTTAGGATTTTAGTCACATGGATCAAGTGTTCTAAGTTGAAACAATAAAATAAAATTATTTTGAGCTTAAATAAAGATGGGTCGAAGAAGAGAGAAAGTCAGTAAAAGTTTTGGTCCATGTGTCAACAAAAAGGGTTACTTAAAATATGATGAAAGGTAAAAGCATTCAATGTGTATGAAAGGTAAAATAATTTTCACGATGATGTGAATTTTATGTAAGAGGCACCTAAATATTATGTAATCCCTATGAAACATGTAACTAATGATAAGCATTATATTCTGAGAAATAAATTAGTTAGCAAGAAAGGAATGAAATCAAAACACCTGATATTGTTTCATTTATAAGCACACCTGAACACATACATTTTCTTTAGAAAAACCAAATTAATCACAGACATAAGACAAAGCAAAAAATAAATGGTTAATTTTCCATTTAATTATAATGTGTGAAATAATCCACAAAAAATGTTTATCTGAGGTTTTTCATATGAGAAAAATTCCTAAAAGGATAAAAATTCCTTCCGCTTAAGTAGTAACTCGGCCTTGTGAAGATTTTAGAATAAGGTACTAGGGCCACATCATAAATTTCACTAGCGATGCTTTGAGTACCAAAAAACCAGCCAAGGTATGGAGAGGGTTACAGTGGCCAAATGTACGAGGGCTACATCTCGAAAGACATGAGGACACTTCTAGTAGCCTGACCAAGGTCACCTTATGTCTAAGTGCTCTCGCACCTGAAACTATAGGGAAAAATGCCCTAAGATTTGGCCACTAAGTTACCCGCTTCTAGGGGGAATGGATGAATCTCAAATTTCGGTTGTCATTTTTGGACCGAGAACCCCACCACATGTCATGAGGCAACATGAAGGTCTATGATAATCCACCACTTAGGCCTTTCCCCCTTCATGAGTTTCTCTCCATGTATCATATTTGTCATTGGACGATGCAGGATTTTAAGATCCCTGAAATAAAACTTTCTATGTACTAATATGGAAGAAAAATCATGATGGCTTATGTGCTTCCTATTTCCATTTTCCTAGCCTGAACTATAAATTATCTTGTGTCCCCTATTGGTAATTTAGTGTTTTTAGGTTAAGATTGTTTTTGGAAAGTCTTTTCTTCACTTCGGGCATGCAACAAAATATAAGCTCAAATAAATTATGTACAAAGATTATGGAAAGAGGATTGCCTTTATACAAAGTTTAGGTGAGCTTAATTTGTGTGGTGAATGTGTCTACATGTGAAATTGTGATCATACAAATTGTGAATTGACATGGATATGCGATGATCCTTTAAAATTTCATTAATTAAACTATGTGATGTATGTTCCTTGTAAGAAAAGAAATGAAGTGTAGATGATGGGCCACCTACTTATTTCCTATTTATACTACGTGCACATATGTTTGTGTGAAAACTTTCAAATTGAAATATAAAAAAATACTCTACTTGTAATGGTTAGCAAAGGAAATTTTTTAGTAGTGATGGTGTGTGCAAGGTGAATCTTGTGCACATACAAAGTGTTTTAATTTCGAGTATGTGGATATGTGGTTCATGATCCTTTAATATAGTTCCCCTAATTACACCATGTGATGTTTCTTAGTTGCAAGAAAAGAAATGATGGGTGGGTGATGGACCACTTACTTCTTTCCTAATTATACTATGTCAGCATATGTTTGTGTTCAAGATTTCAAAGTAAAATATAAGCCTTAATTACTCTACTTGTAATGGTTATTAGAGAAAATTGGTTAGTAGTGATGGTATGTGCAAGGTGAATCTAGTGCAAATACAAAGTGTTTGAATTCCAAGTATGCGTGAACTATGTATTATATAATTATAATTTATGGTTAAATATATTTCTACAAACGGTTTATAAAATACAATATTGTCAAATTATTTAAAATAATTTGACAGATCATAGGAATATTGTCTATATTTACTAATTGAAGCATTTGACCTCTTTCAAAATTAGTTCTTCTTAGAAAAAAACAAACCATTTCTCCAATAGGCTATATAAATTCTAAATTAGAAGTCATTTCTACAACAATGTGAAGCATTTCAGGACCTTTTTCAAATTTACCTACTCTTAGTAACAATTTGTCATTGCTTCAAAAGACTTTATAATGTCCAAACTAAAAGTGATCCCTAATGTAACAAGGAAAGTATTATATTTTTGTTCATATATATCATATACCAAATATTTCAATTATTTAAATCCAATGTTATTTAAAAACCAATAAAAATTAAGTTTAAATTCTTATATAGGAAACTTCTACATACATATTTCATAGGGAATTACTGATTAAAGAACTTAAGGATGTGGCGAATCTTTTGAATTTGAGAGAAAGGGAGATTGTTGAAAAATCGAGCTAGTGATTACCAAATTGAAGGGCCAAATTTATTTCATGATAGAAAACAAAATCTATATCTATAAATTTATACAAATTTAATCAACTATAAGATAAATTGAGACTAAAAAGTCATATAATACATAAATAAACACTCTATGATACAATAAGGAACCTACTCAACTAATTTTTAAGTATATTAATTTTTGAAAGCTTACTATACAAAATCAAATTACTTGGAATTTTTTTTATTCATTAGAAACACTGTATCATTTAATTTTTAAAATGTGTAACTAATAATACCATAAAATAATAGTAAGAACTTTATTAAAGGAAGAACTTATCATAACTATAGATAATTTCACAATTCCAAATAAAAAGTGGAAGAAATGTGGGATGAGAAGGACAATGAAGTTGTTGAGAAAGAAACACAAATAATCATGAGATAGAGGTTTTAATGGATTTAGAGAGGAAGGAAGTTGCTTCAATGTCTTAGAAACAATTAATGTACATTGTTATAATTTGTGGTGAAGAGGGGCACAAATTATTTGAGTGTATTTTTTCAGAGAATGTACATGGAAATTTTAGCACAACAATCAAGTAGGGCACAAGGAGGGGTAAGAGGATTTAAAAAACTATATGTTTCTATAGGGAACATTTTTTATGAACATACAAAGATGGATATCCAATGTCTTTTATGTTTTCAATTAATTTTTCAAATCTTGATAAATTTTAAAATAAAGAACTCCTCTTTTTTACTTTTGAACCACATTTTACAATATATTTAACGATTACATGTTGAGAAACAACTAGACGAGTTTAATCGACATTAGATTCTGAAAATATAAGAAGACTAACATTGTAAACATTTCCAACATATCATCAATACATGCATGCTAATTTACTTCTTTTGTATTTGTTATTTATGAATTTAGTATTGATTAATCACACAAGTCTTCCATGGATCATTACGGTTATATGAAATAATACACTCCTTTTTGTGCAAGCATAAATCTACACTACACTTTCTATGTCTTTAAAAAACTTGTTATTTTTAAACAATTTTCGTAACATTCATGTGAGAATTGAAAGAAGAAAATTGTGAGGTTTTCAAATGTAGGGATCATCATTTAGAATTCAAAGAATCATTAAATGTTATATATCATGGTGAATGTTACGGAAATTTAATATTGTTATATATGTTTAACAAATAATGTATTCTCAGTTAATACACATTGGAAGTGCGTACACTCTTGATCCTTATATATATTGACACGTTTTCTCTCTTTTAACTCCTAGGGATATAAAAAATTAATCAAACTAATGTTTATCCATTTTGGAGCACCTATGCAACAAAAGTTTTGGTGAATCCCTCCTCTAAATCAATTTCCATGAATAGTAATTCATGTAAATAATATATGGAAACTATGTTGCAATGGTTTTCTTTGGTTAAATAACATACTTAGTTTTTCGAGGTTGTATTAAACCATTACAATTCGAAGGTGGTTCATAATTTGCATGAATTCAATGGTTTCAAAAAATTTCAATAAAACATGCTTTCAAGTGGTTTTATTTAACTGTTGTTACATCTCATTTTATAACTACATGGTATTAGTTTAAATGCTTATCTTATATTATTTTTATTGTTTCGTTCTCCATTTCTTTTTGGTTTTCAATCATATTTCCTAATGCATACAATATGGAGCAAGTAATATGAGAAGTGAGACAATTTGGATTACCTGTATTTGCATGAATTTCTTGATTTGCATGATCTTCTTGTTATTTCAATATATGGCATATTTTTCTCATCATTTATCTATCTCTCTCTCATATTTCCTTCGTGGATGGTAATGTTTCCTTTTCTATATCCAAATCTCCAATTTTAAATGTTTGTTATGAATCGTTGTGTAATTTTCATGCTTTAATATTTCTCTATGAATGGATGTTTGATGTTTTTTTTTCTACAATAAAAGTTAGAGACTAATTTATTTGTTGAAAAAAGAGGCTTGATCAATCTATAGGCTCGATCGAGCCCTTGAGTCATAGCATTTACCATTAATAGCAGTACTACAAGTTGGTAGGAGGTTGGCAGGTTACGATTTTAATGGCTCAATCAAGCCGCTGGTTAACCACATATAAGACTTGTCGAGGGTTTCTTTAACGCTCGATCGAACAATTTTAATTTTGAACTTAAGCACTTGATCAAAGGTTTGAAGCATTCGATCGAGCTCGTGAGGTCCTAAAATTCACAATCTCAACACCCCTTCTAAAGATTTCTGTGCAACCCATTTTGTACCATAATATATTTAGGGCATAATTTTTCCTCAAGTGGAAGATTTGATCATCTTGGATTGGTGAAAGAATCCTCTATCCAATGGAATATGAATTTGAAACTTTCAAATTCATATTATATTTTTCATCTAATTTATTTTAAATATAACGATTGAAATATTTTTGGACAGTTTCAAAGGGGCCGAATAAAAAATCAATAACATAAAATTTAGAAAACAAACAAATTTAAAAAAATGCCACTATATTTGTTTACAACTCCTGTTCAAAATGTAATTGTTGGTTATTTAATTTATGTAAAGAGATGAAAAAAAATTACGTGAACACATGTGCCTCCAAAATTCAATTGAAATATTTCTTCACCAACTTCCAAAAATAAAAAATATTTTTTTTTTGATAAAAAGATATAATTAGTATAAAAAACATAGTTATTCATAAAAGGATCATGATCATATATATATATATATATATATATATATATATATATATATATATATATATATATATATATATATATATATATATATATATATATATATATATATATATATATAATATTTTATACTAATTTTTGTTACATGAACACACATATACCTCTTCAGTTTTGCGAAATTTTGCAAGGACATATATTACATTCAATGGAAAATTGAGAGATTATATGACATTATTTAAAAAAAAAAAAATATCATTAGGACAACAAAATATTCTCCACGTATTTTACTTTTACTCCGAATCAAAATTCACAATTCTTATATGAATTTTGAAGGTTTCAATTCAATAAAAGAGGAAAAACTTGAAATTTCATCGCCACATTTGGCCCAAAAGTGTAACCCATCTTCATGAATTCACCCATATCACTTGGCCCTTAATTCAAGTTACCAAGGGTGGAGAAAAAGAAAATTATTTTTTATTTGAGTCATAAAAGAAAGCATTTGTTGAATTGAAACTTTTCCTTTGTTGTGAACTAGTCCTCACATTCCACACTTCCAATAGATGTTTGAGATTGATAGAGATGCCTCCATCAATGCTATTGGTGTAATATTCACTCAACAAGGGAATATAGTGGCACATCATCGTGATAAATTTTTGTGAAAACAGCTCCAAAATAGAAGAAAAGAGAGATCAATGCCTTAGAAATCAACCACTTCGAGGGGGCAACCTCCAATACATTACATAAATGAAAAATTCTTGGATGATACAAATGACCAAAACCTCCTTCTATATATAGGAGTCCATGGGGCCACATTATAATCCTATCTGACCTAACAATAATAATGTAAGGGCACAATAATAACAATATTGGGGTTACAGGGGTACACCAATAACAATAAGGGGGCTACACTAATAAAATTAAGGGACTAAACTAGTAATATAGGGAACTAACATGCCCCTCTTCTTCCAAAAACTGTTTCCCTCAATGATTGAGTAGCTCTGGGTGCTTCTGTATAAAATTATCATCTTCCCATGCGGAATCTTCAGTGGGTAAGTTCTTCCACTTCATCAGATACTCTGAAATTGATCAATTTTGTAGCCGTCGAGTTCTTGTTTCCGTGACCGCTTCAGGTTCCAATATGATTTTTCCTTCCTCATTAAGTTCTGGAAATATTGTTTGAACTGGAAGATATTCACCTATAACCTTCTTTAAGCATGAAACATGGAAAACTGGATGCACTCGTGAAGAAGAAGGAATATCTAATTTCTATTCCATAGTACCAATATTTTGCAGCACATTATAATGACCATAGTACTTTGGAGATAATTTATTATCCTTCTTAAGTTGCTTGAGGAAAATTTGTTTGTATGGTTGTAGCCGTAAAAACACCCAGTCTCCTACATCAAAACTTCTCTCACTGCGATGTTGATCTGCCTGTTGTTCATTAGATTTTGTGCCAAATTTAGGTTATCCTTTAAGAGTTGGATAACTTCTTGTTGGTGCTCTATGTGATCTTCCATTGCTTGAACCTTATAATTTTCTCTTTAAGATGATGTGATGGATGGTGTATGATATCCATAAAGTGCCATAAATGGGGGCATTTTTGCTGTAGTATGGAAGGAAGTGTTATACCACCATTCAGTGAGAGGTAACCACTTGACCCATTGTGTTTGTTTATTAGATACAAAAAAACAAAGACATTCTTCCAAACATTTATTCACTATCTCAGTTTGACCATTGGATTGAGGATGATAAGATGAGATACGAGCTAATTGAGTACCCAAACAAGAAAATAACTCCGTCAGAAAATTTTCAGTAAAAATGGGATCTCCGTCGCTCACAATAATCTTTGGGTTTCCATGTAGCTTTTGACTTGTGTCCATAAATTTAGTAGCCATTGTACTTGCTTTAAATGGATGAGATAATGCAAATAAGTGTGCATACTTGGTAATTCTATCAACTACCACCATGATGACACTCTTTCCTTTGGCCTTAGGTAAACCTATGATAAAATCCATTGAAATATCCTCCCAATGTTGACTTGGAATGGATAAAGGTTGTAGAAGACCTGGGGTCTTAATTGTCTCAACTTTATTTTTCTGGAAAACCAAACATTCTGCCACAAAATTTTGAATATCAGATTTTGGTAATATCCCAAAAATTCTTTTCTTCACCTTGTGGTAAGTTTTTAAAAAATCCCGAGTTTCGCCCTAAAGGGGAAGTGTGTATAATTACAAAAGAATATTTTGGTTTATTTTGGAATTTTTTTACAAATATATAGTTTCATCTTTGTACCATAAGGAATCATTTTTCCAACTAAATGTATCAGATGTACTAGGATCTTGCTACAACTTTTGAATGACTGTCCACACTTCTTCGTCCTTCTTCCATTCATCCCTTGCTTCAGTTATCCAATCTAGTTGGATAATAGAAATGGAACAAAGAAATGCTTCCACCTCTTCATTATTTCTTGAGAGTGTATCTGCAACAACATTTAGCTTCCATTTTTAGTAGATTATTTCAAAGTCATTACCCAACATCTTTGTGACCCATTTTTGCTGCTCTTTTGAAGATAGTATTTGTACCAAAAAGTGTTTAAGACTATCATGATTATTTTTTACATTGAAGTGTCTTCCCATTAGGTAAGGTCACCATTTCTTTAGTGCATGTAGTATTGCTAACATTTCCTTCTCATAAATAGCTTTCTATAAATACTTTCCTTTGATTGGATGACTTTCAAAAGAAATGGGTCTTCCTTCTTGCATTAAAACAACACCAATTCCATTTCTTGAGGCATCACATTCCACAATAAAGGTTTTAGTGAAGTCTGGCATAGCTAATACTGGTGCTAGGCACATTGCCTCTTTAAGATGTTCAAAGGCCTTAGTTGCTTCAGGAGTCCATGAAAATGCATCTTTCTTCAATAATGTTGTTAGAGGTGCTGTTATTCTCCCATAATTCTTAACAAACGTATGATAATACCCTGTTAACTGGAGAAATCCTCGCAACTTATTTATGGTTGTGGGGAGTTTCCATTCCTTAATGGCTTTAATTTTGTTAGGGTCTACCTTAACACCCTCATGAGATAAAATATGACCCAGATATTCCACGTCTTGTACTCCAAAGAAACATTTGGATTTTTTTGCATATAATTATTTCTCCTGCAATAGTTTGAGCACCCTTTCAACATGTTGAACATGATCCTTCCAAGACCTGTTGTAGATTAGTATATCATCAAAAAATACTAGCAAAATTTTTCTAAGGAAGGGTTTGAAAATGGAATTCATAAACCCTTGAAATGTAGAAGGTGCATTGGTAAGGTGAAAAGGCATGACCAAAAATTCATAATGACCCTCATGAGTTCAAAATGTTGTTTTCAGAATATCTTCAGTCTTCATTTTAATTTGGTGATATCCTGAACGAAGATCCAGCTTGGTAAAATAAATTTCTCCATGCAATTCATTCAATAATTCATGAATCATAGGAATGGGAAATTTACCTTTAATGGTGAGCTTATTGATCTCCCTATAATACGGACACATGCGCCATGATCCATCCTTCTTGTGCACCAATACTACTCGAGCAGAGAAATATTTTTGACTAGGTTGAATTATACCAGCCTCTAACATTTCTGCAATGATACGTTTATTTTCGCTCTTTTGGACATAAGGATATCTACAAGGCCTGATGTTTGGAGGAACACTGCCTGGAATCAAATGAATAGAATGATCATGATAAAAAATAGGTGGGAGTCCTTTGGGAGTTTTAAACACCATGGAATGATTGTCCAAGGGTTTTTGTAGATATGCAGAAATAGATGATTTTGATGTTGGAACTTCTAGTGAGCATAATTTTTCAATTACGCCTCATTTTTCTTTCTTCAGAAGCTTTGTCATGACATTAGAGCTTATTATCTTTCCCGACTTCCCTACGATACCCCATAATTTGAATTCCTATACTTCTCAAAACATTTTAAAGAAAAGTTCTTGAAAATTAAAAGCTACCGTCCCCAAAGATTGTAACCATTGTACTCCTAGTACAACATCAGCACCACCCATTAGAACCAAAAGCATTGGACTATTCAATACATATTCCCCCATGGTTATCTTGATATTATGGAATTTTCCAGAGCAATTTATAGTTCCTCCATTTGCAACCATCACTTGAAATTTTGGTGCTGGGTATAGGAAACAATTCAATTCCTTGGCTACCTTACAATGAATAAAATTATGGGTACTACCCAAATCAATCGGCACTATTACCTTTTTCTTCTTGATATTTCCTTCTATCTTGAGAGTTTGAAGAGTGGTAATTCCTTCCAATGCACTACACGATATGGTCAGACTCATTTCTTCCTCTTCTAGGGTTGGTTCCTGGTGTATATCCTCTTCTATTGAAGATTCTTGTTCATTTTCTTCTTCCTATTCATAATCTATGTAAAATAATTTCTTCTCAGCACACTTATGACCTTTAGTGTATTTTATATCACAACTGTAGCAAAGCCCTTTTGCTCCTTTTTCTTCCAATTGTTGTAGTGTTAACCTTGTAGGTTGTGGAAGTCTAGGAGTAGCAACAATTCCATCTTTCTATATGTGAGTGGTAGGCTTCCTTGACGCCATAAGTTTACATTCAATTTTTCTTTCCAACCTGAATGCCTTTTCCAATGAATTATTTTCCCAAACAAAAAATTCATGTTGGATGTTATCCTTTAAATTCCCTATGAAGATATCAATCCTATGTTCCTCTACAATATCTGTTACCCTTATATTCAATTTTTGGAAGTCCTCAATGTGTTCCACCACTTAACCCTTTTGTTTGATATTTATCAATTGGCTAAAGAAGGTATTGATTTTTGTATCCTCATAATGTGCTATCATTTCCTCCGTAAAAATTGACCAATTGAAATTTTTTTTACGGGAGCAAAGGCATCGATACCATACAAACGTATTTTGTTCTAAATGTAAAGTTGCAATGTGTACCTTTTGTGTGTTTTGCACATTATTGAGATCAAAATATTGCTCCATCTGTAGTATCCATGTTATGGGATCTTTGCCATAAAACTTCCTCATATCCATCTTTGGAATAAGGTGGTTCTTCCATCAAACATTAGATTTTATGACATCATGATTAACATTTATTTTTTTCTCATCATGAATTTTCTCTACTATCTTTTCGCCATTAGGAAACATCCATGTTATGGGATCCTTTCCATCAAACTTCCTCATATCCATCTTTGGAATATGGTGGTTCTTCCATCCAACATTAGAGTTTATGACATCATGATTAACATTTATTTTGTTCTCATCATGAGTTTTCTCTACTATCTTTTCGTCATTAGGAAACATTTCTTGTATCAACTTTGCCAAACCTTCGATGTCTACTTTTTTATCATTCTTCATGTTTTCCATTTTTTCATCGATCTTAGCTTCCATGTCATCCATCTTAGCTTCCATGCCATCCATCTTAACTTTCAAACCATTCATCTTAGCTTCCATGCCTTTCTTCAAACCATCCATATTAGTTAACACACCTTTCTTCAAAAACTTCTGTTTCATTTTTTGTTTCTCTTTGCAATAGGTGCACTTGCTCTTGTAATTTTGATATCTCATGTTGCATTTCTTCATTTTCATGAGTGATAGTAGAGCCTTATGAAGGATTAATGGGTTTTGAATTCTTTTTAGGGGGCATTTTAGAACCCAATACTGAAATATATGCTCAATAGGCCCCTTGAATCACTTCAAACTGATATTTTAAAAAAGACTTATGCAATTCGGAAAAACAATACACAGATTTTTCTTGCTTTTGAGGAGCTCGATATTGAAAATAAATTATGTCTGTGATTTCAGACCTTCAATATCTGAAATTTGGCCTTGATGTATCCCTCTGAATCCTCTTTCGAATGCCATAGGTGTGATCTGATTTGGATTCTTCAAGTTAAAGTTATGTCCAATCTCCCACAATTACCTAATTATGGACTGGTTCAGTAGAGCGTAATTATACGACTTGCCACATGTCACTGTTTCCTCCTTTGGCTCTAAAAGTGATAGACAGGAAACTACAATCCGTGTACTTATGGCCACTTTTTACATAATTCCAATCCAATGCTTAGAGAGAGAGTTATGAATATTTTCCCATGATAACCTCTTTGAGATGAAATTCGGAAGCCTAAAAAATCCCTAACTTCCATAGATCTTACCTACCAAAATGACGCGAATCAATCTCTGAAAATTTTCCACAACATTCCTCAGGATTTTAGATTCTATTTTTGAAAATTTCAGCTTTTGAAACCTCGTAGAACAAAATTTATAGAGAAAATTTTGCGATGTCCTTTTTAGGTTAAATTCAGGAGCCTGCAAGACGCCCTAACTTCTACAAACCATATCTCTGAAAATATTGTGAACCAAGCTCTGAAATTTTATGACGCCGTTACTCAGGGTTTCAACTTCGCACTCTAACAATTTCAGCTTCTAAACATTCGTAGAAAAAATGTTATAGAAAATCCCATGATGACATGTTTGGATCAGCAAAACCCTAGAATCCAAAGCTCTAATACCAAATGTTGTAAAAGAAACTCCAAAATAGAAGAAAAGAGAGATCAATGCGTTAGAAATAAGCCACTTCGAGGGGGAAACCTCCCATACATTACATAATTGAACAATTCTTGGATGATACAAATGACCAAAACCTCCTTCTATATATAGTAGTCCATGGGGCCACAATATAATCCTAGCCGACATAACAACAATAATGTAAGGGTACAATAAAAACAATATTAGGGTTACATGGGTACAACAATGACAATAAGGGAGATACACTAATAAAAATAAGGGACTAAACTAGTAATATAGGGACCTAACAGAAACTATCTAATACTATTTGGAAATACCTTACGTATGATAAGGATATGTAGTCCATTATGCAGGTCCAATGCCAATGAAAACATTACATCTTGAAGAAGGAGCCAATCCTCCACACAGATCATCAACCCCTTCAATTTATGCAGACACAGGGGAAGTTATAAAATGGTCTCCATCATAGATGGTCCAAATATATGTAACAAAACCATTTGAGCATTAAATACAAGAAAGGTATCACAAATCACATTTTATATTTCCTCAATTAGCCGCTGGTTGTGGCACTAACCGCTTTTCTCAACTCTCATGGGAACGAAATTTTTGGATGACCGCAGCTACAAAAAAATTATCCAAAAATTTCCACCACAAACTAGATGATGATGGAAGAAAAGAAAGTTCCAGAGTTCCACCTCAATGATGCATTGTTCTGCTACTTAGGACACATGTTTTGTTCCTTCAAGAGAGGGTGCCAAGTTTGTTTGGGGGAAAAAATATTACAGTCGGGTAGAAAGAAAATTTGGCATGGAGAAGATAATGGAAATACTACAATTTTTTTATTATTATTTGAAGCCTTGACAAGACGTTTGCAAATATATTTGATTCCACATTCCTGTGCCATTTCCAAGCTAACCATTAAGAAGCAAGGTTTGTACACCCCTATACCTACTCCTAGTTGGCATTGGGAATCTATATCCATGGACTATATGTCTCTGTTACTTCTACCAAACATGGTAATGACTATTTTTTTGTGGCTGTTGATATATTTTCTACGATTTCCATATTGGCTACCTACAAGAAGAGTATATAAACAAAAGCCGATGTCAGGCTCTTCTTTTAACAGGTGTGGGTTCATTTTGGGATCACGTAGACCATCATGTTATATCAAGATAGTAGGTTCATAATCACATTATGGTTGAGCCTTTGGTCATTTTTGGACACCAAAATCACCAAGTCGACTTCCTTGGACCTTGAAATGGATGGCTAGAAAAATGTCACAAATAAGATGGTCATCCACATATTATGCATGTACAACTCTAAGCATCTACACACATGGGATGACAGCCTCCCCTCTGTTAAAAAAAATACAATAGAACTCTTCATAGATCAAATGGCCACAACCCCTTTCAGGCGGGCCTAGGTTTTTAACCATTGTTTTCCATTAATGTTGCATTACCCCTTACAACTAATAAGGAATAATTTTCACATGTTCAATCCAAAGTTGATAAAACCACAATTTTTATTGAAAAAATTCAACACATCCACCAAGATTTTCATGATATCTTGCATAATGTGAATACGAAGTACAAATAACATCATGATCAACATCAGGTGCCATATAATTTTTAGGTAGAGGACAAGGTTTGGCTACATTTTCATAAGGAACAACTTGTAGAGGCCCATCAGAATATTTGACCACTCTGATACGAGATACATCATCACCAAGGCTATGGGTGACAACTCTTTTAGGCTAAGTATCCCATCATTCTTGGGCCTACACCCAATATTCAAGTTGGGCCACCTTCATCCATACTTTCCCCCATTGTTGGACTCATCAGACATTGTAGAGTATATGAAACCAATAGAGTTCAACTCATAGTGCATTAAATAGGCCACAATTGATGAGACAATGGACACATAGATTAAGAACACCTAAAAAAATATGATCTAGTTGTATCGGGTTGTCAAAGCGGGTCAACTCTTACACTAAGTAAAGTGGCTCACAAGGGACCAAGTTTAACATAAGTTTCTTCATATCATGGAGGAACTTAATGCAATGGGACAATTGATTTGTAAGGGGGAGGGGGGGTTGATTAAAGTGGATATTGGTAGAAACTCATCAATTCCGCCTAGCTCCGAGCATAGTTTCTTACTAATTTCCTATTTTTTCAGCACAATTTCCTATTTTTAAAACTATAATCTACAGTAAGGACTGAGTGGGTCTTTTCTTTTGTAATTTTTTTTTGGAATTGAAAAATAAAAAAAATTATAAAAGCTAAAATTATGTAGTGAAAAAATTTGTTTAAAACTTCAAAATAAAAAGTTGAGTAAGTTTGACATAATATAATATGAAAATTGTTTATAATTATAAAGTAAAAACATGTAACATTTTTTAGCTACAATTAGGTAATTAAAGATATGTATATAGTTTTCTTTGAACGGAAGAAATTTGATATTTATTAACAATAAAAATCCAAAAGAGTATGTATGTAGTTATAAAATGTTATGTAGTTAGAAGCTATTACAATTAAGTAATTAAAGGTAAATTTAGTGTTATTTAAGAAATGAGAATTATGAACATTGATCATTATTGCTCAAGATAAATCATGTCCTTGGAAATAATTTGGAAATTTAAAAAAGATCACATATTTTAAAAGAAATAATTATTAATTTAATTTTTTATATATTAAGAAATACTACTCATGAATAATAAAACAATTGTAACATAAATAATATATAACAAAAAAAACCATGTATTTTTGGAATAGCAAAATAGTTGTAACAAAAATAATACAGAACAGGAAAAACTATGTATATTTGGATATATGAAAATTTAGATACATTTTATTAAGTAAAAATTTAAAAGAATAATGGTTATAAAAATTTAAAATAGTTTTATTAAATAATTATTGAATAGTTTTTTTAAATAATTAGTCTAGATTTATATTATTTATCAGAGGGATCAATTCTCTTTTCACTCTAAAAGATGTTTGTATATCAAGACATATGATCCCTCTGGGCTCATGAGTCAAAACTATTAGACGAATGAGTTCCCTTTATTCCAACTGTTCCTTGGTTTTTGCATATTTCCTCATGTTATTTTCCTAGATCATATATCACTGCTAAATCACTGTTTTTGCTTCGAATATTATTTTTATTCTTTTTTTCCTCCTTCACTTTAGGACCTTGTTGGTTTTTCTCTTCTACTTATTGATTATAATTTTCCATTTTTTCATATTCATCTTCTAAAGAAATTGGATCTAGAAAATTCCATCCCTTTGGATTTTGCAATATTTTCTTTGCCCTTTTATTCCTTGGGGGAGAATCTTTTACAACTTCCCTATCTTATGAGAAATCCAACATCTGAAATCCATATTTTCAAAATATAATAATTGAATCCACTTAAAATATTTATAAACCAGATGGGTGTGATCTAGTATGCCTTTACTAAGGTCTATATCAACACAAATATTAGCAAAAATAAAGATAAGTTTTTCCATTCTTCCTTTATCCATGTTCAAAGAATTCCCCAATGTGTTTTCGATACATTCCAAAACATGGGGGTTCTAGTAAGGAAGAAGGAAGTTGTGTAGTCTCACCCATACCAAAATCTTCCGCACTACCATTATTGTAGAATCAAAATCCAGAAACCATGGAGTTACAAAGAGACCCACTCGTCCCCAAATCCATGGTCCCTAGCTTAAAAAAAAATCCTAGATCCTCTTGTTTTCAAACTAAACCACAAAACACCCCTTCAAACAGAGGTTAATATCACATTTATCAGTCCAATTGTTGAATACCCATTGATGTAGATCTTCGAACTTGGGAGATAAACCATTAAATATACAAATAAGAGCTCTGATTTGAAGAACTATGAAAATACCATATATAATAAATTTATTAACCAATCTAGTGATTTTTCCATCTATTCAACCAGATAATGACACAAAATTGAAATATTTGAAGATTTTTCATTTGTTGTACCAACTTTCCCTTTCACGACATCCTTGAACACAGATTTACCCTTAGGGGTTCTAGCGAACGAAGTTGATCCATGTGGATTACTAATTCCTGAAGCTCGATCACAAAACCTCAGGTTTATGATAAGTGTGGCATTATGACCTATATTGCAGTCTTTCAGTTGGATGAAATCATGTAATGATCTCACTTCATTGATCAGAATATGTAGTTCAATTAGTATCCCCAACTTATATTGGACCTTATATTTCAAATCTATCAGTAAATAAGAGGGTTTAACCTCAAAGAGGAGTGATTTTCCATTTAGGCTTTTTACAAAGATTTTATGTGATTCCTCTATATCCTGATTTAGTTTCTAGAAAACTTCCCCCGATTAGAAAAAGGGAAAGACCACTCCATGATCTGATATGAATGAAATATTATATTCCATGATTCCATGATCCATATATATGATAGAGCTAAAGCCATGGTGAAATTTGTAGGATGAAAAAAATATATATGAATCTTTGAATATGGAAAAAAATAGAAAGACATATCTGATGGTGTGTCTTTAAATTGAGATGACCTTGATTCAACCGAAACCATACCAAAGCTACACCAAAACGCTCTCATCCATCCATTATTTCTCGTCAAAGAAGATGAACATCCAAAGAGAAGGATTTCAGGAAAGCATAGGAAAATCATAGCTTTGATACGATACCATCCGCATCACAAAATAAAATGAAACCCTAGTATAAATCTCAGCCATTTCTTAGATATCCCCTAAACATGAATATATATACTTACCCAGATATTTCACCAAAATAAAATAAAATAGAAAGTTGAATATAATTTTTTTGTGTTATATATATATATATATATATATATATATATATATATTAGATGAAACAATAATTTGAATTTTTATATTTTATATTTGTAACTTTTTTGACATAAAATTTAAATTTTAACTTTGGCAAGAAGTAAATTCCCTACAAATAATTTATACCTTAATAATAAAGGTAATTTGAGAAAAAACTATATATAAATATACAATATATAAAATTCATAGAAATATGGATAAAAATTTATAGAATAAATAGTTTTATAACTAACATACCCTAAAAGTGAGAAACAAAATAGAAAAGAGAATACAAGGTTGTAGTAGAGTGTTTTTTCTTGATAGTTTATAAATAATATACCTTCATAGATATTTCCTCTATGGACTCCCCATATTTAGGTAAAAAAATAATGATTTTGGAATTACCATCATATTTCAACTCTAGCATGAATTGAAAGGAAAAATACTCATCATTTTCTATCATTTGTGCTTGGAAAGCTTTTTTCAGCTTCTCTACATAGACGGTATCCTCAATCTATGATTGTTCATCATTGCTGACTCACAATATCACCCTTCAGTTCATCCAATGTATCTCTAGGTTCTTCTTGCTTGTATATATCAACATATACTCATGCGATCAACTAATGTGATCACTTGCTACTAGTTTCCTTACATGTGAATTCATCCATAAAAGAATTACCAAATATAAGTTTGTTCCCCAAGGAACTTCCAACCATTCACCTTCGTTAGGTGCACAAATGATGGTCTTAATAACACCACCATATCATTCATTAAACATATTAGCTATTAGGAGGACTTTACCTATTATTTTTTCCATTTCAACATGAAAATATTCTCTATCTACCATATAAGATTCCTTAATTTCAAAATATTCAATGGTTAGAATCTTCCAAATTTCGTTCTCTTATTAAATTATGGGTGTTTTTTTGGGTACTTTCTTCATTTTTATCTTTTTTGATAGCCTTTTTTATATCTATAATTCATTTGGCCATTCATTACACTCCCCTTTAGGGCTTTCTCAACTTTGAATTGATTTTTTATGTTTTTTCCACTTAAGAATCTCTTCTTTTATCTAACTCCTAGGAACTCCCCCATAGACCTTAATTATCTATATAGCTTTATTACATACTTCCTGAAGAGGTCGAAATTAATTTTAAATAAATAACTCTATTAATAGATTACATGTTATTGGTTTCTTTCTTCAAACCCATTAAAATTATTCATAGTTGATACTTGGCATCAACTGCTATATTCTTAGGATTTACTTTATAACTCTATACAAACAACATTCTTCATTGGAATAACCTTCAAACCACACGTAGTGGCTATATATTTTCTTCATTCATGAAGATATAAATTATTTTTTTATAGAAAAACCAAGGCTTAGTAATCTCACTTATTCAAAATATACCCACCACTACTCCACATCATAGTGTAAATTTAACTCCTCACTACATGTTCCTTTAACTCCCTAATAAATTATTCCTAACTATTTGTCACAATTGTTCTCTTTCTACCTTACAATTCTACCTAATTAGACATTAGAATTATTTTCCCTTTAAGAACATCTACCCAATACTTGTATTTTTCGGTTAAATTGTACTTTGCATTAGATTGCTTCTTGCTATGGTACATTCTAGAACAACATGCAAACAATAACCACAATGAACTATTAGATGACAAAAATAGTATATGAAACACACCCAGACTTAAAAAAAAAATCTTACAAATGAATGATTTGTTTCACTAATCCACTATATATATTAAAATATTAAATTCATATATCCTTAAATCCCAAATTAACAACCTTGCTACCTTCATGTCGATTTACATCAAACCACATCAAACTTCTCAATGAAAATATTTTTTGAGGGAAATTTCTTTTACCAGATGAATATTGAAGGATCCAAAGGCTTGGAAAGGCCTCATGTAACTCAATCAGATCAAAGGTTTCCAAAACTATGTGGATTCATAACAATAATGGTAGGATGGGATTGATATTAGGCGACTGCAACTTCATGAGATGGTAGAACCATTTTTGCTTCAATTTTAGAATTTTCCCAAGAAAAATAGTGCTTGATGGATGACCGAATGAGAATAGGATAACACTATGTGAGAAAACTTTAAGCTCTAGAAAATGAACAAAAGTTTAGATTTTATTAGTAATTGAAATTTTTATTTTTATTTCCTTAAAAAATGATATAAACATGACATGAATAATTTAACTTCAATATATTAAGGAATGAATTACTTGCGCCTACTGTTGGGTACCAAATATGTATACTTTTCTCTCCCATTTTCACCCACCTTTCTATCTCTTTGTATTATTAATTGTTCTAAAACACACGAGGTAAACCTCTTCCCATTGTCTTATATGCAATATTTGATTAATGAAGTAATAGTCATTGAGGTTTTACCTTTGCAGGTATTAACTCCATTATTTCCACAGATTTGGAAAATTAAAGGGATTACATTTCCAAGCCACGAAGTAACTCCTAATGGCCAATGCTATCTCAACATGCTGAAAAAATGGAACATATTCTAACTTACCCCAGCTTTATTTCAAGCTTTTCGTGGTTTCTTTTTGAAAACTAGTTTTTCGTTGTAACAAATGTATAATTGTAGATATTTAGTTGTTAGAGGAAAAATGCTACTCCATGAAAATTTGTATAAAGAGCCTCAGGGCTGTGAATTGGGGTTAAGAAGAAAGAACTAATATTGTAACAGAAGCATTTTTAATCAATTGAATGCGCAATGTTTTTCTGTTCCATTTGTGAGTTGTGAGTTTGCCACGACCCTGATAAAAGAGTTGAACCCACTGTTCTGATCAGGTGCTGCATTATTTTCCTTTCTGTTGATTTCATATTTCTGTTTATTATTGTAACTTTTGTTCCAGTATGATTATGTAATTGTTGTGAATACTTTTATAATTCTGCAATCCATCTTTAATTGTTGTTACAATAGTGTGCTTGCTTTCATTGATTAAGCTTGTGATTCAATAGCAGATTATGCTATTTCTTGTTGGCAAAAAAAGAGGTCTCTGAGCAAGACCCACGTTTAGAAGAGAGGCCAACAAGGTTTCCACAGTAGTCTAGCAGAACACTGAAATTTTCACCCTACTCCGAGGACAAGAGCGTCTCATCCGAGTTGTGCCGTGACCTTAATAAGGTTAGGAAATAGATCAAGTATCGAGCGATTACAATTATAAAGTACAACTTAAGGGACTTGGAATAGCAAATAGATCTTAATACTTTGCATAAGATATCACTCATTAAGAATATTCAAGATGCAGAATTAAAATTCAAAACAAGCCATACATTCACAATAAGTAACTGATTAACTCTAAACTCAGAACATCAAACGAAGGTAGAGCTATATTTCACTATCAATATCAAACAAGTAAATTACTTCATAGAGTTTGTTATAGAGTGGTATAGTATAACATCGATCTAATAGAGCTCTCCTACGACTCTCCTCCTCAGCCCTCTGCTCAAATAAATCTCTTGACTGCACTCGCTGATTGCCTATTTTTTCTTTGCCAATGTGAATATCAGTCACTCCTCTTTTCCTACTTTACTGTTTGCCACTTATTCCTAATCACTGGGAGTTCCCCTGATTGTATTTGTCTCCCATCCCTACCATTTGTTCTATTTACCGCAACTATTGCACCACCTATCTTCCAGCTATCCACAATCGTGATAACTCCTTGCCTACCGTGATTACGCTCCCCCACCTGTTCTCCACAACTCAAAACTATTTCATTTTCAAAACAGAGGCCCCAACAGGCCCCAACCACATGCTATTGACTCGTCCTGAGTCAATCCTTTCGTGCTGCTTTGGTTTCCATTGGTTTGTCTGCTTCTGTGGCTGACCCTGCCTTCTCCATTTCCTCGCTCTATCCAAACAAAGGCCCCAACTCGGGAACCTTTTCTAATGCTAAAGACTTGATTTTTGTAAAGTTATTAATTTCCTGTTGCCATTCCTTGATGAGTTGGTCTATTTTGGTTGCTACTCTTTCAGCCTTGGTTTCACCTGCAAAGGGTGCCAGTTTGCGGAATACTTCTTTGATTTTTATATCGGCCTCAACGACCATTTTTTGTATTGCCTCTGTTGTATTCTTGACGGGTTGCCTCAGCCATCTAAGGACATGCTTTGTGGTAGCAGGATGCTCCTCTATCTTTTGTATCATGGTTTCTGGTACCTCCTCTTGATTTTATAATTAGGTTATGCCGACGGGATCCGTGGCCTCCTTTATCTCTTGTGAAATCTACTCGAGTTGTGCTAATGTTGGTTGGGATTTCATAGGTAACGTCAGTCTTATCGCGAGTGCTTATTTGAGCTCTTGATTTTCCTTACTGAGATTTGCACAAGTTATCTTCATGGAGATAAACCATTCGACTATGGAGCAAGCTGATATGTCTTTCGACGTCTTTTCATCCTAGGTCATTACTGTCGGTCAAAGATCCTTGAAGACGTTCGTTACCTTTTCCGGCTGTTCCTGCATATTTTCCTTCTCCCCCTTTAGCTGATTGTGCTCTTTAGTAAGCGTAATTATCTTCCGTTGTTACTGATCTAACCTCTATTGGAGGTTGTTGTGCTACCCTTCTGCCTATTGTCCTGCCCTTCGGATGAAGTTGTATAATTGTTTAGTACCCCAGGTCCGCATACTCTCAACACCAAACATGTCGTTTTTTTGCGGTCTCTCTCTGAGGGGTTGACCGTTGGCTATTGATCTTGTTGAGTGCTCATGTGGTGATGTGGGTTGGTTCTATTGCGGCAACTGACTTCCTGGGTTATTCATACTCATGGTTGGCTAAATCTGCTGTATTATCAAATTGGCTTGTTAAAAAGGGTTCAACTCCTTTGGCAAGGGTGTTGTGTTTGCAGTAAAATATCCCCCATTGAACTAATAGGTCTAGGAAAGTGCCCTGTCCCCTTAGAGGTTGGTTAACCTCTGGTACCATAGTCATACTCAAGTTAACTTCTACCTCGGTGTCCCTAGTTGTCTTGTTTCTTACCTTTATTGGGCTTGATATAGTTGTTGAGGTGGATGGAGTGTGGGTGGAATGGTCCTTGGAAGTGAATGAAGTATAAAGTGATGAATAGTGAGTGTGAGGTGAAGAGGTATGAGTGTGGTGAGGAAATGAGGTTTGAATATTCAAAACCAAGAACGGATTAAAAAGTGGTAGCTCAGAGGTGACCTGGGTGGCCACCTTGGGCTCCTCTTGAATTAGTACTCCCGTTTCGATAGGTTGGGTGTGATCTTCCTCAGTGAGGTCAACTATTTTCCTGGGCACCACAATTCATTCTTTCTTGGCCTTAGGGGTGGCTACGGGTGGTTTAGGTTCCTTACTCTTTTCGATTGGAATTACTGTGGTTGATGGGGGTGAATTAAACATGGTGGACGGTAGGGAAGTGATGATAGGTGAAATCATGTAAGGTGATGTAGAGCTTGAGGACTAAAACTCTGAGAAAGAAGGACACACAGGAGAAGCACTTGTGAGATTTTGAATTACCTGATTGAAGCCATTTACCCTTGTGTCTAACTCCGCTAGTAAAGGTGTTAGCTACAGACGAGACACTCTACTCGCTGCTTCCTCTAGTGTCTCCCCAGGTAGTGCTCTTGGTAGCATGCCCTCAAATTAATAGTGATGGATTCACTCCTAATCTCCATTCCAACTCCTGGCCACGAACAAAATTCGGTGTCGCACGATTTTTCGTCAATCTGAAACTTTAACAATCTCATCTTAAACGTGGTTTCATCCACACAACTGGGCTTGATATATTTCTGCTTGTGAGTGACCACAAACCGTATCTAAGAGGAATATCTATCCAACAGACTCCTTGGAACCCTTTGCTGCATTGCCACTATATCCACCATCTGCCTGTACCAGAATGTGAATGCCTCTTCATTTACCTCGTTTGTGCTTGGATCTCCCAATATTTTTCGAGGTGTAAAATTCATCGCCCATTAGAGGAATTTTGAGGTCTAAAATGGGCCTCCTAAGGAAATTATAAAATAAGAGTAGAAATAATAAGATAAGATTTGATTACACCATAAAATTTTATAGGGAAAAGATAAAAAACTACTTTTTCAACTCATATTTTCAACTTATCTCCCAAAGTTTTTACTCAAACTTCGAGCGGGAGTACTCGTTTGATGAAAATTTTAATTTCTCATCCAAAGAGTACCCATGTTGCATAATTTTGATGGGTCCTGCTATACAAAAAATTAGAAATACATGAAAAATGTGATTGTAATCACATTTTTTTATGTATTTCTCATTTTTCGTGTAGCAGGGTCCATCCAAAGTATGCAACATGGGTACTCCTTGGATGTGGAATTAAATTTTTCATCCAATGAGTACTCCCACTCAAAAATTGAGTAGACACTTTGGAAGGTAAGTTGAAAATACGATTTGAAAAAGTAGTTTTATTATTTTTTTATTTTTTTAATCTTTTTACCTTTTTACTTAAAAAATGGTGAATCATCCCCCATGGTTGACATCATCATCTTGAATCCTATTGGTTCTTATAAAGCTTTTTTTGTTGTACATTTTTCTTAGGAGGCCCATTTTAGACCCCAAAATTCCCTTAATGATTGGCTGATCATTTGTGATTTCCGCGAGCTATCTCACCCCTAGGTGAGTCCATTTCCACATAGCGAACGCCATTATGAGGTATCCACAAATGAAATTTGTGGCTCTTTTGTAGTTATATTCATAGGCTTCAAATAGTTCATTCAGCAGAAACGTATACCAGTTCAGCTGGGTTCCCTAGAGGGAGTGTTCCACAACTAAAATGGTACGGACTGCTCTTATGATGTTGCACCAGAAAATTATCTAACATCGATTTGATTGTTGTATTGATGAAGTGTGTACCTTGATCACTAGTTAGACTTCTAGGACAACCAAATCTGCTAATGATATTTTCAAAAATGAACCTGGCTGTTCTATCTGCCGTGCAATCCTTCACTGGTGCTGCCTCTGCCCATTTGGTAAGATAATATGTTGCGAAAATTATGTACCTTTGCTTTGAATGTCTTGTGATAGGTGCGATTGGTCCTATACAATCAACAACCCATTTTTCAAATGGCTGCAGTGCTCTTACAGGTTGAATTGGTAACTCATCTATTTGTGATGGATGTCCCGTTCTTTGTCAGACATCACATTTCTTTACAAATTCTTTACTATCCTTGTGTATTGTGGGCCACCATAACCCTGCTTGTAATATCTTTTTTGCGGTGGGTTTTGTGCCAATGTGACCCCCCGCAACTCCACAATGACATTCCCACAATATATCCTCTCTTTCATGGTCCATGACACATCTCCGCAAGACTTGGTATAATCCCATATTATATAGTTTTCGTTCTATTAATTGATACTTAGCTACTTTTACGACAATATGTCTTCTTTGAGTCGACGTATATTTAGTTGGGCACTGTTCTGTTTCTAGATAGACTACTATCTGATCCAAATAGTCCAGGATGGCTTCTACTCTGAAGAGATCAGCGTCTAGAAGCTAATCATCTAGGGACCCTCCATTCTCTCCATTTTCTAGCCTTGATAAATGTTTAGGACCCACATTTAATCTTCCTGGTTTCACTATCACTTCAAGGTGAACTCCTAGAATAGTGGGAGCCATCTACAGATCCTTCCTTCGAGGACAGGCTTGTTTACTAGGTACTTCAATGTTGAATGGTCCATGAGGAATTTTAACGTACCTCCTAATAGGTAATGGCGAAACCTATGAAGGGAATACACCATCGCAATAGCTTCCCACTCTGTTGTTGTGTATTTCCTTTCAATCGTTGATGACTTCCTACTTGCAAAGTAGATTGGGTGATCGATTGAAGTTTCTCCTGGCTAAGCCAAAAATACTCCTAATGCAATGCTGGAGGCATCAATATGGACGTGGAACTATTTGTCCCAATTTGGATGAGCTAATATGGGTGCACTTGCTAGTTTTTTTTTCAATGTATTAAGGGTAGTAGTACAATTGTTAGTCCAAATGAATTTCTCTAATTTCTGCAACAACTTTTCCAATGGGGCTGCTATCTTTGCATAGTTGCGGATGAATCTTCTATAGTACCTAGTATGGCCTAGTAGTGATCTTAACTGTTTCACAGTTTCTACCACTTCTATGTTAATTATGACTGTCACTTTTGCTGGATCCATGTAGACACCTTGTTTACAAACAACATGTCCTAGCAGCGTCCCAAAAGGTACTGCAAAGATGAATTTCTTAAGATTGAGTGAAATCTGGAGTTATCTGCATCTGTTGAAAATTATTAGTAGTAAGGTTGCATGATTTTTCAGTAGGTTGTAAACTATCCAATCATCCATATAAACCTCAAGGAACTTGTGGATATATTCCTCAATTGCTGCTATTACGATCTGTGAAAACACCACTGATGCATTTTTCAGCCCAAAGGGCATGACATGGTATGTGAACGAGCCCCATTTAATTGTAAAAGTTGTTTTCTTCTTGTCTTCTTCGGCTATTCTCACTTGATGATATCCTCAGAATCCATCTGCAAATGAATAGGCTTCATTTCCAGCCACATTATCAAGCACCTCATCATTGAACAGAGTTGGAAATGGATCATGTTTGCATGCATTGTTGAGGCTTCTGTAGTCAACACATACTCAAATCTCAGACTTTTCCTTTTTCATTTTTATGAATATGGGACTGACCCACTCCGCTTCTTCCACTAGAAAAATCAATCCTACTTTCAGCATGTTATCTATCTCTGCCTTGAATTTCTCTTTTACCCTTGGATTCAGACGGTAAGGTCTATGCCTCACTGGTCTTGCGTCGCGTTTCAAGATTATACACATTTCCCCAATTTCTCCTTTTATTCCCTTAGCTCCACTACTGAGGACGGGAATAAGTCTTCATATTCCTGTAGAAGGTTAAAGATCTCCTTAGTCATTTCTATATCCCAGTAATCGCCAATTGACGCGATTTTGGATTTTTCCTGGGTTCCAATGTTCAGCTTTTTGGTATTTAATGGTAGTAGATGTATTCCCTCTATTGTACATTCTTCTTGTATATCCCGATCCCCTTATTTTTCTTCAAAATATAAGTGTCTAATATTTTCTAAATAATCGTCATCCATTTCACTGTCTATTCTCTTGCATGCTACTGATTGGTTGATAGTATGTTCCAAGAGTGGTTGTTCTTTGTCTTCCTGAATCTCTGGAAAAAATAGTACTTGTTTGATGGATTGTAGTGCCTGTGTAACTGGTTTTGTTTCTCCTTCAAAAGAAAAAAAATTGCGTAAAATTGTCTGCAACGACTTGCCAGGTGCCGTTTCCTCTTTTCTTGTCCTTGGTTAGGAACCAAGGTTGTGGAATTGTATCTAGTGAATGTACAAAATTGTGTATCCACAGATATTATGGATATCCTGTGTTCTTCCAGTGATATTCACAATCTTGTAAATGCTTTGTGGGGTTGGAATTCCCTAGGTACTTTTCACTAAAATGTGGTCCATCACCTTCTTTAAACATATCTCTTAATGTTGTTGCAACATCTTTCCATCCGAAAAGTGAGTTGCAAAGGTTTATCCACCATCTTTTCGACGTGGACTGTAGGGCTACATCCATGAGTAGGACTCTATGTTCCATTGGTACTTTCTCTTCTATTCTTGCAATAAATGTATTTACAGCGATCATATTCGATAAAGTCAGATATCCTCTTACCACAGTTCCAATCCAGTTAACTCCTCATATGTTAGCACATATTCTTGTATTTGTCTCGTATCCTCCTCGCTGCCAATAATCCTAGGCTATTTCTGAGCCTAAGTATGAACTCTTAATGCTTCTTGAGCTTACGGTCCCACCCGCTATTGGGTTGATGTAGTCTTCTCTCTTCCCTGCTGTCATCTGATAAAGATAATCGAGAAGTTTAGCATCCTCTCTGTTGTCAGCAGTTTCTGTATATCGGGGTCCTCGATACGAGTGAAGTGACTGAGTGACCCTGACTTCCCCGTCTTCAAATATCATTAGTTCCTTTTTCAAGTCGATTAAAACATAGTTCTAAAAGCCCAATCTATCCCTAATAATGTTGGATAGGGATCCTTATCCCCCATGATATCTATCACTTCAAAATTTGTGTATGTCTTTACTCCCACAACATCAACCTCATCCTCCTCCAGCCTACCTATGGGCACAATGCAATATTTATTTTCCATGCGGAGCTTTATTGGTGAGTATGTCAACTTTGGTTTCCCCAGTGCTTCCCATGTCTTTCTTGGCAGAATGTTGACATATGATCCTAGATCGAGCATGGTGTCTTTGATTTGGAATCTCGCGACTTGAGTACCCATGCGGAATTACTTTCATGTTCTTCTCTTATTTATTTTGATCCTCCTTATCTATTTCTGGGTTGAATCATTTGAATCCTCCGCTTCTGCATTTTCCTACACCACCATCTCCAGATTTTACCTCAGTTGTTCCAGCATTGGTGCATTGGTTACAATTTTAAAAAATAGTCGGAACCATTCTTCAATCATTGTATTTGTATGGGTTTTCTTCCCTTTTTCTACGGTCGGCTATGGGAGCTCAATGCCTTTACTCCCCCCTATTTGGGAAAATGTTTCCACTACCTCTTTAAAATATTGCTTCTATCTATCTGGTTTGAACATTGGCTTTGGAGATGCTGGCTTGATCATATTTGTCGGGTCTATATTCTGTGCATCCTCCCTTGTTCTCTTTCCTCCTCATGTTACTATGGCTATATTTTGCATAGCCTGAGCCTCTATTATTCTTGGTTCAGCATTCACCAGATTTTCTCCTCTCTGTTTCGCTCTTTCCTCCCATCTCTTAATTAATTCTAGACAGTCTTCAGTTGCATGTGTATTGAATCTACACTGAGAGCACCATGGTCTTCTGGGTAGTGGACATTCCCTTGCTATGTGGCCTTCTTGGTCACAATTGAAACATATTACAGGTACTCTTCCTCCAGCGCTGCCTTCTCTCATTCCTATTCCTCGTCCTCTTGGAGCCTCGTTCACTCTATAATATGGTCTATCCAATCATTCTCCCAGTGCATCCAGGGCTCTACACTGCTCTATATTATGTGTTGTGGAAGCGCAAAACTCACAATATGTATTTTTTGGAATATTAGAGTATTTCTACAAAATTGGGCATAGTCATGGTGGATGACCAATGCCTTTACATATTTCGCACTATTCAGCTGCGGTCTGATTATATTGAGCGGGGAACCCTGGAAAGTGGGGTTGCGACAGGTACAACCCTTGAGTGTTTATCTGTGCAACTCCCCCTACTGGTCGGGTCCCTTGTGTCCCTACTACTAAAGCCCCCATATTCTGTCCCTGCAATCTTGGACATTCGGTGACAACATGTCCCTCCATCAGACAATGGGTACACCACACATTGGGTCTTGTAGGTCATATTGGCTAAATTTCTTTTAACTTCTCTATTAGACTGGATATCTGATGTTGTAATCCCAATATGGAAGGGCCTTGAGTCACTGCTCCTCCTCTTAATTCTTGTGGATACCCTACCATATCCTCTATCTTCATAGCTTGCTCCAGTGCATCTTGTAAGGTATCAATATTTTGTTGTGTTAGGGGAGTTATGGTTAGTAGAAGAAGTGATTTAATAAACCAATCTCTCTAATGATTCAGATCACTTCGGTAACTCAGTTTTCCAATCTCATGCTTGAACCTTCTCATCAGATCCCATGTTGTTTCACCTTCTCGCTATTTAATCTCCCACGTCTCTGATAACCCTTGCTGATCTTTTTGAGGTAACTTAATTTATTTCACAAATTCTTTCTTTACATCATATATCACTGGGTTTGGATGAGCTTCAAACAATTTAATGAACCAGCCAAGAGCTCTCTCCCTTCAAGTAGTTTGAAACTCAAACAACTAAACCACCTCCAATGTCTGTCGAGCCCTCCATATGGCTTTGGAGAGATACCAGTGCTGCTCCACATCATAGTTGCCCCTCCCAGAGAATTCTGGGTATTGGGTAAATGATCTCACCATATTTATTTGTATGGATGGTACTAGAATAAAAAATCTATTTCCTGGCTGTGAAATTGTATTACTAGCACTATTGCTAGTAGTTATTGGTACTATAGACTGAACATTATTTGACTTGCTAAACTCTCGTAACTTAACAAAATTTTTATTTGGTGGCCGATAAAGTACAAGGGGAAAGTTGGGAATAGAGCTACTTGAAATTTGGGGAATAGATTTACCTTGAGTTACAGGTGTCGGCCTCTCTCGGAATAATTGCTCCATTGCAACATGCAACTCCACATCGGATATATCCTCAGGGCGTGTGTCCTCCACGTTGGACTTTTATCCCTTTTCTCTTTGGGCTAGGCTCCTATACACTTGCATAACTTCCTTGATGGTCCCTTCTATTCCTTGGGAGCCCATATGACCCTTCATTTCCTTTTTCATCTGCGGCACCTTCTCCTTGTCCCGTCGACTACTTTCATGCTTCTCTAATTCCTTCGTCACCCTTTCCCGCCGCTTCTCAGAAATATGTGCCCTTCGATGTTCTTGTCGCTCTCTCAAACTACTGGAGGTATCGGCATCCATATCCCTAATCCCCCTTCCAACTTACTTATATCATCTCTCCCTCATCTCCTTGCCCCAGTACTGGAGGTTTAAGTCTCTATCTTAGATTTTTTGAAATTGTATCGAACCCTCGTCTAGCATTAAATCTTTGATCCACAACGGAATTTCCTTCAATAGTTCTCCCCGCAATCCGGATCTGAATACATCTTTTGCCTTTGAAAAGGATTGGTAACGCTCATTAGAAAATTCGATAATGTATCCTTCCAAGGTAGATTGTACCCATGAATCTACTGCTCGGGTCAAATCAATATCTAACCGATGCAGTGCTACTAGATTCACATGCGTCCACTTGCGACAGACCTTACATGACCCCCCTTGGAGTGTCTTGACTTTTAGTTTGCACAACCAATATGAAGTTCTTCTTCTGGGAACTTTACCCATAAAATTTCGTATAGATCACTTGCAGATTCATAGAATAGAACTCAATCCTTGATATTTTTCTCCCTCTGTTATCGCAACTCCGCTTGCTATGATATGAATTGATCTAAGTGGTTATCCCACCAGCTTCGTAGTTCTCTCTCGTAGATCTATGATACCATGATCTAGCTCCTAAATGAATTCTTAGATCCTGGCAATGAAACCATTTTTTGGCAAAAAAGGAGGTCTCTGAGCAAGACCCAGGTTCAAAAGAGAGGCCAGCAAGGTTTCCACAGTATTCTAGCACAACGCCGGCATTTTCACCCTACTCCGAGGAGAAGAGCATCTCACCCGAGGCATGCCGTGAACTTAATAAGGTTAGGAAACAGATCAAGTATCGACTGACTAAAAATATAAATTACAGCTAAAGCCACTTGGAATAGCAAACAAATTTTACTGCTTTGCATAAGATATCACTCATTAAGCATATTCAAGATGCAGAATTAAATTTTTGGCATCATGCCATACATTCACAATAAGAAATTGATTAACACTGAACTCAGAACATCAAACATAGGTAGAGCTATATTTCATTATCAATATTAGGCAACTACATTAATCTGTAGAGTCTGTTACAGAGTGGTATAGTACAACAACAATCTAACAAAGTTATCCCATCCTCCTTAGCCCTCTACTAGACGAACTCTCTTGTTTATGCTGGTTTATTGCCTATTTTTTCCTCTGCCAACATGACTGTCAGTCTCTCCTCTTTTCCTGCTTTGTTGTTTTCCACTTCTTCCTGATCACTAGGAGTTCCACCGATTGTCTTTACCTCCCATCGCTTCCATCTATGTTTTTTACCACAACTACCACACCACCTATCTTCCAACTATCCACAACCATGACATCTCCCTGTCTACCGTGATTGCGCTCTGCCACCTCTTCTTCGCAACTCAAAATTGTTTCATTTTCAAAACGAAGGCCCCAAAATTGCTCTTTCATATACTGTGCACGTTATCCTTGCAATAACCAATGCACCCAGATTGATAATTAATGTGGAAAATAGGGTTTGAATATTTGTTCACATCTAGACACCAACATTTTGGCGTCATTGTCGGGGAGGCTAAAAAGGTGCAATAACACGATCTGCAATTGATCTAAGGGTTGATCTCTCATCTTGGGGAGGAAATTTATTTCCCTGCTCTAAGTCCTGAGCATAGTGTTCTATTTTCTTTGTTTTTCCGTTGTTTTTTTAGAACCTGATCTCTCGTCTTAGGGAGGGAATTCATTACCCTGCTCTAAGTCCCGAGAATAGTGTGTTTTTTTTCTTTTTTCTTTTTCATTAGAACCAATCTCTCGTCTTGGGGAGGGAATTTGTTACCCTTCTCTAAGTCCTGAGCGTAGTATTATGCTTTTCTTCTTTTTGATTATTTTTCTGAAGGGCCAACTTCTCGTTTTGGGGAGCATATTTGATCACCCTACTTCAGGTCCTGAAATTTGATTTTCTTTTAGTTTATTTGATTTTATTTTTGATCCCACTCTCTTGTCTTGGGGAGGAAAATATCTGTCCTGCTTTGGGTCCTGAGTGCTTTTGTTATTTTAATGAATTATTCCCATCAAATTGCATGAACAAAGATAAGAATAAAAGGGGCAAAGGAAGACCCCCAAAGAAAGGAAGGAATCTGGAAAGGAAGACATATATCCAGGACATCATTGCAAAGGATGAATCTGAAGGATCCTCTCATGTTGCTGTCAGGGTAAGTGTTAAGACGATGTATGAAGGGTAGTCGGTTGAGCAGCCAGTGCCATCCATGATACCAGAGGAAATTATTTCAACAGCGAAAGGAGTAATAAATAAGGTATCGGTGTAGGATATATCCCTGCTCCCAACAAAAGGGGAAGAAATAGCAAGGAGAGGGTTAGAAGAATTGAGCAATTCTAATTGGGAAGAAGTGCTCCTGAAGGATTTTGTGTCACCACAAGACCAAGGGAGTGTTGTGAAACCTCCTGCACTTGAATTGACCAATTCCAATTGGGAAGAAGAGCTGTTGAAGGATTTCGCATCACCACGAGACCAAGGGAGTGTTGTGAAACCTCATATAGTCAAATCACCCCAAGTACCAGTCGTAGAACCAGTTGAAATCTTGGGTGAGTATTGGAGGATATTCATGGCACCTACAAGTTCTTCGATTTATTTTCCAATTGAAAAAATTATAGGTGATGCACCGATGAAGCCCATTCCGTTAACAGATCTGCGTAATTTTCATGGGCTTTCTTTTGAAGACCTTGATACATTCCTCTTTGAATTTGACATTTTCTGTCGAGGGTATGACTATATCGATGATGCTCAGAAGCTAAAAATATTTCTTGATACCTTAAAAGGGACAGAACTGTGATGGTTCATGGGTTTAGGAGGAAAGACTATTTCCTCATGGGATGCGATGAAGGAAATATTTTTTGCGAAATACCAAGATTACTGTAAATCTCGTGACATCAAGGAGGAAATTTTTAAGTTTGTATAGAAAGAGGACGAGAACATGGAAGATTGTGTGGAACGATTAAAATATATAGTGCAGATATCGGACCATAGTGACCTGGATAAATATATTCTAAAGATCATCCTTCTCTGGGCACTTAGGGAAGACTCCCTACAACTTCTGAACATAGTAGGAAAGGGGGATGTTTTGAAAGAAGACTTCAACACTATATGTGAGTTGTGCATTCAGTGTTCACAAGGAGATGCAAGGAGTGGACAAGGAATTCAGTCATCAAAGACTTCTGGTGGAGGCGTTACAAGGGAAGAAACATAAAAGCTACTGGATAATCTAAGGACTGATATCCTAAGCACATTATCCACCTAGATGGACACTCTGCAAGTGAAAAAGAAACAAATAGATTTGGAGAAGACTATGGCTATATTCTTCCCACAATGCAGAAAGAAGCATCCATTGAAAGAATGCCCATTAAACACAGTGGAAGCCTGCACAATTTTTTAACAGACCCATGTGGCCAGCTCGTGCCCTTCCTTGCTAGGACTGAAGGCATTTTTTCAAGGGGCAAGTGAAGAAAATGTGGTAGATCAATTATACTTCATGGGACCGAAAAAGCTATGGAAACCTTGACCACCCGCTATGAATCCAGGTATGCCTCAGGACCCATCTCAATATTTTAATAATTTTAATATGGGTCCCAAGTCTGAACCTTTTTCACCGATGTGGTCTCAGTATCAACATCCCCCTGGGAACAATGGGCTCCCCAGACCATTTTGAATCCTTTATGGAATCATAACTGGCATGGACCCTCTCCTACTGGGAAATTTCCCCAATCTATGCCTAAAATTTTTTTTTAGTTTCCCTCCAATGTACCTCCAGGCATCCCATCCCTTCGACCCCAGCTCCCTATCCAACCCAATCTAAATCCTAATTATAAATGGGTCCAACAAACAGACACTCTTAACCTTCCATCATATAGCATTTATACTGCAGGACTTAATGAGATAAATGTACGATCTGGGCAGGTAGTAAATTCTCCAACTTCACCTATTATCATAAAACAGATTGACAATGAAGTTATAGAACTAGAACATAGGATTGTTGGGGATAAATCAGACCAAAACATGATAAATAAAACACCTCCCCAACCTGTTCTGAACCAGGGTTGTCCAATTACTCCACCATGTCCTGAAATATTCACCCTAAATAAACAAAACCCTCAAGTAGATTTTGACTTCCTGAGGGAATTGCAAAATATTTTTGTCAAAATACCCCCTCTCCAAGCTATGAGGGATGTACCTATATATGCAAAAAATCTCAAATATTATTGCTTTAAGAAACCTAGGAAGAAACCAAGGGATCCGTTAACCATTCATGAGATGGGTAGACTGTCGGACATGATGCTAGGAAAGACCATGCCTGTAAAATATGGGGACCCAGGGAACCCAATTCTAACAATACAAATCAATGGGGTTGAAATCCCAAATTTATTGGTAGATTTGGGTGATGCCATCAATATCATTACCTATGAAACAATGAATGCATTAGGTCTCGAAAAAATTTAGCCAACCCCTACTATCTTGGAATTAGCAGATAGGTCTACAATTAAACCAGTAGGGAAGTTGGAAGATGTGACTATTTCAGTGGACTCATGGCACTATCTCGTGGAACTCCTTGTATTACAAACACGATCCTCAGTTGGTGGTCATCCATTGATCTTGGGAAGATATTGGCTCGCAACCGCATATGCCTATATTCGGTGTCGACCTGGACATATGATTATATCAAATGGGACGGTTAGAAAGAACCTTACTCTCTACCCCCCTGTGGAACCCAGCCCATCTGAAAAACTATTAGCCAGACAAAAACCTCTGCCAGTAGAAGAGCCTGAACCTGAAAATGAAGAAGTTATACCAATCCTCAACATTGGGCAAGAACTTCAATTCAAAACAAAAACTGAGGATGCTACCATTAACACTTTTATTAATGATCCCGGTTCTGTTTCCAATTCAACTCATCAAATTTTAGAGTCTGCTATGAGTTGTGAGACACATGAAAACATCGAACTAGAAGATGAAATTGAAGACATTCCTATAACTTCATCCCATGATAGTATTCCGATTGAAATTGAACCAGGGAAGACACTCATCACGAGGAGCTACATCCGAGTAACAACAATGATACTTAGAAAATTTTCAAGCTCTGAAACATTAATCCTTCTTAGTAACTCCTGCAAAAAGATAACAAATAAATAGTAACAGTATATATATATATATATATATATATATATATATTTAGAGCAAGGATTCAGAGGAAGATTTCTCTGCGCTGATAACCTTCAAACCAGATTTCTTGGAGAGATGTTTGACGAAAGAATCCTTAGAGGCTCAATGGTGGTATAATCTCAGGCGATGTCCATTTTCTATGAAAGAAGCATGTGTATCATCAATTGTAACTAGCTTGACTGTTCCATTATCAAATATAGCATCCACCTCATAAGGTCCCATCCAGTGAGTGCAAATATTTCCCTTAAAATATTTAAAATGGGAGTCATAAAGTAGTGCCCAATCTCCCCTATGAAACACCTTGTCTTTTATAAAATTATCGTACAATTTCATCCTCTGCTGCCAAATAGCGGTAGTCCTCTAGATGGCCATTGAACAGATTTCATTTAGCTCATTAAGTTGAGCCAATCTCTATTTCTGGGCATCTGACAGATCCAAACCAACTTCAAGAGTTGTTCTGAGCATACTGATTTCAAATTATATTGGAAATAATGGGGATTTCCCATAAACCAAATCAAATGGTGAAAACCCAGTTCTGTTCCGCCATGTTGTTCTATATGCCCACAGAGCTTCAGGCAGCTTCTAAGCCCAATCCCGAAGATGGTATGCCACAATTTTTTTCAAGATATTTTCCAATGTCTTGTTTGTGATTTCCACTTTTCCATCCGCCTGGGGATGGTATGGAGATGTCACCTTGTGCTTGACCCCATATTTCTTCATCAGATTTGCTATCATGTGTGATGTGAACTGTGCTCCTCCATCTGAAACAATCTCCCTCGAAGTACCGTAATGAGAAAAAATTTCATCAGATAGAAAATCTGAAACCACCTGTTCATTTATTTTGTAATAGCTTTGGCTTCTACCCACTTAGACACGTAATCAGTGCAGACAAGAATGTGAACCCTTTTCTAGGAGGGTGGCTTGAAGGGTCCAACGAAATCGATAGCCCATTTCTCAAAAGGTTCGAGGACTACCTGTAGCTGCAAAGGCATTTCATCAACTCGATCGGGCTGCCCCATGCGCTAGCAACTATCACACCTCCGGACATAATTTTACGCATCCAAAAATATAGAAGTCCAGTAATATCCCATTTGTAGGACCTTATGGCCTATCCTTTTTTCTGCAAAATTCCCCCCACAAGGGCCGTCATGGGTAGCCTTCAACATTTCATGAACATCATCCTCAGATACACAGTGTCGAATCTGCTTATCGGTTCCTGTATGAAAGAGGTAGCATGCCATCCAGGAATATCGGGCACTGTGATAAATAATTTTTTGTTGTTCAGTGTATGAAAAATGATGAGGGACCTTCCTTGTAGAAATATAGTTAGCAATATCTGCATACGAAAGAGGGTTAGTAGAAATTGAAAAAATATGCTCATCAGGAAAGCTATCTTCTATAGTTGTGCGTTCATCATTGTTATCCATTTTAGACAAAAAGTCAGCAACTACATTATATTTTCCTGGTTTTTCTACTATTGTGATATAAAATTCTTGAAGAAATAGCAACCATCTTGTAATGCGACCAGGAGTGATAGGTTTATTTATCAAATACCTTATTGCTACATGATCAGTATCTACAAAAGTAGGATACCTGGTGATGTAATGCCAGAACTTTTTGATAGCTTAGATGACAGCTAGGAATGATTTTTTAGTCACCTTGTAATTCAATTCAGTAGGAATTAAATTCTTGTTGACATAGTAAACTTCATATGGTGTTTTGTCTACCTATTTTCCTAAGACTGCTCCTACTGCTGTTTAAGAGGCATCAACATGTATGTGAAATTGCAATGCCCAATCGGGTCCTTAAAGTATCAGAGAAAAAGCTTCCTGATGGTCTTGAAGGACTTTTAAAAGCTGCTTTGTCTGGGATTCTGACAGATTCAGGTTGATATTGAGTGTCTTCCCTGATTCAATTTCAATCGGAATACTATCATGGAATGAAGTTATAGGAATGTATTCAATTTCATCTTCTGGTTCGATGTTTTCATGTGTCTCACAGATCATAGCAGACTCTAAAATTTGATGAGTTGAATTGGAAACAGAACCTGGATCATTAATAAAAGTGTTAATGGTATCATCCTCAGTTTCTTGAATTGAAAAAACATAGAAAATTAGCCCATCTATGAATATTAGCCCCTAAAATTTTCCCTGTTTGCAAAGTTTCGATCCTTCGAGGAACCGATTGGGCATTGCAATTTCATATACATGTTGATGCCTCTCAGACAGCAGTAGGAGAAGTCTTAGGACAACAGGTAGACAAAACACTGTATGCAGTTTAATATGTCAGCAAGAATTTATTTTTTAGATAACTCAGAATCTCCATAGTCTTCATTTTTAGTCGATGTTTCGAGTCTAAATCAAGACTCATCTTGAGGACAAACCTTCTAAGAAGAGAGTAGATTAGGGTAAATAAATAGAGGAAAAAAGGACGATGGGAAAAAAGAGCAGACCAGTTTCTAATAATTTATAAAAGTTTATTTATTTGATTAATTATTTATTTACTTTTGTTTATTTTATATCCATTTTTATTTCTAATTAAAGCTATGAAATTTAAAATATTGTAATAATATTTATTATTATTATTATTATTATTATTCTTTTTATTATTTTTTATTCTCTTGTAATGCTTTATGTTTTACAATATATTAATTTATTTAAAGTTTTCATTTTACAATATTATTATAGTTTCCCATCATCCTTTTTTCGTCTATTTATCTACCCTAATCTATTCTCTTCTTAGAAGGTTTGTCCTAAAGATGAGTCTTGATTTAGACTCAACACATCGACCAAAAATGAAAACTATGGAGATTCTGAGTTTTACATCTAAAAATATACACCACAGAAACCTCCAATCTATCAAGAATTTAATTCCTACTGAATTGAATTACACCATGACTGAAAAAGGAATTCATGGCTGTCATCTATGCTATTGAGAAGTTTTGGCATTACATCACTGGGTATCCTAATTTTGTACATACTAATCATGTAGCAATAAGGTATTTGATGAATAAACCTATCACTCCTGGTCACATTATAAGATGGTTGCTATTGCTTCAATAACTTGATATCAGAATAGTAGACAAACCAAGAAAATATATTGTAGTTGTTTATTTTCTATCTAGAATGGATATCAATGATGAATGAACACCTATAGAAGATAGCTTTGTCGATGAGAATAAATTTGCAATTTCTACTAACACTCTGTGGTATGTAGATATTGCTAACTATATTGCTACATGGAAGGTGCCTCATCATTTTTCATACAGGGAACAACGAAAAATTATTCATGACAGTGCTCGATATTCCTGGATGGCAGGGTACCAATTTCACACAAGAGCCAATAAAAAGATTAGGCATTGTGTATCTAAGGATGATGTTTATGAAGTGTTGAAGGCTGCCCATGATAGCCCTTGTAGGGGGAATTTTTCAGATAAAAGGACATGCCATAAGGTGCTACAAGTGGGATATTATTGGCCTTATATCTTTCTGGATGCGCAAAATTATGTCCAGAGGTGTGATAGTTGCCAGCACATGGGGCAGCCCGATTGAGCTGATGAAATTTCTTTGTAGCCATAGGTAGTCCTCAAACCTTATGAGAAATGGGCTATCAATTTCGTTGGTCCCTTCAACCCACCCTCCCAGCAAAAGGTTCACATTTTGGTCTGTATTGATTACGTGACTAAGTGGGTAGAAGCCAAAGCTGTTGCAAAAGAAACAAAATAGGTGGTTTCATATTTTCTATTTGAAGAAATTTTTGCTCGTTACGGTACTCTGAGGGATATTTTTTCAGATGGAGGAGCAAAATTCACATCACACATGATAGAAAATATTATGCATAAATATGGGTTCAAGCACACGGTGACATCTCCATACTATCCTTAGGCGAATGGAAAAGTAGAAAGCACAAACAAGACATTGGAAAATATATTGACAAAAACTGTGGCATACCATCATCGAGATTGGGCTCAAAAGCTACTTGAAGCTCTCTGGGCATACAAAACAACATGGTAGAACACAACAAGGTTTTCACCATTTGAGTTGGATTATGGGAAATCCCCATTGTTTCCAATATAAATTGAAATCAGTACGCTCAGAAAAGCTATTGAAGTTGGTTTGGATATGTCAGATGCCAAGAAACAAAGACTCGCTCAGCTTAATGAACTAGATGAAATCTGTTCAATGGTTGTCCAGAGGACTACTGTTATTTAGTAGCAGAGGATGAAATGGCACGATAAGTTTATCAAAAACACGGTGTTTCATAGGGGAGACTGGGCACTACTTTATGATTTCCATTTTATAGATTTTAAGGGAAAGCTTTGCACTCGTTTCATGGGACCTTCTGAGGTGGACACTATATTTGATAATGGAATAGTCAGGCTAGTTACAATTGATGATACACATGCTTCTTTCATAGAAAATGGAGATCACCTCAGATTATACCTCCGCCCAGTCTGTAAGGATGCTTTCATCAAACGTCTCATCGATAAATATGGTTTGAAGGTTATCAGTGCAGAGAACTCTTCCTCTACATCCTCGCTCTTTATATATATATATATATATATATATATATATATATATATATATATATATATATATATATACATACTGTTACTATTTTTTTGTTGTCTTTTTGCAGGAGTTAATACTAAGGAGTAAAGTTTCAGAGCTTGAAATTTTTCTAAGTATCGATGCTGTTTCTCCTTGGATGTGGCTCCTCATGATGTTTTTACTCCTTCGCTGCTGCTACTCATGATGGTATTACTCCTTGGTTGCCACTACTCAATGCTATTACTCCTTGGTTGTTGCTACTCATGATGTTGCTACTCGTGATGTTGTTACTCAAGATTATGTTACCTCAAATGCTACTACTTGTGATGTTGTTACTCCAGATGTTCTTACTCTAGATGCTACTACTCATGATGCTGTTACTCCAGATGCTACTACTGATGATGTTGTTACTCTAGATGCTATTACTCAAGATGCTACTACTCATGATGCTGCTATTTGATGCTCCTATTCTGGATGCTGCTACTCGCGATGCCGCTACTCGATGTTGTTACTCCGGGTGCTGCTACTCGCAATGATTTTACTCTAGATGATATTACTCCTCGATGTTGTTGCTCCATCTGCATCATTACTATGTCGTTATTATACCAACTGTCATTTCCTCCAGGTATGCCAGCAGGTATGTCTCCATTTGACTCTTATGGATTTAATTAAATATTCCATGCGAAAGACATTGATTCCGTGGACGGCTACTTTTAAGTTGGGGTTTTGGGGGGGGGGGTGCTGTCATAACTAAACAACAGTGTAATGATTATTCCAAAATTCATTATTACAACATCATGTGAGGGTATTCCCTACGATATTTACCATATTACATATAACCATTAAAGATGTATTGGGATCTACAATGCGCATATGATACGAATTGATTAGTCCTTTCCACCTCATATGAAATAATTACAATTTAATTCACTGCACTTACCATAATTTTCCATGATTTTCTTCATTTTCAGAGAATCACCATCTGTATTACCGTTATTACCCCTCATGTTTCACCATGTTGTTTTTTCCAAATTTGGTACCCACCACTCTTTCCAATGGTCTGTTGTTCCAGAGTGTTGTTACGGTCTCTATAGGATGGGCAGACTGGTTGTGCGACATGAACCTGAAAAAAAATTCTTAGTCCCCAACAATACATATGTGTGGCAAGTTTTTGTCAATGCAGGATGGGATACGTAATTTGATAGATTGCAGGGGTTTAAAAAAGGAATCATGATGGAGTTTGTGCTGAATTTGAATGAGAACTGCTCTCAGGTTAGAGGATTGTAAATTCTCATCACAGAAGAAGTAATTGCGAAAGTTAGCAGGTTAAGAGAGCAAGCGAAGTAGTGGTTTTCTTATAGAATTCCCCTCCTAGAGTTTCCCCAACCATTTTTGTAGGCAGGAGAAAACATCGTTCAATATGGGAGAGGGTATGAGCACAAATATTTACCATATCCATGGAACGAGGTAGCAGGTTTAGTGATGAAATAAATAACCTGCGAAGGACAGGCCACAAATTTGTTCCAATACCATTTCAAAATCCTAGCTCACCTTCGATTTCCGCAGGCACAGGTTCATTCCTTAAACATGCCTTTATTTTTATTAAAATAACTTCAGCACATGGCACAGTCTCCTCAGTTTTCGTGCCAAATGCTTGCAGTCCTCTCCAATCATGGACTGGTTTGTTTATTGGTCATGCATGAAATATTTCGATTTCAAGCTTCCTCAGCAGAACTCTGTGAGCCATCGAAAGAAGAGATAGTAGCTATTATTTCTTCTAGAGAGGAAGAAACAGTACCTCCAGCTGATTTAGCAAAAGAAGAACAGTCATAGGAAATGGAAATAGACTAGGAAGAACTGGGAGAAATGGAGATGGAGATAGATCAGGAAGAACCGAAAGAAATGGGGATGGAGGAGACAATTAGTGATATAGGCAAGGATACCACACAAGAGCCATCCTCGCCCAAGGAACCTAAAAATGAAGGAATTATGAGTATATTGCATGAAGTTGAGACTGTACTATAGTCATCGAATTTCGTTAATGAGGAACAAGAAGGTGGAACATTAGACAAAGGGATGACAAGTGATGTTGTTACGCAAGAAAAATAATCACCTTCTTAAGCAAATATGAGTATCGAAACAAGCAAGGGTGTCACACAAGAACCACCCCCGATTCAATCAAAATAGGGAGATAGGGAAGAAATAATCCGTGAAGTCAACGCTACCCCACAAGAACCAGTATCGACTGTAGGAGTGGAAGACATGCATGAAGAACATGGAGATAGAGAAGAAATAACCTGCGAAGTTAACAATGCTCTATAAGGACCAGTATCAACTACAAGTGAGGAAGTAATGCACGAAGGACATGAGGACAGAAAGGAAATGACCCTCAAAGTTGACACTGTTCCACAAGAACCAATGTCGACCCCGACTAAAGTAGTAGTGCATGAAAGTTCGGCCCAAGTTAGAAACAAGGATGAAGAAGGTATTTCCTGGTCTCCTTTTCAGTATATGATGCCTAGAGGGGTGAGGGGGTTTTTCTCATACCAACGATTAATGGAGGATATCGCTGTCCTGCTAGTATAGAGGTTCATTGACTCAGGGAAAGATATGACCAATATCAGTCCATCTATTGTTGATTCTTAGCAAAGACACCCGGAGGCTCAGGAAGAAAAAGGAATTTTTGTGGAGACACTGGAGCATAGGATGGTCGATGAAAATGTTAACCGAGTGACAGAATTCCCTAAGGTAAATTTGAAGAAGAAATCGCCTGAAGAAAGGGAGCTAGGTCAAAAAGACCTAACAAAAAAAGTAGTTGATGAAATCAACAGTGCTCCACTGCCTCCTCAGCTTGCTATAGGCTTGGGAGATGAATTTATTGTCAAAAAAGAGTGGATTTAACAGTGTGAAAGTAGGAGATTACCTCTCAAGAATAGGTATAAGCTTCAGTTCAATGAAACCATGCGATTGAATAAGGAAGTTCGGGAGCTAAAGAGGCAAGTATCTCGGTTGAAGAAGAAGGTAAAAGTATATAAGTGGAAGGAAGTAAAACCTAAAATTAAGGTCTCCTCTGTGGCTACACAGACTGGTCAGATTGAACATCTATTTGAAGGCTGAGAATTCTTCCTGGCTACTAAAATTCAGAGATGGAAATTTTTTGCGAATGGACATAAGAAGGAGACAATGCGGGTTCGAGATTACGATGAAGGGGTTGTTATAGGGTATATAGACCAGTTGGATAGAGCGCAGCAGAGGCAAGAAAAACAACAAGGCAAGATAAAGGAGTTAGAAGAACAAGTGCAAATGCTGCAATCGGATAAGGAGAAGATGTTTAATTTGGTGCAACAGGTAATGGCATGTAGACCTCCCACACATAGTTATGCCTTATTCCTTCATGAACAGTTTCATTTGTTTTTCCTTGAGAGTATATATAAGGAAATTTTTCACGAAATTGAGGATACAATCCAGTTCCTCGATATTTTGAAAATTCATGATATTATAGGTTAGCACTTAATCTGCAAACTCTACATGCATGGTTACTTCCTAAGGCATGATCATGCCTTCAATCTCATTCCATTCATGGGGGATATTCATTTAAGAGCCTTCACCTCGTACACTATTAATCAGATTAAATGGAGAAAGGCCTATGATACGTTTGAAGAAAACCAAGTTACAAGGCCGCTCATGATAAGGAGGGAGCATGGCCAGGAAAAAAATATTTATAACAATAATTTTACCTTTTTATATATTGAGGGGTATAGGGGACATATGTTGAAAACCCAGTAATGGTGTGTTGACCTCTGTGCCAGACATATAGTAACTTTCCGGAATGAAGTGTTGGATAGTTTTCAAAGGAGGTGGATGTTGTCATCGTCAGCCGTCAGAGGTCGAGAACCTTTTGGGCACCCAACTCTGCACAAGCACTAGAAAGAGTGCCATGTTTTGTAGCATGAATTCAGACTTGTGGGGTCTAGTGGATGGGGCTAAGGTTTTAGTTTCCCCTCATTTGGTTGCTGGCAGAGAAATATACTCCTGCATACAATTTCAGCCCAGATTGGTGGAAGGATGTTGTTTTGACAGAAGGTTATAAACCCCCTGGGACAGAGATGACTGAAGAATATGACCTCACACAGCTTCATGCAAGCCACAGTCAGTCCAAACCAGATCTGAGAAGATGACAAGCTGCATGAGAACATGCAGATAGACCAGTTGGGGGGAGATGTTGGGTACCAAATATGTATACTTTTCTCTCCCATTTTCGCCCACCTTTATATCTCTTTGTATCATTAATTGTTCTAAAACACACAAGGTAAACCTCTTCCCATTCTCTTATATGGAATATTTTATTAATGAAGTAATAGTCGTGGAGGTTTTACCTTTGCAAGTATTAACTCCATTATTTCCACAGATTCATCAAAGTAAAGGGATTACGTTTATAAGTCATGAAGCAACTCTGAATTCCTAGTGTTATCTTAACATGTTGCAATAGTGCAGCATATTCCAACTTACCCCATATCTATTTCAGGCTTTTTGTGGTTTCCTTTTGGCAACTAGTTTGCTGTTGTAAAAAATGTATAATTGTAGATATTTAGTTGTTAGAGGAAAAATACGTTTCCCTGAACATTTGTATAAAAAGGCCCTCAGGGTTGTGAATCGGGGTTAAGTAGAAATAACAGATATTGTAACAGAAGCATTCTTAATTAATTGAATGCGCATTGTTTTTCTATTCCATTTGCGAGCTGTGGGTTTGTCGTAGCCCTGATCAGAGAGTTGGGCCCACTCTTTTGATCAGGTACTACTTTATTTTCCTTTTTATTGATTTCTTATTTTTGTTTATTATTGTAAATGTTGTTCCGGTACGATTTTGTAATTGTTGTGAATACTTTTATAATTCTACAATCCATCTTTAATTATTGTTACAATATTTTTTTTTTCTTTCATTGATTAATCATGTGATTCAATAGCAGATTATGCTATTTCTCTTGCATATATCGTGCGCGTTAGTCTTGCAATAACTAATGCACCCGGATTGATAATTAATGTGGAAAAAAGGGTTTGAATATTTGTTCACATATGGACACCAACACCTACCTTAATATTTTCATATATATATGATGACAATAACTTGTTGATCAAATGAATTTTATCGAACCTAGTTTCGGTAAAGTTTACATGTTCATGTTTATTTTGCAACTAAATAGAGAAAATTCCAATTTTGTACTCCTCACTCAAAATGGAAAGACTCAATCTTATAATTTTCTCAAAAAATATATTATTACAAAGGTGGGGGCATATCCATGTGCCTTTAAATTTGTTTGGATATATATAATAGAAAACCATAAAGACAAGTTTGTTTATTATCTTATTAAGTGACCAAATTTTGTCAACTGAAACAAACACAATGGTAATGTGACTTTAATTATAGACAAATTTCTCCACAATATTTTAGGTCTATGAGTCTACAATTTTCCAAAATGGATTTATAATAAAGATAATGTTGTAATCCAACCTTCTTAAGCAAAATTATGGGTGAAAATGTGAAGTTGGGTTACACTTTTTGCCCTTTTTTGAGAAAAAAATTCATTTTTTTATGTTCTTCAACTTTCTGCAAGCCAAAACAATTTTTCTGTTTAAAATTTCATTTTGCAATAAAAATAAAAGTTGTCAAAAATTTTATTAGCTTTTTATAATTATTTTTTGGAAATTTTTTATACACATTTGATATGTAAAATTAGTGTTTCTTTGAGTGTGTGTTTTTAACAATCAAAGGATTCATAAGAAGTCATGTTAATACACACTGTTGTATTCTTTGAAACTTTGTGTTTTTGAGAAACAAAATGTGTTACAATAATCTAGACAGAGTTTAATTTGGTATCGTTATATTTACAAAGTCAACCGGTGCATATCATAATTAATAGAATTTTTTGAACTAGTCCTATATAAAAAAACTGCATATTTTGAATATGTTGTGCGACACATGAAATTTTTTAACATATAAGTTATAAACTAAAAATATAAAAGCTATCCATTATAGACGACGGACCATTGTAATGCACCATAATTTTTTCAATTTTTTTTACAGTGTATTTTGGAAGATACAGAATTAGAATTTCACTGAATCATAATGACCTTCAGAAATTGTTTCCACCCGTTTCATTACAAAATTAATTAAAATTAGTAAATATTTATGAAATTACATAAAAGTTATATTTCCTAAAAGTAGATTGAATTCTGAAAATTCTTGTCTTGGTTCTAAAAGTAAAATCAGAATCTTTCATGGAGTTTAATAAGTCCAATTTTGAAGATATGTATTCAGAGCTTGGCTTCGTGTAATTGCAAACGTGTTAGTTCGGCCAAACTCTTAAAAAAAGTTCGGCCATTTTTTTTTTCACGCTGACGGCCCATTAAGTCTAATGACATAAAAGTTCGACCAATTTTTTTTATAAAATTTTGGCTGAAATTTTACCCGAATTTCTATCAGCCGGAAAATATCACGAAGCCCCTCCAAAAAAACATTTCGCGGCAATATAAATTTCCGCGAAAGAATTTATTATTTTCGCATATTGTCACATTTGGTCTGACTTTGCAAAGGTATTGGTCTGATTTTGCAAAGAATTGTTTTGGGTTTAAAGACTTTTCTTGGAGGTACATTCAAAGGACATTTTTGCAAAGGATTGTTTTGCGTTTAAGGAATTTTCTTGGAGGTACATTCAAAGGACATTTTTTCAAAGGATTGTTTTGGCTTTAATTACTTTTCTTGGAGGTGCATTCAAAGGACATTCCTCGGAGGTATGTGATAGATTTTTTTAATGTTTTTTGGGCTTCATTTTTTTTGAAGGGATGGATTTGGGCTTAATTTTCATTGTTTTTAGAGATTTTGAGCTTAATTTTCAAAGGAATATTTCTAGGCTTAATTTCGAAAGGAGTCTTTTTAGGCATAATATTCAAAGGACATTTTTTGGAGGTATTTTTTAAAGTGATATTTTTTTAGAGGCCTTTTTAAAGTGGCGTTTTTAAAGAAGTTGGAATTAATTTTCAATAGACATTTTTTGGAGGTATTTTTTGAAGTGACTTTTTTTAGAGTACATGTTTTGGGTTGAAGTAAATCTTTTATAATGATTTTTTAAAATGAGTTTTTGTCTAACTTTTTAAATGAAATTTTTTTGCAGGACTTGGAAGGAAATATTTTGAGCTTCATTTGATTTTTATAAGACATTTTTCTCTCGGATATTTTAAAGTAAGTGTTTTGGATTGAATTATGTATTTTTTGCAAAAAAATTTAAATGAGTTTTTTTTTAAATTAAATATTTTGTGATTTTTTTTTAAATTGAGTTTTTGTCTAAATTTTTGAAGGAAATTTTTTGAACTTCATACTCTATTATCATGGGAAATCGAAGGAATTTCATGAGAAAATATGATTGAAAAATAGACTCCGAGGAATGTAGAGAAGAGACGAGATACTTTTGCAAAAGAAAGAGAGAAGCACTCTAAAATTTTGAAAGGGAAAGTCAACCTCAACTAGAAGTTGAAATAGGTATGTAAATGTAAATATTATGAATTTGATATTTAAAATTTTCCTAGTTTAAAATGTGAAGCTTAATTTTTATTTGATGAAATAATTTAAAAAATATTTTGCAATGTAAACAGAGAGAGATATTCCTCACAACATTGATGATGAGATACAAAATTTTGAAAGAGAAATTGAAAGAGATATTGAACCAATGATTGAAGATGGTGAAAATTTTGAAAGAAATTCAAGTGAAGAAATCGAATCACAAGGTATATATATGTTGAACACATGCATGCATTATTGAAATTATACATATTTATTAATTTAGTTATTTATTGAATATTTAAACTTATTATGTACTATTCATTGGAATATGTATAGATTGTTGAATTGTTAGTTAAACTGAGAGGGGTGGGGTGAATCAGTTTAACACATACATAAGATTTTTAAATTTTTCATCAACTTATTTACAGCTTAATTTTATAACCAACCTTAATATGTGAATAGTCTTAATATGTTGCAGGAAGTATTAAATTAATGTGATATCAAACTTATTATGAGAGCAGCAAACATTAAGTAGATTTAGTGGATCATATCAATACATAGACAACACACATAGAGACAACAGATATACGTGGAAACCCATAAAGGGAGAAAACCGCATCTTATTATTGTTGTGATGCAAAGGCAAGCTCCAACTCCCTCTCACCACTGTTTTTCTGCAGGCACCAACCTACAAGAGGCTCCAACCTCAGTCAGCTACAACTGACAACTATCAAGCTTCAACTTGATAGGGAAGATCCAACTTCCTTAATTTATCAAAAGAAAAATTTGTTGATTTACCTCAGATATCAGCTCTGTTCTGTAGCATCTCTTTCTACTCCTCTCTTCCTTATCTTCTCTGCCTCAATTTTCCATACTCTACATTCTCTATCCTTACTCTCTCTAACGTCTCTATGCATATCAAGATGATATTATTTATAGAGATTTCCTTATGACTGTCTGTATTCCTTAGGGAATTCGAAACGAATAGCCATACCTCTTAGCTCTTTTCCTTCTCATTTCTTTTCCAGCTCACTCAGAAAAATATAGTTGTATGTAATAATTCTAATATTACAGTGGGAATTTTGTTTTCTTCCAGAGACTTTCCAATGCATCACAACAATATAAATCAATTAAAACATTTATAGTCAAATACAATGAGAAATCCAGCTCAACTCATTCAGCCTTTTGGATCTTCGCGCATTTGTCTATTCTTTGACTGTGTCTGTCTTTTTCAGCTCTACTAGCTCTCCTGTTCTCTACCGTGGTGTAAATACTGCATACATGTAACTGTGCAATTCAACTCTCGGCGTTATACAAATAATAAAACGTTTTAATACATAGAATGCCTTTATGGATCCACTCGTTGAACTTGCTCTATTCTCCGATGTGATGCATTACAGTCCACATATTGGAAATATGTATGTATCGTTTTGCATATATATATATATATGTGCCATGGTGCTTTCCTTTCCTCTTTCGATTTGGATTAATTAACTTGGAGCAAACCTTTTATTAGTCTTATCTTTTGGATGGACCCCACATGCCAGCTATACTCCGCTCGTTTATTTCAATCGCAATCGCAACATTCACAATGCTCCTGCGATTTGATTTCCGCTGATGTGATTAGAAAGGGCCCACCATATAGTCAGTCGAATCATCTCCGTTGTCTATCCCTTACTGAATCTAATGGATCTCATCCAATCTCTAAGTCGCAATCGGAATTTTCAGTTTGTCGATACTCTTTCACCTCTGATGCGATTAATTACTGTACATTTCTTTGCGCCGATGCGATGGGTTGTTCTGATGCGATATAACACTATTCACTTCATTGTGCCGATGCGATGGGTGGCTCCAATTCGATGTAAAACTGTTCATTTTGATGTGCCGATGCGATGAATCGCTCCGATGCGATTAGGCCAGAACTCAAGCAAAATATGAAAGTCATCGTTTAAACATATCGGGTCCGGAACTCAATCGCAATCACAACCTTTTTTTTACATGTTTCGCTGCCAATTTTCTCCGATGCAATTGGTGAGGGTCCCACAGTATAATACTTTGTTTGTATTAGGCCCGAACTATAGAGTACTTCACATATATGTATATATATATATACATATTCTTTGGCGCCTTGTTTAAAAGGCGCTACACATATTTAAAGCGCTGCATATATATATATATATATATATATATATATATATATATATATATACTTTTCCGCTTCAGTCTTTAATGTATCCTCTAGCTGGGGTAATGATTCTCAGAATTTTATGTATGGGGGTGGTCCCACACAATATGTCTAATATTATCTGTCAACATAGTATTAAGTCTTTCGCTTAGACTTAAATCCAACACTAATGTATATATATATATATATATATATATATATATATATATATATATATATATATATATATATATATATATATATATATATATATATATATATAACCTCTCGAGCTTCGTATTTCGTTTAATATTTCCACTCCCAGCATAGACTTAGCCATGTTATTTATTCGAACCTTAATCCTCTATTGTTCACCCTCGTCAATTAAGCATATCCACATGTTATAAGTTGCTATAGGTTCGCACCCTTTGTATCATTTCATTTGAATCATCAATCAACTTATAACTAAAACCAACGCGACATTTTAATACAAAGCGATTCCATGGAGACCACATGTGTTTGATAAACTCTGCACTTTTAGTAAGTTCCAACTAACTGCACCCTTTGAACATAAATATATACAAGCCTAAGTCAATCTTAGACCATGGATTTAACCCTCGGAATATCATAATGTATTAACTTGAAACAAATAAATAATCTGCACATAACCCATTTCTATATGTGCACTCAAATTTAATATATATCCAATATTACAATGAATATCAAACCTGATACATATTTTAACACATATACGCTCTCGGGGCCCACATCCATTAACACACCTCTTACATCCAACGGCTGACAGTTTATTGCATCGATTCCGATGATCCAACGGACGACGCGTAATATCGCGCAACTCAAAATCTCGCTTCATAATTCTCCAAAGTCACGCAAAAAATTTGTATTATAAAACCGCCTCAGGACACGTGTCTTTCAATGACACATATCATGTTCATTTTGGTAATACAGCTTACCACTTCAATCGACACACGAACCCACTATTTTTGTGGCCCTCCAGTTTTACTGTTCATGGTCGGTGTTCCGCTTAATGTCATGGTTCCATTCCAATAAGAGCTTCGCGCCTTCATTATATACATATGTGTACATACACTCTATTCAAAGGTTTATTTCTTATTTCTTCAGTGCTTCAATATATGAAGCATGTTTCATTATTACGTTAATTCAATGCTACCATAATAACGACTTTGCCTCTGTATTTCCGCTACTCGACTGTTTCTCTACCTCTGTATTCTTTGTCTCTGCCTTTGCCTCTGCTGCTTAACTATATCTCTGCCTCTGCCTCTGGTGCTCTTCCTCTTCTGGTTCTGCCTCCTTTCTCTGTCTCCGCCTCTCATTTTGCTGCCCTGTCTCTGTAAATAAACTCTCCCTCTGTTCTTCTCATGCTCCCTGTAAACTTTCCCTCTGTCTTTTTTTTTGCTACCTGCTTTTCCATCAATGGCAACATTTCCAACAGTCTCCCCCTTTGGCATTCATGGCAATACACTTCCTCTGTTTTCCTTTTAGGACCCTTTCTTCTGTTGCTTACTCTTCCTCCCCCTTTGACATCAATGGCAAGGGGTTGCTCATTTTTTTTAGTGTTCTTTTAACTCTTACCCATGTTGCACTGATCTTGAGGACCTATTTCATGCTTTCCTTGCTAACTGATCTCCCCTTGGAAAGATATTTTTGTTTCTGTTCTCCCCCTGAAACTATGATTTCTCTTCATATCAGAGAGTAGCATCTACAAATAGTACCACTAGTCTATCTCTCAAATACTCAAATGGTTCTCTTGCAAGAGGTTTGCTAAATATATCTATTGTTTGTTCTTTTGTTAGCACATACTCCAGCTTCACTACCTTCTCAGCTGCTTGTTCTCGGAGAAAATCATACTTGATTGGGATATGTTTAGTTTTTGAATGAAGCACAAGATTTTTTAATATGCTTATAGCACTTGTATTGTCACATTTCATAGAGATAGGTTCATCAATGCTTACCTTCATGTCTTGGAGTGTTTGCTTCATCCACATGACTTGTGTGCAGCATGCTGCTGCTGCTATGTATTCTGCTTTTGTTGTAGATAGGGAAATAGATGTTTGTTTCTTGCTAATCCATGCTACCAGACTTTCGCCTTGATAGAATGCACCTCCACTAGTGATTTTCCTATCATCCACATATCTAGCCCAATCTGCATCTGTGTATGTTGTTAAAGTGAAGATTTTTCCTTTTGGATACCATAGCCCAAAGTGTACAGTTCCTTGTAGATATCTAAATATTCTTCTGAATGCTAGAAGATGATTTTGCTTTGGTGCTGCTTGATATGTAGCCATAAGTCCTACTGCTAGCATGATGTCTGGTCTTGATGCTGTCAGGTACAGTAGACTTCCTATCATGGATCTGTAGAGTCTTTGATCTATATCAGCAGATCCATCATCAACAAATAGCTTGCATCTCGTGATCATGGGATTTGACATAGGTTTGCAGTCTTCCATTTTGAACTTTTTCAACATTTCTTTTAAGTATTTTTCCTGTGAGATAAATGTACCTGTGTTCTTTTGCTGAATTTGAAGTCCTAAGTAGAAACTTAGCTCTCCAATAATAGACATCTCAAACTCTGATTTCATCTCTTCAACAAATCCTTTTTCTAGCTCATATTTGTTGCTTCCAAACATAATGTCATCAACATATACTACAACAATAAGGAGTTCATTTCCATGGGATTTTATGTATAGATTGCTATCTACTCCACCTCTCTTAAAGCCTTGTTTTTGCAAATACTTATCCAGCCTTGAGTACCAGGCACAAGGAGCTTGTTTTAGTCCATATAGAGCCTTATTTAGTCTGCATACATAGTCTTCTTTATCTGTTAATGAGAAGCCTTTTGGTTGTTCCATGTAAACTTCTTCTTCTAGATCTCCATTCGGAAATGCAGATTTCACATCCATTTGATATACCTTGAAGTCTTGGTAGCATGCAAAGGCTAGAAACATTCTGATAGCTTCCATTCTGGCTACAGGGAAAAATGTTTAATCGTAATCAAGTCCTTCGATTTGTGAATATCCTTTGCAGACAAGTCTGGCTTTATTCCTGATTACCTGTCCTTGCTCATTCATTTTATTTTTGAATACCCATTTTGATCCTATGACATTTTTCTCAATGGGTCTAGTAACTAGTTCCCAGGTATTGTTCTTCTCAATTTGGTCCAATTCTTCATTCATATCATTCACCCAATACTTGTCCTTGTTGGCTTCTTCAAACTTCTTTGGCTCTATTTGTGATAGAATGGCTATGTATACCTCTTTTGTCTATTCAGTTAGCTGCCTTATTGTCTAGACCCCTACTCTCTTGTCTCCAATAATCTGATCTTCAGGATGGTTCTTCTGAGTGTATCTTGAGGGGGATTTAGAGCTTAGTTTAACATCTTCTGTTGTCTTTCTTGTTTCATCATCATCTTGGTTTTCTTCTTCATGGTTTTCTGAAGGACTGCTATTTTTTGTACCTCTTGTATTGTTTGGAAGTTCTTCATCAAATTTCACGTCAATGCTTTCTACAATTTTTCGAAGAGTCTTATTGTAGCACCTGCACCCTTTACTTTTCGATGCACATCCCAGAAATATCCCTTCATCTGCTCTTGCATCAAATTTCCCAGGACTTTCATCATTGTTCTTTATGTAACACTTGCTTCCAAAGATTCTAAACTTCTTGATTGAAGCTAGTTTACCATGCCATAGTTCATAGGGAGTCTTGTCATGCTTGGCCTTAAATGAGATTTGTTAAGGATATGCATGGCTGTGTGTACTGCTTCTGCCCAGAAGGTTTGAGGAATATTACTCTCTTGCATCATGGCTTTGGAAATTTGTTGTATAGACCTGTTTTTTCTCTCTGCTACTCCATTCTGCTGAGGTGTCCCTGCAATTGTAAATTGTTGCTTTATCCCATGTTCATTGCATAGGTCTGCAAAGTCATAATCTGTGAACTCACCTCCTCTGTCTGATCTGATGCATTTTAGCTTGCATCCTGTTTGATTTTCTGCTAAAGCTTTAAATATTTTGAATTTCTCCAGAGCTTCTGATTTATTCTTAAGAAATGTAACCCATCTCATTCTGGATAAATCATCTATTATCAGCATGAAGTAGGATTCTGCACTTGGTGTTTTAGTTCTTTCAGGTCCACACAGGTCCATGTGCACAAGCTAGATTGTTCTTCTTGTTGATAACTCATCTTTGGCCTTAAATGATGTGCGAGCCTATTTTCCCAATTGATAAGATTTGCATATGGTATTAAAAGGCCTTTTTATTTCTGGCATGTCTCTGACAGCTTTCTTCTTGCTCAGTCTGATGATATGATCGAAGCTGAGATGCCCCAACCTCTTATGCCATAACCATGACTCCTCAAGTTTGCTAAGATGGCATGCTTCATCTTCCTCTTTTATTATGTAAACATTACTCTCTGTTCGAACTCATTTGAGCAGGGTCTTACCTGTGGTGCTTGATCTGACTTCACAATATTGTGCTCTAAAAAGAACTTCATAGCCTTTATCACACATTTGACTGACACTCAGCATGTTTTCTTTCAGCCCATCTACAAATAGTACATCTTGGGCCTTTCCTCTACCATTATCTAGGATGACTGAGCCTTTTCCTTTGATTTTTCCTGATTTATCATTGCCAAAGGTAACATTGCCAGATTTATTTTCATTAAAAGTTATAAACTTGCTTTGTCTCCAGTCATATGTTTTGAGCAACCACTGTCCAAATACCACTGGCTTTTCAGGTCTTGAGCAGTTAGAGCCAGGTCACATTTATTCACCTTCTTTTTCCACTGGAGGCATCCTTTTTTTTGGTATCTTTTGTGAGATGATGAATTACATCTTCTAAGAGGACATTTGGAAGGCATATGTCCAATTTTATTGCACACACAACATTTGATTATGATTTTTGCAGAATTGTGAGTATGTGCAAAATTTCCTTGATTTATAAACTTCCTTGAGGTGTTGAGCATCAATCTTTGTCCATATTTTCTGCATTCAATGATTTTATGGTCAAATTCCTTACAATAAAAATAGTAACCATAGAAACAATTTGCATACATGATGTGAGGTTGTCTTCTGCATTTGTTTTCTTCAGGCAGTATCTTCACTGTTTGCATATTTTGTTGGTTTGAATTACTCCTCCTTATATGACAGTATGCAACAATGTGTCCCAGCTTGTGGCAGACATAACAGATAGCATTTTTCATAGGAGGGAAGAATCTCCTTTGATGGCTTCCAAATTCAACATACTGAGGGGTATATGATCCTTTTTCCGTTGTCTTAGTATTTATTGCATTCTTTGTTATCAGAGATTTATTCTGATCTCTGTCTCCCTCATTACATGTCTCTTCTTTTGTAGGAATTATTTGAGCTGCTTCATTAGCCTTCTTTTCTTTTACAAAAATAATATTTTTGTTTTCCTTTTCTTTTCTTTTACTTGATTCTCCTTCATAGCCTAGTCCAGATTTTATAAGAGGAGATCTTTGAGCATCTAGAATTTCTTTCAACTTACCAAAACTTGTTGTTTGAGAAGAATTTGTGGACACTTTTCTTTGAGCATTTTGTAATTTCTTCCTCAGACATACTACTTCTTCTTCCATATTCTCTTGTTCCCGACTTTTATATTTGATTTGATGAAGTAACATGTCTTCTATCTTCTTGGATTCTTCAAGCTCTACCTTCATTTGCATGAGGAATTCTGAATTTTTCTCTTCTTTTAATACTTGAGGAGAATGTCCTTTTGTTTTCTGCACTTTAGTTTGAGTCTATCAATCTCTTCCAGGGCACTTCTTAGCTCCCACTCAAGGTCAACTTCACCTTCTTCTTCATCTTCTAGTAGGAGTCCTTCAAGTTCTTCTATGGCCATCAATAAAAACTCAGAGGTTCCTTCTTCACTTGAGGATTCATTTGAGTCTTCAGATGCAATGTTGTCTTGTTGAGCATAGAAGGATTTTCTACTGAATTTCTTTCCTTTCTGCCAGTTTTTTGATGTATTTTTCTCTGATTGTTAAGCCTGATTCCTTAATTTCTTGTGAGGACACTTAGCAGCATAGTGTCCAACTCTTCCACAGTTAAAGCATTTGAAAGGAAGTTTACCTTTTTATTTACCTGAGCCTCTATCCAGTTTCTTGACAAATTTAGCCTCTTCTTCATCAGAGCAAGAGAATATGTCTTCCTTTTATTCTTTCTTCTTTTCTGTTTTAAAGGTTGCCTCCTTCGTACTTGGCTTATTCTCTAGGAGCCTCATCTCATATGCTGTTAGATTTCCAAGTAGCTGGTTCATGGTCAAGGTTTCCCAATCAGCTATTTCTTCTATTGCAGACACCTTGGGGTTAAAATTGGGTGGAAGAGATCTTAGAATATTTTGTGCAATTACACTTTCTGGTATGGTTTCTCCAAGAGCTTCATATTGTTAACAATTTCTGCAACTCTTAAGAAGACGCTGCCAACATCTTCATCATCATTCATCTTTAAATTTTCAAACTGAGCTCTATATACTTGAAGTTTGGCTGTCTTTAACTTTTTATTTCCCTCATGGATGTTCTCAAGAGTATCCCACATATCTTTGGTAGTCTTACTATGCATTATTTTGATAAATTCAGCCTCACAAAGTCCACTTAAGATTGCATTCATGGCCTTTGCATTTGCTACAAATTCTTGTTTATCTTCTCTCTCTGGGTCAGTTGCCTTTGGGGCATATCTGAATTCCAAAATAGCCCAAACCTTTATTCCTAGAGACATTATGTATGCTCTCATTCTGATTTTCCAGAAGTCATAATTAGCACCGGTGAAAAAAGGGGCTTTATTGGTTGATCTTCCTTCTTGAATAGCCATCTTGGGGACCTAGGATCTCCTTTCAGTGGTTAAACTGGTACAAAAGTAACTTGGCTCTGATACCAATTGTTGAATCCTTAGTTAAACTGAGAGGGGGGGGTGAATCATTTTAACACATACATAAGCTTTTTAAATTTTTCATCAACTTATTTACAGCTTAATTTTATAACCAACCTTAATATGTGAACATTCTTAATATGTTGCAAGAAGTATTAAATTAATGTGATATCAAACTTATTATGAGAGCAGCAAACATTAATAAGATTTGGTGGATCATATCAACACATAGGCAACACACATAGAGACAACAGATATACATGGAAATCCATAAAGGGAGAAAACGACATCTTATTATTGTTGTGATGCAAAGGCAAGCTCCAACTCCCTCTCACCACTATTTTTTTGCAGGCACCAACCTACAGGAGGCTCCAACCTCTGTCAGCTACAACTGACAACTATCAAGCTTCAACTTGATAAGGAAGCTCCAAATTCCTTACTTTATCAAAATAAAAATTTGCTGATTTACCTCAAATGTCAGCGTTGTTCTGTAGCATCTCTTTCTGCTCCTCTCTTCCTTATCTTCTCTGCCTCAATTTTCCATACTCTGCATTCTCTATCCTTACTCTCTCTAACCTCTCTATGCATATCAAGATGATATTATTTATAGATATTTTCTTATGACTGTCTGTATTCCTTATGGAATTCGAAATGAATAGCCATACCTCTTAGCTCTCTACCTTCTCATTTCTTTTCCAGCTCACTCAGAAAAATATAGCTGTATGTACTAATTTTAATATTACAGTGGGAATTTTTTTTTCTTCCGGAGACTTGCCAATGCATCACAACAATATAAATCAATTAAAAAATTATATTCAAATACAATGAGAACTCCAGCTCAACTCATTCAGCCTTTTGGATCTCTGCGCATTTGTCTTTTCTTTGACTATGTCTATCTTTTTCAGCTCTGCTAGCTCTCCTGTTCTCTGCTGTGGTGTAACTGTTGCATACATGTAACTGTGCAATTCAACTCTCAGTGTTATACAAATAATAAAACGTTTTAATACATAGAATGCCCTTACGGGCCCACTCGATGAACTTGCTCTATTCTCCGATGCGATGCATTACTGTCCACATATTGGAAATATAAATAGTATCATATATATATATATATATATATATATATATATATATATATATATATATATATATATATATATATATATATATATATATACATGTATGTATATATATATATGTATATATATATGTATATATATATATATACATATATGTATATATATATATACATATATGTATATGTATCTATATATACATATATATATATATATATATAGATACATGTATGTATATATATATATATATATATATATATATATATATATATATATATATATATATATATATATATGTATATATATATATATGTATATATATATATGTATATATATATATATATATGTATATATATATATATATATATATATATATATATATATATTATATATATACATATATATATATATATATATATATATATATATACATATATATATATATATATATATATATATATATATATATACATATATATATATATATATATATATATATATATATATATATATATATATATATATATATACATATATATATATATATATATATATATATATATATATATATATATATATATATATATATATATATATATATATATATATATATATATATATATATATATATATATATATATGTGCCGCGATGATTTCCTTTCCTCTTTAGCGTTGTATTAATTAAATTGGATCAAACCTTTTATTAGTCTTATATTTTGGATGGACCCCACATGCCAGCTATACTCCGCTTGTTTATTTCAATCGCAATCGCAACATTCACAATGCTCCTGCGATTTGGTCTTTTGATTTCTGCCGATGAGATTAGCAAGGGCCCACAATATATTCAGTCGAATCATCTCCACCGTCTATCCCTTAGTGAATCTAACGGCTCTCATCCAATCGCTAAGTCGCAATTGAAACTTTCAGTTTGTCGATACTCTTTCACCTCTGATGCGATTAATTACTATACATTTCTCTGCGCCGATGCGATGGGTTGTTCCGATGCGATATAACACTGTTCACTTCATTGTGTCGATGCGATGGGTGGCTCCGATGCAATGTAACACTATTCATTTTGATGTGCTGATGCAATGAATCGCTCCGATGTGATTAGGCCAGAACTCAATAAAAATATGAAAGTCATCGTTTAAACATATCGGGTCCGGAACTCAATCGCAATCGCAACCTTTTGTTTAGATGTTCCGCTGCCAAGTTTCTCCGATGCGATTGGTGAGGGTCCCACAGTATAAGACTTTTTTTTTATTAGGCCCGAACTATAGAGTACTTCACATATATGTATATATATATATTCTTTGGCCCCTTGTTTAAAAGGCACTACGCATATGTAAAGCCCGCATATATATATATATATATATATATATATATATATATATATATATATATATATATATGTATGTATGTATGTATACTTTGCTGCTTCAGTATTTAATGTATCCTCCAGCTGGTGTAATGATTCTCAGAATTTTATGTAAGGGGGGTCCCACACTATATGTATAATATTATCTGTCAACATAGTATTAAGTCTTTCGCTCAGACTTAAACCCATCACTAATGTATATATATATTTACATAACCTCTCGGGATTCGTAGTTCGTTTAATATTTCCACTCCCAGCATAGACTTAGCCATGTTCTTTATTCAAACCTTAGTCTTAAAGCTACAAATGGTTCCGGCTCTTTTAATTACATACACCCGCGCTTATAGCATTCACTCAAGGTTTATATATATATTAATGCAATACATATATCATATGGTGGTTCACGGGTCCCACGCTCTATTTTTCACCCTCGTCAGTTAAGCATATCCATATTTTATAAGTTGCTATAGGTTTGTACCCTTTGTATCATTTCATTTGAATCATCAATCAGCTTATAACTAAACCCAACGTGACATTTTAATACAAATCCATTCCATGGAGCCCACATGTGTTTTGATAAACTCTGCACTTTTAGTGCATTCCAACTAGCAACACCCTTTGAACATAAATATATAAAAGCCTAAGTCAATCTTTGATCATGGCTTTAACCCTTGGCATATCATAATGTATTAAATTGCAACAAAAAAATAATCCACACATAACCCATTTCTATATGTGCACTCAACTTTAATATATATCCAATATTTCAATGAATATCAAACCTGATACATATTTTAACACAAATATGCTCCTGGGGCCCACCTCCATTAACACACCTCATGCATCCAACGACTGAAAATTTATTGCATCGACTCCGATGATCCAATGGATGACGTGTAATATCGCGCAACTCAAAAGCTCACTTCATAATTCTCCAAAGTCACGCGAAAAAAATTGTATTATAAAACTGCCTGAGGACACGTGTCCTTCAATGACACATATCACGTTCAATTTGGTAATACAACTTACCATTTAAATCGACGCGTGAACCCACTGATTTTTTTGCCCTCCAGTTTTACTGTTCATGGTCGAGGTTCCACTTAAAGTCATGGTTCCATTCCAAAAAAATCTTCACGCCTTCATTATATACATATGTATACATACACTCTGTTCAAAGGTTTATTTCTTATTTCTTCAGTGCTTCAATATATGAAGCTTGTTTCATTGTTACATTAATTCAACGCTACCATAATAACTGCTCTACCTCTATATTTCCGCTGCTCGACTGTTTCTCTACCTCTGTATTCTTTGCCTCTGCTTCTGCCTCTGCCTCTACTGCTTGACTGTATCTCTGCCTCTATATTCTTTGCCTCTGCCTCTGCTCCTCTGCCTCTTATGGTTCTGCTTCCTTTCTCTGTCTCTGCCTCTCTTTTTGTTGCCTTGTCTTTGTAAATAAACTCTTCCTCTGTTCTTCTCATGCTCCCTATAAACTTTCCCTCTGTCTTTGCTTCTGCTGCCTCCTTTGCCATCAATGACAACATTTCCAACACAGATGCAATCAATGTTGATGATGAGATGTTAGAAAATGTTGACACTCACATGTATGGAGATAAAAGAGTTGAACATCTTATAAGATATCGTGTTAAACACATTTTTGATATTTAATTCATAAAGGAAAATGTGACAGTTCAAGCCCAAATGCTGAAAGGTCTCCTATCATTAAGGAAATTAAAAGAAGCTACGACTTTATTGGGTATTCAAAAAATAACCAAAGATAAAAAAATGAAGGCAAATTTGATATAAAATATAAATAGTGCTATAAATTAAATTAGAAGATCTAGAAAGAAAAAATTTCCAGCTGTACGTAGAGAAATACATATGGCAGTGGTTTCATCAAGTACTAAAGATAATCGCTTGGTAAAATCTATGGCATGAGCATTAGGAACCTCACAATTTTTTTTTCACAAACATCGAAAATTTTGGTTGCAAATAGAAGTAAATGATGAACTCGCTTGGTGGAGAGCTATTTGTAGGCAACCACACAAATATAGACTTGGACAAAATTTTAAAAAAATAATATATGAATATTGGAAGGAAAATTCACGTGTTTCGCCAAATGCAAAGGATGTGATGCGAAGAAGAATAACACGAAATCAGTGCAAACAACATGAAAAACATTTCTTGGAAACCACTCAAATAGCATTGTTCAACAAGTTCAAAGAGGAGAATCATGAAATTCATGTCTCAAACAATGCTTTTGTTCAACAAAAACCACGGTATGTAGAACCTATCACCGTACGCGACACTTTTTGTTGTCATTATCATGTGGAATTTGAGTTATATTATGACACATTCCTTATTTTGGGTAGAACATTTTGGAAAGATTCACCTCCTCCTTCCACTATCTATGATTTCATATCTCAAATTCTATGTGAAAGAGAAAGCGATGAATTATTTTACGAAAAGAAATGTATTGGTGGTAAAAAATGCGATGATTGCAAAAATTTGACTAAATTTCAAAACAAATATCATATTGATATAAATGAACAGTCACTGTCCAACATGAAATTGAAATGGAAGAGATATGAATATATCCATACATAGATTCAAGGTTCAAATAGTGCTAAAAGAATTGAATTACAAGAAGGAGAAATTTGTGTGATAGATTTTTTGAGAAAGTTCCAGGCTGAAATTTATAAATACACCAAGCATTCCCATAGAGCTTGATGGCAAGACTTGAAATTAAAAAACTCCCATGAATTTTTTCCACCAGGGACCATTTTTTTAGTAATTGATTTTTCAGAAAAGTACACATTGGTTCCATAAAAAGAAATTTAGAGTGAATACTATCATTCTGACTAAGTCTCCATGCTCGTTCATATTCTATATAGACATGCTAAAAAAAGTGTTGATCATATAGAAAGCACTAGTGAAAATCGACATGTTATTAAAGAATATCACTTTTATATCAGTGACATTCGTACACATAATGCATATTTTGTACAACACTATTTTTGAAATATTTATGACTCCTTGAAAAGTCGTGGAATAAAATTCGATGAACATTGGATATGGTCGGATGGATGCGTAGGTCAATTCAAATCTTCACGATCATTCTTTTAGTTGTGTTGTCTTCATAAGAAAACCTACATTAAACATTGTTGGAATTTCTTTGAGACTGGCCATGGAAAAGGAGAACATGATGCTGCAGGGGCATGCATAAAATGAGCACTTCGAAGATATCAAATGAACCACTTTGCAAACCGAATTTTGGACACTAAATAAGTTGTTCAATGGTGCATCATTGCTCTAAGCCATGAGACTAACCAATCAAGGGAAGTGTGAAGGTACATTCAATTTAATTTTTATTGGATATCTAATTTTAAACAGTATACATTTATCATGTAATGATTATCTTTGATGGTATTTTGATATCATATTTACATTCTTCTTTGAGTTTTCCATATATAGGTTTTTTTGGCATATTGGGATCGAAAATGTAGATAGATCAATTGAAAATGATGTTGAAACAATAAAAGGGACTCAAAAATTGCATTAAATTAAAACAAAGTTGTCCACAAATGTGTTTTCATTGGACAAAAGAAAATATTGTTGTTTTTTTCATGTTTGCATAGACAACACAGAATCCAATGACATTTGTGAAAACAAAATGTATGTAAAATATTGGAAACATACAGAGCTAAATACAAAGGGGAAAATGTCCATTGAAATGTTTGAAGAAATGCAATCAGAGGAGACTACAATATCATCTGATGGTGATCGAGTTTTTGATCTTGCTAGAGAAGGTAACATTTGAATTTCTTTCAAATGATAGAGATCTAGAAATAAATTTAAATACATAAGTTTGTTAAGTTTATTTTATTGTGCAGGAGATGTTTTTGCTGTAATTGCACCAACTGACAATGATGAAAATGTGAATTATTATTTGATGCATTGCACTGAATGAAAAATGAAATTGTTAGAAAACTATAATGATCACGGGTTTCCATATGAAATAGGATCTATTATACTGAAAGGTTATTTTTTCAAACAAAATAATCAAAGTGGGGATTTTGTTTACTTTTAAGACTATGAACCTGATTTCATAAGTTGTCAATATAGTCACTTGGTTTGTGGAACACTCATAAAGTTGATAGAGGTTCAATAAAAAAAAAAACGAAAATTAAGAAATGGAAAATGTCAAAATCCGATCATGAATGGATCATTGAAGATGGCATTCCATTGGAATTTTTTGATTGAACTGCCCAACAATTTCTTCTCTTTGGATTCATGTTTTAGAACATCTAGAACTCAACTAAAAATTGAGCTGCCTTATTATGTTATCTGTGCAAGTGTTTGCACATATACATTGTTTTGGTACATGCACACTAGTATCAATTGAAAGTTGCTTTTCTATACATGCATTAATTAAAAATGTTGCATGTATTGGACATCTATATATATATATATATGTGTTCTAGAATGGAATTAACTGTTCAAGTAGTTTTACTATGTGCATTGATGAAAAATGTTGCACATACTGGATATATACTTTCTAGAATGGAATTAACTGAAACTAGCTATTATATACATGCATTGATGAAAAATGTTGCACGTACTAGATATATATACATTATAGAATGCATTTCTAAAATTTTATGATTGTTTTCAACACATCTAACAAGACCTAGGATCTTATGATTGTTTTTAGATATATATATATATACATACATTAATATGTATTTTACTTCAATCATTTTAACATATATATTCAAACATGTGTAAAATCATTTCTACATGTACATATATTCATGTGATTTATTTTATTTTATTTTTGAAAACGACAACTTGAATTTTAAAAACAAAACATAATATCATAATCGCATGCCAAATGTAGTTCAAAAGAAAAACATTAATATAGATCACAACATTACTTCACATGCCAAATGTAGTTCAACCACCCGAAACTTGAGTTTTTCAAAAGAAAAACATTAATATAGATCACGACATTACTTCACATGCCAAATGTAGTTGTTGACCATCCAAAACATAAGTTTTAAAAGAAAAAAAAAATTATAACACAACATTACTTCACATGCCAAATGTATTTCAACTATCCAAAACTTGAGTGATAAAAACAAAACATTATAGACCACAAGTATCAAAATTTTTTAAAAACAAAACATTATAGGTCACAAGTATAAAAACTTGAGTTTTAAAAATAAAACATTATATATCACAAGTATCAAGTATCAAGTAACATTACTTCACATGCCAAATGTAATTCAACTATAACACTTAAAAAAAAATTGAATTATTTAACACAACATTACTTCACACACTACAAGGAAAAGACCCTCTAGCAGATGTTTTTGAGGAACCCCTTATAAACATAACCCAGACATCCGTTTCTAGCAGAGGTTCCTAGAGGAGGTTGGCGGGCAGAGATCTTTGCAGATGTATTTCATTCGGTGCTGTTATCACCACAAAACACAATGGTGTGTTCAAGATGATATAGCACCGGTGTGGTTAAAAAATTGGCACACCGGACACCGTGCGCTTAGTACACACCCACCATGTGTGTTGTAGTTTTGTAGAGTACCGATACTTTACATAACTTCCACGCCGATGCCTCATAAAAGACGCGCGAAAACTGACATCGCCTTGGTCGCCCTTAAACGCACCAGGTCGCCAACGCATCAGGCCACCCTGAAATCCCCATGCACTGGCCCCAGGGTTAATAAATAAAAAATTATGGCCAAAAATCTGCACAAAACATAGGCACACCAAGAACCGTGCGCTCCTAACACCCTCGCCTAGTGCGTCATATTCCTGTACATCACCAGTTCCTTACATGTCTACCACACTGGTGCTTCCAAAAACGTGCACAAAAACAAATACCACCCAGTGTGGAATCAAGAAAATGCACTGGGGCATCCATGTTTAAATAACAAAAATTATGGCAAAAAAACTGCATAAAACATTGGCACACCAGAAACCGCGCGCTCCGTACACACCCACTCGGTGACTTTTATTAAGGAACAACACTGGTGTCTCATAAAGAGCGTGTGGAAAAGAAACCGCCCAGGGCAGAATGAGTGAAACGCACTAGGGCCCCATAAATTTTGTGCACTAGAGGTTAAAAAACCAAAATTATGCCCAAAAAACCACACAAATCATTGGTTCACTGGACATCGTTCCTGGTGCGTCTTATTACTATAGTGCACCGGTGCGTTACTGCAAAGTCGCCCCGGTGTCCCATAAAAAGTACGCGAAATAGAAATCACCCGGTGGGGAATGACTGAAACGCACCGGGGACCCATTAATACTGCACACCAGAAAAGGGTTAAAAAAACAAAATTACAGACAAAAAATCGCACAAATCATTGGTTCACCAGACAACGTTCCTGGTGCATCTTATTACTATAGAGAACCGGTGCATTACTTCTAAGCCACCCCGGTGTCTCATAAAAAGTGCGCGAAATAGAAATTGCCTAGTGCAGAATGACCGAAACGCATCGGGGCCCCATTAATGCCGCACACCAGAAAAGGGTTAAAAAAAAACAAAATTACGGCCAAAAAACCACACAAATCATTGGTTCACTAGAAATTGTGCCCGGTGCATGTTATTACTATAGAGCACTGATGCATTACTACTACGCCACCCTGGTGCCTCCTAAATGCGCGCTAAAACAGAAACCGCCTCGGGCGGCATAGTGCAAATGCAACGGTACGCCAATAAAAACCCCGCGCACCGGAATAGGGTTAACTAAAAAAACATTACGGCAAAAAAACCACATTTTTCACTTTTGTCAGTGCCACAGAGCTCTCAAGCACCAGTGGAAGTTATCCTTGTTTGAGCTACACTGACATCTGTTCTCCCATTGCACTTATTGTACGCACTGCTGCTATGCATTTCCTCCAATATCCAGCTTGAATTTTATAAAATAGTGGAAAATTTTTCTTTTCAAATTGCACAGCCAATATGCCTCCTTGGCGGGTAAATGTACAGGTATTTTTCTTGTTTTTCCATAATTAAACATTTTAGCGGATTAGAATTTGAAAAAACCTTAAAATTAACCATTAATATATATATATATATATATATATATATATATATTTGTCACATGGTGCGCTCAGGCCATTTGGCTCGAATTGGCTTGTGGTGCTGCCTATAGGTGCTGCCTGTAGATTTACAGGCCGCACTGCACCCGGTGATGACGGTATCTGCACCAGTTCTAGCTTGGTACCATGCGGCACACTGTGTTAATTTTAAAAATTTTAAAAAGTGCAGTGCTATAGGTTTCTAGGCCGCACCATTGACAATGGTGTATTGTGGAAACTCGGTGCGTTGACGGAATTATCAGCCCTGGGGCAGGTAATGTTTTCAGCCCACCGGAACAAAAATTTGACATTGTCAACGGTTCAGGCTGGTAAACTAGTGCTAAGGGCATCCACACTGATTTCGAGGCATATACCAAAGGCACACCGTGTTATTTAAATTTCTTTAAAAATAACGATGCGGTTGGCTACTTGGCTGCACCGTTGGCCTAGTTAATTTGTGGTGATGTGGTGCGCTGACTGAGATAATAGCCCTGAGCCAGCTATTTTTGTTAGTGCACAGCTTACCGTATTTGGCTTAGGTCAATGGTGCAGCCTCTTAAAATACCGCACCGACGACTATATATGGTAGCAGAAGGGTGATGTACTGACTTAGTTATAAGCCTCAGGCGGATAGTGAAGTCAACGCACTGGCCTCTTGACACTGCACGTAGTGAACATTGTGATAAAAACATTTTCCGGAGCACCGCCTCCGGTGCAGTCGATATCATAAGGTGCACCGTATCTAGTTTGCTTTGTGGGGAGACGCACCGGGACCAGTGTGTGACTGTGTTTTCGGCGCACCGACTCTCGTTTTATTTATTTTTCAAAAAATAAATATATACGTATATTTGTAAATACATGTGTCGTTTAATAAAAAAATTGTGTTTAATATGTCAATCATTCAAATACGTGAAAGGAGAGAAGAGGGGCAACAAGAACAACAACAAGCAGAACAGTATAACATGGTTCACCGGTGGGAGGCAAGAGAGAGGGAGAGAGATGCGTACCCTCACCCTATTACAATAGTGATGCAGGGGCTCCTTAGGCAGGTAGGCCTCCTCAAGTTCTATGATGAGGCTACTTCCTTAAAGTCCCATAGTTTGTTTTTGAGACATCTTATCCGAAGGTGGAATGCCGAGCAACAGGCTTTCCAGGTTGGTATCAACTAGTGGTACACCCCCCCTGAGGAGGATGTATATTTTATTACAGGGCTATCGAGGAGAGGGGTGGATTTTCCCTTGTTCCCCGAGGTTTCAGCTGGCTATGTGGCAAGAAGTCAGTTAGTTTACTCCCAGAGATACATTGGAGAAAATTTAGTATCTCCTGCAGAGTTTCAGGTCACTGGAGGGAAGTTACGTATTGGTGTGTTTGGTCGTGAGGAGGTCCAGTGTCTCTCACTTATCATTTCTACCATTTCGCACAACACCAGTGACAGGCAATGGATTAGTTGCCAGCTTTTATATCATGTTGATTCTTTATTACAGCAGCCACGACTTGTCAAGTGGTCTACCATTTTTTTGCGGTAGTTATGTACAACATTAGATAGATGTCGTGCTCATGCACAAGGGAGGGTCAACTTCCCTTTTTCTTCAGATATTTTTTGTTTATTTTTTGAGAGGTTTCTAGATACAAGGCCTTCTTTTCTTCAGCAACCTCATAGGCCGATTACTAAGGCATGTATGCACATGTGGGGGTAGATGATGCCCAAGAGGGAGGAGACTCTTTTTCCAGCAAGGATATCAGATGATGCACTGGAGTTGCTAGCCAGTGTTGATAAGCATCCCTTCATTTTGGTCCCCTATCCTTATGCAGGGTTGGATTAGTGAGCGTGTGCCCATTAGGGGAATTTTGAGGTCTAAAATGGGCCTCCTAAGCAAATAATAAAATAATACCCAAACCAATAAAATGATATTTATGAATTTTCAATTCACTTTTTGTACCACATTCCATGTAACCATAGTTAAATTCAATTCAAAAGTTGTACCAAAATAAAATTAATAATTTTTTTTTATTGATGTGACTATAAATAAGAATGAGCTTTTCAAGAAAAAGTCATTATCATTGAACAACTAATGCATTTGTCCTTTGTAGTTAAATAACTTAAAATAAAATATAAATATAAATTTAGAAAATTTTAATTATATTATATGCTATTAATTATAATTTGTATTATTTAAATTGTATAATACCATGTAATTAATATACTATATAAATATAATATAATATAATAAATGTATAAGGATATGCATTTTTTCTTTCAAGAAATATGAAATGACAATAATATATTTTTATTCAAAAAGTGTGAAATGACATTTATTATGAGTACTTTACTTTGACTTTAAAAGTACTTATAGCACTACCATGGTTAACGATGAGTTTTTATCCACCATTAAGATTGTGACAAGTAAGTACCTTTAACTCAACCAATGCCACCTCAACCATTAGGAATGATGTCATCCCCTAAAATGTGATTGGTTCTCATAAAGTGAATTTTTTTTGTACATTTTCCTTAGGAGGCCCATTTTACACCTCAAAATTCCCTAATGGACATCCTCTTCATAGCTGATGAGCCGCCAGATGATAGAGGTAATATTACTGTTTTAGTTGAATTTATTCTAACATGTTATTTAACTTTTTTTTATTAAATTGTGTAATAAAATGCTCTAATTATTGTTGTGTACTTGTATATATTTTGCAGACATTGGCTCTTTTGATGGTGAGGAGATGTCACCACCACCACCTGATCCAGGTGTGGATCCTCATGATGAGGATGAGGGCATGCCAGATATTGCCGAGGATCATCAGGAGGTTGATTCAGATCAGAGACCTGCTCCTGCTGGTGCGGTAGTGCGCAGTCGGCGTCTTAATGATGCTAGATATAGGATGGACTTGGGCGACCAACTCATTGCATTGATTGTTGAGGCGGGCATCAGGCCCACTGATTTTAGAGACATAGAGGCTGATGATAGGCTATTATGGATGTGGAGAGGCATGTTGCGTGACATGTACAGCCTGATGTGGCATGTCGTAGGAGTTACAACAAATTTTACGCGACTGACGAGGACTGTTTCACGTTACGATCAAGCCGTGGCACATGATGGACAGTTTGCGAGGCACAACGTACCATCTTCTCATGATCATTCACATCCTTGCGCCATGCCAGATTTTCATGAGCCTCCACTAGCATCTACCAAAAGTCATCATGGAGATGAGGCTGGACCATCGGCCACTAGTACTGATATTGATGTTGTACTACCACCAGTTGATCCATGACATTTATATTACAGTTACATATTTTTAACATTATATATATATATATATATATATATATATATATATATATATATATATATATATATATATATATATATATATATATATATATATATATATATATCGTCCATGTATTTTATGTTCATGTTGCAATTGTACTTAATTTACATGTTGGTGGTCATCGTGATGTGTATGTTGTTAGGTCATGTTAGATATGTTCGTTTAATGTGCAGCTTGCAGATAGATGTGTATGTGATAGCATGAGATGTATATTTTATTTTTGTGTTGTACTGATGATGTTAATATATAATGTTAATTGTGTTTTGTTAGATGATCATTATCACGATGATGCAGTTAGCGATTTTGAATGTGTTTTTTAGTCAAATATGATGTTTGTATGATGGTTATAATGAACGTGATGTTTATTAATTAATTTAATACCAAATGACCATGATATTGTAAATTTGTAATATGTGTATTTCTAATTGTATTTAACATTCTAAAATTGTAATTGTAATGATCTATATGTGAATTTCTAAAATTGTAATTCTAATTGTAATTTTTAAAATTGTGATTGTAGATGTAATTTTTTAATTTGTAAAATTGTAATTGTATATATGTAAAATTCTAAAATTGTAATTCTAATTGTAATTCTAATTTTAATTTTAATTGTATGTAAAATATTTGTAAAATTTTAATTGTATTAATGTGAAATGAATTTATTAAAAATTTTAAATTTTTAAATTTGTAAATTTTAAATAATTGTAAAATAATAAATCTAGAATAATATGATTTATTGTAACATAACAAAGTTTAGAAAATAATGCAAATAAATTCCTATACTTTAGAATTATAATTATTTTATTATGATCTTAGATACAAAAAAAAGAATTAATTTACAATACGCCATTGTTTTTGAGATCAACATAATACCAAATTATCAAGTGTATTATTCATTTTAACATTAACAGAATGCAAATTACCAATTAATTCAAAATACATATTATATTAATATTTTGAAAAACCCATCTTAAAAAGTATAAATATTGATGAAATAACAAATGTACCATATCACTCTTGGTTCTCATGATCACCCTCATTACCTTCTAGCTCACATGGCATGATAACACTATTGTTCTCAAAAATATGTTTTGATCTAGGGTCATGTGTCAATACGAATCACCAATCCCTATCCCACACATCTGGGTAAAAAAACACCTGGTTGCAGTGTTTAGGGAAAACATAGGGCTCCTTAGCTTCATCCCGCATCTTTCTAGAGTTGATACATATTAGCCTACTATCGCGATCTTCCTTTACATTATTCCAATCAAAGGTGTCCCACCACTTGCACCTAAAAATAACACGTTGGAAAGAAGAAGAATCCACTTCAATGATCTCCTGTATCTTTCTGACGTAACCTAATGTCCCTTGTACTAGATTTTGATCACGGTGTCTAAATCGACTAGATTGATCAAAATCGAATTCCACTCCACAGTCTTTTGTGATGTTTCTAGCATCGGCATTTTCTATGTGAAAATGGTGTCCATATGCCCACATAGATGGGAAAAAATGCACCTATTATAAATAAAGTTAAAAAAATCATAATGCCATGTGTCTTATAAATAATAATCCAACAATAGTTAAAATATGAAATGTAGATGTCTTAATATAAGTTTCAAATTTACATATAAATTAAAAGTATTATTACCGAGTTGCTGTACTGAATCCCTATGTTTAGCGCATCCTCTTTAGCACGCGGGTAACGACCGGTAGCACCATATTTCTCTTTGACATGGTTAGCAACCCAACTTTTGGGGCATATTTTTGGCATATTTTCTTTTAAATGATTGGGATAAGGCACACTTCTACCATTCAACCATATGAACTCTTTCCTGTCACTATCCCATTTCATCCTGTTTTGTTCGTACAATGCGACCCATGGTTGTGTCGCTTTAGAATTGTAAAGAATGAATTTATTGATTTCTTCAATTTCTACATTCGTTGATGAAATAAAACCAACATTATATAGTACTTAGAGATCAAAATATAAATTATATCTAAGTTCAACATGAATATTAATTACTTTTGTAAAATTGAAAAATTATAAGTCGCTTACTCTTTATCAAGCGCTTTTTTCCACTCGTTTGGAGCAACTCTCCTTCTCTTTTGTCTTCATCCATTTGATCGTCCCAAATCACTACACTTGGTATTTTGTCAATCTGCTTGATGTACTCACTAGTAGAATAGAAAGACTCATATGATATGTACCCCTCTGCCATAGACCCCTCAGGTTTTTCCCTTTGTCGAACAAAACCTTTCAATTTCTTCATGTACCTCTCTAAGAAGAACATCCAACAGTAAGAAACAAACCCAACTAATTCAACCTCATCTACCAGGTGGATTAGAAGATGAACCTGTAAGTCCATGAAACTCGTTGGAAGTTCCTTCTCAAACATAAAAACAATCTCAACTATCTCTTAACGCCACCATGGAATGCTAGCCACGTGAATCTCCTTTGACATGATCCAATGTACAAATGCAGATAATTTAGATATGGCACATCCTAGGTCTTGAGGGAATTCATGTTTCACACACCCATCCACAAACAAAGGATAATGACACTGCAAAGTTATAAACATGTGAAATAATATACAAAATTAGTTATGTTTTATGATCCCCGCATGGGATAATATTTATTAATATAAAAAATAATAAAATCATGCTTTTGACATTATATGTACTCTTATAAGATTCAAATGGTTATGAGATTTCAACCCCGACAAATGGTAATCCACAGTGAAGCAGCACCGTAGTGAAGACCTGTATGAAGTCGGCACCCTCACATCCATTATAAATTCCTTTGCCAAAGATATATCATCTTTTTTTGAAATCCATGGGACATCACCTTCTTTGAAAAACCATGAATTAGAGGGACTAGCACCTGCCTCTGATCCCGTACTTTCTAATCATCTTGGCCAATATTTCTTTTTAGTTTTTGAAGTAATAAGATCTTTCCTAACAACCAATGTGTCAATTTTTTTTGATGATATGTGCCTTCATAAAGAAGATGATAGATTTTTAAATATAAGCATGGGATCTAATAACTAGGTAAACTTAAGATGCTCTCAATATGAGAGGTCATAAAAGATAGATTTCCTTTTCATCCCAATGGGAAATTTCTCAACATAGGTGTTGAAAAAATCTGCATCATCGAACTTAGGCTCCCCATTTGAATTGAACATTTCTATGAACTCCTTCTCCTTCTCTCTCTCATATGCTCTAAGCCATTTAGTTGGTGTCATTATTGGAGGCCTTTGGGTTCTCTCTCTTTTACCATTGAAAGAGGATGCTGCTCTTCTGTAAGAGTGTTATTCTGGTAGGAATATCCTGGAGCAATCATACACTAGCTTTCATAGGTCCTTGGACCATCTAGCTTTCAGAGAAGGTCTACAACATTTACATCCAAAATACCCTTTTGTTACAATACCTACGAGATTATATTTGTATACATTAATTAATATGCATGGGACATTAAAGAATATCATGAAGATTAGAACAAACATTATTACAACGAATTAAATAACTAATATGTGAAAGAATATTGTTACATTATATATAAACAAATCAATAAATTAAACATGTAATTTACCAGAGAAAACTCCTAAGTCTGGATAATCATGTGTCATGTAAGCACATATGCCATACAACATAAAAATCCTCTCTGCTGCAATGGGTCTTGATACATCATATACATTTATCCCATCCCATAATTCCTTCAATTCATCTACCAGTGGTTGTAAGTAGACATCCATATTCTTCACTTGTCTTCTACCAGGGACTATGAGAGCCAACATAAGATGTTCATTCCTCACGGACAACCATGGGGGGATATTGTTATTGATCACTACTACAGGCCAAAAAGAATAGTTGGTGTTCTAGAGGGAATATGGGTTGACACCATCCATGGCTATGCTAAGTCGTAGACTTCGTACTTCATTCTTGAATTTTTTGGGACATGTATCCTCTATATGATTCATGGCTATTTAATCAGTTGGGATTCACATAACTCCCAACTCACTTCAGTGTGAGGCATGCCATCCTTGCAACATAGCTAATTATTTGTAACGAAAGAGCCTTTGAATCCTTGGGATTATAGGCATGTGCCTCAATATATTGAAAGGAGGACCAATACGTGATTTACCCTTCTTTTTTGATTTATCATACCTGTCATGCCCACATTTTAGACACATCTCTTTGTCTGCATATTCTCCTCTATATAGAATACAATCATTTGGACATGCATGACATGATATGTAGTCAACACCCAACATTTTCAATAATTTCTTTGCCCCTTTGTAGCTACCGGGAAAGACATTATCACTCAGAAGAACCTTATCTTTGAATAACATGTAGTCGGTGATCATGGAAAAATATATTAATATTAAATGTACATTAATGTCGATATAATTATTTTTTCTAAGTAAAAGTATTCTATTAATAGTAAAAGTATGGTACAGTGGGCCAAAGCCTTAACAGTGCCTAGTGTGGAGGCATTTTAGACAGACAAAACATAGTTTGAGATTGCCCTGCAGGAGGGAAACCAGCCTGTAGCAACCACCATTTAAAAAAATCCCACGCAGGGGATCGAAATACTGTGAATTCTGAAGATTGTCACTGACAAAAACTGGACCATGACAAGAGATAACAGAAAAAAAAAATAGCAAGCCCTCTGGAGAGGGCAGAGACATAACAAGAAAACCATAAAAGAGAGTAGAATTACTCATCAGGAGCCACCTCCTCAATCCTACACCCATAATCTTCCGGTTCACCACGTTCGTTGGAGATGTCTGCATCTGAGTGTACCACTATTTTAGACGATGGATTGTCCACCAAATCTGCCTGACAATGTCCAGAGTCTCCCTGCAAAACATCCTTACTCCTGCTGGGCTGGCCCCTCGAATCCCGAAGTGCCTCGTCTTGATTGGTGCAACCAACAGGACCCTGCCCCTCCGTAGGATTCTCAGTCTTCTCATCCTGGGGCTCCTCAAGAAAAACTATAGAAATGGCGACAGAGACTCTCGGACAGTTGAGGGAGCAATCAAATGAGAAGAGAGCGATGTGGGATTGAGCTGGCAGCGCAGAGGACATGGCAGAGTCCAATCTACGTCCCGAACGAAGCAAATGACCATGGAGAAGACGGGGGAGGCTATCCGAGGGGGAAGAAATCTCTGAAGGCAAGCTGGAGGGGGAAGGCGAACACCGCCCAACGCTTCTGGTAGACCCGCGCCTGCAGCGAATCCTTTGCCTTAGTCTAGGCATGCTTGCAGCGGAATTGGAGATAGAATTCCAGAGGGCTGAAGGATTGACAGGGGGCTGTGTCGGAGGAGTATTCAGAAAGACTGTGGCCGACATGCAAGAACCAGAGAGAGAGATATGTATGCTATCATCGAGCTCCAAACAACAATTGCTGCGGCTTCTTTTGCCAGTGGTGGTGTGCTCGGTCGCCTTACCTGCATCAGGATGGCACCACCAGTTCACCGGCGCAGGGGAAAACGGGGCCATGGCATTTAACAGCTCTACTCTACAACGAGAAATCTTCAACATTGAATAACCATTCAACTGATCCTGATATGAAACGTTAACACAGCAGTCGAGACTGCCTCGAGTATCTGCCTCCGGATCGTGATGTGCATTCATAATAAATGTCATTAAGTCCAGGAGATGAGCGCGTTAACAGTTATCAGGTGGGATAGCCGGTCTCATGCGGGAAGGCAGGTGGCCTCCCGTCCGGTGAACCTCCGTCCCATCAACGTAATTAACAATGCCAGCACCCGCATCCAGGAGATTCGCCTCATCGTGAACCAGATTTAGGAAATTCCTTCATTGTTCATTGTCCTAGATTATGTCCAACGTCCCTGTTATGAGATTGCTCTCGCAGTCAACACCCAGGTTGGCAAGAAGATCCGCAACTTTGTTTCCATCCCTTCTGGTGTGCTTGAAGAGGAGGGCCCGGTTATAATGAAGCCATCTCTCCATTTTCTCCAAACGAGCCTCCAGTCGCCAACTGCTAGCAATATTTTGCGCCTGAGCCCCATTAAGGAGTTGGGCAGCCATATTGATGAGGATTTGTGAGTCTCCCTCAATCTAAAGAGGATGCAGCTCCTGTTGTTGAGAGAGGAGAAATCCTTGCCATAATCCCTCCAGCTCCGCCGAGTTATTCGTGTCCCATCCAGTACTTGCCAGGTAAACAACCATGGGTGTTCCTGCATGATCCCTTATGATGCCCCCGAAGCCTTCCTTGCCTGGATTCCCTTTTGAATCACCATCGAAGTTGAGCTTGTAGGTGTTATTTGGAGGAGGAGTCCAAGAGTGTATGGTGTTGTCAGTTTTGGGGCATGTGTGCCTCTGCTTTCCAGGTTAAGGCTGAAGACCCCAATTCTCCCAGATGGCTTTTTCCTTAGCCAGAGTAGGGTAGTCCTCTGTGTTCCAAGACTTCAGAGCTAGATTTTCCGTGAGATTGAGACAGAAATTTTTCCAGATGATGTCTATTGAAGTCCTCTGATCCTTGAAAATGCGTTTGTTTCTCTCTTTCCAAATGGTCCAAAGGAGAAGGCCTGGGATGATTCTCCAAAGATGATTGAGAATTTCTCTCTTGAAAGCGTGTTGATGCCAGTTGCGGATGGTGCTTCTTATATCAGTTTCAAGCCTGCAATTCCTTTGACATCTAAAGCTAACTTTCTCCCACATTTGAGTGGCAAGAGAGCAAGAGAAAAGGAGATGCTGCTGTGTTTCGATATAATTATTAACATTCATAAAATTTAACATTTGTAATATATATTGCAGTGTACTGATTATATTTCAAATTTATATAACGGGAGTAATTTATGGTAACTTACCTCAAAAGTTCCGAGAAACATGCATTCGACAAGCCAAAATTTTCTTTCAAGTTGTACGGTAACATTGTTGTCCCAAACTAGGTAGACTTTGACTGACCGCCAGGTCCAAAGAGAAGGGTGGTGGAAGAAAATTTAAGGCTTTCCAAAAGGGTGTCAGTGAAATGAGCATCATACCCTAGCCGATCATCATTTTGGAATGCATCTAACAAAATTGTCTCCATGGCAGTCGTATCCCTTAAGTAATCATCCATACCAACCTCTATTTGATTTCCTCCATTTCCATCTTGTGAATAACTACTATTGCTATAGTCATTCCTAATTGGTGAATCTGGACGTAGCGGGAATTGAATCGGTGGTTGATTCAACCATTCTTGGTATTGTTCCTCTCTGATTTTTTCTCTTAATTAAGTATTCTCTCTATTTGACATTGTTGTAGGGTGCAACAAAAGATGGTAGGTGGGTCAGTCATCATCACTAGAATCCTAATAATTAAAATAAAAAATAGAACATGATTAGTACAAAATATATGATATCAATTAGTAACCACGTTGACAATATTGCATGATTATAAATTGGTTTGACGTTGAAGTAATTACATATTAATCAATATATATATATATATATATATATATACCAAACAATTATAATTATAATTACCATCATTGTCCTGGGATTGTGACTAGAATATGCAATATTGTTACAATTGGCAGGGTGAAGCGGCTGTCCATTTTCATTTACCAAATGCGCCTTGTGGTATGCAGCTCCTGATAAGAACTTCTGACGTTCTGGAGCAGTTTGAATATTTTGTGCATCTGAACTTGATGCTGAATCTGCATGAACCTGCAAATTTGTATACATTATAAATTTAATTAAGTTGTGTGTGATTGACTACATGGATAAAAAACATATACAAATTCAATTAAATAGTGAAAAAATAAAACAAATCTAAAGTAGATATTATGTCTCCACATTGATAGGGAGAACTCTGAGATGGACTTTGAGAAATATTATGGAACGAGCTAGAATTTGAAGAATTTTCCATTCCATATAATACATGATGTTTTCTCCATGCATTTGAGAAAAAAAATAATAAATTTTGGTGCACAAACTTAAATGTCATTACGGTGCATAATGTGCAGATAACTGCACCGCCAAGTTTTTTTAATTTTGTGCAACGGTGTCGTTTTATAACATGACGCACTGGTGCGGTTAAATTAAAGGATGCACCGGTAAATGAATAACTGCAAATAAAAAAATAACAACACTATTTTCTTCAAGTGAAAAAAAAAGCGGTAAATTGAAAAATGGGCGGAAAAATATTTTCAAAAATCTAATTTCATAAAACATTCCTTTAAATACTAAACACTTTTCATTATTTCACTATTTTTGCAAAAAAATTTAGGCAGAGATTTGCAGGATACATACCTGGAGCAAACAGAGCACGAGAGCACTGTGGAGAAAGGAAATACGTTCGAACAGAAGTACTCAGACAATCAGAATTTGAAACCTCTGGTTAGTCAAACCTTGTACCATAGAATTTCAAACGATGTGAGTAAGTTTATTATTTTTTTGTACTTTTTTCTTTAGTTTTTTTTATGCAATAAAATAAGAAATCAAAGTGTATTGTTTTTTTTTAACTTTTTTTTGTAGTTTTTTTTATGAAGTAAAATAACAAAATCAAAGCTCATTCATTTTTTAGCTTTTTTTCTCTGCAGTTTTTTTAACCTTTTCTGCAGTTTTCGGAAACAAAAATAAAAAAGAAATCCATTTTTACAAACAAAACCTTAGATTTTTTTTTTGTTTCCGCCCTTTCTTCTTCCTCTTTCTTTTCAATTTAGGTTTATAGGGGTTTTATATTCATAAGACATCCAACCCACGTGACTACTTGCATATTCGGATCCCAATCCATGTTGGCCCTTGCATCAATCTTAAAAAAATACATATTTTTTTTCATCGGTGCGCCCTGCGTAACATAACACACTGGTGCACTCGGTTGTAGCAGCGCACCATGAAAGTACAATGATAAAAAATAAAAAAATAAAAATGTTTTTATCAGTGTGCCATATGTAACATATGGCACCGGTGCACTATTGCATTATGGCGCACCGCAAACGTGTTGTTTTGCAAAAAAAACCCATTTTAGAAACAAACCCTACATTCCTTTTCTTTCTGCCCTTTCTTCTCCCACTTTTTGTGATTTCAGAATTAGGTCTTTTCAATTTATATTTATAGGATTTTTATTAATAAATATAAGCCTAAGACATCCAACCAACAGGAGGACCTGCATAGTTGGATCCCAATCCATGTCGGCCCATGTGTCAATCTTAAGAAAATACAGACTATTTTTTTGTCGGTGCGTCCTGCGTAACATAGCGCACCGGTGCGCTCGGTTATAGCAGCACACCACGAAAGTACAGTGATAAAAAATAAAAAAAATAAATTGTTTTTTTATCAGTGCGCGATATGTAACATATGGCACCGGTTCACTATTGCACTATGGCGCACTGCAAATCTGTTTTTTTTTCAAAAAAAACCATTTCAGAAACAAACCCTACATTCTTTTTGTTTCCGCCCTTTCTTCTCCCACTTTATGTGATTTCAGAATTAAGACTTTTCAATTTATATTAATAGGGTTTGTATTGCTAAATATAAGCCTAAGACATCCAACCAATGGGTGGACCTGCATATTCTAATCCCAATCCATGTCAGCCCTTGCGTAAACTTAAAAAAAAAAAGTTGTCGGTGCGCCCTGTGCGGAATAGTGCACCGATGCGCTCTGTTCTCCCAGTGCACCGCGCAAGTACTGTGATAAAAAAATATAAAAACAAAATATTTTTTTAGTGCGCCATTTGTAAAATATGCAACTGGTGCGTTATTTAATTATGGCACACCGCTAACGTTCTGTTTCGAAAAAAAAAACTTTCAAAAGATACAAACCTTACATTCTTTTTGTTTCTCCCCTTTCTTCTTCCTCTTTCTGTGATTTCAGAATTAGGGCTTTTCAATTTATATTTATAGGGTTTTTATTGCTAAATATAGACCTAATACATCCAACCAACAGGATGATTAGCATAGTCGGATCCTAATCCATGTGGGCCCTGGCATGAATTAAAAAAAAAAACATATTTTTTTATCGGTGCGCTTGGAGTAACTTAGCGCACCGGCGCTCTTTATTTTACAAGCGCACCGCAAAATGTAATGTGATAATTTTTTTTTTTTTTTTTTTTTTTTTTAATCGGTGTGCCATATGTAAAATATGGTACCGATTTTTGCTAAAAAACTAACACCGGACAATTTTTATTATTTTATCATGGTTAACCAGTGCGGTCATTGACATGTAACACACCAGTGCTCCTTATTGACATAGAGCACCGTATGGTCTATTATACTATTATGGCAGTGCGTTTGGAATAGAGACACACACTAGCCTCGGTGTGTAAACCATGAATGGCGTACTGGTTTTTTGAGAATTTTTCTTTTACTTGAAAAGTTGATAATTTATTTCTAAATATATTATTGAATAATATGGTGCAGGTTTGAGATTGATAAAGAAATGAGTGACAAGAGATCAAAATACTGATAACACATCAAGAAAAGCAAAAAATGCAAGTTCTTTGTAAATTTTTCACAAAAAAAATATTTTTTAACTATATGTAAGTTTAACTAATATGTATTTTTTACTGTGTATCATGTACAGCCAAAAAATGATGAAGCTCGATAAGATTATTTCTGATCTAGGACCAGAAGAGAGTAAAAGCTTGATGGAAAAATTGCAAAAGGATGAATCAGGTGAATGAAAAAATATTATCAATCCAATATGAGTTTCTTTTTTTAGTTTTCATTAATAATATAATTGAAATTATTAGATAAAATGTGTGAAAAAGTCTATTAATTCACATATGTTTAATTTTCTACAGGGACCAATAACTCAGAAAAGGAATGTTGTTCTAAGAAAATAAAAGAAAATAGAACATGCAAATGAAAATGAATTGGTTCTTAGTTCATCTAGAGTGGTGCTGGAGGTTAACGAAAGGGGGAAAAACTTTTACAAAATTTTGAGGGATCTAGTGGAACGAATGTATAGACATTCTTTCCACTTACAATACAAAAACCAATCCAATGATTCCAAGAACTAAATTTTATGTAAACTACAGGAAGAGTTTCCAGAGAATTCGTCAACGATACATGTCAAAATTTTAATAGAAAAAACATATAACAACAAAAAAGAAGGAATGAAAACGTAATATTCCTTTAGATTTTTGTCTAGAATTATTTATAAATATCACTTTTGTTATACTTACTTTTCATATATCAATATAAAAATTAAATAGTTTATTGTCATGTTACATTTTTAGGAAGATTATAAAAATCTCAAAAGATGAACGAGCTGATATTAGAAATATGCCAGTAGGAATGTCCAAAAAGGTGTACAAGGAGATGGTCAAAGAAATGGAAAAAATTGCATTGCTGGAGGAGCCATCTCAACAACAACTTGCTTCAAATGTAATATGTAATCATTGATTTTTTCAATCATTAGGTAAGATAAATAAACAATTTAGCATTAAATGTTAATTTTCAAGTATTTTCTTGCAGAAAAGAAAATAAAATGGAACCCATTCAACACATAAAACAGGATGACAAGGAAGAAAATGATTGATATCTAAGTTTGTGAGTAATTGTTACTTCCTTATAACAACTTAACTAGATTTCATTTTTGTATTTTTTAAGTTGTTTTACAAAAATCATCATTGAATGTCTTCAAACAGGTGCTAATATACAAAGAAGAACCACCAGAGGAATTGATTGAAATTGGGTTAAATATGGGTTGTGTGTATATGTTGGCATATTAGAACTTAATTGTGGAATTTGTAAGCATCTATCGATCTTGTTTTAATTAGCTCCGTCTATAATTAATAGAAAAAATAAATCTTTTATATTAAATATATGATTTGTTATGGGGTATATAACTTGCAGGAAACAAAGTATGGCACTACGCCAACAGATCAAATCTTGAAAGATGGCATATTACATGGTTTTGAAAGAATGTGTATAGTTTATGAGTTAATTGTTGCATTGGTACATCATCTCTTTTCGATTTACATTGATGTATATTATTTAATATTGAAATTTTCATTATTCTCACCAATGTATATACACTCATTGTAGTTTATTTTTATGTTTGTAGATGGAAGGTGAAGAAGAAGAAAACAATCAACACTGTGAACAAAACATTTATGAAAATAACCCAAGTCATGGAAGTAGCTCTAGCAGTGATGGCAGTTCAAGCGAAGAATGATGATCACTATGTTTGGATATAAAAGCAAGGTGTTGTATTTTTTGAAAAATGTTTGTGAAATCAGAAATTTTCTTTAATGTAATGGACATAGTGTCCCAATTGACATTGCGTTCTCTATTGTTGCTATTTCATTCTCCATTGTCCTTCTCAAATTCACTAATAAAAATTTAATTCATATGAATATTGTTATAAGATATATATGTGTCGACTTTTGATGAATAATGAATTTTAAAAAACCACAATAATTTTGATATGATATAACAAATTAATCTAAACATCACATTCAAATGAATTAATAAAAAATTAATTAATATGAATATTGTTATAAGATGTGTCGACTTTTGATGAATAATGAATTTAAAACAATCACAATAATTGCACTGTCACAGGTCGATATTTCTAAAAAATACAAAATGAAAACCAGTGCGTGTATACTTACACTAGTGTGCTTGTATTCTTAAGTGCCTCGGTGTGTTTTTACGACCTATGGGCACCGCAAAAATACCAAAACCGGTTAAAAATAGTGAGGCATTTATGCGGTATGGCTCTCCGCTGCGTTTATGTCTATCTACGCACCGGTGCCCTTTTACGACCTATTAGAACCACACAAATACAGATACCAATTATCAATCTCAGTGCGTTTGTCTGATACTATGCACCGAGGTGTTTTTGTGTCTATACACACCAGTGCATTTAGACGACCTATGGGCACCGCACGAATACCGATACCAATTATAAATTTCCGTACATTTGAGTGATATTGTGCACCAGGGTGTTTAAGAGTCTATACGCACTCGTGTATTTGTATGAAATATTTGTATCACACGAATACCGATACCAATTATAAAGCTCGGTGCGTTTGTGTTAAAATACACACCGGTGCATTTCTATAAGTCCACACACCGGCGCGTTGATACGACCTATGGTCACCACTCAATTCCCAAGACCAATTATAACGGCCCCATGTGTTGTATCACCAACACTATGCCCGATGCTGATTTATTCCTTAACGGCCCAGTGCATTCTCCTTAGACCGCCCCAAGGTGCTGTCGACAGGTATGCACCGGTGCATTAAATCTTGATTAGCGCACCAAAGAAAAAAACATCTGTAATAACGTCCGACCACCCATTTTTTTTGTTGTGTTGAATTTCCATTAAAAGCTTTACCAAAACCCCTGTAACCATAAACGAATGTGGTAGCATAAGTTTTTTTGACAATTTTGGCCAATTTTATAACACTAAAAACCTCCTTTATAACCTCCACGAGAGGGTGTTTTCCTTGTAGTGGCATCACATGCCAAATGTAGTTCAACCATCCAAAACTTGAGTTTTAAAAACAAAACAAATTATATATAACACTGCAACATTACTTCACATGCCAAATGTAGTTCAACCATCCAAAACTTAAGTTTTAAAAACATTATATATCACATTCACATGTACAACTGTAGTTTGCATAAAATATGTCCAAAAGTTGTAGATCTCACAAGTATCAAGTATCAAGTTATATATGATAGCATCTAGATAAGACTATATATAAAAAAGTAAATTTAAGACTAAATGTATTGAAAATATAATGTTGCACGTGTGCATGTGCATCATCCATCAAATATAGATGGATGTAGTGTCTTTCCCAGCAAAGTATCAATATGCGAGCTATCCTGCGAAGTATGGGGAACCTGTACACAATGTGTACAAACATTCAAATTTGATGTTTTAAAATTGAGTGAGAATATATAGAACTTCATTTAAAAAACAAAATATAATAAAAAATCATGCAATACCTCATGAGGTTCCCTCTCCATTTGTTGCTCATCCGTTACAACTTCCCCCACGGGAACATCTCCAAAAGTAAACTGTAAAATATACATGTACAATTATATATATATATATATATTAAAAAATTTCAAATTAAAATGCATACATATAAATGTTTTTTCAATAATATTAAAAAAAAAGTTAGACAACTTGTTCAAATGGTTGAAATGGTGTGGATGTTCCTATCTCCATCGCTAGAGTCTGTGGAGAAAAGAAATCCTCTATAGAAACCTAAAATTCAAAAAATTTAAAATAACTTAGAATCTCTAGATCTTAGTTTATAATAAAACTTTTAAGCTTCAATTTATAACTTACACTTAAAAACATATATATATTTAAGTGAAAAATTGAATACTTGTGCTGTCATATTTTGCACATCTCCTAAGAGTGGTTCAGAAAGAAAATCTCCAAAAACCTAAAATTCAGAAAATTTAAAATAACTCAATATATAGATATATCTTATTTTTTAATGGAACTTTTTGATGTGGAATATATAACATAAAAACATAAATTTTAAAAGTGAAAAATAGTCCATACTCGTTGTTTTGGATATGGCACATCTCTTAAGGAAGTAGAAGGTACATCTCCCAAGATAGAAGAAGGTAGCGCCATCCCAAAAACATCAGACGGAATCGAAATCTGTTAAAACATTTTATTATATATATGTACATGTACATGTGTGCACAATTATTTATTTTAAAAATATCACTGAAAAAACACTAACATTTGCCAACATATCTTTATGGTGATACCCATCTTTATTGTTTGAACTAGAGGCTTCGAATGTGATATTAACATTTTCTTCATTCATCAAGCGTTACAACTACAAATGGTGTTAACATATAATGATACATTTTTGTTAGATTAATGTATACAAATAAATTTATGTAGATATGTATTTATTACAAATTGTACATGTGTTAAAATAATTCTACCCTAACCATTAACACAATCCGTTCCCATGCCCTCTTGCTCATGAAAAATTAGGTCATGCCAACCATTGCGACAATTATTTGCATATGTTTTGATATCTTCAACACTCATGTTGTTAATCTCTTCATTTGTATAATACAAAAAATTAGCGCGTGCATTCTCAGGTGCTCTTTGTCGATTCAGACAGACATCGACTCCACCCAATCCACTGTGAACATTGTTGATGATGGCATCCCTTTCTTCTCAACTAATTTGAGAAGTGGCTTCCATCTCTGACTGCAAATTTTTGACACGAAAAGGTCGACTAACCAATGGTGGCTCAGGGTGATGCAACTCAACATCACGCCTAGCGCCCCTACAGTCACACAATCTACCTTTCCCAGGACCAAAAAATTCAGAGGGAAGGTCATTGTAATTTGGTTTCATTTGCAAAATGAATTCTGCATAAAATAATTTGGAAAAATAAAGCAGAACCTCATCGTTCCATGGGAGTATTCCATAGGCCGCAAGGTGTCTATCATACAAATAGTGAGCTATATAAGGGTGCTTGAAATATTGCACCTTCAACGTCTTTCTTTTCGCCCCTTCTTTGAAATTAAACATAGACTTTTCCATTGTTGTTGTAACTCTTTCTTTAACAACTTCTCTTTTATCGGGACCCATCATTGTTTCCTTTATTTTTATCATGACTTCTACAAAAGCATCAGTGGTTGGCCCAAGCTTTCAGTACACATCTACTAGTTTGCCTAAAGAGTGTGTAACTATTTCCAAGCTTTGTTGACTCTAAGCAGGTAGATTCAAAGCCATGAGATCTCTCTGCAATTTTGCATGAAGATGTTGACACCTTTCTAAGGTGCATTGATGCATGTTTCTTTCCCAAGGTATATCGGAAATGTCGACCGAATAAGTCGTGGTGGGTGGACAACCTTCTTATAGAATGACGCATTTTGCATCTTTTTTGACCAACATTTGGAGCATTTTTAGCCTCTGCATCAATATATAAATTTTTTTATATTAGTAAAAAAATATGTAAAAGTATTTGTACAAATTGAATGAAAAAAATATTCAAATTGATGGCCACCTCAATGTGGTTGGCTAGCATCTTACTGACCCTAAGACTGTTGAGAACCAAAATGACCCTGCTAAGAACCAACATGACCATCTGTTGATTGGCCTCTGGGAGAATAGATATCACCATATTCATGCAACCTGCTAGCACTTATTGATGGCCCTCTAAGGGGATTTGAACCACCACCAAGCTCTCGAGATAAGAGAGAAGCTTCATAAACAAATATGAATTTATAATCAATTCAATAATACATTCATACATATAAATACATGTACATATTCATTGATTAAATTGCGTCAACCATACCACGACTGGGTGAATCATGGGCATGTTTCATTGATGCAGCAGAGACCCTTCTCCTCTTAGCTTCTAAAAAATAAAAAATGAAACTTATTAATAAGTAATTTGACTCACAAAGTTGATAAAAAATCCATTCCATATGTACACACATGTATGTATATGTATGAAGATTTAAGATTATATAAAATACCATGAACATCCCTCGATCCCTGATCCCCCACTCCCATAGAGATATGGGATTTTTTTTATCTTCGTCATTCATCCTCCATGATATATATATCTTCGATGCACATTTACAATTATTTTTTTAAATCACTATTTAAAATAAATTGAAAATGAATTTCAGAAAATTAATGTAATTTAGTGTACACAAATTATGTAAAACACAACTTTCAAAGCAATAATTGATGTGTGAAACTCAATTTAAGAAATATTTTTTATAAAAATGTTAAGTTCACCAAACTGCACTTTACATGGTGGGAACACACCTTGTATAAAATTGAAAAAAACACATGGTCATTAAAAAAGAAGCGTGAAACTCCATTTAAAAAAAAAAATTGTTGAAGTCCTCGCATGTTAATTTTATAAAAATGTGAAGTTCACCACTTGTTGCAAATGTGAAGTTCACCTATTTGCGCTTTACATGGTGTGGTGGGAGCACACTTGGTATATAATTGAAAAAAACACATGGTCATTAAAAAAGACGCATTTATAAGTACAAAACAGACACATATCCAAGATATTTTACTATGTCCATCAATAAATTTTGAAGGAGAGTGTCTCAACACTAATTCATATTTGAGAGATGAATCTTAAATTTTTGAAGAAGAGCGTCTTAAAGCTAATTCATCTTTGAGAGATGAATCTTGAATTTTTGAAGAAGTGCATCTCAAAACTAATTCATCTTTGAGAGATGAATCTTGCATTGGGAATTGCCCCATATATTTCTAATTCATCTATTAATTCATATTTTATAGATGTATCCTGAATTGGAATTGCCCCATGCAATAGATCAGCAGACATCTTATTCACTTTTGTACAATGTCTTATACTAAAAAATGAAATTGGCTAACAACATTGTTTGCTATTCCATGCAGTTATTTTAGCCTCTCCTTCTTAACTTGGTACATGCCATTGATCTGGTTGCACACAAGTTCAGAATTGGTGAAAACTAAAATTCCATTTGATCCATACTCCATAGTTGTTCCCAAGCCTTCTATCAATGCAATATAATATGCCTCGTTGTTTGTTGTTCTTCCCTATATATTCATTTTCCTTTGGATGACTTTGCTAGTCGCAATATTGGAAAGCACATATGTAATCACTTCTTTCCCTGGATTGGGATAGAAAGAAACATCTATGCATAATTTCCATTTTTCTACCATATTTAGTGGTTTTTTTATTGCTAAAAAAAACAAATTCAATAAAAATATATATTAAATTGACATTTATTGCAAATGCATGGGATAATTGACACATGTGCATGAGATAAATGACATGTGCATGGTTTATCTTAAAGTTTGACTTAAAGTTTATGGTATAATTCACATATAGAAATGAGACGTATTAAATAATGCATTTCCTAGAGTTTAAGGGGGATTTATGACACATATACATGGTTCATGCATGATTTTCATGAAAGTTTGCCTTAAAATTTATGGCATAAATCACATCTAGTTCATTAACATGCCTGAAGAAAGGATGAGATTGAGAGTTTAGAACTTGTAGAAGTTAAGACTCAACCAATAAACTAAAATCCCAATGAATTTTAGCCACTTTAGGTTCAGTTTTTAGGCCTTAAAGTTTGCCTTGAATTAATGGGGGAAAGCCTTGAGTTTGGGGATACTATCCTATGAGAGTTTAGCCACTTTAGGTTCAGTTTTTAGGCCTTAAGGTTTTCCTTGAATTAATGGGAGGAAGCCTTTATTTTGTGGGAGAAATTATGTTTACATGGTTTGCAAAATTATTTTATGCACTTACTTAAACAATGTTCAGTTTTTAGGCCTTAAAGTTTGCCTTGAATTAATGGTGGAAAACCTTGAGTTTGGGGGATACTATCCTATGAGAGTTCAGCCAGTTTAGGTTCAATTTTTAGGCCTTAAAGTTTGCCTTGAATTAATGGGAGGATCCTTTAGTTTGTGGGAGAAATGAAATTTACATGGTTTGCAAAATTATTTTATGCATTTACTAAAACAACTAGTTATGTCAAAAGTCACACCTTTATGAGTTTGTGGGAGAAATGAAATAGAAGTGACACATGCCTTAAAGTTTTCCTAAAATTTTATGGGAGAAGGGAGAAATGACACATGTATAAGGTTTTCCTTAGAGTGGTAGTAATTTATGGATATTAAAATGAAGAAGTTCTATTTAGATTCATTACAGAGATTGACTATAGGGGAATTTACTGGATATGTCACATTTGAGAAAATATGAGATCCATAGGCTACCTAGCTCTTTGCGGATTTTTCCTTTAGAACTTGTAGAAGTTAACACTCAACAGAAAGACTAAAATCCTATGAGAGTTCAACCACTTTAGGTTCAATTTTTAGGCCTTAATGTTTTCCTTGAATTAATGAGAGAAAGCCTTTAGTTTGTGGGAGAAATGACATTTACATGGTTTGAAAATTTATTTTATTCACTTACAAAAAAAATGCTTTAAAGTTAATGGGAGAAATCCAACATGATATGTATTCTTTAAAAATAATTTATGGGAGAAATGACACATGTACACCATTTTTCTTAAAGTGGTTGTGGTTTATGGATATTAAAATGAAGAACTTATAGTTAGATCTATTCCAGAGATTGACTGTAGGGGCATTTACTAGATATGTCACCTTTCATAAACAATGAGATCCAGAGGCTACCTGGCCCTTTACAGACTCTTCCTATAAAACTTGTAGAAGTTAACATTACTTTTCCCAATTATACCCTATGAAGTGTGTAGAGGACCCATGGAATCACTCACACTAATTTACGTAGACATAAGGGTGTATAAGAGTGTACTAAGTTCAAAAATATGGTAATATTATTGGATATCTTTCCCAAGAGCCCAAATGTACTCCTTAAGTATATGTGGGGTCTATATAACCATATACAAAAACAAGTGATTCTTTCCATGCTAAGGATAATGTATGAACCATGTGTATATGCACATTATCTAGAAACCATAGGCCAAAATAAATGGTACTTCAGTGGTTTGAAGAAAAAATAGCACCAAGAAGCTTTGAAGGAGGGGAATAATAACTAGAAATAGGAGGATAAGAATAAAATAGCCACTACACATTCATGCAAGGGTAGTAGAAATAATTCAAACCATTGCAACATTGATGGTCACATTAAGGAGAATTATTGGATGTTTGGTATGTGTTATATTATTTATGTGAATACCCCCATTCACTATATATTTTTCTAAACATAGTGGTGGGAATAAAACAGGTGGAAAGGACCTCCATTTTAGGGTTTCATATAGACGAAAAATTCCCCACACACGTGTTCAGGGGTAGTGCCCCAATTTTTTTTTTTTGGGAAAAATGAGAATAGTTTTAAGATATATAAGTCCAAAATGGAATATTTGTTGGTGAAAAAAATATTATTGGATTACTATGGATATATTTGCTTCATTAAAAGCGATTCTTCTAGAAGGATGTCCACTAAGTTGGAAAGAAGGGAAAATACCACAATTATATGTTAATGTGCATGTGTTTTACATTGAATATTTTTCATTTTATTAAGAATCTATTTGAAACAATTAACTATATACTTGGTTAAAACCTATGTTATGTATCAAATCACTTTTGGTTTCAATGGGAAACTTTTATGGCTAATTTATTTTTCTCGAAATGTGATACACCCCATTAAAATGGGAGATATATCAAAATGCTTCCTATGGTGTAATGAAATACTTTCAAGTAGTTTAAAGATATAGATGCATAAATTCAATGAGCATAGCTTTGAGATATATACGTCCAAAATGGAATAGTTGTTGGTGAACAAATATCAGTGGATCACTATGGATAGATCTGCTTCATTAAAATGGATTTTTCTAGAAGGATGTCCACTAAGTTGGAAAGAAGGGAAAATATCACAATTATATGTTAATTCATGTGTTTTACATTCAATATTTTTCATTTTATTAAGAATCTATTTGGAAAAATTAACTATATAAGGTTAAAACCTATGTTTTGTATCAAATCACTTTTGGTTTCAATGGGAAACTTTTATGGCTAATGTGTTTTTTCTCGAAATGTGATAGACCGCATTAAAATGGGAGATATATCGAAATGATTCCTATGGTGTAGTAAAATAGTTGACTAGTTTAAAGATATAGATGTATAAATTCAATGAGCATAGCTTTGAGATATATAAGTCCAAAATGGAATAGTTGCTAGTGAACAAATATCAGTGGATCACTATGGGTATATTTGCTTCATTAAAAGGGAATTTTCTAGAAGGATGGACTAAGTTGGAAAAAAGGGAAAATATCACAATTATATGTTAATGTGCATGTGTTTTACATTGAATATTTTTCATTTTATTAAGAATCTATTTGAAACAATTAACTACATAAGGTTAAAACCTATGTTTTATATCAAATTACTTTTTGTTTCAATGGGAAACTTTTATGGCTAATACATTTTTCTCAAAATGTGATAGACCCCATTAAAATGGGAGATATATCTAAATGATTCCTATGGTTTAATAAAAAAAGTTGATTATTTTAAAGATATAGATGCATAAATTCAATGAACATAGTTTTTAGATATACAAGTCCAAAATGCAATAGTTGTTGGTGAACAAATATCAATGGATCACTATGGATATATATGCTTCATTAAAAGGGATTTTTCTAGAAGGATTTCCACTAAGTTGGAAAGAAGGGAAAATATCACAATTATATGTTAATGCATGTGTTTTACATTTAATATTTTTCATTTTATTAAGAATCTATTTGAAACAATTAACTATATAAGGTTAAAACCTATGTTTTCTATCAAATCACTTTTGGTTTCAATGGGAAACTTTTATGGCTAATGTGTTTTTCTCGAAATGTGATAGACCCCATTAAAATGGGAGATATGTCGAAATGATTCCTATCGTGTAATAAAATAGTTGAATAGTTTAAATATATAGATGCATAAATTCAGTAAGCATAGCTTTGAGATATATAACTCCAAAATGGAATAGTTGTTGGTGAACAAATATCAGTGGATCACTATGGATATATCTTCTTCATTAAAAGAGATTTTTCTAGAAGGATGGACTAAGTTGGAGAGAAGGGAAAATATCACAATTATATGTTAATGTGCATGTGTTTTACATTAAATATTTTTCATTTTATTAAGAATCTATTTGAAACCATTAACTATATAAGGTTAAAACCTATGTTTTGTATCAAATTACTTTTGGTTTCAATGGGAAACTTTTATGGCTAATGTGTTTTTCTCAAAATGTGATAGACCCCATTAAAATGGGAGATATATCGAAATGATTCCTATGGTGTAATAAAATAGTTGAGTAGTTTAAAGATATAGATACATAAATTCAATGAGCATAGTTTTGAGATATATAAGTCCAAAATGGAATAGTTTTTGGTGAAAAAATATCAGTGGATCACTATGGATATATATGCTTCATTAAAAGGGATTTTCCTAGAAGGATGGAAAAGTTGGAAAGAAGGTAAAATATCACAATTACAAGTTAATGCATGGGTTTTACATTAAATATAAAAGGTTTTTTTCTCTCTCTCATTGTTTGAGTCCTGATCTTATAAAATGTTTCCACTAAATCCATTCCCTATTACTTTTCATGTGAACCACATTCCCAAAACCACCCATTTATGTACCCAAGAGCCAAGTTGCAGAACTAAGAATCATCATGCTTTTAACTGTAATATCACAAGTACAAATTATGAAAAATACTGGAACTATATGACAGATGATAGAATATTTAAGGAATGCTAGGTTTTTATCAAACAGACTTATCATTGAAGATTTATGTATGACATTTTCAAGTTAGTAATATGAACTGGCACATTATATAAGCTAGAGTTTTTTCTGTTTGAAAAAAGAGAGCAGAAATCCTAGCTACTAATTTTCCAATTTTTATTATTATTTTCCTTCCCAAATAGTATGCATGATTTATAGGTTTCATCTGAAAATTGTACGATTTATCGATAATCAGATGCAATTTGTAGAGGACGTTGTTGAGATAACCCATGATAATGAGATAGAAGATGTTCTAGAAGAATCAGCAGAACATGAGACAAACAAGATGACGATGATGACGTTATAGATAGTTATGTTGATGATGACTCTATCGAATGGAGATTGGGGCAATCTAAATTAGCAGGAAGCGTACTTTGAGAGGCTGCAGAACTAAGAATCATCATGTTTTTAACTGTAATATCACAAGTAAAAATGATGACAACTACTCGAACTATATGACAGATGATAGAATAGTTAAGGAATGTTAGGTTTTTATCAAACAGACTTATCAATGAAGATTTATGTATGAAAATTTCAAGTTAGTAATATTAACTGGCACATTATATAAGCCAGAGTGTTTTTTGTCTAACAAAAAAAAAAATAGAAATACTACCTACTAATTTTCCAATTTTTATTATTATTTTCCTTCCCGAATAGTATGCATGATTTATGGGTGTCATCTGAAAAATGTATGATTTATCGATAATTAGACACAAGAAGTTGTTATAGAGGATGCTTTTGAGATAACCAATTATAATGAGATTAAAGATGTTCCAGAAGTATCATTGGAACATGAGATAAACAATGGTGATGATGACAATACAGATAGTTATGTTGATGATGAATCTATCGAATGGAGATTGGGGAAATCTAAATTAGCAGGCAATGTAATTTTCTGTGTTTGAATCAACCAAGCACATGTATGTGCCTTATTTGCATGATATCACAACCTCTAAGCTCATATTGATGAGTAACAAGCCAAAGTGTTTCATAGCTCAATGGGTACAGGTATGTCTAACACTCACTATGCTTGTCTCCATAATGAAGCTGAATACCAACCTTATCAAGCTCTAAGCTAATATGGAAACATATAATATTGAAGTGTTACATATTTTTATTCACTATTATAGCTTACCTATCACATGTATCAATACAACAGGATATAGGATAGATGGATATGCTTTCATTATAGTTACGTCTTAGTTCTACTCATGTAATGACCCCTAAGATTAAACTTAGAGTATAGTATGGGTGAAATTACAAATAATACGTAACACTTCATATGAATGAGTACAGCTTACTAATCTCACTAGAGTTGATGTTCTATTAGTATTATTACCATTAAAGGTTGTGTTGCAATTAAAGAATATAAGAAACATGGTATATGATTACATAGCTATAAGCATTGAGCTATACGATATATGAGTAATTAAGGTTTTTAATTAGTTATGGTAAGATAAAGGACCATACTTTGTTAGTAATTACTAGTATACAACTTTTACACAGGTCGATATGAATTACAACTAGCATCTATTATGGAATGATAGAGGTTCTAGCTTATGATGAGCTTCAACAGTTATTACTAGTTACTCAATAGGAGAAATGTACTTTGAGAGGTTGTAGAACTAAGAATCGTTATGTTTTTAACTATAATATCACAAGTAAAAATGATGATAACTACTGGAACTACCTTCACGCAACCTTACTTTTAATTTCAACAAAATAATGTCTTTCATTACAGGTCCTGGTGTATGGTGTATAGGAATCTGGTTTCATACCTGGAAATTTGCAGAAATTCGCAGAAGAAGCCGTAATGAGGATGAAGCCAGGCAGTCCCTAAAGACATTCGTGGAAGACACAGACCAAATTCCCTGTGAACAAAAAAAATTAAATTAAAATTCAACCAAAAAAAATCAACAAAAAAAAATTAAAAAAACAAAGCAACTGCAACTGTAAAATCAACTACAAATCAACAAAAATTACCTCGTCGTCACGGCAAAATTGCAAATCAGCAAAAATCACCTTGTCGTCATGTCGCAACTACAAATCAACAAAAATCATAGAGCATAACAGAGCAACAGAGCACAACAGAGCAACAACAAAATTCACAGAGTGCAATAGAGGAACAACAACACCTAGACAGACAGACGCACGAGACAAATGTGAACAAGAAACCTATAAAAGTTTGTGGGACGATATATTTATAAAATACAAGTTCGACCGAACTATTTTAAAAGTTCAACCGAACTAATAGTCCGACCAAACTTTTGTTGCTGGTTTTCCCATCTCTACACAAAAAGCTGTTTTCCCACACCGTCAGTACACCTTTAATATAAATGGAAGAACAAGTTCGACCAAACTAATTTGGAAAGTTCAGCTGAACTTTTACAAAAGTTTAGCCGATTTATTGAGAAAAAAGGTTTTCCGCCCCCGATTCTCACAAAAGTGTAACCCAACTTCATATTTTTACCCATATATAACATTCTTGTCATTGTAACCACCATAATCACCGTCATGAAGGTTAAAGCTAGTTAAAACAAACCTGGAATTAGGATTAAAACAAAACAAAACAAAAAAACCTATCTTCCAAGAAAAAAAATGTGCTTGATAAAAAAATATGGCTTTCAACCAAAAATTAGTTAAAAAAATATATATTTTTGAGTTTTCTTCTATGTAATTGAAATAAAGTACCATAATGGATCTTATTATGATCCAAATGTCAAAGGTAATTGAAATAAATCATAAATTTCAATTAAATCAAAATTCTTCTTCTCTTAGATTAAAAAATAAAATGCAATAAATAATATGAAGTTCTCATCAAAATTTAGTAAAAAACATTTCATTTTCAAGAATTTTTTTCCATGATTGAAAATGTCATACCCAAGCTCATTAAATTCAAAATCAAATCAATCAAAAATCTAGACTTCCTAATATTTCATATTTGACCACATAACTAATTTCAATGAATTAAAATACAAATTTAACAAAAAGCACAAGGATTTTAAGATTTTATTTATGTAATTGAAAATACCGTAATTAACCTCATTAAAATCAAAATAACCAATTTAAACAAAATACCAATTTTTTAAATTTTCTCTTCTACATTTGAAAGCACCATAATTTAATTTATTAATAATAAAGCCTCAAAGTTAATTAAAATATAATTTAAATTGAAACTATTTAAAATATAACTTAAATTGCAACTATTTAAAAAGAGCTTATTCTCCTAGAATTAAAAATCAAATTTAATAAAAATAAAAATATTTGATTATTATCAACCTTTCATAAAAAATTCATTGGGTTTCTTAGATTTTGTTTCCATGATGTTGATGTAAAAGAGAGTAGATGTGCATATATTGTGCCTACGTTGAAATCAAGAGCATCATGTTCTTAAATTTCATTTCTTTAATTTAAAACACCATAAGTAAGCGAATTAAAATCTAAATAAAATTTTCCTTTAAAATGTGGGGTTCTGATATCCTCTTTATGTGACTATCAATGGCATAATAAAGCTCATAAAGATAAAAACCAAACTCATGGGTTTTTGAGATATAGTTTCCATGATATAAACCACAATGATTAACCTCATTAAAATCAAGGTCAAAATTTACGTTCTCGCCATAATGAGGGTTTAATAAAATGTAATGTACATCAATTCACTCAACAATTTCTTTTTACCTTGTAATAAAATAGCCCATACTTACTGTATGTGTGGTGAATACGTGGTTTACCTCATACCTTTCACTATATCAACACATATCTCTCGTTCCTGACCATTTTTCCTCTATCCAGTTTTTGTTTCCCCCATAGCTCAGAGATAAGAGATTTCTTTATGGTTTTTGGAAGACTAACATAGTCACAATGTTAATTACTCTACGCAAAACTTAGGTTTTCCTCGTCATGCTATCTGCATATATTTATTTGTTTAGTTTTAACATGTACAACTTTTCCCTTATACCATACATGACATGACATTATTTCCATATGACCAATTCCTCTAACATAGAGACATATAGATGTATGTATATTTTATGCCCGTTGATTACACGATACCATGCCATTGATTAAATCTTCCTATAGCACTTGGGATAAACTTATATACATATTGGTCTCTTGTATTAACCTATGATTGGTCCTATGTAAAGGCTTGCACTTATGTATAATTTTTTAACAGCATATGGGTCCACTGCCCAATGTCCATGTGCTTTAAGATACATTGCATTCTTGCAAGAAACCACTTCACTCCCTTAACGTGCTCTCGAGGTTGAAGGACTGAGAACTTGTCATTATGATCCAACGAAAGTTATGTTGTTTCGTTGCTTTAGTTAGCGTTGAGTACGCGTTTCTTCTTTCATTGCCCTATGGTGTTTTTTGAGCCACCACGGCTCTAGTTTTGTAGAGAGGGGACGTGTTTTACCGCGTCCCTTCTAGATTTTCTATTCAACCAGGTGCTACCCCGGTTCCTGTAGACGCAGGAGGTTTTCTCTATTGCAGGAATTTGAGCTCCACGTGGCTAGAAAAATGGGTGAGTGTCACAGGAATATCATGAGGTTTTCTCTATTTTCGTTCTTAACTAACTTTGGTAGTTTTTCACGGCTTTTGTTTTCTTACACGGGTTGCAAAAAAAATTCATAAGACACGGTCGAGACACTTCCAAACCTCTCCTCCTAACAGTTTTTCTACTCATGGTGGAGTTATGTCAGCATGGTTCTGGAACTTCGTTAAAGCATAAATTAATTCAGCATAAAACTTATGTCTTTACTCTTCCGCCTTATTGACTATAAGTAGTTGTTCATAATTAAGATTTTGCATTGGCCCTCCTTCCTTCAAAGAGGTCCTACACAAGGTTATCTTGTAATCAAGGTTATTTTTACTACAAGTAATTCCTATTTAACCTAACTTATCTAATATTCAAACTCCATAAATTTTGTGTCGATTTGCAGGTCTCTGTCTCTCTAACATGTTGTGATAGAGGACTTTTATTTATGAGGTTCCATTAGGCATTTTTTATTTATAACATAGGGCTTCAGGGCTAGCTAAGAGTGGGTGCTTTCAATTGATGTTTCGAGATAGGGCTTACCCTTAAAGAGTTTTCCCTTGTTTGTGACTTTTAGTTTTATTTTTGATATGGCTTACCAATTTGGCATACATTATTTTATTTGTTGCATCTCTTTAATTCTCTTTATTTAAATGTTTTGATAAAGAAATTAACTATACGCATGTCATGCTTTGTTCCATAGGTGGAATCAAACAATCCCCATGGCCCCTTTATAGGTATTGTAACCTTATTTTACACTACTTAAGAAAGGTTAGTACTGTTTATTATTAATGTCAGGGGTTTCTCTGGGATTACTAACAAGATTTGTATTATCCTCTCATAGGTATACCATGAGCCTTAGCCTAGCACTTGCACATCTTGTTTGAATTCAACGCTAAAAAATAGGAGACTCCTGACTCTTTTTGGATTTTGTATTACAGGTTGGATGCACTACACATTCTCGTGGACTTGTATTGTTACTATTTAATTCTATTCACCTTCCTAGAATTGGATATTATGTATTACCTATAAGGCACTTGTAGGAATCCCTGAACATTACTCTCATAGTTTCATTTGAGAAGACATATATGGACATGCCTTCTCCTAGTTAAATTCTATGAATGGTTGAGTTCTCATTCCTCAAGTCTTGGTTCGAATTACTTTGTGATATGGCTAGTATGTACTCACTACTTCTATTTATTAATTTATGAATGATTTCTCATTTTTGGTTGAGTTTACACACTCAATAGGGCCACTATCAACGTACCCTATTCTAAATTTATTTTTTAGCTATTCATTTTTTCTTAATATATAGTACCCTTCCTAGGGTCTTTAATCTTGATTGGTGTATAATAAAACTTTCATAGAAAAATATTAATTAACATTCATTATTTTTGTTTTAGTTGAGTGTTTTCTTGTGATATGAGTATATCTAAACTATGAATGATCTCTCACTCATATTGCTTATAACATGTAGTGTCTTTGATTTCTTTAGCAATGGGGTTTACTCTTTCAGACTTGTACTATCCTAGGATACTATTACATTGAATGTTTTTTATCTCTATCTTGAACTTGAGTGTTATAACAATTGTATTTCTCACTTGATACTTGTAAAGATAAATTTTATCAAGTGATTTGAATTCCTATGTTTCTCATTAATAAAGTTGCTACAATCTATTAATAGAAATAATAGTTACAAAGTTGTTTACATCCTTGGAATCCCAATAAAAAGAGTGTTAACTATATTTATACCACTATGTACTCTTACTTTCATGTCAGTAGTTAGCATCATTGTCTATAACTTTCTATGTTCCCTAATTATACTCCAAGTTAGTCACTTAAGGATAGGATAACATTAATAACACTAAAACACTCCATGACATTTTCATGGAGTGAACAAAAAAAAATGACTTTTTCTTAAGGAATTCAATCATTAACTAGTGTCCACTATACATCCATAAATTATTTAAGTTGAGAGGAACTTATACATTAGAGTAAATTTTAGCCTAAAAGTGGCCTCTTAAGGAAAAATAATAAAAAAATAGATAAAATAATAAAATTAGAGTTATGAATTTTGGACGGAAAAGAATAAAACTATTTTTTTATTTAATTGTATATTTGGCTTATCTCCTTATAGCTTACTCAAATTTCAAGTCTGGACACTCATTTGATTTGAAATTAAATTACACATCCAACGAGTGTCTGGACTTGAAATTTGAGTAAAACTATAAGGATAGACGTCAAAAATATATTTAAAAAAGTAGTTTTGTCTTATTTTCTTTCCAAATGCACTTATTTTTAAATTTAAAGGATTTTGATTGGTTTACATATTATTACATGGAAATTACATGAAAATTTCATGGACACTTTTAGGTTGAAATTTCCTGAAATGTATGAAGTATTTACTCTTCATTTTCCTAGAATCATCAATCAAATAAGACTATCGTATAACCTGTTTACATGATTCTATTCATACCATGTTTCCTTATCTAATAGAGTCATACCATTTGAATTTTGATTTATGGTTATTTCCCTAGATATTATGGTTATTTCCTAGTTGTTTACCTTGTATACCTCATAAAGGAATGGTCTCGCATTCATCGTGTAAGCTAAGAATTGATGATTTTTTATTCATGGATTCCTACTGACTCTACCCTTATGTTGACAGGGAAAAATTCCCTACCAATAGTAAGGGGATCTCCCTGGTATAAAGTCCCAAATATAATCTAGACCATTTGTGATAGGGTTCCCGTCTGGGGTGTAGGTTCGACTATCGTTGAATATGTATTTCTCCGATGGAGGTGTATTTCGAGAACAAGAGAATGCACGAATACTTGAACGATACAAAACAAATGGTCAAAACACCCTTCAATTCCTTAAGTGTGTTTCCAAAAGATTAAGGAAATATCAACAACTTAGTTATTAACATGTCCATGTGCTAAACATCCACATATCATTAATACATCCAAAGAACTTAAACGTATAAGTGATGCATGAACATAAACGCATATTAATCAGTTACAAATGATAGCAAGTATATGAAGACATAATATTCATAATGTTAACACACATGAGTTTCCATCAGATCCAATAGTGGAGTCAAAAAATTAGTTTGTATTCATTCTCGGAATCATGCATTCACTGCTGTATAATTATATCTCTTCTCTATGGAGTCCGTAAAAGGTCCTTTTATTATCTCCAGAGGGGGTACATATAGAACCAAAAATGAACTTTCGGTTGTCATGCCCTTTCAACTTCCTGACTGTTGGCATGGTTTGCAACTCGAGAATATTTGTGACTTGTGACTTGCCTGAGGTTACGACCTGAGACTGGGTACCATTTGCAACCTGTGACCTGCCTATGTCTACTACCTGTAAAATAATTATTTCTCAAGGGAGAAGCTATGCAATGGAAAGCTATGGGGTCTCTACCTATTGATATTCCCTGAGATAAGTCTACTATGCCAGGTTGTCAGCAACTTCAGGAGTAATTTGAGTCATGTCTTCTCCTAGCCTATGAAAACAATCTAGAGTGTCTGGAACTAAAGTAAGCCTCCTCACAGTCATATGGTTTGATAGAGAGGCTAGCTTAGTGTAGATCCAGACTGGTCTGATGATATATTAGTCGATTTTCTCCTTGGAAGTTGGGAGGTTCTAGGAAGCGGCTACTTGTCTAATGGGTCCCAAGAATGCTTCGATGTCTTGGGTCACCTCTTCCCTCATATTCTATGTGGCCAATGTACCTAAGGAATGGATGTGGTGTACCTCTGCCATCGAATCTGTGCCACTAATTAGGTGTTCATAGGCAGACATCACCTTCTCTACATTTTTTACGAGCTTGTCCCTGGATTGCAGCTTCATCTGCATCTTTACCTTATTGTTCTGAGTGCAGATCCAGTCCTTATTTGGCAGGTTGTTGGGAGCCTGTGGGTACCTTTCTGACCATTCAAGTATGTTTTCCAATGTTGTGGAGGCTTCCTTTAGCTGCGTAGCTCTTTTCCTAGTTTTTTCCTGGGCCCCTAGCAAAGGAGAAACTGTCTATTTTATGGTTAACATCTCCTCCTACACCTACTTCATGGCATTCTCTAAGTTATCCAAATATCCCTGAATGGCAATCTGTAGCCCGTTGGCCTGAGTGATCGTGAGTTGTAGCCTTTGATTTTCAGCTTCTAGGGCTTTATTTTCTATCTCTGCTTGAATTTCCCTTTGCTTAGATGTCTGGAGTCTACTCTGCAGAAACAAGATCTCTCTCCTCATTCTGCTGACATTTTCTTCTGTGGAAGCTACAAAGGCAGTTCCAGTCGATGCTATCATCATGGGTTTATTCCTGATGTCAAGTACTGTGTCATTTTCTTTGGTCACTGCGAGGGGCTCGGCTGGATTCTGTGAGAGGCATTTTCTCCTTTGCTGCGAGATTTTATGAGTGTAATGGTCATAAGATAGTCTTGTCAGATCCAATACATCATCCTCATGCTCCTCTAGGATGTTGAGTTCTGAGAGCGAGAGGTGTCCTCCTATCATCATAGTTACCAGGGGTACCTAAATATGTGGCATATCTTCTTTCCCCCAAGTCTTCGAGGGCTGTGACTTGCTTCCCTCTACCTCCTTGGATCCATCCGGTTGTAACTTATGAGCTTCTTCCTCCTTTATCCTCTTTTCAGCTTCTTCTTCCTTTCTCTTATTTTTGGCTTCTTCTTTATCCTATTCCTGCTTTAGTGTGTGCTCAGCCTCCCTTTTTTTTCATTCTTCTTCTTCCTTTTTCTTGCAGGCCTCTTCTACTGGTTTCTTGTTCCGTTCGTCTTTTTGTCACTTCTTCTGCTGTTCTTAAGATTGATTCCTCTGTTTTTCTTCTTCCCATTGTTGTGCCAAGGCATCTTGGGATTTTTTGAGCTCTTCCTCTCTTACCTTATTCTCAGCCTCTTGTTGTGCTTTGGCCTCTTTTCTCTTTCCTTCCTGGTGGTCCTTAGGAGGATTACTGCTTGTAGTATTCTTTGACCTTTTGGATTGGGAAGATGATACTCCTCCCACAGGGTCCTTCTGATTCAAAGCCTCTACTCTCTCTTCTAGAGTTTGGTCATCCTAACTCCTTTGATCTCTGCCCAAGTTGGTTTTTCCTTCAGGAGCTGCTTCTCTATTTGCTTTGTACCAATTTTTAACCTGCTCTTCCATGGGTCACTCTATGAGTTGGTAGTTCCAGATAAATTTGTCCCACTTGTAGTGCAAGGGGATGATCCTTTTAGGATCATAATACCTGTGGGAAAATTTTACGAAGTGAAATCATTTGATGTCTTATGCCTCCGCTTCTACTTCCTTGAAGTCCTTAACAGTATAGGAACCAATAGTAAGCGGGAGGGTAGGCCATGGTTTCTTCTTTCCCTTGTTGAGGGTCATAGAGAATTCGCTCGTCATTTGATAGCACAAATCTTGTAGTAGCAGTTTGTTAGTGATGAAGTCAGGTAGTTCGTGATGTGCCTTGAATGATCCAAAGACCCTGATAAAATTTCTTTCTTGGATGGGGAACCAGTTGGCTACCTTGGTTACTGTCTCCATGGCCCTATTGGAAATGCAGGGGAGATATTTATTGAAAATGTGCTGGTAGAGCACAACAATGAACTTTTTTGTGATGGACTCAATATCTTATTTGTACCAGGTAGCCCAGAACACGTTCAAATCTTTGTGAATAGGTCCACCATGTTTCGCATCCCAGTTGTGTGACCAATCCTCAAAATTGCACCATGCGCACACTACATCTAAGAGGTAGGAAGCCATGTAAAATTCTTATGCATATCCCTCTTCTGGTACCTAGGCTGTTGATATTTTCACTCTAAGAGTCAATACTACTAGATGTTCCCAGTTCAACCAAGTGTCATAGGAGGTGATTGCGTACATGAGTGGGACCCATGTTCCATTGAAAGTAGTGGAGTCCTTCCTGCTGTACAACCTACACATCATGGCTGCGATGAGCCTATAAACCTTCCTAAGGCCATCTGTTTTGTATTCATGATCCTTCTTCCCTTTAAACTTCTCAAGTTCCTCCCAGTAGCCCTTCAAGGTATCCTGTATCGCTACGTCATGTGTGGCGACCCACTGGGCATTGAAATATTCCTCCCTAGCAGGGAGTGCATAGTATACCTCTACATCCTTTCCAATCAGATTGGAAAAGGGCTTCCTTGCGTGATCACGGATGACCCAGAACTGTGAATCAACCTTCTGGAGGATCGATTCGACCACTTCCGCGAATGGGAAGATTGGTGGGTGGGCGCCCATATAGTGAAGCTTAGACCTCTTAACTTGAATGTATACCTGTCGATCCACGAGGTCCTAAAAGAATTCTTGATTTGCGAATTCCTGGTATACTTGATACCATGTCATATTTTCACCTTTCCCGAAGACGCAGGCGGTGTCTCCATAGATAGGGTCGGCGCAGGATGCATGTCTCCTTTTGGTAGCTCTATATCTGGGCTTTTGTCTCTCCTTTGAACTTCTGGAGGCCCCATGTCGCTTGAGGCCAAGGAGATGGAGACACACTCGAGCTCAGCTTCGATATCCCCTCGCATGTTCAAAAAAGAGTCTCATGATAAGACAAATGGCATGAAAGAAAAATAAAGGTATTTAATAGACCCACTAAGGTTTTCGCTGCTCAGCTAGGTCGCTGTGACCTATTCTTCTCACTATAGTTTAGATTGGGAAGGTTGTGACTTGGCGACCTAGCAATAAGGTCGCATTGTCGAAAGGTCATGCCTATGTGAATAATCTTGACTTTGCGACTCTGCGACTTAGCGACCGACGACTGGGTCGTAAGGTCGCCAGGTTGCTAGGTTGCAAAGTCGCAATCGCGTGGTTAGTCAATAATTTGCGACCTTACGACTTTGTGACTCGGTAACTAGGTTACGATGTCGTGAGGTCGCGAAGTCGCAAGGTCGTATTAGGGATTTCTTAGGAAAACTTGGCGATCGCAACCCGTGAGGAAGATGTGGAGAGAAAGGGAGAAAAATATAAGGAAGGGAGTAAACTAGAGTTCGAAGGCTCACGGGAAGGCTAGAGAGGGGTTCCTGTGGTGGCTTGAGGAGAAAAGATAGGTTCAAAATGGGTCCAGGCATGATGGGATTATAAATAGGAAGGGGAAACCCTATTTGGAGTGATAGTGATTGCTAGGGTTGCAATTGAGTGGAACCAAGGGTAATTAATAACCTAGGCCTAGGATAGGTAAGGCAACAACCAATGAAAAAGGAAACAGCAGGAGGTTTCAGCAACTTACCAGGGAAAAATTGCACTCTGATTGGCTCATCAGGCGTCTCGTTTGCTCCATCGCACGGGTCAAATGCGACCTACGCGACTCTTATATTTATAATGGGGTCGCATGTGTGGTCGTTAATGGGGGTTGCAAAGTGAAAAATCAGTCTTAGTCGTGACAAATTTTGAAGGTTCTTCTAGTGGCTACAAAAAATGGCGATTCATTAGTAGAATCCAAAATCTCTACCTGCGCTTAATCTTGAGGGGGGCGGGGAGGCTTAGCAGGATGTTCCTTCCACTTTCGTGGGTCACACTAGCCTTATGTTTGGCCCTCGTGCATTCTCTTCACTCCTTTGCACTACGCGAAATGCTTGTTCACCATATTTTTATTGCCAGAGACTGGATAGGAGGGGTTGGAGTAACCTCATGCACTTTAAGGGATTTGGTATATTTATTTGGTCCCCTATGTTGCTTTGCTACCAACGAGCCTGATGTGCCCCAGTGGATTCAATGCTTTGGAGTCACAAACATTGCTTCGCTGCCAATGAGCCTGTTCAGTACCCAGGTGGAGTCATTGCATTACGTCTCTGCGCATGAAGCCTTTCTAAATACTTTACCGTTTATTTCATGTGTTAATAGAACTTATTTGTATATGATCAAGGAACTTATTTTTATGTGCTCAAGGCACTTATTTGTATGTGCTCAATGCACTTAATTGTATGTGGAAAGTACTGCCTGGGCAGATGAGGAATCCTAACTTATGTTTCTTGCAAGAGAGGTTTCTCCTGGTATTTAATTTGGGGGCCTTTGGGTTTTCTCGAATACCATTCTACCATTTGAGGTTGGCCCTTTTCCCCTTCCATCCAGTGAACTGTTTCACCAATTTTTTTTTTTTTTGAACAACAGTTTCCCAGCTGGTGCGTCGGGTGAGCTACTTGCACTTGGGTCCCGTGACTTGGTCATGTTTCCCCACAGGGAGGATATCATAGACAAAATTGGGGCATTTTATGTTTCAGGGTTGATTCTTAACATGCAGAGATTCTGATACAACTTTCCCATTGAGTAACTACTATGTTGATCCTCAACCTGAGGCACTTGGGGAATGAAATTCCAGGAACTTGCTCAAGGTAAGCCATTTATTGAAACAACACAAAAGAAAAGAAAAAAGAAAGCAGTAAAGAAAAGGAAACAAAACTATGGTATGGAGAGTGATGACAACCCTGGGGCCGTCAAGTGAAATAATGCTTGAGGTCGTGTCCATTTACCGGGAGGACCTCGATCCTCCCTTCTAATTTTTGGAGTCTATATGTGTACGAACCGACCTTCTCTTTGATTTGGAACAAGCCTGTCCACCGGACTTGAAATTTGGTGTGTTTTCCCTTGTCTTTGTGAGGCTTGTCCCATTGAGGATGAGGTCACCAACTTCGAAGACCTTGTTCCCAATGGATTTATTGTCAAACCATCACTTTATATGGCTTTTTTGGATGGAAAATTTTTCCCTGGCTTTCAGCCTTTCCTCCTCCAGTTTTAGGAAGGTGTCTATGCAGGCTTGTAAGGAAGGGCATGGAGTACCATGTGTTTCTTGGGATAACTGAAGGACCAGGAGAGAAAGGTTAGGGGGATGGATTTCTTCTTTCCCGTAGACTAGAAAAAATGGGGAGGTTCCTAGGGAAGGTTTAGGTGTGACCTAATCAGCCCATAGGGTATTATTGAGGGCGTAGTGCTAGTTCCGGTGTTGGGATAGCAGGGTATTTTTGATGATCTAAATAAGGTTTTTGTTGGTTGACTCGACAAACCTGTTCCCTTGAGGGTAGTAGTTGGTGGAATGTTTGAGTAATATACCATTTTCACAAGAAAATTCATATAATTCAAACGATGAAAAATAAGTACCATTATCGAAAACAAGGGAGGTTGGAACGCTGAACCTGGTCATGATGTACTCAGTGATGAAAGATATTACCCATTGGTCGTTGATCTGGCGAAAGGATATTACTTCAATCCACATCTTGAAATATTCTGTGGCTATGAGGATATATGAGTGCTACTTGGAGGAGTGTGGCAGTGTTTCCCTTATCACGTCCAGTCCCCACTACTAGAATGGTTCTTCCACTGTGACAGATTGTAATGGGGAAAAAGGTCGGGATTCTCTACTAGAAAATTTCTAGCAAGAGGGGCACTTATGAACATAGGCGTGTGCATCCATAAACAGAGTGGGCCAATAAAAACCGGCTCACATGACCTTTTGGGTTATGGCATCTCCCGCGTAGTGTCCACCGACCAGGCCATCATGTAGTTCCTTCGGGACCTGTTGGGCTTCATTATGCTCTAAGTAGTGTAGCAAGACACAACTGTGATGTTTGCAGAACAATTTTCCTTGTACCATTTGATAGGATGCAACCTTCAGCCTTATTGTTGGTTTTTGTTGGGCTTTTAAGGTGGGGTCCATGAAACTGTGGCCAAGATACTTTAGGAGATCTATGTACCATGACGAGGATTTCTGCTGAGGTGTGATGTCAGCTTGGTACATATCTATTTCATGATCCCAACGCTCCTCATTATTGCTCTGTGGGTCTGTGGCTTCAGTATCCATGTGGCATAACCCTTTCCCCTTGACCCTGTGGGTAGGATTGAATTCTAAGTCATACTCTTGAAGACATGCCATCCAGTTTCCTCATCTCTGACTCATCTCCTCCTGCACGAAAAGTGAGCGTACTGTTGGGTGAGGTACGAACATTGTGATGTGGTTCTTCAAAATGTATGGCCTGAAATGTTTAACCACCTTATATATCGCATAATCTTGCTTGTCAATTTCTGGATAGTTCAACTCGACACCTTGCATCCCAGCACTCATGAAATATATGGGTTTTTCATCGTTACTACCGTCTTTCTAGGTGAGGACGACTACAAGTGATGAATATGAGGCAAAAGTGTATAAGATAAAGCCTTTGCTGAAATCTGGGCTATGTAGGGAAAGTTCTTCTTTGATGGCCTTCTTGATATTGTCAAATGCTTCTTTCTCGGGCAGATTCCATTTAAAATTCGTGTTCTTCTTGATCATGCTTTGCAGAGGTTTCATGATTTATGTGAAGTCTGATATGAATTTTCGGAGCAATTTATTCTTCCTGAGAAATGACTACATGGCCTTTTCAATACTTGGGGGGGGAATTTGGGCGATGGCCCTTGCACGATCTGGGTCTACCACTATGTCATCCTGGGTTATGATGTGACCCAACAGATTTCCTTCCGAGACTGCAAAAATTATGTTCTTGGGGTTTAGTGAGATTCTATATTTTCGGCACCTCTCAAAGATCTGTTTGAGGTGGTGCAAGTGGTCATATATTCTCTTGGAAAACACAATGTCATCATCAAGGTAGACCACCACAATTTTTCCCATTAGCCCCCGGAAGGAGATGTCCATGGCCCTTTGTAAGGTCGCCCCAGCATTGATCAAGCCAAAGGGCGTGCACTTAAATGCGAATGTACCCCACTTGGTCTTGAACATTGTCTTCAAATGATCAGGTTCCGCTACCAATACCTGGTTGTATCCTGAGAAAACATCCAACAATGAGAACATTTCTGACCCAAATATTGTTTGAAGAATCGGCTCCATGGGGGGCACTGGGTAGTTATCCTTGTCTGATGATTAGTTTAAATTTCGAAACTCCACACATAATCAAATTTCACCAGAATTCTTGTAGAATGGAACCAAATTTGACACCCACGTTGAATGTCGGACTTTGAAAATTATGCGGGAATCCAAGAGTTTCTTAATTTCCTTTTCGATCACTGGTTCCAAAGTAAGATGTACCTTCCTTAGCTTCTGTGGGAAAATTTTTATGCCTTCCTTTATTGGTATCACATGCTAGATGATTCGTGTGTCATAAGTTTGTAATTCATTGTACGTCCAGGCGAAAACATCTCAGTACTTCTTAAATAATTCGATAAAGGACTCCCGCTCTTGGGGGTGCATTAGGTACCGATATTGATGAACTTTGGGTTGGCTTCCATCCCGATTTTCACTTTTTGGTGCAATAAGGTGGAAATTTTCACCTTTGTTTTGGGAGGACCCCGAAATCGGTTTTGTAGGTCAAATAACTTCTCGAGGGATATGACCCCTTTGGGTATGGGATTCTCCTTGTTTTCTTCCATTTCCTTTTAAAAATATAGTTCATGCTCCTCCTCCTCAATCACTGCATATTTGAACGCATATGTGTTTAGCATGAAATCTAACACCTGTTGATCATAATAAAAAATGCGTAAATTAGTTACATTATCTAGTACTACAGGTTTATAAACAATTTCAATAGAAAAACCATCCCTTAATGGGGTGAACATAGCAGCAGTGTTTGATAACATATTGGTTGTCGCATTATGCATTCTAAGTACTAACTTAATACCAAAAGCATTGAAAGAAGAAATCAAATCCCATACCTCCTGCTGATATCCTTTCAAATGGGGAGATAGGTCGCGAATAGTCTTGTGTACCTATCGGGTGATGATTTTCGAGTCGCCGATTACCTTCAAGCAACTGAATTTGAGGTTGAATGACTTCTTGAGGCCTAGGATCAGTGCTTCATACTCAATCGTATTATTGGTGCATTGGAATTCTAACTGGAAATAAATTAGGAACTTTTTCTTCTTGGGATCTATCAAGATAGAGTCGTCGTCGACCCCGTCACGAGTATTGGAACCGTTTTAGTATAGGGTCCAGATTTTGTTTTCAAGTGTTTCTAAATCACATGTATGCACAGATGGGATAATCGGGGCAGAGACATGGGTTGGACCTCCTGGTGTGGCAGGGTGGAACGCAGCACACGGGAGTAGTTATAAATAGGTGTCTGGCGAGACTGGGGACTCAGTGGCTTGGTAGCACCTAAAAGCATCCTCTAAGAAGCATATTCCCAGATCTTCTTGAAATTATGATGGGTTCGCTGGTTGCTTCAAGGTCGGTCACCATATGCTTCATGTAAGGTTCACTCTCGACCCAGATCTGATTATTCCTACCCTTGTATGGGAGCCAAAAATGGGACCAGTCAGTGGCGAATTATCCTTGTAGTTTTCTTGACCAATCCCATCTTAATAGTAGACTATAGGCCTTCATTCGCTAGTTGCTTCAAGGTCGGTCACCATATGCTTCATGTAAGGTTCACTCTCGACCCAGATCTGATTATTCCTACCCTTGTATGGGAGCCAAAAATGGGACCAGTCAGTGGCAAATTATCCTTGTAGTTTTCTTGACCAATCCCAGCTTAATAGTAGACTATAGGCCTTCAGGATATCCACAATGACTATGTCAATGCACTGATGGACCTAAGAGCTTGAAGAGAGACATATCATGACATTATTCAATTCGCCCATAGCAGGGACTTGGGACCTATCAAGCTGAATGATCCTCGCATTGGTTTTCTTGGGGCGAATGGTTAACTTATTGCATACAGATAGGGGCATGACATCGGTAGATGCACCAGAATCGACGAGGTAATTGTGGATGTCTAAATTGAAGATCTCAAAAGATAAGAGGAATGGGGGTGTGGACCCTCGAGAGTTAGCATTAACAACATTGATGATGGAATGGAGGTTCACCAAGGCTTGGGAAGGTGTGAAGCTTACGGCCTTGGTTTCCAATGTGCGCTTGCTTGTCGAGGATGGGCCAGTGAATGTTTTGAGAATCAGGTCATGTTGGTTGGCTATTCGGGTGAGTTCGTAAAGGGATATGTTGGCTCACTTCTTCTTCATTTCTTCGATGATGTTATACCCGGATTCTAGGTGCTAGAGTGTCTTGACATATGTGTTGGATGAAATTGACGACGATCTAGCCTTGGGGGTGCCTTGGGAAGTGGTGGGGCTAGATTTTTCCATCGCCAGGGTTGCGGTCTGGTTTTCCCTGTTTGGTGGTAGGATCTTCCTCAAGAAGGCTTTCCTCTTTTCCTCAAAAGAGTGATCGGCAATGGGGCCTTTTCTCCTTAGGCTATAATTTCATGGAGGTTTGGATTGGGCATCATTGGCCAGGTTTATTTCTGTCACAGGAGGAGGCCCTTCTCCGCAGATTACTTCGAAGGAGAGGACTATTGATCCCAGATATTCATCCAGGGGAGAGACTTCTTCGTCGCCTAATTTGGCTTCCTCTTTCAAATCTCCTACCGTCTGGTCTTCTAGGAGCTGATTTACCACAATAGTCATGCTATTAATCCATTATGGGTAGGTCCTTTTAGAGTGGGAAGCTTGATGAAAAGAGCATAAGTTTTCTTTTCCAATCTCCTCTACGTTGAAGTTTGCATTGGGTTTCAGTGGAGGGCGATTAGGCATGATGTTGTTCTTCCTAAAAGAAGGCTTTTGATTTTTCCTACATGAGGTAGAGTCGTTGTTCTTTCTCTTCAAATTGGAAACCTCATTCATTAATAGCTTTAGGGATTTTGTGATGTTATCGAAACCAAAAGGTTCCTTATCCTTGTCCCTGAATTTATAGGCTGAGGGTTGTGTCCTCTTCCCGACCAATTTTTGGTCATCTCGGCTATCATGGTCTATGACCCATATGGAATGCATGTCTTTCTAAACAGTAAGGGAAATGGTGAAATTTTTTTCTAGGGTGGCTCTATTCTCGTGTTTAACGAACACAGCGATGTCCCAAGGCAGGGCTCTTGTGTAGTAATATATGGTGATGGAATCGTCGAGGGCCATGTTCAGGGAAATTTGTTTAATATGGTTTCAAAGTGTTGGTTGAAATCATTAACCTTCTCCTTTTTCTAGAAATTCAAGGTACTAAACTCCATGAAAAGCATAGAAGGGGTCTTTTCCTCTGAAAAAGTTTCAAGGAAGTTGTGGCGGAATTGCTCCTAGGTCGAAACGGAAGCGACAGGTAATGATTGATACCAAGTAGCAGCTTTATTTTCTAAGGTGTGCGGGAAGAGTCGACATCCTACGTCGTCGAACTATACCATAATAATTTGCAAGGCCATGTAGAAATTACTAATGTGGTCTTCAGCTAGTGTCCCCTTCTCAGGGTCAAACTTAGGGAGGTTCTTCTCTAGGTGTTGAAGCATGTCATGAAGTAGACCATGGAGGCCCAGAAGAGACTATGCCATCCAGGCTAAGGGCTGAACTCGCCTAGCCCTACGATGGGGTGGGATGAAAACATGCCCAATCTCATTTTTGGACTTGATTCCGGTGCTACACTTGGAAGCTTCGCCTTCATGTTGAGAGTGCATGTCTTGGTTTCGGTTAACTCTAAGATATTTGAGGTTTCTATAATTCCTCAAGTTCCCGAAACCACTGAAGTTTCCATTGAAAGGAAGGGTTTTATGTTTCGGTTTCGGTGGTGGTGATGAGTATGGTATATATTTCGACCGTGCCCCAGACCTCTATTTCCCTGGCCTCTTTCGGCCCCTCCCCCGGGTGGGTCATTCACTTGGGTGTTGTCATTCAAAGGTTCATCGGGCTGGGGGCCGGTGTTTGGTTGGGGTTCAGTAACTTCAGGGCCACCTCCGTCTACCCCTTGAGGGCTGTCAGGAGGGTCGGCTGAGAGCTGGTCGACTGCATCTACACGATCTTCGAGCATTAGACTTACACACTGAGGCACGAAGTTGATTAGGAAAGCTTGGTGAGTATGATGCATCCTAGGAGTTCACGAATTGGCCAAGGAACTAGTGGCATGGAGGTTTTTCATACCTCTAACAAGATCGGGGGCGAGTGGGCACAAAGCCCTTAGTTTTTCTGACATGACCCCATAGAATGGTGGGTCTCCCTTAGGGGTATTCGCGAGAGGTGGAGGAACAGTGTTTTCAAATATGATTTCTCCCTACGGAGTTTAAAAATGGATATTACTTGCATGGTGGGAGCTTGCCATTTAGGTGCTCCTTCTAGCGTCAAATTCGTTGATGGGGAAACTGCCTTGCCAACGGTAAGGGGATCTCCCTGGTATAAAGTCCCAACTAGACTCTAGACCATTGGTGATAGGGATCCCGTCCAGGGTGTAGGCCCGACTACCGTTGAATATGCCTTTCTCGGATGGAGGTGTATTTCGAGAAAAAGAGGATGCATGGCTACTTGAATGATAAAAACCAAATGGTCGACGGGTTCTCCTGAAAATGAAACATCATAAATAGAAAAGTGAGGTTTAAAGTGTTTATCCAAAGGAAGTATTGTTAGCAACACATCCTTAGGGTCATGCTCATAAAGAGGCTTGTTTGACTACAAGTAAAAAAATTCACTCTGGTCAAAACACCCTTCAATTCCTTAAGCACATTTCCAAAATATTAAGGCAATATCAACAACTAAGTTATTAACCTGTCTGTGTGATAAATTCCACATATCATTAATACATCCAAAGAGCTTAAACGTATAAATGATGCATGAATAGAAATGAAAATTAGTCAGTTACAAAGGATAGCAAGTATATGAAGACATCATATTCTTAATGTTAACACACATAAGTTTCCATCAGATCCAATAGTGGAGTCAAAACATTAGTTTGTATTCATTCCCGGAATCATGCATTCAATGTTGTACAATTATCTCTCTCCTTTGTGGAGTCCAAAAAAGGTTATTCTATTATCTCCTGAGGGGGTACATATAGAACCGAAAATGACCTTTTGGTTGCCCTACCCTTTCAGATTCTCAATTGTTGGCATGGTCTGCGACCCGGGAAGATTTGCGACTTGCAACCTTCCTGAGGATGCGACCTGCGACTAGGTATCATTTGCGACCTACTTGTAAAATAAGTCTCTTTCAAGAGAGCGGTTATGTGATGGATAGGTCTGGGGTCTCTACCTGTTGTTGTTCTTTAAGATAAGTCTACCAGGCCAGGTAGTCGACGGCTATAGGAGTAATTTGAGGCATGCATTCTCCTAGCCTATGGAAACACTCTAGAGTGTCCGGAACTAAATTGTGCCTATTCATGATAATATGGTTGGATAAAGAGGCCATATTAGTGTAGATTCAGACCCGTGTGATGATATATTGGTCGATTTTCTTCTTGGAAGCTGGGGGGTTCTAGGAAGTGGTTGCTTCTCTGATGGGTCCCAGGAATGCTTCGATGTCTTGGGTCACCTCATCCCGCTTCTTTTGTGTGGCCAATGTCACTAAGGAAGGGATGTGGTGTACCTCCGCCATCGAATCTATGCCAATGATTAGGTGTTCATAGGCAGACATCACCTTCTCTACATATTTTATGAGCTTGTCCCTGGATTGCAGCTTCATTCGTATCTTTACCTTATCATTATGAATGTAGATCCAGTCCTTCTTTGGTAAGGTTTCTGGAGCCTGTGGTATTTCTGTTCATTTAGTTATGTTTTCCAATGCTGTGGATGCTTCCTTTATCTGTGCATCTCTTTTCATAGTTTCTGACTGGGCCCCTATAAAAGGAGCGACTGTTTGTTTTATGGTTAACATCTCATCATAAACCTGCCTCCTAGTGTTCTCTAAGTTATCCAACTCTCCCTGAATGGTGGTCTGTAGCCCTCTGGCCTGAATTATCATGAGTTGGAGACTTTGATTTTTAGCTTCCAGGGCTTTCTTTTCTGTCTCTGCTTGAGTTTCCCGTTTCTCGGATGCCTAAATTTTTCTCTGTAGAAAAAAGATCTCTGTGCTCATTCTGATGACATTTTCTTTTGTGGAAACTGTAAAGGCGATTTTGGCCGCTGCTATCATCATGGGGTTAGTCCTGGTGTCAAGGACTATGTCCTTTTCTGTGGTCATTGGGAGGGGTTCGACTGGATTCCATGCAAGGAATTTTATCCTTTCCTGCTTGATTTTACGAGTGTACTGGTCATAAGATAGTCTTGTTAGATCTAGTACATGATCCTCATGCTCCTCTAGAATGCCGAGTTCTAAGAGCGGGAGGTTTCCACCTATTATGGGAGTTGTCAGGGTTACCTCAATATGTGGTAGGTCTACTTGCCCCCCAGTCTTCGAGGGTTGCGACTTGCTTCCCTCTGCCTCCTTGGATGCATCCACTTGTAACTTATAAGCTTCTTCTTCCTTTATCCTCTTTTCACGTTCTTCTTCCTTTCTCTTCTTTTCAGCTTCTTCTTTATCTTGTTCCTGCTTCAACCTGTGCTCAACCTCCCTTTTCTGCGATTATTCTTCTTCCTTTTTCTTGCAGGCCTCTTCTGCATGTTTCTTCTTCCGTTCCTCTTTCTGTCACTTCTTCTACTATTCTTCAGCCTATTTCCTTTTTTTTTCTTCTTCACATTGCTATGCCAAGGCATCTTGGGATTTTTTGAGCTCTTCCTCTCTTAGCTTCTTCTCGGGCTCTTGCTATGCTTTGTCCTCTTTTACCCTTCCTTCCTGGTGGTCCTTAGGAGGATTACTGCTTGTAGTATTCTTTAGCCTTTTGGATTGGGAATATGATGCTCCTCCCATAGGGTCCTTCTACTTCAAATCCTCTAATCTCTCTTCTATATTTTGGTCTTCCTGACTCCCTTGATCTCTGCCCAAATTGGCTTTTCCTTCGAGAGCTGCTTCCCTATTTCCATTGTACCATTTTTTAACATGCTCTTCCATGGGGCACTCTGTGTGTTGGTAGTTCTAGTTAAATTTGGCCCACTTGTAGTGCACGGGGACGATCCTTTGAGGATAATAAGACCTGTGGGTGAAGGTTACGAAGTGAAATCTTTGATGTCTTCTGCCTCAACTTCTACTTCCTTGAAATCCTTAACATCATAGTCACCAATAGTAAGCGGGAGTGTAGGCCATGGTTTCTTCTTTCCCTTGTTGAGGGTCTTAGAGAATATGCTCATCATTTGATAGCACACCTCTTGTAGTAGCATTTTTTTAGTGACAAACTTGGTTAGTGCACGAGGTTCCTTGAATGATCCAAAGACCATGAAAATAGTGATTTCTAGGATGGGGAACCAGTTGGCTACCTTGGTTACTATCTCCATGGCCCTATTGGACATGCAAGGGGGATATTTATTGAAAATATGTCGATAGATTGTAGGGATGAACTTTTCTGCGATGGACTCAATATCTTGCTTTTACTTGGTAGCCTAGAACATGTTCAAATCTTTATGAATAGGTCCACCATGTTTTGCATCCCATTTGTGTGACCAATCCTCAAAATTGCACCGTATGCACACTGCATCTTAGAGGTAGGAAACCATGTAAAATTATGTTGCACATCCTTCTTCTGGTACCTAAGCTACTAATATGTGCACTCTGAGAGACGATACTACTAGATGTGCCTAGTTGAACCGAGTGTCATAGGAGGTGATCGCGTACATGAGTGGGATCCATGTTACATTAAAATTAGTGGCATCCTTCCTATTTTAAAACCTACACATCATGGTTGCAAAAAGTCTGTAAACCTTTCTAAGGCCATCGGTTTTGTATTCCTGATCCTTCTTCCCTTTAAATTTCTAAGGGTCCTCCCACAAGCCCTTCAAGGTATCCTATACTGGTAAGTCATGTGTGGTGACCCACTAGGAATTGAAATATTCCTCCCTAGAAGGGAGTGAATAGTATACCTCTCTTTCCTTTCCAATCATATTGGCAAAGGTCTTCCCTGTGTGATCACAGATGACCCAGAATTGTGAAGCGACCTTCTGGAGGATCCATTTGACTACTTTCATGCATGGGAAGATTGGTGGGTGGGTGCCCACATAGTGAACCTTATACCTCTTAACTTGAATGTATACCTACCATTCCGCGAGGTCCTCCTGGAATTATTGCTTTGTGAATTCCTGGTAGAATTTATAACATGTCATCTTTTCACCTTTCCCGAGGGCATAGGCAGTGTATCCATAGATAGGGGCAACGGAGGAGGCATGTCTCCCTCTGATAGCTCCGTCTCTAGGATTTTGTCTCTCCTTCAAACTACTAGAGGCCCCATGTCACTTGAGGCTGAATAGATGGAGACACACTCGAGCTTAGCTTCGATATCCCCTGGCATGTTCAGAAAAGAGTCCCATGATAAGATAGACGGCATGAAAGAAAAGTAAATGGACTGACTAGAACCACTAAATTTTTGGCTTCTCAGGCCAGGTCGTTGTTAGGACCTCACAATGTACCATTTTTACTATACATTTTGACACCACCTTACCCTTTATAGCTATATTCAGAAAAGGTTACATTATCATTTTTATCCATTTTATCCAAAGGTATATGAAATCCTTCTCTTTACTATATGTTTAATCTGTTTACATATAATTCCACATTACTCTTATATTTCATCATTAATCGAAGGTAGATCGTTGCTAACACAAGTCTAAAAGATCACATATAATTAATGATAAGGAACGTGCTGTTGCTGAAACAATCGACCGTTGCTGAAACAGTCGACTCCATTGCTGAAACAGTCAAATCTGTTGCTGAAACAGTTAGCGGGCACGTACATTCCGTCACTACTCGTGATTTGCAATCTTGAAAGAGTATTTCAGGAATGATGGCAACAAGACGAAGACAAGCAAGGAAATTCGTTACGCGGATTGTTCTGAAGCCAATACCTTTTTGTATCTGTTGTAACAATATTTTTCTATGGAAGAATAGAAAGACCCTGTTTTAAGATAGAAGAACAGATTTGGATAAATATAGGATTTCTCTGATGTAACTGTAATAGATGTCTCCTCTTTAAAAAGAGGAGACATCATCATTAGAAGGGGAGTTAGAGACTGCAGGAAAGACATTATTTTTGAGCGGAAAGGAGCCAGACTCCATTGTAATGTATCATTCTTTTGACAGATGAATAAAGGTTTCTTTTGAGCGCTTTAAATTAACTCTTCCCTCTAGGGAATCTTGTGAGAAGGAAAGGGCCCGCCTTCATCACAAGATTCACCCGATTGCTCCTGTAGTTAGTTAATTTCTTTATGTTGATTGCACCTTCGTTTAACTCTGTTGCTAAAGAATTTTTTGCATAGTCTTGTAATTTTGTTTAAGCACCCTGTTTCTTTAACACTGCGTTAGTTCTGTACCATTCATTCTTAAGAAGAAAAGAGATATATTTTTGTTTGAATGTGTGATTAAAACCAGGAGACAGGTGCTGAAGATTCCTGTTCATAGGAATAGGTTCCTGCTCTCCTTAGGTTGCTTTCCTTTTCCTGTAGTGTGAATGATAGCAGGCAACAGGTGCTGAAGATTCTTGTTTGAAGGAATAGGGTCCCGTTCCTTGTTATGGTTGAATGATTTTCTTTTCCTGCAGGGTGATTTCCTTTCATTATCATTTCTTAGAATTATTTTAATGAAAGATTGCATTAGAGAAGTTTCTTCTGCTGTAACACAAGTAGGCTTCAACTTCGTTAAAGCAGAGTGTGAATAGTTAGATTTGTATGATTGATGATTGTGTAATTTTTACTACAACATTTCCTTGCTTTTGGAATTGAGCATATCCAGTGCGTGATTGTCTTTGGAATAAACAGACCTTCCCGGGTTGACAATTTATGTGGTGCTTGAATTGCTAAAACAATTAAAGCGACCAACATTTTGGCACCGTTGCCGGGGAAGGCAATTATAGATTTCAAAAGCATTGATATTTTCCTTCTACATGCGCAGATTGTATGAGAGGACGCGGAACCCAGAAGAAAACTAATCCTACAGGTGGCAAGGGCAAAGGAAGGGGAGGAAGAAAGACTTTTATTGACAAAATTGTATCAAAGGCTGAATCATCACAGAGATTAAGTTCTCGAAGACCAAAAACTCAGCGCTCCCCTCAATCAGACTACAAAACAGAAGAAGTTGTGAGCCCTGAAAACATAGAGGAACCAGTGACAGATAGTAAGGAACCAACAGCCAGTGCTGGAGAGTCAGAAGAAAGTGCTAGCAATTCAGCAGAGCACGCTGAGGAATTAATAGAGAGCATTGGACGACCTGTGGAAAACATTGAAGAACCAGTAGAAGATTTTGAGGATCGAGCAAGTGCAGTAGGAGAACAGCCAATGGAAGGAAACAACAAAGAATTCTTTGGTGGAGGACGTGTAGATCCTGAAGGAGAGGGAAGGGATGAAAATTCTCTTTCAACATTGGGATTTCCTATCAGTGGTATCCCTAGGGGAACAACTCCTATGAAGAATATTCCATTGTCAGCTTTACCCAACTTCCATGGTTTATCCTTTGAAGACCCAGATGAATTTCTTTTTGAATTTGATATATTATGCAGAAGTTATGATTGTGTTACTAATGCTCAGAAGTTGAAACTGTTTCCAGCAACATTAAAAGGAAATGCTTTAAGATGGTTCATGAGCCTTGGAAGTCAGGTAATCAAAACATGGGAACAGATGAAACATAAATTTCTGCTTAAATATCAAGACTACTGTCGGACAAGAGAAAAGAGGGAGGAACTATTCAACATGGCGCAAAAGCCGGATGAGAATCTGGAGGACTATGTGGAAAGGCTGCAGTATAATCTGCAGAGATCTGATCATCCGAATGTAAGTAAAGAAATTCGTAAAACAATATTGCTTAGAGGATTAAGGGATGATTGTTTAGACATGTTAAACATGCTTGGCAAGGGAGAAATATCTAAAGAATCTTATGATGAGATTGTTGAACTCTGTAAAATATGTTCAAGAGGAGCTGCAAGGAACAAAGTAAGTAACAGAGACCCCACCTATTCAAGAGTTCAGAAATCAGCCAGTGGGGGAGCAACAAGAGTTGAAATAGGTAATTTACTTGAAGAATTTAAAACTGAGATGTTAGGTTCTTTCGCTTCACAAATTGACACCTTGCAGGTTAAAAAGAAGCAGGCTGAAGCAGAAGCAGCTTTGGCTGTCTTTTTCCCTAAATGCAGAGACAAACATCCACTAAGGGAATGCCCATTGGATAAGATATCAATCTGTACCCTTTGTGAGAAAGATCATGAAACACAACAATGTCCCTCTCTACCAGGAATAAAGGCAGCACTGCAGCCAACGGAAGAAGAAGCTGAAGCAGTTTACCTGCTAACACAAAGAAGACAATGGCAGCCAAGAGGACAAGGTATGAATTCTAGTATGCCATTTAATCGTTGAAATAATTATTCTACTTTCAGTCAAACAAATTACCCTCCCTTTAATCAAATGCAATACCCACCCTTTAATCAGATGAACTACCCACCCATGCAACAAACAAACCCTTCCTTTGTTGATCCTACAATATGGACTCCTTGGTCCCCACAACAGCCATCTTCTTTCAATCCATGGAATTCAAATTGGAGAAGCCAACAACTCCCGTATCCAAATCAATTTCCTCAATTTCAACAACCACTTCCTCTACCATCAAATGCTCCACCAAATAATCGAATGAGACCTCAGCTACCTATGCAACCAAATCCTAACCCCAATAATAAAGTTGTGCAAGTCATTGATATTCAGAATCAGCCTACATTTCCTACTATGCAATGTAATGATATTCATTTGAGATCCGGGAAAATAGTAGAACCTATCATCGATGATATAACCTCTTCTGATTCTGATAAAGAGGAAACTGAGAAACATAAAAAAGCACAACCACCCTTTAACAAGGGTATTGAAATAACAGAACCACCATTCCCCGAGCGGTTAGTTTTAACTAAAACGCCTGAAATACCTGCTTTTAATCTTTTAGGGGAATTGCAAAACTTGTATGTTAAAATTACACTTTTACAGGCACTGAGAGATGTACCAATTTATGCCAGAACCATAAGAGACATTTGTGTTAAGAAACCTGGTAGGAAGACTAAAGACCCCCTTACAGTTCATGTTATGAGTGATCTATCTGCATTAATGTCCAGAAAAACCCCTCCTGTGAAATATGGTGACCCTGGCCATCCTACTGTGACAGTTCAAATTGGTAAAACGATAATTCCTCAAGTTGTGGTAGATCTAGGTGCTGCAATAAACATTATGACTCTTGAAAATTCACAATTGTTACAGCTGAATAACACAATGAGAGATACACCAACCATCCTAGAGTTAGCTGACCGTTCTACAATTAAACCTGAAGGAGTTGTTGAAGATCTAGTTATCTCGGTTGAATCCTGGAATTACCCAGCCAATTTTGTGGTATTACAAACTAAAACAAAGCTGGGGGGAGACCCTTTAATTCTAGGAAGACCATGGCTGGCGACAACCAATGCCTTTATAAGTTGTAGATCTGGTTCAATGACAATTTATAATGGTTATAAAACTAAACAGCTTACTCTTTATCCTCATGCTACACCCATAATTAATAATGAAAATTCTGTGTGGATGGATTATGATGATAATGCTATTCAGCCCATTTTAACTATCGGACAAGATTTAACTCTTAAAGACAATACAGAGGATGAAATAATTAATAATTTTATTTGCGAACCTTCCTCTGTAATTGCTGAAACACACAATCAATTCGATGCACTTTTTGAAACGGATACCCAGGAAAAGATTGAATCTGAAGATTTATCTCAGACATTAACCACCATCTCATCTAAAAGCATAACGGTCGAAATTGAACCTGGCAAGACATTAAATATAAATCCTGATCTAACAGTTGCTGAAACACAACAGTTAATGAAGTTATTACTTGAAAATAAGGAAGCATTGGCATGGGATTACACGGATATGAAGGGAATCTCTTCTGAATTATGTACTCACCGAATTTATATTAAAGAAGGATGCCGACCAGTCTGTCAACCCCAAAGACGAATGAACCCTAATTTAAGAGAAATTGTTAAAGAAGAACTTCAGAAATTGCTTAATGCAAGATTTATATACCCCATATCTGACAGTGAATGGGTTTCCCCATTGGTAATATTCCCTAAGAAAAACGGGAAATGGAGAGTGTGTGTTGATTACAGAGCCTTAAACAAAGCTGCTCAAAAGGATCACTTTCTTTTACCTTTCATTGATCAGGTGTTGGATAGTCTGTCAGGAAAGAAATTCTTTTCTTTTCTAGATGGATTCAGTGGGTACAACCAAATCAGAATTTCACCCCAAGACCAAGACACGACCACTTTTACTAGTCCTTGGGGAACTTTTGCTTATAGAGTTCTTCCATTTGGACTATGTAACGCACCAGCAAATTTTCAGAGGGCTGTTATAGGAATATTTTCTGATATGCTGAATGACTCTATGGAAATATTTATGGATGATTTTACTCCTTATGGTACGTCTTTTGAAGATGCATTACAAAATCTTGAGAATGTACTTAAACGTTGTATACAGGCTCACCTCTCCCTAAGTACTGAAAAATGTCATATGATGATGAGTGAAGGAGTAGTGCTTGGACATTTTATTTCATCTCAAGGCATTCAGGTAGACCCATCCAAAATACTGGTCATTCAGAATCTTTCTTTTCCTAAAACACAAACTGATGTGAGAAGTTTTCTAGGACATGCTGGATACTACAGAAGATTTATTAAGGATTTTTCTAAGATAGCTTCTCCATTATTTGTGTTTCTTATGAAAAATGCTGAATTTAAGTGGACTAATCTTTGTCAGAAAGCCTTTGAAGAACTCAAGCATCAATTATCTATTGCTCCTATTTTGAGAGGACCTGATTGGGCCCTCCCCTTTCATATATATTCTGATGCTTCAGACACTGCAATTGGAGCTGCCCTAGGACAAGAGGAAAATCATCTTCCTTATGCTATCTATTTTATCAGTAAGAACATGACCCCTGCTGAGCTTAATTATACAGTTACCAAGAAAGAGTTTCTTGCAGTAATTTATGCCATTAATAAATTTCGACATTATATCACTGGTTATTCTACTTTTGTCCACACTGATCACTCGGATATTAAGTATTTAATGAACAAATCTGTCACAAATGCTCGAGTTACCAGATGGTTATTGTTACTGCAGGAGTTTGATATTACAATTGTAGATCGGCCTGCTAAAGAAAATGTTGTGGCTGATTTCCTTTCACGGTTAAAAACTGATAATAATATTCCAGTAGATGATTCCTTTCCTGATGAGTATTTATTTGTAGTCTCTGCTCACTCTCCGTGGTATGCAGATATTGCCAATTATTTGGTTGCAGGAAAATTACCATCACACCTGTCATACATGGAAAAGAGAAGAATTGTTCAACAAAGTGCCAGGTATAGCTGGATAAGTGGGTGTCTTTTCTACACAGGGCTTGATCAGGAAATCCGAAGATGCATTAGGGAGGATGAAGTGTACGACATACTAAAAGCTTGTCATGATGGCCCCTGCGGAGGGCATTTTGCTGATAAAATAACAACACACAAAATTTTGAGGATGGGTTACTATTGGCCCTCATTATTTAAGGATGCAAAGAAATATGTGAGGGCTTGTGACAGCTGTCAGCGAATGGGTCAACCCAATCATAGAGATCAAATTCCATTAAACCCCCAGGTAGTATTCGAACCATTTGAAAGATGGGCCTTGGATTTCATAGGACCCATTAATCCTCCATCCAATCAAAGAACTTATATATTAGTCTCTACAGACTATATGACTAAATGGGTGGAGGCAAAAGCACTTATTAGAGCCAATGAAGAAGCTGTCCTAGCTTTCTTATTTGAAGAGATCTTCACTAGATTTGGAATTCCTAGAGAGCTGGTTATAGATGGAGGACCTCCATTCAATTCTCATGGTTTTAAATCTACCCTTCAGAAATATCATATTCATCATAGAATGACTACACCATACCACCCCCAGGCCAATGGGTAGGTGGAAAGCACAAATAAAGTATTAGAAGCCATTCTAACTAAAACAATGAAGGATAACCGGAAGGATTGGTCTCAAAGGCTCCCTGAAGCACTATGGGCTTACAGAACTACCTGGAGAAATACTACAAGATTTTCTCCCTATGAATTGGTTTATGGTAAAAATGTTGTTTTTCCTGTGGAATTTGAAATTAAAACTTTAAGAACTGCTTTAGCTGTTAACCTTGATTTGACTGATGTGCAGACAGCTAGGTTGCAGCAGCTTCTAGAATTGGATGAAAAGAGATTAGATGCCATTCACCAAAAAACCATGATTCAACAACAAAGAATGAAGTGGCATGATAAAATTATCAGACACAAGCAGTTCCAAAAAGGTAATTGGGCCTTATTATATGACTCTCGGTTTGAAAATTTTCAGGGTAAGCTACGTACACGATGGCTTGGACCATATGAAGTAGATGCTATTTTTCCTAATGGAACGGTAAGACTTTTAACAATTGATGATTCTAGAACACCTCTACTAGTAAATGGTCATAGGCTTCGTTTGTACCAGCGCCCTGTTTCTAAAGAAGATTTCAAGGTTGCTTGCATGACTGATACACATTATATTTTTCTAGGGGAGTCCTTTGCTCCTCACAAAATTTAATTTTCTGCATTATATTTCTAGCATTATATTATATTTAAAACTAATAATCCCTGTCAGGGGATGGCATGTTACAATTGTATTTTGCAGAATAAGGGAAAACTCACTAAGGAGGACAGTTTCATCACAGGAAGATCTGAAGCTTCAATCACAGAAGCTTTGTTCCCTTCATTTCAACCCATTCCCCAGTAATACCCCTTTTATCACTTATCCCATTACTCCATCTTTCTTTTTCCATTTTTCCCCATTTCTACCTATTCCCGAAACACCATCTTTTAGCCAGTATTTCCCGTTCCCTACTGCTGAAATTATCCCTCAGCAAGTACTTCTCCCAGTTTTCTTAAATCCAAATCATTACATTCCATTTTCCTTATTTTTCCCTTGCTGAAACACCACTTTCAGCAACATGTCATTTATTTTTCCATTGCTGAAACACCACTTTCAGCAACCTGTCATTATTAAAACACCATTCCTTTCCTCTGCTACACAAGTTTCTCAGTACTCCACTTTTATTCTTCAGATCCCTTGGGTGAATATTATCCAGTATTGAGCGGATCCTGATATGCTCTTGTTTCTACATTCCAGAGAAATTTAAAGATTCTTCCATAAGTATCAAGCCATTATGAAGCACTCTATACTTCGAATTATAAAAACAAAGGTAAAAATATAAGGTATGCGGTTTTTTATGTAATACAGTTAAATAATATTTTAAAGAGAGGATCTTGCTCATTATGATTATAATCCTCGCACACTTAAACATCATTTCATCATACGTAAGGGGGGAATTTCGAAAACTGAATCATCATTCCACAACATCCAATCCACCGTCACTCTTCATATCCATTATTTCCGCCGTCATTGATACTCTATATCCTCAGTTGCAACGATTAGCTTGATCAAGCCTTTGTTTCTGTTCTCTGCGCCTCTGCATTTGACTCAAGTTAGTAGCTATGGGAGGCTCGGCTATCAGACATGAGCCTGGCTCGATAACTCTTCTTGAATTATTCCTGGAGGCCTACCAAATTTTTTAGCAGGCAGGTTGGATTACATATTTCGAAAGGTTAGGAGAATTTGATCCTCAACAAGTTTTAGAGTTTGCGCAGAATTTTCAGGAAGATTACTCCGTAGTCCAAAAGTTTCGAATTTTGGTCACAGAGGAAGATATAGCACAAGTTTCAGGGTTTCCAGTCACAGGTGCTCGCTGGTTTAGCAGGAAACAAGTTATTTTAAACACACAGAAGGACTTCCTTCTTCCTGAGGAATAGGTTGAGATTAAAGGCCGCGGTATAAGTCTGCATTCATTGCCTCGCCCATGGCCAACAGTAGCTGAATTCATCAAGCACTATTTGACTTGTGAGGGGCATTACCAGGTAGTTTATCAACACGACTTTGTTTTAATGAGTCATTTGCGACATGGTCAATTAGTTAACATTCCTTATTATCTGCTTGGAGGTATTAAAAATATGTCATATTACTGTAGACGGGTAAAATTCACATCACTATCCCTTACCAATCATCGCTTATGTCAATTATTAATTCAGAGGGGTTTTGCTCAGCAAAACCCCCCTCTGAATAATCCACCCCTACTCCTCCAACAAGCCCCTGAAATTCCCTAAGAAGCCGAAATTCCCCAAGAAACCCCCGAAAGTTCTTATGAACGGCAACTGGAAGATATCCCTGATCCCCCATTGATTCCATCTTCAGAACCAGTTGCTCCACCCCCAAGTTCATCCCAATTAGCAGAGTCACCCCATCCCACTGTCCACATCTCTAGCGATGACTCTCAAGCTGAAACACTCCCATTTCCCCCACTCATAAAAGGAAGAGACGAACTGCAACAGTCTCTGTCTCAAAAAGGTGAAAAAGGGCCACATCCCAAGTCGCTACCTCTTCCGATAGCCCTTCTCCTAGGAAAGACCCTTCTCATAAAAAAAGAGAAGCTACCTTTTCTGATTTTCTGCCTGGGAGGAAAATGAAAACGACTGTTGAATCTGAAGTCACTCCCATTTCCCCTGACCCCGCAGCTATTTTATTCAAACTTCAATCCTCATCACCATTCCAAATTCCCGAATCATTGCCCATCTTGTCCTGTGGCACTGCTCCACAAGAACTAGATGCCCAGGGTAATATGACATCGTTTACTACTCAAACAGTAACTGCTCCACAAGAACCAGTTACTCACTCAGCCGCTGAAACACAAGAACCAGCCGATGAAGTGCAAAAATCAAACACCAAGCATGATAATATAAGGAAACCAGCTGTAGATGAAACACAAGAACCAGCTACAGTTGTGCATCAGCAATCAACTTCAGCAAAAGAAACCGACACACAGGGTTCACTCACCATGGCATCTTTATTGGAGGAGAATGAATTTTTGAAGTCAGAATTAGAGGCCTATAAAAAAGAGTTGGTAATGGCAAGGGAAACCTTTGATAAAGAATTAAATCTCTACATGTTGGCACACACAGCATCAGTAGAAAAGAATGACCCATGTAAAGAATACATGTGCCATGAATGTGGAAACATTTACCAACAGGCCGGATACAAAATAATCAAAGTCCCAGTGCCTGAGGCATCCACATCAGTTGCAGTCAAAGAAGAACGCCATACTGTCACACAAGAACCAATAGGGCCCTCAAGAAGTCTGGAAAAAGAAACCAAGCCACAGATATCCTGCCCTGTGTTAGTCAGCTCAGCTACTCAGACGATGCCCTAACCCAGTACTTATAATGCCGGGACGCAGACCCCACCATGGAAAGAATTGGAGATAATGAATAATTGGAAGAAACAGTATGCTGTTGATCAAGATAAAATGTTACACCAGCATAAGTTGGCCTGGAAGAATCAAATGTATGCCAACTGGGATAATTGGGAGCAGACACTTCAACAGTTTAAGGATTCTAAGAAAGAAATCAAGGAGTTAAAAGGCAAACTGGTTCTGATGTTTTCATTAGTACAAAAATTGTTAGCCACCAGGAAACCTTCCTTGAATTATTCTCTGTTCCTTTCTGAACGCCTTGTTTATTTTTAGTTGAAAGCAATTAAGGATGGGAGACCTCATGAGATGCTCACAGCGGAACAATTTGTCAAAACATTTGCTGAGGCCCCCGCTAGTGACCAACATTTGTTATGTGAAATTTATCTTCATAATGAGGCTATGCCTGCCAATAGAAAGGTCAACCTCAATCCAATTGTTGGTGATATACAAATTAGGGCATTTGTTTCATTTCTTGCCAATCAAATCACATGGAAAACTGCTTTTATTGCAAGTAGGCATAATGAGGATAATCGCCTCTATGGATAAGACCAGAACCCTCAAATCCGGCCATTTTTGTAGCAGAATACCATCGATTTTTGCAGAAGCCAGGAATGCGCAGGTACATACAGTAATTGAAATCCTCAATACTCCTCAAGTGTCATCAATTAATCAGAGTTAAAGAGACTGCTGCCTTGAAGGCCAACACCATGTTTTGGCAATAGTCCTGTAAGGAAAGACAAGAATATAATCCTTTTAGCCCTGATAATCTTCAAACTGCACTATCCAGGGTACCAAACTATATCAGATGCATTCAGCAATGTGCCGAGAATTGGATTGGTTATCATTTTCACTTCCCTGTCTTATGGATGCCGTCAGAACAATATCAGTCTCACTACAAATTGGCTAACAGGGACGAGGCAGTAGCATGGTAGAAACTGCAGAATAAACAGGGATTCAGATCTTCAACAGAAGCCACCTTCCATAGTTATTGCTTGAGTAACTTGCATGCAAAGAGTCAGTACTCAGACTCTGACTCAGACTAAAAGTTGCCTGAGGAAATGCAACCCTTTCAGCTGGGGGGGATGTTAGGACCTCACAATGTACCATTTTTACTATACATTTTGACACCACCTTACCCTTTATAGCTATATTCAGAAAAGGTTACATTATCATTTTTATCCATTTTATCCAAAGGTATATGAAATCCTTCTCTTTACTATATGTTTAATCTGTTTACATATAATTCCACATTACTCTTATATTTCATCATTAATTTAAGGTAGATTGTTGCTAACACAAGTCTAAAAGATTGCAGATAATTAATGATAAGGAACGTGTTGTTGCTGAAACAATCGACCGTTGCTGAAACAATCGACTCCGTTGCTGAAACAGTCAAATCTGTTGCTGAAACAGTCAGCGGGCACGTGCATTCCGTCACTACTCGTGATTTGCGATCTTGAAAGAGTATTTCAGGAACGATGGCAACAAGACGAAGACAAGCAAGGAAAGTCGTTACACGGATTGTTCTGAAGCCAATACCTTTTTGTATCTGTTGTAACAATATTTTTCTATGGAAGAATAGAAAGACCCTGTTTTAAGATAGAAGAAGAGATTTGGATAAATATAGGATTTCTCTGATGTAACTGTAATAGATGTCTCCTATTTAAAAAGAGGAGACATCATCATTATAAGGGGAGTTATAGACTGCGGGAAAGACATTATTTTTGAGCGGAAAGGAGCCAAACTCCATTGTAATGTATCATTATTTTTGACAGATGAATAAAGGTTTCTTTTGAGTGCTTTAAATTAACTCTTTCCTCTGGGGAATATTGTGAGAAGGAAAGGGCCCGCCTTCATCACAAGATTCACCTGATTTCTCTTGTAGTTAGTTAATTTCTTTATGTTGATTGCACCTTCGTTTAACTCTGTTGCTGAAGAATTATTTGCATAGTCCTGTAATTCTGTTTAAGCACCCTGTTTCTTTAACACTGCGTTAGTTCTGTACCATTCATTCTTAAGAAGAAAAGAGATATTTTTCTATTTGAATGTGTGATTAAAACCAGGAGACAGGTGCTGAAGATTCCTGTTCATAGGAATAGGGTCCTGCTCTCCTTAGGTTGCTTTCCTTTTTCTGCAGTGTGAATGATAGCAGGCAACAGGTGCTGAAGATTCCTATTTGAAGGAATAGGGTCCTGTTCCTTGTTATGGTTGAATGATTTTCTTTTCCTGCAGGGTTATTTCCTTTCATATCATTTCTTAGAATTATTTTAATGAAAGACTGCATTAGAGAAGTTTCTTCTGCTGTAACACAAGTAGGCTTCAGCTTCGTTAAATCAGAGTGCGAATAGTTAGATTTGTATGATTGATGATTATGTAATTTTTACTACAACATTTCCTTGCTTTCGAAATTGAGCATATCCAGTGCGTGATTGTCTTTGGAATAAACAGACCTTCCCGGGTTGACAATTTATGTGGTGCTTGAATTGCTAAAACAATTAAAGCGACCAACAGTCGCTGTGACTTGTGCTGCTCTATGTAGTTTATATTGGGAAGATTGCGACTTGGTGACCTAGAAACAAGGTCACATGGTCACAAGGTCGTGCCTATGTGAATAATCATGACTTTGTGTCTCAACAACTTAACAATCGGTGACCAAGTCGCAAGGTCACGAGGTCGCGAGGTCGCAAAGTCGTGATCACGTGGTCAATCAATAATTTGCAACCTTGTAACTTTGCGACTCAGCGACCAGGTCGTGAGGTCACAAGGTCGCATTAGGGATTTCTGAGGGAAACTAGGTGATCATGAACCATGGGGAAGATGTTGAAACTAAGGGAGAAAACTCTAAGTAAGGGAGTAAACCAAAGTTGGAAGGCTCATAGGAAGGCTAGAGAGGGGTGCCTGTGGTGGCTTTAGGAGACAAGACACGTTCAAAATGGGTCCAGGCATGATGGGATTAGAAAGCTGAAGGGGAAACCCTAGCTGGAGTGATAGTGAGGGTTGGGGTTACAATTGAGTGGAACCAAGGGCAATTAATAGCATAGGTGCGGGGTAGGTAAGGCAAAAACCAATAAAAAAGGAAACAGCAGGAGGTTTTGGAAACTTACCTGGGAAAAATCACATTTTGAGTGGCTCGTGAAGTGTCTCTTTTAATCCGTTGTGTAGATCAAACGCGACCTACACGACCCTTCTATTTATAAAGGGGTCGCACTTGTGGTCATTAATGGGGGTTGAAAAGTTGCAAATCAGGCTTAGTCAGTGCCAAATTTTGGAGGGTGTTGTAGTGCCTACAACACCTTAATCTTTGTTAATCTTTTTCTACATATGTAGTGAAAATCCACATTAAGGATCTGGTCGAACTCACCGAAAGGCCTATGGATATTAATAATTGTAATTATGAGAACTATTTCATACTCTAATATAATAACCTTTCCAAGAGACATAACAGACTTACACTCTTTATTGGTTCTCGATATCTCGATTTTATGTAGAATTAATTTGTAGTCACTCATATATAAATATTCAACTATAACTCCTTCGTTACTATGACTGGTTTAAAATGACTACGATCTAGTGTCTAGTTTTATTAAAGTTGATTCATCTGCAAGTCTATAATTATTCAAGAACACAATATCACTATACCTTCAACATACAAATAAACATGCATCCACATTTATTGTCGATACATACTTTAATATATAAAACACATGCCTAATTTCTATGTGTCCTATAAAATTCATTTCAAAAATACTTTTTTCTTCTATTTGCACCCACTCCAAGGTCAATTATGATAAGAAAACTCCATTAATTTAATATTAGAAATATATGTGACAAGGTCAATTATATACTTCAAAAAAATTCCATGCAATATTAGATACAGTAACAAATTATCTGGCCATAATAGATTTTCTTGGAGAATTATGGGAGAGAGCGTGTTCCTCCCAACAACAAACTTTGCACCAACAACTCCCAGGAAGCTCAAACTTCTTGCCTCATCTCTTAAATGAGCATCCTGGAATAAGAAACCATTTACATATTATTTTAGTGGCATTTAACACTTTTCTTCCCATTTCATTTCTATATAAATGTCGTGCTTTTAAGGTCTACATCCTTTTTTCTTTACCTAATATTTTTCTTTAGTTAGGAAAATGTCTTTCTCTTTCCACTTAAGCACACCTTTCTCTCCCACTATGATTTTCTTAACTTTTTACCTAAATTAGAATTGGTCTCTAGCTATGTTTATTCCTCCACTCATCATAATATCTCTCTCCAATTATGTTATTTCCCTTACCTGGAATCTTCCTCATGATTTTTGGGAGAAATATTTTGGAAGGTCTACCATGTGGATTGTTAGCTTTAGGGGCCTTGACCCAGGTTTGAAATTGAGATTAACTAACAAAGCCCTCTTACTACTGGCCCTTCGGCAGTGACCTATTTGCATATGTCAAATTCTTAGCCGAAGAAGTATGTGGGGTTGTTGGAACCACGTTTTCGTACCCTGAGAGAGATTCAGAATGATGTGATTGCCTTGAGATCTAAACAATCATAAAAAAAACTTCGCAACATCAACCCTAACTAGTAAACCCCTTTCATACAGATCTAGGTCAAATATGTAGAGGATCTTGCACAAGTTAACAAAGTAACCACAAATCAATTACTAACCTTGAACATATCAAATCAGAGACTTATACCATCAGATCCATCCAATAATAGTTCATATAAACCCAATCACAGTCATGCAAGAGATCTATTTTCAGACAGTATGGGAGATTGAAACAAGATGCAGAAACATTCATTACATAACCAACAAATGCATATATAACTCAGATATTCGCAACTATATTCCTTTATTACTATCAGTTCAATTCCTCCTTACAAAGCACTTCAAAAACCCACACACACAGCTAGAGGGGTCCACACACAACAGGACTATGGTATACGCGCACACAGCCAACATGAGCCTTCTACCCAGACAAATCCATAGAAAACTATCACAAAATATCTAATTTTTTCATCCACATTTAGAATTATCCAAAAACTAACCTCTTAGACTCGATCTATTAACTTATTTATACTAGTTAGCCTATGCTATCCTACGATTTTCAAACCATGGTTTGCGGACCCTTGGTCTACCCTTTTGACCCATTACAATTCGTGAGGGGTTTTGACCCACCCCAAAACCCCTGCACAAGGCTAAGTTATTACAAAATATGGAAAATTTGTCAGACTTAGGGGACCCTGATCCAACAGGCCCCCAATACAATCTTGTTACTTGTACCGAGTCACACTAGCAGTGGGGTCTTCATTTTGAGCTTGAGTGCTTTGATAGCCGTAGAAAATGGGAGCAAGATACCTGCACTTTGGTCTGCGACACTCTGCATGATCTCCACCAACTGTTGTAATGGGGGTCCTTCAGCGGTCGAAGCGACATGTTTCATTGTCTGGTTCAGGATGCGGATGTCAGAATCAAGGTTCTGAGAGAGCTACATGGCCTCCTCCACCCAATGATTTATGTGCTCAGTGATGATTCACTTCTGATGGTGGAGTGCCTCTATGTCACCCTGAAATGCCTAGCTAGTTTGAAGACATTCCACTCTCTGTGCAGGGATAATGGTAGACAGAAATTCTTGTAATTCATCGAACTCCTCCTCCTTCGCACACAATTCCTGATTTATTTTCTTGACTAAAGGATATCTCTGCACAAAATTCCATAGCCCCATAGATTTTTCAAGCAGGGAGGAGCCATATGTGATAGATGCTAAAATTCCAGCCACATTGTTCTGGATAGTAGCTGCTCGTTGTGTGCGCACTTCAGGGGAAGTCTTAGGCTACAGTTATGCCTGCAACACAACAATATACTATTCAAACTATGCCTTTACTGACTGAAATTATGACCTCAAGGATTTGAGAGCTATGACCAGGCCTTATAATTTATCTTTCCATGTGAAAGAGGCCAAGATAGAAATATTGGGAATTTCGTCGCATAGCTTATCGATCACACATTCCAATTCTGCTCTTTGAGCTAAGCCTACTTGTTATGTTGTCTGAGCCTATTGATACTCTTTCATCTCTGTGGTTGCAACTTGTTGGACCTCGCTAACCTGCTGCTAGGTGCATGCCTCCCTGTCTTGAAATTCCACTGAAATGAAGATGTGCAACACGTGGAGCTGCTCGCTTGGAAACTTGGCCAGGTGAAGGCTGACCTCAGAGTAAGCGTGGACACGTGCGCATAAATCACTACAAGAAAAAAGGACATTGGTGAGAGGCGAAAATGGTCACTATAAGCTCATTGGTGAGGGTCAAAAGAGGTTTCGTCACCAAAAAATGAACGTCACAAAAGGTGGCATCGCCGAAAGTATAGGTGTTGTGGTGACATTCAAGGACCATCACCAATAATTATTTATAGTGATGGATAGTGACCGTCACCATTTCATATGAGCAATGGTGACAGACAATAGCCTCCATCACCAAAAAACTGAACGTCACCAAAGGTGGCGTTGCTAAAAGTATGTGTTTTGGTGACATTCAAGGTCCATCATGAATATTGATTATAATGACGGATAGTGACCATCACCATTTCATATGAACAACAAATATTTTTGTGATGGACTTTTCATGGCTGTCACTATTGGTGCATATATATGGTGACGTTCATTGACCGTCACCATAAACTCATTGGTGACATCAAGGCCCGTCACGAATAATGACTATAATGACAAACAATGACCCTCACCATTTCATATCAACAAAAAAGATTTATGGTGACAGACCTTTAATGGTTTTCACTATTGATGCATACATATGATGGCGTTCGTTGACCATCACCATTTCATATTTTGGTGAGGGTCGAAAAATGTCACCATAAGCTCATTGGTGATGGTCAAACTATCATCCATCACCAAAAAATGATCATCCTCATTCCCTATGAATATCAGGGCACGATGGAATAGAACCAACAAACTCCTTCTTCTAAAGTAGGTGCTCTTCCATTGAGCTAGCACCCTTTAAAGAATTAGACTTTAAACTAGAAATTTCCCCTAAAGGTGCAAAGATACACCAAAGGAATAGAAAATCTAGGAAGATCAAAAGTTGCTAGAAATAATATGTTCAATATACATAATAAAAAGACAATAAGAATAAATTTTGATATAACCTAACAAAGCATGTACTACATAGGAGAATAATTGGAAAGCACAACTAAAAATTTGAATCACACCATAACAATATAAAAGAACATGCAACAGGAAAGGAACAACTCCATAGTTTGAGAAATATGAACAATCCATGGGTCTGTTCTTATATATTGATATAGATAATGAAATAGAAATCTAGATTTATGAAATTCAAGTATCACACAAGAATGTCTTGAACTAATATCAATATGTAAAATAGTATTTTTTGCATTTGGATTTACCTTGCAGAACCTCAGGAAAAATTTTCCACAGAAACAACCAATAAACATAACAACATGGACCTCAGGAGAAATTGTGCAGGGGATAAAATATGAAGGTAAAGCACTAGAGAAGTATTCAAAGAAAATGATGAAAAGCGTATGTAGAAAGAACTGAGAACCCTCTGAATTAAACCACGCATTTATCATCATGACTAGTACACTCGCAAAAATAGATCAGAATAAATTACGAACTATTCCACCAAAAAACAGTGAATTTTTCCACTAAAATATAGTTTCAAATTAATCACTAGCATGACACTAACTCCTCTACAAAAATAGGGAAGTTTCAAGACAATGTATAATAGCTTGCATGGCAATCGTGTTGATAAAACCTTCCAAGGAATAAAACCACAAAAGTCAACAAGAGTGCCATGAAAGAAGAGGCTCCTAGGAACCTCACAGAAAACAATATTTATGTAAGGCGGTCATCTAGATCAAGGGTCATCATTCAATAATCAATATGGAAACAGGTGTTGACATTTTCTAATGGAATCCTCTTTGGATTCACTAGTTAGGAAGAAAGAAAAAGCTTTCATCAAGAATTCTAACTTACAGAATTTTGGGATTAGAATATGATGACATATTGATGAAGCAGATCAAGAAAATGAAATTATTTCATTCTAAGGAAACCTGCTGCAGGATGACTCAAAAGGAAAATATTGAGGTACATGTATATATATTTTGACACTGGATGCTATGAAGTCATGCAATGTGGTTGCAGATAGTATACTTCTATCTTTAGAAGTATAATCAAAATAGAAAGCAGAAACTCTTCTGATGCATAGGTTTCCAAAAGGGCATGATCTACACTAGATGAAATCAACATAATATGTCCTCATATGGAATATGAGGTGGTTGTACATTATCAAGGAGCTGCGCAATGGAAGTTCCTGGGAATGAAATAAAACTATGGAGAAATAAAAAGGAATATCATGGGAAGTACAACCATGGAAAGAAGCAATCAACATGCAAGAAAGCCAGGAAGACTTGACTAGGAGATCTCCAGGGAAGATATGTGGACTCTAATAGAAGTATGGAAAATATAGATACCCTTGAAAATACATCTTTAGGAGATAAAAAAGGATGTCGATGCCTACAAGAAGGATGTCATGGTGAAAGATCATCACTAAGGTAAATTTTGATTTAAGTATTCATATTTATAATTGAATAATATTTGATGAGCTTATTTAGAGCAGCCAAAGGGAAGTATATGTATTCCACAAGTTGATAACCATATTGTAGGATGTAAGATCCTTGGAAGAAGTATGGTTTGAAGGAAAGCAGCATGATATAAAGCTAGACCAGATGAAAAATTGATGGATCAATTTTGGACAAAAATCAAAAGTGATGGATGATTTGAGCCCTAATGAAGATATCCCAAATATGAAGACTCCTCAACAACGAAGAAATTAATGACATCAAAGAAAGTAGTTCTTCATGAGTAGCTCGGTGTTTTCATCATTTCTGCTATAGGTCCCTGATTAAGAGGGGGGCTGGTAATAAGTTTATTACCTGGTAGAAACTTGGAAGCAAGTCCCTAGGAGCCTAGACAAGTCCTTGGCTAAGAGGGAGCCTTGACAAGTCCTTGGATAAAAGGGAGCTTGAGAAAATTCCTTGATAGGAATGGGTATTTCCTCCCTAATTAAGAGGGAGAGATAGACGTATGATTTTTGTCTTCACCTGGAAGACATAATGTGGGATTGGATAATCCTCTAGCCTCTGATACTTCTTTCGAGATGTATTAGGGTATCCAAGGTAAGAGTAGTTGTGAAAGTACAGGTATTATTTAGGGATTAGCTATCCCCAAAAGAATAGTCCTATGAGGTCATACTCGGTGAACACGCAGGTGGAGCATGTACCTTGCAGACAATGATGAAGATGTCTATAATGATTGGTCTCACCAGAATTGTAGTTCATGGTCTCGTGAAGAGGTAGAGTTGTTAATCAAGGCCTTGCACTGTGACAATGTTGGTTAATAAGATGCTATAACAGATGAATTACGAATCGAATTTTTCTTATGAGATTCTTTAGATTGAGAGTGACTATGTACCATTATGAATACCTCCCTAGTTAAGAGGGAATGTTGGAACGTGTAACTAAGTTCGGTCTTCATAATGACTTGTAATTATGAATTTATGTAATGAAGAAGACAAAGATAGTGTCTAGCTTTAGTTAAAGATGGTGAATATTCTTCTTAATGAAGTCGACTTACACACAAACCTCATGTTGGTCTACAAGCTAAAGCCAGACACTATATAAAGGATGATGCAGCCTCATTATGGTGTAAGAAATTTTGGATCATGCCTGTGATAGAAGAGTGAAGTTTGGGTCTACATTGATGCGATAATATGAGGCTAGTCTGGGAAGAAAAGAAGAGGTATACTTACATTTGTTCTGGGTCTATACCATCTCGCACATTTCAGACAGAAGGCTATCAAAGAAAAATATAAGTCTCTCTTCTAGTGCGTAGAACAATGCGTGATGAAGGTAATACAACGATGAAAGGATCTATGATTAGGTCAAGAAAGGATATGTGCTATCAAAGGAAGAAAGTCTTATCATATCTCTGTTTTGGTCTGCAATTTTATCTCACATATCTTAGGGAGGCCGAAGGTAATCACAATAAAGAGGAAGGCTACAACATCATGAAGAAAGGCTCAGTCTTGAGTTTCAAAGATGTCCAAAGGATGTTGGAAGTAGGCCGGGAAGAATACTTTAGGAAGATAACGATAAGATCAAAGGAAGCCAAGAAGAAGCACACATTTTGGGGCTGTTAGACTAGGGACCGAGATTCCCTAGTAAAGGTGCAATGTAGTGTAGAAAGAAGAGATCAGCTACAGAAGCCGAGAAGAGTAGTGACAAGGATCTTGGAGGCATACTGGTGTCAAGGGTCTATTTCATGGTTATGATACTCGTCAATGGAAGATCTATAAGAAGAATTTGTTTTGGTTTTTCCTCTCCAAGAGGGAGAGGTTTTGGCTCTGGCTTGAAGACCCTAAACTTTGTGTCTCTTGTGTTTTGATAATTGACTTGATGAAAGACATAATAAGCTAAAAAATGTAAGATCTAAGTAAAAGAAGCATAAAAAGTTCACAATTAATTATCATGAAAGAGAAATTGAATTAAACGCCCTAATTTCTCAACAAGGTTGATATGCTCTTTACTATCATTACCTACCCCTTAGAGTAACTATGAGGGCTAGAGGGAAAATACTGATAATCATTCCAACAGTTCTGTCCAAGAATGATTGAATCAGAAGAAGATTCAAAAGCTCTTGTTACTTGGATATGAAGGCTTTGGTGCTAGTACAATTTTCAAGCAGGAAAAATTTCTCTACAAGGGTGAGAATTTTTCACAGGAGGAGCTTGCAAAACATCGAAGTGATGATACAGATCAACCTATATAAATACCTTTGCATATTGCTTGAGGGGCATGAGAATTTTGAGGAGGAAATGTTAGCAGATATGGATGGTTCTAGTGTACATGAACAAGTTTCTGCCTCAGATGAAAGTGATGATCAAGAAGCTGCTCAATGTACTTACTCTCTCAATCCAAAATTGAAACATTTTTCCAATTGGCTTCTGCAAATTATGGCAATGGGGGATTTAGATGGTTTTTTCCCAGCTACAAAATGTGAGTATGCCCCAATAGTTGATGAAATGTGGAGGGACCCTGCAATTCAGGCTACGTATGCAAGAATAAATGAGCTGCATGTCCTCCCTAATGTTGCTGGTCACTTCTAGGAACGGGCTATTGAGGTATCAAATAATGCATACAATTAGTCAGAATCTCACATTTTATATGCTAGAGTGACTCAAAGTAATGGGTTAGCATTTATAGAATTTTCAACTGATGATCGCATTCCAATGTCAGAACCTTATAATGAAAACTTTGATTTTCCAACTCTAACTTTGAAGTATCATCTTATTAGAGTAAATAATAAAGGATTGAATGAAGGTTGTAAGTGGCTGGAAATATTTGAGAATGTACGAGCTGTAATCTTCTGTGTTGCTATACGTGAATATGACCAAAAGTGGGTTGAGAAATAAGATGACCTTCAGCAAATAAATTTTTGAGAATGTTGTGGAGCATTCATGTTTCAGAGATACACCATTCATTCTATTACTAAATAAATATGACATTTTTTAGGAGAAAATTAACAGAGTGCCACTTATTGTATGTGAGTAGTTTAAGGATTTCAGTCCATTGGAAGCACACCACAACAATCAATCACTAGACCATCAAGCTTACTGTTATGTGGCAATGAAATTCAAGGATATCTATGCATCTCTTAGCAGCCATAAGTTGTTTATATGGAAAATGAAGGGACGAAATCGCAGCACAGTGAATGAAGCCTTCAAATATATTCATGAAATTTTAAATTGGGCTGGATATGTGCAAGAAAAGATCTTGCAATACACGAACGTGCAATTGCCTGATATTTTCAAATTCAAGTTCTGACAGAGCCTCCAAAAGTCTTGCATCCTTCTGCCTAACTGAAATTTCATTCAATCTTAAAACCTCAGCTAATTGTATTGCAACCCTTCTATTTTCTTTCCAATTTTCTTCATTTTGATTGAGTGCATCATTCCTTTCCCTAGATACTTCATCCAATTGCTTGGCATTTTTCTTTTTCTATGCAAGTTTCTGCCAGTTGACAAAGAACCTCATCTCTCTGCCTCTTGAATTCATCACTTTTCTTTAGTTCTCTATTTAAAATCACCTTCAAGTGATTTAGCGTTGTCTCCAAACATGCTTTTTCTATTTGAGCTGCCTTTCTTGCTTTCCTTTCACTTTCAAGCTCCAAGATAGCCTCCTTCAGTCGTTTCTGTTTTCTCTTAATTCCTTCATCTGATTGTTTCAAGCTTAAAGCTTCATCTAATTGTTTTGCAATATTTTTTTCTACCCTCCAAGTCTCTAAGATTTGATGGAGGGTCTCTTCTTGTTCCCTTGCAATTTCACCACTTCGATTGATTTCTTTATCTATAACCATCTTCAAGTACTTAAATGAAATCTCTGGGTATGCCTTTCCCATTTCACCTATCATCCTCACTTGTCTTACAGATTGAAGTTCCAATATATGTCCCTTAATAATTTCTACAGATGTTTCAAAAGAAATGTTTGGCATTATGACTTGAATAGCCATTAATTCCTGTTTGTAAAAGAAGTCTGGACTCCTTGTAAAAAACATCTCTATATCTGACTTTTCCATTTCTCTTACAATAATTTCTTGCATTTTACATTCAGATTCCATAATATCTGTCTTAATTTTTTCTGCGTAGGCTTCAGAAAAAACATTCGGTGATACGACTTGAATGGCCATTAAAACCCTCCTACAGTGAATGTCTGGAATAGATCTTATGTGATTTAATGTCCTCTTGGAACCATATTTTTCTATTTCTGCAACATTCTTTGCTTGTCTTTCAGACTCAAGCTCCAAAATGGGGTTCTTAAGTACTATCTCCCATTTTATTATTGCAAGTTCCTTCGAGTTTAATGTTTCATATAATTGTTCCGCAACTTTTGTTTCTACTCTCCATGTTTGTCTGTTTAGAGGGAATATGTCATTCATTTCCCTTGGAAATTCACCACTTTTAATGATTTCTTCATATGCAATCACCTTTGAGCATTTAAATGAAGTTCCTAAATACACCTTTTCCATTTCACCTCCCATCCTTGCTTGGCATCCTGATTCAGGTTCCAAAAGATCCACCTTAAATTTTTCTGCAGAGGCTATAGTGGAAATGTTTGGCAATGTGACTGTTAACTCCCCCACATTAAGAATGTTTGGATTGGTTCTAAAGATTTTCCTTGAATTTTCCTTTGCCATTTTACCTTCCATCATGGCTTGGCTTCCAAATTCAGGTTCAAAATTTTCCACCTCAAAATTTTCTAGAGAGGCTTCCATTAATTCCTGCTTGCAAATAATGCCTGGAATGTCCATTAAGTGATTCAATGTCATCTCCGAACCTGTGTTTTCTTCTTCAGCATACTTCCTTTCTTGTATTTGTGATTCAAGCTTAGAAGTAGCCCTCTTATGACGTGCCCTTTTTCTCTTGATTGCATCACCTTTCATGTTTATAGCTTCATCTGATTGTTCACGAATCATCCTTGGTTGTATTTGAGATTCAAACTTCGAAATAGCCCTCTTAGAGCGTGCCCTTTTCCTCTTGATTGCATCACCTTTCATGTTTAAAGCTTCATCTGATTGTTTACGAATCAATGTTTCTACTCTCCGAGGTCGTGCGTTGTAATGGAGGATGTCATTCCTTTCCCTTGGAAATCGATCACTTTAGATGATTTCATCACTTGCAGGCATCTTAATGTAGTTAAATGAAGGTCTTGAATTTAGCTTTAGGAGTCCTTGATTGCCTTTCAGATTCAGGTTCCAAAATATCCTCATTAAAGCTTTCTATCGAGGCTTCAGAAGAAACATTTTGCAAAACAACTGGAATGGCCATTAATTCATACTTAGCAAGAATGTCTGGACTGCAAAATGATATTTTCAGAACATAAGAAAACCCTGTAATAAAGCAAGCCTACTTAGGAAATTAAAAAACACACAGCTTTATTGCAGGTAACTTTTACCCCAATAAATGATAGTTTGAGAGTATAAGCAACCTACTTAAAAATGAAAACCTATAAACGAAACAATCAAACAAAGAACTTATTCCAGGTATATTTTTACCCCAGGACAAACTTATAAGTTTGACACTTTCGCAAGAATAATGTTTCACCGGCTTTGTTCCCAACTCCTTTTCTATTAGTATAGACAGGATAATCTATTATTCATGCATGGGAATTTTCTGAGTTAATTTGTATGGTATTGCAGGCCCAAAATTTTAGGATATGACCAGATTTCTGAGATTTGACCAAAATTGACTTCTGTTGACCATGATTTGCTGGAAATGGATGCGAGGAGGGTTGAATTTGGTCTTTGTGGCAATCTCGGTCTTGGTCTTTGGTCTTGGATATCTCACTTTGATCTGATTCTATAAGAAGAGGATTTTCTTGGGTTTTCCCCCTTGTGGGGTTTTTCCCTGGCTTGGAGCCTAATTTATTGTGTTCTTTGTCTCTTTGTGATCTTCATGTTTTGTAATTTTGGTAATTTCTTGATGAAGAAGATAAAATAAGTAACAAGAAGCCAACAAAATTCACAATTAATTATCAAGTTAAGATAAATCTACCCTAATCTACAAGCATCTTGATTTCTCAAAATGGTACCAGAGCTAGGTTGAAGGAAAGGAAAATTGAAGATAACAGTTATTTGGCTTATTTACTTATCCCTATGGCACCTTAAGAAAATTATCATACAAATTATGTGACATCCTTCCCTTAAAATACGAATTGAAAGAGGCACAATACCTCTGTGATTCAAGTTGAAGAAAGACATCAATATTCCTGTGAACTGAGCTCATCAATAAAGGAAGGACTGAAATACTTAAGGGCTAGAAAAAGAGACCTATAATACATGAAAATAATCTATGGAATTATCTCTGTAAATCAAGGATGAAATTAATATATTAGTTGTCAAGAAAACATTTGGCATAGGTACACATATTTGAGTCTCTATGTTGATTTATGAAGTAAGTTTCCTGTACTACTGTGAATTTCAGAGGCACCTTCTCCTATGATAAGCATACAAGTAATTATCTTTATAATCTACAAAGTAATCAAAGAAAAATCAAATGGCTTATATGAAATCTGTTAAAATAAGACAACTTACTCTGACAAACTTTCAGTGGTAATATGAGCATGACTGTGAGCTCCTTTCTGAATCAAATAGACCAAGTGTATTCATGATATTTGTATAGTTTGAGTAACCAAAATCCTGTAGCTGACATCTATTACTACTGAGTTCAAAGGCTAGTCTAAGAGTATGAACAAGTCCAAAATTTCCATAATGATTGAAGCAAGTTTGTTTGCGAAAAATATTAAAAACGGATATCTGAGATACTGTTCTTTGATCAATACAAAAAGGTTACGTGACACTTATATGAGGTATCTGAATCTTACTATAGCAAAAAATATTTGAAGATTCAAGGCATCAATGATCACACCAACATGAAACGATACAAGGTCTGTCTAACACTATATAAGGAAACTCGAATCATTTGGGAGACTATCCATCTTTGACATCTAAAAATACCATCATCTTTGTAATCAATGCAAATCTGTGGCACTGTGAGATGAAGGATAGAAGTGTATTGTGATATGAAGTTAAAAGAAACCAAAACCATGTGGATCGTCTCTGAGGCATTTAAATGTACAAATGATGAAATTAAAGACATGCAAAACAAGTCTTGTTTGTGACATAAAGGACTGAGCATCTCTATACCTTTGTGCAAAATGAATCAAAAGTCTGTGATCTACTCTATGCTACAGGACCAAAAGACTAAGGTACATAGTCTATAGAAGGGACCAAAATCATTACTGTGAATAAAAGCCAATATTATAATCAATTGAAAGTCTGAAGCTACACTTAATGACAGAATTTACATTTGTCAAAAGTCTGAGCATATCTATGACAAGTAGAACATGTATATCTGTGATCTGAACTATACAAAGACATACAAAAATTTTTGAATCATCAAGAATCAGAGTTTAGTGGCATCCTGTGTGAAAACTTGAGGGATGTTACTTCGTAACATAATTTATTATGATGATATAAGGCTCATATCTGTGACACTAGAATATGTAGCAGCATTATATCTCTTCATAAGGACTGTGAGGGTATAGGGAATCTGTGACA